>JALGAS010000001.1:1387918-2775836 GCA_023078685.1 Neopestalotiopsis rosae
ATGTACCATTGCAGGCATCCAATATGCGGACGAAGTACCTGAAGACCGACGAGCCACCGTTCAAGACGGAGTGGAAGTCGGTATCCATGACTTCAAGCGACTCCGTGAGAACACCAAGTCCCACGAGTCGGCTCAAGCAATCCAGCAGTTTCTTAGTTTGCTATCCACATGCCACACTGTTATTCCCGAGCGTGATGAGTCAAAGGGCGGCAAGATCAAGTATCAAGCAGCATCTCCAGATGAAGGTGCACTGGTGGAAGGAGCTGTCGAGATGGGTTACACCTTCATTGCTCGCAAACCTCGTTCCGTACTAATCGAGGTCGATGGAAAGCAGTATGAATACACACTGCTTGCTGTCTGCGAGTTCAATTCGACAAGAAAGCGGATGTCCACAATCTACCGATGCCCCGATGGAAAGATCAGATGCTATACGAAGGGAGCTGACACCGTCATTCTGGAACGTCTCAACGACAATAACCCGCACGTGGATGCTACTCTTATTCATTTGGAAGAATATGCGTCTGAAGGTCTGCGAACTCTCTGTCTCGCCATGAGAGAGATTCCCGAACAGGAGTTCCAAGAATGGTATGCTGTCTTCGACAAGGCACAGACGACAGTCGGTGGAAACCGAGCAGAAGAGCTCGACAAGGCTGCCGAGCTTATCGAGCACGACTTTTATCTTCTGGGCGCGACTGCAATCGAGGATCGTCTGCAAGATGGCGTGCCCGAGACAATCCACACTCTTCAGCAGGCCAACATCAAGGTCTGGGTTCTGACCGGAGATCGACAAGAGACTGCCATCAACATTGGCATGAGTTCCAAACTTTTGAGCGAAGACATGACACTCCTCATTGTCAATGAGGAAAACAGAGAGGCTACGCGCGACAATATTCAGAAGAAGCTTGACGCTATCCATAATAACGCTGAAGGATCCATAGAAATGGACACGCTTGCACTTGTTATCGATGGTAAATCGCTCACCTACGCTTTGGAGAAGGATCTGGAGAAGCAATTTTATGATCTTGCCGTCATGTGCAAAGCTGTCATTTGCTGCCGTGTTTCTCCTCTCCAGAAGTCGGAGGTCGTCAAATTGGTTAAGAAGTATACGGATGAGATAACGCTGGCCATTGGCGACGGTGCAAATGACGTGTCCATGATCCAGGCTGCTCACATTGGCGTGGGTATCAGTGGTATGGAAGGTCTCCAGGCTGCACGAAGCGCAGATTTCTCGATCGCCCAGTTCCGATTCCTTCGAAAACTCACACTGGTTCATGGAGCTTGGAGTTACCAACGTGTTAGCAGAGCCATCTTGTTCTCCTTCTACAAGAACATCACTCTGTACATGACCCAATTCTGGGTAAGTTGACTGTCCCTCGCATTTGCCTTCCGGTGGTTCACTGCTAACAAACCTAGTACACATTCCAAAACGTATTCTCCGGAGAGGTCATTTACGAGTCGTGGACGCTGTCCTTTTACAACGTTTTCTACACTGTTCTCCCACCCTTGGTCATCGGTATCCTGGACCAGTTCATCTCTGCGCGACTCCTCGACCGTTATCCGCAGCTCTACTCGATAGGACAAGAGAACCAGTTCTTCAAGATCAGGGTTTTTACAAACTGGATCATCAACGCGTTCTACCACTCGCTCATTCTGTATATTGGTAGCGAGTTGTTCTACTATGGCGACAATATCCTCAACGACGGCACGACGGCTGGCCATTGGGTCTGGGGTACAGCTCTTTATGGAGCTGTGCTTGCCACGGTGCTCGGAAAGGCTGGTCTTATTACGAACAACTGGACCAAGTACCACGTGATTGCGATCCCGGGCAGCATGGCGCTTTGGATTGTCTTCATTGCCGTCTATGCCTATGTCGCACCCAAACTTGACATCTCGACCGAGTACGCCGGTCTCGTACCAAAGCTGTTCACATCGCCGGTGTTCTACATCCAATTGGTCGTCTTGCCGTGCGTGTGCCTGCTCCGAGATTACGCCTGGAAGTACGCCAAGCGCATGTACAGACCACAGACATATCACCACATTCAGGAGATCCAGAAATACAATATCCAGGACTACAGGCCCAGGTACGTTGCTTTACCAGTCACCTCATCTGTAGCATCTTGTTTACTGACAATGTTTATAGAATGGAGCAATTCCAGAAGGCTATTAGAAAGGTGCGCCAGGTGCAGAGAATGCGCAAGCAGCGTGGATATGCATTCTCGCAAGCAGACGAGAGTCAGACGCGCGTTATCAACGCATATGATACCACGAGAGGCCGTGGCCGGTATGGAGAGATGCAAACCGCATCCGAGAGATGATGACAATGTTCTCACGTGTACGAAATTTACGGCTTCATTGGTGTTTGGGGCCGGGTTTGACAATTCATGAATAGGCGAATTGAAAATATGTGCTCCTTCCGAGCCAACTTGGCGCATTCGGATTTGGGGGGCTCATGTGTAATTATATCTTGGCATGAAATCAGAAAGTTCAATACTCGCCCCACGAGTATGTGAACATGTGTAAACTTCACAGGACGACTGGTGGTCGTTGCCAGTAGAAGCGACGACAACTACTTGATAGTAGTGAGGATGGTTCATGTCGATCGGCAGTACGTCTGCAAATCAATCTAATCTGGGTCTCGTACGGGCGGGCGTGGGACCGTCTTCTGCGCCAAGCCGGTACTTTGAGCGTTGGCCAATATAATACTTTGACCCTTTTGGGATCCTCATTTCTCGGTAGGGGTTCCGAGTCGTTCGGCCTCACAAACGCTCGGGGTCCAATACTATTCCGTGAGTCCGTCGTCTGAAATTGCGCCCACCTTTATTCCTTACGTTCTGTAGGGGTGCGATAATGAGGCCAAGGACCCTTAAAATTTCAAGCTTGTTTTCGACAAAAGGGTCAAGATACTGTTGTTTTGGAAGCAAAACCCCCACTAGGTCGAGTTGCTATTTGTATCGTGAAATCCTGAAATTTTGCTGCCGACATGATTCTGTGACCAGCGACTATTGTTGTAGTATTTTTGTTTTGTTGGTGTACACTCGTTCTGCTTCCACCAAATTCGCCTATATTTGTCCATTTGTGTCTCTAATATTGTTTTAATCGTATCGGTATCAGTCATTCTTTCAGAGATATCTTGTCTATCCAAAGACTTTACCATCCCCCCTTTTGATCTCGTTTTCCCTCCTTTTTCTCTCGCAAGCATGTCGGAGCAAAGGAAGCCATTCCACATCATTATTGCCGGCGGTGGACTAGTTGGGCTCAATGCCGCGCATATCTTTCAGACTCTCCGCACGGCACTAGCCGGTTCCCGTGACATCCAATTCACTATATTGGAATCACACTCGACCATTACACCGTATATTGGCTCCCTCCTGGCGCTATGGCCCTCTACTTTTCGCGTCTACGACCAGTTGGGTCTGACGGCGTCGCTGAAGCCCGTGCTCGATGAGACCACGACCACGGTCAACTTTCGCGCCGACACGGGCAAGATCATCAACACCTTGACCGAGCTGGGCCCCTTGATGGAGCGCAGACATGGTCACGGGTTCCGCGTCTGCCATCGGCCCAAGTTTGCCGAGACCCTCTATGAGACCCTGAGCGACGAGACCAAGGGGCGCGTGCTGCTCAACAAGCGCGTCGTCGACGTCGAGACCGAGGAGGATGGCGTCAAGGTCATTTGTGAGGACGGCACCGTGCTGGCCGGCGACATTCTGATTGGCGCCGACGGAGTGCGCTCGCGGGTGAGAACCTGCATGCAGCGGCTCAAGAAGGCCAAGTCCCAGAGTCCCAACGTGCCGGGCAGCGGCAGCAGTGAGGAGGACGAGACAGCCAAGGCGGCGGCAGAGGCCGAAAAGGACGCCGCCGTCGCCGACGACGAAAAGAGCCCGTACCTGGGCACTTTCCGCATGCTGTTTGGTAACGTCCCCGGCGGCGCCCTGCCGGACCTGCCCGTGGGTACCAACCACGAGGGCGCGTCCAACGGGCTGTCGACGCAGATCCTGACGGGCTCATCGCAGTCGTGGTGGGCCGTCTACGAGCAGATCCCGGCGCCGACGCACGAGCGCAAGAGGTACACGGAGGAGGACAAGCAGGCCTTTATCGAAAAGCACGGCGACGCCTTCATGGCGCCCGGGTATACGCTCAAGCAGGTGCTCGAGTACAACTCGGGCGACGTTGGCATGATTAGCCTCGAGGAGGGCATGGTGCCCAAGTGGACCTGCGGCCGCGTCGTGCTCGTCGGTGACGCGGTGCGCAAAGTCGAGCCGCACGCCGGAGCCGGCTTCAACTCGGGCCTGGCGGACATCATCACCATTGCCAACAAGCTGTACGCGCTTCTCAACAAGAAGGCGGTGGAGGAGGAGAAGGAGAAGGAGCAGGGCTGCTCGGGCCCGACTACGGCGGAGTTGGAGAGCATATTCCAGGAGTATCAGCGCGAGAGACTCCAGCTCATGCCGACCATTGACAAGCTGTGCCGCCGGCGGGCGCGCCAGGTCACCTGGACCAGCTGGAAGTATCGCATCTACGCGACGTACATTGTCAAGCACAAGGCGGTGGTGAAGCTGGGCATGAAGTACGTGCTCGCGCCCATCTTTCGCGACGCCCCCGTCTTGGCCTGGCTACCCGAGCACAACCTGCCAAAGCACGAGGTCAAGTACAAGTACCATGGAAGTCAAGGGACGCAAGCGGGCGTTCCTCACATTGCCGAGGTTGCGGCGTAGAATCATTCAAAGGGAGCGGGAACGGGAGAATTCCCCTATAGTTCCTACTACTATTGGCATATGGTATGCCAGTGTCTTTACACGGAGTTTTGTATATGCGGGAGAAGAATGATAGAGGTGGCATATAGACGGGAAACGGAGATACCCTGAATTAGACGGCAAGATCGCTACAGATCTACTCATTCAATTACCTGTTTCCTTTGGCTCGCAAGATCTATTCATTCCCCTTTTACCTACCTGGTTGTTCAAGTTATTGTTACCATGTTGTCCTCGGGCCAAAAAGAGCAGGACGTAGAGAAACGGCCGACTCCATGGCGTCGAATATTGCTCCCAATCTCTCTTGGCTATGTTGATCATTGCTCTTTAGGACTTGTAAGACAGCTGGGTGACATGGGTAATAAGCGATGAACGACTAGGATGTTTCGTAAAGGAACCTAGTCACGGCAACTTTCCGTACATTTCTCTCCGTAGTGTGTGTGTCTGTACGAAGTAGTGTAGTACAAGATAACGGACCTTTTTCTCTCCAAAAGTTGTGTGAGGCCTCACAATGCTCAGTGATGCAAGATTTCCGTGACGGACAAGTTGGGATCAACAAATCTAGGACGGAAAGAGACCTAGGGCTGATCTCTGCTACCCGTGGAGCGAATAGATTCTTGAGTTACGGTGAGCAGGTGCACTACTATGTAGATAGTCCAAGGTGGTAGTCCAAATTGCTGCTGTTCTGCTCCAATAAGCTTTTTGGCTTTCACGGGACAAGACCGAGGGACAGCAGAGCCGCGTCGAGGCTGAATGAGGGGTAAGTTCGACGTCTCTCCAAAAAAGGACCCTGAAAAATTAAGAAACAAACAAAAAAGTTACTACAGTACTCACTATTACACGGCGCCTCGGGCGGGAGAAAAAACATCTTGACCATATTCCTATTCCATCCACATATCGAGATATAATATCACACAAGCACAAACAATGGCTAATGCGGACTTAATCAAAAGATGCCCATCTCTGAACCACTAGGAATCAACAATCTCGCAAACTTCACCATACGTTACATACATATTCCTCCGTTTCTCCACCCCCATTCCCATCAGCGCATCGTACGGAGCGGTTTGAGCGGTAGGTCAATGCAAGGCAAGAGAAGGGGTCCACTCGGCAAATTGCGGAGGGAAAACGTTTCGAACCGAGAGGTTTACCGGTGTGTTGATGGATACTGAAATGGATTGGGACTAATACATCGTAATTGGCTTTATCGACTGGCGGCTTTTTATCACTTTCCCATGTTTGTCTCTCTCGTCACCCTTGTGCGCGCGCGTGTGTGCTGTCGCAAACTGGGTGCGTGCAGTTCAAAGATTACGGTCGTGGGGACGGGAGACGGAGACGGTAGACGAGACGAGACAACAGGCGTCTTGGCACCCATCAGCCGCCTGCCGCTACACTACAGCACTTTAAGAATCGGGGTAGGTTATGTGTCTGGTGTGTGATGTAGAGACTATGCAAGATAAATTGGGGGTCTAAGAGTGATAAACAAGACACTAAGAGACGAGAATCATGTTCATCTGTTTCCTATTGGAACAGGATATACCGTAGAACACAACCAGAAGCTTGCAAGTCAAACAAAGTCAAGACATGGAAGTTCAAGAGTCAGGTCCCCCCATCCCATCACAGCTCTTCTCCAGTCAGGGACTCGGGGCATTCAATTCGGCGTGATGGGCCACAGCGGGTGAGGCGTCTGCGGGCGTTTTGGAGTGTCATTGGTGCTTCCATCCCAGGGCGACCGGCACCCTCACACCCATGTCCACCCCCCAAGTCCCCTCCAAAAAGGCCCCAAGGGCCCTGACAAGCCTGAAGGGCCCTTGATCTCGATTGGTGTGCGATTCAGTAGCGGCACCACCAATTCTCACTTATGGAAACCAGCCCACCGAGTCCACTTTATAGTCCACCCATACGTCATGGGCACTACGCTACTTTGGGCCTCATCTCTCATCGTGCGTTTTCAGCATGTGGCCTGGTGGTGGTATGTACAGTAGTCCTGTCTGGTAGTCCAGGTTAAGAGGTACTGTACATACACTACTGGAGGCAAGGCAAAGAAGGCGCAAGAAAAAGCAGCATCAGCCAGCAAGAGAGAACCACACGCACATCGGAAACAAACGCCAACATTTCGTCAGGCTCCTCTCTTCTCCAGCCCATCGCCCATTCATTCCCGAGGTTATGAAAGGCTCCTTTCCCTCTTCTTCTACTACAACTACTACTACCTCCTCCCTCTTCTCATATCTTCTGCTGTTCCAAATCCAACAGACTTCTTTCCCCTAAGGAAGAAAAAGAAGAAGAACTTTCCACACACCAACCAATCGAACTTCCACCCTTTGGCAGGACCAGAGTCGAGTCGTTTTGCCTGGGAAGAAAAGGAAAACGCACAACAGTCCAAGACACAAAACAAGTTTCATTGAATGCCTTCCGAGTGGGCAACGTCCTGGCTCCCTGTTGTCGAATCCGCACCTAACATCACCATCTCTCAACCCACCACAACCTGAACACCACACCCACCATCAACATGGCAGCACAAGTAAGCAATGACGTGCAGCCTCCGGCCGGTGCTCCCAACGGCGATCGCCAGCACCGGGAGAGCTTCCTCGTTCGTTTGCCGTCCAGAGGCATGAGCAAGACGGATGCCCCCGCGAACGGCACCTCGCAGCATCCCTTCACACCCATGCAGAGTGGCAGCGGCAGCGCAACGCCCTTTGGCAACAGCAATCCCACCACGCCGCTGTATGAGGTGATCCACGCCCACGATCCCACTGCTCGCCCGAGCATGCTGGAGCGCCAGCCTACCACGTCGGTCGAGAACCTCGTGAGTATGGATGACCGCCAACAAGCTATCGCCAAGCTGGGCATCCACGACACCTCGGTCGAGGCCGTCATGCCCGTCCTGCCGGGCCAGGAGTTCCATCTCGCGAGCTGGCTCACGAGCGGGCGGACTCTGGCTGAGCCTACGTGGGCTTTCCGCACCAAGGTCCCCGTCGATGAGCACCGTCTCCGCGGTGCGTGGGCGGTGCTCCGTCGTCGCCACCCCATTATGCGCTCCACGCTGGTGGCCGTGCGACCAGACGAGGCTTTTACTGTGGTGCTGCGCCAGAGCAGCGGCGCTAGCAACTACGCCACTTTCTCAAAGGCCAAGCACCGCGAGGGCACGCTCGAGGAGCAAGTCAAGAAGGAACTGAAGAGAATTGCGGCTCAACCGTCTTCTCTCAAGACACCACCCACTAGACTCACCCTGGTACAAGGCGATGTACAAGAGGGCGATGCTGTCTTGATTACAATCCATCACGCCGCCTGCGACACGCGTAGCATGGGCCTCTTGGTCCATGAGCTCACAGAGCTATACCAGGGCAAGCCAGTTGTTTCCAAAGCACCTTCATTCAGGAACTTTGTCAAGGAGACACTGTTTACTCATGACCGAGACGCCGAGGAAGAGTTCTGGAAAGAGACTCTACACAACTGCGAAGAAACCATCGTAAAGCCCGAAACTGATGGTGAAGGTAACCCTCTCAAGAAGAATGAGATCGTGGTTACCGGAACCAAGACAAACACTGCTGAACTGGAGCAGGCTGCTGCAGCCGCCGGCGTAACGCCGCCTACAGTGATTTACCTCGCATTCAGTCACATCTTGGCCGAGAAGACGGGCGCCAAGCGTCCCGTCTTTGGATGCTTTCATGGTGGGCGACAGTCCCTCGATGGCGTCGATCGGATTGATGACCTCGTTGGCCCCTGTTCCACCATGCTGCCGACCACCATTCCAGAGGATGTCGATGTCTCACACGAGCTCAACGGCAGCAGGTCCGAGCTTATCCAGTCTCTTCAGTCGGTCCATGAGCACCTCAACTCCCAGGTGCCCTACGAGCAATCTCGCCTTCGCGATGTGCTGCGCTGGGCCGAGGTTGGCGAGAGTGTACCTTACAATGCGTACTTGAACATTTTGTGGAACACCAAACT
Organism: Neopestalotiopsis rosae; assembly: GCA_023078685.1. NCBI lineage: Eukaryota > Fungi > Ascomycota > Sordariomycetes > Amphisphaeriales > Sporocadaceae > Neopestalotiopsis > Neopestalotiopsis rosae. The sequence continues at coordinate 1,396,618 of JALGAS010000001.1, forward strand.
TCAAGGCGCATCACAAGGAAACTCACCAGCCACCACGCCGCCCGTTGATGACAATCAACCCTGGGAGCGTATGGACCTGGGTATGCGCACTGATTACAGTGCTGCTGCTGCCATTCCAGGCCCCACGACTGTCAACGTGCTCGACACCAGTACGGTCATGAGAAAGCACAACGTCTTTGTCGATGTGGGTTGCGATCTCGAGGAAGATGGAGGAGGTCACTTGGAGGTTCGGCTCAGCGCCAACGAAGTCTTGTTGACCCTTCCGGATTTGGAGGCTTACGCTCACCAGATCGATAAGGAAGTGGCCGATCTGACTGAGTGCTTGTTATCGTAACGAACACGGGAAGGCATATTTTCTTTTGCTTTTTCTCCTTTTTTTATCATGAGTGAGCGATCATCAGTTTGCGGCATGGCAACCATGACTTGGATAGATTCATTTTCATTTTCTTCATTTTGATATACCAGAAATCGCAACCTGAATCTGAGTGTTTTTGTTTTTCCATTAAGCTCTCAAGCCAGGACATGAATGAAGCATATGTAAGCATATTTAGATTGAATAACCATACCCCTATAGATGGAAGAAATGTCATGAAATTGTTTCTGATTTGCAATATTGTCAACCTTACATGTGGTGATACTCGTCTTGTATTTGATCACTTTGAGATATTGCTGTTCTCGTCATGTCAGCTGTAGTCCTCTATGCCGGCTAAGATGGACTTTCCGACAAGGGGTAGTAGATGAGCATCGTGTCTCAATCACAAGCTGTAGCGACAGCCTCTTTCTTGCCGCCTTCGCTTAGCTGCAACATTTGGATAGCGATTACAACAAGCATTATTGGTAGATTAGTGAATTCATGACTGAAGTACACAACAACCGACCACCCCGACCCATCTGATGCAAATAATGTTATAACGACCACCAACGCCATTATTTATCCTCAAGCATTTTTGCTATTTATTATACACTCAAAGATTGTGATTCCTCTTCCTGTGATTGCTTTCAAGTACCAATCTGCGCGCCTTCAACATGAGAGAAACGACGCTTATTTCTTCCCTGGCACCAATTTCGATCTCTCCTCGTCATCCTCGTCATCACTAAACTTGTCGCCGTCTTCGCCGACTGCGAATATCGTCTCACCATCATCAAACGAATCCCTCGGGCTCTCGGCTCTTGCGTGACCGTCCCGTTGTTGGGTGGCTGACGGCTGGCCGTACGAAGCCGAGATGGGTTGTCGCGGAGCAGGCGGCTTGGTTCCAATGATGGCCTCTTCGTCGTCGTCGGAATCGTCGGGGTTGCCGACATCCGCAAACTCAAAGCCGCCGTCTTCGTCCTGGGCAATCTCGTCACTCATGGCAAAACGTCTGTTGTTGGCGGTTGGCCGCCACACGTACGCCACCCAGGCAACATCGGCAAAGTAGACCAGGTTGAGCCAGCCGTCGAGGATGAACCAGCGCGATTTCCAGTGGAAAGGCACGTAGTCGGGATCGGTTGCGGATGCGAAAGAGAACGAGTTGAAAAAGAAGAAGCCAAAGATCACCATGATCGAGATCAAGATGCACCACCAGAGCTTCTTGTACATGGCTTCCTTGACAGTCTGCTTGCGCTCGCGGAGATCCTTGAGGGTGAAGTTGAGAGAGTTGAGAGTCCAAACATAAAAGGCAGTCAAGGTACCGGCCAACGGAAGGACGATGAGGAGAACGAAGGGACCTAATTTATCTTAGTATGTCATCTATCAAGTTGGCGGAGAAGAGATGAACTTACTGGCCGTGTCGGGAGAAACCAACAAACTGGTGATGGCGTAGACCAATCCAAAAATGAAATGGGCAATGGCCAAGTAGCGAACATAGGTCATGGTCTTTCCAAGCGAAGGCTTTACCACGCCATAGCCCATGCACACGATCAAGAGTAGGAAGAACGAGAATGAGTTGCGGAAGGCGTTCAGAACGGCAACAATGATTAGCAAAACGCGTGCGCCAATGTTGGAACCATTGCTGTTCAGATAGTCTGCAAGAAATCAGTACTTGGCCTCGAAAATCCTTTGGAGAGACGCCTACCATAGAAGCCCCATGTCATCAACATTTCGACGACCAAGAATACTAGGATAGCTGTGATATAGTTCTGAACGGGAACTAGACTAGAGTCAGTATCATGGCCTACACCAAACAGCCGAGTCATCCACTTACGTATATCGTATCGATGCTGGTAGTACAGGAAGCCCCAGAAAACAACCACCACAGCGTACAGGATAGTGATTCCACCGTAGAATGGAAGCTTGGGAATTTGAGTTGCAGGCAACTCGCCGTAGGCCTCGCGGAACTCAATAACGCCCATGAAATCCTCAGTGTTGAATCCCTTGGCGCCGACGCAGTAGTAGCCAGTCTTCTTAATCATGTACTTGATCGGTTGCGAGCTCTTCAGATGCATAGCCTGGGTTAGAATCAGGTTGTTGCTCTGGTCTGTCGCATTAGGCGCGAGAATGAACTCGCCCAGATCCGATTCATCGCAATAGCCCATGGTGACGGCATCGCTGGTACAGATGAGCTCTCGCTCGTATGAGTTAGGATCCACCTGTTTGCCCACGAGAGCCTGGTCTTTCCACTCAAACACTACGACGGATACGATCGGGTCTTGGTCATCGGGAATGTCGGTCTTTGGGAACACGATGGATATGAACGGGTCTTCGGGACCGCCCCAAGCTTGCTTGCTGTACATTCCTGAAGTTCATGGTTAGATAACCCTCCAAGGCGGAGATGAGGCGCAACAAACCATTGCACTTCTGTCGACCTTCTGCCGTTTGGTCCTTGGATGTGTGTTAGCTCCTCATCATTTGCGGGCTGCGATGGCTGGCCGACCGGGACGTTACTCACTAATTGAACTTCCAATGCATGAGCCGCCCACAGGGACGAGCTCAGCAGGAGCAGAGAAGAGGTCCACCACTTCATGATGGTACCGTGTGTTATGCTCGTGGTTCGTCTTTGCTCTCAAATCGTCAGTCGTGCTGCAATGGGCAGCCTCAGCCTGGGCCTTGTAAATCTGTCCACTGCCCGGCTGGACTAGCGTTCACTCGTTGCCTCGGGTTCCTGGGGAGATCTGAGCTGTCGCAACAAATGGATTGCGCAGCTGTTGGGTGATATTATGTTGGCCTCGCCTCCAAAGAGAATCTCGTTGTTTACATGAGAGGGAGTTGCTGAAGAAATGGGAAAGCTTCGAAAGCTTTGGGAAATGGACAGCTCACAGCCAAGTCACGCTGTTGCGCTTGGCCTACACTTTGGAAACATTTCAGAGACCAACGACCTTTTACCCCTTGACGTTCGTTCCGTAGCGGATCGCCATACGCAAGCTGGGCCTAGCTAGCGCCCGAAACAGCTCTGGCTTACGCTAAATCCATGCGCTAACGTTCAAGGGCCACGCTGCTGCCGCGCAAAGCTTGGGGGTCTTTTCTCCCTCCAGCGTCCAATTCCCTGCCACCTAAAAGAGAGCAAAGCGGCGATAAGATAAGCCAACTTTCCGTCAAGGCGCGGCCCAATGTTTTAGCTATGATCGAGGCAGCTATGTACGTACCTACCTGGTAGCAAGCTCCAAGAAAGCCAAACATTTCTTTTGGGGTTTGGTACGGCAGAAGGGTTTTACCATCTTTTCTAACCCTGACCGGATACATATATTCACGGCAAACATGGGCAAAGGCACGGACAAGCTGTACATCACCCATTCGGAGTGGTCGTCGTCGGACGGGTTCTCTGCATCCACCGGCGCGCAAGCTCGCGCCAGTGCTGGCTCTTTCAAGCGTCTGCCCTTCAACTTTTGCGCCGCCTCTCTACAACCCTTCAAGAACCCAGTCTGCACTGCTGATGGAACTATATTCGATATCGAGGTCATCTCAAAATGGCTCGACTCGCACGATACAAACCCTGTCGACGGCAAGCCCCTGCAGCTCAAAGATTTGTTCAAGCTCAACTTTGCGCGAAACGGTGACTTCGATGCGAGCCGGAACGATGGTGATGCGCAGGGCGATCTTATTGACCCTGTCACCTTCAAGGTCTTTACCGACAACACCCACATTGTTGCCATTCGGCACGGAACCTACGCCAATGTTTTCGCCTGGGAAACCGTCGACCGCATGAACATCAAGGCCAAGATGTGGAGAGACCTGCTTGACGATAAGGAATTTGGCCGCTCAGATATCATTACCCTACAAGATCCCCAGAATGCAGCGAGCAGGGACTTGAGCCAGTTCAAATATCTCAAGGATGGCGAGGACGCTTTGCTGACGAAACAGCAAGAGGAAGAGAGGAAAGAAGGGAATGTCAACATTAGCGCGTTGGGAAGAGTCGGCGACAAAGTTCTTCGAGCAAAAGAGGCCGTTGAAAAGGCGCGGAGGGAGCGAGAAGCCGGCGGCGACGTCAATCGCTCCAAAGCACTTGCAAAGGCCACTGGCACCAATGCACCCCGGCAATCTATGATTCAGGACAAGAAGCGCGCAGACAACTCAGCTGTATACACAACTGGGCGTGCAGCCGCTTCCTTCACCTCGACTGGTCTCACCCCGGAAACGAGCGGCGAGCGTGCTGTCCTCACTGAAGAAGAATATATGCTCAAGCCGAAGCGGATAAAACACAAGGGATACGCACGAATGGAGACCAATCTTGGCGACCTCAATATCGAACTCCACCCCGAGTATGCGCCAAAAGCCGTTTGGAACTTTGTCCGTCTTGCACAAACTGGATATTACAGAGGGATGTCGTTTCACCGCAACATACGGAACTTTATGATACAGGGCGGAGATCCAACGGGCACAGGTCGCGGTGGTGAGAGCATTTGGAAAAAGAACTTTGCCGACGAGTTCCAAGGACCCTTGACCCATGATTCACGTGGTATGCTGAGCATGGCAAACAAGGGCAAGAACACCAACTCGAGTCAGTTTTTCATTACCTATCGACCCGTCAAGCATCTTGACCAAAAACACACGATATTTGGCAAGGTTGTTGGCGGAATGGATGTACTCAAGAAGATGGAGGATGTACCGACAGACGGCAGTGACCGCCCATTGAACAAAATCGTCATCAAGGACGTTGTGATTTATCTGGATCCATTCGAGGAATTCCAAAAGGCCAAGAGCGACCGAGAACGCAAAGAGGAAGAAAGGAAAAACATTGCGCTTCAAGGTGGAACCGAAGATGACAAGACAACCTGGACTGGCAAGCGACTCAGACAAGACGGCACAGTTGACCAAGCAAGCAGCACAGGCAACGTTGGTAAATACTTGCAAGATGCTCTGAAACGTCAATCTGGCTCAAGTAAAGTTGTCGAGGACGAAATCGTGGAAGAAGATGTGCCAGATACGTGGGAAGAACCTGTAAGGAAAAAGGCAAAGAGCGGAGGCTTTGGCAACTTTGATGCCTGGTAAAAGCAACACTTGGCTGAGCGAGATTTACAAATTGCTTGATCGATATCACCAAGACGTCGGCTCCTATCGCTATCAACTAACAGGCCTCAACCTGCCAGATGTACCGCGAGAAATGTGGGGTTGACCAGACTAGTCCAGAAAGTATGGCAAGTCTGACGATGAGAAGCATATTCGGCTCAAATCATACCACCAAATATTCAATACACAAAGGATAAGTCACATCATGCTTAGAACTCGTCTTACACACAACAACCACAGCCGAATCATATGATGAGAAGTTTAATCTATTCGTCTAGGTATATCTATTCACGTTGTTTCCAGACCCTCCAGGTCTCTCAGTATATACATGTTCAATGCCAGGATTCTCCCAATCAATGTCTCTCAGTACCGGCGGCTCTCTCCATACGCTCGCTCATCTCATACGAGTTGCTGCCACGGTTCCTGCTACCAAACAACTTGCCACGACTTTGTGTATCTGCGACCTTTTCAATCTTGTTCAGCGTCAGACCAAAGCCTTCCAAGATGGCAATGGCAATCATCTCCATGACGACGGCCATGCCAATTTGGATGCTAATATCTCCGGTAAGCTGGTTGAACTTGGGGTTATCCGAGTACACAGTTGCGGCAGAGTAGGCCAGGCGGATCAAGACAAAAGGCAGAGACAGCCCGACGGCGAGGGCCAGACGCTTCTCGCCCAACTCGGCGTGTGAGATTTGAAGAAACACCTGGACTGCGGCCAGGACGGTCAAGACAAATCCAGCAATCATGAGTCCGAGGCCAGCCTTGGAAAGGTCAGGCATGGTGTAGACGCCAGTGTCGGCGTAGTTGCTGCCGGCTTGACTGCCGCCAACCGAGGTCAGGATCAAGCCGACCAAGACAACCAGCTGAACCAGTCGAATCATCTTCTCGTTGACCGTGGTATGGACCGACTTGCGAATACTCGTCAAGGCGCGGCTCAGCAGGCCCAGCTCGATGAGGATCAGTGGGGACAGGCCGACATTAGAAAGCACCGCGGCTCCAATGTAGAGGCTGATGTTGTCAGGCTGCGATATGGTGGCCAGCTGCATCGATGGTCCAATTATGCGTGCCAGAGAAAAGATGATGAGGTAGAACCATCCTGAGCTGCGGCCGAATCCGTGGCGGATGCACAAGAAGATGGCGATGAAAAGGGCTGGTACGTAAACAGCAATCTCGGCAATGGAGACGTTGTTTCTCTCTGATAAGGTCATGACGAAAGATCAAAAATGTGAGGTAGATGGCTGAAATGAATATGTATGTGTGGATTGTAATCGGGTAGTTTGATGAGGTTATAAGTGTTGCTAATACGGTTTGTATGTGTTGGGTCAATATAGTAGAGGGCGTAGGGTATCCTATAGGAGATCTTGGCTGTCTTGGCTTTTACAATCAATACCAAAGCCAAGAGCCCTTGGCACTGGTCTTTATATTCCTTTCACATCTCAACTTCTTTCTAAACTTTTGACCATATTCCAATTGCAATATTGCGAGTCCGACACTGCAAGTACAGCCAGGAAGCGGCTCCCTCTGGAGTGTCTCGCTACAGCTGGCCATGTTCCTTAAGCGAGTGCGAAAAGGGCGCTAAATGTCGTTTGGGCTTTAGGTTGCTGCCTCAGCCACCCAATTTTGGCACCAATGTGTGGTTGAAATGTTACTGCCTATACTTAGCGTCCAGCTATACAGCAGAAAGGGCGTCCATGCTCAGATGGTCAAGAGTGAGGATATTGTCCATGACTGGTCCGGTCTTCTGCCGTGTTTCGTAGTGTAGCTGACTACATTTGAAAAGGCTCATCTTAGTTATTCCCGGTCGCGATCCGACCAACCATTGAATCAGAATCATGTCTGGTGAAGAGTTTTCTGACGCGTCCCCCTCAAATGTAGGATCACTGATCTCATACCTTACATCGCCAAATCTCGGGGTCAGCGATCAGATCATTAGATCAATCTCACGGCGTAGTTCGGCTATTCCCCTTCTTATTCAAGCAAAGCACAAATGCGCGATTGATTCAGTAGTATGAGTGACATAAGGATGCATATTGATCGTATTTCCTTGGCGATGCTCCATTCGCCAATGATTACCCTTCTCTACTTCTCCCACCTAGCCCACGAAAGCTACTCGGCCGAGTTCAGGACTGGTGGTGATATACAACCCAATGTTGAGCAAGCAATCAAAGGCACAATACGTTGAGCGAATTATTGTTATATGACTTGAAGGAAGGATATATCGAAGTCATTCGCAAAGTATTGCCCAATCCATTTACTGTCCGAAAGACAAGCAAATTGTTTTCGGTGGGTAAGAATCCTCTGCCTTCGTCATGCGACGGTACGTAACATTTACAGCGCTTAGAACGGGTCTGAAATAGTTGCAAAATATGCCTCAGAACGAGCACGCAAAGAGAGTGGGAAGAAAGATGGAAAGACAAGAGATCAAAAGGTAGCAAAGTAATGTTACCATTACGGCATCACGACAAAATAGTATGCTGATACTGCGAGGCCGCTTGGCTGCTCTCTTGGCCGCTTCTTGGGTTGCAATTTTGTTCAGTGTTTGACGCGTCACCTAGCGGAACCTTTGGCCGGTCGATCTCTCAATAGTATTCTTGGCTTGGCTTGGGGCTCTGCTCATATGCCGGGCCAAGGATCAAGGGGGTCGAAAGGGCTGAAGATCTTCAGAGGAAAACTGTTCCTGCTGATACGTAGATAATGTGAGCGCAGGGACCCCTTGAGAGACGAGGGGGGAACAAATGGGGGATTTCCACCAGGGGACCCGTGGGCTAGACAAGATAGACCAGACAGACAGGCGCCTACCTAAAAGCCTAACTTCCAAGACCCAGACCTGCATATTCCAAGCCCTATCACCATATGCATGGCGTACTTTAGAGGCTAAATAATTCCCCTAGGCTTGCCAGGTAATAAGCATGATTGAAAAGTCAAAGCGAATGCGAGAAATCTTTCAAGACCTAGCTTGGGCTCTTTGTTTGTTTCTTATGATCTCACGCGCTAGACAAGCTGAGCTGAAAAAAGCTTGATTCAACATTGCTCTACTCTACTCTAGTATAGTATAGTCAGTTTGTCTACTTGAAAGAAGCACTGCCTGCCTGTCATCATCATTGGGTCCAGTAGTTTGAAGAACCACATGCTTCCATGTCTGTTCTTTATCATCTTCTTTTGATCTTCAAGAGATGCGCCGGAATTGCCGTGACCAACTCCTGTACTTTTCTGTACGACCAAGATCTGCTCTCCCTGACCAACCCTGACTAAACCACATGCAGCCACTCGAGGGCTCATAATCTTGCATATATATGTCATCCAGATCCACCGAAAACAACGAGGATCGTCAGCCCAACAACGATTCACACCCCAAGCAGCGCATCAGGGCATGTAAACCATGGCCACTCAATCCGAGACCGGCGCCGTGACCCGAGCAAGGAGTCCAGGTTGCGACAGTGCAATCTGATAATACCTCCGAGCAAGATCAAGATCCGCTTCTTGGCAGGACCATTGAAAAGGTGTGCACGCTGCACGGGTTGCAGGCTTACTCACGAGGCGACGTCCCACTGCGTCTTGATTACTGCTCAATTCGTGACGGTGATCCGCGTTGTGCCCCCAGGAGGCCACGCACGCATGGCCCTTTTGCTGATAAGGGGATATGTTGATTGCAAGGGTGATGGCGCAAAAGAGACGTGCAAGAGTGCAAAGAGAAAACCAAAACAGGTCCATATCCCGCGAGATTGTGCTCAAGAAACCTCTGGGAGGCAGAGGAACCCCCTTCGCCAATCCCCGGGTCCGTGGTCTCCATTTATACTACTTGCGTCAACCCACTTGCCTATACAGGACAAAACATCGGACGAGACCCCCGTCAACTGCCGAACTGTGCCAAGACAAATGCAACGGCGGGTGGCTTTCGAGAAGGAGTCCTTCTACCTTAGGTTATATCATCTCCTCGTACCAAGGGCTTAGGTCACGTACGTTATGTTGCGCCCAACGGCCCCGGCTCATCGTGACTTGAACAACAAAATCACTCGCCAAATCTGGCAATGAAGTGCTTTGTCCGGCAGATGAATTATGGAGTTGCATGGTCTATTCGCCATCGATATGCGCTTTGTCGTTGAGAGAGTCATCGACAAACACAGAAGTAACTCCCCCCTTGCTGATCCGTAAAAATAAAAAGAATTAAAAAAAAATCACGGAGAGGAAAAAGAAAAAAATGGCCCGATCTTATCAATTCTCCGTCAGGCTTCTCGGCTACAAAGAGCCTGGGGTTTCCCTCCCTTACGTCCGGGGAAGATTGATGTTGACGCAGATTCACTCGGTCTCAAATTCCAAACATGCTTCCGATCACTACCTTGTGGCTCGCTGCCGTCTCCGCTGCCGGTCTGGCCTCTGCCACTAAGAAGAGTGCCGGCTGTGGCTCCGGTGACGATATTCCCGACCTTGAAGAACGTATCACCTATGATCTTAAGGCCAACGAGAGTCGTTCGTACAGTAAGTCTTTGCAGATCCCAAAGACACACATGCCTTGTCGTGTCTGTTGTTTCCCATGCGCCTCGACAGCGGCACTTGGACCCATCAAAACATGAATCCATGACCTATAACACGCGAAAGAGGCAACTTGCTAATCACAAGAGGTTCGTAGTGTTCTGGCTGCCCAAAGAGTACGATGGAGAGACCCCCCTTCCCATCATCTTCTCGTACCATGGCGTAAGGCAATCGCCAGCCAAGGAGGCCAACCTCGACTGGTTCACCGATCCGGCATACAACACGGGCCAGATTGTCGTCTACCCGCAGGCCGTGGAGGCGCCAGGCACCAACGAGGTCATGTGGCAGGGCCCCAAGCAGGCGACGCAGGACGACGTGACTTTCACCCTGCAGATTCTCGACGAGATGGAGGACCTCTTCTGCGTGGACACTGACCGCGTCTACGCGAGCGGTAAGTCCGAGGGCGCGGGCTTCGTCGGCATCCTGGCGTGCAACTCGACGTCGAACCAGCGCTTCGCCGCCTACGCGCCCGTCTCGGGCGCCTTCTACCCGGGCAACAACGACGAGTCGACCAAGGGCTGCGAGAAGGAGGTGCCCATCCCGTGCGACCCGCAGCGCTGCAACATCCCCTTCCTCGAGTTCCACGGCGAGGCCGACTTCCTGGCCCCTTACGACGGCGGCCTGCAGCGCCACGAGTGCCTGCCCAACATCCCCGACTACATGCAGGAGTGGGCGGACCGCGACGAGCTGCCCAGCGAGCCCGTCGAGGTGTACAACCTCACCGACGTGGCCGTCGTCTACAAGTGGCGCGAGGACGGCCTCGTCACCCACGTCTACGACGGCCCCAAGGTCGGGCACGACTGGCCCTGGACCGTCGAGAACCCTGACACGGTCCGCGCCCACAGCAAGCCCTGCACTTTCAACGCCACGAGCTACATCTTTGAGTGGTTTGCCAACTTTACCCTGGCGTAAGTAGTCATCGTTCTTCCATTCATGTCTTGTCCTGCCAACGAATGACTAACCTGTTCCGTCTTAGGGATTCGACTGGCTGCAGCAACAGTACTGACGAGGACTAAACATGGTCGGAGCTATGAATGGGTGGATATAGCACGGTAGAATGCGCGTTTGATTATTCAACAAAGAAGGCACGTAGAAGTCGTATCATGGCATGACGCAGCGTTTGTAGATTGTTTATAGCGTAGATATAGGTACACTCTATATATATATATATGGGAAGTTTAAATGAGTCAATGATGAGTTATCGAGTTACACAATGACTACTGCAATGGTAGATGGGGTGCAAGAGTTATTACCGGTCGGCGATTCATGACGTTGGGTGAGTGGGGATGGAACATAGTATATCTCGGCAGTTGGAAACACCGAATTATACTATGCATCCCCCTGAGGATATCCATGACATCCACCTCCAGGCCCCATACAATTGGTACGAGTTGACAACGAGCAGTCAATTAGATTGTGCAGATTTGAATTCAAGTGCCGGCTAGACATTGCATCACTTGTTCATGTTCTACTCTTATGTATGAACTAATGCCCAATGAGTTTGTGTGGAGAGATAGCGCCCGAAACTCCCTGACCTTAGGGTAGTGGATAGTGGAGCTCGCAGATATCTCCGTGAAGCCGAGACTTTCGGCATTATCTTGGCTGTAGGCGGTCTCAATCACAGCCAAGATACTTTTCACCGAAGAACTCCTATACCTCTTTCCTAGTCCCTAGCCGCAAACGGGGATTTCCTCCTGCTGACATGACGCCCAAATCCAACAAGGCGTGTCTCCCCTGTCACGAGCGCAAGGTCCGGTGCGACTTCTCCACCGCTGGAACGCCGTGCCGCTCATGCGTCGGGAGAAACTGCCAAGACAGATGTGTCCGCGCCGTTCGGCGGCCCAGAACGTACGTGTGCTCGCCTCCTTGTCGTCTCGGCGAAAATTACCGCTTGGCTTACTTTTGCACTTCCCAGCCGGCCACATGCGAGTTTGCAAGGTCCCAAAACTTCAGCTCGGAGAGTGACACGCACAGCCAGTGGACAGGAACGACGTCGCTCGCCTCCTACCGTAGATCGTCTTGAGCCGCCGGATCAAGTTCAAGGCGGCCAAGTAGATAGCGGCGTGGTCAGTACTATTTCGAATAGATTCGGTTCATTTTGGTTTATGTAGCTGACAATAATTGCAAAGCTGCCTGTTGTCGCCACAGAAAACTCTACTCGTCCCTTTGAGCAACCCGTGCCACCACTGCAAGTATCGCCGGCCTCCTTTGATGAAACGTCTGCCAGCCCCGAGAATCAGATTCTAGTCCAAATCTGTCATGAGGCCGCGACCAGTAAAGGCTTACCGCCCGTCTCAACTCTTCTTCATTCCTGCAGCCCTTACCGGGATTCCATCATATACCGGGACCGCTCCAATCCCATGTTCATTTTGGCCAACGCGATTAGCACCGAGCCAAGGAGCCTTACGAGAGTCGTCATTAGAGATCAAGCACAGAGCCAAGTCGGGTCCTCTTACGATCAAGAGCAGCCGAGTCTTTTCAATCACTTGGACGAGCCCGATACCCTGGACACAAAATTCCTTCGAGACAAGGGAGCTTTGACCTTGCCAATTTCTCCATACCGGTAGGACGTCCTTCTTTGACTTCTTCTCTCTATACTTCAACTTTTCTTCACCTCCCTTTCCCCGTCATCTCTTCTTCCTCGACAGCGTCTAGAATGGGCAGAGCTGATACCAGAATAGTGAAGAATTGCTCAAGGTGTATTTCAGACAATGCCACCCGCATGCTCCAGTCTTCGACCGTGTCGAATTCATGCTTTCCCTGAACTCGGGTCACTACTCTGCGTTCCTTGCGCAATGCGTCTTTGCAAGTAGTGCCCAGTATGCACCCACAGAGTTGTTGATGCAATGTGGTTTCAGGGACAGAGTGTCGGCACAAAAGAAGTTCAGCGAGAACGCTGCCTTGCTGTACGATCTAGGGTACGAAAGAAGCCAGTTGCGGATGTTGCAAGGTTCCATCGTCCTGGGCTCGTCAATCTTGTCGTACACACACGATAAGGACTTCCGCTACTGGATATGGAACGCCGGGCGCATTGCAATGAAGATGGGCCTGCATAGAAAGTGAGTACTTTCATCGACTTCATTTCTCCTCTTCTCCTGACAATTGCACCTCGATCCTCATTCCACTGGTTGCAACGTATAATCGGCGGTCGGAACTAATGAGCCGTACAGCGATATATCAAATGACATGGATACCGCCACGCATTTATTGTGTCGCAGGATATGGAGTTGCTTACATGTATGTGGTCCCGATTCTGTCATGCCAAAAACCCTTGCTGACTCTGCTTCCAGGATAGCGATTTGTTGCTGTCACTAACCGGGCTTTCCAATTCGAGAATGTTGGACATGACCAAGTGTACCGTGAAACCCGTCACAGGCGACGACGACTGGGACAGCATGGACATACCAGCAGAATTTTCCCCTGTGCTTGAGCCTGTACCTCGGCGGCAAAAGCGGTATTTGGTGGAAAGAAATAAGCTGTCCATGATAGGCAAGTTCGTTTTGGTCGTAATCACCAATGCAGTCTATTAACAGATCTCCAGGGGAACGCTGCTTTTCAACGATGAGAGATGTAGAAAAGTTCGGTGACAACGACGGCCACGTCAACGACCTCACTCAGCAGTTTGCTGCGTGGCGGTCATCTTTGCCAGAGGTCCTGCAAATAGATCCAGATCCCTACAGTACAGAGGGGAACCTGGAGCTGACGATGCTTCTGGCTCTGAGTCACCGATTTCAGTGCTTCTTGTATCGTGCATTACGACGATACTATTTCTCCGTCCACGACAGTCGACACATCTGGGCGAACCAGCAACTGAAGATGGCAATGCTGGGCATCGACAGTCTGATTGGCAAAATGATGACCAACGGAGACCTGAGGATGCTTCCTCTGAGCTTGTGAGTAGCCCATTCTTGTGCCCTTCATGACGCCCAGTCGACCGATGAACAGTAATTCTCTCGTGACCACTTTGACTAATTGTCACATCTCCTTAGTGTTCATTGTGTCTTGACAGTACTAGTTTTTCGCATAGAATCTGCTGTTGACCCACAGGAACCAGCCATATATGCATCCATGTCCGTTGGATATATTCAGCAGGGACTAGTATTTCTCAGGGCGCTGAGTGATCTGCCCATTGTTGAACGTGGCCTCATCCTGATCGAGGGGATAATTGAGCAGAAGAACCTCCCTATACATACGGGATCAACTACCAACAAATCAGTGTCTCATGCGACTAATGGTCATGTCTCGCCAGCAATGGGGTCCGAACCTTTTGCGAGTAACACCCAGGATCGCAACGAGCCTCTTTCGTTCTGGTTTGAAGAGATATTTGGTACAGAGATCATAGAGGCACTCGATCTTGTGGGGACGTGACAAGATTGTTTGTTCATTGTTTGTTATTCTGTTTAACGTCTTGGCCCTATGGTGACCCTACCGTGACAGCCGCATTCGTGACGTGCTGAACCTCGGATGTAAGGCAAACAAACTCCTGGCCATTCATGTATTGTAAACAATTTGCTTTTTATCCATACCATGGTCTGCATTATTGGTCAGAGTACGCAGTTGAAGCGGAAAGGCTCTGAGCCTTACAACGCATCATTCGACTTTGCAGAGATTTCAACTAATACCTGTGCCGCACCCCTCACCAACACGAAGTGGCCGCTGGTGATGAGACCAGCTGAAATCACACTCAGCTATGGCAACAACCTGTGAAGTAACAAGCCGGCTGTCATAACTCTCAAATGGGTCTAGATCAGTCAGATGTGGCTTTCACCCTTGTCAATAGGTATGCATTGTCAGCACACGGAGGATAAGCTGAGGCTGCTTCAGTGATACAACTTGGGGGAGCAGTATTAGCATATAAGACGCGACATTTCTCGTGAATTATCGAATTTTCAGATTTGCGAATCAACTTGACTAAACACTCTACCCATTATTGCCGATAAGCACCATGGCAGAAACAAAGTCGGTTTCCTCCAACCCGCAGCCGACGCTGCAAAGTTCCCTTGAGGAACTCTGTCGACTCATTGAAGATGAATCCGTCTCGCTAGATGAGGGAGAGTTGCCTGGCCTCATAGAACTCATCAGAGACTGGTTCGATGACGGTACCACTGTGAGTGTAGAGACATTCTCTCGCAGAGTCCTCAAGGTCTTTCAGGAATCTTCTCACGGCGAAGCATACGAGCAAACAGTGGAGCAACTTCCAGCGCAGCACAAAAGCCTCTTCGAGGATTTCATCTCGAACAATAAGAGCGCCAAAGAAGCTGGCAAACAGCTGATTGAAGCCAGAACTGCTCATTTAATTGCTCAGCCCCCAGCGAACGTGGTCATCCAGGAGGCTGTGGACGAAATTGCGAGCAACTTTGAGACACATGCTCTATTACGTTCAGAAGCTATAGAGTCAAAGACGAACATTATAGTAAGATGAGCGCAATATCATAATAGGAATCAATTCCAAGGTGTGCTAACTAGCCCAGGCCCAAGCAGCAGACAGGGAATTCCAGAATTGGGGCCGTACAGTCAAGAACACCCCGGCAATCACTTTTTACCCAGAGACTGTCGCAGAGGTGCAGAGAATTGTTGCGTTTGCAATCAAGGAGAAAAGAGGCGTGCGAGTATCAGGCTTCCGTGGGCATAATCTTCTCTCTTCCCGCCAAACCATCAGCTCCTGACAGCATTACAGGTCATTCTTGGTCGCCGGTATTCGGGCGCGATAATGGATTCGGCCAGACAAACAATGGAGATGTCCTCATTTCCACCTTGACGGAGCACAATGCAGGCGTCCTTCCCAACTTGACGTCGCTCCCCACCGGTCTCTTCCAGCCGAGAGAAACGGAGCTCAACCGCATCGATTTCAGGACGGGCGCCGATGTCCATGGTCCCGACCTCCAGGACGGCAAACGGTATGTACGCGTGGGCACCGCCACCACGAACGAGCAGTTTCGACGCTGGTGCCTGACAAACAACGTAACCCTTCCAATCAACATCATTGAAGTAGAGATCACTTTTGGTGGAAGCAACGCAACCATCTGGTAAGTGTAGACAAGAGCAATCAATCCTATTTGAGGGAACAGTCGCTTATCTCTAGACGACAAGTCATGGCGCCGGCCTAGGACATCAGTCACTCAGCGATCTTGTGCGCTGCATCGAGTGCGTCGACGCTCGTGGCCAGATCCAGCAGGTCGACATGAGCAACCCGGCCCACCTCAAGGCGGCCAGCGGCTGCTTCGGACTGCTAGGAGTCGTCACGCACATCACCTTTGAGTGCGACGCCATGATCGCGGCCGTGATGCGTCCGGTCAAGCTCGATGTGGTCGATGCTGTCCCGCCTCCGCCAGGGATGCCGGACTCGGAGATTCCCGAGCCGCTGAGGCGATCCCGATCGCCGGCGCAGAAGCAGAAGGCCCAGGAGGACTTTGAGCGGCGCGCCAATAATGACTTTTACGCCGAGTGGTTCTGGTTCCCATACTCTACCCAAATCTGGGTCAACACTTGGTCGACCGATAAGAATACGGACAATGTTGTTGAATACCCGAGTCCAGGAAAGGTATTCTTACAAGTTGTCGGAACTGCTACTGTGAACATGGCGCAGGTGATAGCAAAGAAAATCCACGTACTCAAAGATGAGGCTCACCTGCAGACCGCTCTGTTATGTCAGTTTATCCCCCAAAGTTGTACAGTCTCTGATGAGCCATACGGCTAACCTTCTTGATGTCAGCTTGGTTGGCCATGAAAAACCTCGATGTGCGCAATGATGATCAGGAACCCATTCGCACGCTACTGCCGAATGCGCTCCACTTCCAACGAGGCGTACAGAATATTCGCGTACGGGATTTGGAGATTGAGCTTCCTGTAGGTTGAAAACCCGTTTCATTATGGTAGGAGAGAAGGAAAGGCTTCCCAGATCACTGACGGGGAGAGTTATTTATAGTTGCACTCAAAGACTGGGACAACCAGCGTGCGGGACTACGCCAACGCTCAGCGCGCCTGGTGGGACGCCATCAAGCTGTGCTATGACAATGTCGAGTCCTCTCCGATGCGCATGCCCCTCGAGATGCGAATCATGGGCGACAGTGAGGTCACGATGGCTCCCCAGCGAGGCCACAAATTGGGGACATGCGCCATTGAGATCCTGACGCTCGCGGGCGTCTCGGACATTTGGCCCCGGTTCGCTCAGCAAGTTCTGGACAGGTGGCTGAGCTACAAGGACAATGATGGCAAGCTTCTCAAGGTCAGGCCGCACTGGGCCAAGGAGTGGTACGGGTATCAGGTTGATGGCAAGAATTGGGCAGTCAAACTCAAGAATGAATCATACAAGGACGAGATTGTGGAGTTCAAGAGTTTGTTGGCAGACATTGGCAAGCAGCAGGGCTGGGAGCTTGCCGATCTGGATATTTTCTCCAACAAATTGCTCGACTGCCTGTTTTTGAAGGAGACAACCATTGAGAAGTGATTGCTACGGAAATCGTCTTCTATAAGTACCATAGTCTTACTGTTATTCGGAGAGCTAATCAAATCGTTCATTCACGACACAAGGTTCTGAATGCGTGAAAATCTGCAGTCACTTTCAACGTTTACATTAAGCATGGTGGAAGAAAAGACTTCTTGGCATAATCAAAAACAGAACAAGTCTATTACCCATACTGGGTCCAGTGACTGCATACAGACAGAGTTGGAGCTAAGCAACAGCTCAGTCACCACAGCTACGCAGAGATGAAGACTCATCGCGTCCCCATCATAGACCGTTCAAAATTGGGGCCTTTTTTTCAATCACACTTTGCGAGGTGCAAACTTGACATACAGCGGCCCCTTTTCCCAGATGGTATAAGCGGGCTGATCGGCATGCCAATCGTCCTGTCCGGGGAGGAGCTCGACGTCAAACCTGTACAGTAGCCGAGCCGTGATGAGCCGCATCTCGGCATAGGCCAGGTTCTTGCCGATGCAGTCGCGGGGGCCGTTGCTAAAGGGCTTGAACACGGACTGGTTGTCGCCGGAAAAGCGGGACTCGTGGCGCGGGTGCTCCGGCCGCAGCCAGCGCTCCGGGCAAAACGACTCGGGCGCGGCAAAGTGCTTGGGATCTCGGAATGTCGACCATGGCGTCACGTGGCAGGTGACCTAAATTGAGTTGATGTGTTAGTCATTAGAACAAGAGTTGATCAAAGTGGAACGAAAACGTCTCCCGTTTTGTTTGACCAAATGGATATTTTATCAAAACTTACCCCCGGAGGTACGAATCTGCCCTCGATTTCGGCGCCGGGACACTGACGAGCAGGCAAGATGGCGGCAGGCGGGTACATTCTCAACGTCTCTTCCAAGGTGGCGTGCAGATACTCGAGCCGGTTCGTCGAAAGCATGGTGATCTCGTCTTCGTCTTGAAACGCAGCTCTAATCTCGTCCACGACGATCGCCTTAGCTCGGGGGTTCCGGTTGACGTAGAAGAAGAACCCGGACAGGGCGCTGGCCGTGGTCTCGCTACCTGCCACGACGAGCAGAGGGGACAGAGCCATGATCTCGACGGTAGAGAGGCCCGGACTGCCGTCGCGCTGGGGCTGTAGCATGTGCGTCATGAAGTCGCGGCGGCCCTTGGGCTCCATACCGAGCTCCATGCGCGCCATTGCCTTGTTCTTTGCCAGTGCCCGGTTGCGGTGGCCCTGCCCAGCCTGCTGGCCGCCCAGGCAGCTTACGAGCAAGGGCTCCAGGAGGGGGTAGTTTCGGCAGGCGCGCAAGAAGGCGTCGGCCTTGATGCCCTTGAAGATGTTGTGGACCCACGGGTGGTACTTGCTCGTCTCGAGACTGCCAAAGGACTCCCCAAACGTCAGGTCGCCAATGATGTCAAAGGTGGTGAAGTTGAGCCATTCGACAATGTTGAGCGCCTGGTCCTGTGCCGCGTGCTCGGCCACGCGCTGCATGAGAAGCTCGACGTATTGGTTAATGGTGGCCTCTTGCTCGCGCATCGAGACCTCGCTAAAGGCGTGGCCAAGTTGCTTGCGCTGGCGGCGATGGACATCCCTCGGTGCGGCAATGATGCCATGCTCGACGCCTCGGGCAAAGATGCCCGGGGCTTTCTCGAACTCGGGCTGTCCGGCCAGCCTGCGGCCGTAGACTTGCGGCCAGGCTATGCTACCGTCCATGGCAAGACGGTTTGGACCTATGCGGACAATGGGGCCATAGCGACGGTGGAATTCGGATATCTTCCTGATGCCAGTACCGGATATGTTGGAAGTATATGTGAATGGCAAATCTGAGATGGCCCATAGTTTGGGCCCGGGATAGCTGCGCAATGGATGGAGCCACAGCCGGTAAGCGATGAGAACAATCCTCCAAGCAATGAACTAAACATCAGTTAGTGCTCTGTGCTTCTTTACTTGCCATGTTGCAGGTACGCTGGCTCTGGGAGCAGCACGAACTGTTGCTCAACATACCGCAAGCGAAATCACAATGGCGCCATAGAACAGCCTCCGACCTAGGCCATTATCATGTAGAGCTTCCTGAATAGAGGCCATTGAGAATTATTGTAAACATAAAGCAGTGTAAGTTTGGACGAAGACTTCGGTCTTGTGATTGAAAAGTAAAGGGATGATAGATTATTCTATACATATATATATATATGCGTGTGTGGGCAGTGGAGCGTGCATTACAAGCCCGGCAAGTCTGGTATCCGGATTTATAGATTATGAAGACCAGAGTCAGTCTTGATGCCCATTGAACGTCATTCGGGATTTTGTTTTACGTGGTGTGGTTGACTCGTGTTGATCTTATACTGACTGTTTGCTCGGCCCGGCCCGCTTCAGTAAATATCATACAGTGGAGTTCACAAAGTTTTCACTTCTTATCAATCCCATTCGTTGCAGTTGATATCCTTTTGTGCATGTGGTATAGCTAGCAACCGTTTGAATCCGAATCTTCAGCGGATGCACGATGTATACCGGAGATTAAAATTCGGCAGCAGATGCAAGGCCGGCCGAGTTAGACTGGGACTAAATATTGAAACGCCGAGCTGCTATATTCCCGAGATGTGTGGGCACGTGGCACAAACTTGTAGTTGCAAATAATAAAGCACACATATGAGCTCCAGGCAGTCATCTGGGCACATTAGTCATTAATGTCATAATCTTCACCATGAGTCGTTGCTTTGATTGCCCTCCTCCCTGGATTTCTGAGCATGGCAGCATGGTTGACAGGCTTGTGGGTGAAATATGGATCCCTTCGCGGCATATTTACTCCACTCTCGGTGTCTCCCAGGCATGGAACTAACAAGTGCCGAACTGATCAACTGCACGCAGATCGTTAGAAACGCCGCGTCCTGTGATCCCGAATAGCTAGCTACCTCGCCTTGGTATCAAGCTGCGTCAGTCGCCATAAAGTGCCGGTGTTTATTTCTATTATCGGTGAGCTTAAGCTAATACGAAAGCTTGATCCTCCATAACCATCTAGTAATAAGTGCGTATCGCCTTTATAATAGTTATAATAATATAATATCTCCGAAATGCGAAATAAGGACCTTCATATAAAATCTAAATATTATTCGTTTCGGATCTCTGCTTATTATAAGGTTCGTATATAGCTTAGTTTTTTACGCGCAAATTTCTGTGATGTCTTTTCCTAGTAATTTAAATGATTTAAAAATATAAAATTTTGGTAGAAATCGGCCACCGCACGGAGATTTATGGCCAACCATTCTGTAAGGCCCGTCAAGGGCTACGAGGTCACTGGTACACGTGGAACGATCAATGGAACGATCAATGGAACGAAGTGAAAGTGAACGAGTGAATATATCTAGCTGCAAGAGGCCACACAGTAGGAGTGTTCAGGGCAAAACTGATCAATCTACGGTGGCAAAGTGTGCAAGCTAAAGTGGGTGAAGGAGAGAAAAGGGCGGAAATGCCGTAGTGGCTGGAGGTGTTGGTACTAGTACCTTGGTGGGGGTACTAGCACGTGACACATTCCGCGAGGTTAAACATGATGAGTTTCAGATCTATTGTACGAAAGTTTGTTCAGTCTACGATTTATTGATGTTTGTTCGACATTTCGATCTCTGGATGATTACTTTTATCATTGAACTGTTCTTAATACAATGTGTAATACGCTATAAATATTATATTTTGTATTTTTTTCAGTCTGACGTGAATACCTAGTCGGGGCCAGGATTATTTACGAGTGACGTTGCATTGCAAGCCAAGGAAAAGTTTAATTGGGTAGAGTGCGATAAGAGATGCGAATATTCATATCATGCTGGGCAGTCAAACCATGATTCATCCATTTAAAAGGTTCCATTGGCTTGCACATGGCCAAGTCATAGCGATAGAACAGCTGGGTGGTATATCATGGTCAGTCCAGAATTGTTCAATTGGCGTCATGCAGAGCTGGACAAGAGGAAAAAGACTCACCTCAAAAATGACCTTGCCAAGCTCGACATAGGCTAATCTCTTGCCCAAACACTCCCACCGGGTGCCCGTGGCAAAAGTCAACCCATAGACGGCCTCCATCTCCTTGAGTCTCTCTGGGTCAGCTGTGAGCCAGCGCCCAGGCTCGTACACGTCAGCATCGCCGCCAAAGACTCGCTTATTGCGCATCACACCCAGCGCAGCCCAGCCGACCTGCGTGCCCGCCGGCACACGCAAGCCGCAAATATCATCATCTTCGTCCGATACTTTGCCCATGATGCCCATGCTGGGCGGCCACATGCGCAAGCCCTCGCGGATGCAGGCCTGCAGGTATGGGAGCGATTTGGCGTGGGTATCGGCAATGACGGGACGGGCGGCGTGAGCTGCCGCGCTGTCAATCTCGGCTTGCAAGGTGCGGTAGGCGGCAGGATTGGTGGTCAGGAAGAAGATGATGTTGCGCAGGCCCGTGGCCGTAGTGTCGGTGCCACCGAACAAGGTCACCAGCGCCTCTGACTCGACCTGCTTCCGGGTAAGGTCCGAGTCCACAAAGGTCTGCAGGATATCGTTGCGTCGAATGGCATTCTCGCCGAACCTTTGGTCACAGTGCTCCTTGATGACGCCCAGAAAGCGGCCCACGCCGTGCTTGTCGGTCGGCTTGGGAAGGTAGGGTTTCACGAACGAAGTGCTCAAGAGTTTGCGCAGGATGGGTAGGAAGGAGATGATGTGTACGGGAAGCAGAACCGTCTCACAGGCTTGAATCACACCGTACATGTCCGCGTCGACTTCGAGATAGCCAGCGGCTTGACCGAAGCCGACAGCTGTGATAACGTCTTGGGTAAGATATTGCATGGTTCGGGCGAGGTTGCAGGGTCGAATGGACTCGGCCGTCGAGATGTACTTGCGCTCGAATAGCTGTATGAGCTTGTGGATTTGGATATCCGCCAGTTCTTCTTGATTGTGCATTCCCTTGCCCGAGTAACCCGGCAACAGACGTGTGCGGAGTGAATGATGTGCCTTATTATCGATCAAAGTGAGGACATTGTCATTGTCTGGATCAAGACGGGTGGCCTTGTACCAGTCCGCGCGATGGTAGCCGGATCGAATACTCCAGATGCGTCGAATCTCGTCCGGGTCGTTGCATACAACCCAGTCGGGACCTACTCTTGTAAGTGGCCCGTATGCCTGTGTCACTTCGTCAAGTTTCTCGCAGAGCCTTCCGGGAACGACATGTCGAAGCAGCCATAGCTTGGTCCATCCGGCGACAGGTGGCCCTGGTATGTGGGACAGCTTCTGCCACTGTCGGTAACGATACACAATAATGCTGATGAGAGCAAGCACAACAAGTTGCGCTATATTGTAGGGGTTGGTGAGGAGCGCCATGGTGAAGCGGACCACATACTCTGCTGGGGGAAATTAAAGTAACAAGAAACTCAACATGATTCAAATCTAAGTAGACACCCAGGCCACGTTCCCCAGAATTCGTTGGCAATTATTGACATATTCGATGAGGATATGTTATCGCATGGCATCATCTACCACAGGGCGGCTTCGTACGAGTGAATTATCATTCGATCCTTGGCAGTCAGCATGGTGGAAGGATTGTGATCGAATCCGTGACTCGCCGTTCAGAATTGTGGTGCATACGTACAGATCCCTGCCTACCATGATTGAGGTACAAAGATACTCAATGATACGTTAGAGTACCTTCTCACTGAGTCCTCCGTAGGATCAACGCTAACACGTTTCCACAACGTTCTTCACTAACCCATGTATCAAGTCCAGGTATAGTCCGCGTAGGAATCTGCTCACAGTGGCAGAAATGATACACGTATTTCACAATGAAACAATATGATGTAATTCAATTGAGCGGTGAATGATAAGCCTAAGTAAGACCTAGTCATCCTTGCTATCACTGATATTATCAATATCCTCGGAGGCATCCCTTCCAGTATAAAGCATCTTCTGCAGCTGATTTGTATTCGCACGTGATGGGCGTTTTTTTAATCAATGTAATCTCCCAGACTTTAGGACATCTCCTGAGTCAGATTACGGCGCAACATTAAGGAGACAATTTGCGCGCCAAACCTCGCGTATGGCAGTGATGCTTGTACAGTAGGTGAAAAGCCAAAGTAGCATGAGAATCGGCCGGTTGTAGTGCCCAAGAACACCTACAGCTGTGCCCTTGTTCCTAGCAATCTACGCCTCTGGGCCATATTCTGCCACAAAGCCAAATGTGGGATTTGTTATATGTAGTTTTGGTTGCACAGATAGGCAAAAGAACTGATAGCCATGACAATAAGAATAGAAGATTTATTGCTATGCAAATGGTTATGAAGTCAAGATGTCGGCCTCGATTCCAGTGTACGCTATTTCTGTGGCCTCTGAAGCTCCACATTGTCGCCAGAACCGGTAATCTTCTCACGGTCGGAGCCCAGTACAGCTTCTTTATTCTCAGTGCTAAGATGGTGTGCGCGAACAAAAATGTTGAGCAGGATGGATAGTCCTGCGAAGGCCACATACTATTATACTCAAATTAAGTTGACAGAAACAAATAAATTTACAAGAGCACTCACCATAATCCAAACATCCCTCAGAGAGTTGAAGTATGTTTTCCGTATTGGGATTTGCTGCTGATATGGGAGTCCCCCAATGGCATTAACCTTGGCTGAAGCTTGGTCGCCGTTGAACTGTTTTGCGATATCGGCGCCCAGCTGTTCGACGAGACCTGGGTTGGCGGCTGTCATCTCATTCTGGAATATGACTCCTGCGACGACAATAGAGACGGCTGTGGCAATGGAGCGCACAAAACTCATACTGGCCACCACTGCTGCGGTGTCTCTTTCAGAATTGACTGCCTGGACCGCGATGAGAGGTGGTTCAATATTCATGCCAACTCCGACCCCAACCCTGTGTTGTACTTGTATAAGTGATCCAGCGAGAGAATGAAGAATGGGAATAGATTCTCACAGTATTTCGAAGATGAAGAGACGAGCAAGACTCTTTTCAAAGGGCAAGTAAACGAAGAGCCCAACCCCGAGAATATTAAGCATTTGACCGATGTACATGACGTAGAGATATTTCCCAGTCTTCTGAATGAAAAAACCTGTAAAAGCAGCCGAGAAGGAGCAGGCTACAATAAGAGGGAGGAGGTGAATGCCCGAGTCAAGCGCATTAGCCCCGAGTACAGATTGCGAAAATAGTGGCAGGTAATATGATAAGCCGATAAAAACATAAAAGTTGCAAGCATAGACCCCGTACGCAGCAACAGAAGATTTTTGTGAGAAGATGTGAAGCGGAATGATGGGTTCCTTAGCAAACTTCCACTCATTTAGGAGAAATAAACCTCCAACAAGGATGCCAAAAACTATCAAGCATATAATGGTGGGAGAGGACCAAGGAAACACGACGTTACCAAAGTCAAGGGCCAGCAGGACCATCAAGACTGAACCTATAATGAAAGCACTGCCTATCCAGTCAATTCTCCTGAGACCTGTAATAATAGGCGTACCAGGATTTGGGACCTTCAAGAAGAAGAGAAGTATAAAGAAAACGATTCCGCCGATAGGCACTGAATGCAGATATTTAAGCTTAGTAAAATCCAGTGGAGAAGCGGTGGGTGATGATATCGGTTTGCGGAACTCACAGTTGATCCAAAAGCACCATCTCCAACTTCAGTGTTGATCTAAGTTCAGCATAGACTCTGATGGCAGAGCTTTGGGGTAGGACTTACTCGGCGCTGTCAGTGAGAACGCCTCCTAAAATGGGGCCAATGGCACTTCCGAGAGCCCATACCAGCGAAGTGATTCCCAGGTAAAGCCCACGATCTCTCATGGAAAATGTGTCACAGATGATGACATTAACCATTGTTCCCATTCCCGCCGATCTGAAAAGAGAGAAAAACATGAGCAAGTAGGTACGAATCATGTGGCGCGGCGACTCACCCCAAACCCTGCACGACGCGGCCGGCGATCAGGGCGTCCATACCTGGGGCCAAGGCGCACAGCAGACTTCCGCCCAGGAAAATAACAATGGCGGCGAGCATGATGGGCTTGCGGCCCCAAATGTCGGCGACGGTGCCCCATAAGGGAGTCGTCGCCGTGCTGGCGAGAATAAAGGAGCTGCCGATCCAGATGTAGCCCGCAACGGAGCCTAAAGATCCGACAATAGTGGGAATGGCGGGTGTCACAATGGTCAGGTCGAGCGCAGAGAGCAGCACTGACAAGCAGAGCGGCACCATGATCAGGCCGGCTCGCGTGGCCGAGGGCGTCGTGGCATCATCGTTGGTTGGCGCCTCATCGCCGGGAGGAGCGTCAGAGCGCGTTGTCGGAATGGGAGGCACTGACGCTGTTGCCGCTGAGCCAGCAAGGCTCTCAGTGATGGCGTCGTTTTGTGAGGCCTTCAAAGGGGCCGTCATGTTTTCTGTTTCTACCACGGCGGTCGTCATGATGGGATTGGACAGCGGTTTATGATGGATCAGACGTTGCCAACAATGATGATACTAGGGAGGAAAATGACCCGGCAATGCTTGTTGATTGTACGCATGCGAGCAAGGAATATACCTAGTACGAGCATTACTCGGATTGAGGTATAAAAGGATTATAGAGAACCTTATGTCCAGTATAATAGTTCTAAGAGTAGAGGCAGTCCAAGACCCAATGTCAAGCCCTATGATCCCCCAACGTCGATCACTATCGCCCAGGCTAGTAGTGCTTACTGCCCCACAATCCCATCCACTGATCACGCCCGATAGCCAGCAGCGGCCTGGCGGTTCGTATCTGCATTAGTGAGGCGGGACAGGCCTAGTGTTGTGTTCCGGGTGCCTAAACTCCGAAGGAATGCCACTAATGTACCCTGGGTAATATGTTGGTTCTTTTGTACGCGACCTCCAGGACTCCGAGCATCCGAAATACCAAGACATATCGAAACGGAACCAACTTTGGAGCATCCATGGATGGACATCGTGTCATCAGATTCCCATACGAAACGGGTGGAGAAACATCAAAGGAATCTGAGTCTAGCTAAGTACCGCTTACGAATGCAAAGAAATTCCACAGTATTGAACTCGAACGACGATCATTTGGTAACACTGATAGACTTGGGTAGAAAATGATAGTCGGACAGTTGGGTTTATTCAATATGTAAAGATATGTTTGATTTGTAGCGCTTGGTCTATCAGTTCCCAGCCAGAATCCAGACAAGCGAGCAGCTAAGCCCATGAACCAGCAATTGATGGAAAAATGCCCAAAGAGACGCGTTGATGAATTTGGGAGCGTAGATGTTCCATAAGTCTTCTTGGCCCCACATGTAGATGCAGCTCAGTGTGAGTGCAAGTGAGCTCAAAGCTGAGAACATGGTCTGCAAAGACAGGTACTCTAAGTAAACGGTGCTAATGTTCACGACTTTGGGTGCGGTGGGCGATATCTCTACAGCCTCGGAACCATGCCCCACAGTCTGATATTTTGTGGTATGGTCAATATTGGCATTGCCACTGACTCTGTGTCCGTTTCCCGAAACCTCAATGGTAGTGATACCTTGGCTTTCGGGCCACAGTGCCAGGAGTCGGAGACCAGCAAAAGACCACCACACTGGACCGACCCAGTTGCTGAGAATGGTCTGGACCATGACGGCAACGAGGCTGGATTCTCCAAGGCCGTTGAACCCGTTGAGCAAATCAAGTGAGGCGATCGAATTATCCCGTCCCATACTGTAGAAGCCACTCTGGCCGAGCAAGAGCACAGTGGTAGCCGTTTCAGCGGGCGACAACCCCATCTTTACTATTGCGAGAACCAAGTCTTAGCACATGATGGAGATTTGGGAGAGGCATGGACTTACGCAAAACTTGAAGCTGATAATCGAATATCAGAAACAAGGCCAGATTCTTTGGCCGCGATTGTGATCTCAGGTACAGGTTGATTAGTTCGACAACTCGCGTCATGGCGACTGCCTGTAAGTTAGCCACGGGCTCATCACTCCTGGGGAAGAGGAATTTCAGTCTCAAGCTTACCAGGACTGCTTATAGGATCGTATGGATTTTGGCGCTGCCATACAAAGAAGATAAAACACCCAAGAAGCCCAGTCCAAAAAGCCTTGAGCAGCCGATCCTCGGGCACCGCGGCCACCAAGTTCGTCGCTTTTTGTGAGACAAAATTGAGTAGCTCAGGATTGAATGTGTAAGTCGAGGAGACTTTAAAGATGACTGCAGCCATACAGAGCAAGAGAGATACAAGTGCAGAAATGTACCAACCCAGTGTTGTCTCTAGATTTCTGGCAATAGATACTAGAGCCCAAGCGTGAGTTAGAACAGTGGGCGTCCAAAGAATAATCGGATAGGCAAAGATCAAATCGTCTATATCGCCCGCAACAGAATACTTGGTACCATTCTGGCTAACACACTGGCTCATGAAGTGAAGACTAACGAGAGCCAAGGATGGCAGCACAGCCCGGTATTCGCAAGACCTACGACAAATGATGAGTCTCCAACTATATATTTGGAGGTGAGGAGTTGAGAATACGTGCCTGGAAAAGGAGAGGAATATGAGCCACGCGAGTGAGCCCCAGTACCAGTAGTGGTGCTCCTCCTCCACAAGTTGCGGGATGAACACGGTCGCAGAGTAGACTGCCGTGGCTACAAATATCGACCAGCTGTTCAATGATATGAAAGAATATGACATGTAGGTCAGAATTGTAGCAGCGACGATACAACAAACTCCAGCAAGGAGCCGAGCTGGACTGATATTATCCACGGGTACATTCAGAATGCCTTGGGCGACGCCTGCGAACTTGGTGTCATGTTAGTGCAGGAAAAGATGTATAGTAGTTCTGAAGGGAGCAAATACCTGGTAAATAAGAGCCTTAGCAAATTGTCCAGCCTCGGTGGTGCCAGAAGTATTCCATGATTTTTCAGCAACCAACACACTTTCCCATAGACATAAAGCTCGGCTCAGTTCATCCCGGCATCGAGTGCATCCTCTGTCATCGCATACGGCCTCGTATGTATCGACGGACTTTTTGCGTAACTCAAGAATGTCACGAATCTGTTGTGCGTTCGTCGCGAGAAATTGAACAGCTTTGTCATCGTCACCAAAAGCTGGGAGCATATCGGCGATGAAAACCCCAGAGTTTCTGGACGGGATGGAGAAGCCAAGCAATCCTGAGAGGGTGGGAACTATATCGATCTGATTCACCGTCGAGTAGTATTGGTAGTTCTCCGTGCTTTCCATGGGAGACTTTCGTTCCATTTCTGTCATATTTTTCAGCTTGGGGGATATGAAGACCGTGGCAGATGCCAGCTCCTCAGGAAGGCGCCCGCCATGGTTTCCCTGCGCTGTCATACCGTGATCACCAAGCAGAACGAGAAGAGTGTTCTGCATATGGGCCTTGTTCTCTAAGCTATCGTAGATGTCCCTCACAACATCATCCATCTCGACCTGCTTAGTCCGAATATGAGCAGATCTTGGTCCGCCCATATGGGCTATGCAATCAAGCCCCAAATAATGAAGGATCAAGGCCGCCCAGTCATCGCGGTCCAATTCGTCAGGGAGGTTTCTGGTGACGTTGCGGTCAATGTTGACTAGGCCTGGAACATGGAAAGACGAGAAGTCTTCCTTCCGATCAAAGACGTCGGGATACAAATCCACCCACATCTCGATACCGTAAAAGACAATCTTCTTCTGACCATTCCTAGATGCTTTCAGGCGTGAAAGCCAGGTATCTTCACCATCCAGCCGCATGGCCTCGGGTGAGTTGGCCACGTTGAGCCAGGCATCGAGGAATGACTGGCTGGAGCCTTGAGTCAAGGCTTTGATGCGAGACACTGTCAGCGTCGGCATAGCTGAGAGAGCCGTAACAGGCACAGCGGCTCCTGACCTGATGAGACTCTGCGTAAAGGCAAAGCCGCTGTCCTCGGCAAAGACAAAATCGCTGCGCAACGCGTCAATCATCATGAAGATAACTTTGTCGAAAGGCGCCTCATGGTCTGTGCTCTGAGATAAATTGGATTCCGAAAATTGAATCGCCGCGGGCTGAGGTCGTCCGCGAAAGAGGCCCGTCATGAATATGAACATGCCAAGTGGAATTAGGAGGTTTGCTACTAAGAGTAGCATCCTTCCTCTTAGCTTTGGTGTATGCATGATCATTGGGTCGGATGAGATATCTAGCAGTGTCAGGTGATGGTCTGCTCACTTGCCCATGGAGGGTTTCCTTACATGATTATTGAGAGAAATGCCTTCAAATCAGGCCAAAGTTGTTTGAAAAGTTAAACACAAACACGGCTGTCTACAGTTCATCTGGCTCTTGTGGATAGAGTCAGAAACGTGACGGAGCACATTTGATTTCGATATCAAGTCACTCTTGGAACAATTTTGTCAGATCGCAACCATGTACCCAAGTAAAGATGGACTATGGAAGCACCTGATCCTTCGGTGCCACTAATCAGCTTCTGTGGTGGATCAGGATGAGCAATGTAAGCATTGCGCATTCACTTACCAATGTCCATGATTACATCGTAGCAACTGACCAATGCGCTATAGTATCGCCTTGTGGACTTCCATGGGAAAGAGGCACAGACCCAGGACAAGACCTTCAGTGTGAGTGGAGTCCAGTAAGCGGCATTGCAAGGCATGATACATCCTATATCAATGTAGAATATATCATCCGAAACGACGCAGTCAGGGTAGACTTCTGGGAACGCAAAGATACGTCTGTGAATCTAGGGATTCATGGACAGGGCTATCGATCCTGCTACCACGGATGATCATACGAGCAAGGAAAGATAGCTCGTGACGGGTGTATTTATACGAAGAAAGTACAACGATAATTAGCCCACCAATGTCGGATATCAACTTTGAGGTGAACAAGCAGTACATTAGCTTGCATTGGAACTGTTTGAGAACCTTCCTGATACTCTTCACGCAACCTCTAACCTGAATTCGTTTTCCGCGACCAAGCAATGGGTCATACGGAAGCCATCGAATTCAAGACGGTAGACGGGACCGTACTCCGAGCCCGCCTTTATCCAGCACAGAGCAGAGGGCCGGGAATCATAATGAGTCCCGGTGTAAGTCTCAATTCTGTAGCATAACTTGGCTGAAGATAAGCTAACAAATACCCAAGTTTAACGCTACCTCGGAGATGCTCGGACTGCCATCGACAGCTTCAGCCTTTCAGGAAGCCGGTATCACGGCACTAGTGTACGATCCAAGAGGTGTAGGCGTCAGCGGCGGCGAACCTCGCAACAACATCAACCCCAGCGTGCAGGTGGACGACATGAGCGACGCGATAAGCTTCCTGCTCTCCCATCCCCGCATCGACCGACGCAAGGGCGTCGGAATCTGGGGTATGTCGCTGGGCGGGACAGTGGCCATGGCGGCGGCGGTGCTAGATCCTCGGGCCCGTTGGGTCGTGGCCGTCTCGCCTGCCACGGAACCCACGCACAACCTGGTCAAGATGCGCCAGGTCCTGCTCAAGGCGGCCAAGGATCGCGAGTCCCAGCTCAAGGGCAACGCGCCCTATTTTGTGCCCATGCTGAATGCCGACGGCGAGAATGTCGCTGGATTCGACCCCGGGCTCGAACGCGCAAGCGTCATGCGGATGCTGCAGGCGCACGACGATACCGACGTGCTTCGAGCCTCTCTAGCTCCACATCACGTCAATCGTACGACCATTGGTACATACCGATACATGCTGCTCTGGGATGCACGCCACCTGTGGAAACTCATCACCCAGCCTGTTCTCTTTGCCGTGGCCGAGAAGGATGATCTGATCGGCACAGATAAGCAGATCCAACATTTTGAATCTCTTGGATGCCCGAAGGAACTGTACCTGGCCGAAGGAGCCTCACACATGGATATCTTGGAGGGCGCTAGCCAGAAGGAGGTCAACGAGGCACAGGTTCGCTTCGTGTTAGATGCAATCTCGGGGAAAGTGGCCCCAGCGCGCACGTGAGATGTTACCGTATAGAGCCAAGAATGGTAAATGGTACATATAGGGCTTACCTGAGACACCATGTGCAGGATTTCTTAATTGGCTGGCTGATTATCACATCGAAAAGGCGGGGTGCAAAGCAATGATTTCAGTATTATAACACTTCGTTCATTATATATTTCTTTTTTACGATAGGCTCTGATTGATTCATCTTCACGCTCACAGCCAAGAAGTACGTATTGACAAACATGGATTTTATTTCATATTCTGTTATGTATCAATTTTTAGTCATTCAGGACAGCAACTCGAATTTCACGCAGGTCTCTAGGCAAAAGAACAATTATGATAATTATGAATTTATAGCTACGCCATCATGTCAGAGTTTAGAATCTAGGAATTCACCGGAGGAAGTCTTGCAATTCCAGTTCACAGGTGGCAGGCATTCTCCCAACATAACATACTGCCAACAGCCAGGCTGGCTCCACAATCACTGCGTGAGAATCAATCATTGTGCAACACCTCATTTTCCCGCTACGGTAGGTAGTATTCACAACTACCGAGCTCGGCTTCTTACGAGCCTCACAGATTATACGAGAATACCGACCCCAAGAAGTGTGCATTCTGAACGTTGATTGTATGACGACCGGCCCTCTACCTCTACTCTTCACTCTATTGCAATAACCTCTGACACGACCTCACTCGGTAAAAGATGGATGACTCCGTATAACCCAACATGATCCGCTGGCATGTTTGACCTTGATCCGAGGATCCCGGAATCGCTGGAAATCAAACACCATGAACACGCCACGGTGTGGAGTAGATCAGGATTGCTTATGTTACCCTGATGGAATATATGACATCATGTCAAATTGGACAATGTTCACTTTAATTGGTGTTAGGTGGGGCCGGCATAACGTCTTCTCGGCCGAGACTATCCGACAAACACCGTTCCGCTTCCGATTTCAGCTAAGCAAAGCTTCAAAGTGAACAATGATCTTTATGGGATTCCAGCAAAGGATTGTGAGTACATTGTTGTTACGCGCATCTTGTTGTTGAGTACATGGGTGTACAGCGCTGTATCGTATTGTAGATGTTGGAGGTCTACGTTTCTTGTGCAGCGAAACCTGGACATATACTTCCATATTGCGTAAAATATTGGTTCCTTCGGCCTCTGTTTCTCGGGAGCTTGTTGCTTTCGTCGAAATGGTCCTAAAAAGAATATGTCAAGGAAGGTGGTGTACCTTGCTCTGTCTACATTTGGGTCTGCTTCTTGCCACAATCTTCATACACCATGTCACGAAATGGGAAGAATACGGGTAGGATTCTTTAGATCAATCCTTCATGTAACTTGAATAATCTTGTCACACCGCTGTTCCTATGAGAAGTTCACAAGAGACCTTGAGATACTCTCGAATACGTTGCCACTATCCGGTCGAGGAAGCTGGTTCTCTGTTACGGGGGACCTTGGTATACGCTCCGGTACTTTGCCACTATCTTGAATGCCATTTTCTTCCTGATGAACTGAGATAGGGGAGCTTGCTAGCAAGTGTTTGGGTGAAGATACGACCCGATAATTTAGCAATGTGTAGTAAATCATGCCTGGAGAATAGAAGCGTAGGCAAAGACGTCATTCGAAGAAACACTTATATTAGGACAGATCCAGAACTCATGGATTATCAACCCAATTCTCATCAACGCGCCGTTCACACTAACGCTATAACCTGAATAGAAACTCGTGATGGCACCTCATATGGATGACTTTGGTGATAACGGCAGAAATGGTGGCAATGGCAGCCGTGACAGTAACGGGACAAATGGACATCAAGCTCATTCCAACCATGTCCAAACTCCCGTCGCCATCGTGAGCATGGCCTGTCGTCTGCCAGACAGCAACCACTGCCCAGAACAGTTTTGGCAGTTTTTGATGGAAGGCAAAATTGCCATCAACACGCCGCCAGGCACGCGGTACTCTCTCAACACACATTACGACGGTTCCCTCAAGTCGCAGACCATGGCTTCTCCTGGCGGCATGTTCCTACAGAGCGTGGACCCGGCCGACATTGACGCCAAATTCTTTCGTCTTTCCGGTGTCGAGGCCACGTCTATGGATCCTCAGCAGCGGCAGCTGCTCGAGGTGGTCTATGAAGGTCTGGAGAATGCTGGTGTAACTACCACGCAGCTCGATGGATCCAAGACCGGGTGCTTTGTGAGCTCGTTTGCCAGTGACTATGGCGGTAAGTGTTTCTCGTACATTGACATTTCAGAAGAAAACTGCTAACGAGCAATGACAGACATGCAGGCAAGAGATCCTGAGAATCGAGCTTCCGCAACGGTCGTGGGCGTTGGTAGGAGTATGCTCAGTAATCGTATCAGTCACTCATTCAACTTGAAAGGCCCTAGGTAAGGAACAGACTCCATAATTGTAATCTTGCCCCCTGTGCAAACTAACAATACTCTCCGCATATCAGCATGACCATTGATACTGCCTGCTCTGGCGGCCTGATTGGTCTCGACCTAGCGATGAAATATTTACAGACCGGAGAAGTAGATGCAGCCATTATTGCTGGAGCAAATCTATACTGCAGTCCTGAGCACGTCATGGATCATTACATGGGCGCCAATGGTGCGGCCTCTCTTTCCGGCAAGTGTCACACTTTCGACGCTAAGGCGGACGGGTATATCAAGGCTGAGGCTGTCAACATGGTCTACGTTAAGCGTCTTGACGACGCAATCAGGGATAAGGACCCGATCCGCGCCGTCATACGTGGCACGGCAACGAACAGTGACGGCTGGACCGCCGGTATTGCCAGCCCCAACCCGGCTGCGCAGTCAGCCGCCATCCGCCAGGCATACAAGAACGCAGGCATCACGGACCTGTCGCAGACCAGCTACGTGGAATTTCACGGAACCGGCACGCGAGCTGGCGATTCAATTGAGGCTGATGGTATTGCCAATGTTTTCACTCGATATCAGTCACCCGACAGGCCATTGCGTATCGGATCAGTCAAGAGCAACATCGGACACTCGGAGCCTGCGGCCGGTCTGTCTGGACTCATCAAAACGGTGCTTTCACTCGAGCATGGAGTCATCCCTGGCAACCCGACATTTATCGAGCCATCTCCCAAGATAGATTTTGAGAAGTTAAGACTTTGGACGTCTCGTACAGCTACTTCGTGGCCTAAGGTCGCCCTGCGACGTGCCAGTATCAACTCATTTGGTTACGGGGGTTCCAACGCCCACGTCATCATCGATGAAACAAAGAATCTCCCCACTAACCACGTCTCATCCTACCAGGATAGTGTTGCTCTCATGGAAGAAGACATGATTGAGCGGCCGCGCATCATGGTCCTGTCCGCGAATAGTGAGAAGTCGCTACAGGACCAATTCTCCGCTCTAGACAAGCACCTGTCAAACCCAGCAGTCAGTATCAAGCAACGTGATCTTGCTTATACGCTCTCTGAGCGAAAGTCGAGACATTACCACCGTGGATTTGTCATCACCTCGGACAATTATCTCGACAAGGAGAGCTTCGAGAATGACCACATTAGTGACGATGACGTCTCGGTCGGCTTCATCTTCACGGGCCAGGGGGCCCAATGGCCTGAAATGGGCAGGGAGCTACTGGAAACCTTTCCGCTGGCCGCAGAGACGGTCAAGAATCTGGATGTTGTTCTGCAAAAGTCGCATGCTGCCCCGTCGTGGACGCTCTACGAAGAGCTCACCAGCCCGCGATCTGCAGAGCAAATGAGGTTGCCCGAGATATCTCAGCCCCTGGTAACGGCACTGCAACTCGCCATTCTTGCCGTCTTCTCTGCTGCTGGTGTGTCTTGCCGCGCTGTTGTGGGTCACTCCTCAGGAGAGATTGCCGCGGCTGTTGCCGCTGGTCTGTTGGAACCCGAGCAGGCTATTCAGATTGCTTACTATCGCGGAAAGGCCACCTCGGAAGTCATCTACAATACTCCTGTCGGAATGATGGCTGTCGGCCTAGGCCCTGACGCGATTCAAAAGTATCTGGAAGGTTGTTCGGCGCAGATCTCCTGCTACAACAGCCCCCAGGGGGTGACCGTGTCCGGCCTCAAGTCGGAATTGGTTCGATTGGAGGAGACAATCAAGGCTGATGGCCACTTTGCTCGTCTACTTCTCGTCGATGCTGCCTATCACTCACGTCACATGGACACGGTAGCGGGAATATACAGAGATCTTCTAGAGAAGCACATTGAATGGAAGTCTACGACGGCTTCTGAGCGATGCACAATGTTCTCATCGACCACTAGCAAGGTACTCAAAGAGACACCCGGCCCGGAGTACTGGGTTCAGAACATGCTTTCGCCAGTTCTATTCAGCAAGGCCACTGCAGACATGCTCAAAGCCGAGACTGAGGGTATCAATTACCTGATCGAGTTGGGACCTAGCAATGCTCTCATGGGGCCTGTGAATCAGATCCAAAAAGCAGCTGCTTCAGCGGCTACCTACACTTCGGCGTGGAAGAGAGGCCCGGAGGCTCTACAAACGATGCTTGGATGCGCCGGGAAGTTGTTCAACGTTGGATATCCTCTAAGCCTGGCTCCATTCAACGACGATCATCTGGAGACACCGCCTTTATTTGTGTCGGATTTGCCCAATTATCAATGGGACCACTCAACTAAGTACTGGCACGAGTCCGAGTCGAGTTCCGACTGGCGTTACCGCAAGTTCGTCCATCACGATCTTCTTGGCTCTAAGATCTTGGGGACGCCTTGGACCTCTCCGATTTGGAAGAACTTCTTGCGCGTCAGCGACGTCACCTGGCTCAAGGACCACACATTGGGAGACAAGATCATCTTCCCGGCTGCTGGATACATCGCCATGGCCATGGAAGCTATTTACCAGAAGACCAAAGCTTTGGGGGCGCTCCCCGAGGACGCCACTGTCAAGAGCCAGACGTACAGGCTCCGCAATGTTAGATTCCCACGCATGGTCACGCTGGACGAGCATGCCGGCACAAAGTTTCTCCTCAAGCTCGAGCCCTGCAGCAGCACCAAGGAAACGTGGCACGAGTTCACCATCTCGACTATACCCAAGGACGGCAATGGCGCCGTCGAGGAGCATTGTACAGGTCTGGTTTCTATTGGCGAAGCTGTACCCTATGTCGCAAAGCCCGAAGAGATTGGACCGCTCAAATTTGGCGTCCCTGGCAGCGTGTGGTACAAGGCGATGCGCGACGTGGGTTATTTCTTCGGGCCGGCCTTTCAGCAGAGCCAAGCAATTGAGGCCAAGGCTGATGCGCGCAACTGCCGGGCCATTATCAACATGAATGTACCATCCTCGCGGTATCCCCAGTCTGCATATCCCATGCACCCTGCAACCATCGACGGCTGTCTGCAGATTGCCACAGTGGCTCTGAACCGTGGACACCGCTCTTCGTTGGACACTATGATGCCACCGCGTTTGATTGACAATCTGACCATATTCCCCGAGCCAAAGGGAGGCGTTCAGCAGGGGCTGGTTGCATCCGAAGCTATGTGGTCCGGTGTTGGCCGATCCGATGACAACAAGTGTTTCTACAGCGATATCCGCACCTATGCCGAAGGAAGCGCCGAGACCCTTTTCCATCTTCAAGGGCTGAGGTACCATGCCATCAGCGCCAGTGCCGAAAAACCTCACGTCTTTACTCAGGTTCAGTGGGCTGAGGATGCCAGCTTTCTGACCACTCAACAACTCTCGACTTCGATCATTAGAGCTTGCCCTGCTGATGGAAGTACCACTCAGGGTAATGCAACTGCGCCATTGATCGGAATTGCCAAGGCCATCTCCCTCATTGCACACAAAAAGCCGACGGCTAAATTCCTTGAAATCCTCGTGGTCCCCGAGGAAGACAAGGAATGGCCAGAACTGCAAAGCAGCAGGAGAAGCTTGTGGCTTGATGGCCTTCGTCGGCTGGCAGGTTCTATTGCTGAGGGGTGCTCTTACACCTTGTCGGTCTCTTCGCACAAGGCCTCTCTCGAAATGCGCGAGAAATATGCTTCCGAGGCTAACGTCGAGCACGTCGTGCACGAGGCCGACAAGCTGTTTGTAGCTGCTGATGACAAGGGTACAGACAAGTTTGATGTTGTGTTCATTCGGGCTCCAGCAATGACGACAGCCCTGAGTAAGGCATTAGAGGAGGCCAGCAAGACCGTAGCTGAGGGTGGCTACCTGATTGTTCTGAAAGACACCGAGTCTGCTACCATTCACGGCGAAATCATCGAAGCTAAACCTACCGGCTTCTCGATTGCTACGTTCCCCGAAACCAGTGGATTATCGGATGAAGTCCTATTCTTCGGTGTCGCTAGGGAAAATGTATTGGATGACCGCGGCAGCAGAGCTACCAGCCTCATGAAATTCAACAGCGACCGCTCTACTGACTCCATTCGGGATGCTCTCGTCGAGAAAGGCTGGCGAGTTTCAGAGCACCATCTCTGCTTGGATGGCATTGCGGAACAGAGTACTGTGCTCGTTCTCGACGAGGTTTTTTCACCTGTCTTATCCGATTTCCGGGACGAGCAATTTGAAATTCTACGCGGTCTACTCGAGCGCGAATGCAAGATCGTCTGGGTTACCAAGGGCTCGCAGATGAAGGTGAAAACCCCAGAGCTTGGTCTAATGTTCGGAGCTTCACGCTCGCTGAAGGCCGAATATCCTCGCAATGTGTTCATCTGCCTTGACATCGAGTCAGACAGCAGTACGGCGAGCTTGTGCGTCCTTGACCGTATTCTGAGCCATGCCGATCAGCTCACTGATGTGGGTAAGGTAGATTCCGAGTTCGTTGAGCGAGATGGCGTCGTACATGTTAGCCGTGTCGTCGCAGAGCACGCAGTCAATAAGGCGGAGCAAGATGCCCAGCACGGCGCCGATCCCACTGAGGGCATCATTGGAGGCCGAGAATCCACGATTCGTCTAGTGAGTGATCGAACCGGCACTCTGGATACTCTCATGTATACCGAAATCCTTGACATTCCCGCGTTGAAGGATGACGAAGTAGAGATAGAGGTCAAAGCCGCAGGGATGAACTTCAAAGACCTGGCCAACGCCATGGGCTTTGTTCCAGCCAATGAGCGTCTCTTTGGTCTTGAGTGCACTGGCATCGTTACCGCACATGGCAAGTCTGTCTCGACCGTCAGTCCGGGCGACAGAGTCCTGATGGTGCGTCGTGATGGAGGCTGCTTTGGCTCGAGGGCTAGGAATAGGTGGCACGCTGTCTACAAGCTGGAAGATTGGATATCCTTTGATGAGGGAACCACTTTTGGCATTGCTGTACACACAGCAGTATATGGCTTGGTGACTCTAGCCAATATCCAGAAGGGACAGAGTGTACTCATTCACTCGGCTTCTGGGGGTGTCGGTCTCGCGGCCATCGACCTGTGCAAGTACATAGAGGCGGAAATCTATGTGACAGTTGGGACCGAGGCTAAGCGGGATTTCCTCGCTGAAAATTATGGCATTTCGAGAGACCGTATGTTCTCATCTCGATCAGTCACATTTGGGGCCGAATTGATGAAGGCTACTGGCGGGCGCGGTGTCGATGTTTGTCTCAACTCTTTGGTTGGTGATATGCTGCATGAATCGTGGCGGTGCATAGCTGAGAACGGAACTTTGATCGAAATCGGAAAGAAAGACTTGAGTATGTCATTCTCGCACTCCCTTCTTACCTTTTTTTTTTTTTTTCATTCCGTGCGGGCACAAGTCAAGCTAACTCGAGATATAGTCGATCGTAACAGCCTGTCTATGGAGCCTTTTGACCGCAACTGCTCGTACCGAGCTCTAGACTTGTCTAGGCCCAGTATTACCGACGAGCAGACACGCAAGACGGGAGAGTATATCATGGAGCTCATCTCCAAGAAGGCCATACGCCCTTTGCATATTTGCAAGGTATTTCCCTTCAATGAAACGATCGAAGCATTCCGATATATACAACGTGGCCGACATATTGGCAAGGTGATCATCTCTTACGAGGGCATCAACAACACGCCTATCAGGTACCGACCAGCTACCCTCCAATTTCGCCTCCGGCAAGATGGATCCTACCTCATTGCTGGCGGTTTTAAGGGCCTATGTGGCAGTATTGCAGTGTACCTAGCGCGAAACGGGGCCAAGAACATTGTCGTCATATCTCGAAGCGGGTATGAAGATGAAAAGTCCCAGAAAACAATTTACGACTGCAACTCACTGGGTTGTGCTGTTGACACCGTTCAAGGCGACATTACAAATCTGGAGGACGTTCGGCGAGCTTTCATGATGGCGTCCCAGCCCGTGGTCGGTGTGATTCAGGGCGCCATGGTGCTTCGCGATCGCATGTTCACCACCATGACACCCCAAGAGTTCCGCGAACCGATTTCCCCAAAGGTAACCGGAACTTGGAACTTACACCAAGCTTCGCTGGAGCAAGGCCAACCTCTCGACTTCTTCACTATGCTGTCTAGCGTGAGCGGTCTGCTGGGTCAGCTGGGCCAATCCAACTATGCCGCAGGTAACAGCTTTCTCGATTCGTTCGCGGCTTTCCGCTTGCAACAGGGCTTACCCGCGTGCGCGATCAACCTCGGTCCTGTAGAGGAGGTCGGCTACCTCAAGGACAAGGACATGCTGAGCCGCATCTTTGAGTCGCGTGGCTGGAAACCCATCAACGAAGCCCTGCTGCACCGTATCATCCGCTCCTCTATCTTATCACAGACGGAGAACCCGAACCCGCAGCAGACTGCTCAGCTCATTACCGCGATCACCCCGGGAAACCCGCCATTTGACGCCGTGCACCGCTTCAGCTCGCTACGTCCTGCAGCTGGTACGTCGTCGACCGGCGGCGATGGCGCCAGCACGTCCGTGTCGAGCAAGCTGGCCATCCTGAAGAACGCGGGCAGAGGAGAGATTGCGCATGAGACGTTACAAACGGCGGCCACGGAGTTATTGAACCAGGTGCTGATGCGCAGTTTGGGTATCGATGAGCCAATTGAGCCGACGCGATTACTGGCCAATTATGGTGTCGACTCGCTCGTGGCGGTTGAGCTGCGCAATTGGGTGCGGGCGGAACTGAACACGGAGGTTAGCGTGTTGGATATAGTTGGGTCGCGGACACTGGTCACGCTCAGTGAGTCAGTGCTGAAGAAGTTAATGTCCAGCTAAGGCCGCTGCAACGCTGTCCTAGTTCCAACCAGTCTGCTCTGTAATAAGCGTCTATATCTTCAGTAACACGACTTCTCCTCGATGAAAAAAATCCCTATTGTTTTGTACCTAGCTTTTCATACCCACCACAACAAGAGCATTGAGAACCATTCATCTGACATTTGCACACACGTACATTTCCACAGATCGAGCTTAAGTCAGAACAATAAACTTGTTTTTTTTAGTGATCAAAAATCGACCTAAAGAATCATGGATACATACATATAAACCAAGGCAAATCATTCGGTAGGCCGCTGGGCGTCAGCACAGGCAACTTTGTCCAGAGACATCAGCCTCGACGTCGCCGACCCAAATCCAGACACACGATGTAACTATTAGATAATAATTTGGGCCCATCTCATAAATTTATCTATCTTATATCATTCTAAGGGATCTATGTATCACGATTCAATAAGAATTGCAAGCATTAGTGGTTTAGTGGTATAAACCTCCAATGTCAAAGAGATCCTATTGCCGCTCTAAGTTTCGTCCAGAACAGGCGCAGGTAGTACACAAGAGTACCTGAAGAATTGGCATATGGACTGGAGCGTCACTCAAGGGTACCTGCGGTCCTCAAATAGATACCAACGGCCGATGACACAGGATGCGAATATGGATGCTGACCGCGGGTCTTGCCCCATAATTCATCAATTGACGATTGGCTGAAGTAGGATTACTCTGTCGATCATCATTTCGTATTCATGCTTGGCTTGTGATAAATGTTGTTGCCTAGTTTACTGATTCCTGCTCAAGTCACACACACTTTTGAGGAAGAGGCTTCTCTTCTTCCTCTCTTCTCCTGTTTTTGTGCGCGAAAGATCCATCTTTGGCGCTCACATATATGCATCTCAGCCACACCCACTTGATACAGTTCATAAGTACTTCGACCAGCCACATTCGGCACTTAACCGGAGTTATGCTCCAGCTGGTACGGTATTGCATCATCGGCTGTTACAGTATTGATTTTCTACACAAGCGATTTGGTACTGCCACCTTTGGCGTGCCATGGTATGTACTTAAGGATGGCAGTATTTCGTGGCTGAGATGCATGTATGTGAGCGCCAAAGATGGATCGTTCGCGCACAAAAACAGGAGAAGACAGACAAGGAAGGGGAAACAATTGTCTCTATACTATAATGTATGTAGTTACTGTACAGTGCATGATTCGTCAAATAACATTTATTTTTACGTTAAACGTATGCGAAGCATTTTGTAAGTCGTAGGTTCTCCCAGTCGAATGACTGCTGTGCTGTTAGTTTCGAGAACACTATTCGAGCAGGGAATGGAGGAACTGTTGACAAGCGATTTTCTACTGCCAGCTAGAGTGACTTTGGTTGGCTGAAGTACTGATTGATGACATTACCAAGTGGGTCTGGCTGGATTTCAGCGCCAAATATGGGATCGTCTGTGCTCAAAGGCGAGAGAAGAGACACTCTCCTGTGTCGCCCAACACTCTGACTCCATCTGTAATACAAAACAGCGTTCCGACATGTATCTCTTGCCTCAGTGAAATGCCAGGGCAATGGACTGTATGGTATGGAGCAGAGCAGACAATGCTTTGGAATGCTTTGGAATGCTTTGGAATGCTTTGGAATGCTTTGGAATGCTTTGGAATGCTTTGGAATGCTTTGGAATGCTTTGGAATGCTTTGGAATGCTTTGGAATCTTGTTCTGCAATCGAGGCACGTCTACCGTATTTGGGAGTCCAGCACTCTATGCCTGCAAAGTGTGCCGCTGAGATGTAGGGCCGCTATTTTGATCTCTATGGCGAGGTATCTAGTGTTCTTGCGATCTCGACCGTCCGAATTGAGGATCTACATACCCGAACTTCATTGATAGCCTGCCAATCAAAATTGAAGACATTATGTACACTTTTATGTTTATGCAAATTATTCAACAACTATGTTTCATGTATATTCATACCGTGCGGCAGATCCACACCAGATTAAAAATTTAGACATAATGTCGAACTGCTCCTATAACATGCATTTGACGTGGTGACGAAGTGAGAAGAGAGGTGCAATAGATCGTACGCAATGACACATCACGAGCAGGATATGCTTTGCCCGGACATGGTTTACATTACCAACATCAAATATTGCTCCGTACCGTAATACAAGCTGCCTTTGCAACGGATAATTCTTCGGTTCATGACCAGCCCAATGCTTATTCGCTGTTGCTCAGGGAAATAACTGTTCGTTGAAGATAGCGATGCAATCGTAGGACTGGATGTCCTTTGGTGTCCGAGCCCGAGCCTGAGCTGAGCCCGAGCCAGAGCTGAGCCCGAGCCAGAGCTGAGCCCGAGCCTGAGCTGAGCCCGAGCCTGAGCTGAGCCCGAGCCTGAGCTGTCCCGAAGCGCGAGCACAGACGTTGGAAAACTGTCCGATTCTGCTCGGCGACACTGTAAATGACTCAAAGGCTATTTGATCCCGCTGTTCTGGAACAAGAAGTGGCAACAATCTACAATTGCAAGGAATAGCCTGGGGGAGGGGGGAACGGCACTCATGTTCGACTTCATCACGGGCCTTCCTGAGTGGCATGATACCGGATTCGCACTGGTTATGTCGGAGCTTTGCATAGCCGTTTTGGTCAAAGTGGTAGACTGGATGACTGTACCAAGTGGGTCTGGTTGGAATACATGAATGTCAGCGCCGGATATGGATCATCCGTGCTTAAAGACAAGAGGAGAGGCAACAGATACTTTTATGTGCTGGCATATTCTTCTGGGATATTCTTCTAGAGTACTCGCTTCTGTGGTGCGATGGTTTTCTGTGTTACGTAGGATACTCTTCTGTATTTGGGGAACTTTTCTATGCCGTGGATACTGTTCTGTGCTGGGCTACTCTTCTGCGTATATGTCGTGGAGCTCCCCTGCCATTCCTCCTACCTCTGGTATACCAAACCAACGAGACATGACTATCGCAACGAGGAAGCAACACAAGCAACGGTAGTAGACGGATCTGTGCCTCCAAGACACTCTCAGCATCAGCTGAAGAACCTCTACGTAATTAAGCAAGCTAAGCAATAACCAATGAGATACCTTGCCGACCCTTCAGATATGTAAGGAAAATCAAGCGATTATAATTATATTTCCAGCTCAGTTCCAGACCTGAACCAGGCAGATCTTGGGCTCCACATGAGAGAGCGTCTGTAACTTCCATGTTCTGATCCTTCGTCGAGGAGTTGGTGTCCTTTTGGACTATTCCAATAAACACCCGAACTGCGGTTCCACACAGAAGCGAGTGAGCACGCTTGATAGAAGTCGAGTCAAAAGTCAATGTTACATAAATATACATATGTCTGTAGAGGCTTCAAAAGTTCCATAAGGCGTAGATGATGAGACACATGGTGTAGTATCTCATGGGGTTGGATTTGGAGCTAGACCTGACTCATGATCATGTTCATGATACAAAATAGACTCCGCGCCATCCACTGAAGTCATTCAGCACGGACAGTACGAATAGACTGCATTCGTTCCTAGGTTAAATTCGGCGAAGGACCGGGACTTGGGAGCTGGAATTTGCTCTCATTGTGTAGTTCCAATATCTACTGGGCTGATTTGCGACATACTGCTTATCGCCGGTTTGCGCATATACACAACAACTTTCCGAGACCACTGATTCCAGGTAGGTCAAATTTGTACCAACATGGCTTGCGGTGTAGACCCACTAGAACTCTAGTCTGCGAATCCAAACTCAACTCCTGGCGCCGCTATAGGACACATTTTGATGCCAAGCGTTCACTGCCTAGTCCCTCGGATTGTAATTATCAGCTGGCAATGCGTCGGCTACGGAAAATTAAGAAAGTACACAATCGTCTCCACGCATTCGGTATTGCCATCCAAGTAACTATGGGATACTCCGTCACATTCGGCAACTGGCCCAAAAAAAAATAGTACTTAAGCTGACCGACGTCTTGTAGAGGGTCGCCCGACACTCTTCTGTGGTCGCCCGACACTCTTCTGTGGTCGCCCGACACTCTTCTGTGGTCGCCCGACACTCTTCTGTGGTCGCCCGACACTCTTCTGTGGTCGCCCGACACTCTTCTGTGGTCGCCCGACACTCTTCTGTGGTCGCCCGACACTCTTCTGTGGT
This sequence comes from Neopestalotiopsis rosae, assembly GCA_023078685.1. Taxonomy (NCBI): domain Eukaryota; kingdom Fungi; phylum Ascomycota; class Sordariomycetes; order Amphisphaeriales; family Sporocadaceae; genus Neopestalotiopsis; species Neopestalotiopsis rosae. The sequence continues at coordinate 1,441,137 of JALGAS010000001.1, forward strand.
CGCCCGACACTCTTCTGTGGTCGCCCGACACTCTTCTGTGGTCGCCCGACACTCTTCTGTGGTCGCCCGACACTCTTCTGTGGTCGCCCGACACTCTTCTGTGGTCGCCCGACACTCTTCTGTGGTCGCCCGACACTCTTCTGTGGTCGCCCGACACTCTTCTGTGGTCGCCCGACACTCTTCCGGCGAAAAAATAAATAAAAAAATTACGATATCGTTATTGAATCACACGAGTCATGATTTATTTGACCAGGACCAGGCAATGAACACGTTGGTTCTTGGTTGTTGCCTGGAAAAGTCTCCCAGCTGACAGATGGACTTGCACTAGCTGTGGAGAAAAAGGCAAACAAAGGTAGACAAAAGCACCAACACGTTTGCCACCATGGCTGTTTGGGTCTAGTGCATGTGGGGACAAAGTCCAAAGCTGGCATGCAAAAATGTCGTGTCATGTCAAGCGTGGGCGCTTGATTGCACTTCTGGGTCGGACCGCAGTACGGGCGTCTATTGCATGGCCCAAAGGCATACCGACCACTCGACAAAGGATCGGGACATGGAGCTGCAAATGCTTTCTCTCTTTTGTGGAGTCCCAAGATCTGCCGGACTTGGGTCTGGCACTAGACTGGAATTGTAGTTGTAGCCGCGTGTTTGTCCTAGGGTACGGAAGGATATCGTTTTGTCCGTCGTCTGACCTGGTCAATTTGCGACAGTTCCATGCCATACTGCTTACCACCGATTCGCGCATGTACGCAGCGGCTTCTTGGTGCAATCCTACACGGTCCTGATTCCAGGCAGGTCAAATTCGTACCAACAAGTCTTGCGGTGGAGACCAACCAAAATTGTACTGTGTAGTATGGGGTTCCCAGCCCAACCCCTGGCGCTAGAGGATATTTGGGAGCCAAAACGGGTACGAAAATGATCAGTACATGTAAGCAGCTTCCTAGCGCAAAGCTTGGCTATCAATGGAAAAAGTTGCGGGCAGTCAAGGATGGAACGAGCGTGCCTATGTTCAGCACCTCAGCCTACTTACGATCGTGCCTACGTCTTTGTCTGTTCCCAACACAGAACAGTATCCAACCACAGAACAGTATCCAATCACAGAACAGTATCCAACCACAGAACAGTATCCAACCACAGAACAGTATCCAACCACAGAACAGTATCCAATCACAGAACAGTATCCAACCACAGAAGAGTAGCCCGGCATGGAAAAGTAGCCCAACGCATGAAAGTATCCAAAACACAGAAGAGTACCCCAGCACAGAAAAGTATTCCAATACAGAAGAAGAGTACCCCAGCATGGAAGAGTGCCCCGTCACAGAATATGATCCCAACACAGTGGAGTATCTCGACAACAAATACTCCACCTCCAAAAGTTTAGAGCGGATATCCTTCCGAAATACGACGATTGAATAGAACATAATGGTGGTTTCAGAATGACAAAATCTCGACATAGTCTGCTGTCCTGTTGATCTGGGCTATACTTCTGTGGTGGGACACTCTTCTATTTCTCTTCAGTTATGGGCACTCTTCTGTGCCGTGGGTACTTTTCTGTAATGGGATACTGTTCTATGCCAGGATACTGTTATGTAATTATGATAACAGCTGTCCACCTGCAAGTGTCTAATCGATATCATGCTCCTTCATCTGCAGAGTCTACAATGTCTCTCTTTGAGTCTGGACTGTAAGCGTGGCAACAACAATAGAATTTTGATCTGGTAGATGCGGGTCTGATGGTCGTGTTCGACTACGATGGTGCACCGCCTTTTATTGGAAAAATATGCATCGATCCCTTCCAGATTTTTTTGTTATTAAGAGAAAAAAAGAAAAAGAAAAAGAAAAAGAAAAAAAAAAGGAAAAAAGGTTGAAACGGAGGTGAGAAATCGACGCGGTAGCCGACGGGATAATCTTGTCATCGTAACCACTGTTGGAGAGTCATTAGTTTCTGTCACGGCTATGAACTTCCACCGCAGTGAAAAAAAAAAAAAGCTATCACCTATCATATGGCAAGAGCATAAATATACAGTACGCCATCGAGCACGAGCATGAGCATGAATTCGAGCATAGTAAGACGAAAGATCCTGGCGACGATTTTCTACTATGCCCTTTTCCATGTCCGTGTAAGCATTTTCTGTGTTTTGGATGGGGTCGGGCATATGAACAGTACCGTATTCGTCTCTGGGACAGCGGGCCGACAGACTAGAATTCTGGATCGCTATCCACTGTGGTATGGAAAAGGCTTTATAACGATTGCATAAACTATTGTATACTGTGCTAAGTATTGAGTCTCCTTCTATCATGCTTTCGACTGTGCTACACTTGATATAAATGCTAGTTGGCTGCCCTAGGTAGCGAAATATTTTCAAGAAATCCCAAATCAACACATACATCTATTCTAACAAAATGGCAGACAGAACGGCACGCGATGCAAAACTTTATCAGCACATGCGACGCTGTCAGCTTTCGAATCATAAACTCGACTTCTCTCACCTCAACGAGCGCGGGGAAGTATGCGTGGACCCCTCAATCAGCAGTCCGTCGACCAAAGCCAGGAAAAGAAGTGTCGAGGCAGCACTTGGAAACGAGGCAATAAGACATACATTGGATCGTATTCTAGCGATTCCGGGATTGCAGTATGGCATGATGCTGGGGACCTTCCACGAGATAAAGGCTATGAAATGCAACCAAGTATGAACAGACCCATGAAGTAGTTTTCCGCAAACTAATCTTTCTGTTAGGAAGTCGTTCACTATCTGCAGCATATACTTGATACATGGCAGGATCTCATGCCTAAGAATTCGGCAGCAATTCACAAGCTCGACCTTGCAACCGTTGAAGCACTTGAGCTAAAATGCCCAAAGCACTCCGTCCATGACAGGGAGAGGCTTGAATTCCTCATGAGCTCTGGACAAATCCTCCAGGCATTCACTGTCCAGGAAAGACAAGTCATATACCAGAACATTCTTGCAAACGATTGCATCCTGCCTTCTTTGCGCTCCTTCTTCGCAGACTTCAGGTACCTTGAGCACTGTGCTAAGTGCTTTTGTCACCTTGTTGGTATTTCCGGATCCATGAAGCAGACGATCAATGCCACGTTGGGAGAATGCTTTCAACCGGAGGGCCACGGTCGATTCGAGATACAGACTGGTGAGAGTTCTTTTGTTCTCAAATCAGGATCTCCAGAGCTACAGTTCGACCTTGGCCGAAAACAAATCTGGCTCTTCATTATGCGGAGATGCCTCAGGCGAGTGCCTCCGAAGAGAACTTCAAAGGGACGTTTCGCGAACGCAGCGCCACAGATCTTGGAAAGTGGTGAACTACGTGAGCTTGCTAGGTTGGCACTGAGACAAGGATTCCGTAACGACCACATCAAGAGTCTTGCAGGAGTGACCCAAGAGCAAACATCCTCGGTATATGAAGATGTGTTGGAATCGGATGTATCTGTCCCGAATCAACCCGAGAACAACACAAGTATATCGCAGCGGGACGGACTTAGGGCACCGCGGGATGATCACATCTGGAAGGATACCGAGACAAGCAGACGCAGTGGTTGGCCTTACGCTGCCGAGCACGTAAGAGACCAGCCATACATGTTCTTAAATGTGTTGACGGATCCTAGCGCACCTGTTTCGGGCGTCACGTCGCTCTTCGTTCGTCGTTGTGTATTCGACGCATTTTTCGGCCGCAAGATCTGCGGGTACGAAATGACCGCTTCGAGTGATGAAACGACCGAAAGTCACAGACTCACCAGCTGCTACTCTCCCGGCTCATCCTTGGCTGTGAGATCGGTGGAGCTAGCGCTTGTGCGCAGAGGTTCCGCTTGTGTGACTGAGGAACTAGATGTTAGCCAAGTTACAAGCGAGCAAGCACTGATCTGTCATGAATCGATGAGCCGGGGGATGGCTTCCCGAACTTCTTCAGAGTCTCGATTGAGGCTTGGCGAGCCATGGATTACTTTCATCTCCCGCGAGAATAATGAATGGCGTTCGGTTTCACAGTTCGCAAGAGGTGACTCGCTTGGTGTTGAACAAGCGGCAGAAACCTTTATGACGAATGGTCTAAGGCCATTTACAGTTACTAAGTCGCGTATGCAACCAATCTTTTCACATGAGTGTTTTGATGCAGCTTTATCAAGCCCTACCCAGACCATCATCTTAATTCCTGAGAACAAGGCCCACATCACCAGTGAATTGATATCCTCAGCAGAGGGATTACGCTTTGGTAGCGAATCACCAGGACGGGAGTCTAGGCACTCTCCCGGGCCCTCTGCATCCTCTGTTTATTCAACTTAATTGTCCTCGAAAGTTTATTCTCTTCGTTTCTTCCCCTTTCTCCTCTCGGGATGTGTCATATGCGTGTCTGATCTTGTTAAGGGGAAGGAGATGGGCGGAGGATCGTGTAGTGGTGCAGCGGATGTAGTAAATAAGGAGAGGATTTTGCGAACTACGAAATTGAGGAAATAATTTGACCGAAACAGATTGAACTCGGGCTCTTCATCATTGATAGAAATACTTCGTACACATAAGAGCTGGGAAATTTTGCAAGTTCTGGAAGTATTTTGCCTTGGCGCGAAGTTTGTCAGATATTCTCGAGACCTATCGTCTCGAGAGCTCTCAAAGGCGGAAAATGGTTTGATTCCATGGGATAAAGATTCGTGATGCCCTCGAGTCGTGAGGCTATCCAAGAGGCCAATTTGGGTGAACATGGCGTGAGTGTTGGTGTTCTGTAGCTTGTGACGAGGAGGAAATGTCAAGAGGGTAAAATTAGAGAAGAAGAAAGCACGATTCCACGCCGCCAGAGGAAGCTTCTACTTATATCTCTCGCGTCCCCTGTTGAACTGCTCCATGTTCCGCAGCCGGATAAAATGCTTGTCCGCGGACAAGTCTTAACTTCGAATCAATGCACCTATGGCCAACGTATTCCCTGCTCATCGAACGAAGATAACTGGAGTGGAATGGATAGTTATTTTTGAACCGTAAGGTAGATGTTTGGACGGATCAGACAGGTAGTGGCTGTGTACATGGTTCAAGAACACCGTCCTTGATATATAGCATATTTTTCATTGATCCCTTGGATCCAAGTCCCTTAGTCGTGACACTTATTATCCAACCATGGGGCTCATGCTTGGCACACCACGATCCTGCCACATTTCAATTGCATCGCATCATACCGCCAAGACGATCATCCTACGCCATACCTGTGATAGTTGATTATAAACCGTGACACACTTGCGGGGCTCTTGGCCTCCATATCGATTTGTCCTGGGTCTCAAATATATGGCTTTCATTCTTCTGTCTTTCTTTTCGCCAGGGGTACGTGTTCATATATTCGTCAAAAACTGTTTCAGAGTGCAGAAGCCTTTTGGCGGGTCGAGCAGGGTCAGTGGATCCCGCCATTGTCTTCATGGCCGTCAGCTTTGATCTTTTGAGTTCTACACCGCTGCTTCTTTGTCACGTTATGATAATTCTCCAGCAGGAGAGTCGTAAAAGGTTGCCTACTGCAGAACTTCACACCAGGGCCTGATCATATTTCAGTGTTATAGTAGAAGGTATTCGAATTTGTAGATTTTAGTAGTCCAGCGTTTCGTCGTACACCTCAACATAATTGATTTCATTCAATTATTACAGAGTAGATAGCACCAGAACAGTACCTTGAAATTACTGCTACGAAAATGGTCCTCGAGTTTCTCGACCGTTTTGATCCATCGGCCATTCATCCTGTTCTTTTCATTAGTTTCGGAAATTATTGATCAGCAGTTTGTTTACCGTTGCGAATTTAGCTGGGCGACAAGCTGAAGCTGCAGAAGATAGCTAGAAAGCCTTCTGGAACAGAAGAGGTCGGCCTTGAGTGTTTCCCGTGTGGCCCATATCCGCCGCCGACTATTGTTCATTGGCGTTCTATGCTCTGATCTGAGAAGTTTGAGCCGCTGGCCTTGATAGAAATATTTAGTCGGATCCCCAAAGTCCGTGACTTTGGCACTATATCTCTCAGATTTGTCTCTAAACACCAGGTGTTCTTCTGATTTGATATCCCCATATATGATCGCCAGTAATTTCAAGTATAGTATTTCAGAATCATGCAAATGAGCTCTCATTTAAGTGCATGTTCGCAATCGCTCTTCCGGTGTCGGCGCACAGCTCAAGTCGTTGCCAAGATGTCAGTTCCCTCCCTGCACTGCAAAATAGGATAAATAGAATAAGCGACACCTTTTTGAACGCCTATTCTATCCAAGGGCAATAGAGGATGGATGGTTCCCAACGAGACGAACGTTATTCTGGCCGAATTTGGATGTCAGTCTGACTGACATCCGAATTCGGTATAGCTTCGAGGGACGTCAATGGATGCAACATTGTCTTTCCGCCAACCAGTCAGAAATCCTGGCCAGCCCCAGTGCACTAAGAAAACAATAACCAGAATATTTCACCCATGTTCAGCGAGATAGCCACTGCACTTGTCCGGGGTCTCGATTGGCTGGCGCAAGACTATCCATCGAACCTTCGTCGAAGCTGTGCTGAATCCGGATGTCAGTCTGACTGACATCCGGATCAGGCGCATCAAGGTAGGCCAAGGCAATGCAAGGGAGGGGCATTTCTCCCTCCTTGCCTTATCAGACAGGCAAGGAGAATGCGATACGAGTTTGCCGTCACTTCAGTTGAAGGTGGGTAAAATCTCGTGGACGCGATACGAGATTGTCTTTCCGCACCAAGCATCTCAGCATCCCGTTGACAAGACACGCGTTTGTCCGAAGTCATGCCTGAAAATTATGCTTGTTAGTGCATAAAAGCACCTAGTGGCCGGGCTCTTGTCGAAGGAAGAGGCGCGCATAGGATCGAAGCGGAGACCATCGAGTAGAAGCAATACAGTACATAAGAGACAAAATATAGGTGAGAATCAATAGTAAGTATCAAGCATTTATGGCAATGAGCCAAAATGCATTACTTCTGTCATACAATATTGCATGGTTTCTGGCGGTACACCATCCACAAACTGAAGACGATAGACAATTCTTAGCACCATATCTAGTCCTACTCATCGATCACAGGTTTATGCACGTGTTGCCATGGTGATTATTGGTTCTCAAATTGAATGAACATCAAAGGGGAGAGATACAGTGGGATGAAAACCTTGACAGCGCCGGCCAGTTCCCCGTCGCCGTCTCTGGCGATGCAGGTGGCCTCTCGACTTGAATGCATACACCCCTGTCGCCAGCCTGGGTCATATGCGTTGGCACCCTCTTGGCCAATAACATTTGGGGGGCCGGCCCGCTGCGATAGGGGATCACCGCAGCCCGTACCATTATCTAAATTGGGACATTACTGATAGCAGCGAAACCGACCATGCATTTCTGTTCTTGTCGACGGACAAGCCAAATTGGATGCATGATAGACAGATACCTCGCAGTAGCAGGCATGCAAGACATCCAGTTTGTGGCCACCTCGTCTTCGAGAGTCCTTGGGTACGAGAATACCAGTGCTTGATTCAACCCACTTTCCCCACCGCAGTAGTCACCATGGAGGTCCCGACCCAGAGATCCAGGAGGCGTCTTTGGTATCATCAAGCAAGAGACTACCATTGGCTGCTAATTGGAGAGCAGATGATGTCGGGTATTGCACATCTTGTCTTCGTGCAGCAGGTAGCAAGTAGATTAATATCTGACTTTGTACGTCTCAAGACTCCCTTGAAATAAGCTCAGCGTGTCATGAAATATCTTTCAGGGCATATGAGGCCCAACGCGAAGCGTAAGAGTACTTTGCGATGGATCGGGCGACTAAGAAAACTGGATAGAAAGCTCTTTGGAGAAAGGGAAAAAAAAAAAAAAAAAAAATGAACTATATAAGTTATTGGATCAGGTCATGTCTGCAAAATTCAAGGTTACTAGATCTTGGGATTCGAGCAGGTTGTATAAACCTTTAGGTCAATATTTTTGAATTATTTTTCCATTCCAAAAGCAAGAAGCGTTCTGTAAAATTATTTCTGCACAAGAATACGGACACTCTTATTCTTTACCCTAGTCAAAAGACGTCCTTGCCAGCATAGCGCCCATAGCCAGCTGTGTTGGGCCTCGCAGACCGGCTGGACCTCGAGCTTTGCGTAGGAATGGGTGCTATTCAGAGTCAGGGCCGGCTTGGGTGGAGACCTTAACGAGCAGACGTACACTGAGAGGGGGCAAGTCGCCGCTGTAAAGGATATCCAGAAAGTCTGCGCCATCGAACGTCCAGGTGTACATATGAGGACATGAGGTTTTCATCAGTTGCTCTACATAAGATACCATAGACCGATACATCTCTTTCCTGCGGATAATGTCTGTCGTCGGTCGGTGTCGAAAGTCGAGAGCTGACTTGTCTTAGTGAACGCGAACATCTGTCTCCCAATTTCTATAACGAAAAGTGAATAGTTCTGGCTGAGACACTTGGGGTGCATACTTAGCTTGGACTAGGCCGAACATTGAAAGACAAATACTCAGGAATCGAAGATCTATCGGTAGAGATATGAGGTGGTTGATCGCGCACAGTACCTAGCGAGGTTCTTCTGTCAATTATAGTCCATGTGTACGATGCATGTCATGCAAGATAAAGCAGACCTGAGCTATCATGCTTGCTACTTCCGCCTCAGAGGCGAGAGGCAGGACAGCAAGGAGATCTATGTCGGCGTACTCGAACACAATGTCGGTCGATTTTTGGTTGTAGTACAGCCCGAAGAAGCGTGCTACATTGATGTGATGGATGTCGACGAAGCTCCCAAAATCACTGATCGTCATTTGAGGTACGTCTTCCACTTTGACGATCCGACTGCGGTCTCGAAAAGAATTACCGATCCATGCATCCGAGGTTGACCGCAGGCGGCAGTAGTCTGTCTCGGCGGAACCATTGATTGTAACGGGAGGGTAGGCACGAATAGGGATGAGATCCGAGTGATTGTAAAAGTCTGGCTTCCGCCTCAATGCCATTCTTGGTTTTGTGAAGGTTGTTTCTCTCGGTAACGAGGATGAAAGAATATTGACGAGCTGGAGTGCTACAAACGAACCATGGGCGCATACCTTTGACCAGATTTTGAACAGAATGGCGATAATGAACTTTTTATCTTGTATCACTTAGTTGAGGCGCCAATCACGCCGACACAGCCAAATATAGATTTTTCTATCTTCCGATGTTGCACGAAAAGTGTCTGTCACTAGATCATTTTGGACGTCTATATGCGTAGTGCATATTCACAGTACTGTAACAAATTGCGCAAAACAGCGATGTCATTCACCTGGTGCAAATAATTTCCATATTTAAATCTAATATACACCTCTGGAACCGCTGAGGAGCCGATTGTGTGAACCAAGACCATTTTGGATCGCCCAGGTGGGCATGCCCTATCTCCGTCGTAATCGCCTCCGGACAGCTTGTGTGCCAAAGCGATATCACCTTTGAGGAAAAGCCCAAACTAAGCTGCATCATAGCTTCGACTGAATACAACAGGTTGGAAGCAAGGTGAGGTAGGACACAAACACTAAGTCATCCGTCGTAACGGCCTTGGGGTTTTCGTCTCCATCGGCAGCCTTGTCCTGATCTGCAGGCTTGGGGTCATCCATATTACTAGTTTCAACAGCCACGGCTGCACCTGTCCCGGCCGCCGCACCGGCTGCGGCCCCAACACCAGCGAAGGCAGCCATGACACCTCCTACTCCGTAGCCTCCCATGGCTGCACTCTGAAACGTGCTGAACAATACTCCAGCCGTCCCGGCCGACTGAATGCCTGCCGCCATCGATCCTTATCAAGTATCACATGTCAGCTCATGTCTGATGTGGGAAGTAATACTCTCTTACCAGCCACTGGACCAATGCTGCTCAAGCCTACGGCGCCTAAGACTGGCCCCATAAGAAAAACACCCGTAACAGCACCCCCTACAACGCCGACAGGAATAAATACAGTCTTTGGATTGTTCCTGACAGTCGCAGAAATATCGCGCCTGACTTCAGCCCAGTCAGTCTCCCTGGCTGCTGTCTCGACATGCTGGAAGGGTTTCCCAAGTTCTTCTCCCACTGCCGCGGCGGCAGTCGCTGCGTCCTTACCAAGCTTGCTCCATTCGACGTTGACGACTGCAGTCTGGGCGTGCCCCAGAGCGTTTTCAAGGCCTTGGCTCGCTGCTATGGTGACGCCGATGGTATTCTTACCGAGCTGGTCCCAGTTGACCTTGGGAATTGAGGTTCTGATTTGATTGTAGCTTTGCCCCAACAACTGAGAGATTGCACGGTCAGCCATTTCTGATTTGCAGGTATTTCGTAGATGATTCTCGTGGGTTTCTTTTTGGCTCGTCCGTACGTGGCGGTATTATGTCGTTTTGTCGTCGTTTTTGTTGTTATTGGAAAGAGTAATATAATGCGACGAACGAAATGAAGAAGGCGAAGTCTTGTCGGTGTGCAGCTGTCGTTAAGAGACCCCGCACTTCTGGCTGGTTTCCCGCATGCTGTGCGACTTAAGATGCACCAATAGAGCTAGCTGCTCAGTTACACACGCATTACAATCATAAGTATTGTACGTCTTGCATCATTGACGGAACTCAGCAACTCGACAAATATCACTTGGGATTACTGGAGCATTTCTCTGTGTTCGACGGTCGAAATCACGATCGGAGGGATATGCGCTTGTATGCCGGTACTGCGACTCATCGTGACAAGATTAGTGGCTATTGTGTCTCTGAAATCAGCACAAAGATTGAAATCAGGACAGTCCAGGGGTTATATCATCGAAAGGGGGTTGCCAGCTGGTCCTCCAGCATATACGAGCACGCGCCGTAAAATATCAAGCTGCAGAAGGCTTAAAGTCTTGATCTCAGGATTTGACAAGCGATTGTACAAAGCACTGGATACCCATTCATTCGTGAGTTTTCGGAGATGTTCTGCGTCAGCGTTGATGGCGAGTCCAAGCTGTATCAGGCATTGTAGGAATCCGGTTCGAGTTGTGTGATCCAGTCCCTTTAATTGTCAGATAAGTTACATCAAGACGAGAAGATAATATTTAGTGCTTACCTGGAGATCTCCAGCTAATTTTGTCGAAAGCGTGGTGGCTGGTAAGACCGCAGCTTCATCCTCAGTTCTGCCCGAAATTTGGGATGCCATCACGACTTTAGTACTCAAAACACTTTGAGACCACGGCTTATTGGAGTTAAGCTGATGGTAATCGCGCCACACATTGTACTCCATGATTTTGTTTGAATGCACTGACGGGATTTAAGTCCCCAACAAGGTGGCCGATGTGTCGATACCCCTCTATATGAGAGAATTTGGGGGGTGGGGGGTTTCCTTTTCATTTTCTTTTTCAACTTTTTAACGTGGACAGAAAAGAAACAATACTTCGGTTCAATAAACGAAACGACTGGGATGATCCACTGCGCGACTACTCATATCCTGCCAGCTAACTGGCACATCCAGAGCATTATCAAATCAGCTCCCGCATGAGTGAAAAGTAGGGGCTGATTTTTTTCGATTCCGGCAGAGCAGGCTGGAAAGCGACAAACTGTACATATGAAATTCTCATGATTTCCGATCAGATACATATCTTGGCGATACGCACTTGGCGACTGGCTTGGCGCACTGCGGTATATTCACCATGCAGGAGCCGGAAAAAGAACAACAGACTGTCACTCCAAAGTTGTCCCTTTTTCAATCTCTGTATTCCAATCTATGTCACGATTCCACGTCTGGGATGTATTCTGACGTGCTGGCGCATATGATCATGCAGCCACCAGCCTGCCAAGCTTGCTGTGCGAACCGATGGATGAAATTGTACTGCTCATGAATGGGAGCAAGCAAGTTGGAGGTCTTCAAGCGAGAGCGCGGGACTACAGATGCGGTTTGCTTGCATACATTAGTTGTAAAAGTGGCTACTATCAAGGGTTCTCGTTGGTCGCTGGTAAATCATCTTCACATCATAGAGCACCTTTGGCGCTTTACCAAATCAAGATGTCAGTCAGACTGACATCCCAATTCGGCCCAAATTACATTTGTCTTTTCCTACACAGTAGGATTAAAATGGCTTGACGCGAAAAGTCACACAAAACCAAGTAAATATAGACCTTTCGATATTCCGATGTCGCGCTTACAGGTGTCTGTCATGGCATCATCTTTGATCGTTTGGGCTGTTTCTGGTTCCCAGCGATGGCGGCTTTCTAATATGCCTTGATCCGCCAGAAAGATTTGCTCTAATCCTGCATACACGATGGTCGGCAAACAATCTGCCAAACCGATCCCGACATCAGCTAGGCTAATGGGCAATGGCAGCGGAGAATGGATTCTGGCCGAATCTGGATGTCAGTCTGACTGACATCCGGATTGGGCATAGCTTCGAGGGACGTTAAGCGGATGCGACATTGTCTTCCTACCAACCAGTCAGAGATTCTGGCCAGCCCCAATGCACTAAGCCAGTGGCTTACCCATTTGAAACAACAATCAGATACAGTATGTCACCCATGTTCAGCGAGATAGCCATAGCAACATGCATTGTTGCTGTGATTGCAATTATCCGGGATCTCGGTCGGCTGGCGAGAGACGTCGCGTCCACAGATCCTTATTCCCTGTATAGAAAAAGCAAGTAGGGGGGATTTCCTCTCCTTTGCATTTAGCTTGGCCAACCTCGATGCGCCCAATCTGAATGTCAGTCAGACTGACATCCAGATTCAGCATAGCTTGACGAAGGTTCAGTGGGTACGAAATTATCTGTTCACCGTCCAATTAGAAGTTTCAGTCAACCTCACCCCTGTTTAGATATCCCTTGGCCAAAACACGTCTTTGGCAGCGAAAAGCAAAGCGATGCAGACACTGGCAACAGGATACAAATTTCGATCAAACTTGCTCTTCATGCAATCAGAAGCTATAAACCCCTGCACCTGCGATTCATCGTCCATATACGCAGAATCTGACCGACCCCAATTGCCAGAACGTGTCTCTCCCCCCCCCCCCCCCCCCCCCCCCCTCACCCCTCCCTCTTCTCTCAGAGCACCGACAGCTTGTAATTTCACACAATAGATAGATTTCCACACTCGCTACCCACACAAGCAAGACGAGTATATTCAATCACGGCTTCTGATTAGCTGATAGACTTCATTACGTTGGCCCAGTCCCTCCAAATCGGCATTTTGTTTGACAGTTTGAGACAATCCACTCGACAACTCTCACTTTGACTTGAAACAATTCTCAATGCTACTAGTCGTCAAAGACATCTATTCGAACAAATTTGAGTTGCGACAAGTGAATGACTTATTGCATGACTTCTTCTCTTTGGTACCTCAACAAGTATCCGACAGTGCTCTAGCGATATCCCAAAGTTGCATTCCATGATATACCAGCTGAATTGAGTAACTAATTGAATTGCCAGAAATCACCACAAACGACTTTCATGCGGCCTTGGCAGGTGTCCACCTTCTGTATCGTAGTTAATTTATGGGTTATTGAAAGAAAGAGAAAAAGGCAAGCAAGAAAAGGAAAGAAAGAGAAGGACTGGCCTTGCCTCGCTCACAGCATGCAACATGGTTGTCTTACCGATTATACAGCATGGTGTAAGTACGGGAACTGCGAGCTCAGTAGATGTCAGTTTAGCCAGCCGTGGAACATGAGCATGTGGAGTAATGCAGAAGCATCAGCGGCTGGCATCTGCCACTCCTCGCCAATCATTGCCATTCGTGTGGCTGTTAGGACTTAGAATGCTCTATGCAAGTCGATGAACTGGAATTGTTCCATCACATGGACGCAGCCGATGTACGTCAGGAAGGTTTACATATGCTGGTTGCTAACACACCTCCATCCGCCTCATTGGACCAACGACGGGGCCGTAACTAGACAAATTCGAATTCTTTTGGTAAGACTCTCGACCATTTACTTGAATACGTTGCTTTGCTACATATACACATAAATAAACTAGCGAATCCGGGTGTGCCAACGATCCAACAACCTTGTTGCACTCGTCACAGTCGTATTTTCTGGAGCGAGTGGGCGGACCAACGATCTCATGAACTGATTGGTTATAGTGCCAGCCTAGGCGGTTTCGCCACAGCACGTTTAGCATGGCTGTGCCCCATTTTGACAGTTGAGTCGTACTACTACATTGGAAATGTTGTGCTCCCAATTCTGGACCGCGTTTCTTGGTGGTGCCCGAAAAATGAACTGATTCCACGAGCATCTGGCCCCCGGGGCGGGACCAATGACAAAAGTGACCCCCCACGATGAGACGTCCACCGATCAGCCCAGCCTGCTTCCCGGCCGACCTCCTGACCTGCTAGGTGTGCAACAGGTTACAGCTACATAGATAGGCCCAATGAGCAACCATAAATCCGGCAACCGGGAATTCAACATACGTACAACAACACATCTACACTCGAGTCTTCACATATCTTGATTCGAACTTCGTAGAGCCCCGCCAGATGCGGCTTAAGCGCTCGGCCCTGCGCATCGAGCTACGCCGCCTATCACCTGGATTCCTTCTACTCCTTGCCTTGTCTAGGGATCTATATTTCGTACAATGTCATTGTATCTGCCCGCTTGTCACGTCTCATTCGTTACCCACTAGTCATGAATCCCAGCTTGACCCGTTGGTTGTTGTGCCTAAGAAACTCTGGGAAACAAGAATCACCAATAGACTTCGGTCAATCACCGACTGTATCTAATTTGTACTCCATGCACAACTGTTACCGGACGCAGGATTCTGCGAGCATCCATAGATCCTACTATGACAGCAGTAATTGTAAAGTGTTCTCTGGTATTTTCTTTCTTTCTTTTCTTTTGAATGGACATGCAGCCGGTGTACTCCGCTGCAGGCCTGCCAAGATACCATTGGGCTGTCAGATAGCATATACACAGTACAACTGGCTCAGAGATGTTGCACTCTTTGATCCAGACCTCCCTGATTGGCGTTTGCGTTGCTCATTTTCTGGGGTCGCAAGATCCTGAAACCTGTACGCATTTCGAGCAAGCATCTTTAGATTGCACATATTTGACAATGTAATTGTTCGTTGGCCGTCTACTCTCCAACAGCAGATATCCGCTGAAGATCGTATTCTATCTGAGCCCTACCCCAAAGGCGGGCTTGCTCTCGTACGACAAAATATAAAAGACTCGTCAACGGGCCGTCTCATTTCCCTTTGTTCCACACCCTCTCACAGTCAAGGGTGGTCCTTGCGTCGGTTATAGCATTGTTTTTGTCCTCAATGCGGCTGCCCGTACACACAATGTCGAGCAATAGCACGATCCGTCAAGTTCCTATCAACAACACCATACAGGTGGTTGTTGGTCCAGGCAACGTGACGGGTCTGTATTACATTCTTGTCTCCAATGTATGTAAAGGCCTTGGGCAGACATGGCTCAACTTGCAGTTGGAATCTAGAGACTGACTCAATACACTTGTTAGTTACCATGGCAGACCTCGTGGAAGCAGGTCAAGGACCATGTGCGGACAGTCTGTTCTTCAGTTGAGAGAGTCGAGATTTTCAATGAGAGCACTTCGGGGTGGGTGTGTGTTCGTGGCCGCGAAAACTTTCGTGCTGCAATGCGTGTGTTGTGCCATATCCTATGCTGCTCAACCGAATGACTGATCAGAAACCAGGTCATTTGGGATCGACACCCTTTCAAGATCGGCCAATGTTCATAGACGGCAGGAACGCCAAAGAGGAAATCCCCATCAAAAGACTGGTAGGAGGTCCAGAGAGACTGCCTGCCTCTCCGCGATCTCCACGGACCCCACGAACAGCGCCTCAACTTATGTATTTGCCCCTCGATACTCCGCCATTGATGGCACCGACAGCATCAGGCTATGTCCAGGCAAGTCGTCCGTCCATGAACCCCTTCTTTCAGGAAGATAAAATCGCTAATCTTATTTGATACCAACAGTGGTCTACACCTGGCACAGTCTCACTTGTGTCTAGTCCTGCGAATTATGGGATGCAGCCCATGCATACAACAATGGCTAGTGACTATCAAGAAACCACCTACTGGTATCAGTCTCATGATAGTAGCTATGTCGGCAACTCGCCCGTCGTCCCACCTGGGCAAGTTCCCACATATCACACAGAGCCATTGTATCATGTTCCACGCCCGAGAGACATGCATGACAATTGTTACTCCATCTCAACCAAACCAGTCCAGATCCCGACCCTGGCGGCCACTACAGTTATCGAGACAGAATACCGGAAAATAATCATTAGGGGACTATCCAAACGGACTCAAAGCGAACAGATTAAATCTCTGCTCCGTTCGAAATGCGGCTTGGGCGGTAACGAAATCAACAGCATCAAGATCCCCAGATCTAGAGAAGGAGGCAACCGAGGACACGCGACCATCACCTTTGTCAACATAAATTGTGCAGAGAGAGCAGTACAGAGATTACACCACTACAACTTCGATGGTCACCAGCTTGAAGTAAGGTTGACAAACGAGGGTGTCTCGCCAAACGAGGGGCGGAGAGCAAGACCTCAGCGGCAGCAAGAAGCTTCACCGCAGCAGCAGCAGCAAGTGACAGGCTCGCAGTCCACATCGTCTGCCCAGGGGAAGAGGAAAGGAGAGGAATCAATCAATAGAGGCGTCATTATTGCTAATGGATCCTCGAGTCGGCCGACAAGTCAATAAAGCGAACCTGGATCTCAGAGATAAGAGGTCTGTTTAGTAGGGATTCGTCGTCAAAGAGGATTGTGGCCATTGCCGGCGCTGTGAGAATGGTGAACTTCGAGGGCAAGTGTAACCGGGATTCATGGCGCACTGTCAGCAAAGTGCAAGCTACAAGCACAAACCCAGCGAAAAGGACATAATTTGTTGCATATATAATAGATTGACTGGTCCCTTGTTGGTGATCCCCATATATGAACAGCATCGAAACAAGTGACATAACCATGCGAAATAATGACAGGCTCATCACGAGGAGAATACTGGTAGTCTGTGTCTTCGGTACTCTAATCGCTGCCAGAAATGCGCAACAGCAGATCATGAAGTGCGTCTCCCAAATCACGATAGGTCGGCAAACTTCAATTGAATGGCGCTTCCAGCCACCAAAAGTGCGTATCGCACAAATATGAATAACTGTTCATCATATAGTTACCCATAGTTGATAGATTGCTGATATGCTAGTGATATTGTTTTACTTTTGCCATACCTTGGCATTGCCTTCTTCTCATCTTTAGCGTTCAGAGCCTAGTGCAAAGATTTCATCATTTGTGACTGCCCCCAGGCTGTAAAATGAAAGTTATGGAGAGCTCGTTCCTCCGGTTATTAGGCACCTCTACTAATCTACTGCGCGAACGGCACAGATAGTCCAAGCGATTGTGTGTTTCATTGCGCGCTTGGGAAGACTCTGCAGTGCTCTCGTCATGACAGAAATACTACATATTAGATCTGGCAGATTCCCGAAAGAGGAATGCTGTATCAGCAGTTATGTTTTGCATGAATGAAAGCCTTTCAGATAATGCAAACTCACAGTGCTATAGTCTATCCCTGCTCGTCGGGGGCAGGATACGTCTGCGTATACTGATTACCGAGGTCGTTCTAAATTTTGTTCAACTCATACAGTTCAACCCGAAAACAAGTGGATAGATAGACTTACCCAGATACTGTTACTACTGGTCATATTCCACACTACCGCATCCAGAAAGACATCCTGGTTTTCTCCTTCAAAAGACCAGGTTATAGCACTAACGCCAGATGAGGAACTTTCTATTGCTTCAGCGATTGTTCATGCTGGGTGCACTTGTTGATATTTCAAATGACGGATGACAAAACGGTTGATAGAGAGAAGGACAAAAAGAAGGAGGAAACAGCAAATCATACCAGGAAGAGCGATCTGCTAGTGGACCTAAGTGCTTATCGCCGAGAGCATAAGCAGGGTAGGCTCGTTGAAGCACGCCACAGAATATGGCACAGAGCCATTGAGCCTCTGGAGGAACCCCGTAACTCCTAGCCTCTTGCCAAAATTCAATCGAACATCCGAGCCGATGACATAGCTCGGGCAGAGGAACAGTCGGTGAGTCTCCCTCAGCTGTTGTTGGTCGCATCGATTGTATGGAACGAGACAGCTCCTGGCATACAATTGTCGTTGCCAGAAGAAAGTCATACATCACCAATGGATCAAGTTCCCATCTACCTTCTTGCGACCGACGGTTTTCAAGGAGAGCCTCTTGAATCTTGAGAACCTCGATGGCAGAGCTGACGCATCGTAAGCGTGACTTCTTTGCAGAGGGGCTCTGATCATTTATCTTCTCAGCCAGGAGGGACCACCGGTGAAGCACGATCTTGGCGGTATGATAGATGATTGACAGTGAGTATTTGAGAGCCAAATGTTGAAGTCCTCTTCCGCTCAACGTAGAACTAGATACTTTCCGATGTGCGTTGTCGAGTAGTACGTCGAATTTATCGATCTCCTTCAAAGTGATGCACTCTCTGTAGAATATGGCAAGCCCGATCTTTGTCGATACCCTTTGGAGCTCTCGCTTCAGGATGAGAGGGAGTACCGGCGTAGACTGGGTCAATGGCCGTGGGGGAGGAAGATCAGCGTGATGATCTAGCGGCATGTCGGCATCAAGTAAATTTGTAAGAGCCTCTGTTTTGGTCTCGGGACGAACCATCTGTATTTGATTGCAGTAGAAACTGATGTGATATTTGAAGGATTGCAGGATCTCCCATGCTCTTTTGCGATACTCGATCTGCATTTCGGAAAGGCCCAAGTCTTCCAGACTCGGATCTCGAGGGCTCGCATAGCCGGACGACTGGGCCAGGCCAATCGCTTGCGCGAGTGCTGCGAAACCCCGCTTCAGATCGGGCGTGCAATATACCAAAGTTGCGATGCGCACAATAGCCGCTTCTACCTTGTATTTCCCTGGCGTTTCGAGGTCAATGTGATAAAAACATTGGTGGCACCTGTCGATAAACACCTCGAGCATGTGGCTGGTGGAGCCAAGATGGCCGGGAAGATGTTCGTCCCGGAGGTCAAGATAGAACGCTGTCAAGGCCAAGCATCCGTAGATGAGAGACAACAACGACAGGGCATCAGCTTGATGCCAGACCTCAGGGTGGCCAGTGAAGTGTTTCCACTACCTATATCAGTAGTTGAGCTTCAAGTGTTGAGAAAAGGCACTACTCACTTCGTCAAAGAGGGTTTTCTCATGTAGCATGCCTGGAAAGGTTGAAAGAGAAAGAGATAAGGTACACAGGACAAAAAAGGCGTGGAAGTGCTGAGAGTTTCTCCCAGATGGCTACTCACTAGTTATTGGATCCCCAAGCTCAAAGAATACAGGGAGCGTGGATCTAATAATACTTCCGATATTCGGCGTCGACAGGTCGGCAAGCTGTAGCTGATACTCGAAGTCTGCTGTGTTTCGAGGAGTAGAAGATACCTGTTGAGCAGATGCGGAGGAGATCCTACGTTGGATTGCGGGTTCCCCGAGCCCCGTGAGGCAATTGATCAATCCTGGCCGTTCTTCGAAGTGAGTCGTTATATCTGCGTCGTACGTGCAATGACTTTGACGCCTGATACATGCGTCGCACGGGCTCTCGTGGTTGCACTTGGATCTGTCGGAATGTGAGAAGGGTGCAATTGCGACTGAAAACATATTAACGTACTTCTTCTGTCGGCAGGTTTGGCAGGACCTGGGCTGACGCTGTCTTGGTGTTCCTCGCAGTCCTGGGTGATGTGCTTCGAAAGCTTTCTTCATGGTGACTCTATCACTCTCAACCAGTAGTTAGTTGGTATCCCAAACAAGATGTAGGCACGAGCGTAGGTAGACTGAGGTGCTGATCGTAGAAACACTCGATCCATCCTTGACTGCCAGCAACTTCTTACATTAATAGCCAAGCTTCGCACCAGGGAGCTGCTTACAGTACATGTATTGATCATTTTCGTACTGGCGTTGGTATCAAAATGTCTTCTCTAGCGCCGTGAGTTGGGCTGGGAACCCCAGACTACAGTTTGGGATCGTCTCCACCGCAAGCCATGTTGGTGCAAACTTGACCTGCCTCGAATACAAGATCATGTAGGATTGCCCAGGAACGACGCTACGTACAATCGCAAATCGGCGACAAGCAGTATGGCATGGAACTGTCGCAAAGTTGACTGCCGGGTCAGACGACGGACAACATGATATCCTTCCGCACTCTTGGATAAGGACAAACACGCAGCTGCGACTGCAATTCCAACCTAGTTCTAGACCCGAGCCCAGCAGAGCGTTCGGCTCCACAAAAGAGAGCGAACATTTGCAGCTCCATGTCCCGATCCTTTGTCGAGTGGTCGGTATGCCTTTGGGCCATGCAACAGACGCTCGTACTGCGGTCCGACCCAGAAGTGCAAGCGAGCGCGCACGCTTGACAGGACACGGAAATGACTTGAGACATTTTTGCATGCCGGCTTGCTTTGGACTTTGCCCCCACATGCACTAGACCCAGACAGCCATGGTCGGTCGCAAACATGTTGGTGCTTTTGTCTACCTTTGTTTGCCTTTTTCTCCACACCTAGTGCAAGTCCATCTGTCAGCGAGGAGACTTTTCCAGGCGTTGGCAACGACCAAGAACCAACCTGTCCATCGCCTGGTCCAGGTGAAATAAATCATGACTCGTGTGATTCAATAACGACATCGTATTTGTTTGCCGGTAATGCATCAGCTACCTTAATAACACTCAGATCCAGAAAGCTCCAGCGAGGGCCGACGTTGCAATTCCACAACACATCCTGTATCGTGATCGCAGCTGTACACCTGCAAGTTGTCTAATCGATATTGATATTATGCTCTTGCACAGCGCTTTTATCGTACATCGTCGGTGTATGTCGTAGAGGAATTCGTTCTGCTTTGTTCGAGAGAGAATGTGACATGAGTAAAGGTTCTTCCGTCAATGCTGGAAACGTACTGCAAGCACAGATCCGTCCACTGTTCTCGCATGTGCTGCTTTCTTGTTGCGATAGTTCATGTCCCGACAGTCTGGTACACTAAAGACAGGAATGTCAGGGGAGCTCCATGAGATTTATACAATTCCGGAAGAGAACCCTTGTGACGTACGGGGCCAGCTTGTGCCCAATATGGAAGGATATCCAGCAGCTACTTTAGCGTCTCCATTCAAGTCCTACGTAACGATGTGATATCCGGCCTCCCCACTATAGTTGATTTTAGAGTTTGGCTTGCGTAGTCCAGTGCCACTTGGGTCTGCTGAAGTGGATCAGCACTGTTATCCCGAAGCTCAATGCTGGGATGGGAATAGGTAGAAATCGTTAGCCACCGACTGTCTTGAGGTCTGTTCAAGCCCATGCACACGCTAACGTGAAGTACACTTGATGCGTGGCAACCAACAGTTCCGTCCTTGCCGACATAATCAGAGATTGCCCGAGATATTTACGGTATCCTTGAAACTCACACAATTGAATCCCATACACAATGTGAAGCAAGACAGTTCGTGGCTGCTATGTGCTCTGCTCAACACACACAAAACTGTTTTAGTCACCCTACTCGGACTCTGCCTTTGTCTGAAAGTACCCTGGCACAGTAATGTATTTTCATGCGCAATCTGTCTAATGAAGCCCCGAACGTGGCAAGCAGACCCACGGTGGAAATTGTAGATTCCCTCGATTTGTCCTGCTTCAAATTTGAGCTTGCCTGAAATGGTTCGAAAGCCGGCTCCGGAGTTCAGGGAAAGTGAGTTAGAGCTATGCCGGGTCGACGGAAGCCCGCAGACCAGGCTTATGTGGGTCCTAGCTCCGGCATCCGGGTGCGGAGCTCAACACGGACGCTGTCAGCGCAGTGACGAAAGTAGAAGGATTTGTCTGGACAATTTGCAGTACAGTACGATAAGAGTGTTTCGAAGGGGTTTTTGAACTGTTACTGCAGATCGGGGCTCAACTATAGCAGCCGGATGGTGGCGAGATATTGAATCCCATAAATGTGATGAGATCATTTCTAGCTTCAGTCCATCGACAAAACCAGCTCCAATGTATGTTACTTCTATGTGTACTCTTCATACACACACACACACACACACACACACACACACAATTTATTACGCCCGGGCTATTCCCCTAGAGGGCAACTAACGCTATAGTACAAGTTCATTTCTCGAGTTTCCGTCCTGACTCCGACTTGAGCCCATACATTAAGACCAATCTGTTACTTTCCCAATCCGTTCCTCTTTCATGACATCCCTGCATGATACTGTTAGTAGTAAGTGACCAGCATTTCTACTTGAAGATGCCTCCTCCAAGTGTTCAGAGTCCTATCCTCGGCGACTGAAGCGCGACCTGCTGGGTGGGTTAGTATACTTTGGAGATGTCTCCACTATTGTACATTTGTTGTTCTTATTGTTCCGAAATGTCCGTTGCCTTCGCCATCCACTGCAGTCGACCTGTCGCCATAGCAAATTTGATCGTAGCTCGAACTGCCTCCACGTTTGGTTTCCATTTTTCATCGTCACGGTGCGTCTTTCCGCCCAGAAGAAACGAAATGCTTCCTCTCCTGTTTCGTGCAAAGTCAAGCAAGTCTTTACGATAGCTTGTCCACTTTCTGCAATGCAAAACAAAATGCTCTACCGTCTCTTTCGCATGCCCGCAATCGCATTCTGCCGAAGCGACCGCGCCGATCTGGGTCAAGTAGTAATTGAGTCTCGCCATTCTTGTCCGTAGCTGGACCAGAACGCCGGCGTCCTTCCATGAGAGTGCGTCATCCAGTAGCCGGGTATGGCACCCCGGCAATGCTGTATCAATCCGTCTCGAGAATGTGCCGATAGTATCAGGCAGTGCATCTGTCCTACTGAGTCTCTTTCTGGCATTGTTCAGCGTGGTTGACTTGGCTCGAAATGGCTTCACGCGAGGTGAGCTGCCTGCGAGGGTCGCTCTGCGGGCCGCTTCTTTGGCCAAATGCTGTAAAGCTACGGTGCTGTAGCCTGCACTGCAGTCAGTATTGTCGTTGGTTTCTTCGTTGTCTTTGTTGTTTTCTCGGCCTTCTGTGTCTTCCTGCGCCCTCTGGACAATGATGATCTTGATTTTCTTCTTTCCAAGCTGGGCCACGGACGCATAGAAATCTGCAATCTCTTGCTGACCTGACTGTAGACCGGTGCCGGATACTTACTCACTGTTGTCAGATCATATCCATTCGCTCCTGAAATTCTTGAACTACAACTTGGAGGAGGATCAAAGCTACGTTAGTCTTTCATTGCCCCTGCTATGTCTCGACCGCGAATACTTCATCCGACTAAACTTACTAATCTAGATGTTTACGATTTCGATCTTTTTCGAACAGGAGCTCATAAGTCGTCCTTCCGGTCATCGCATTAGTATATATAATCAAACTCCAGATATGAAGCGACTCGTCAGTGAAGTAGTATCAAAGAACTTTTGGGAACCAGTAGTCCGCAAGGAGCACAGTGCCGTAGAACTGTGGGACGAAAACCAGAGGGAGGAGGAAGATGAGAGCGCAATGCTTATTCTTGGTAAGTTGTCGATCGAGTCGCGTATGAAAACTGAATCGAGCTCACCAACTACGAACCAGTGTCGGGATCTGGGAAGCTTCGTGACGAGATCCGAAAGCACGCTCAACCATACCTAGCGAAGGATGTTGTACTAAAGGAACTTGATTTTCAGCTCGAATGATCTTGTGGAATGCGAATCGGCTTTCTCGTACAGATTCGTAGCATTGCATTCTCTCTGGGCCAAAATGGCAAACTGGATCAACGGGAGCCCTTTGCAATCCTTGACTATTCAACGATTCTTGACGACCGCATACAGTCATTGATTTGAAATGGATGTATCGTAAACCATTGTACTTTGCCCCAATCAGATGCTTATCTTGTCGAGTAGACTGATTCCATCGGAAATCTGAAAACTTTGCAAGATACCAAACATCTTTGCAATTCCATCCGAATATGTGCTGAGTGCTTGCTCTGCATCTTGTGCCTTCTTTTTCCACGACTGAGTCTCCTGATGAGAAGCTCTGTGATTATCCTTCATCGCCATCAATGCTGATGCCAATCCATGATTTTTTTGCCCTCCTTGGCAAGTATATCAGTCTCCCTTGTACGTTCCAGAGAAGAGATCTTCTTCTCTAGGATCTCGATCTGTGCTATCACACGCGTCTTGTTCGGCTCCTGGGTTCAATTTAGCAACAAAACTGACTCAGCCCTTCTTGTTGCTTACATAGGTGCCATGTCAAGCCCCACGAGGGCGGCCAATAGGGGCTCTGCCAATGCGACATTTCATATAGTGTGCAATGTGGTCCCTTTTTTCGCTGTCCGTGGTACTGCACTAGCATGCAAACTTTTCAAATATCCATTTGTGAGCCTTACAGTTCTTCAAGTGTCGTGTGTGGTTGGCTTTTCGCAAATGGCATGCAGGCAAACCACAGGCGCAGCGGAACCATCTGTCTTTGATCTCTCCTCGGAGCCGTCTTTCTTTTCTCCATATCGCGACGTCGTCGAGATCTCCTTCGAGTTGCATTAGGGAGAGGTGCAATGTGAGCCGGTGATGTCAACACCAAGAGTCGTAAGCTATGATACTTAGCAATGCCAATATAAATGTGGGAATAAATTGAAAACTACCTCTTCAGGCACAATAGGTCTCACAATAGGTCTCGTAATGCTGGAATAGTTTTCCGGCTGGCTGGGCGGAGGCAGGGACTGTAGGGAGACTTTCTTGTCTTGCTGTTTATAAATATCGTGCCTTGCTAGAGTCGATTTATCGATAGATTCTTTCCCACTGTCTTCGACTGGTTAGATTGTATGTATTGATCGGCTGACACGCATCTTTGGTTCCAGACTGGAATTCAGCTGCAGCTGCGTGTTTGTCCTTATCCAAGGGTACGGAAGGATATCGTTTTGTCCGTCGTCTGACCTGGTCAACTTGCGACAGTTCCATGCCATACTGCTTACCGCCGATTCGCGCATGTACGCAGCGGCTCCTTGGTGCAATCCTACACGGTCCTGGTTCCAGGCAGGTCAAATTTGTACCAACATGGCTTGCGGTGGAGACAACCAAACCTGTAGTCTGGGGTTCCAGACCAAACCCTGGCGCTGTAGGATATATTCGGAAGCCAAAACGGGTACGAAATGATCGGTACATGCAAGCAGCTCCCTGATGCAAAGCTTGGCTAATAATGTAAGAAGTTGCGGGCAGTCAGGGATGGAACGAGCGTGCCTACGTCTTTGTTTGTTCCCAACACAGAAGAGTAATCCATCGCAGAAGAGTATCCGACCACAGAACAGTATTCAAACACAGAAGAGTAGCCCGGCATGGAAGAGTGCCCCGTCATAGAACATGATCCCAACACAGTAGAGTATCTCGACAACAACTACTCCGCCTCCAACAGTCTAGAACGGACATCCTTCCGAAATTCGACGATTGAATAGAACATAATGGTGATTTCATAGTGGCACAACCTCGACGTAGTATTTTGTCCTGTCTATCTGGGCTACTCTCCTGTGATGGGACACTATTCTGTGTCTCTTCTGTGCCGTGAGTACTTTTCTGTAATGGGATACTCTTCTGTGCCAGGATGCTGTTCTGTAATTGTGATGGCAGCTGTCCACCTGCAAGTGTCTAATTGTTATCATGCTCCTTCGTCCCCAGAGTCTACAATGCCTCTCTCTTTGAGACTGGATTGTGAGCGTGACAATACAACAAGGTTTTGATCTGGTCAATGCGGGTCTAATGGCCGTATTCGGCTACGATAGAGCACCGCCTTTGATTGGAAAATATGCATGTGTCCCTTCCAAGGTTTTATTTTGTTTTTGTTTTACTTTCTTTACAGTAGAAGAAAAAAATCAGAAAATAAAAAACAAAACTGATGAGAAGAATTTACATGGTAGCCCATGGGATAATCTTCTGTGTTGGGATACTGTTCTGTGTTGGGATACTGCTCTGTGTTGGTTACTGTTCTGTGTTGGGACACTCTTCCATGCCTTGGATACTCTTCTGTGGTGGGATACTTTTCTGTCCTACGGACAACAAGGGTTATCTTCCGGAAGTAAGCCCACATGTGTTTGGCTTGCGGGTGCTAGACCCATAATTCGAGTCCTTTACTCATGCCTCCCTTGGGAACCATGCCTTTGGGCAGCAGCTCGTACATTGGTTAGCCTGTGAGATCTTGAGGGGTTTGTGTAGGACCGAGCCGAGTCGTTGTGATGAAGATACTGTCATTAGTCGGTACATACTCCGTTGAGCATCTATGAGCTGACGAAACGACGACAAATACTTCAGTCCGAATGCCAGCGCTGAATGCACCGTGATTGAAGCAAAATGACCGCTACAGTACCTTCTGAACCATGATGGAGAGCAGAGGCGGGAGGTGGTGATAAGATCCACTTCTCAAGGAGTTTGCAGCCCTTGGCTATGTTCACTCACCTTGATTCTAGATCCTGACCTGTACGTTGGCTTCGAGCCAACCTTGTGTATGGAGAACGAGTAATCCTGTACGAGTGGGTAATGGAATGCAAGGGACAGGTGCTTTCGAATGAGCAAGGAGATACCTTCGCATATACCCTCCACCAGAATCCTATACACTGTGCTGCCATAGGGGAGCCTTGGGTGAGGCCCTTTTCCCACATCGAGACCATTCTATCCATGCAATCGAATTAAACTCCTCGAACAATTAGACCGTCTAAAGCTCGCGGTGCTAGGCCTAGCCAGTCAATAGTAGGACAACAGTAGCACTGCAATTTGCTTACAGGTCGAAAGAAAGCCAGACCACTCCGTTTTTAAAGATTTCGGTGTACAGTGCATGGCTTTTGATTAGACATGTGTGGACGCTACAAGACAACAAAGACGAAGATCCTAGGAGGCTAATACGACGACATCTAGAGTCGGAAGAGAGTGGCACGTGGTTTCTCGTGGTTTCTCGTGGTTGTTTTTGTTGATGACGTAGATACTGTATCTTGTCCGGACAATCCAGCTCTGGCTCCAAATTTGATCTAGGGCCCGAAGAAGGTCCCAGGGGAAGGAGAGAACTGCGTACTCCTCTTGATCTTGTGGACTGTAAATTTCAATGCGACGTGGTATGAGTTCGGCCACCATGCCCCCACCCCTGCTTTTCTTTCTACGTGCTCTTCAGGGAACAGGTGGGAAAATGCGTCTATTACAGGTTAAGCAGCGATGCAGCCTAACTTGGGGTGCCGAAAGTTGAAATCATCATGTTCTATTCAATCGTCGAATTTCGGAAGGATATCCGTTCTAGACTGTTGGAGGCGGAGTAAGTTAGTTGTTGTCGAGATACTCTACTGTGTTGGGATAACTTCTGTGCTGGGATATTCTTCTGGGATGCTCTTCTGAAATAATGTTCTGTGACGGGATACTGTTGTGTGCTGATACCCTTCTGTGCTTCGGACAACAAGGGTTCTCTTTCGGAATTGTATGAATGTTGTGGAGCTCGCCTGACTTTCGTGGTTTAGTGGACCAAACTGCCGGAACATGGCCATCGCAACGAGAAAGTAACACAAGCGACGATGATGCACGGATCCCGCGCTTCGACGACAGATCTAGCATTGGCTCAAGAAGATCCATTGATGTCACATGCTTTTTCGAATGAAGCAGAACAAATGTATCTACCGCACAAAATGGATCATGCACGTTGGAAGTCACTTAATTGGCCTTCAGCGCAACTATAGGCAATTCTGGTTCCGTTTCTCTGTTGCACTACAGTGCTTTCAGTCATAGACAGTACAGTATCTGTATGGAATTGTTGTTTGATTCGGCAATCTAGTTGGTATCGAGAAATTCCGAGTCGGGATATGGAAGCGTCTAAACGGATACAGAAACCAACATTGTAGGTATTGCAATTGATGGCATCGCCTTCGACTTAAGAACTCGAAATGATACCCTTACCAGGTGATCAGAAATAAATGTACACGAAATATGAACTGAGTCATTCCGCAGAGATTGTGCCATCGTGAAATGTAATCATGTTCTACAGTACTGTATTCTATCATCGTGTCTCGGAAGGATGTCCGTTCTGGACTATTGGAGGCGGAGTGACTGCTGTTGCTGCGTATAGAGCAAGCAAAACCTCCAAGTGCCCTCACGCATCTGGGCCAAGAACATCGACATTGATTCTCACCATGGACCAACAACATATCCAGAAAGGCTCGCCGTGCAGCATCAAAGCGCCCGTGGATCAGCCACGACGGAACATCAGTCTGAGGGATTAACATTGGACCTTGGGGGAGCCTGGGTAGTTTTGACAGAGTACGCATCCTAAGGGATAGGCGCCTCAACGCCTCATCCGAGCGGGATGTGAGTCGCTACGGCTAACATCTATCGTTCAAGGTTGTAACGTGCCCAACCCACTTACAGACCACACTCGTATCCGGACCACCTGTCACGGTGCTGGACGCTATCGTCGAATAAGTAGTGGATGCACCCCGGGCGCCAGCTATGGGCGGCCCGGGTGGGTCCCTGAACTGCAAATACATCGTATCCACACAACAGGATGTGCTTGAGCACACTAACCAGTACCGTGGTGTCCAGATAGATGTACGAGGACTCCCGGGGATTAGCCGAGGCCACCCAGATAAGCGTGTACCTAGTCAAAACTGAGGCGCGGAACATTAGATCAATACACTACACAACTGACACCCATATTATTTCTCTAGTCTTCAACAGAAAAGCACCACCTTGCTCTACAAGATTTACTCGGCAAGACGGGCAGGTAGGCAGGTAGGCAGAGGTACACTGTCTTACTGTAGGGACGTGGATCATTATATCTCGGGATCGCAGTTCAATAGGGGGACTATCGCCTTTTCGCCTTAGTGACAAAGTTCTATCTGGGTGCGCCGTAAGCTCAGATAACGCTTGGATTATGAGAGATGGCCAGTATGTTTTATGGCTTCCGGCCGAATATCGACCGTCAGCAACAAATATTTCTGGCAATTCTATTGTTTTGGGTTGTCCGTCTGGCAAGGTACTATGTTTGCGCATTATCTAGGGACTCCGAGTACGATCCCCCTCCCAGGGTTCTGACCAAACCAACCCAAACCAACTCGAAGACCATATTGGCATGGGTTACCATTAGTCATCATTGTCATCAGTAATCCAACCTCTTCGGTGGGCGAGAACATGTGTCCCTTCTGCTGACATTGTTGACACAGCAATTGACAAACTTGCACGAACTGTGATTTGGCTGACAATGCAGGAACGCCCCACTTGGAGGATTACGCGGAAAGGGAGGAATGCTAAATGTATATAAGTGATGACCGAGCCTGGCATGCAGTATACAATAACACGTTTGTAGTACCTAGTCTCGCTATACATGAGTACGGAATGTGCACATAAGGCATGAGAATGTACAGCTGTGCAGAAACGGTTCATGTATGCTACGTGGGACACTGGTACTTGGCGAGAAGACCACCATCTTAAATTATGCCATGTACTATAAGGCCTACCATATTCGAAATGCAGGAGCCGAAGCGACTAAGTAATATGGCTTGTAAAGTACTGTAAGATCATGGTACACTCAGAAGCTCCAGCCATGCAAGAACTCCTTGTTCTCCGTCCCTATCCCTTCTATCCATTTCCACTGGTTCGTCATACCGGCTGGATGATACTAGAGACGAGAAGCCTTTCTCAGTCTGCCATGCACACCATTGGAATGCTACTTTAGAGTTTGTGTTTCCGATGGCCGAGCAGGCCTCCAGCTCAACATGGTCAAACACCCTATCATCTGTTCGCGGACTTGCTGACACTTTTATTGGGCAGTTCGCAATTGATGATGTGCTGCTATATCCCATATTTGTGCTAAGGGTATGGCGTGGCCCAATCCAAGACCACGATTCATATATCCATTTGTGGCTACAGTGAGCGTGCGAGCGGATTTCGATTTCCAGGTCTTCCAACCGCATGTAGCCGGGGGCTCCCAACCAGACGTTGGAATTCGAGAGTAAGCTTGACTCTCGGGGCCTGAGTACTCTAGGTATTGGTCATGTCGCAGTCGCCAAACATCAGATCTTGATATGTGACCAGACTGGTCTGCTCCTTGGGTCCCGAAATGCATGAAGGAACTGGCAATTCCTGTCCAGGCAGCCACATCGATGCTATGTAGATGTTGCCATGATGAATGATTGAGAGCATCCAATATCCAAGACCCTCGGCCGCAAATCAACATACCGAGCCATAGGCTTCCCTGTTTGGTGGGAGAAAATAGTCTGGCCAATAGTCCGTAGTGCCTTTCTTGGAAGAGCGGCGTGAGTGTCTTGGAAATAGGATGAAGTACAGCTCCAGATAGCTCACAAGAAATATTGGGCTGCCAGAATACACTCTCCATCGTGCCGCGAACTGCGTATGTGCACAGGCTGAATGTTAAGTAGTGGTCGAGTCGAGCAAAGCCCTCAGGCAAAGCGTATCCAGAGACTTCATTGATTGGATCCAGACTCGGTCGTGGCAGCACGATCATCTCAAATCTTGGGCCCGGGGTCCGAATAGATGGTAACACAATCGCAACAGCCAGCGCAGCATGACATTGCTCGGCCAACTTGAATCGGGTGCACAGCCTCTGTAAGTACTTGGCAGCCTGCTCTGCTGGCGGCAGATTATATGCGTGTTTGTCAGTGCGCTGCACAAGTCGTGCAGATTTGCTCGTCAACGCGATCGTCCATGGAAGGTATCTGTCCCGGTTCACCTTGAAAACGGCGTTTGGCTTCAATAGAGCGGCCCAAAAAGACGTCTCCTCTTGAGAGGCATAATCTAAATTGATGTTTGTTGCCAGGCCTGCTGATTCTACTACCGATATATCTGGGACGCGCTCAATAGAGACATGTTCCAACTTCAAGCATTGTCTTTCTGCAAGGCTGGCATTGAAAATGTAGCACCAGGCTAGGACCAGCAAAGTGAGGCCGTTGTTGAAATAGCGATCCGGCAACTGAAAATCTGTCTTTTCTGACACGTCACACCAGACAGGTTTACCGCACCTCAGCGGAATCGTGTGAGGCGGTTCTGTTTTCTTCTGAAGTTGGCATGTTGACCCATTTCTCCAAGTCGAAAATCCTTGAAGTAAGTGACCATTTTGGATTCTGTCAGGAAGTGCAGGCATTCGGGCTAGCAGATCTGTGAGCCGGAAATCGCAAGAAAAACAATCCGAAGGCGATTGTTCTGCTCTCCTCAAAAGCGCCGCCCACAAACGCTCGGTCTTGGTGTAGACCTCTTGGAGTTGGTGACGTTGGTCGTTTTGCTGGTTGGTCGACATTTCTCGCGAATGGTCAGGCGTGGTTGAATACGGAAAAAGTTAAAGCTGAAAGCATGCAGCCAGGGATCGGTTCATCAAGTTTTACTTCCTAATGGACAACTGTACGTGGGGGACGGGTAGTTGAAGTTAAATAATTCAGTGCGTACGAAA
The DNA here is from genome assembly GCA_023078685.1 of Neopestalotiopsis rosae. NCBI lineage: Eukaryota > Fungi > Ascomycota > Sordariomycetes > Amphisphaeriales > Sporocadaceae > Neopestalotiopsis > Neopestalotiopsis rosae. The sequence goes on from JALGAS010000001.1 coordinate 1,472,437, forward strand.
CTACCCCCGTTTGGGTTAGCTGCGATGTGCTAGCGCGGCCCACGAATAACCTCTGCAGGCCGTTCGCCCATACCAGGAGAGCCCAGGCTCCCAGCATCGATATCCCACGACAGTAACGTATAACTTCATGGTCTGCGTCGAAACAATTCCGTTGAATGTGCCTCCCTCCTGAAAGCAGTGACATAATGAAGTAAATTGATCAATTCTCAAGCTGCACCTGGCTTAATGCCCCTCATCCCTTGCGATAGCCTCTACCTCTGCTACGCCTTGGGCTTCGAGTCAAGGATTTTGGCTGCCTCAAATATACACTCAGACCTCCTGCTAGTGTATTGCCATTTTTCGGATACCAGTGTCCACTGATCCTTTTTTGTGGGTATCCTTTTTCCAGTGCTTGGGTTCTTGTAGTAAATGCAATCATCGTCGTTCTTATCCCACCAAGCTACTACTGAATATATCGGTAGAGACGTCGATGAACTTGCGTTGTCATGTACCGTAAGATCTTGAAAAGCTCCTGAAAGTGGATCGGTGTCTCCAGACAATGAGCGATGGTGATAAGAGGTGAAGTGAGAAAGATCCGTTTGATAGGTGATTTGCGATTGTTGAAATTGGTCTATACTGAGTTCATCAGCAGTAGGTAATTCCTGCTGATCATTCCACATCAATTCCTCCCAAGTTGGAACTGGATTCGACGCCTCCTTCTCTGTGCCGTAAAAGCCATCTGGCGGGGCCGCTGGGTGGCTCGTGCACCTTTTGAGATCAACAAAGCGGTGCACATTGCCATATGAATCTTGGTGCGTACCGCCAGTGCATCTTTCCCATGTTTGCTGACATTTTGTCGTAATTTTTGTTTTTCTGTTATAGTCTTTGCCGGGACATTTAGAAACCTTGATGATATTGTATGAACAGCCACATATTTCCGATTTTCCTTCTTCTCCAGAGTTCGAGGTCATTCTTGCGAGTGTCTCGATTGAAGATTTGAATCACGAGGGCAATGCTACGTCAACTGAGCACAGCTGTGGTTTCTGCAATGATAGATATAAATACATATATATATTTGCCTACACACCTGTGTCACTCTATGAAGTTTGATTTCAGCGAGCAAAATTATTTTTGGCTTCTTCCCCTCTTCGCCATGGCGGCCGAAGGTTAAGACAATGTCGCATTCGCTGCATCTTTCTTGAAGCTATGCCGAAAGCGGATGTCAGCCAGACTGACATCCGCATTCGGCTAGAACAATGTTCGTGTCATTCTCCACTGCCTAGCTCTCACTTGAACGAATCCCTTGCCGAAAACACGATAGTCCGATCTGACCTATTGTCCAGATGTCAATTGCGTGTCTGCACGGTGGCAGACTAGCTGAGGTGATAACATGCGCTCTCAATCGTTTTGAGAGCGCCAGACTGGTTAACCTAGGGAGCGACAAGTCCTCCGACTATTACCAGGCAGATCAAGCTGTGCTGTCCACGAATGGAAAAGGCAGCGCTAAAGATCACTCGGCTTGCCAACGCGACCCCCGCGTACCCCAATCACGTTTGGTGGGTGTGGGGGGGAGGGGGGGATGAAGAGGAGAAGGCTGTTCCTGAGAGCCACAGACTGGATATGTTGGTTCGATGTTCACGAGCTTGGTCGTTAAGCGATTCTTACTGGTAGTGGGTTCGATGAGGCTGTATTATACGGCGTCCGCAACAGTCGCGTACAAGCCGGGATTGCCCTAAGCGCCTCGAAAACCATGGGCATAATGACCGGGTACCATAATCTTGGGCGGTGCCGATGCGCCTAATCCGGATGTCAGTCAGACTGACATCCAGCTTCACGAAGGTTCAGTGGGTACGAGCATGTCTTTGCACAGACGAGCCCACCCCTGTCTAGATATCCCTTGGCCAACACGTCTTTGGCTACGAAAAGCAAAGCGATGCAGACACTGGCAAGAGGATTCTATGTCGACTGCACTCTAGTGGTGGAGATCACGACAAACCTTACAATTTGGTATTTCGAACAGACAGCGTACGAAGATCTTAAGAACCAAGGACTGCCAACAATAGGACGATAGAATTCGCACTTGCCTGATTAATCGCTGGTGTTGTTATCTCTGATGTGAGGACATCGATTCCAATGCCAACATTGGAAAAGCCGGGGCCAGGGCCCCACGATATCTTCGGTCTGCGGGCGTCTGATCCACCCGCCAACCAAAGTGGCACAGGCATGTCGAATCACTGGTTTGGTCACACTAACGTGACCCACAGCTGATCAGCTCCTTACCCAATGATATGAGTGTCCATACAACCGCGCTTGATGATCCCAGATTTATCACCTAGAAAGCGTTTGTGCATACTGCCAAGGACATATGAGCGCCTCCCGGTAGTTTGAAACGTTTTGGGTGAATTCGAAGCATTACATACACTTCCACGACTACGAATAAATTCGAGACCACACTTTCAATCGTCTAAAATTGTTGCATCCCGGGGGAACGGCCTGGTGTGCCGTGTGCGACTCATTATCTCGAACAGGCAAGCCACCTCTGTTGCTTGCATTATTTCTTTGTTCTCTGAATCAGACCATCAGGAGCGAATCAGACGTCGCCTGGGCTATGTCGCTTGAAGACGACATTGAGTGTCCTTTCATTACAAGTTGAACGCAACAACCTTTATCATTCATTGAAACTGCATCTAAATCGACCTCGCAAGCCTCTGCCGTGGCGGGCTGCAGCCGATTCCAATATCGTGTCATGTCGCCGGGAATTGTCCTCTCCCCAGTGGCTGCGCCGCATGCGTGCGCTGGGATATATGATACGCGTCACAGCAACGATGCATGTTGCTGTCTGTGGTCACTTACTTAACCTTAGTGTACTGGGGCTGATCAGGATATCCGACCAGTTGGTGGACAGATAATGTCGTATCCGTCGAACGTTCCCAAAGCTATGTCGAATGCGGATGTCAGTCAGACTGACATCCAAATGTGGCCAGAATAATATTCATCCATTCTCCACCGGGCCCATGAACATTACTCTGGCCGAATTTGGATGTCAGTCTGACTGACATCCGGATTTGGCATAGCTTCGGCGGACGTTCAACGGATGCGACGTTGTCTTTCCGCCAACCAGTCCGAAATTCTGAGCCAGTGGCTTGCCAATTTGAAACAACAACCAGAACATTTCACCCATGTTCACGAATCAACTTGCTCTGCGTACCATCAGAAGCTATAACCCTGCCCTGCGATAAATCGTTGGTACACGCAGAATTAGACCGGCCCTAATGCGGCCAGAACGTTCGTTACTTGCCCTTTTCTTTCTTTTTATTCCCAGTGCCACAACTTCACGTTGCCCAGCCCCTCTTGATGTATCGTATCAACGCAAAAGTAGTAGAATGATTTAATCAAGGCTTCTGACTGGCTAGCCGGGTATACGGTATGTCCTTGTTATGTTCTTGTTGTTGATGGCAGTCGACTCATGTACCAGCTCAAGGGCTGATTGTATTTCTACACCCATGGTATCGAATGACTACTCACGTGCAATAGGGGTCATTCCATCAAAGTTGCTTTGACGTCAAACGCATAACTGCAAGAGCGTGCCAGCACATAAAGGAGAGGGTACTTGGATTTCCTACGGTTACATAGACAGTCATTACCTCAGTGATCAATTTAAGCATATATCTTACTGTGACGAACTATACAGAGACAATCAAAATTGGCTTCTTGTTTGTCTCTCTTCTTACTGTCTTTGAGCACGGACGATCCACATCCGGCGCTGACATTCATGTACATCAGGCAGACCCACTTGGTATTGTCATCAATGAGTACTTCGGCAAGCCAAAGGCACTTAAGCTGACAGTAGAAACTCGTTTGTCGACCAGAGCCGGTTTTGGCTGACTGAAGTACTCATGGATGACAGGACTAAGTGGGTCTGGCTGAGGTACATGAGTACCAGCGCCGGATATGGATCGTCCGTGCTCAAAAACAGGAGTAGAGCGCCAACAAGAAGAAGCCGATTTTGATGTACCTCGAGAAAGCGAGGAATTGAGAAAACTGCATATGCCTGCACATTGGGCCAACAAAAAGACATTTCGTGTAGATAAGACTCTTTTAGTCATTGCCAACGATCAAATATCAATCTATCTATCTCCTGGTCTTGGTACAATCCTTGATCCTTGACCATTTTCTGGTTGCTGACAGGAATAGACACATGCGCTTAAGCTCGATATCGATAATGTAGGATTATCCTTCTTGCGGTTCGATCCCGGGAGCGCGACGATGTGGCATCCTATCTTTGCAACGGATTGAATCGTCAGGCGGCCAAGCAGATCCCAACGACAATGAGCTCATTCCGGCTTATGATTTATCATTGAGACCCCCCGTTAGCTTTCGTGTGAATCGCAAAGAAGTCGTGTGGAAAAGTCATACATAATTGGTGCTCTAAAGTATCTCAACATTGCTGCTGTTTGAGGATAAGACTCGTTATGGTATCAATCCATTGCGTTTTGTTGCTAGCTGCCAACAACGCTTTGAAAGTATTTACAAGTCTAATGCAAACATTAGTAGTGCTCCTCTCAGCCTACGAATGGCATTGACACGTCAAAGCCAACGTTCAGCGCATGAGACAGTGCAAGTTCGAAAGCATAGCCAGCGTAGCTATTCCGGACAACAAAGTGACTGTCCCTACAGAGTATTTAACAGGCTATAGAATGCGAGGAGGGAGTGTAGGGAACTCCTGTGTGTTTGCTGCCTGACATGCATTGGAGAAGGATTACGTAGTACAGTCACAGCCCCAGTTGCTTGTTGCTTTCGATCATCCATGTAGTCATGGCCATGCATCCTTGACGAAGAACAAGCATGTATTAGCGGTCATGGAGGGAAAACACTTGGATCCGGCTTCCAAGGCTGCCTACCCGCAGGTATGAACAACATCGCGGTAACGTACTACTGTATCAGGAGGAAATTGGGGAATGAAAGACGAAGACCGTTGTTGGTCCAAGTCAAAGATGAATGTAGCCGGGATAATGCGTTCATGTACACTTCATCAATGTTAGATTAAGAAATTACCCATTCTTCATTGCTTATCAAAAAATGTGACAGTTAAGTTCTGGACTTCTTTCTCTTTGTCATGCGCAATCAGATACTTATCTGTACCATTCAGCATAGTGCCGACAGCTACGAGCTACTGCACAGTACGTCGATGCGTCTTGTGAATCCGACTCAGTTGTTCAGTTATTCGACTTGCCGATGCCATGCTTGCTTGGAGGGTGGATGCCCGTAGACCGAAGATATTGTGGGTCATAACTCCGACTTCCGGACGTAGTACGTAATAGTGGCTGCAGTATTTAATGGTGTACCGTGGTATCTGCCCAACTGCCATGATTGTCCCCGAAACTATAATTGAGCAACAAATAACCCACATTAATAAGGAAGTGGGTCTTATATCCTTTGCTCGTTGTGTACCGAATTTAGAGACTATAGACTTAGAGGTCTACACCCGGGGCGCCGGAGCTTAGACCCACATTTCACCGGGTCCCGGGGTTTAGGTCCACAACTCAAGTTCTTCAGTTACAGGCGAGGTCCACTTTACGGGTACCATAGTGCATTCCTTCTTGCAGTGGGCAGCTACAAACTTGCAAAATTGCCATAGCTTGCATGATTGAGAGAGCAACTAGTGAGCTGTGAAGCTCCCGTACGTTTCACAAATATACAGACTCTACCTCTGCGACCGTTGTAAGTACTCGAATGGTGTGCAACTCCGTTGGGCGACACTTATTTGATCGAACGTCCAGGAAGAAATCTTCGCTATCTTATAGTCCGCCAAAAGGAGACTAGAGCTGTCTTTTCACCTTATATCTCGATTGTTCCGGATGATGTACCGCCATTTCTTATGTATGCCGCTCGAGTTACAGGAACACGTCTGGCGACTTGCCATGCAGAACCCAAGAATGTTATGGCTCGAGGAAATCCGCCGTAGCCAATATACCTGGCGTGCGTTTCCAGAAGAAACACCTGCAATATTGCAAGTTTGCAACCATTCTAGGGGCTTGGGTATGCGGCATTATCACAGACTTTGCCTCAAATCAAACAGCCAATACATTTATATCAACTACGACCAGAATATTATTTTCATACACTTACTGGATATGCAACTATGCCAGACACCCCTTATTGGAATCGATTTCACAGTGGGCCTTGATATATTTCGCATACGACACCTAGCTACGTCAGCTTTCAACTGGCATTTACTGTTGTTGAGGATCTCGAATCTCCACGAGTTTGCGATGCTCGAGACGTTTACGCTATTTCTCGGAGAAGGCCCGCACGAATGTCTCAAAGTCACACAATCCAATCGATACATTATACTTCCATTGCCCAGCATCAATTCAGAAGAGGCGCATCCGCTTGAGGGTATACGAAGATATATTGCGAAGTAGTATCGCAAGACCCGGTTAAAGCGAATCACGGCAAGTTGACAAGTGTATGAGGCAGTGCGCTATCTCACGTACGCTCTGCAGCATTCTCGACAAAAATCGGACGGCTCAGTACTCGGTGCATGTTACTTCTTCCGTCAACGAAAGTGTCTATTTCCCTGTCTTACGTATGATGCCTTTCAGACAGGAATATGTATTTAGATATAGCGCTGCCGTTCGTACTCCATCACACAACTCGACTCGCATTCTAATGTAGCCGTATCGCTTCCAGTCTCTCAACCACATTGCGCAACTTCATGCAGGTGATCTCCAGACTCTCGAGTGCATCTTTCATCATCTCCAAATCATCCATCGCATCAGTGCTTTCTTCGCCAGAGGAAAGGCTTTCGCCATCGCCGCTGTCCTCCGAAACGGTCGTCTCCGTGTCATCGGCAACGAAATCTGCGAGGCTTTCGCCATCGTCGGAGCCGTCTGTAGATCTTTCTGACGGGTCTGATTCGTTTGTATCGTCGCTATACTCTCCGCCTCCTCAACGACAAGTCAGTTAGGATCAATCATAACATTTCGGAGAAGTCACCTCTGAACGTACTGTAAGCCGGAACAGAGTCGGTCCTTGTAAACTGCAATGAATTGGTATCAGGCATCGTGTCATTGCTTGGGACTGTCTTGCCTGGATAATTGAAGAGAGGCAGTGGTATGTGAAGAAAACTCCGGATCGAAGAGACTTATGTTTGAAGCTTTGCTGAATGGAATGAGCTCGATGCTTTCTCTTTCTTGTCCCCTTATCTCCACGTTCAAGGCGCTCAAAACGTCCAATCCTACCCAACTCAGAGAATGTCTCATGTACTGGTCCGCCCTCTCAATTTTTCTATTCGTTGAATCGCTCTTCAAATCAATATTGAACCTCATCCCCTTGTACGGTCTCCTGCCTTTTGATCTCTTTGCTGCTCGCCAGGCCACTGGGCCACAAGCATTTATTCGAAGTGGTTTTGCCGCCATGGGTCAAGATTCAAGAATGCAACAGCGACACCATCACTCACCTGCTTGACTTGGGTATCAGGGCCCTGAGTTCGGTCCCCTCGAAGCGGCTTCCTACAACGTTTGCAGCCGCGTGGTCGTCTGGGCCGGGAAAAAAGGCGCAATAAGGCACAATAGCCAGGTCTCAACCCAGGATCGTCATGCTCAGGTAGCGGGCATTCCAGAATACTCAAATCGCGGTAACGGCAAGGTCATGTCAGTCTGTGGCACGCCGGAACGGAAATTCTCATGTGTGGTAATGTTGGCATGGGCGATACTTGTCCAGATTCAGCCGGAGATCTTTGAGGAGGTTACTATGAAAAATCAAGAAGGCTGGGTCTCAAGGAAGCGATCTGAAGGCACATGAATCATGGATCTAGACTTCCCGAATATGGTTGATAACTGTAATATATGACTTGGATGCAGCAAGCTGCCCCCGGCGCTCATCATCTTCTAAATGTGTATAGACATGCCTCACAGCCAAGACTCTTTCCTTGAGGCCGCAACCTCCCTGGATACATTCTTCATCCCTTGTTATGCAGTCTGGATTGGTTTTATGCTGCGACAGGCGGATAACTTCGTGCTCCCTCCCTTGTCATCGGGAAGAATAGAGGCACGTCTGATGTATCCAAAGAAGCAATTAGAGCCTTTCCGCTTTGATGAGTCCCGGTAGTTGCTACACCAGATAGTATCCCAGGTGCTTGATTTTGAGCTGGGACAGGAGTTGAGTCCGACATGATACAAGTCTCGTTATCTCGGGTGTAGAAAAGCTTTCCCATCCAGCTCAACGCTTTTGCCCGAAATAATCTTCTCTTTGCCCATAATTCTTTGAACAGTCGGCCTAGTCTCCCAGCTGACAGTATACTTCTCTGGTGAATGATCGTTGCTTGGTACGCTCATCTTGACTTTAACGAGCGTGTAAGGCTGTCGTATGTTATGTGGCCCCCAGTTGCTTGGGTTCAATAAACCGATCGGATCTTTTTCATCATCGCCATATTCCCAGCCGACGCCAAGAATAGAGACGATGGATCCTTCCGGGAGAACATGGGGCCCCTTACGGTATCCCTCACTTGCCTTGCGTTCTTCTCCAGGCCTGTTCAGAGCGAGATTCTGCATGTCCCCTGAGGTGATGGCTGTCTTGACACCATTCGCAATTTGAATCCGATATTTAGCGAAAGCTGGTGGACCATATCGGAGCAGGACTTTTTTAGCCGAAACTGGTGGTCCATATTGGCGCAGGCCTCTTTGCATTCGCCGGCCTTCCTCTACCCAACCCTCGTATTGCCCGGTCTCCTCGGCGTCTTCGGCTGTGCGCTTTTCTCTCCCGTCATCTTCCAGCGTCGACTTCGGCTGAACAGTTTTTGACGGGTCGTTACTTTCTTTATCTGTGACTGCATCGGTGCCGCTCACGAAGCTTTCTGGACTTGAAGCTTTCCCTTGTTGAGATAAGTCCGTTGTTTCGCCTGATGTATCCTTGCTACTGCTACTGCTCATCGGAGTGGTACCAGGGTTAGTTTGCCATCCATCGTCCTCCATGGCTCCTGTATGAGCGTTTACGAGGGTTTTGACATTCGACATCATATCAGGTCGTGGTGGTGGCGGCGGCGCAGAAGGTGACGGGGATGACATTTTGATGTATTTTGATTTACGATTTGTGCAAGCTGTTTACTTTGCTGGCCTGTATTGAAGGATGGTCTGCGAATGCTAGAGTTTCAAAAAATTTGTAATGATCGAATACAAAGCTCGCATATTTATACTGTAGAAATAACTACTCGGAAGAGCAGTGGTCAAGATGACTTGAACGCATCAGCACCATCGGACCAAGATACTTTTTCGTCTCCATTTTCCGCCTCGGAGTATGGACGATCCATATTTGGTGCTAACATCTACTATGTGTACTATTTTGATCTTGCACGAGCCCAGTATTGTACAAGGTAGTGTGTCTTCTTCTTAGCCATTTTCCGGTGTAACTACAGCATTATAAATGTATCCAAAGGACAATGTGGATACAATACAAAAAGAGGGCCAGATTTCATTCAGTCACGCTTGTTCGTCCATCATTTGATTTTCTTGGCGAAAACGAGCAGGTAACTAATAAGAAATTGCGGACTCAAGATCCAAAAGGAGAGAAATAGATCTGCTCCAAATGGTACGTATCCCACGGGACAGCCCAGATTTCCACGAAATTCAATGTATTACACTCCAGGTCAAATTGTGGACGTCGACTCGTCCCATACCATGCGGTTTTGCTTAGCCCCCTTCAAGCTGTCCATATATTGATCTTGAAGTACCGTTTCAAGGAAGGAATGGAGCAAACTACGATCAAAGACCATTATAGGATGTTCAAGATCCAGACCAAGGGCGGTCCAAAAAGCTTTTTCTGTCTTCAAAAGCCCTAAAAAGCTGAAAGGATCTGACGAGTTTGTCCATTTGCGCTCGTATTATCCTACGAAAACTTGGCGTCGAGTAACGGAATAATAAGGATTTGTTTTTCCGCAATCATGGTTACTGTGTACACTATATATTCTATTGGGAGGCTTGCAGTAGCAATATTGTGATCAGACCTTGTTACATCTTTCCGTACTCTCCATGGCTCAATGCAAGCATTCTGATTGGCTACGTCTGATACGTCACGAATGTGGTTCGCAGCTTGAAGTCACGGACAGAATGGAGGAACTTGTATGCCAGCTTCACTGTCCAAATCAGACTTCTCCTGGTATAGCCCTATTCATTGGAGACGAAAACAAGAATGATGCTCTGCTGGAATTCGGGATACAAAAGTGTCCTTCTGGAAGAAGACACCGAGGCTGGAGGGCTCAAGTTCATCATTCTGAATTTTCGGGACCTTATGGGAAGTCAATACCTCTCCTCATTTTCAACGCTGAAGCGTCCACAAAATTGCAACCGGGCACGTTGAACAATACACCAAGATGCCATGAGACGCGAAACTACGAGATGACACCAACCATCGGCGAGAGAAGGCCGGTAGATGTGATCGATCACGTATATTGTCGCTTGCTGTTCCCATTCGTCGATGTCGTATGTATTTTTGTGAACGACATTGGAGGCTTGAATCACTTGGCTTCTCGGCTCCGGGCATGGCTCAGGTATGGTCGAGCAACAACTGCTCAAAGCGGATTGAGGCTGTTCCTGATCTTTGACGAGCTTAAAGACGGTATGGAAGTATCGATCCGTGAGATCTTGACAGCAGACGCCAAAGGAATGATACCGCCAGTGTTTCAGGACTATCATGTCTTTGATCTTGCACGTCCACCTCAGCAGACAAGGAGATCATCCCAAGAGACGCTACAGAGAAGACTTCACAACGAACTGACAAGGTGTCTCATTTCGGCGCGGCGCAATCGTACCAGAAACGGAGAGCGTTTTTCAGCACAACACCTTTCCAAATTTCTTCAGTACGCTATGGATGAACTTGTTAATGTGGATAGGAGCCCTCTAGATCTTGTACGCATGTCCAGAATGATGAATCCCGTTTCTCCCGATCTGAGTTCGTATCTCAATGCTTTTCTCCAAGAGGTAAAATCGGCCGAAGATGTGGAGATATTCGCAATTCCGATGATCATCTCCAGCTTCATTCTAGACCAGTACCCGCCTAACATGCATCGTAAGTCTCTCGTCAGACGCATATTCGGGAGGAGTAATTAACACGAACAGCCTTCCGCCCTGAACAAGTCTTTCGTGTACTCTATCATGATGCCTGCCAACGTTTGCTCCAGAAAGGTCAACGAGGTCCGCAGAGAACGATCGGCTACGATATTCCCACAAACTTCACAGAGCTTGCTGAGGAGGAGATGATCAAGCAATATAAACAATACAGGAGATCGATGTCGGCTGTTGCACATCACCGAACCATAATGAACTGCTTTCGGTATAAGTGGGCTCAGATACGCTCCGACGAAGTATGTCTGTGTTGCTTGCGACGGCGACCGCAGTATTGCTTGCCCTGTAGTCATAGTTTGTGTGAGACTTGTGTTCAGGTGTTTGGCAAGAACGAGGACGATATGCCTTGGACATTCGTCGTGAGAACGTGTCCTCTCTGCAGTCAAGAAAACAGCAGGGCAATCATTGGTGTCAAGCCGCCGACGGCGAGCATCCGGGTCCTCAGTATTGATGGTGGAGGAACGCGGGGCCGAGCGCCACTTGCATTTCTTCAGACGCTTCAGGACCGACTGCAGCTCCCAATGCCGGTGCAACACAACTTTGACTTCATATATGGCACCAGCTCTGGTGCAATCATAGCCGCCGTGTTATATGCGCTAGATTGGAGCATCGAGGAATGCACCGAGTACTTCGATATGTTCGCGCGCGTAGCTTTCCAGCCGCGGTGGTGGTGGTTGAAGGTACCGTTCTTGTCTGCCGTCTTACAGATGGTGGCTTCCCTGCTGGCCGACAGCCGATACTCGAGCAAGAACCTGGAAACAATCTTGCAAGATGTCTTGGGGACACGCAGTCTCATGGATTGTACTAGCGGCGCAGCTCGAGGCACCAAACTTGGAATCACAGTGACTACCATCCGCGACGCACGTGCCTGTGTCTTCACAAGCTATAATGGTGCTGGAGAGCAACGGCATGATACAGGTATTCTCCAGTTTCTTTCCATTTCTTCTCCTCTGTTCCACTTTCTTCCTATCGCTTCTCTTCTTCGTCCTATATCTCTCTATGAAGCGCCATGTTAACATATCATTCAAGACTACCAGGTGCTGTACCCGAAGAACGGCCTAAGCCGAGTCCCGCTCTGGGAAATGTAGGATGATATTGCATTCACAATCACAAAAAGTAAAAGTAAAAGGCTGATATCCTTGTAGCGTGCGGTGTAGTACAGCTGCTCCTTAGTACGTGGAAGGAACCGCTGTTGTTTTAATATTACATTCACACCGAGTCTTCGGTCAAGCTGACGTTTGGTAGCTATTTCAAGGTGAAACACATTCCAGGCGTAGGAACATTTCAGGACGGTGGTCTGATGTTCAATAATCCTGCATCTATCGCCGTACGGGAAGTAGCGGCTCTGTTCCCCGACGCATCGGAACCCGGGCTTGTCGTATCCTTGGGAACGGGCTCGTCGAGGCCATCGAACCCCCCTCCGGCCACGAACGAAAGACATTTTCTTCGGGATTCATTTCCTGCCCGCGTCTATCGGGCGTTTTGGAGTAGCGGGGATTCGAAGAGAGCGTGGCAACAGCTTGTTGACCATACTAAAGATGACCCCAGCAATGTCTTGTTTCGTTTCGATGTCGAGTACGACGGACGTGCTCCAGCCCTGGATAGTGTTGCGGAGATGGAAGATATCGGTCGTCTCGCGCGCGAAACTATCCAGGATTCCCCGATGCTGTCGAAACTGGTCCACCGCATTCGGGCTGGGCTTTTTGTATTCGAGCTGGACCCCTTGCATGGTGCTCGGTTCCGGAATGGTGAAATTGAATGCTCAGGCCGCATAATTTGTCAACTGAGAGCGTCAAATGAGGAGCTGCGGGCCTTCATCTATCAGCTCATAGATCGGTCAGCTTTCTTTCGAATCGGCAATAGAACGGTTAGCATTTCTAGCAAGAGCAACTCCGCCTCATCGGAGAATAATATGGCGCCTTTCACTATGAACGTGAAGTTCGCCGTGGCCAATAGAAGCGAACCATTTGCAATCCGACTGTGCGAAGACAATGACCAGGGATGTCATATCAGTGGTTCTCCATTCACACTTGAAAAATTGTTCACGCAACAAGATCTTGAGGCATACTTTGGAAGTCCAAACCACAAGAAGAGGAGCAATACAAGCGAGCAAGAAAACCGTGGGAAAAAACGCCGGCGTACGGAAGCTTGAGGAGTTCCAGAATCTGGTTGTTTGATATGCTGTCCCGCGTATACTGTTTGGTTTGCTTGGACTTTGCCTGTTCTCATCACCTTTTTTCTTCATTTTCTTTTTTTTTTCTTTTTGTGACGTTTCCGCTCCTTCCCAACAGCCATTCCTATTTGAATTTGGTCAATCGCTTCGTTTGCAGATCGTTTGATTTGCTCATCCTTCCCTGTTCTCTATTCTTCATACGTGGCTAGAGTTTACTCGCCAAGGACCCAATAGCATTAATTTGACAAACACCCCATGTAGCTAGTTTTGCAGTCCTGTTCCTAGTAATGTATCCATTCACCTTATTTATACCTTGGAAGGGAACCATGCATACTTTCTCAAGGGAGTGGACCATGTGCATCGCCATACCTATCTGGTGTGGCAAATTGCTAGTCCCGGCCCAAACGAAAGCGATGCAACATCGTAGCGGAATACCCGCCGCGTTGGCCGGATTATGGATCGTAATGCAGAACATGTAAACATGCTAGTCCCTGCTTATCGATATTGGGACATGCCAGGCGTTCGAGGTATTCCAGCATATTTATTCCAGGCCAGGTTCTGAGGCACTGCTCAATAGTTTCCATAGATGCGGGGACACTCTTCTGTAATGAGTTACAATATCCTTTTGTAACAGAGTACTCTCTATGGTGGAACACTATTCTATGCTATAGATACTATCTACTCGCAGTGAAGGATAAGCAGGACCTTGCCCTCCATGGGAGCCTCAAACAGGTGCCCCATAAGAAGTTCTTTAAACGATTGCTTTGAACCCGCGGCTTCTATGTTTTTGGTGTTCTGACAGTGACTTGACTACTCTTCCGTACAGACGTTCCTTCATTTGCGTGGACACTGGGAATAGTCTTTTAGAGAACAAGCCAGAGATGTATGTGGAGCACATAGGCACAAGCGGAATCTGACCATTGAGAGAAGGCTCGACAGTGAAGTCGTCACGAACTGACATTTTCCCTTACCCGTTGTGTATTCTATGCGACAATCGCACAAGTTACGCAGAGCCGACAAAACTGTCGATGTTTTTGTCAACCGTACTTTCGTCCAAACCGAGAAAGACCGACGCGAATGAGACGACCAAACGTAAGTTAAGGGAATGAAGCTAGAATTATCTCATCACATTAATGGGAATCAATATTTCGCTACCATCCAGTTGCTACGATTGAGCCCCGAGCTGCCTTATAGCAGCCGCCGTATTCATATTTGAACAATCGCAAACCCTTCTCTTTTGTCAGCTGCCAGCTCGCATCATGGCCGGAATTGCCTTTCTTATCACAGCAGTATGCGATGAGTGTGTGAATTCTCCGTTTTTTGGCGATACGCATAATTTGATAGTAAGAAGTCCGCGATAAATGGAAAGAAATGTCGTGCTTGGGGACTTCCTTCCTTGCAATAGAATTATGTGGCCTCGAAGGGAGTCCTGTGTGGACGTGAGTCCACGGCATTTCTCAATAAGTTACCGAAGCCAGCATGGATTTCCCTGATTTCTGTCAGTATAGCTCAACAGTGATTCCCATCAGGAACAGACGTGTAAAAATGAGAGACTCACCTGAGCCCATACTGCCATTCATACACAGAACTGGATGAGTCGGTGCAGGCCCAATACTCAACAATGTCTTACTGCCAGTGGCTAAGGTTATTGGCGGATTCTCTCTCTCTCTCTCTCTCTCTCTCTCTCTCTCTCTCTCTCTCTGTGTGTGTGTGTGTGTAACTAAGCAGCTAGCTCTATTGGGGCATCTCAAGTCGTACAGCATGCGGGAAACCAGCCAGAAGTGCGGGGTCTCATTTTGGCGCGTAATCGCAGACAAGACTTCGCCTTCTTCATTTCGTTCGGCGCATTATATTACTCTTTCCAATAACAATAAAAACGACGACAAAACGACATAATACCGCCGCGTACAGACGAGCCAAAAGAAACCCACGAGAATAATCTAAGAAAAACCTGCAAATCAGAAATGGCTGACCGTGCAATCTCTCAGCTGTTGGGGCAAAGCTACAATCAAATCAGAACCTCAATTCCCAACGTCAACTGGGACCAGCTCGGTAAGGACACCATCGGCGCCACCATAGCAGCGAGCCAAGGCCTTGAAAACGCTCTGGGACACGCCCAGACTGCAGTCATCAACGTCGAATGGGGCAAGCTTGGTAAGGACGCAGCGACTGCCGCCGCGGCAGTGGGAGAAGAACTTGGAAAACCCTTCCAGCATGTCGAGACAGCAGCCAGGGAGACTGACTGGGCTGAAGTTGGGCGCGATATTTCTGCGGCTGTCAGGAACAACCCAAAGACTGTATTGATTCCTGTCGGCGTTGTGGGTGGTGCTGTTACGGGTGCTTTGCTTATGGGACCCGTCTTAGGCGCCGTAGGCTTCAGCAGCATTGGTCCAGTGGCTGGTAAGAGAGTGTTACTTCCCACATCAGACATGAGCTGATCTGTGATACTTGTTAAGGATCGATGGCGGCAGGTATGCAGTCGGCTGGTACGGCTGGGGCGTTGTTCAGCACGTTTCAGAGTGCAGCCATGGGAGGCTACGGAGTAGGAGGTGTTATGGCTGCCTTCACTGGTGCTGGAGCTGCAGCCGGTGCAGCCGTGGCTGTTGAAACAAGTAATCTGGATGATCCCAGGCCTGCAGATCAGGACAAGGCTGCAGATAAAGACGAAACCCCGAAAGCCGAGTAGATCGACTTAACCGAGTTGGGTTGTTACGACAGATGACGTTGTATTCGTTTTCTACTTCACACTACGTCCCAACGTTCAGTAGGTTAGCACTCTAAAGTGATTGGAATTTGTGCTATACTCTCAATTTCATACCGCTCAAATCAGGTTCATTCATGGCTCAGATGCGCAGGATATGCAATATGCGACGGTAAGCATACTTATTATACTGTTCTATGTTGGTTACTGTTCTGTGTTGGGACATTCTTCCATGCCTTGGATACTCCTCTGTGGTGGGATACACTAAATATGCATCAATCAACGTCTTGTTCCATTTTGAATCTCACTTCAAACTATTACTTTAGAAGTGGTATCATCACCCTATGCCTGCTGAATGCGCCCGCTCTTCTTCCTACAGTACATGAGTATCTTCGCACGTAGAGTAATCCAGATATAACATAACAGAAGGGGAACCCGTCGGTTACTGTACCGTGTCGACTTCTCACATCCGCCGCACCACCCTCTCCCCCCCCCTCTTTTTTTTTTGTTCCTTTTCAATTCTTCTCTTTGAATACATGCAAAAGTAGTGGAGCAATTCCTGAGAACAAGGCCCACATCACCAGTGAGTTGATATCCTCAGCAAAGGGATTACGCTTTGGTAGCGAATCACCAGGACGGGAGTCTAGGCACTCTCCCGGGCCCTCTGCATCCTCTGTTTATTCAACTTAATTGTCCTCGAAAGTTTATTCTCTTCGTTTCTTCCCCTTTCTCCTCTCGGCATGTGTCATATGCGTGTCTGATCTTGTTAAGGTGAAGGAGATGGGCGGAGGATCGTGTAGTGGTGCAGCGGATGTAGTAAATAAGGAGAGCATTTTGCGAACTACGAACGCGAGGAAATAATTTGGTCGAGACAGATTCAATTCGGGCTCTTCATAATTGATAGGAAAGCTTCATACACATAACAGCTGCGGAAGTTTGCAAGTTTTGGAAGTATCTTGCCTTCGCGCGAAGATGTGTCTGCGTCATCGTCAACTGTTCCCTTACGATACGGAACGGCTTTTGCCTAATGTAATTTGGATGTGCAGCATACGTTCGCCTTTTTCTGCAGCGTGGGTCATTACAAGGTTGGTCTCCTGTTGGCTCCAAAGAGATGTGAACACTCTTTAGTCTCCTTCAGACAGCCATCGACACTCTCAGAAGTGTATCCCACCACAGAAGTATATCCCACCACAGAAGTATATCCCACCACAGAAGGAAATCCCACCACAGACGTATATCCCACCACAGCAGTGTATCTCACCACAGAAGTGTATCTACCACAGAAGAGTAGCCTAGATAAACAGGACAGAATACTACGTCGAAATTGTGCCACTCTGAAATGATCATTACGTTCTATTTAATCGTCGTGTTTCCGAAGGGTGTCCGCTCTAGACTGTTAGAGGTGGAGTAGTTGTTGTCGAGATACACTTCTGTGTTAGGATACTCTTCTGTGTTGGATGCTCTTCTGTGCTGGGATACTCTTCTACGATGGCTCTACAAAATCAATGGGCTAACGATGGAAGAGGTTGCCGATACCATGGCCAAGCTTCACAACTTCGAAGCCTCGTGCGTGATTCAATGCTATAAGTGTCCATATATGACCATAATCTGACTCTTTTGGGAAATCGTATAGGATATCTATGTACAAAGCCAAGATTGCTGAATGGGGCGGACCCTTTCACAAGAACAAACGGCAAGGGATAGGGAGCAACAACGACGCTACCGATCTTCGACCCCTGGGCCACGCCAAACGCACCCGCGTAGCTGCCTCCCTACCTAAAAGGGAGAAGGTAGAATCTGGAATGGCGGTGGCGTTGTTTGCCTCCACTGGATCTGTCCCTAAGACCCTGTCGCCCAGACAGTACAAGATTTACGAGGCAATGCTGCACGCGATGGGCAACAGCGTCAAGGCACTGTTTGACAAGGCCAACATGAAGCAGCGGTGGAGCTGGGACGATTTCGGCATCGTAACGTTGGCCGACGCCGTCGAGCATTCGGACACGTGGAAGGCTATATCGGATCAGTGCCACGGCGCCTCGTCGCTGTGCCAGGCGCGGTGTACCCAAAAGGCGTTGGCAACGATCGCGAGGGTCAGCCAGACACTCACCCGAGTTGTGGGAGAACACGGACCGTGGATATTTGTGTACCTCTGGCGCATCATCCTGTCAGTCCGTGGCATCAGCCACCGCTTGACTGCTTCCAAACACTCCTTCCTTGGCAGCTTTCTGGTATTTTTCCGGAGGCTAGCCAGACAACAACTGGGCGACAAGCACCAACTGGCTGATTTCTTGAGCGCTCTCATTCGCGTCCCCTTCACTGAGACCAAGAACGCGCTTGAGATCGTCCAAGCAGGCCACCAAAAAGTTTGAGGTCATGGGCTCGACTCATCCGACGGTGCTGGCCATGCAAAGCCACTTCCTCAAGTATTGGAAGGGCACGATGCTCAGCGCAGGCGTCTATGCCAATTACGACAGTTTGGTCAGGCGTGCCGACATAGAGCTCGAGCCAAGGGACACACGCACCCTGACTCTGCGGACCGAGTATATGTACGTGGCTTTCTACCACGGCGGCGACCTGGACCTTACACACAAACTGGCCGTGGATCTCTGGTTGCGGACGGATGTGGCAATATTCCCGGGTTTGGTTTCACGGAACCATGTGTACACCCCATGAATGTTCACATCCGGACCATGCGCGATTACATTTTGAAGTCACAGCAATGATGGACTGCTGTGACTATTGAAGTATAGGAATAACAATTTGGTATACAAACTTTGAAGAGCCCAGCCCACTATCTTATGCACCAGCTGCTGAACGGGCCCGATCAGGGGTTCCGAGTGACCGGCGGAAGGACAATACGCATCCTTTGAACCCTCCTCACAAGCTATACCGGATCAAGATGTCAGTCCGACTGACATCCGAATTGATCCAAGACAAGGATTGCGTCTGTTCTAGCTGTTGACTCAGGTATCACATTGGACGAGCGCCGCCGCGCCTGAGCATCCTTGTAAGCGAGAGCCATGCATGACCGCCTTCAGCTCTAGGCCCGGATGGCTCGCTACTCGTCATCACCCGACAAACATCCCAATAATCGGGAATTGTTTGGACAAGAGCTCGCGTTGTACAAATATCATAAGCTACGTGTACCCATCCCCCCATGTGTCATTACGAACCACGCGGTTTCAGTACGCGACTCCTCTACGTTGCTCTTAGCACGTCCAGCAATAGTGTCCTTTCGCCCCGGCCTCTCCGACAGCAATTCCAAGCTCATATACATAAGATTTTGGCTCTTAGCGATGCGCATTTTTCAGCCGCGCGATGATTTTGTGACTGCCTTTCGGCGAATCTCCTGCAGACTCCCTCGTTCGTGTTGGCCCGGCGAAGACCAGAAGCTCACTAGAGTCGTATTGGCCGGTCCAGAGGGCTGTGGAAAGTCCAGTCTCATTCAGAGATACCATCGCGAAGAATACTCCGACGTATGTTGAACCTTGGTTGTGTCATAATGGAGCTAAGCATAATTCCAGTCTCCCTTAACCATTCTTGACTCAACCAGAATTGAGGTTGGACGATACAAGATCGAAGTTGACGATACGGGCGATTGGAACACATACGCACATATAGTCGATGACTGCTTCAAGGTCGCAGATGTATGCATTATAACGTACCGCGACGACGACTCATTTGCATCAATCAGGACCTGGAGTCCACCACGTCTCGATCGGAATGTACCAATAATCTTGGTTGCGATCAAAGAGGCGGAAACACAATCAGTAGGGAAAATAGAGGCTTCAAAACTTGCGGAGGAACGTGGTTGGTTGTTTTGGCCTGAGGAATTGTTTGGCAACCCTTTCTGGGCTGCACTTTTATGGCATGCGATGTTTACCCACATAGATTCAAGCTGATTGCAGAGCTTCTTTTTCGCGATACGACCGAATGATTTACTGCAACATGAGGATATGTGTGTAATGCATCGGAGGGCCCAGCATTAGAGAGAGAGCACTAGACCAGCGGATTGCATTATACCAAAACGATGACGGAATGCTCCCACTCGCGTGACATGTTCCAAGAATGTTTTCGTAGATGTCAATATTTGTCCGAGGGGCTGCTTTTTGATCAACCGTTCAGGTGGGTTGATGTCTGAATAGTTCTTTTTACCAGCGTAGTGAATTGATAGCCAAACATCAGCAGATCGAAGATATGATGTCCTCTGGTTTGGGCCACATCTGAGCTAATAACACCGGCATTCGATCTAGCAAGTATAAACTTTTTGATCACATCACTGGCAGGTGCTGGTTCCTTTTTAGTACGATCAGTCGTATTCTGCGCCACGGTAAGTGTTCCATCGCTACTCCTGGAACCTGTGCACAATTCTCAAGAAATCACAAAAGAGCTACCTTAAGAACCAATCCATAAACATACTGTTCAAATCGTTTTGAAGATGCCTCCACCGTCTCGCAAGAAATATTGTTTACTGTGTCATTCCCAGCTGACGAATATGAAGACCATCTCCTTGATGTACTCAAGGATGAACGTGAAAGGTACTGTTGATGTGATTCTCGAATCCGATTGGTCAAGGAAATGCATCTGGACACGATTGTGGTAGGCAATATCGTGTTTCGTTCCTTCGTCTCTTGGCAAGCAGGGATGTAATGGGCTGATTAAGGCTATGCCGATTTTGGATGTCAGTCTGACTGACATCCTAATTTGGCCAAAACAATTTTCTTCATGTTAGCAGAGGTAAAACCCCGCCTTTGTACAGTAGACATCGAGAATTTCGAATCTTTTCCTGACGGGAAGCCAAGATTGCTTATTCAGTTATGTATCAAAGATTAAACCTCAACACACCGCGGTTTGCTATGAAAAGAAATCCACTCATCTCGTATCAGTCGTGGAAGGAGGGTTCAATGATGCCGGCTAGAGAACCCTGGACGAGCAATTGGCGACTAGATTGGTCCCTATAATTGGAATCGAACCATTATCAAGGCGGTAGCTTTAGGCCGCACTTGCTTTTTCGGTGTGGCTGCTGGTTGGTCGAGGTGTGCTTTGTTGTAAGCTCCTGAAGGCCTCACCCGATTCTTCCGTCTCCTTGGCCTCTCTCGGCTTCGCATCCTTCTTGTCCATATCTTTCGGACGTAATGGCCCAGATCGTGTTGTCAGAGATACTTCTAGTACTGCAACTCGTTTTCTCCTTGACTTTTCGCTAAGCCGCGGGCTATCATCTCCGTGATCCGGTCCCTCAGCTATCATTTGCCGTGCCGCTGGTTAACGAATCAACTTCGGTCTCTTCGTCTTCATCTTCCACATCTGAACCAGCGGGCGATACGAACCGAGCCGTGGGCCGCGGACCCGATGAAGACGGCCCTCTTGTATTCTTCAAGATTGGGTGGGCGGGAGGCGGTCTTGTCGAAGATGGTGCCAAATCTTTGGGAGGCTCTATCTTTGGTGCCTTTCCATTGGCTGCACCTGGACTGCCCGGCGCCTTGTCCTTTTCGTTGCCGGACTGAGCCTGCTTCAAAATTGCCTAGTATCGATATTCAGGAAATCCTCCAGTTTCTCCAGTGGTTGAGCATACCGGAATCGAAGGTCCTTCATATCGGTTCGTGGGCCCTCTCAGCGGCACAAACGTAGACCCATCGGATATTTGCTCAAAAATCCTGGCGAGTGTCGGGCCTGAAAGCTGGCTCCTATCGCTACCCAAGACATGCCACCAGAAGTTTTCCAAGCGATTAGCAGTGGGGTCCTTCAGCTTGCCAAAGGTAGTGGTATACACTGAGACTTGATTAGTATGGTGCAGCAGCCACAGGAGCAAGGCGGCCGTCATGATACCATGCCAGTAATGCCATATTTTCTCACGCGGGATAACGGGATAGCTTGCAATCTCGTTGTAGATTCGAGGGTCGTTATATACGATGCCTTTGGGCAAGAGCATCGCCATGGTATGCGTGTTCATATTGCTTTTGAGATGTAACCAGCTATGTGGCGGACTCCGGCCGGCAACGTCAAGACACAACTTTCGCCCATTCGATTCGACGATTCGTGGTTCTTTTGCAGACTGTCAAGGAGCCAGGTGTTTATGACCACTGTCAAGTATAGACTGATGCTAGCGAATGTGGGAAGTTCTAAGCTTGCTGTGCAAATATCGGACATGTGACCCCTCATTTCTTTTTCTCTCTTTCTTTTTTTCAGTCCTTTGGAAGGCACATATATGGAACTAAAGCCTCGAACTAGTACTTCAGCATAGATCTACGTGACATTCGGCGCTTATAGTCCCGATCGTGGGGCCAGGGCGAAACCAGATGTCGCCGAATAGAAGTTTTGAGATCAAGAATAACAAGAAATGAGCTAATTCGCTACCGTACGTATAATCAACTTTTGACGTCGAATACTCAAGGCTATGCCGGATCAGGATGTCAGTCAGACTGACATCCGCGTTGGGCCAAAACAAGGGTGGCGTCGCTAGCCTTGGGCGGTAGAGTGTCGCATCGGTGACCACTTCTATACCAAGTAATTATATGATGCACCGCTGATCAGTAAGTGGATTTTGGCGGTTTCCTAAGTGGCCAGCGGGATGGAATCGTCGTCATCTGTCAACCCCGCCCCCTGGCAGTATCGTCACTATGCCAAATCGGGATGTCAGTCTGACTGACATCTTGATTTGGTAAAGCGCCAAAGGTGCTTTATGATGTGACAATGATTTTGTACGAGTTTGCTGCGGTCCTGACCAATCTTTTTTTATTTCCTTTTCAGCATTTATGATGATGGAACAGGGTGAGAAGATGGAGGCAGGCAAAACTGCAATTGATTTGGACAAGAGTGATAACTTTAGTGGGGCTACTACCTTGAAACCAAACTTTTGAGTCGATACAGCACAGCAAAATGGAATTGTAAATGACAAGGTTGCACTAATTTTATGGATGGCCGATGCTCAATATGTTCCTTTCTCTCGTATGTACCCCCCGACGCGTGTAGGCTAGTTGATTGAGGAATATAGCTGAGGTTGGAAACTGCATCATTGTGTTGAAGTGCGTTGGGAAATGGCAGATTTGGTTCTCACATATATTCTTGGTCTTCCAATACACCTTGTAATACCCAATGCGCAGTACCAGACTTGACCTTGCTCGATCAAGAAGCTGGAATCCTGAATGTAGTGCAACTGAGACGAAAGGATAAGAGTGACGACTAAGAGATCCGATCTTTGGCTTTGTTTTATTCGATGGAGACAATTATTGAAGAAGTGGTTGATCCGAGACGCGTGGTTGGAAGACTAGCCGACGCGAGGGGCGGGAGCTAAAAATGGCAGCCCACGTAGATGCGGAGATCAGGGTGGGGGCGTCAGATTCGACCGCGACGACGGCCAGAACAGTAGCCGTGGAGATGTCGGTTAGGGCAGGATGGGAGATGTCTCCCAGGAAGTGCTGGACATGCTGGCACTGTCTGCGCGACAAGTGAAAGAAACGAATGAGGTGGTTCTTGACCTGCAGAGTCAGGTGCAAGAGCGAACGACTGAACTCAAAGGCGTGCGAGAAAAATTGAACGATGTCAAGGCCGGCCAGGCACTTATAGTTAGTGCACAAACAAGCCCGCAAGCATTGTATGCCGATGTTACACGTACTCGGACAAGTCAGCGCACGAATATACAGTCCCTGAGCACTGGAAACACAATTCTTTCGAGCCTCACGGACACGTTGTACTGCACAATCGACACTACGAGAGTGAGCGAGAGTGAGGCGAACGTGAGGAATGCTGGAACGACGTGAGCGGCAGTGAAGAAGGAGTTACGATCGATGGAAGGGTACAAGGAATGGAGATGCAGGGCAGTGACGACGGACCGGAAGAAACCCCAGAAGACCAAGATGGTGTGCCGCGACGAGTGTGAACATCAGCTGGTGAAGAGGTCCGCCGAGAAGATCATGACAGCCGGAGCAAGAGTGCTGCGAGATGAGGTACACCCGATCAAGGTGGACAGCGTCAACCGGACTGCCGTACTTGACGAGAACGGAAACATTCACCAAGGAGCGACAGAAGCTTTCGGACAGGAGTACGAGACGACCGTGACCAAGATCTCTTGGCTAAGCAAGAAAGATGTGCCCAAGGCATATGGATCTATGGTAGTCTATCTGACTAAAGCAGCGGATGCGCGAAGGCTGTTGGCGGATGGCTTCTTCCACGCCGAAGGCGAGTCGGGCTACACGAGAGTGTTTGAGCGTCGTGAAGACCCCAGACAGTGTTATAAGTGCCAGCAGGTTGGACACAAGTCTTTCCAGTGCAAGAACGGCCAAGTCTGCGGAAGGTGTGCCAAGCCAGGACATGACATGCGCACAAGGAATGCACAGAGGTGGTCTTCAAATGTGTGCCCTGTGGCGGTCCCCACGAGTCGTCCAGCCGAAACTGTCAGAAGCTCTATCCTGTCTATCATGAATAAAGAGCTCCAGGTGGTGCAACTGAATGTGGGCCGACAGGCGACGGTGCAGGAGAGCCTGATGAATGATGAGAGGATGAGGGAGGTATTAGTCGTAGCCATACAAGAACAACAGACGAGGATTAAGGAAGGAATTTTGATGACGGTGCGTCGCCGGACATGACGGGGGTGATGATCAGAACAGGAGACAGGAAAGTGCTGGTAGTCTCGGTGTACATTCCATCGACTGATCAGGACGCTCTTCGGGATGCGTGTGATCTACTGCGCGCGGTAGTCAACCACGCGCAGAGGGGACGAGGAGAAATGGTGGATGTCATGCTGGTTGGAGATTTAATCAGCACGATCAATTATGGGGTGGAGAGGATGTGACATTTGCTAGGCAGGGAGAAGCGAATGCGATCATTGACCTGATGAGCGACTGTTCAGGAGCCGTGACATGAAAGATTCGAAAGAGCGATGGACGTTGAGTCTACAGCTAAGTGTCTCTATCTGCAAAATCAAACCTGAATTAGCAGACCGCGTTGTGTACTCTTGACACGGATTTCGAAGGCTGTCCGTGTCGTCTACAGCAACTGTCAATTATTGAATTATTCACGCATTATATAAATTTGATGCAATCCCTGAAAACCTGAATAAGCAGTAAAGTTGAGAAAAGTTGAAATCATCATGGTTTCGATATTGTTGGATGCTAATACACTACTTTATCGATGTCCTTTCACAATCATTCACCGCTTTGTGAGTTTACGTTTACCATTTTCCTGCACGCACTTCATCATGAGTTCGCCGATGTTTGGTATTTTTATGCCTCGGGGCATTTGGATGGGACCTCGACTTCGTTGAGTATGGTTTTGAAACTCGCATTCTACAAGATGAACTTGTTCAATCTCTGGAAAGTCTTCGTGGTGGTCTTTCGCCGAGTTCCTCCAACGGTCTCGTATATGGTTGATTCCGGAATCTTCCAGAAACCGAACAGCCGATGGGGCCATGGCTTCGCCCTCATAATCGTCTTTGACGACCAAGTAGAGCGTTCTCAATCGCGGAAAGATAGCCACCTTCTCTGTGGATGATGCGGCTCCCAAATTCTGCACTTTTGGCTGCCGAAAACACTCGAAGCACTGTGCCATGGAGTCTTTATTTTTGTAATTAATCCTCCCATTGGAATCGAAATAAGTCGAACGTATATCCTTAGCTTTCAATGATAGATAATTTGACCCCAAATTGAAGTTTGCGAATATGGCGATGTTTTGAACCAGCCTTAAGCTATCAGAAATACGAAGACTTCGAGGCAAGCGGTCCAAGCCGAGGTCGAGATACAATGTATCTACGGTGGGATGGATATATATGGCTTGATTTGAAGCCTGGCCGTTTTGATCAGAGGCTTCTGGGGTTGTGATGATCACGTAGTGTTCAAGGCCAATCTTCCGCGACTCTTGAGACACAGCGAGGAGCGGAGGATGATATGCACCGCTGCAGGAGAATCTGGGTAGGGGGACAAGAGTACTATCATTGCAGAAAACTTTCCGTATCTTCACTACTCGAGCGATGATCATTAACTTCCAGATTGTGAACCTGATCTCAGCAGGTAATGAAGCAAAGCAGTGGGAAGACATGTCGAAATGAGTTGAACAAGGTGAAGTGTAATTGCGTATGACTTTACGAAAAGGAGAAAGGAAGAGGTATTTATAGGAAACAAGCTGCGCCTGTGGGGAGATGGTTACAAGTGGGGATCACCAGGTACATGTGGGGTCAGATGAAATGTGCTTTAGTGAGGTCGGCGGCCCAAGCAATACTATTTCAGGGAAGTTCATCTAGACTATATCAAATCCGGTTGACGACTCGATATCCACACCAAAACCAGCAGTCCCAATGCCCTGAGTGGGTCAGCATCGTTGTACTACCCTCGCAAGTCCCCAGAACGTGTGTGGTTTGGCCACGAAGGGCAACTGGACGAGAACACTTTGCAAACAACAGACGCCTCGAGAGCAGTGGGCCGTATTCATCAACAATGGTCAAGCTTGCATGCGACGCCCGGACGCATCGTTTCCGATTGAAGGCATCCCTGTATGCTGCTTATCAAAAACAGAACAAGTCCGCAGTCAGTGTCTGCTACCTGGCCTTGTGATTGCCACTATGGCGTAAGTCACATCTTGGAGGCTACACAGCACGCATGAGTAGTCTAAATTTAGCTTCGGTCGGTAGTCAGTGTTGGACATATCGCGCGCTTTCTTGAGCTGCACTAAACACCATGAATATGGACCGTAGTACGGTTGATAGAAACGTCGACAGTTTTGTCGGCTCTGCGGTGACTTGTACGATTGTCGCATAGGATACAAAATGAAAACCCGCAAGCCGAAGATATGTGGGCTTAAGCTCCGGCTCTCCGGGTGTAGACCGCGGAGTGTCAACAGTGCCTGTGGACACACCTAAGCCAGGTCTTTGCAATGGCGGAAATTTGACTCTGTTAATGTGGGTCTTATAACCATACTCCGGTACTAGAGCTCTTTCTGATATAGAAAGGGCTCGAAAGCCTCGGAAGCGGACTCCACCCGTGGCGGAAGCCCTTGGCCTGTGGGCCTAAAATCCGTCCGCCGAAGAATGTGGGTCTAAGCTCGCTCCAGTTTTCCGGATGTAGATCGTGCTCTCCATAATGCTGGTTCCTTTGAGCCAGGTGAGCCAGGTAAGGGTGGGAACAACAACAGTGATTCCTTCTTGATGATGCGGGTCTTATGACCGTAGCCCGCTGCGCTCATGCAGTTTGCCCCCGGCACATAGGTATGGCAAGTAGTGCACGATGTGTCCAGTCCAAGTTTTGTTTACGATCAGCCACGGCTTAGCTGCAGCGTTAGTACAGCGTGACCGAGATGAACCCTCTGTCGACCTCCATGTCCATGCTGGAAGCATGGATTCCATTCTACCTAGATTATTAGTCTTTAAATCTCGGATCAGATGTTTGTTCACTTGAAATCCGAGTGTACCCGAAATCGCTTCCTGTAAAATGCGACCTGACTCACGTCTTTTGCCATGGATCGTACGGTCTTGATTTAACCATTCTTCTGGTGGGTTTGGTTATGCTCGAAAAGTCGCCATGGGACCCACTATACACGAGTTTAGAACTCTCATATTGATCAATCCGCTGCTGTACGTCTCATGTATGCTCCATGCATGAGTATGTGTTTTTGCAATAACGCGAAGTAAATTGGGGGACCTCCTGAACATTGGACTGAGACGCTGACACAAGCGTCTCCTGTTATTGAGTCACTAGTTTTATTACTTGAGTTGTTTGGCTGTCCATATGTTCATTGTGAATCAGGGCGTGGTATAGATGTGCGCAATCTTTGTTATTGCTACGCACTTAGAAGTTCTTCCCCAAACAATAACTACCGCCTTGACTTGTCATCCGGCTAGTTGCCTCCCTTATCAGCTAATGATGAAATGTGTCCTGTTCGAAAAGCGCTGGGTCCATGAAATCTTCTTGTTCCGGCCCCGCCCATCTTGGCCGTACTGGATCTCATCCATCTCGAGTGCTTCCTTGAGAATATCCATCAAGGACTCGGCTTCTTGACAGCCAATGTGAGACTCTACAGACATGATTTCATCCATCTGCTTTGTTGCTCGAGCCATCCTCCTTGGGTACCGATATGAATCTTCGACTCCTGTGAATATGTAGTTAGCGCTGATAGAACGAACGGTGAAGGCGACATAGATCCTACTTACAATTTTCATCATACGCTGCATTTGGGCCATACCGAGGGACGAATTGTTTTAGAAGTTTCTTCGATCCGATATTTGCCTACGATTGCCAGCAGGTCTCGTCAAATCAAATATCGAGGGAGTGGAGAAACTTCGTACAGAGATCCCTTGCTGAAGCATGCAGGCATGGAATCAGATGTTTTGACGTAGCTAGATTTTATTGCTGTGACCAGCTCGGGCCACATACTTGCATATAAATACGGCTAGCACCTTGCCTTCTGATCACAAAGAGAATCACCATCTCCCAAAACTACAATTTCACTCGTCTCACTTTGCTCGAAATGAAAGAACAACAAATACAACTCACTGCCGAAAGGCTTCGCGATACTCTCAACGATCACGCTGATCTTCAAAGCGAAATGCGCAAAAAGCTGGGATCAGGTCCACTCCGTGATTCACCTCACACCATTGGCAAGCACTACTTCCTCATCTCTGAGGATGAGCTAGAGAAGTTTGGTACGTAGTCAACTGGTTGGTGCAACGCGAAGCTGACCTTGGATCAGAGCTTGAAGAACCGCTCAAGAATCTAGTGAAACTAGCTCCCCAGACTCTGGACAGGGAACACTATGATATTCGTACCCAATAATGACCGCTCGATCTTAAACCTGGCTGCGCTAGGGGGTGTCGCAGCTACTTGGGTGGTGGTCGCCGCAAAATTTATTATGCATTCATAAATTATTAGCTCAGGTCATAGCTGAAAATTCGGAATGATTTGCCATGGTCAACACAAGAAATCGTACCTTGAAATAATTCATATACGACTCAAATCGTCTTTGGAGAGATAAGTTTCTGTCCTCGTCTCACGCGTTGACCAAAATCCCACATCTAGCCGTGAGCCATCGCTGTACTTGCCTTTGTAATATCCGCCTTTGCCACTTGATTCGGATGGGCGCGTGACCAGGTTGCACCTTGGTCGACTCCTCTTCAGCTCGACATTGCTTTTTCAGTAGCTCGTCAGGATCCGGGACCGCATTTATCTTCACCGCCTCCATGAAACACAATTATACATAGTGTTAAGCCGTCGTCGTTGCAATCTGCAGGGCGTGTATGCGCATATTGTCTGACAGTTATCGAAAGACCTGGGCTTTCAGAAATGATGTCTGCCGATGACAACGGCGGAGAAATTGTCCTTGTTTTTCGGCCGTTGAATTCGTTTATCACCCAGTAGGGCGCGGCTTCTGCAACTGAGAAGACCTGGCCGCCGTGTGATATTTGGCGTAAGAAATCCAGGATTTGCGCCGCACTCCAGCGGTTTTCAGGAGTTCGCGTGAGCATCCCTTCCAGAAGTGGCCAGTACTTCGACTCCGCGTTGGCCACCATGTGAGGGTAAATTGATTTGACCATCCACCCCTGTATGTCCTTTGAACTTCGCGGAGGGTATTCTCGTAGGGTTTCGTCCTGGTATGGGTTGTACCCGGCGAAGAAGCGCAGTGCAAGGATGCCAAGAGAGAATACGTCCGCCTTGGCATTGTACCACTCCCCATCCAGAACTTCGGGTGCACAGAAGAATAAGGACCCCACGAGACCATCAATCCGATCTTCCACGATCTGTGCATTGCCGAAATCCGTCCACCTATACAGCCACTTTTTGACTTCGGTCGAATTCCCATCCGTTCCCACAACAGCTTGACTGACAAGCTGCATCATGACATTGGCCGGTTTCACATCTCCGTGAATGATGTCCAAGTCATGTAAATGTCTCAAACCACTAGATAGCTGCAACAGCATATCTGCTGCATCTATAGGAATGGGAAAGTCGTCCATTTGAAGGCACCACTCCAAGTAGTCCTCGATTATCCATGGTTGGGCATCGGTGCCAGGTATGTAGGAAATATCATACACCGTGTTGATATGGGGCTATGACGGTGATGTATCAGTTTAACGAAATAGACACAGCAACATGTATCGTTGCTGCAACTGTAATTGCCTGGAATCTCGATCGGCTGGCGCAATACTGTCGCTTCCAGGAAATTTGGCTCACCTTCAACTGAACTCTCAACAGGGAAGTTATTCTCTTCATACCCAAGAGCAGTCGGTCAAGGCAACTGGTTTAAGAGTATATTTCCTTCCTGACTGTCTATACGTGTTTGCTCTCTTCCAAGGGTGCATAACCAAGATTATATGGTTGATCAAAAGCATGGAGTTGTACTCTATCTGTGCATCTGCCGCATCGATTTCTTCTTCTCTATCTTCGAAAGAGGCTGGAACGTGGGGGTAGCGAAATCCAGGCGTGATTAATTGTTGGCCTAGGGAAGTCGTTGCCTAGAGAACGACAAGGGTGAGCGACTGGAAGCGCTGTGTTGCATGTCGTCGGCGCTGGCGGGACACTGACTACGTATAATATTTCAGCGAACGGGAAAGCGTCTAAAATTGACTGCACCAATCGATACCTGTCCCAGACCCAGACTGATAGGTCTTCTCAACGATACGACGCAGTTAGGCTGACAAGCAACAAGACTATGAATTCTTTTTGAAGATCCAGGAAGGCTTTGGTGCCCGTCAGGTGTGCCTCCAAGTCAGAAACTTGGGGGAACTCAACGACTGGGTTGTGCTCCGAGCTATCATCTGAATTATAATTTGAACCATCGTTAAAGCCCTCGCCGAAACTTTCTTCCAATTTAAAATCGTATTCCGCTACGCCTTGGTACCTCTTCCAAAGGGCTCCTATCATGCCAGCGTCGTTTCATATCATCAGACGAGGTGTGTCCCACCTCCACTTTTGAATACAGCCCCTTCGATTCATTATTAACTGGGGGCTCTTCCAAGTACCACTTTACCCCCTCGTGCTTGGGTATGTAACATATGTATACCCTGGCGTGATGCATGAGTTCTGGATCCCATCGTCCCAAGTCAGCTCTGTGCACTGAACACAACCCGATATTCAATCGCTTCATTTCTCCACTTTCGCATCGCTTGAAATATGTTCTTTCAGGGGTCGATCCATATAGATTCATGTCGTTTTCATATCTTCACCCCGGACAGTCCATCGTTGTAATACCTAACGCAATTTTTTTGGAGTTCTCCTGATAGCAATCCACTTCCAGGTGACGAAGAAGTTACTTCTTCTCATGAACTTTATCTCGCATATCGTCGTAGATGGCAATAGCCACACTGAGAATACTTGTCCATAAAGATACAGTGAACTCTAGGGTCAGCTTTGGAAAAGAATTTTGCCTGGGGTACTTACGAGGCCTTTCGCCGGTTTAGAGAACGGGAGATCAAAAATAAGCATATTCTGATGTATGAGTAACACGAAAGAAACGATCGCGACCCATGTAAGATAGCTACGAATGAGTGTGTAGAAACGCATTTTGAGGTGCTAGGGAGGTGACAATGCTGATAATAGTAGGTTCGAATAACACAGCCAGAGAGCTATTTGGTGTTTATCGGGGAGTAGGGATCTCTATATATTGCCAATGCTAATCCGTCGTGGATACGTCTAACAAGAAGCCACTATCTGATGCACGTGAGCCTGGGTTCAGCGGACGTAACATGGTCTTTCCGCGGCTAATCGGAGTCCATCCACCTTGCTGATGCATAAGACGCTGGTTGGCCTTTTCTCGACAGCGAACCGCGACTTGGTATTTGTTATCGCCGAGACGTTCAAAAGTCCCGTTCGAACTGGCCCACTCAGCCCGGCACTATATGATCCTTATCCTACAACCAGCCCCCTTGCCACTGTTGATTCTGGCTGTCCCCAACGCCAGGCAGATTATTCCCTGCCAGCATTCCAACTTTCGGCACCCCAAGTACTAGGCTGCATCGCCGCTTAACCTGTAATAGACGCATTTTCCCACCTGTTCACTGAAGAGCACGTAGAAAGAAAAGCAGGGTGGGGGCATGATGTCCGAACTCATACCACGTCGCATTGGAATTTTTGCAGATCTTTAATTGCATCAAACTGTCGGGCTATCTTCAGTACCGGGACATTGATATGGATCGCCTCGTGACTTCACATTGACGAGAAAGCGACTCGGAAGATCGCTGCCTGTGGGGTGGCTGAAATTTACGCAAGATCAAATCAATTGTGAGACCCGAGAGATTTTTTTTCTGATACGAGCCAAGTTCTGCTGCCAAAGTGGGCAAAAGGTTCGGCCATAACTTCCGTACATGGAGGCAAATTGACGTGAACTACCTTGAACAAGGAACGTCATTCAAATTATACCGTAGCCTCTATGCTTGTACAGACTGAATGTCGAAAAGCTAGAGCTAATTGTTTTGACCCAATGCGGATGTCAGTCTGACTGACATCCTGTTTTGGCTTAGTTCGAAAGCTGTTCAGGAAGGTTTGGCGGATGCGCCTTGCCTTTCCGCCGACCAGTCGGGATCTTGTTCAAGCCTGACCCTCAGACACAAGCTAGTTCGTAAAGAGAATTGTACGTGCAAAAAAAAAGTGGATTGAACGAGGTCATCAAGCAAGGATAAGGTAGAAATTTTGATCTATGAGCGTAATCTCCTTCTACTGTATGGGGTTACTGAATTGACAGTCCAAACCTCGTCAGAGGCGGCGGCGTGACCCTCCTCGGGAGATATGGCTACTACCTGAGCGGCTGGGTATGGGCTCAAGTCAGAGTCAGGATGGAAACTTGAGAAATGGATGTGTATACTTAGTAGCATTAGTTGCCCTCTAGTGGAATGGCCCGGCGTAATAGATTGTGTGTGTGCGTGTATGTGAGGCTACTGACTATCTAGACTCCCAGTCATTCCAGTAAGAACCGCTGGCTGGTCATTTATGTGTAAGTCTCCCCCCCCCCCCGGTTTGTTTGTTACCGACAATGTTTTGTTGATAATCTCGATTCTTCAGCTATGAGTTCTATCATCATGTGTTCTCCTTTCCTTGTAACTTGCTGAATAATGCCAGAGCATTCTTTGATGCCGGGGAGACAAGGAACAAATCGAAGGACTATTTCACGCTTATTATCATGAAGATTTAGTATATCTGAATAAACCAAGAACCGACATACCTCTATTCAAGCATTTCCTCTTGCAGCTCTATACAAGAGCTGTAAATCGCAAAGCAAGCCAAGTATCATTGACCACATTGACAGAGACATCTAAAAAGTCAATCTTGGAAAAAGAATTTTGTCTGCAGTACTTACAAGGACTTTTTGGAGTGTTCTCTCAGGCGCTTGAAGAATACGTATTTGATTACCTGCACCAGCTACGAAAGCTAATAAAACGATCCAGAATATCGCTCGATTGCTAAGTTCATGATTTGCAGAAATGTCGCTGCTGGATAGGTTCGAGGCTCTCGGGAAAATAGAAGGAAGTTGATTTAAATTGGATGTGTGGAGATGCATCTTGTCTCTTCATGGGAGGTGACGATGCTAAGATGAATATCAGTCTTGAATGAAACACCCGAAAGGATGCACGCAATTCTTCGAGAGGTAAGGATATTTAAATACTCCATGATTACACAAATCCCCCTCGAGGATATATAGGGTGAGAGATTGAATACGTTCGGTGCCCCGAACAAAAAGAAAGAAAACAAAGCTCTGACTGCAATGGGGGCCGGTCTGGTTCTGCGTGTATTGATGATAAGTGCAGGCGCAGGGTCATAGCTTCTGATGGCACGAAGAGCAAGTTTGTTCGAAATATTAATTTGCAAGGTTTGGCGCGATCTCCACCGCTGAAGTGCAGTCGACGTGGGATCCTGTTGCCAGTGTCTGCATCGCTTTGCTTTTCGCTGCCGAGGGATATCTAGAGAGGGGTGGGGTGAACTGAAACTTCTAATTGGACGGTGGACAGAAAATTTTGTACCCACTGAACCTTTTGTCGAAGCTATGCTGAATCCGGATGTCAGTCTGACTGACATCCAGATTGGGCGCATCGAGGTTGGCCAAGCCAAATGCAAAGGAGAGGAAATTCCCCCTACTTGCTTTTTCTAGACAGGGAATAAGGATGCGTTGCGAGTTTGCCGTCACTTCGATTGAAGGCGTGTCAGATTCTATGGACGCGGCAGTCTTGCGCCAGCCGATCGAGATCCCGGATAATTGCAACCACAGCAACAATGCATGTTGCTATGGCTATCTCGCTGAACATGGGTGACATACTGTATCTGATTGTTGTTTCGAATGGGCAAGCCACTGGCTTAGTGCACTGTGGCTGGCCAGGATTTCTGACTAGTTGGCAGAAAGACAATGTCGCATCCGCTTAACGTCCCTCGAAGCTATGCCAAATCCGGATGTCAGTCAGACTGACATCCAAATTTGGCCAAACTAATGTTCGTGTCATTGTGAAGTGCATCCATTTTTCACCGCCCTGGCCCATGAGCCCGACTGATTACGGTTTGGCTTGCCGGATCGGAGTCACGATCACAGCGCCGCCAGATTTTCGTGAAAATTTCTGATGAAGGGTTAGTTATAAGAAAGCCGCTTTAGCTTGGGTCCGAAAAGACCCATATGGAAAGCGACACAACGCGATGATGAAGAAATATTGCGTCTAGGAGGACGCCAGGGTCTAGGTAATAGGAGTTCCGATCTATCAAAGTATTTCGTTCAACTGAATCATCTGCAACGTCTTGTTTGAATGAGTATACTCTGGTTGTGACTCTACCCTCTCGTCTTCTGATGTAGGCAAATCCTCGAGGGCAATGGTCCGTAGCCAAGACGGAGGTCGAGATTCCAACATCTTCTGACAAATCAGTCTAGGCGAGTATGCGTCAATAGTTAGTACCTCACCCTACTCCTGGGATGCAGGAAAGTACTAATGGGCAACGGAAAGATGCGTGAGAACTTGGCGGGATGATGGCATGTGGTACATATGTGACAATACCAGAGTTTAATTGCCGTCTTGCAGCGGGTTGGCCTACGACTGTAGCGCCTCGTATGGCATAACTATTATTATCTCTCACTGTCGATAGTACCATCAAATGGTATTTATTGCTGGTCTATTTTTTCACTCTCGCAGCTCGTCTCGCAACTCACATAACTAAGAGACATGAGCTTCATTTAAAATGAGCACGGAATCTTCTGCTTTAATTTGTTCACTGGCTCCTTCGTCAGCCCGCAAACCTATTTCTTTCCACCGTTGCGGCTTGGCCTTACTTTTATCTGTGGGTTTTGCTTTGACAGACACGGCCATCAGCACTAAACTACTTCCATGGCTGACAAAAGAGCTACGATCTGACGAAAGAATGCTATGGATATACGGCGCCTCGTGTTGTTTCGATCACCTTGCTGAATATTCGTGGACGGATATTTCAGATTTCATCCGCAGCTTCTGGTTTGACGTGCTTTATGACCGGAGGCTCATGCTTGACAAGAAGGAACTTGACAGCCTCAGAAAAAACAGCAGTCTAGATTCAGTATTATCTATACTGGTCACCAAGCTTCCCTCGTTCGCAATCAAACAGGTTACGGTGTTGTGGCCTACCTTTGGAATATGGTCCGCCTTTCTCCCTGTCTTTCTAATATCTGCCAATGTCATCATCAAATACAGCTCAGGCCAGAAAGAGGCGATGCATGACAACTGGGAGAAAGGCGTCAAGCTTCAAGATAGTTTGTGAGTATCCTAGCCCTCATGGCTG
The DNA here is from genome assembly GCA_023078685.1 of Neopestalotiopsis rosae. Lineage (NCBI taxonomy): Eukaryota > Fungi > Ascomycota > Sordariomycetes > Amphisphaeriales > Sporocadaceae > Neopestalotiopsis > Neopestalotiopsis rosae. The sequence goes on from JALGAS010000001.1 coordinate 1,508,107, forward strand.
CCAAGCGGCATCTTCTTACGTAACAAAGCAATGGGGACGATGAACAAGTTCTGCAATTTAGCCAACGAGAAGCGAGCCGATCACTTCGTCAGAGCGAATGGATCAAGTTTCGTTCCAACATCCTATGGGCGATCATCGTTGTGGGCTCGCTCGCGTATATATGCGATCGGTCCAAAATCTTTACGTCTTCGAGCCCAGTTCTCCTCATTATCTTGAAAGACGCCTTCGCAGTGAATACCAACCTACAAAAGTTGTGGCAAAGCCTCGCACCAGCTTGGACACTGATGAGATCGAGCGAAAGGATACCCCGCAGCGACTATTCACGTTATCCGACAATTTTGGCATTGATCGCGGCCCTGGTACGTATACTCAAACCCAGAGGAGAGCGAATCCCAGCAAGATGATGTGTTGTTTCCAGATGTCTGGTCTTTTCACATCATTGCCACGGTCGGTAGGACACGGAGAGTGCTGTTGACTCCAGTGTCATAGCCCGTTAGTTTAGATTGAACAATAAGTATCAGAGATTCACATCTTCAAGTCTAATATCTCATTCTATCATCGTGATCTGCTCGCAACTTTCGGCTCTGGAAGACCATACCAGTCAATTCGTCGCAATACTGCAAAAATTTGTCGGAAGGGCTGCTCTTGATCAACCGTTTGGATGGGTTGATGTTCCCAAAAGTTCTTGTTGTCAGCGTAGTGATTTAACAGGCAAACACCCCCAAATCGAAGATGTCCTCTTGTTTGGGCCACATCAGAGCTAAGAACACCGGCCGTCAATCTGGTAAGTGTAAACTTTCTGATCACATCATTGGCAGGTCCTGGTTTCCTATCAGGACGATCGGTCGTGTTCTGCTCCACAATAAGTATTCCATCGCTACTCTTAAAACCTTTGCACAGTTCTCAAAAGATCACAAAGAGCTACCTTAAGAACCATCCCTTGAACATGCTGTACACACAGTACAAGTTGTCATGAAGATGCCTCTACCATCTCACAAGAAACATTTTTGTTGATTGTGGCATTCCCAGTTGACCAATTGGAAGGCCCATCTATTGACTTACTCAGCATGGAATTGAAGGAGCGGTGATGTAGTTCTCGGATCCGATTGGTCAAGGAAATGCATTTGGACACGTTTGCGGTAGGAAATATCGTGTTCCGATAGGTTCTATTCCAATCCTTTCCGTTCTTCGTCTGTTTGCAAGCAGGGATGTCAAGGGCTGATCAAGGCTATGCCGATTTTGGATGTCAGTCTGACTGACATCCTAATTTGGCCAAACAATTTTCCCTTTGTACCCCGCCTTTCTACCGAGGATTTCATTTTTTTCCGACGGAAAGCAAGTGCCAACGTTACGTTAAACCTTGCCATTGGCCTACCCACCCACCAAGCCGTCACGTATCAAAGGCCAGACCTCAACGCACCGCAGATTACTACGAGAAGAATCCCATTCATCTCGTATCACTCGCGAAAGCAGGGATCAACGATGGCGGCTGGAGGGCCCAGGACGAGCAATAGGTGACTGTATTGATCACTATAGTTGATTTTGCGTCCGATGAGAAGGATTTTTCGTTTCCTTCAGTGACGCCTCCGCTGAACCATGCAAAAGTGGTTTGCGCTTATGAGTCAGCCGTCGTATTTCATGCAATTTCCTCGTTTACTTGCGTAAGCATATCGATCTTTCCAGCATTCGCATCGTACAGGTTTCACAAGTTGTTGGATTAGCAAATCTGCCGGCGAAAAAGCCACCGTTTTTCGAGCTTGTGCCGGTATACTCGCGACCTAACAGCTGCAGGCTATCGATGTTCCGACCAATGCTACACCCAATGGCTCCTGGTGGAACAAAGCTGCGGTACCGCTGGAGTTTCCAGTCTATAGTAGGCTTTTAAAACACTAATACCAACTACTGTCTACTTTGTTTTCGCCCTACCGTTATTGCTACGCTAAAGGCCATGCTTCCCGCCAAGCGTGTAAACAGCAACTCACGAGAAAGTTTGCTGAACACGGGCAACGGCGTCCTTAAAGAACACTCAGAGTTCTGGATTCAAGGGTTATCTTTTGGATGCAATAGTTGGTTCAATCATTGACGCCTAACGATCGTTCCGAGGAAACGTGAACAATTATTATCCGATACACTTGGTAAATGTTGCTGATACTTGATGCTTGGAAGATTGACTTTTTACTGTTGATTCTTACAGGTTCACAAGTTGTGAGTACGGTCTGTCAATCAAGGATCAGCGAGCCCTTTCTTTTTCTGGATCAGAATTTTGGAAACGCAACACATCAAGCGCAAATATCTTGTCATATAGTCGTCGCGAACCATGTTCAGCAGGATAGCCACAGCAGCACGCATCGCTGCTGTGACACGTACAATTCATTCCAGTACACACATGCGGTGCAGCCACTGGGGAGAGGACAATACCCGACGATACATTACGATGTTGGAATCGGCTGCAGCTCACCACGGCACAGGCTTTCGAGGACAAGTTTGCATGCAATCAAGATGCAGTTCCAATGAATGATCAACATTGTTGCATTCAATGGTCTGGTTGTACATAGGTGCCGGGCGAAGACTAGCAGGGGAGACCAGCAGCTTAAGGAACTTTTCTAGACACTCGCCAGCCTGATTTAGATCTCACCGACTACATTGCACCCATTTGTACTGATCGAGGTACAGGGAGACGTAACCAGAACCGAAAACCACAGAGTACCCGCCGTGTGATATCTTTGGATGAGCACAACGGTGCCCACTAATTTCTCCTAGTGACCTTGTCACAGAAAGATGCTGGCTATGATGAATATGGTCAACCTGACCACAGTCGTCATACTATTTCAACCTCTATCCCGCTGAAGCTGTATGACCAGCGTTGAAGTCCATAGCATTTCGAGTGCCCCTCCATTTATGTCACGCCTTTAAAGTAACTGAAGTCAAATTTGGCGTCAACCTTGTGATGCATAGCTTCCCCTATCGTAGCCCAAGAATTCTCAACGAGCTCCCACGCGGCTATCCGCTTGAGGTCTTGTTGAGAAGACCTACGGACAATCCCAGTTTGGCTTTGCGCACGATTTGAGGTTGAATGCACATCATCATGAGTGCCACATGGTAATTCCGTCTTACGGTTCGACTTTCGGGCTTTCCCGTTTTGACCAGTCACATTGTTCTGCTGCTGGACTTCACTGGTATCGTGATTCATTTTCTGAGACTTTATGCCTCTCGCGTGCCTCGATCCAGCCATTCTTGTCGCTGGGTCGAATGAGAGCGCTACCAATACTTTCATGGTATTGCTGCCTCCCCCATCGCTTGTCGAATAGACGATAGTTCGGGTATCGCCTGCTGCTGTAACGTTTCCACGGAGGTCCACTGGATTCATAACCCGATTGAGCCTGTGGATAATTTCTGCGCCAGCCTCGGTCTCAGCGTGATCAGCATCAGGCGGCCAAAAGAAGATGTCGTTGAGTTGGGCCCGACCTGACTCTTCTCTGGCCACTTGTCCACAGTGGGGGCCATTCTGTGCAGCCTGTGTGACAGTGTCCGAGTCGCATGTTCTCGAACCAGTCCGAATCCGAAGACGTTGTGTATCTGGTTCATGTGGGCAAGGATCATCAACCAAATCCATGAATGTACCACACGAATGCGAGTAAGACGACAAGTACGTTTTGCTCCTGCTGAACATGGAGGGTCCGTGATCACCTGGATGTGACTCCCTTTCCGAGCTTATGCTGAAGCTGGGGCGATTACTGCTTCGGATCAAAAGTACCAATGGTTCATCTGGCCAAGGATCGTTGCCGTCAATGCCCAGGCTTGTGTTCCCAGACCCATCCCGCTCATCGCTCGGGAGATCGAAATTGACATCTTTAGTGTAGTATGTCCGCCTGTTCTCTCTCCCGCCATTGAGCCACTCTCGGCGGCACTCCATCAGCTTGATTGAGCCAGTCTCCTCGTCTTGACTCAGTGTAAGAAAGGTCCAACGATCATCAATCGGGCCTTCTTTGTGTTGCCTCCTGAAAGCATTTCTTTTGTGCATTACCTCAATGCTTTCGCGATTGAAGCTGTCGAGTGGAACGCGAAAGCAGTAGTAATAAGACGTCCAGTCAATTTCTTCCAATTCAAACGATGTCTGATTTGAGCATCCATATAAAGAGTTGTGGAATATTTCAAAACATACAGCGGATCCGATTTCGTAGCCAACCAAGTCAGGCATGGTCATCTTCCCGGCCGCTAATAAGGATTGTGATCCGATGTTGTAGTGGTGGAGGACCCATTTGCGATTGCCGCTCGCATCGTAATCTGAATGAGTACCATACACTAGATCATTCTCATTATTTCGCACAAAGAGGCGTATCGTAGAATCCAGCGGGATTATACCAAACAACTTCTGCTCCTGTGCCTTGAAGACAATAAGCCAGTAGCGCGGGGTGGGGCGTAAGTAGGACAGCAAGCATGTTGTGATACCTGCTCCGTGATACAAAGCTCGAAAATTGTATTTTTTACTGATTTCGAACCCGGGAATCGAGCGGGTGATAAGCCTCGGTATGTTGACAGTGACTTCTTGGTTCGTGGCGATTTGCAAATCAAGAATATGCAGACGCTTTTCAGGGCGGTCGCTCACAATGTACAAAAGATGACTATTGTAGAAGATATAGGAATCAGCGACGCCAACGATTCCCACTGCATAAGGGGAGGCCGTAGAGAATGCTCTTCGGCGCTTGACAAGCCTCCTAAGCGCCCTGCCATAGAGACCGTCATCAGCCGCATCAGTAGCTTCCGGCGAAAACGGTGCTTTCATCTAGGGAAATGTTGTCAGAAAAGCTTAAGTCCTCAGACGTATCGGGATCTACCTTTAGGAGCATTTTGCACAGGGTTGCCTCTTTAACCAAGTACTGAAAATGGTGGCAAGTCAGAGCCAAGTCGAAAATGGTCTCAACTGACAGTTCTTGCACAATATACGACAGTATCTCATACGGCAACCGTTTCAATCCTACAAGTCCTGCGACTTCTACTTTGGGGTGAGAATAGGAGTAACGAATGAGACCTGCGCCTTGGGGTGTTCGGCTCTGGCATGCTACAGGAGGATTGAGGGTGGATGTGAAGTGGACGTATTCAGTGGAGCCATCCTCGGAATCTGGTATGGCAGTTTGCGATGTACTGTCAACTGAAATTGAAGACATCTCCCCGATTCTTTCGCGATCAACCCTTCAAAAGCGCTCCCAAGATAACACAAAGACTGGACCTGAAAACGATACGAAGGTGAGTTCGGTTGAAGTAGCGAGGCAAGGCTTGTAGTACGGGATGAGCCATATCATTGCGGAGATCTTGTCCAATGGCTCTTATCCCTTTGACTGCGGAAAGCACATCATTTTAGAGTTTGCAGGATTTCCACTTTTTCAACAAACCAAAATGCAATCTTGAATGGCTTCTTACAGGGCGATTTGTGTTGTGCAAAGCTGCTACTCACGTTGTCTCGCGTGTGTATAACCAGTCATGGGATCTTGCACTGGTGGGTCTTATCCGGGGTCTCGATTGGCCACTGGAAGAACAACACGCATCCGCTGGACCCTCCTGACGAATACTGGAAGCTACGCCGGATCAGGATGTCAGTCTGACTGACATCCGCATTGGGCGCGTCGACATTGCCAAAGATTATAGTACCCGGTCATTGTGCCCATGGTTTTGGGGGCGCTTAGGGTAACCCCGGCTTGTATGGCGACCAGTCGGATCCGGACAAACCGTACAACGTTGCTCACTCTGAGCTTGCAGTCACCCTGGAGGAGTAAAAATGTCCTTGTCCAATGCTAAGGCAGTGCTACGTCAGTCTGTAAGGTCATTTTGTAGCTTGCATTAGGCGGTGAGCAAACCGAAAAAGAGAAATCTCGGTCCAAATCTCTACCAAGAGAGAACGACAGATCATGACACTGTAACTCGGTTGGAAGTGAGATTGCGCGAACAGGCAAATGACGAAATGCAGAATAATGTACGGAAGATACTCGGATACGATGAACGACGCGAAACTTGTTCTGCCTTGAACACGAAAATAATGATGTCTTTGAAGAAACATCTACGACTTATGATCCTACACGATATCGGGAAGGGCACCATCATGATTAAAGGCGCGAAACGCAAGATCTTGATAGGCTTCAAAGGCACAACTCGTGGATAATAAAACAAGCTAGTCTTTTCTGTATCCCTCAATAAATGGAGAATGAAAGAGATTACATCACATGATTACCCTGATACATCTGGAAAACTAGTGCTATAATGATCTCATTAATTGGAAGGGAAACGACATTCCATCCATTAGGCTGGTCTACATCGCCGTGCGTTTGCAGCATGTAATCGTGGCTCTTTCGCACGACAGTGTAGAGGGATCTCTCGACAATGCTGCAGCCAAAATTGTGCAACTAGATCCCGGCGACAAAGGAAATCCCCGAGGCATCCCTGCTTGTATGAGGCTTTGGCTCTCAGGTGTGCGAGCAGCAGGTAGTGATAGTCAATCGATTCATCGCTGATTCCATAGCAACTCAAGGCGTTTAGCACGAGCTGGTAGATGTTCTATTTCAGGCGTGCAGAGACGGCAACTTGACCACCACAGCTTATCAGTTCAGGATGGCCAGAAAACGTACAGAAACAATTGCAAAACACTACCGATGGCGTATACAGGTTCCATGTTACGACTGCTTCAGAGTACTCAGTTCTGTACAGTATCTACTAACATTAAAGATAGGTCAATAGCATCACCTTCACGTTTTAGTTGGAATCGGCTATATTCGAAACCCTTTTGTGTAGATTTTAAAAGAATGCTTGCAGGTACAGTAAGTCGTGATCGTGTACTGAAGCAACCCAACATTGATGCTATTTGAGAATCAGACTTGTTGTACATAGCAGTACCGTCCTGGGGGCGCTTTGGTCGCGCCCCCAATCTGCCAAGCCCAATGAGCTGGGCTCATGGGCAAGGGTGGTGGAGACAGATGCACTTCACAAACATCATTCTGGCCAAATTTGGATGTCGGTATTTCAGAGGTTGTGCCAGGTTATCTCTGCCTTGTCGCACCCCCCTGACGAAGCAGGGGTGTAAGATGCATTTTGGGCGTTGGCTGAACGGGACGTGGCGATCAGCTGGCATGAAGCAGGCAGATCCGAGGGAGGACTGGGAACTGTTTCATGCCCCCGGGACAAGATCCAGCAAAGGATTCGAATGGGACTCGATTGAGGTGAAGAGGCTTGAGGGCGAGGATAGCTTCAACAGAAATATGGTCAAGGAAGCTGAGGAAGTGATTGCCCAGCCATTCTTCATTCATAACAACATTGTTAAGCTGGATGTTGAGCTGCTGCAGCAGAACGGGAGCCCTCTGTTGGAGAAAAATGCTATTGGAAGCTTGCAACGGCTCTGGGGGCCCGCTGAAGGTCTTATGAAGGCTTTCGGTTACGACATTGAGAGGACCATGTGGGAAGAGCTTGTGCTGACCGGATGCCAGTTGCTGGCCGAGCCGGATTGCCACAAGTCTTTGCGTTTGGCAGAGGGTGTTTTGGACGAGAGTCTACATAGATTACTGAGTTAAAGAACTCCAGTCTCTAGCCAAGTGATCTTTCGTGTTAGCAGCCAACTTGTTCAAAACATATGTTGCAGGACTTGATCAGGGCCAATACGTGCCAGACAGGATGTTGCCGACTGCGCGGAATCTCGAGCTGGTCCAGAACTTGTGGTAGCTTGTGTAGAAACTGTTTTTTCCATACATCTCCTAAATTAGAGGAAACATCCATTGAAATGAACGAAGGCATATATACTTCGAGAATGGATTGATTTTCATAGCTAATCAATCATGTCATGAACATTCGAGGGAACTTATACCGATGATCAGACCGATCCTGCTTTGCACTCCCCCTCTGTCACCAAATCCTGCGATTCTATGGAGAAATTGCAGGGGTCTAGTCTGATCTTCATTACTCCGACTTTTATGGTTACAATTTTAGTCCCAAACCCAAAGCAGAATACAGGATGCCAAGCTGAGTAAACTGCACACGAAGACTATTATTGAAGTGTCGAACATGAGCCCTCGATCAAAGCTCGCCGATAAAGTCGAAGCGATTTTGGAAAAGCTTTCAATCGCAGACCATATAAAGGCAGCAGCGATAGAGAAAAATAAGAAGCTCACTGCGCTTGAGCCCAAGAGAATAATTCGTGCAAAAGGAACTCGTTTCCATACCCCGAGCAATGACACAAAAATGAAGACATTACCGACAATCATCAACATCTGGACGGAGGGTAATAATTGAAGGACTTGGAGAATCGGCTCAGATCCAGACTGTTCGACTAACAGTGTTGCCAATGACCCGGACTCGTTGATAGGTAAAGTGTGACAGTCCATGCTGTCACTGTACCCAACGCAGGCAGCCTTGGTGCCCAGAGAGAAGTTTTGAGGGATTGCCGCGTGAACAAGACTCTCTCCTGCGGCGACTGCACTACTCACTAGAGCAGAAGCTTGGCCGATTACGCTTGTTGCGACTTCCCCGCCTTGGGATGCGATTTGAGTGGCTATAGGTTCTGCTGCTGTCAGAATAGAGGTCAGTTCTGGGACGATGTCCCCTGGATTGTCGATGTTCAAATGCTCAATGGAGGCTGTGCGACGAAGAAGGCCAGGAAACTAGTTGTCATCAGCTTGCGAAGGCGGGTGAATGCCCTATTGGTTCACTGTACCTCTATAGTAAAGACGCCGCTAGACTGGTTACTAATTGTATCCAGTGCTTTCCACGAGAAGTACAAGGAAATGGTGATTGTGATGACGTAAATCGTCCATATTGCGATGGATATATGGGGTCTGATGATCATTTTGATTTGTGGCAGTGTACTGTCTCCGCAAATGATCTCTTGAGGTGTAATTTCATATGTATGTACGTACAGTACTATATATCAGTCCTAGTAGAAAAGTCGAGATCCAGAATCAGCCACTTCCTTGCATGCCTTTCCAAGGGGTCGTAAATCCAATTCCGGACTTTGACAGCATTATCATACAGATGACATCAGTCGACCCTTTTTGCAACTATGTTTATTTCTCTCCTAAAATGAAGATATGGATCTTGGCCGTCATGAGTAGTGGGCCGGAGACACCTAAGGCATCTTGTGTCCTGGTCCATTTCTACCATTGGAGCAGTACGATCACAGTACAGTCGTAGCCCACTCTATGCTGCATATCCAGTTTCCTTCTGACATGCCCCTCACAACAACAGCCACAAAAGGCCCTAGCCCAACGCACCCAAATCTTTCGACCCTATAAACAGGCCATCTTTCCGGGCATGCCATCACGCAGTGAAGCAAAGACTGACATGCACAAACATGCCGAACTGCGAGAATAGAATCAGCACCGACAGTCCTTTCGAAAGATGTCGCTCACCCCTGCATCCTACCGCGTCCGACATCGAGATCTGCGGCCTTGGAGGAGTAACAACTGCTTTTGATACATCAATCGATCACATACAGTCGACTAAATCATCTATAAGTACCGAACAACGTCTACTAGAGCTCGTTCGCGAAAACGGCAGACTGCGACAGGAGGCAGCATATTTCCGAGAGCTCAATGATCAAGCGTTGCCGATGCTTTCAGTGCTGCGTTATCACGTCGGCGAGCTGTTGGAAACAATAGACAAGTCTATTGAGCATATAAATAGCGCCAGTAAGCGCTGGGAAGTGGAGAGAATCATCTAGACTCTTTATGCGTGGGAAACAAGCACAAGACAAGCTGAGAGGCATTAACGGGGTACTAGACGCAAAGCACTCCTTTGAAGCCCTGTTTCCTTCTTCAATCTTCGTTTCGATCCCGCTCATTTGGTGACCAATGATCATTTTTGAGTTTCGAGTCGATCAAGGGGCGGTCTGACTTGAAGTGGACTTGGTGGCGCTGGAACATGGGTAATTTAGTACTATGTTGCGGACAACAGTGCTATAGAATTGTGGGACAAGGACCAAAACGAGGAAGAACATAAGAGCGCATTGCTTAGTCTTGATAATCTGCTGATCGAGTCATGTGTGAAAAGTGAGCTCACCAACTACGAACCAGTGCCGGGATCTAAAAAGTTTCATGGTGAGATCCGAAAGCATGCACGACCATACGTAGCAAAGGAAACTATGCTAAAGGAACTTGATTTCCAGCCCGAATCATCGTGTGGAACTCAACTCGGCTTTCTAATACAGACGTTCGACAACATCAACTCATAATTCTTCCTTTACGTATCACTTAACGACAGCTATGCCTACATCCATATCGAGAGGGACTTCTCATTCTAAGAGGACCATGAGGGAAATGGTTTTAATGTTTGGTGCAGTACTGAATCTGGTTTTGTGTCCATTCTGATCTCCTTGATTATTGTACACTAGCACTTTTATCAGGTCAAATATCTAGGTTAGGTCAATTTACCGTCCGGCGGCCGAAAGCGCGAGAAGAACCAAACCTTCCAACCTCCTCGGGCCGTCCCCCTTCTTCTCCCCTTACATTAGCAGCCCTCACATGGATGAAGACAAGCCTCTGGCAATTCGAGCGTCATTCAAGCTTACCTTTCCGGAGCTTGTGACAGCGGATCACCACGTCGGCAAAGACCATGTAACAACACTCACCTGATAGCAGTGGCCATAGCCCAGACCCCAAGGACGTAGTTTAGTTGGTAGTGTCTGGAAGTTATGAATAACTAAGTTTGTAATGCTACAATAGCACCATCGGCCTGCTCCAAGTGTCTCCAACCCTGGCCCCATTAGCAGAGTCCGGCAAGAACATCTGCTGGCGTATACCGGACCATCATAGGTGCCGTTAGGTACGAGCCTCGGCATGTGCTCTACCATGTCGGTATTGGCGAAGCATCATCTCGCCGGGATGCCTCGGCTGTAGGTTCTCCGCAGATACTCCAGATGATTCAACAATGTCATGGGCCTCACCACCTCACCGATTGAGGATTCGCCGAAAGAGCCACCCGCGATGGAGCGAGCTTTGTCCGAGATATTGACATATGCGACAAGCTAGGGTTCGACGGCCTGCTCCGCCGTGGGCCGGTACTGCATGCTGTTGAACGTTTCAGAATGTAGGAAATAACTATATCTAGTCTCTCTATGCTCATATTCTTCTCGTCTTTTTCTTCGTTTTCCCTCGCCTTTCATATCTTTTATCCTTCTAGTCGTGACATTTACTGTCTCGACAAGATGAATTGTTTATTGCCATTAATGGACAACTGCTCCCTCCATTAATGCAAGGCTCAGGAAGGATCGGGGAAATTAACAACGTCGCTCAGTCATGCAGGCCATTGTTCGTTTTGTATGTCGATGACACGGCGTCTCCTGGTGCCCGCATTCTTGCATGTCCGACATACTTTTCGCCTTGATTCTGACAGACATTTCTTGCAATTTGCTCGATCTTGAAAACAATCATGGCATTTCAATTTCGGCCGGCAATTTGGACACATCTTCATGCCCTCAATTCCGCTCTGGATCTTCGACAATTGCTGCTCCACTTCCCTATAACCTTCAAGATCTTTCCGCTTGTGTCGCCATGATCCTAGTGTCAAACATAACCCGATTGCTTTATTTAGGCAACCTTCATCGCCACAACTAAGTTTCTTAATTGCATCTTCCAGAAGAAGTTCGGCTTGGCAAAAGTCTCCACGGTCGTGGTACGAGGTGGCGACAATTTTGACAGCAATGCCAAAGGCCATTGCCTTGCTTGACCACACGGGGCTCTGTGAGAAACAGGATTCTGTAGATCCAAGAACATCGCGAGCTGATTCTTCGCCCCGGAGCCTTTGATCACATACCCAGAAGCATGCGTAAGAGTAATAACAGCTCATAAGAATGCATGCCTCCGAGTCCCGCCACTCCTCCACTGGCAGGTAATTGGTGTTGTAACAATCATTCCACACGAGCAAAAACTTTCTCCAAAGGACCTCTTTTTGGATGTGGTCCTTCAGACAATACTGAGATTGTGAAACTGAATTTCTCAGCCTTGAGGCTTTCGCCTCAGATCTTGGTTGATTCTGGGGGTTTTGTTCATGGCGTTCTTTCGTATCTTTTCGTTTCTTCTTGACAGACTTGATGTGATCTCGACAGAAATACTGAGCATAGGTGGACCAGAGCTGTAATACGAGCATATTCTCATCGTTAATTCTTTCGTCCAACACCATGAGTGTCATGCGGAATCCAAGTCTCATGGTTGCCATGAAATCGATCTCTTCGACTTCAGTGAGGGAATTCGTGATCGTGGATATGGGGCAGTCTTTTCCCTGAAGATTGAAGCAAGTATTTCTGAGCTTTCCAAGGATGATCGACACAGCTTTGAATTGTGGAGCCCGTCGGTCAAATCCACGGAGGACAAGAGCTAGACGCCAAATCCTTCCCAGGAACAACGGATCAGGGAAACGAGCGAGCCGTTCAAACCAATGGCTGAGTTTTGAAAGGAGAAATTTGGCGTGAGAAAGCTGATTGCAACGGATGAAAGTCGAGATGGAGTCGCATTGTGCCTCTATATGCATCCATGTACGGAGTTGTGCCTCTCTACCATCGGAACTCAAAAAATCCGACGTGATGGACCGACCAACTACTCTGGCCCCCGTGAAACATCGAGTCAAGGAAATGATGGATCGAGTAGAAAAGCCGCTCCTGAGGTCTATACCGCAGAAACACGGGTTGTGTTGGAATCGTCGTGTTGTAACGGATTCCAATCAGTGGTATTATTTTTCCATCTATACGGGTGGGTGGCCTCTTTTTTGATGGCCGTCACCCGTGTAGGCTTCTTCGTTATATTATTCCCGTTGCGGCGGTCGTTTCTCTTTGGACATCTTTTGGAAAGCTGACTCTGGCTGTGGGAGACTTCGTTATTAGTATTTGAAGGGAGAAAACGGTGGATGATCTTGTAGATCAAGATAACCTCAAAGATTTCTGGACTATGGTGCCGACGACTCTATAATCTGAGACGTACCTGATTGTAAAGTCATATAGAGTTTCCAGCATCTCCCTGAAAACCTTGCTGGAGATATTTTCCATTATATATAAATCCTCGATTACTGTAGTGATATTGGACCATTTGAACTGTTTCTGCATCTCTGACGAGACACCGTCGGAACGAGGCCTTGAATTCAGCTCGCTCATCTTGACGCTGCTTGATGCCTTCAACCTATGATCTGACAGCTTCAAAAAGAGTGGTTTTGTCAAATCCAAGAAAAGATAGCGGGTCAGACCGTATTGTGATCCAAGGAACGAGAGAAGCGGGTGATGACGCCCAACACATGATCAACCGTGCCCAAGCAATGTAATTGGAGTTGGAGTATGGTATTCCACCAACAAGCTTGTTCGCATCGAAGACTTGTTGAGGAAGAAAGGTGAGGTAGTTACATGTGTCACAACCTGGGAGCCTTATCGACCGATCACTCTGAAGGGTTGTACAAACCCCTCACTTCACACTTGCGCATCATTGGTCAGATGCATAACAGCGAAGATGGTGTGTGGGGTGAATAATAAGGAACATCCAATAACATGTCGATATGGGCCAGCCTAATGAAGCAATCACTAAACTGCAAGACGTAGTGCTATAACAATAGATTCAAGCAGAAAGCTGTATTTGAACTATCTCAGGAAGGATTTCGGGCGTGCGATCTGAAGCCCACTGATATAAGATTAGCTCTTCCTCCACTCTTCGATTTCCAAATCTCCTTCTTGTCAATTGATTCCTTCACTTCGAAACAGTCAGAACTTGTCGTTATTCAGATTAACACCACTATTCTCTAGCTCATTCGTTGGTCCAACACTTATTATAAGTGCTAAGTACCAAATTATGTCTCACTTCGATGATAAGCTCAGCACTCAAGCTAACAAAGCTCCGGATGGCAACGAGCTGAATCCCGAATCCCGTTATTCTACGAATGACATGCCAGAGAAGTATGTTGGAGTTTACGTAGTCACAGACATAAAATTCCTATAGCTGACGATATTGCGCTACCCACAGTCTACCTGTTGACGAAGAGGTACCTCGGTCCTGGGACCTGGGCTTACACCAAGTTAAGAAAACTTGTGACCGAAGCTCGAGGGGAAGCAACGGAGCAGATTGTAAGGTTTGTGTCGAGACAGTACGTCATCAGAAGGTTCACTAGTCTTACCTCCTTGACAAATTCTGACACCTTCAAGCCTGAGAGGTACCAAGCTCATCTTTGTCGTTGGTAAAGCTGGCACGGGCAAAACGACCATACTCTCTGAACTAACCGGTCTGAGTGGATTGGAACCAGAACATTCCACAAATACGGGTAAGTCTACATGAACTCTGATGACTTGAGATAAGTCGCTTGCGCAGATTTCTAATGCGTTCTCAATAAGGTACCAAGGAGTATTACATCTGCCCTGCGATCATTGATGATGAACAATATCTGTTCATCGATACGGCCGGATTTGGAGATCCCAAATGCGATGATCTTGACACTTTCCATAACATTGTCAGTTGTTTGATGGCCGTTGGGTCCTTCGTTCAAGTCGTCGGGGTCTTGTTTGTTCTAGGAAGACCAGGAACACGCTTGGATCAGCAAGACGCCAAAACCCTTCGCTGGGTTCAATGTTTCTGCGGTCCTGAATTCTTCCGAAATGTAACATTTGTGACCAGTTTTTGGGATTCGTACAGCGCCACTTACTTCAAAAAAGCCTACGGGACAATACAATGCCTGCTCGAAGACGAGACTTTCCGTCAAGTTTTGCACCCTTTCGATCAACTCAAGAGTTACCATGGCGCCTATATTTACCACCATGGAGTCAACGGTGGGGAACTTACCATGGAGTCCCACCCAGGTCTCGCACTTTCACTTGAGGAGAACACAGAAGAGCGCCGTGACGAGCTTTATGAGTTGATTCGTCGGCGCTATGCACAACAGAAGTTCAAACCTGTCAACATACAATTCAGGACAGAGCTAGAGAAAGGTGTGCCGTTTCTGGAAACCGAGGCTTCCAAGGTACTTCAAGCTCCTGCTGTCGGAACCACCGTCAGAATTACTGGCGGTAAGTGTGTTACTCAAATGCCGAACGACCTGCCTGTTGCTACAGTCCCAGCTCCGGAAACGACAAGCTCTGATACTCAGCCGAACTCTTGGACCACTTGGACTGAAAGCGTTGGGAGATGGTTTGAGCTCACCATCAGCCTTGCCAAATACTTCGCAGCGGCTCGTCAGCAGAGCGGATCGGAAACTACTGGTCGCATAAAGGATGCCTGGGACAGCATTCGTTCTTGGTGGTCGTCGGGCTTCAAGACGTCTTGAAGTTAGAATTCTTTAAATGATCAATTGTCTTTGAAACAGACACGGAGAACAACTTGCTTTTTGTTTCGCACGGCCACTGAGTTTTGTTCTGTCTGTGCTTTGGAACGGCTTTTAGTTCAACGTCTCATGACACTCATTCTTCAATGCTGCAGGGGCTTATGCAGCGGCGCCTCTCATTTTCTTCTCCCATTCTTCCTCAAGTCTCCATTGTTTGCGTCAAACTGAGTTTCTGAAGGCTGATATGCACATGTATGAGCTCTATTCGACTATGATTATGAACGCTTTTTCTCTTTATTTCAATTGATTTATCTTTGAATTGGTCTTCTTTGACTCGTCTCGCACACTTAGGGCTTTTTGTCATCGTCTCTGCTGTCATGATTTGCTTTATCGAAAGGACTCTGTGGGGTAGAAGTCAGGCGATCTGTGCCTGTAACCACCTGGGGGACTGGGTAGTGGCACTCCTTCTCAAACATGTCAGCTGTCAATGCTCATGTCCGCAACATCGGTGACGTACGATATCGTCTTTCAATAGAGGTGTAACATCCTCGCTTGATCGGAACAGAAGTTCTTTGCCTTTATATCCTCGCTTTACTAGTTCGCAAAATCCTCTGCTAATCTACTACATTCGCTGCACCACTTCAT
Source organism: Neopestalotiopsis rosae (assembly GCA_023078685.1). Taxonomy (NCBI): domain Eukaryota; kingdom Fungi; phylum Ascomycota; class Sordariomycetes; order Amphisphaeriales; family Sporocadaceae; genus Neopestalotiopsis; species Neopestalotiopsis rosae. The sequence continues at coordinate 1,524,007 of JALGAS010000001.1, forward strand.
GATTCTCCGCCCGTCTCTTTCGTCTTAAGTAGATCACTTGGCCTTTCCGAAATGCGAATCGAATATCGCAAGAGAGCATGGGAGAACCTGCAGTCTTTGACATATCATATTAGTTTCTACTGTAGCTTTCCAACGACTTTCTTGGTTCGTGCTGACGTCCATCATTCCATTTTCGGCGACATCTGGAAACAACACATCTCAGCTTACTATAGATCGTGGCGGGACCGGGTTATCTTCTCTTTAATCTTGCCGACGGAATCGCCAGGTCGATGACACGGCGTCATTCACCAACACTCATTTGTATGCTTCTGGGTCGGACCGCAAGTCAGTGAGCATGCTCGATAGGATGCCCAGACTTTACCCCCACATGCACTAGGCCCAGAAAGCCATAGTTGCAAAAATGTTGGTTCCTTTTGTCTACCTTTGTCTGCCTTTTTCTCCAGCGCAGACGTTCACCCTTGTCGTTCTCTCAGCAACGACTTCCCCAGACAACAGTCTCCCGCCGATGCGTCATGAATAGGTGAAAAACCACAAACGGATGATGAAATGTGTTTCAAGCACGAGAAGGTGACAGATCCGGGTCGACTAAATGATGTCTATTTAGGACGTGCTAGAATTAATTGAGCATGGTTAAATAAGATCCAGAAATGGCGCTCGAGAACGATAATTTTCGTCCATATGGGTGGGAGCCAAATTCGTTACTGACTGTATTGCCACATACTGTATAACACCCAGACAGATTTTTTCCGCTTTGCCGGTCTGCTGTTAGCGTCCGTTCTGAACTCCGTGCCTGGATGCTGGATTAGGTCCACATAATTCTGGGCTGCTCCTTCCGCCGACCAGGCAGATTTGATAGCGCAACTGTTGCCATGCATCAACTGTCGCGTGAGCGGATAACTGGTTTCGAACTGGACAGTGGCCAACGATTCCTATATACCATACCCCATCCCAACTCAGGATGTTGGACTACGAGATGATGCCCGTGCCAGGTGACCAGAGTCGACTGTCCGCGAAAACAGCAAAATGGATTCTTCCGGAATCGTTTAACACTGTGTCATTGCGGAACACGCAATTATCATGTTCTCTTGAATCATCAAATCTCGGAAAGGTATCCGCTTTGCCTGTCAACGGCGGAGTGATTCTTATTGATGCTGATAAGTACTGTTTGAGGCTGTTCAGAATATTTCAAGGTACAAGTAAATTATTCGGTGCAGGTTTCAATTCCGACCCATATAGCACGAAATTAGTGTCCTGGAGACCACTATGTACCGTTTCACTTTCGTACGCAACTCTGCTTACACCTTGGAAGGAACCGACGCATATTTCCCAAGAAAGTAAAACATGCGCATGGCCGTACCTATCTGGTACGGCAAAGTACATGTCCCAGACCACTTGAGGGCGGTACACCAGCGTTGTGGAGTGCGGTCACCGTATCGGCCTGGCAGAATCACTCTTGTCGTTGCTGTTTGCTCAACCCCAAATACACATCAAGTGTTGACGGTCCACGTCCGGAAAGCCGGAGTTAAGGTCCACATATCCTCGGGTTGCGGGCGTATGATCCACACCTCCCCAGTAATGTGGGCCTCGATGTTGATATCGATGGCGATTGTGCGATGCATCACCTTCATGACTTCAAGACATTTCAAGCACAGAGAAGTGGAGGTCTACAGTAATGTACTTCGTCCAGCATGATCCATTCTCCACCTCAGCAAGACTCAAAATCGGTCTTTGCAATTTGAGATGACGGTCACCATAATGTATTATCCGGCGGCTAGCAAGTTTGCTGGAGGAAGCGACAAGCCAGACCACATCTCTTCCGTGCATCAACGCTGTAAACAGGCCACTCCTTTTATATGCCTAAGAGCTGAAACCGTACACTAAAATCCATTCCAACCCATAGTCGACCGGCCATGGTTCTGTATTGTTGGCCTAATATGTAAACAGCCTCTAGTGCGCTTTTGTAGCCGGCTCACCTGGCTCGTCAAGCTTGACTTTTTATCGTCTATATAAGCCCTTCTATCTTCCTCCTCCTTCGAATTTTATTGTTGCTGCCAAATACGTCCATCAACCTCCTGCTATCTAATTCATGATCCAGATACCACATAAAGTATCATCACCTACCTATATTCCGGTTCAACTGCAGGACCATGGCAACAGAGGTAATTGTCCATTCCGGTGCAGAAGTCTTCCGTCTGTCCGTATTTCTTGCCCAACTACTGCAGCATGCACCGACCAAATCCTTCGTTTTCGGTTTCTTGTGTGTTGTCACAGCCTTGTGGTACGTGGTCCCTTATATGACCTCGCCGCTTCATAGATATCCGGGGCCCTTCTTGGCGGGTGAGTATCAACTCCTTGAACTGTCGTAATCGACCATCTCACATATCTTCTAGCTTTGTCGAACTATTGGCGGATGTACTATGCCGCAAAGGGGTCCATGCACCTCAAGATGAAATCCTTGCATGAAAAGTACGGCCCCATCGTGAGGACAGCGCCCAACCAGATTGACTTGGACTGTCCATCATTAATCAAAATATGCTTCGAGCGACAAGGGCAATTCCCAAAGGTATTCCATGTTTTCCTCTCTTTCTTCAACCGAATCTGTCTTTTTCATGCTTGATCTCTATTGTCAGTGCGTTGACTGATAGTACCAGACTGAATTCTACTCAGTGAGCGGTGTGAAACAGAACGGAAAGATCACATACAATATTTTCAGCGAAACTAGCTCGATCATTCACGCGAGAACAAAAAAGCCGGTAGCAAAGTACTATTCTCCGAAGAGTGTACTTGCTTTGGAATCCAAGGTAGATGAGATCATCAGTCACTTCACCTGCCACCTTGACAATCGATTTGCCGGCAGTGGCTCGAGTTTTGGCCCGGTCTTCGATTTCGGCCAGTGGCTGCTTTATCGTGAGTGACGTTCTATCTCCACGACTCAGGTCCCAAGGCTGCTTCCTATGTTAATATTGCTTTGACTGTTTAGTGACGTGGGATCTCGTTGGACAAGTTACCTTCAGCAGACCCTTCGGGTACCTTGACAAAGGATTCGACTTTGACGGGACTCTTCGCATTTCTAGAAAAGCCGTAGGCTATCTGTCTGTTGTTGGGATGCAACCTTCCCTTGACTACTTCTTGGACAAAAACCCGTTCTGTCGCATTGGCCCACCCGGCTTCAACGCTCTTGTGAACATCTCACTAGAGCAGCTGGGACGTAGAACCAAGGGGACAGACAAACGTGACGACAGCCAGGCCGACTTCCTAGATCACTTCATCGAAGCTAAAGCATCCGCACCAGACGTGGTTGATGATCCGAAGATCTTATCATACCTACTGATCAACATGGCCGCCGGCGCCGATACGACTGCCATCACTTTGCGTTCCATATTCTACCTCTCGCTCAAGCATCCCAAGGTCTGGGCTAGACTCGAGAAAGAGGTCATCGCTGCTACTCGTGCGAGAGGAGGAGACGCTGAAGACGCTCCAGTCTCCTTTCAGACAGCACGCGCTATTCCATACCTCGAGGCGGTCACGCGCGAGTCGCTCCGCTTGTATCCTGGGAACTGTTTCTCCATGGAAAGGTACGTTCCCAAGGGAGGCCTTCACCTTCCCGACGGATCCCTTGTGCCGGAAGGGACAGCAGTGGGCTTCAATGCCTACGTGATCAACCGCAATCAAGACATCTGGGGTCCAGATGCGGAATGTTTCGTGCCCGAGCGGTGGATTCGGGACGAGGGACAGGAGTCTGAGGAACGGTACAGGGAACGCATTTCGAACATGATGAAACATGATCTCTCATTTGGTGGTGGGAATCGCAAATGCATCGGTATGCATCTCGGGCTGATGGAGGTTTATAAGATCGCTGCGACATTGATTCGCCGTTATGAGTTCGAGCTTGTCAGTAAGCGATGGAAGATCTTTTGCCACTTCTTAGGCCCATATTTCACCGGGTCCCAGGGTTTAGGTCCACAACTTAAGTTCTTCATTTACAGGCGAGGTCCACTTTACAGGTTCCAGAGTGCTCCAGTGCGCAGCTACATATTAAGAAATATTGCCACAGCTTCCACAGTTCGAAACGGCAATTGAATAGTGCCGGAACTGTATATCCTTCCCAGGAAAAGGAGCAACGGAACAGAGACCTGCCTGATAAATGTGGATCTTATAACCGCATTCCGCTGTACCACTTTCCATTAACTAAAGTTCTAGTCTACCAGCCTGCCGGCCCGAGACATATGTGGTATTGTTCAAGGCTAACTGTCTTCAGAAGTATGTCCAACCCCATCCAAATTACAGAAAGCGCTTGCGTGGATACAGGAAGGGCACGGTATATCATTATCTCCAGATTTTCCTTTTCATTTCACCATATCCGAAGCCATACCGGTATCCGTGGCCAATGACTCTGGGACATATGCATAGCAATATGGCGAGATGTATCAATTATGGATTAAAATGTCCTGATTCAGTTCTAAACTCTAAACTCAAACGTATGCACACCATTTGACTTGATAAATAACCTGTCTCTTCCTCGTATGCTACAATGACTCTTAACAAAACAATATACGATCATGCCAAACCAAATCGTAAACGCAACTAGTACCTAAGATTCTCCCTGGGCACACCTTCACTCGTGAACCCTGTTGCGTCAGACCTCGAGATCCACAGCCTTGGAGGATTCGCAACCACTGCCATTTGATCCCTGAGCGTAGACGTAGTGCCCGAAAGCACTTTTCAAGCTTACGAAACTAGAAGAAGCCAAGCATAGAGCACCGGCAACAATATTGATATAGAAGCACCGTCGAACTGTTCTCGTGATAGCCTCCAGCACGCCTGCATATAACTCCGGATACTTCATCAAGAGAGCTGAGTTTTCTTCAGCAAGCAGCCCACGCAGATCCTGAGGGGATATATCTTCAGGGAACATCAGAGACTGAAGAAGCTGGACCCCAACATTGTAGTATACGGCGCCGGCTATGGCTACACCAACAACACCGCCACTAGTCTGTGCCACTTTATGAAGAGCGATGTTGTCTCTTCGCTGGTCACGAGAAATTTGACTGTCCATAGATTCCAGAAACTTCGAGGACATGGTGAGTGTGCTTTGCCACATGAGCCCAACCCCAGTACCACTGATAGCTTCGCATGCCATGACAGAGTGGATCGAAGCATCAACTGTGATGCTCTGCTGGAGACTAGAGCCGATCGTCAGGAGAGCTGCTCCGATGACGACAAGCAGACGTTCGCAAGACATTGCCTTGACGAGATAAATGGATGCCGGCATGGCCACGACGAAGGCTCCGGCGAATGGCAGGAAGTGCTTTGCAGCGTCGAAGGCGCTATCCCGGTGTACAAGAGTGAAGTAAATTGGCGTATAGTACAAAGTGGTGCCGCATACGATCGAAGCAAGAAAGACGCACAATTCCGAAAAGAATACTCCAGAGTGGCGCGCGACAATAATTGGAATTGCCGTGTCCTGTCGTTCTCCTCGACGAATCCTCGTGAGTTGCAGAAGCGTGTAGGCGGTTAAGATTCCGGCCACGAGATCAAGTAGGATCCACACCACGATCGTGGGCGCAGACTTCCAAGCCCATACAGGACCCGAGAATGTGCAACCTAGCCCAAAAAGGATGAAGAAGGTCATCCATGAGACAATCCCAATCCACTCCGATCTCTTGGGAGCTTCTTCTCGGTTGTACTGTTTATTCATTGAATTGTTGTTACTTTCTCTCTGCTGCTTGCAGGTCAGTAGAGACGCGTAACCGTGGATTAGACGCTCACCTGTTTCTCGGCTGTCGGTTCATCCGACCGCAGCGAATGACTCTCGTAGCCCATGAGGAGCAGTACTGCGGCAATCATGAGCACTGGGATGACGATGAAAAAAGCCTAGAATGAGTCAGCCATTTGGATATATGATTTGCTTCATGCGTTGTATACCCAGCGCCAGGTCGCGTGTTTGGCCTCAGCAAAGGCCCCACTGACCAACGGGCCCACGAACAGGCCCAATGGGAAGAAAATGCCAATGAATCCCTGAACCTTGGTGAACTCACTACGAGGGACCATTTGTACGTTTTCGAAGAGGGCGCTTTGACTTATTAGCGTTTGGTACCTAAGCATTAGAAGCCTTACATTTGATCAAAGATCACGGAGCCTATAGCCAGAATAACTCGGCCGAATATGATTGTCTCCATATTTGTGGCGAAACCTACGAATAGGGAACCAAGGATGCTGAACATTGCTCCAACAATGCCGAGCGTTTTCGGTTTGCAGACACTCGAAAGCTTCCTGACCACTGGGACAAATGCCACACCAGCCAGAGCATAGACTAGGTTCAGCCAAGGCAACATCTGTATCTTGCCAAAAGCATTGAAGATAGGGACTTGGATGTTGGCAATGTTACTGGTATTATAACCTGGCGGGATTTCTCAGTCATTGATCACATGAAATGCAAGACGCAGTTCATCGCCGAAAAAGGTAAGAAGAGTAAGAAGCGAGGTGTAGAGAATTAATTGTGTCTTCTCTTACCGTCGATCAAGGAAAACAACGCATTGCCACAAAACAGCAATGGCCCGACTTTTCTGATTGATTGGGACATGTTGCGGGAAATGATGTTTCAACTGGCTGTGCTGATTTGAAAATCAGAATGCACAGTTTTTGTGTTTCATGGGACTGTCACTTATATACACTTCTAGGTGTTATCGATTGACAACCCATAAGCAAGCGATTAGGCATCCATGCAAACATTCAAAGAAAGTGCACTAGTTATGGTCTCGACAGACAAGGTTTGTTTTGCAACCTTGATTGACAGCGTCTGACTCAAAGAAGGCGAATCAAAGCTCATCAATTGCTCTGTGCTTGAGCAAACATTCTGATGATCACAATGACGCCAGCACAGCGGAATGCGGTCATAAGACCCGTATCGGACAGATCAAACCCCTGTTGCTATTGCCACTCTTACCGGATCACAGGGAGAGGCACTATGGACTCCACGGACTACGTCCGGGAAACCGGAGCTAAGGCCCACAATATCTACGGCTTGCGGACGTATGATCCACCCGCCAAGCAAACATGGCACGGGCAAGTCGAATAATTGACCAACCGAGTCAGATTGACAAGACGCATCGACGTACTGTGCAGTAGCTCTTGGTTGTCAGTACCTGTGGGTAGGTAGGTAGCCGTAGAAGCCGGCTCCAGAGTGTTTCCCCTCCTGACCACCAACACATGTTTGTTCTTCTTCGATCTTCATGGGTGCATGACCATGACTACAAGGATGGCCGGAAGCAACTGGGGCTGTAACTGTACTATGTAATCCTTGTCCAGTGCATGTCGACACCCCCATACCAGGCAACAAACACACAGGAGTTCCCTACACTCCACTCCCGCGTTCCATAGCTTGTTCAATACTCTGTAGGTATAGCCACTCTGTTAGCCCATAATAGCTATACCGGCTATGACTCCCAATTTGCACTGCCTCATGAACTGAATTTTGGCTCAACGTGATGATGCTATATTCCTTATGTGAATGCAAAAAATGAATTTTCCTGGAGGCCTGTGATACTGTGATTGTTTCCGCATTTTCCGTCTAGGAAGCCCCTGTCGGTACACGATTTTCACAAAACCTTATCCCTCGACGAGGGTATCCGGTCTATTGTTCTGAGAACCCGCTTGTCGCCATAATTTGGATTGCATGATACCACGTACAGCACAACGTGTCGTGATCGAAATCTGAGGCTTTCACTAGTTGGCTTGCACAGCCCACTCGAGACCATGTATACCCAGCGCAGCATCACCCTCTGCTTTCCGGAAGTTTGCGGCTCGCCTTTGAGGTCTGGCATGTATTTTTCCACTTGGGGGCGGGGCAACTACATTCCCTACATGGCAGTGCCAGAAACAGCAGTATTTAAACCTACGGAATGGTCACCACAGCTATTCTTCTGTGTCCAGAAACATCTCGTCCTCCAACCTCTCGCTTCATCCATTGCAAAATATTCCAACATTCTGCTGCAACTATTTGATCATTTACACCAAGCGTTCCCGATCCATAATCATGCCTCACTTGAAAGAGATTCATGACCAGCTCTCTGAAATCGACCACGTCTTCGTCTGTATCGACCCAGTTGACCTCGACAACATCTGGCTATGCCTGTGGGCTCTGGTTCGTGTTCCAAACGCTAAGATCCACATTGTCCTGTCTCCCCGCGTACTCGACCTGCGAGTGCCGAACTTTGGCGACCAATTTGGAGAGCTCTTCAGAAAGGTTGGCGCTCACTATATGCTCGACGTTCTCGAGAAGGACGCAGAAGATATCTACAAGCAATTGGGCGATGAGAGCCTTCACGCTTATTTTTCTCGGGACTCGACGTTCCAAGACGACCCGCACACCCGAGTACACATACCACTATACATGCGTGTATCGGCTCTCCGCATTCTGGCGAAGATTCGTTCCAAAGGGCATCCCATGTCGCGTATCGACATGTCTTGGGACGAGCGCTCCATGGACACTATTGTGCCCGGCATCCGTCATCCGACCCACGTTTTAGACATGCTTTACGCATGTACTCAAGAAGAGAAGCAGGAGGCGCTCAATGCCATGGTTTTGCGCGGTCTAGAGCGTGAGGAGGGGCTGGTGGCCGTCATGGAGAAGACAGGCAAGCGTTTGGCTGAAGAGCTCGGCTATCAGAAGATGGAAGACGTTCTTGGTCCTTTGAACGATGTAATCAAGGACTTTCAGGGTCAGACAGCTGCCGCCGCACGAACACTTATCTTAGGTGGAGGTCCTTTTACCGAAATGAGGCGCCTGCTGAAAGAGACGGCGCTGGTTCCTGTTGCTATTGTGGCTATGGCCCGCACCTGGTTTGCCGACGTCAATATATTTCCCAACAACTACAACGATCTGATGGACCTTGATGCTTCGATGGACACGGAAGATATCATCAGAGAAAAAGCCATCCCCACGTGGATCTTTCCGACAGAATGTGCAAAGGCCAAGGTGAAGGATAAGGAGGTTCTTCGTCCTTGCGCGCTAGACTTCTCCGATGACGACACCAAGCGCATTTTCCAGGAAGCTGGCGACATGGACTCGTACACGCAGGCACGATCCTTTACTGAAGAGACCAAGACACTGGCCAAGGTGCACATGTTCGACGTCCTGACCGTTGTCCCGCTATCCCGCCCCTATGCTCTGGAATATCGAAGCTCTGAGAGCTATTGGGGAGAAGTCGATGGAAAGCGGGTTATCAGGATCCGCGAAGTAGCCAACGGTCCCATCAATGTCTTTTATCCGGACGCAGAGAAGCTGGCGGCCTTGAAGGACGATGCGATGAAGGAGATCAGCTATGTGCTCTCGCCAGTCTCGTCCACGACATGAAGTATATTGTGTGTCTGACTCAGTCTGGCAGAAAGTCTTGGACCTCGATCAGCATGTTCCTATCAAGTATTAGCAGAGTCGTGGGCCATCTAAATAGAATAGTGAATGGAGGGAAACTGGGGAGGAATCACAAGCGAAAGAAGTGAGTAGCTAGTTGTGCTCCGTTTTAGACTTATCAATTGACATTCAAATACTTCCCTGCTTTATGAAAACTGGAAGGAATTGTTAGGAGGCGAAGTAATCTATTCTGAGTAGAAACCAAGAAAAAAAAAAGCACCACAGTAATTGTTCTAGTTTCTCTTTTCGTCGACATATCTACAAACTTGTAGAACTCTGCTTAAGGAACATCTGTTTTAAGATAGCAGAGACAGCTTGTAGATCAAGACTTTGGTGCAGTTCGATTGAGCTCAAACTTTTGTTGGAGGACCGTCGTAAACAGGCAGTCCCTCGTCTCCTGTGCTAAGGGCCCATTCTGCCCACCGACCGGGAATACACTGGACGCCTTGATGGAAGTAGAGCTTCTTCTAGCCGACGAGGCAGTCGTAACCTGGTGGTCATATATCCCTGCAAGCGATTGACTAGCTATCGCAATCAGTAGCTGGGCACATTGCAAGGGATGGACGAAGACCAATGCAGAACGAGAAAGGGGTTGAAGCGGAAGGCGGAAGATGGTTGGTAGCTGATGTCGAAGAGTATCCTTTCGATGAGATAAAGCAGGTGTGAGGGCCATATTCTAAGATTTTACAGCAGCACAGCGATGTACGCAGCGGGTGGGTAATGAAACTTTGGAATCCTTGGAATGATTAGAGATTTGACTCAAGGAGAGAATGCCGTGCTTCTTTTTATTCCTTCGCCCCGTTTTCCTCGTCTTTGCCTGCGCACGGTATAATCTCTATTACATCCAAATATACTCGCAGACGAAATATCTGAAAAGCTAAATTTAAAACATCGTTGCCATGACAGGAGCACTGTGGAAGTGGTTGTAAGGCAATACGCGTCTTATGATGATATGTGTGATTAACCATAGCCATGCGCATCATAATACCTCTCTGGTGCGGCAAGTCGCATGTTCCAGCACAATCGAAAGCGGTACACCAGCATAGCGGAAAAAGGCTTTAAGACCCGCAGCGGCCAGACTAGCCCCCGTTGCTGTAGCCACTATTGCCTGGCCCAAAGAACAGGCACCGTAAACTCGACGGACTACGTACTACGTACTACGCCCGGAAGCCGGAGTTAAGACCCACAATATCTTCGGTCTACGGGCATCCACTCACCAAGCAAACATGGCATGGGCAAGTCGAATAACTGAACAACCGAGTCAGATTGACAAGACGCATCAACGTACTGTGCAGTAGCTCGAGCTGTCGGCACTATGCTGATTGGTACGGATTAAGTATCTGATTGCGCATGACAAAGAGAAAGATGTCCAGAACTTGATTGTTCACACTTTTTGATAAGCAATGAAGAATGGGTAATTTCTTAATCTAACATTGATAAAGTGTACATCAATGCATTATCCCGGCTACAATCATCTTCGACGTGGACCACCAGCGGTCTTCGTCTTTCATTCTCCGCTTTCCTCCTGATACAGTAGTACTTTACCGCGATGTTGTTCATACCTGTGGGTAGGCAGCCTTGGAAGCCGGCTCCAAAGTGTTTTCCCTCCATGACCGCCAATACATGTTTGTTCATCTTCAAGGATGCATGGCCATGACTACATGGATGATCGAAAGCAACAAGCAACTGGGGCTGTGAGTGTACTACGTAATCTTTGTCCAATACATGTCAGGCAGCAAACACACAGGAGTTCCCCACACTCCATTCCCGCATTCCATAGCCTGTTCAATACTCTGTAGGTATAGCCACTCTATTGGTCTGGAATAGCTACGCCGGCCATGCTTTCGAATTTGCACTGCCTCATGTGCTGAATGTTGGCTTCAACGTGTCAATGCCATTCGTAGGCTGAAAGGAGCACTACTAATGTTTGTATGCCTGTTATGGGGTCTTATAGAGCACGCTGAACGAGACACACATATATCTGACGGGAAAGATACAAGCCTGCAAATCTAAGCATCTTTCCTATTGACCCGTCCCCGTTCGCTGAAACTAACACTTCTCGCCAACGACTGCGCAGCTTGCTACACAATTTCTTACTTTTCCCATAGTTAATCAGATCGCCACCCACACCTCCCTTCGAGCAGCAATACCACGACACGGTCGACTGGTGCAAAGAGGAATAAAGCGTCGAGCTTGAAATCAGTCAAGCCCGTACATCTAAACTTAAAGCGGGCTACCCAGTCCTCGCATTCGCCGGTGCAGCATCATGCACTGCTCTCGCCCTCACGGCTTCAACATGAACAGCCATAAAAGGGGGCATAAAAGGGTGTTGAGAGCTTGCCAAAGGTGCAGGCAAAAGAAGAACAAGTGTGACGGAGAGTTTCCCTGCAAGCGGTGCAAGGACGACGGGTCCGTATGTACGGTGGGTAGAAGAGAGAAGAAAGAGTATAAGAAGTTACCTCCAGGGTGAGTTGTGCATAATCCCGCAACAAGGTACCGGCGTGTTTGGATACTAACTCACCTATAGCTATGGCGAGGTATTGGAAAACACACAGCTTGCTTTGATCGCCACCGTACAAAAGTTGTACGCCATGGTGCGCAATGGTGAGCAATAGGATCTTGCCGAGCCCGAGCTCAATGATGGTGGCCAGCCTGTTATCCACAATATTGTCACTCTGCTCGGATCGATTCGCCCCGCCGAGGATATTGATTTACCTCCTCACACTAGCTGTCCCGAGGACGAGGCTGGTCTTTCGAAATTGGCTGCTGAGATAGAGCTACATCGTCAAATGAACCATGAAACCCTTCCGACATCTATCAAGACCGAAACCGAGTCGATATGTGATCGGAGAGAATGCGTCAGCTCGTCTGAGCTTGGCCTTCCGGAATCTGAGCAACACTCCCGGAAAGCGATAATGGCGAACCAAAATATCCAACCTCCGCCGCCCCCGAGCTTCCACTCCTGTAGCGATTTCGTTACGAGTACGCTATCCAACAAACTAGATCCCATTGCACTGCTCTCGGACGAGCCGTCAAACCAGACATTTTACCCAATACAGGATATGGGAACGCTAACGTCCATGAGTGAAAGTTCGCAATTTATGCAGCAAATGGATGTGGACATGACAGGCATGATGCTTAGCCACGGCCTCCTCGGATCGGAATTCAGCATGCTCAAAACACACGTTATGTCAAAACCCAACCCCAACATCATGCTCGGATTAGATGATTCTGCATTCTATTCAGGTTACGGCTGGGATACATGACACTCATGAGAAGATATGGGCAATCCATGCAACTTGTGCCTACGACAATTGAGAACCGCCCTAGGAGAGTGTAGTCAGTCAATAGTCACACGGAATAGACTTGCCACCTGTGGATATCTTTCTTTTTCACGCCAGCATGCGCAAATCAGGACACTCGTCGTCTATATTTCTGAGTCAATTCGAGATAATGGAGATAGAATGCCAGCGCAACAACGATCTCAGATTTTGAATTGATGCCCAAGTCAGACAACGCATGATCCATGCTCTTGGTTTAATTTAGATCAAAGCTGCTCCTTTTTCGACTTCGACGAATTCTTCTGCTTCGGATTTGCGCTGGTGACATATATCGTTCCACGTTCTAGTAATTTAATGGTTAAAAAAAACAATAAACTTCTCAGTCCATTCCTTAGTACTTTCTGCGTCTAATCGAAGATCTAGTATTGAGTACGCATGAGTACACCATTTTTGCAAATCAACAAAGATGTTCGGACCTCAGCAGGGGTTTCTCTTCCGTCGCGTCTGATTTGTGCATCTTCGCACTCAACTGCCACCCAGTAATCCGGTGAAAGAACAGGAAAACAGAAATTCTCCTCTTCATTAAATCTCGGAATAGACTCTCATTTGCTGTAGAAATTTTAGCAAAGCTGCAAGACTAGGGAGAAATATATGCTTTACCTCTGCGCCGCTCCCTGATACTTGCTGCGTGTTTTCGCGGCGTCTCCGTGCTAAGCATCAATCTGCTGAACCACGAATGATTGAGCTCAGGGTATGTACAAGCTGGTTCCTCCAGTCTCCCGACAACATCACCAAAATGCCATTCGCCAACATCAACGTGGACAACATCCGTTTCGGGCGGGTGATTAAGCATGGAAATTTCGAACTTGAAAGCAAGCGTGGCGCCAGAGCTTCGCATTGTAAAACGCGTTTCAAGTATGCTCAAGTCCAACAAGAAGTAAAAGTATGTACCGCCTTGACCATCACAGGTATCAGCGCATTTGAATAGAACATACGGCTGGGCGCATAAAACATCCGCATTGCTGTTCACAGGGTAGACTTTGGCGTTGGCACCGTTAACATTACCGAAAAGACCATTCAGATATGCATGTGGGACATGGAGCACTGCCCGAAATAAGCATGCTTGGGGAGGGTGAGGCAAGTACAGCGATGGCGCACGGCAAGATGTGGGATTCTGGTCAACGCGTGACACGAGATGCGCAGGGCCATGTTGAGGGAAATCAACGGATTGAAGCGACATGTCTGGGCTGCGGAATTTGGTGAAGTGTTGAAAGATAGGTGAGGGCGATGTCAACAAGATAAAGAGTCCCATATACTAGTGGTATAGACCGGAATCTGTGCCCAGGTTGAAGCATTATGAATCGCAGAGGGGTGGTTAGGCCAACAAGCTAGTATTTTAGGCGTTCATTTTACAGTACCTCGAGGACCAAAGCTATGTACATACAGTGCAACTACAGTCTAGCTTGATGGAACAAAAGTAATACGCAAAACGTGCACTGCCGTTTTCAGATCTATCTCCCAAGAAACGCCAAGAATGGAGTATTCTGGATAAGTGGATACGTGTGATGTTTCCAATTCCTGCACTTCGAATCGAGCTACTTTTGGGGCAAGACTTGCGACTGGCCAGTGTCTTGAAATCAAAAGCGTCATAAATGGAGATACATAGATTGGGAATAAGGGATCGCGAACATTCCCCAATCGCTGCAGGACCGGCAAGGACTGGGAACTTGTATGTATTGCAGCACCCATACAGTATTTCGAGCAAAAACCAACAATATCATATTTCCACATCAGATTATGACACGGCCGCATTTGCTTAGTTGCCATGTGGTCTATTCTGAAAGCCCCACGGCTACTAGAATTTGATAAAAAGACGGCACAACCTCGTGAAGAAGAGGATGGCACACATCAATCGGCAACGAAGGATCTTCCCTCTCACCAAAATCGGCATAGCGACTGTATCTACAGAGACATGCTGGCTCACGTGCCTCTAAGCCAGCGTCTTGTCGATCGCTTAACCCAGGCAACGATCGATGTTATGCCAATGGATGCTTGTTCGATACATCAGTACGACCAATAGGCTCAGCCACACCCCCACCGCTTAGCTGCTTCATCGACCACGTGGTATACCGACTTCAAATATCGCCTATCATATTACTATCGGTCACTGTGTACCTCGATCGCTTGAAGTCCAAGATACAATCTCACAAGAAAATCTTGAAGTGCACTGCACATCGAATTTTCCTGGCAGTCGTACTCATCGCCTCGAAGTATCTTGATGACTTCTCGTCCATGAATCGCCTGTGGGCAGAGGAGAGTCGGATGATTTACAACAACACACTCTTCTGGTTTACGTTGGATGATGTCAGATTCATGGAGATTGAGATATTGTTTCTATTGGACTGGAATGTAGGCCTCAGCCCGTATAGCGTCTATGAAAAGTCGAAGCTATTCTTATTGGAAACAAGCGAGAAAGAATCACTCTGAGTGGTTGTTGAATAAGTGATGCGATCCGTCCAGATAAAGCTCTCATAGATCTTGCATTTTTCTTTCCACGATACTGGGTTGGTATTGCTCTCATCTAGGGGGTCCTTCTGATAAAGTTATTACGTTGGGAGATTTGCATTGAACTCCTGGTTAGATTGTAATTTGCTTCAGCTACTTATCTTATCCACCAACCATGCAGCATGCAAATGCGGCAATCAAAGTCTTCAACAAAATGTGATTTTCGTCACTACCAAGTTTGTAACCACACGTTATTTAATAATCAAGTATGACTGCAAAAATGCAACTACAGAAGGAAACAAAGAATAACACAACCGACTCTCCCTTAGTGGCATCGTGTGAATGCTAACCGAAT
Source organism: Neopestalotiopsis rosae (assembly GCA_023078685.1). NCBI lineage: Eukaryota > Fungi > Ascomycota > Sordariomycetes > Amphisphaeriales > Sporocadaceae > Neopestalotiopsis > Neopestalotiopsis rosae. Next base: position 1,539,560 of record JALGAS010000001.1, read on the forward strand.
AAATATAGTCAAAAGGCACAAAGGACGACCAAGAAACAGAAAAGCAGCAAAAGAAAAGCAGCACCACTTCCGTCAAGATCTTTCGTATCCACCAATGAGGATTTCCAATACGAGAGCGCCCGACCCTGCGACTATGCCAGCAACATTCTCTTGACCAACACTGACATCATCGTAAGAGAATGTGTAACCCTTTCCATCCAATTCGTTTTCGTGGACAATTCGGCTGTAATGGTTGGTGGGGCCACTAAGATAGTAACTTGTGTTTGGCAAGGATGGCTGTATCTCACCACCATGCAGGAGGAGAGTAGTACGAACAAAGGCTGCACATAAGCGCGGTACAACTGCACGGTGAATGGCATTATCGAAATCCATAATGGCAAACGGCCCTGTATTACAACCCCAGATGTCGGCCGTCGTGGGTCGACTGTAGGGGCGGTTGTCACCCTCACAAGTGAGCTCATCGTTGGCGGCTACCCGGCATGTAATGGACTGATTGGCTCCGTTGTCAAAGATCAGGTCTTCCGTCAGGTATAGCTCCCACACGCGATCTATGTAGTCCGTGTAATAGCCATCCGTCGCCCCGGGATTGATAGTCTCATAGAGATTTGGGGATAGTGTTCGGAGAGGGTGGCCTTGAGGTGAGTAGACACATAATTGGTTCCATGGCATTTGACCCGAATCCGACTGTGTCTGCAGTTCATCGCACACTTGCTCAACTGCGTTACTTGCGAGTCCTTCTACGATCTGGACTTCGCCGTTATCGAGTGTCAAGATCATGCCGAGTGAGAGTCCGATAAAATCCACAAAGGACAGATTTGCAAATAAGCCACCTTTCTTCGTATAAGTAAGCTCTATAAACCCCCAATCGACTGTTGTGGATGGATCTTCCAAATTCGAGGCGGATGGTTCCTGCAGCATCGTCGCGCCGCTTGCGGATCGCAACGCAAAAAACTCAAGCTCGCCCCGAGCGATCCATACGCGACCAGCAGATATATAATCAGGCAAAATCAGATAAGTTGCGGACGAGTCGTCATCCAGATACGGTATAGGAATAGCAATATTAGCGTTGTCCAATTTTGTGGGCATTGATCCATTCAGTGGTGTAGGATAGTACCAAGTACCTGAGGCGGTCAAGAATACGATGTCGCCTGCAGTGGTAATGCCAGTCACATATGCATTGAGATCGCAAAGTTTGTGACTATTGACGAACTGAATTGCCAATGATTGATTGAGATTTCGTTGTGCAAATCCAAAATGTCTGGAGCGGCCTCCATGATCAGTAGATGAAATGGGCGACGACAAACCGGCCAGGATTAACTTGACTATAGAGATCAGCCGATAATGTCTCATTATAACTAATTGAAAAACCAACTATTAATGATTTCAGGTGGTCAGGAGGCTGCTAGCCTTAAATAATAAATTACTCCTGGCTTCTTGGCAAATCCGAAAACTGATTTGGGGTATGACATGTGCCTGGAGAGCCGTATAGCATACATACCATTGGCAGCGCCTTTTAAAGACGACCTTATGCACCAGGAGCGCCATTTCTGGAAACTTAACCCAACGACGTCCACTGCGCTCCGATTACGTCTACTTCCAACACCGCTCCGAGTATTTGCAAGCATATAAAACTGACCAGCCGTATTCCTTGCATTTCCATCAAATAGCTGTTAGATTATCCTTCTAGTTGCACGGCCTCAGGATTATCGAAATCGCTGACGCAGCCACAATGAAAGCCATTGTTCACCCTTTGTTCTTCGTATGGATCGCTGCTACAGTCTCCCAGTCTCTTCCAGCCGCCAGCAGTGCAACGCTTGATTTGCCATCATGTGCAGTAAGTCATCCCGTTGGTTCCTGGATCGCAAGACTGAAACTTGTTACTAATAGCAACTATTACAGCAATCTTGCGTCTCAACAGCTTCGGACATATCTGAGTGTGGTGTCGCGGATGCAAGCTGTCATTGTCACAGCGAAGAATTCAGCAGTTCATTCGATGCATGTGTCAAATTAAGTTGCACAATCTTAGAAAATCTAAGTATACATAACAAAATCATAGACCCTAGATATCTAACTAACTTCTAGTCCTAGGCATAAAGAATGCCACACAAAATGAGTGTGGTGCATCGCCGCGCGACAAATCTCAAACATACAATGCATTATCATGTGGCCTCGTCGCTTTATCATGCTGCCTGGTTGTCATTCGACTTGTTTACAAAAAGTATTTTCAACCGAATTCGCTTGGCACCGACGACTGGCTCATATTTCTTACCATGATTGTCACGATTCCATCTGCCGTGGTAAATGTGAAGTTCCTTACTGGCAACGGTCTCGGTAGAGACATCTGGACATTGACGCCTCACAATATCACAAATTTTGCCAAGGGCTTTTATTATATCGCGATATTATATTTCGTTGAGGTGTCTCTCTTGAAGATGTCCATTTTGTTTTTCTATCGCCGGATATTTCCAGGAAAGCAAGTGCACCGCGTTGTCTTAGCCATTGGGGCGTGCAACGCCCTTTTTGGTTTGTCTTTTGTCCTGTTAGCCGCCTTCCAGTGTCAGCCGATCAGCTATAATTGGACGCGGTGGAGGGGTGAGGAAGAGGGGCACTGCCTGGACGTTGATCACATCGCGTGGGCCAACGCCATCATTAGCATATTGCTAGACCTATTAATGCTTGCGATTCCCTTCCTGCAGATCAAAGACTTGAATTTGCACTGGACAAAGAAAGTCACAGTAGGATGCATGTTCATTTTGGGAACTTTGTAAGTCGTCAAAATCGCTATGCACTATATTCTGGTTGCTGATATCTCCCCAAAGCGTCACAATCATAAGTATTGTGCGTCTTGCATCATTGACGGAATTCAGCAACTCGACAAATATCACTTGGGATTACTGGAGCATTTCTCTGTGGTCGACGGTCGAGATCACGGTCGGAGTGATATGCGCTTGTATGCCGGTACTGCGACTCATTGTGACAAGATTAGTGGCTACTGTGTCCCAGAAATCAGCACAAAGATTGAAATCGGGACAGTCCAGGGGTGATATCATCGAGAAAGAGGGCGAGTCACGCGAGAACGTGACTCCTCGTTCACCCTTGCAAGCAAGTCCCTCCTGAAACGAAGCAACACTGGATATGCAGCAGTCTCGCCTGTCAAGATTCAGTCCTTCCTTTCCCTCATTGTAGCGTACTGTCCGTGTCTATGTATGTACGTCACTTGGCAAAAAGATCAATAAAATTCTTGCAACGCAAAAGTGGTGCTCCTAACATAATTATCTCTAATGACGTTCCGTGTTTCTAATCGAGTGATTTCGATACCTTGGAGTAAGATTGAATATATTTTCTAACATGATTACAGTAAATCATGCACGATTGGAAAACATACTGGTGATTTCGGAGTGGCACCATCTCGACGTAGTATTCTGTCCTGTCTAACTGGGCTACTCTTCTATGGTGAGATACACTTCTGTGGTGCGACACTTTTCTGTGTTTGATACTCTTATGTGCCATGGGTACCTTTCTGTAATTGTGATGGCAGCTGTCCACCTGCAAGTGTCTAATCGCTATTATGCTCTTTTGTCCGCAGAGTCTACAATGCCTCTCGCTTTGAGCCTGGACTGTAAGTGTGGCAACAACAACAAAATTTTGATCTGGTCGATGCGGGTTGACGGCCGTATTCGGCTATGATGGCGCACCACTTTCAATTGGGAAAATATGTATCGGTCCTTTCCAAGGTTTTGTTTTTATGTATTAAGAAGAAAAGAAGAGAAAGAAAAAAAGTCAATAGGGTTGAAACGGATGTGAGAAATCGACACGGTAGCCGGCGGAATAATCTTTTGTCTTGGAATACTGTTCTGTATTAGGATACTGTTCTGTGTTGGGATATTGTTTTGTGTTAGGATACTCTTCTGTGACGGGATACTCTCCAGAAAAGAATCCTTGTCATTGTAGCGCAGGAGTTGTGGGTATATAGTGGGGCTTGCCTGAGAATCCCATTTCTAGTGTCCCGAAATGTTGGGACGACCATCGCAACAAGAAAATATGGTAGGCCACTTGGCCTGCTGCAGCAGCGATCGCATGGCGACATGAAGAATGCGTATATCGGCGCGTGGCTTGCCCTTTGGCGTAACCAGTAGGATGCCAACGACTCACGGTTGGGCGGAGACAACAGCTTTTTGGAGGCGCAGTAGTTCTGGTTGTCAAACAAGAGTCCAGACGACGAGACGCATCCTGGGGGCGTCGATCGCATAGCTGCCCAACGATGAAAATTTGAGAAATATAAATGACGGGGAGAATACGGCCATTTGTCATTGGGTGTATTGTGATGAGGACATCTCAGCTGAGACGGAACGATTCGTAACTCTATATATATGCAGTGCATGTTCACAGTACTGTGATAACTTGTGCAAAGCAGCGATGCCATTGACCTGATGTGCCACAGGTGACTGGGGTGATTTCGTCGCATCAGCATCACATGCGCCAATTCGACTTCCAGAACGCCGCTCTCATCAACGATGGCAGCTGGGACGCCATTCTGGCGCTGCTCAGGGACAGCGGTTTCAGCGGCAAGCACTGGGTAGTTACGCACAATTCAACTGCTGGCAGCTGACAACCTGCGCTTTCCATTCACTGCCATGACGTCTTTGGTGAACGAAATCATGTCCGTAGACCGCATAGAAGGTCTAGATGGTCTCAGTTTCTACCAGGAACCCCAATAGTACAGCGTTTCCGATGCACACTTCACGCGACAGCTCAGATTAGATCTTAGTGTGGCCGTAATAGACTTTCACTATTTCTAATGACAACTTGCAATTTAATGCAGGTGATTTCTAGTGCCTCGAGTGCTTCCTTAGATGTTCCCATCCCAATACCTAATTTAATGTAACACCTTCTTTACCATAGAACGCTTTCCTTCAGAAGCTGTTCAATCGCCCACTAAGCAAATTCCCAATCTAGCGATGTTATGCGGTCAAATATCACACCTTCAAATCCCTTCTTCTTTTCTGATGCGAACTGACACTATAAAAGACGTTGCCGTCTATGGCCTCTATTTTAAGTCCACCGTGACATATAATGCAATGTTTTCATGTGGACAGCCACTCTATGCGCGAGCTATAACTGGTGGCTTGAATTTTCTATCGCTAATACTTATAGCAGAGCAGGTTGTATGTAACAAATATGCGAGAAACCACCAAGAGTGAGACAAGAAGCAAGAACTCGAGCCAGGAATAGGATGCCGCATCTAGCTCGATATCTGGATTAGTTCTGATTCAGATCAGTCGCCATGTCCAAAACATATTGAGGATAGAGCAAATTGTTTAGGTCGTATTCCCCATAAATTGCACCATGTCATCATTCCCGCATAGTTGTGCGGCTTGGGAGTTTAGAACGCAGGAAAAGGAGGGAAGGGATGCAGCAAGGAAGTTTTGTGGGCAGATTGAATTGAGTCAATCCGATTTGAGATTTGGATACTACATGGACATTTTCGCTCTCTTCGCAGCATCATCTCCATACAACATCTTCTTGGTGTTTACTAACATGCAACGCTACAACAAGCACAGTGATAGCATGTACACAAATGCCAATAAAACATAAAATTATTTGGGCTTGGGAGGAGGCTTGGGCACTCCAGTAGTGTCATAGGCCACCACGTCCCTCGTCGAAATTGGTGTCCTCCTTGGAAATCATCTCGTATATCAGGGTTTCCGAGAAAATTATTGAAAGATCAAATGAGACAGCTGTGCGCAAAAGTATACGATCTCGATTCTGTGAGATAAGCTTCTCAGTAGACGCACTTATGATACAAAATTGTGCGTTGAGATGATAGTACTTACAAGGAAGGAGTTTTGTACGAGAAGAAAGCAGGCGGGATTGCTTGGAAAAAGGAGATGGTATTTGCCAACAAAAGGATAAAACAATCTTTTCAACTTGAGAGCTTCGACTAGACCAGTTGTCCACATAAACGGACGATGTAAATGGTTCATTCTAGTTCAGGTAACACTGGGGCAAGCCATATCTTTATACTAGTAATGTGCCGCATAGGACTTGGTCGTACTATCGTGTCATGATCATTGTTGGCATTTCCATTGATGGCCATGAACAGGTGCTCATAGTGAATGATTCAATAATAACTCTTCCCCTAGCAAGTGACAATCATGATCCAATCGAACCATTCGCCGGGGCCACTCTGAAGGATTCATATCAATACGGCAAGAGTCATGTGTCATGTATCATGTGGAAGAGTGGATATCCCTCAAAGCAAAGAGAGCCACCTATAATGACTTACAACGCTCATACAGAGCTTCTGCTTATCTAGGCATGATCCATGTCCAAACGTGACCATCTGTGGGAGAGCAGCCCGAGGACGTGACTTTTGTGACAGATTCCGCATGTTAGATGCATTAGAGGAAAAATAGCTAGCAACGCCATGTAGCGACTTAATTTGCGTCCCTGATCTGCATGTCAAGGCACTGTGTTTCGACATACACAATATTTCGTAACCGTCGCCGTGTTAGCCAACCGTCCAACGTTCCCCGAGGTCCTGCACAGCATAAATTCGTGTGATCTGTATATCGCTTGGGCTATTCCGGATCTATGACAACGAAACCCTGGCGATTTACTGCAGAACACTGACACGGGACATAGTGTCCACTATGAGTGCACGATGTCGTTGAGATGAAGGATCCTAGCGAGAGCATAGTCACATTGACCCTGGCCGCGGAATGGAACCGGAAAGCAACCTACACGATCCTATCTGCATAGTCGAGTCATGGTCTGCATTGAAATAGTCAGCTACTCTAGTAAGGGTACTTTACCCGCTTCGACCAGGGGTGATCTGTCGCTCAAGTTCATTCATTTACCAAAAGAATGGGATAGCGAATCTCGTATCACGCGTTGACTGAGATCTCGCATTTCTCCACATGCCATCATTGTACTTGGCTCACCATCCCTAAGGATACTTGTTCCGTCTGTACTCCAGATTCGGGACGCTTGTATGGGTGGGTTTGTTCGCAGTGTCGAGGAGTCAACGCCGAAGTGAGTTCAGAGAAAATCAAACGCCGACACGTTTGCGCACTGTAAGACGTAGGTATAGCTCTCGGCGGCGACCTGTATTAAACACTCGTCCTGGAAAACGTTCCCGACATATGCAGCAGATACCGCGAAGAAAGCAGATTGCAATAGTTTGGAGGAAGTAGATTGCTTGGCTCTGCAACGCCAAAGGGCCCATGATCTGCCTTCGTGTATCCAGAACCTCGAGTCTGAGTCAGATTCCATTAATGAACCATAAGAATCCAGAAATATTTCTACTAGTATTGATTCGACTGGAACATCGGCAGCGCGGAGGGATGAATCAGCGGTTATCACAGGATTTACTTGCAGGAAGTCTAAATTAAAAGAAGTCAGCAGACATAAGAAATACCGCGCAAGACCTTGGAACAAGTTCTTATGTCAGATTTCTTTTTGAATTATTTCAAGAAGTTATGATCGTGGCATGTACATACCAGCTCTGGCTAATGATCAACCTCATTTGAAGGCACCTTCGTATCCATACCCAGGTGCAAATACGTTCAGAATGACCCGCATCCTAGCCCATCGATTTCTTTTGTCTGGGCAACGCAAAACCCGCGAATCAAAGAATATGTTGGTCTTTATCTTTTTTGCATATTGTAAGAGCAATGACCTGCCTGGCGAGTCTGGTAATGATGGATATTATGACGAATTCTACCCCGCCGCTTTCCCTTGGTCTATATTTGTAGCTTGCCAGCCCGCCGCACAGGAAGTAGATAAGTCATCCTGGATAACGAAATATGAAGGACCCTTCACACGACGTATACGACGCCACGAATCATCATCATTTACTGTGAGGAAGCACATTCTTGCTACGCCCTGACTAAGTGCATCTTTGCAGGATCTCGAGTGGTATGGTGACATTCGGTAACCCAACTTTGCCAGTAATGGCTAGAAAAGGCAGTAGGTTTTCAAATGCACTGCTTTGATGGTATCGTGTTTCGATTCTACTGGTGTTTACAGACATCTGACAAACTGAGTCAGACACACAGTTGGTTGATCATTGTGGTAAGCTTGATTCTTAAGCGTTTCTTAGGAATAAGTGTGTCTGGTTTATTGCAGCTCTCTTTTTCTGCTATCGCTACTGGCTTTGCCTGGTACACACCAGGCAGGAATGTCAGGGGGTTACACAGAATATATATTACTCTGGAAGAAATTTCTCAATATGTGTAGGACAGGAGGGTATCCCAACGGAAGAGCATACCATTACAGAACAGTACAGAAAGACAAAAGAGTAACCCGTCGGTTACTGTATCGTGTCAACTTCTCACATCCGTCTCACCGCTCTCCCCCCCCCCCCCCCCCCCCCCCCCCCCCCCCCCTCCTTTTTTTTTCTTTCTAATTCTTTTCTTTAAATACGCACAAAAGTGGCGCAGCACATTGACTCCAGGCTCGAGGTTCTGAAGCTGTGCTCAATCGATTCTATAGATGCCAGGACACTCTTCTGTACTTGGATACATTTTTTGGGGTACTGCGATATTGTTCTGTGTTGGGATATTCTTCCGTGTTGGTACAAATTTGGCCCATTCCATTGTCGTAATAAATCGCGTCAATGAATCGTGCGGGGTCTGTTTTGGATCATGAACATGATTGTGAGCTACGCCTAGCTCCAAATCCAACCCCACGACCTCAACACCTCAACGAAATATGATATTGTGATATAGCAAAAGCCCTTGGCAGGCAAAATTTGTGATATGTGAGGCATCGATGTCCAGATGTCTTTACCCAGACCGTTGCTAGTAAGGAACCTCACATTTACCACGGCAGATGGAATCGTGATAGTCATGGTAAGAAAGATGAGCCAGTCGTCGACGCCGAGCGAATTCGGTTGAAAATACTTTTTGTAAACAAGTCGAACGGTAACCAGGCAGCATGACGTGTATAATCGATCTTTGTATTGCGGACAGATTCGTTCTGCTTTATTTCAGAGAAAATGTAGCGTAAGTAGAAGTTCTTCAGTGAATGCTGGAAGTGTTCTGGAGGCACAGATCCGTCCACTGTCCTCGCTTGTGTTACTTTCTCATTGACATGGTCATGTCCCGACAGTTCGTTACACTAAAGGCAGGAATGTCAGGGGAGCTCCACGACAACAACACGCACATGATTCCGTAATAGAACCCTTGTCGTCTGCTTGACAGAACAGTATCCCAGCACAGAAGAGTATCTAGGGTACAAAGGAGTTTCCAAGCATCTACGAAGGTCCGCCAGGATACTGCAGCGCTTTCTGTAAATCGGCGGGCTCGATCATCCCAAAGGGCTCAAGTGAATATCAAGAACGACATAGCATAAATTGTCTCCAGAGTTTCAGTATAGTCTTCCAGAATGATGTATGAAACTCATTTAGGCATACATTGGGTTCCGTTACAATATGATCTCAGCCATGGTTTCATCCCAAGTACGTCCATATAAATCGAGTCAAGTTTTAAAGCTGCTTACATCGCAGCTATCAAGTTCGGGAGCATTTGCATCCAAACCTGGTTTCAAGAATTGATCCGCCGCCCTGATGAGTCCTCCTGGATAGCTCCGACATGTCCCATATGCCGAGACGTAGCAAGGCATCCAGTTTGTGGCCACCTCGTCTTCCAGAGCCCTTGGGTACCACAACGCCAATGCTTGGCTCAGCCCAGTTCTCCCACCGCAGCTGTTGCTATGGGATTCCTAAACCAGAGATCCAGGAGGCGTCGTTGGTATCATCGAGCAAGAGACTATGAACGTTATCACGGAAGGAACTTACTATTGGCTGCCAATTGGAGAGCAGATGATGTTGGGTATTGCACATCTTGTCTTCGTGCAGCAGGTAGCAAGTAGATCAACATCTGACTTTGTCCGTCTCAAGACTCCCTTGAAATAAGCTCAGCGTGTCATGAAATATCATTTAGGGAAGATGAGGCTCAACCCGAAGCGTAAGAGTACTTTGCGATGGATTGGGCGACTAAGCAAACTGGATGGAAAGCTCTTTGGAGAAAGGAAAAAAAATAAAAATGAACTACATATTGGATCAGGTCATGTCTACTAGATTGAAGGTTACTAGATCTCGGGACTCGAGCAGGTTGTGTAAACCATTAGATCAATTTTTTTTGAATTACTTTTCCATTTCAAAAGCAAGAAGCGTTTTATTAAATTGTTTCTGCGAAAGGATACGGACACTCCTATTCTTAATCCTAGTCAAAAGACGTCTTTGCCAGCATAGCGCGCATAGCAAGCTGTGCGGGGCCTCGCAGACCGGCTGGACCTCGTGCTTTGCGTAGAAATGGGTGCTATTCAGAGTCAGGCCGGTTTGAGTTTGAGACTTCAACGAGCAGACGTACACTGAGAGGGGGCAAGTCGCCACTGTAGAGGATATCCAGAAAGTCTGCGCCATCGAACGTCCAGGTGTACATATGAGGACATGAAATTTTCATCAGCTGCTCCACATAAGATACCATAGACCGATACATCTCTTTCCTGCGGATAATGTCTGTTGTCGGTCGGTGTCGAAAGTCGAGAGCTGACCTGTCTTAGTGAACGCGAACATCTATCTCCAATTTCTATAACGAAAAGTGAAGAGTTCCGGCTGAGGCACTTGGGATGCATACTTAGCTTGACTAGGCTGAGCGGTGGCTGCGCCGTCTTTCCAAGTCGATATCGATATGCAACAGCAGGTGTGGGCCGGATGGATGCCCGGACTGGGTCGTCTTATGTGCTTACCAGGATGCTCTGCGTACGCACCTGAAGGAATGGATCGATTCTGTAAGCTTTACGGTAAGCCAGAGTATCATGGAGAGCGGGTCTTGCGTGGAGATGGAACAGAGCGACACTCTGCTCTCATCGTTGCCGGCAATCCTCATATCCGATATACGGATAGTGGAGTTCTTGTCAATAGTCTTCAAGAGCCCCAAGGTGGAGAGTCTGATGCAACTTCTTCGGCAGACTGTCGAAGAGTATCTTTCTGGCGGCAGCGGCGATGATTGGGGTTTGGCTGTTTTTGTGCCACATGACTGCGATCAGTGTTGCGTTTACTAGAGGAGCCATGGAAATTGGCTGCATCGTCAAAATTGAAGTTGAGGCCGTGGTCATGGGGTGTGTCACAGTTTAAGTTTGTCAGTATATTTGTGCGATACGCACTTTTGGTGGCTGGAAGCGCCATTCAATTGAAGTTTGCCGCCCTATCGTGATTTGGGAGACGCACTTCATGATCTGCTGTTGCGCATTTCTGGCAGCGATTAGAGTACCGAAGACACAGACTACCAGTATTCTCCTCGTGATGAGCCTGTCATTGTTTCGCATGGTTATGTTACTTGTTTCGATGCTGTTCATATATGGGGATCACCAACAAGGGACCAGTCAATCTATTATATATGCAACAAATTAGGTCCTTTTCGCTGGGTTTGTGCTTGTAGCTTGCACTTTGTTGACAGTGCGCCATGAATCCCGGTTACACTTGCCCTCGAAGTTCACCATTCTTCCAGCGCCGGCAATGGCCACAATCCTCTTTGACGACGAATCCCTACTAAACAGACCTCTTATCTCTGAGATCCAGGTTCGCTTTATTGACTTGTCGGCCGACTCGAGGATCCATTAGCAATAATGACGCCTCTATTGATTGATTCCTCTCCTTTCCTCTTCCCCTGGGCAGACGATGTGGACTGCGAGCCTGTCACTTGCTGCTGCTGCTGCTGCGGTGAAGCTTCTTGCTGCCGCTGAGGTCTTGCTCTCCGCCCCTCGTTTGGCGAGACACCCTCGTTTGTCAACCTTACTTCAAGCTGGTGACCATCGAAGTTGTAGTGGTGTAATCTCTGTACTGCTCTCTCTGCACAATTTATGTTGACACAGGTGATGGTCGCGTGTCCTCGGTTGCCTCCTTCTCTAGATCTGGGGATCTTGATGCTGTTGATTTCGTTACCGCCCAAGCCGCATTTCGAACGGAGCAGAGATTTAATCTGTTCGCTTTGAGTCCGTTTGGATAGTCCCCTAATGATTATTTTCCGGTATTCAGTCTCGATAACTGTAGTGGCCGCCAGGGTCGGGATCTGGACTGGTTTGGTTGAGATGGAGTAACAATTGTCATGCATGTCTCTCGGGCGTGGAACATGATACAATGGCTCTGTGTGATATGTGGGAACTTGCCCAGGTGGGACGACGGGCGAGTTGCCGACATAGCTACTATCATGAGACTGATACCAGTAGGTGGTTTCTTGATAGTCACTAGCCATTGTTGTATATGCATGGGCTGCATCCCATAATTCGCAGGACTAGACACAAGTGAGACTGTGCCAGGTGTAGACCACTGTTGGTATCAAATAAGATTAGCGATTTTATCTTCCTGAAAGAAGGGGGTTCATGGACGGACGACTTGCCTGGACATAGCCTGATGCTGTCGGTGCCATCAATGGCGGAGTATCGAGGGGCAAATACATAAGTTGAGGCGCTGTTCGTGGGGTCCGTGGAGATCGCGGAGAGGCAGGCAGTCTCTCTGGACCTCCTACCAGTCTTTTGATGGGGATTTCCTCTTTGGCGTTCCTGCCGTCTATGAACATTGGCCGATCTTGAAAGGGTGTCGATCCCAAATGACCTGGTTCCTGATCAGTCATTCGGTTGAGCAGCATAGGATATGGCACAACATACGCATTGCCGCACGAAAGTTTTCGCGGCCACGAACACACACCCACCCCGAAGTGCTCTCATTGAAAATCTCGACTCTCTCAACTGAAGAACAGACTGTCTGCACATGGTTCTTGATCTGCTTCCACGAGGTCTGCCATGGTAACTAATAAGTGTTGAGTCAGTCTCTAGATTCCAACTGCAAGTTGAGCCATGTCTGCCCAAGGCCTTTACATACATTGGAGACAAGAATGTAATACAGACCCGTCACGTTGCCTGGGCCAACAACCACCTGTATGGTGTTGTTGATGGGAACTTGACGGATCGTGCTAATGCTCGACATGTGTACGGGCAGCCACATTGAGGACAAAAACAATGCTATAACCGAGGCAGGGACTACCCTTGACTGTGAGAGGGGGTGAAACAAAGGGAAATGAGACAGCCTGTTAACGAGTCTTTATATTTTATATTTTGTCGTACGAGAGCAAACTCCCTTTGACGTAGGGCTCAGATAAAATGCGATTTTCAGCGAATATCTGCTGTTGGAGAGTAGACGACCAACGAACAATTCCGATGTCAAATATGTGCAATCTAAAGATGTTTGCTCGGAATGCGTACAGGTTCCAGGATCTTGCGACCCCAGGATATAAGCAACGCAAACGCCAATCAGGGAGGTCTGGATCAAGAAGGGCAATATCTTTAGGCCGGTTGTACTTTATATATGCGCAGTTTCTTATCTAACAGCCCAATGGTATTTTGGCAGGCCTGCAGCGGATCACCCCGGCTGCATGTCCAAAGGGGAAGGAAAAACAAAAAAGAAAAGCAAAGAGCCTTTTAGAATTACTATTTGCATGGTAAGATCCATGGATACACGCATGAAATTGCGTCCGGTCACAGTTGTTCATGGAGCATAGATTAGATACAATTGGTGATTAACCAAAATCTGTTGGCGATTTTTGCCCCCCAGGGGTTCTAAGGCACAACATCCAACAGGCCGAGCTGGGATACATAATCAGTCAGTCACGAATGCGACGTGACGAGTGAATAGATAAAGTGAGATTGTCAGTGACATTGTCAATGACATTGTACGAAACATGGGCCCTTAAACAAGGTAAGGAGTAGGAGGAATCCATGTGATAGGCAACGTAGCTCGACGCACAGAGCCGGGCGCCGAAACCACATCTGGCGGGGCTCTACGGAATTCGGACCAAGATGTGAAGGCTCGAGTATAGATGTGTTATTGTATGTATGTATGTATGTATGTATGTTTAGTGCCCCGACTGCCATCTATGGTTACGCCTTAGGCCTATGTAGCTGTAGCTTGTTACACACCTGAAAGGTCAGCTGGTCGGCCGGGAAGCAGGCTGGACTGATCGGTGGACGTCACATCGTGGGGGGCCACTTTTGTCAATGGTCCCCAAGGGCCGGATGCTCAGTCCAGAATTGGGGGCACAACATTTCCAATGTCGTAGTACGACTCAACTGTCAACATGGGGCACAGCCATACCAGACGTGCTGTCGCGGAACCGCCTATGCATTGCCGCTGGCACTATGACCAACCGGTCCATGACATCCTTGTCCTCCCACTCGCTGCAGAAAATACGACCTTTCACGAGTGCAACGAGGCCGTTAGATCGTTGGCACACCCGAATTCACCCTCTGTAGTGTGTGTGGGTGTAGAAAAGCAACCTCATACAGTAAATGGTTGAGAATCTCACAAAAAGAATTCGAATCTGTCCATTTTACGGCTCCATTTTCGTTGTTGGTCCAATGAAGCGGACGGGGGGTGTGTTAGCAACCAGCATATGTAAACCTTCCTGACGTACATCAGCTGCGTCCATGTGATGGAGCATTCCCAGTTCATCGACTTGCAAAAAGCATTCTAAGTCCTAACAGCTACACGGATGGCAATGATTGGCGATGAGTTGCAGGTGCCAACTGCCGACGCTTCTGCATCACTCTACATGCTCATGCTCTATGGCTGGCTGAACCGACATTTACTGAGATCGCAGTCCCCGTACTTACACCATGCTGTATGTTTGGGCAGACGACCATGTTGCATGATGTGAGCGAGGCAAGGCCAGTCCTTCTTTTTCTTTTCTTGCTTGCCTTTTCCTCTTTGCTTTCACTTGTCGCAACTCAAATTTGTTCGAATAGATGTCTTTGACGACTAGTAGCATTGAGAATTGTTTCAAGTCAAAGTGAGAGTTGTCGAGTGGGTTGTCTCAAACTGTTAAACAAAATGCCGATTTGGAGGGACTGAGCCAACGTAATGAAGTCTATCAGCTAATCAGAAGCCGTGATTGAATATACTCGTCTTGCTTGTGTGGGTAGCGAGTGTGGAAATCTATCTATTGCGTGAAATTACAAGCTGTCGGTGCTCTGAGAGAAGAGGGAAGGGGGGGGGGGGGGGGGGGGGGGGGGGGGGGGGGGGGGGACACGTTCTGGCAATTGGGTTCGGTCAGATTCTGCGTATATGGACGATGAATCGCAGGTGCAGGGTTATAGCTTCTGATTGCACGAAGAGCAAGTTTGATCGAAATTTGTATCCTGTTGCCAGTGTCTGCATCGCTTTGCTTTTCGCTGCCGAAGACGTGTTTTGGCCAAGGGATGTCTAGACAGGGGTGAGGTTGACTGAAACTTCTAATTGGACGGTGAACAGACAATTTCGTACCCACTGAACCTTCGTCAAGCTATGCTGAATCTGGATGTCAGTCTGACTGACATCCAGATTGGGCGCATCGAGGTTGGCCAAGCCAAATGCAAAGGAGAGGTAACTCCCCCTATTTGCTTTTTCTAGACAGGGAAGAAGGATGCGTTGTGAGTTTGCCGTGGCTTTGATTGAAGGCGTGTCAGATTTTGTGGACGTGACAGTCTCTCGCCAGCCGACCGAGATCCCGGACAATTGCAATCACAGCAACGATGTATGTTGCTATGGCTATCTCGCTGGACATGGATGAAATATCTGATTGTTGTTTCGAATGGGCAAGCCACTGGCTTAGTGCACTGGGGCTGGCCAGGATCTCTGACTGGTTGACAGAAAGACAATGTCGCATCCGCTTAACGTCCCTCGAAGCTATGCCAAATCCGGATGTCAGTCAGACTGACATCCAGATTCGGCCAGAATCCATTCTCCGCTGCCATGGCCCATTAGCCTAGCTGATGGCGGGATTGGCTTGGCAGATTGTTTGCCGACCATCATGTATGTAGGATTAGAGCAAATCTTCCTGGCGGATCAAGGCATATTAGAAAGCTGCCATCGCTGGGAACCAGAAACAGCCCAAACGATCAAAGATGATATCATGACAGACACCTGTAAGCGCGACATCGGAATATCGTACGGTGTATATTTATTTGGTTTGTGTAATTTTTCGCGGCAAGCCATTTTTTAATCCTACTTTGTAGGAAAAGACAAATGTAACTTGGGCCGAATTGGGATGTCAGTCTGACTGACATCTTGATTTGGTAAGTGCCAAAGGTGCTCTATGATGTGAGAATGATTTACCTACCAGCGACCAACGAGAACCCTTGATCGTAGCCACTTTTTCAACTAATGTATGCAAGCAAACCGCATCCGTAGTCCCGCGCTCTCGCTTGAAGACCTCTAACTTGCTTGCTCTCATTCATGAGCAGTACAATATCATCCATCGGTTCGGACAGCAAGATCGGCAGGCTGGTGGCTGCATGACCATATGCGCCAGCACGTCAGAATACATCCCAGCCGTGGGATCGTGACAGAGATTAGGAATAAAGATATCGAAAAAGGGACAACATTGGAGTGACAGTTTGTTGTTCTTTTTCCGGCTCCTGCATGGTAAATATACCGCAGTGCGCCAAGCCAGTCGCCAAGTGCGTATCGCCAAGATATGTGTCTCATTAGAAATCATGAGAATTTCATATGTACAGTTTGTCGCTTTCCAGTCTGCTCTGCCGGAATCGAAAAAAATCAGCCCCTACTTTTCACTCCTGCGAGAGCATGAGAGCACTACTGTATAGTAGGCGATTCGCCGGAAGGCAGTCACAAAGTCATCGCGCGGCTGAGAATGTGCGTCGCTAAGCGCCAAAGTCTTATATTTATGAGGTTGGAATTGATGTTGGCGGGGATTGGGCGGAAGGACACGACTGACGGGCATGCTTAGAGCAATGTGGAGGAGTCGTGAACTGGAACCGCGTGGTTCGTAATGACACATGGGAAAATGGGTACACGTAGCTTATGATATTTGTACAACGCGAGCTCTTGTCCAAACAATTCCCGATTGCTAGGATCTTTGTCGGGTGATGACGAGTAGCGAGCCATCCGGGTCTAGAGCTGAAGGCGATCATTCATGGCTCTCGCTTACAAGGATGCTCAGGCGCGGCGGCGCTCGTCCAATGTGATACCTGAGTCAACAGCTAGAACAGACGCAATCCTTGTCTTGGATCGATTCGGATGTCAGTCGGACTGACATCTTGATCCGGTATAGCTTGTGAGGAGGGTTCAAAGGATGCGTATTGTCCTTCCGCCGGTCACTCGGAACCCCTGATCGGGCACGTCCAGCAGCTGGTGCATAAGATAGTGGCTGGGCTCTTCAAATTTGTATACCAAATTGTTATTCCTATACTTCAATAGTCACAGCAGTCCATCATTGCTGTGACTTCAAGATGTAATCGCACATGGTCCAGATGTGAACATTCATGGGATGTACACATGGTTCCGTAAAACCAAACCCGGGAATATTGCCACAGGACTGCCGGTAGCTAATTCGGATCCAGTAGTTAACTGTTATCAAGGTTAACTACTTCGTGGTCCATGATCACCTTATCAGGTATCTTGAGGCGCGAGTAAGTCCGTTAGCCCTAGCGATGCGATATCGCTAGTGTCTTCCCGCAGATCATTGAATTGTGAATAGACATTAGGATTATCTTATGCATCAGACATGATGGATTCGACTAGGATCACAACGAGAGGGACCACATCGCTAGACCTTCCTCGAAGCTATGCCGAATCGGGATGTCAGTCAGACTGACATCCTAATTGGGGCGACATGTATTCAGAGGTCTGAGCTGTGCTCGATGCACTCCTTTACTTGCATGCTGATAAGCACATTATAGTCGTAACATGCTCGATTTCTCTAAGACACGTCAATAACAATACGTGTGCTTGGCAACTATAAGGCCTAGCTCACTTCCCTCCTCTGGAATTGACGACATTAAATGTCTTGCCTGTCCCAATCTTCATCCCACTTAAGTACATTCTTGTTTCGTTCATGTACAGGGTCGAAAGAATGTCTTCGCAACTAAGCATCTTCAATTACACAAATTGAAGCCAACTGCCTTTTATACGAGTATTTACCTAAAATCCATTCTTTCGAATTTATACTAATACTTCGTAGTTCTGCCCTTATTGCTTTCTCTGAGCATAACTTGCAAGATGATAGAGAACGTAATGATACGATCCAGCCGGGCGCAACGTGGTTTCACCGGCCACAACACCACTTCGATGAAGGTTACTATCTTCAGAAAGCTCCAGTCGAATACGCAACCGCTCAAGACGATCGAAAACCCCCCGAAGAATTGACGAAACGACAAATCATGACACTGCGACTCAGTCGGAAGCGAGGTTGCTCAAGGAGGCAAATGACGAAATGCAGAATAATGTACGGAAGATACTCGAATACGATGAAGGACGCGAAACTTGTTCTGTCAGGAACACGAAGACGACGGCGTGTCTGAGGAAATATTTAGGAATTGTGTTCCCGCACGATATCACGAATTGCACCATCATCACTAAAAGCGCGCAATACAAGATGTTGCTCTTGACACGCTTAAGAGCTGTAGCCCAGCACACAAGAGTAGCACTGGACAAACAGGACAGAAGAGTATACCAGCTTCTATAGTATTTCAGCCAGCCACATTCAGCACTCGCCCCAAGTACTTCTTGAGCTTAAGTGTCTTTGGGCGGCTGAAGGACTTATGGATAGCAATCCCAAGTGGGTCTGGCTGAGGGACCGCAATGTCAGCGCCGAATATGGATCGTCCGTGCTCAAAGGCTAGAGAAGAGAAACAGTGACAGGAAGGGGGTTTTGATCTCGTCCGTATCCCAATTGTCTTGTATTCGTAGAAATATCTACAAAATGGCGAGATACTGTTCAAGAGAACATCTGTTTTAAGAGACTAGAGACAACTTGCAGATCAAGACTTTGGTGCATTTCGAGTGAGCCCCGACCTTTTGTCGGAGGTACTGTCGTGAGCATGCGGTTCTTCACTTCCTGTGCCTAGAGCCCATTCCAATGCCCACCAACCGGGATATACACTGGACGCCTTAATGGCAGTAGAGCTTCTTCCCGCCGTTGAGGCAGTAGTACCCTGATCTTTGCGCATCTCTGCTAGAGATTGACCAAGTAGCATTTGAGAATGCTCCCGATTGCCAGTTCCTATATTGCCCATGTTGGCAGTTCGCAGTTGTTCGACAACAAGAGCTATCCCATGGTCAGCTTTTTGTGCTTGATCGGAATGCGAAACTAGAGGGCAAGCGTCTCACATTGATTGATACTGCAAGTCAAATTGAAGAGGGGATTCGCGGAGCCAGCTGTGCTCAAACGCTGTGGTTATATGTGCGGAGATTCTCGTATACTCTGGGAAGAGGATAGGGCGCATTATTATGAAGAGGGCGATGATGCCACTTCCAAAGCAACAGTTCGATGTAAGATCTAGAAACGGAAATGGGGCGCTCATCTGATGCAGATTAATTTAACCTTCTGTTATGGTGTACAGTAGACGTGGTATACATCAACACCAAAAACATCTCTTTTTGGATCGGTGTGATTAGGGTCATCATTTCTGACCGGTGGCTAGAATCGGATGTTGTGCGCCAAGCGCCGAAAATAAAACAGGAAGAGGAGTAACTGGGCTCTGTAATCATACTTTATATAAGATCGACATCGAACGGAACAAAGCCTTAGAAAGGCTATGAAACTCAATACACGCAGGCTGATAGATATCTATAACGTCCAATGGCAACGCGCGTTGAGTTAGCGACTAGAACATGGACCTTCCTGGAAACCAGGGTATACACCACCACAATTGCATGTTCTACCCATACATCCTTGTCTCGAGATCTTATCGAGCCCTCTATTTCATTGCAGTCCGCGTCGAATTCAAGTAAGCCGGGCGAAGGCTTCCACAATGAGACTCTTGTCCCAGTGTCGAGTCTAATACAGACGAACCCCTCGACAACATCAAGTTACAATGCTTCCTTCACGTATCACTTAACTACGCCTGTACCTACATCCATATCGAGAGGGACTTCTTCTTCTAAGAGGACCATGGAGAAATTGGTTTTAGTGTTTGGTGCAGTACTGAATCTAGTTTTGTATCTATTCTGATCTGCTGATTATCTTACACTAGCACTTTTATCAGGTCAGCAATGCAATTCTTTTGGTCTCTTGACGGTGTATATATTGACTGCGAAGAATAGGTAGTATGCAGAGATAGATCCGTTCGCGTGTTGTGTGACACTTCGAGCCTATCAACCTTGTATTATTATTTTTAGTTTATTTTTAGCATATTTATATATGTCGTCCAGTATGAGTGGACTTTTGTGCACTGCACGGTAGACGGGATAGAGGACATGTACGTGATAGATGAATTGCGGTGTTTCCTATACACCAAATATGGCTGCCTGAGTTTTGGGGGAGTATTAAAGGGAGCCCACTGACTTATGACCCCTGAAATAATTCACGAATTAATGGTTAATCGGACTGGATTGGCTGATCTAATTGTATTAGAAGCACAAGCTATCAAGACAATACGAAAAGGGAGAAAGCGTAGTCATGTTTTATTGCCCTTGACTCGGCATTATCTCAAGTCATGTCGGGCCACATCAAGACACAAGCCCAATACGGCGGGTGCCATTTCTGCACAACACCTTCCAAAGCTGTCCACATATGCATCCGACTTGACTATCAAAGCAATAAATGAAGCACGCTGGCCATCTAAGTAGAATACTAGGTCAAGGAGAGTTCGGCATGTACTAGACTGTCAGTATGTATCAGGGATTTCCTAACCACTTCTTCGTCCATAAGTCCCGATCGACAGGCTGATTATTTCTCTCTGTTACCGTACCACTCTTGTCTAGTTCGTCTTCATACGCCTCTGGCTCCTCTGATATTCGTTCTTTGGACTCGAACAGCTGCGGAATAGCGTCAGCCCATTGACTTCCTGCTTCGGAGAGCACGTTCGCCCAGGAAGCCGTGTCGGGCAGGCTGTTCTGATACTGGGCGGGTTGGAACGAATCATTGTTCGTCTGCATGGCAATGCCAAACTGGCCGTTGTCGTGACCTACAGCCTCTGCACTGTTACTATTGCTATCAAACGCGCCTGGTCGCAACTTTGAGGGCGGCTGTGCGTCGTTGTCTAAATTCGCAATGCTGTGACCTAGTTCTGACGGTACGTGCCCCAATTGCACCTCTGACGTCAAATGCAACTGGACGGGCTCTCCTCCACTTTCGTTGTCGATGCTTGATTCAGAGTCTGTAGTGAGGTCATCTTGAAGATATCCGTGCGAAGTATCCTGCCTCGCTCGCTCTTCATTGTTTGTGTGCTTAGAGCCAGGCAAAAAAAGCTCTTCATTATGCAGAAGTGCAGTATCTTGCATTGCCTGGGCTTGGTGGAATACAATCCTTTGACATCTCCACATCTCCTGGGCGCCCTGCGGAGTCTTGGATGAGGCACACTCCCGGATGACACGCTCTTGAGACTGTGGTTTCTGTGGAGCAACTTTCTCAGATATTATTTCCGGGACCGCGTTGATGATCCCCAGCATCGGCATGTCCGCGTTTGTACTCGTCAAACCTTGGGCAACACGAGCTTTGCTTCTGAGCTCAATGTGTTGGCCGTTGACGAGCGGATGTCTCTCATCACTTTGTCCCACATCAATTTCAGAGGGCTTTGGGGGTGCCAGGCTTCCTCGAGTAAACGATGACTTGGCCGCCACATGCGCCGGGGTTGAGTGCATGACGGCAGGAACTGGCATCTGGCTCGTTTTCTCTGCTCCGCTGGTCTGTGATCTCAACACTGGGCCCATTTGAATAGCGGTACTCCTTTTGCTCTTTCCGCTTTCGACCATGGGTATGTCGGGTGCAGTGTGGTTTCGTTTGATCCCAGCGAGACTAGGTTGGCCCACGCGTAGCTGCTTTAAGGGTTCCTCCGAGAGGAGACGGGACTGCTTCCACTTGCGTTTCGTTGAGCGTTTCTCCATGCCCTCAACTAGGGCGTTCACGGCAGGTTTATCGATGAGAATGCCTGACACCCAGTGTTTCGCATGTTCCGAGGTAAAGCGTCCACGGATCAGGTATTCGAGAAGTGGCTGGACACGGGAGTCAGCGCTGCGGCTGGCTTTGATCCAAGCATCCAGGTCATTCTCATCAGGAAGCTCGGGCGGGTACGCCTCGCAAGCAGCCAACAATCGCACACCCAAGCGGCCAAGACTGGTAACATCGTGTAACGTGGCCTGTGCCACGTCCCGATCACAAAAGTTGATGGTCGATATATTGAATCCAAAAATTTTGACGATGCACGCATTGTCCGCCTCATTTGTCGGAGGATCTTTTGCAGCATGTCCCGCGATGACAAGAATATCACAGCTAGTGAGCTTGCCATGTGCGATATGGTGCGAGTGTGCATGCGACAGAGCGCTACACACCTGCTGGAAAATAGACAAGCGCTTCGTGGCAGTGAGCGGGGTCCTGTCAATAGCCTCTTCGTCTAGCAGGGTGCTAAGTGTCTGTGTGTTTTCTGGGACGAATTCTCCAATGGCCCACGGCAGATTTTTGGGTTTACATTTAGAGTCGTCGGCTGCGTAGACAGCAACATCGTAAAAACGGTAGACATTAGGCTTTCAAGTTTTTGAAAAATCAGAGAAACAGAAGGCAGCCAAACGGGTTATAGTACTAACTTACGTGTGGCGGGAGCAACGAGGCCAGATCGCAATACACTTCCACCTTCTTGATTTGAACCTCTACTACGGTGGTGGGGCTGTCTGGCTCTATCAAAGGCTGCCAGGCGGAGTGAACGTGATTTGGGGGACTCCAGACTGGGAAAAATGGCATTTCCCCAGTGCTCCGAGGGCAGCCCGGCTCCATATACAGATACATGACGCCGGGCTTGGACTTCGTGGCGCCTATGCGCAAGTTGTCATGGCGCGTATCGGTGCCGACATGAATGCTTGGCAGGAACACCGGAGGATTGCGGTGAGCATCGAGCTCAAAGGCATGCGCCAACTTCCGGCGACGTGCGTCTTGGTCGCCGGTAAGTTTGGGCACCCACATGCGGAATTCGAGCCAGGAAATGGTGATCAGGAGGCTGCCGTTGTGCGGCACTGGGAAGTGGGTGCCCTTCTTCGCGACATGCAGCGGCGACCAACCCGCGTCCGGATCCGGGTCCAACGTGGTGCACATCACCTTATCGGCCAGCACACCTACGCGCACCATCGTCTGTTTGTCGGCATTAGGCTGTGGGTAGAGATCGATACTAAGGGCCTTCCGACTGATGCCCGTCTGGTTATCCTCCGCAAGCTCAAAGTCGCACGCGCAGCAATCCTTGGCTCGCTGCACCGAGCGACACTTGCCTGCTTGCTCAGCCTCATACGCATCTACCGAACCCAAAATGTAAGCGCTGTTGTTCTTGGGCATTCGTCCGTTTCCCAGTGGCAGTGCGAAAATTGGCTCCGATAGCTCCTCGCGCGCGTTGCCGCCCATCCAAGCTTCCGTGTCGTGATCATCGTGAACTGTGGAGTCAAAACGAAACTCTGAGTTGTGGTCCTCGATAGCCTTCATGGCAGCTATTGCCAATTTGTCGTTATTACGCACACGGAAAGAACCTAGCAGAACCATAACCCTGCTGAGGTCCAGAGGGTTGGAACTCTCTGAGAAAGTCATGATAATTTCGTGAGGACAGAGGGAAGATGAAAGGTAGTTGTGGATGACGAACCAGATATCGAGACTTGGCATGAGCACAACGTCGAGGTGGTGAACTAAGAAGCGAAATTGGAACAAGTCGAATCGGAGAAAGAGTGGGCTGAACTGGCATTTACATGCTATTCCACTTGATCACTACTTACTCAGAAGCAGATGTCAATGATTCTTTGAACCATGGGTCCAATCCGATTGGACCGGGGCGGTGGCCTTTTCCCCGTTATTCTTGCCGCCGGGTACCGTGCCAATGATTCATTGGTTCATTCTGTGCAGTGGCACAGTCTGCGTCTTCCCATTCTGGGGTCTCAGGTTTTGGGTGATGCAGGGCGTAGCGGAGCACACGCGAAACCTTAGACTTCTACAATAGCACCTAGTCTCCAGTGGCCAGCATTCTTCTGGCGCTTGTCGCACAGGATCTCGGGCCCGGCCTGGAGCCTAGACGGCATACATCCCACCCACCAGAGCTACGCTGTACTAACTAGTGCATTGGGTTGATGCTTGCTCAGCAAGAACTATTTCATTTAGGCATCCAACATTCGGAGAAACTATGAATTTGGACGTGCTGGTATTTGTGGCCCATTATACTTGTCCTCGCAACTTTCTTCTGCCAATCCTACCGTCGAGAACTCGAGAAATGACCTGGGGCGCCAAATTTGGCCTTCTCAGTGAACGCTTCTCGTGATCAATTATGTTTTCCGTATTTAATCCGCACGCTAGCTTTGATGGTTTTCTCGTTATTTTGGTCGACGCGGAGTCGATACCCAAAGCTAGACATGACGTTGAAATGTTCTTTGGGATGTCTCGTGCTGCGTTTGGCGTAGCAACTTCCAGTGGTGTGGGCTTTTGTCGAACACGACCTTTTTGTGCTTCAAGCCATGATTTGTTGGATTTTGCGAATTTTCCAGCTTTCCTTCGTTGCCGAGATTGTAATGGCTGAGGAGCCGTCGGGTGAGGAGCAGAAGCCTTTTCTGATTCCGCCTGCTGTGCCTTTTTGGCCATGGAGTCATGGTAGTACTGCTCCTCCGTCGCCACAATAGGTTCCAGTCGATTGAGCTCCACCTCCCAAAAGTCATTCAGCTGAATCTCCTGCAAATGCGCTCGCCTCTCACCCTTGGTGGCTCCCACCTTATCCAAAAGGTGGCACAACCTGTCGGCCAGATTTCGCCAGTATTCATGGGAGGATTCGTCGTCACTGCTTGTCTCGTCGCCGAGAAGGCTCGAGCCGCCGCTCCATAATCCATCCTTCTCAGATCTGAGTACCAAGAGTTGCAACAGCGTGGAGGCCGTGTATAGTTGATACCACGCGCACGGAATATTTTCTCGCACGAGATCCAACATCTCTTCGTTAGGGAGCGAGGCCCACAGCCCAGCGCACTTCTGTCTGGCGGGCATCGGAGTAGCCTCTGGCTCACATGAAGCGGTCTCGGGCGTAGCTTGCCTCCTTTTCTTGTCCAAATCTTCCAATTGTTGCTGGAGCCTGTCAAACCCCATGTTGAAGTAGGTGGCGTCTTCTCCATTGACCAGATGCATACCAGGTGACGCATCCTGAGAAGTCTGGCTGCCGCCGGTTGGCGTACCAAGAGTCATGGCTATGGTGTTGGAGCAGTTTTTCTCGATCTTGTTCTTTTCGTCCACTCTTTTAGTGATTCGCTTTCGGTCGCTGTTGATCGTATTCTGCTTCTGATGACTTTCCTTATAGCGTAACCCCCCAAATAACTTGTGTCGGATCTGAAGGCGCTGATTCAGGTATAACAATAGGGATGGTAAGTGCTGACGATCAAAAAGTTGACGGGAATCACCAAGAGGTCTTCGACACGAATAATTTCTAGCCAAGTCGATCCGGAAATCAGCGAAGTTTAGCCGAAGCTTCGAGGATGGCGTGTTAAGCAATAAAGAATCTCCGCTCCGGGCGAAGACGTCCGTAGAGGACACATCAACACTGTAGATTATGATTTTTCTACACAGTGCAAAGCATCTTGCACACGTACTGTATCAAGAGTGGCACGTTTTGCCACACAGACCTAACCTAGTCCTTTATCATCCCAAGCCCCGTGGACCCTCAGGTTTCCTCTGTGTCCAATATGGTAACCCGCTTATCCGTCTTCAGCTCGGCAGCTTCCTCAATGCAATTCTCGATGCATCTATATCACCAGGTGATACATCTTTGTCTGAGGCGGTCGGGCTAATGATATTCCATATTCAATAGTGATTGCTACTGGAAATGTCTGACTGCAATCTCGTGAACAAATTCTCTCGGGTATACCCTGCCTTTCTTGCTTTAGCAGCCTTGTCAGACACCCTTGCCAGAACTTGCGTTGGGCTCGACGAGGCTAGGCTCCGCCACAGTTACCATACAAGTACCTAAGCGACCAGAAAATCATGGGCGCAATCGCCACGCCCTACAATCTTAGGCAACCATGATGCGCCCAATCCGGATGTCAGTCTGACTGACATCCGGATTTGGCATAGCTTTCACGGAGGTTCAGCGGGTACGAGTACACCTCCTCCAGCATTATAAACGTTAGATCGTTACTTGCCCCACGCGAGGACCCAGCACCTCGCATCGGGATTTTACCACCAGAATCAAGCCCAGTTTCTGTCTACTTCCATAGCCAGTGCTGGAACCTTCCTTAAGGTGTACACGGCCAGCGTGAATAGTATGAGGAAACACCCAGCAGATCAGAGGGTTAGTAGGTGGAGCAAAGTACCAATCTAACGTTTATAATGCTGGAGGAGGTGTATATGTTTGTACCGTCCGATTGAAAGTCTCAGTCGAGCTCACCCCTGTCTAGATATCCCTTGGCCGAGACATGGGCTACAAAAAGCAAAGAGATGCAGACACTGGCAAGAGAATCCTTCATCAGCTGTTTTTCAAGCGGTGGAGATCACGGCAAACTTTGCAAATTGACCCTGCAACTGCGATTAATCGTCAATACACGCAGAATCAGACTGGCCCTCGATTGCCAGAATGTGGGTTTTCCCCTCTTCTCTCGGAGCATCGACCGTTTGCAATTTCACACAATGGATAGATTTCCCATTCGCTACCCACACAAGTAAGAGGAGTAGATTCAATCAAGGCTTCTGATCAGCTGGTGAAATGATTGAGACAGCGTACGAAGATTTGCAGAAACCAAGGCCTGCCAGTAATAGGACCATAGAGGTGTCGTTATCTCTGATGTGAGGACAACGATTCCAATGCCAACATCGGGGAAGTGGGGGCTTGGGCCCCACGATTTCTTCGGTCTGCGGGCGTCTGGTCCACCCGCCAACCAAATATGAACATGTGATTGACCAATGCTGGAACTATCATGGATGCAAAGATTCGCGCACCATCGTCGGTTGTGTTAATTTCTCGTTGCGATAGCCATGTCAAAGTAGTTTAGGACGTAGGGTAAAGGTAAGAACGTCAGGGTCGCTCCATGACATACACACAATCCCGGTGTCCCTTTCTGATGTGGCAGATAATAAGTTTTCGCCTAATCGAAAGCAACTACCAGTACAACGGAACCCGGTTATAAGACCCGCACCGGCCAGACCAAGCCCCTTGCTGTTGGTACTCTAACCTGACCCAAAGGGACAAGCACCGTAGACTCACGCCCCACGCCCGGAAAGCCGGAGCTAAGGCCCACCAGTTCTTTGGTCTGCGGACGTTGCGCTAAGCAAACATGCCACAGGCAAGTCGAATAACTGACCTACCAAGTCAAAACGACAGACATTTACAGGAAGCGATTGCGAGTCACTCAGACTTTGAATGCGCAAACATTTAGTCCGAAATCAGAAGACTAACAACCCAGGTAGAACGTCATATTTGTATTCCATATGGACATGCAGGCTGCCAGAGGGTTCATCTTAGTCACGCTACGCTTACGCTGCACCTAAGCCATGTTGCCAGGTCCAGTTCAATATTTTGCTGCCCTGAATTACAGAAATGCCAGTAGCCTCATAAAAAAGCGAGACTTGTTTGCGCTGCTTGCAAGTCTGTGGCCCACTCACTACCCTAGACGATGCGCTCGGGGGCCTCCCAAGCGGGCTCTGCATGTGCGTGAAGGACTTGAAATGTGGGCCTTAAACCCGCAAGCCGGGACTATGTGGGTCTAAGCTCCGGCTCTCCGGACGGAGGACGGAATACTACAATGCTTGTCCCTTTGAGCCAGGTCAGAGTGGCAACAGCAGCAAGAAATTCATTTGGATGATGCAGATGTTATGACCGGGCTAGTGTAGTGAATCCGGCAAATATGTATGGCAAGTAATGTACAGTGTGTCAAGTTCAAGTCTTGTTTTTGATCGGCAAAAACGGCAAACGTACACAACATCGTCCAGCTATCGAATCAGGTAGTACAAACCACGGCCTTATTTTTGGAGATTCCCTTGCTAGGATCTGGCCAGCTCCAAATGCCATCGGCCTCCTACAAGATACGGCCCACTCAACTTAACTGCAGATGCCTACACTGGCTCAATCGCTGTTTCGCTATTTCGTTCAAAATGTATGGCCTGGCCAACTCTAGGTACATAGTCCACAAGATCAAGAGGAGTACGCAGTTCTCTCCTTCCCCTGTGACCTTCTTCGGGCCCTAGATCAAATTTGGAGCCAGAGCTGGATTGTCAGGACAAGATGTCCACGTTATCAACATAATCAACCACGAGAAACCACCTGCCACTCTCTTCTGACTCTAGTTGTCGTCGTGCCAGCTTCTAGGACCTTCGTCTCTGTTGTCTCGAGCGTCCACATAGCCTAATCAAAAGCCATGCACTGTACACCGAAATCTACAAAACAGAGTGGTCTGGCTTTCTTTCGACCTGTACGCACATTGCAGTGCTACTATTGTCCTACTATTGGCTGCCTAGGCCTAGCACGCGAGCTTTAGACGGTCTAGTTGTTCGAGGAGTTTAATTTGATCGCATGGATAGAATGGTCTCGACGTTGGAGAGGGGACCCACCAAAGGCTCCCCCAAGGCAGCACTGTGTGTACGATGCTGGCGGACGGTACGTGCGAAGGCATCTCCTTGCTCATTTGCAAACTTCTGTCCCTTGTATTCCAATACCCACGTGTGTATGATCAGTTGTTCTCCATACACCAGGTTGGCTCGAAGCCAACGTACAGGTCAGGATCTAGAATCATGGCGATTGAACATAGCCAAGGACTGCAAACTCCTTGAGAAGTGGACCTTATCACCGCGTCCCGCCTCTGCTCTCTGTCATGGTTCAGAAGGTACTGTAGCGGTCATTTTGCTTCAATCACGGTGCATTAAGCGCTGGCATTCGGACTGAAGTATTTGTCGTCGTTTCGTCAGCTCATAGATGCTCAACGGAATACCGACCAATGACAGCATCTTTATCATAACGACATCGGCTCGGTCCTACACAAACCCCTCAAGATTACACAGGCTAACCAATGTACGAGCTGCTGCCCGCAGGCATGGTTCCCAAGGGATGCATGAATAAAGGACTCGAACTGTGGGTCTAGCACCCGCAAGCCGAACACATGTGGGCTTAATTCCGGAAGATAACCCTTGTTGTCCGTAGGACAGAAAAGTATCCCACCACAGAAGAGTATCCAAGGCATGGAAGAGTGTCCCAACACAGAACAGTAACCAACACAGAACAGTAACCAACACAGAACAGTAACCAACACAGAACAGTAACCAACACAGAACAGTAACCAACACAGAACAGTAACCAACACAGAACAGTAACCAACACAGAACAGTAACCCATCGGCTACCGTGTCAATTTTTCTCATCCGTGTTTTTGATTTGCTGATTTTTGTTCTAAAAAAAAATAAGACAAAAACAAAATAAAACCTTGCAAGGAACAGATGCATATTTTCCAATCAAAGGCGGTGCTCCATCGTAGCCGAATACGGCCATTAGATCCGCATCGACCAGATCAAAATTTTGTTGTTGTTGCCACGCTTACAATCCAGGCTCAAAGAGAGAGGGATTGTAGACTCTGCGGACGAAGGAGCATGATAGCGATTAGACACTTGCAGGTGGACAGCTGCCATCACAATTACATAACAGTATCCCATTACAAAAAAGTACCCACAGCACAGAAGAGTATCCATCACAGAAGTGTAACCCACCACAGAAGTATATCCCACCACAGAAGAGACACAGAAGAGTGTCCCACCACAGAAGTATATCCCACCACAGAAGAGACACAGAAGAGTGTCCCACCACAGAAGTATATCCCACCACAGAAGAGACACAGAAGAGTGTCCCACCACGGAAGTGTATCTCACCACAGAAGAGTAGCCCAGGTAAACCGGACAGAATACTACGTCGAGATTGTGCCACTATGAAATGATCATTATGTTTTATTCAATCGTCGCATTTCGAAAGGATGTCCGTTCTAGACAGTTGGAGGTGGAGTAGTTGTTGTCGAGATACTCTACTGTGTTGGGATCATGTTCTATGACGGGGCACTCTTCCATGCCGGGCTACTCTTCTGTGTTTGAATACTGTTCTGTGGCTGGATACTGTTCTATGGTTGGATACTGTTCTGTGGTTGGATACTGTTCTGTGGTTGGATACTCTTCTGCAATGGATACTCTTCTGCGATGGATTACTCTTCTGTGTTGGGAACAAACAAAGACGTACATAGGCACGCTCGTTCCATCCCTGACTGCCCGCAACTTCTTACAATAATAGCCAAGCTATGCACTCGGGAGATGCTTACATGTACTGATCATTTCGTACCCGTTTTGGCTTCCAAATATCCTCTAGCGCCAGGGGTTGGGTTGGGCTGGAAACCCCATACTACAGTTTTGGTTGGTCTCCACCACAAGACTTGTTGGTACAAATTTGACCTGCCTGGAAACAGGACCGTGTATGATTGCACCAAGAAGCCGTTGCGTACACGCGCGAATCGGCGGTAATCAGTATAGCATCGAAATGTCGCAAAGTTGACCAGGTCAGACGACGGACAAACGATATCCTTCCGTACCCTTGGATAAGGACAAACACGCGGCTGCAACTGCAATTCCAGCCTAGTGCAAGACCCAAGCCCGGCAGATTCTGGGACTCCACAAAAGAGAGAAGACATTTGCAGCGACCCTTCGTCGAGCGGTTGGTGTCCCTTGGGACCATGGAATAAACAACCGTACTGCGGTTCGACCAGAAGCGCGAGCGGGCGAGATCGGACAGAGTTCCCCAATATGAAGCATGCACAAAACGGTTTCTGTCTAAGGCAAATCAGCTATCAGCCCCGACGCAAAATGGTTCTGGCATCGGGTCATATCAGATCCACCTTCACAGAGTCAAGTCTCCAGTTCCGTTGCTCATCACCCGGCTTGTATACACAGGCCTCACACTCCAAAGTCTATATCTTGGATCTTCAGCCTAAGCTTAAACCTGATCCGGATCTAGATCCAGATCCAGATTTTGAATTGGAAACCTGTCTCGCGTGAGCATATTGTGGAACTTGCAAAGGAAATGATTACATATGTCGTCGTAAATTCTCAAAGCGGTGAATAGTTGTGGAAGGATATCGATAAAGCAGTGTACTAGGATCCAACGATGTCGATACCATAATGATCTCAACTTTTCTCGAATTTTACTGCTTCTTTAGGTTTCCAGGGATCGCATCAAATTTCTACAATGCGTGAAATGATTCAATAATTGACAGTTGCTGTAAACGACAGTGACAGCCTTCGAAATCCGTGTCAAGAGTACACAACACGGTCTGCTAATCCAGGTCCGATCTTGCAAATAGAGACACTTGGCCGTGCGGTGTGAACTCGACGTCCATTGCTCTTTCTAATATTTCAAGTCACGGCGCCATCTTACGAAGCGGGGATTCCACTCGCAATCCGTGTACTCATGTATATGCTTTGAAAGTACCGAGCATCATGTGGATCGCAGCAACTCATCGATCGCATTATGAGATCCTGTCATGGATTGTACGAGAGCTACCACTAGAGGCTACTTCCGACTTAGATTATACTTGCCACCGTTTTCAATCCTTGGTGAGAGAGACCACCTGTGCGAAGCATGTCCTGAGTCAGACTCTGCCTTGGTCAGATTTTCACGATACCTTATATCCAGCCCAGACTATTTTGGGAAAGTGCTGGCCGTGAGATGTTGGGAGTTTTCTTAGAATCTTTCCATCGACGGCCCTTGTGAGTACGTTGGTTCTTCATCGAAGTATGTCCCTGGAATACAGCGAAAACGTTCCGGTGGATGGGCCCACGGCTACTTGCGGCAGGGTCGATTGCTCCCCGCATAGTCGACGAGTCAGTGGCACGCAAGTTCGTGAGCGACCGTTTCTTCTTCAACCGGTAGCGTCGGGCAGCGACAATCGACAATCCACCACACGCCCCTACAAGAGACACAGCAGCCATAACGATACCAACGGTCCTTCTTCTCTCTGCACTCGTTTGATTATTTGTCGTGTCTATGGTTGGCTCGCTCGTAGCTTCAACGGAGCCAGAAGTGGCTTTCGTGGATGTCACCAGGACCTGGGGGCTACTGTGGGACGAGCGGAAGCCCTGCGCTTGATCCACACTTGATGTATCAGTTTTCGTGTTTTCGGCACAGCATTCCGTCACTGCAGTGGAAGTTGTAGCATGCTCGGTCGAAATCCATGTCCGCAGCATACCGCCAGTTACGAAGATACTGGACAGAGAAGCCGTGAGACTGTCTGTGGTCTCTGTCTCCCACAGCCCCCAACCGCCAAGATCTGCTACCGGAGTGATATTCGCGTCGGCAACATAATCGGTACCATCATTTTGCGTATGCTCTGGACTGAACGCTGAAAATGAAGGTTGCGCAACATCCATGAGCACAGTGCTCGCGCTAGTAACCGTATTGCTATATTGCAGTCCAAAACTGTTCATCGTTGTTTTCGTCCCGGCATCAACTGTGCTTTTTGAAAACACATCATCATATGTAGAAGCGTCTTTGAATGGCGAAAATACAACAGTCTCGTGTGAAGCAGAAATGGTTGCGACTTCAGATAGGTCGGCAAGAGATGGTGAAAGAGCTCCAGTTGATGCATCAGTTTCTATGATTTGCAACGAGGTGGCGGACATCTTATTCGATGATTCTATGACGTATACCTCGCTCACAGACAAATTATTGAGTTGAGGAAGAATAGAGCTTGTTTCTCCCGTGCCTGAAACGGTCCCTTCTACTGATGATTGTACATCCGATTGTTGTTTGAGAATTCCAGTCATTTGTACTCGCATTGTTGAGGTTGCGTCGTCCTGAACCACAACTGAGGATGTCGCAAACAATGTTGGAACTGAAGGCGTTTCTCCCGTTAGCGTGGTTATGCCAAGAGTGCTGCTAGATGCTCTGAACGGCCTATCAGACACAATGAATGTGGAATCAGTTTTAACAGTTGCCAGGAAGGACCAATTATGATTTGTTGTAGTCGCTGAGGGCGCTGCGTGAGATGATCTTGCCATGCTCGAAGTTTGTATCTTAGTGCTAGTGCTACCTTTATCATCGGCAGAGCCGATATCGGATCGTGAAGTCCAAATGTCAGCGTTGGGCGGAGATGAAGTCCAGTTCCCGGGTTGAGTGCTTGCAATCGTCAGGTAGTTGTTTACAAAGTCGGCAGAGGACGAGTCAGGCGGGAAGGTTGCGATGCTGGATCCCCGAAGAGCTGTCGCATCTTCGTGGAAGAGTTCAACTGGCTGAAGAGGCCTCCGCATCGAGTTTGAATCGCCGCTGACTGGTTTTCTAAGGTGGCCTGTGGTATTTGTAGGGACTTGATCAATACTAAGTTCGCAGAGAGCCTTATACACCAGCAGCATCACGGCTACCATAGTCCGTTTTGCCATATCAATGCTATACGGCGCTGACGGGCAGATTTAGGCTTGCGCTGTAAAATCGCCGGGAGGCATAGAATGCTCAAATGAGCGCATTGAGGAATCGTTACAGTAAAGAGCCGGTTCCAGGGATTTATTCGTAAGTTGCGTTTCTGGTGTATTTATCCCGTGATATGTGGTAGCCGAGGATCAAGAAATGTATCAATATTGTTTCTATGTACTACGTACGTATCCAAATGAAAGGCCCTGAAGTGTATGATTGAGTGTCAGGTACCATGTTAGGTACTGTACTTGTATGATAGTGCTGGGCCACAAGTTTTCGATCTCAGCAATCAAATTTGGACATATGATGAGCAAGTGTTCTCCGGAAACGGATTGAACTGCCATTTCTGCCATTTTTGGCAGCTCCGAATATTGACTTAACGCAGGAATTCTGGGAGAATGATCCATTGCGGATGTATCGAGATCTAAAAGTCGGGTTCTTTGGGGTTCGGCACGTTCGAGCATCTATATAGTGTATCATGTTCCCTGTCCAGACAGATTGCACTGTTACACTTACATACTGCACCGCCCTACATGCATTTGTCTATTCCCACCGCCATACTAGCAGGTCAATTGCTGGCTGACGTATGGATCCATCGGAGACGACAGTGTGACGAAAGATCCCGACAGCTTGGAAGACTTCAGGCTATCCAACCTCTCTATCCAGTTGACCTAGGCACAAACGACGATGATGAAGAACCGCCGCAGATGAGGAAACAGGTTTCATCGGGGAGCTCACCTAAAGAAACCTCCTATGTGGGGAAGAACACCAAAGTGACCGAGAGCAGAAATCCACTCGTCAATGATCTGCAAAGCCGCCAGAGAGTTCACCGGTCTACACATTCGGCAAACGAAAAGCGCACTATGATCATGTCATGTGGATCCAACGGTCTCCGAGGACGCCGAGATCGAATGCGGCGCTTCAAGCAGCAACAGCATCCCGCTTTTCCACAGCCATATATCTATCGTACTAGGTCTGGTCGTCCAGTCACCCCGACTTGGAAAGTGGTGGAGAACTATGAAACACAGAGGCTGTTGAGACTTGCTGGTGGCAAATCTGAGAAGAGGCAGAGACGATAGAACGGACACTCCCGAGAATACAATTCTCAAAGTGGACTACGCTTTTCCTTTTGCTTTTTTCGAACTTGTAAATATGTTAAGTAGAAATCAAGATGAAACGTGCTCAGTGGAATTCAATGGGCTTGAAGTTAGGCACCTAGTTTTAAGATTGCCTGATCTAGCTAGGACCTTTGTGTAGAGACTAATAGTGTATTTCATATCTCTCTTTGTGAAAGTTCACTCTACTGAATCTTGCAAGCAGCAATCTCGACGTTGCTGAATCTTTGCAACGGTTGGTGACTATCATATTCCCCATTCTGTTAGAGCCTAGATCTATTCCTCGCTGTGCCATCGAAGCTTGTTGCCTGAGATTTATGAAAAGAAGGAACAGAAAGAGTCCTATTTTAAGACCAGGTATTGCGCGCTCTGAAAGGACGTGTGGGTCTTCTTCCAATTACGGAGAGGTATCCGAGAGGTGGAAGACGACGGCCGTCAGCAGAATGTACATCTGCACACAGCTATGGCGATAGTAGAAAATGATAGAGAGACTAGGTAGCGCTCACTATCAGCTTTCGAGCCCCAGCATAAACTTCGGGCAATTTCTGTAGGAATATCGCAGAATAGGGCGGCAAGTATTGTATAGAAACCTACTTCCACTACTACATATAATTTTGTACCATCAATGGCATAGAAAGACATAGGATCCACTAATTCACGTACCGCCTTTAGGAATACTGTTTACGGCATCTTCTGGATTTGTGGGGCATATCTTCGACGAACTAGTAGTCAGCTGATATGGCTGGACAGGAAATGGACTACATATAATCTGTTACATTTTCTACGAGTATTGAAGTACAGTACTGTACCATGACTGTTTTCGTCAAAACTGGGGTAACCCACATGCTTATGGAGCTTGAGATTACTGTTTACAACTATATAAGGAGGTGTCTTTCCCAAGTGTTTGTCGCACATTGTATAGACCTTTTTACATGTTCAACGAAATGGGGGATATCAGTATTTATTCGCTAGGCGAAGTCAACTTGCAAGGTAATCAGAGTCTTTTCCCCTCTTGTGATATGTGGAGGACTTTTTTACTAGTTTGAAGTTAAAACCTTTTTGCTAACCTCGCCTTAGTTCTGCCCAACGAAATTCTCTGCTCTATCCTGGAGAATTTACTCTACAGAGATGGTCTAGCTCTGGCCATGACTTCCCGTAGCATGAGCGCACGAGTCTTGCCTCGGTTATATATGAACGATGTACAAGCACACATTCGCCAAGGCGTGCCTTTCGCCCTCCAATTCAGTTGCTGGTTTGGTAGATTGCAGCCCTACGCCATGTCCATCATGGCTATTGAGAAAGCGTGCCGAAGTCCAGATGACATGATTAACCGGCTTTTCGATGTTTCCAATCTCAACAGATTCAGTTCATCTAGAGGCGTTGTCACCACGTTGGACTACGGAATCAACTCAGCCCCCCAGCCGACCCTTTGCACTCTGTTACATCTCTGTTCCCTCCGAGGCAGTACGGCTATCGCTGAAGCCCTCATATTTGGAGGTGCCAAGCTGGAGCGTACTGACACGAAAGGAAACACGCCGATCCACTATGCAGCGAACGAAAGCGTCGTACGTCCTTCTCTGTGAAATTGCTGTGCATCTTTGCCCTTTGTCCACAACTTCCAATACTCTGCTAAGTAAGAAAACAAA
Source organism: Neopestalotiopsis rosae (assembly GCA_023078685.1). Taxonomy (NCBI): domain Eukaryota; kingdom Fungi; phylum Ascomycota; class Sordariomycetes; order Amphisphaeriales; family Sporocadaceae; genus Neopestalotiopsis; species Neopestalotiopsis rosae. The sequence goes on from JALGAS010000001.1 coordinate 1,575,740, forward strand.
ATAGGCAGCATTCATGCTTGAACATGGGGCAATCATCGATGGTGACATAGAGAAAAACCCACAAGGTCCTCTTGTTTCACTCATCCGTATCCATTATCTCCAGCGCTGCGGTCGAATAGCAACCCCTTCGAAGTGGCATTCTGCGGCTTACAGCGTGGGAACCGATGGCGTACTTAAGTTTGGCGACATGACTCCAGACACCTTGTCTACTTTCCATTATCTGGTCAAGTCCGGTGCAGATGTATCACCACGACTGAGCGACCCACGCCGTCTTCCTCTGGCGCATGCGGTCCACTGCAGGCAGCCTGCAATTGTGAAGGCTCTGCTCAATGCCGGCGCGGATCCCAATCCGACTTATGCCGTGAATGGACGCCCTGAGACCTATCTCTTCCTGACTGAGGCGCTGAACCATAGCACGCCGGTAATAGCCCATCTGCTCCTTGACGCGGGTGCCTTGGTAGACGAGACACCCGGAAGCTCTCAGGAAGCGCCAATCGTGGCTTTAAGCTGCCTCCCGACTGGCGAGAGTAACTATCTGCTTTTGGCGGACAGAATCAGCCAGCGAATGGAAGATATAAATCGGCTCATCAAAGGTCAAACGGCACTGTGGTGGGCCATCAAAAATGGCAAGTTTTCGGTAGCCAAGCATCTGATTCGAAGAGGAGCTTCCTGGGGCGCAAGAGGTATCTTTCTAAGAGGGAAAATCGTAGAGAGTCTTTTGCAGGCACTGGGCTGAGGAGCACTGGCGTAGAAAGTTTCGTTATGGGTTCCTTTCATTGGTGACCTGTCAGAAGCAGCACTGCTTCGGTACGCTCTGAATCATTGGTATTTGTGTACGCGCAGAAAGAATACAAATTGCTGGTATATGTATCAGTACTCTATTGGATTGTAGGACTATTTATGGACTTCTCAGAACATTCTGATATAGAAGTACTCAATTGTTCGACCAGGATGAATTTTCCATGCCGTGCATAATTATTTGCATCTGTCAGGGACAGTATTTCGATGCAGTGTAATAGCTTCCAAGTACTGTGATGATCAGTGATGATCAATCCGCTTGTTTCTAGTGATACACTCTTCCAAGATTGAATCTTTGCTTCCGTTGATAACGAGAGTCGTTATAGTACATGGCATACATAATTTCAGATGGCGGTCTTATTGCCGAGTTCTAGTGTTCTACGTAGCAGACATGCACTGTATCTGTACAGCCGTACCTTCTCATGCCTTATGTGCGTTCTGTACTCAGGTATACCGAGACCAGGTAGCATATAAGACACTGTTCAAGCGTCGAGCAGCTACGACCTACAACAGTATGTACTGTACCAGATACAATGCATTATCTGTCAGAGGTTCCATTTTGAGCATTGTAAGATGAAAGCGGCGTCCTGGAGATAATTGTGTGGGATGATGTTATTTCGTGTTCGCTCGAGCGGTCTCAGTACCTTGAATCGGGATCGGAGAGCGTTCACGAATATGAATTGGGCACGAAACAGTTTCTATGTGGCGCACATCACAGCGATTGGCCCGGCGTAGAACGGTGCTTCAGCATCGGCATATGGCTACAAGTTCCACTTCACAAAATTGCATCTCGGGTGCCATCATCTTCGCTTGTATATAATCAGAACAGAGGCACTTTTGGCTCCAATAAAGCGAACCTCGATCTCAGAGATAAGAGTTCTGTTTAGTAAGGATTCGTCGTCCGCCCTGTACTTGAAATTGGCTGCAACCTTTCGTATATCTCTACTTCTTTACTAGGAGCCGGGGAACAGTAATGGGAAAAAGTCTCACAACTAAGTAGCACCCGGTAGGACTTCCTAATTTCTAGTCTCTCTAAACCTGTTATCCTCTACTTTAAACACACTTGCTAATGTCACGTCGCGTTTGTAGCGTTAATAATCTCGTTCCTTGTCTCGACGATTTATCACCACCGGGTACTGTCACGATGACCGTCGTCGCTGCTTCTACCACCGCGGCAATTATAGCTGGACCTCCCATCGCCGCAACAGCTGCCTTAGGGGTTAGCTGCGCTTAGGGCGCTGCTGCTGTTGGAGTTATGGCTGGCGGGCCATCGCGCTTCCGTTTCCGTGTCATCGTCGTTTGGCGATGCAGTAAGGACCGGCTGTCCTATTCCAGACGCAGCTGCTTGGCTCTATTCCGGTTAAGACAAAGTTCAGCAAATGAGCAAAATGAGAAAATGCTCACATTGCTCTCTTGATCGCACAATGGGTTTGATAAGGACTTTTTCGGGCGCCATGAGAACACGAGGTCACCACAGATATAGAACCCGTGCGTTAGACTTGGTATCGTATCAACCTGGCCAAGTTTATCTGCATCCTCAGGATGTTCGCGACGAAGTCGTTCTAAGCTTTTGGTACTTTGAGAAATTAATTCCTTGCGACATGCTTCGAAACTCTTCATAGCCATTCTGAGAGTCTTGCGGAGTTGTTTATCGCCTAAGTTCAAGGTCTGCTGCAGTTGTTCGAGCTTTGATTCGCAGCTGGAGACAGCTTCGTCTTCGGTCATCTCGTCGTTTTTGGCTGGTTCAATCATCGTTGCGGCCGTGTCGATATAAGCAAGCGGGCAACTTAAAATCTGTGGATGTAGAGTGAAGTCGCCATTTCTAGATCCAAAGCAGGTGTGGTCAAGAAGCGGGTTGAGACATTTATATGCTTGGTAAAGAAGTTGATTGCATGCATAGTAGCATGAGATTGCAATACTGATCTGCGGAGGCACGGCTGGCCCGCAGTGTTGCCTAGCTGTACTTCTGCCTGCATTCCTATCGAAAAGGCTTGTCTCTGTCCAAGGCCTTACGTTCTGTATTTATTTTTAGGGAAACGACCGTGAGATCAACACAAATCAGCTCATTTTGCATGGACCCTTGCAGGCAGACAAACAAGTGTTGGCGCTTAGAAAGGCACTCTGTGCGGCCGAGCCCCTGCAACCCATTAGTGCCATTTTTAGGTTCATCAACGAGCTGGATTGCTGGGGGTCGCGCTGTGAAGCTCGGTGTTTTTCGGCGCCTACATAATGACTGTGCACTGCCTTGCTATTGTAGTCTTTGCGTCTTAGTCCAGGCAAACACAAGGAAGAGGCATTCCTCCCTCCTTGCCCTATTGAGACAGGGAAGGACGATGCATTGCGAGTTTGCCGTCACTCCAGCTGAAGGTGTGTAAGATTTCATGGACGCGACAGTCTTCCGCTAGCTCATCGAGACACGGACAATTGCAGTCACAGCAACGATTGCATGCAATCGCTGTGGGGATCTCGCTGTACATGGGTGAGATCCCTACCAAACACTGCGCTGGTTCCCTTGCAGCAGGCTCCCTAGCGTCCACACCCCGATCAACTCCGTCACGAATTTTGAGGAGGCACTAGAGGAAAGGAAGCCACCCCCAGAAGTGTGTCCACTATATTTAATTGGCCAGATCCGTCGCGTCCCGAGGAGCAAAGTCCCACTATCCGCCAAGGCGCCAAGTACGGACTGCTTCGTGTGGGGGTAAGTACACCTCCTTTCAGATCATAAACGTTAGATCGTTCCTTGCCCCACGCGAGGACCCAACACCTCCCATCGGGATTTTACCACCAGACTCAAGCCCAATTTCTGTTTACTTCCATAGCCAGTGCTGTAACCTTCCTTAAGGTGTACACGACCAGCGTGAATAGTATGAGGAAAAACCCAGCAGATCCGAGGGCCAGTAGGTGGAACAAAGTATCGATCTAACGTTTATTATCCTGGAAGAGGTGCAGTCGATGTTTCGAATGGCCGAGCCACTAGCTTCAGTATGGGGCTGATCAGGATCTCCGACTGGTTGGCGGAAAGACAATGTCACATCCGTTGGTCGTCCCTCAGAGCTATGCCAAATGCGGATGTCAGTCAGACTGACATCCAAATTTGGCCAGAATAATGTTCATTCTCCACCGCCCTAGCCCATGAGCCCAGCTGATTGCGAGTCGGCTTGCCAGATTGTTTTGCCAGAGATTAAAGAATTCAGACCAGCACACAATCCGCTATCCTTGACCAATGAGCTTTTCCCAATGCCCGTGCTACCGACAGATAAGATCAATCAAGGGTACTGTAGTATACTAGGTCTCTATTTTCAAGTTGCGGCAGCCTCTGGTGTTCTCCCATAAAATCTCCGATCTTTGGGCGCTCAGCGAATGAGAATGGGCTATAGTGGGTGTAATGGGAGCTTGCGGCAGCGAGCCAGAGGGTTCTCATGACGTGGTTATGTTGCTGACAAACACTGGGGTAATGAATGTCCATATAACCTTTGGAAATTCTTCCTTAAAATATCCAAGCTTAGCACGTTAAAATAGTACACTGAAACTTCTCAGCATTGTTGCTGTTCATAGATCGGGCTGGTCGTGGTAAGAATCCATCGCGTTACATCGCTTTCCATGCGGGTCTTTTTGGACCAGCTAAGGCGGCTTTCTTATAACTAACCCTTCAAGAGAAATATTCATAAAATTTTGGTGTTGTTACTCAAATCTGGCAAGCCAAACCGCAATTAGCTGGGCTCATGGGCTAGGGCGGTGGAGTTAGATGAGATGCACTTCACAATGACGCGAACATTTGCCGAAGTTGGATGCCAGTCAGACTAACATCCCACTTTGGTTTAGCTTCAAGGTGTGCCAGCTAATCGAGAATCATGGCTGGCAAATGCAGCAATCTTGACCATTACTGTCATTCAACTGGAATGCTGTTGCAAGAGAAAAAAAAAAGAACGTTAAATGCAGAGCTCGTTGGACTTGATCCAGAAATACTCCTTCACCAGCCTCAACACGCTCTACAAGCTCCGATACCAAACACGTATGATTCGGAGCACAGATGCGCAAGGACTGATCGGGGGTGCGTACACAGCAGGTTTTGTGAGAGCAGCTGCCGTTGAGTGTTATCGAAACGAGGATTATTTATCGTGCGTCGGTCGGTTTCATTCTCCAGCATCAAGACGGGCTGCGTGTTTAATCACGCTGACCAACGCCATGGCGTTCATCTGAAGGTACGGAAGTCACCGAAGATTAGCCGAAACCATTCAAACGACGAAGCGCCGAACATAATACACAACAGACCAGTCTAAGCCTGAAAAAGAAAGCATTACCAACACAACGAGGCAACCCCTGCACAACGCTGAACGCGGACGCGCACGTGGACGCGTTCGCGCATACACATCTCATTTCTCAAAGTCCGTAATAAACAGCATCCCGTTGTCCTATGTCTTCCATTCTCACTCTGATCCACGCTTCACGGATACATCATGTCTACTATCGCAACTGGTGGTGGTGGTGTTGCCAAACCCCAAGTTGTATGTTCGTCCAATGGTCGCACAAAGGCTCTGACATTGATTGAGTTTAGTTTGGACTAGATTTAGGCACTACCAATTGCTGCGTTGCTATTTTCGAAAATGGCACTGCGCGGACTCTTGAACACGGTTACAATCAGCGAATCTTCCCTTCTACTGTCACCATTCAAGGTGACGTGTGGCACATAGGTCAACACCAGATCACAGATATTCGTGACGACGACTCCGCTTTCATCCACGGCACAAAGCGCATAATCGGGCGCGACACGACTGACGGAAGACTTAAGTCCGATATCAGGTCATTGAAACTTCCATTTGAGCTGGATGAAGATGGCAAACCCTTCTGTCGATATGGCGAGCATATTATCTTCCCTGAAGAAGTAATTGCTTTGCTCTTCCTAAAAGCGCAGGCAGTCGTGCGAGAATCAATCGGCACCAATGTGGATGATTGTGTTGTTGGCGTTCCCGCATATTTCACAGAACCACAGCGACAGGGAATTCTCGATGGTGCTCGAATTGCCGGCTTGAACGTCGTGCGACTAATCAATGAACCAACGGCCATCGCCGTTGCTTACCTACATGATGTAAACGCTGGCGAGGATGGCATCTACGACATCGCCGACCTTGGAGGCGGCACTTTCGACCATTCTAGAGTCAGCCTTACCAGCAGCAAAGAAGGAAAGACCCTTGTCGTTGAGGCTACACGGGGAGATAACATGTTGGGAGGCTACGATTTCACTCAAGTAATGGTGAACGAGTTCAAAGAGTTGATAGAGCAAGGGGTTGAAATGGACGAACTTTGGGGTGCCTGCGAAACGGCCAAAACAAAGATCAAATCAGGCGATACGTCTGTCAAGATTCGTGTGGCCAGTAAGCGGTACAGTCTCGACATGACGGCCTACAAGGCGGCCTGCGAGCCTTTGCGTGAGAAGATTCGTTCGATTCTGAAGGAGATCGTCAACGAAGAGTCTGACTCAACCACACTCAAGAGTCTGATACTTGCAGGGGGGTCAAGTCTCTTGCCCTTTTTAGAGGAAGAGATTGCAGCGATGTTCAGCGGCGTCAAGCTCAGTCATCGTTTGCCCTCGGCCGAGGTAGTAGCTCAAGGCTGCGCGATCGCTTCCAGCAACTCTATCGTCGTCACTGATGTATTGAGTCGCAGTATTGGGATTGAGATTCAGGAGAAGAAACGATCGGACTTGATGTCATTCCTGCTGGGCCAAAATACCCCGCTCCCGGCTAGCTATACAGAGACGTTTACGGCACGGGACCCAGAGAATACTGAGATCAGGCTATACGAAGGCCAAGACCAAACTGCTTCTAGCAATATTCTGCTCGGCCAATTCCACGTTCCTGCCCGACGTGGAGACAATATTGAAGTTCGTATCGAAGTACACAGCGACTCGACTGTAGCTTTGAGTGCAACGTCGTCCGATGGGACGGGGGCTCTTCAAGTCACAAGGAAGACCCGATTCACTGAAGGTGACTTCCAGAACATGGCAGCGAGAACGCGGGAGAGGTTCTTCTCAACTAGAGCCACGGGCGGGAGCCAAAAGCGGAGACAGCTTGCCGTCGAGGAAGAAGATCATGGGAGCAAGCGCAACAAATTAGCTGCCGCTCTAGAATGACGGACTGCATCGGTTTTAGTATCCAGGTTGGAGAGTGTTCTAAATTTCAGAAGGTTTCTGAATGCAGTATTGGTCTTGACTTCGTTGAAAGTTGTAACGAACATTTTCGTAGTTCCATCCTAATGTGTCAGTGCTTGTTCTTGTGCCTTCTGATCCCATGTAAACAGATCCCTTGGCAGCGCGATCAGGCAAACGTCCGCTCCCGAGACCAAATGCCTATATGTTGTGCTGTTTTGTCAATACACTGTGCTGACTAAGTGGAATCAGGAACCTGCTAACGTGCACTAGTATTGACATGGGTCCCTGCCACCCAACACAGATAGTTACACAATACATAAATATAGCCCGATTGCTCGAAGAGAAACTATTTCGTCTGGGTGAGCGAAACTTAAGCTTTAAGGTGTGGTCTCCGGCCCGGGACTTTTTGTGGTTCAGTTTGCAGCATCAGTCAACACCCAGAACTGTTCAGTACGACAGTCTCTTGTCCTGTGCCGAAGTGACCATCTGAGGTGCGGTCGACTCTTTCCCTTGCTTGCATTTGCTCTTCGCAGCTGCCTCAGTCTCTTAAGCTTTTTAACATTATAATCACATATAGGCGAGTGGCTTGACAAATGGTGCATGGCCTTCGATATCCGTTCTTATCGGCTTTGAATTACGACGGGGTTTTCACCACTTGTTCCCACATTTCTCGCAATTCTTACCGACCATGCGACGGACATTTACCCATACCTGAAGACGCTTGACTCTAGGAAGATATTCGTGCAGGCTGCATAGAAGTTCCAGAGCTTGGTCCTTGCGAATCGGGCCTTCTTCTGCTTTTCGTAACTCGCGTAACCCGACATGGATCTTTTTCAGAAAGTCACACACCATTTCGGGCTTGTCCGCCTTTGTGTGCGGCAAAATCTCGCACTGCTCAAGCTGCCACACCATCTTAGCCGTCTCGAGATCCTGGGCGGCATGAAACACTCTGCCTGGCACACAGCCTCCCTCAAGTGTCACCACAACATGGAGGGTTCCCGCTGCGGCAAATACTGCCTCCTTGGATGTCTGAAGAGCCCACTCTCCTCCTTCGAGACGTCCGGAAAGCTGAAGCAAGAGGCTTTTGGTTTTATCCACTTTGCGAAGCTCTTTACAGTTCTCGTCGCTCAAGGGGTAGAAACCCCAGAGCTTCACACAGCCGTCGTCAATGGCGGTGAGAACGTTGCCGCGATCTATAGCCATGTCAGCTTCGTCGCCTAGAGCGGATGAAAAAACCCCTACCCCAGTGTATGTCAATAAGGGCCCCTCGAGGTGTTATGTTCACCATGGTGACGTCCTTATCATCGCTGAAGATGTCTAGAGCGCTTTCGATACAATCCGGTATATACACTTCTGCGTTCGTGGTGCGAATATTCGTGGCGTAGTACGTCTTTTTCGTATCTGGTAGCCAGAGCTGCTTTACGACAGAAGACAATGGTTGGTCTATAGGTTTGGTGGGTTGACCTCGCGTATAGACTCCATGGTTTCCGGTGCCGCTGAAGTATAGATTGTCTATCAATCGACACCGATCCGGCCAGTTTGAGCGACAGTCATCGGCTGGAATGAAATACGGCATCAAGTGCCCAGCAGCAGCCCATTGAGGAGCGACTCTGTCACGGCCCATTGATGAGAGGCTGCCAACTCTCTGTAGCTCACCCTTCACTGCCTGCGCGTACGACTTCTCGTATTCAAAGCACCTATCAATTTGCTCTTCGATAGTTTGGGCAAGAATGGGCAGATTTCTTCTTCGCGTCTGCTGAGATGATGCTTGGATGATCTGTTCCAAGTCTTCTTGACTCAATGATTGCAGTTGGTTCCTCTTTGCGGACCGTAATGTCTTACACCGATTGAATTGCTGCTTCTCAATCCGTCCCGAGTTATGCTTTGATCGCCCACAGCTTTGTACACTGTTGGGGAAGAATTCGGATGAGCTGATCAACGTAGGCTTGTTACATTCTGGGCGGTCTGCAATTCCATCCTGGAATGGGGTTTGCAAGGTCCGATAATCGCTGTCCTCGCTTTCGCCTGTGATGAGGGAATGCCCTCTCATCCCTGGCGCGAACGCTGCTTGATCATCACTTGTATGTGTCACGACCCCAATCATACCAGCATCGGGCGATCTATCCGGCGCTTTCAATGCGGTACAACACCGCCACAAGGGTGCATCTCGTTTAGTCCTTGGCACCATTGACATAAGGAGAGGCCACCCATGGGCGAAATTCTTGTCGAGATAGCGCTTGGCATTGTTGAGAAGCATATGGTGATGATGTCGTTGCTGGCGGTAACATGCGCCAATGACATGCTTAAATCTACGGTCGACCTGGCGTTTTGGGTTGTCATCGGGATCGGCGAAAGATGGGCCATCGCACCCTGGCAATGGAGAAAAGTCTGCGTTCAAGCATAACAGATCCGAAATGTCAACTCTGGAGAGCCCGTATTGCTTGAGTTCCTCCGACGGATCTGGCTTCATTCTCGTTTCGGGGTTCAGAGCGTATTTGGTGAGAGGAAAGCGGACCTGGAAACGAATTGAAGCAGAACGCGCTACGTGTCACGCGCAGCAGCAGACTGCCCAGATGATTAGCGCACGGGCGTTCAACTAGGGGCGTGCTGGGTGATTCCTAATGTGGTTTACACTGATTAGCGCGCGCATTATATTGATCTACATCCACTGCCTCTTATTGCTTATTTGAGGGGAATCGGCTAATCTTCGGGAGTTCTGGCATGAAAACTTGGGGTGATGAGGATCCCCGCGTTGCTGGGGGTTAGATGGATAAAATACTATGTAAGAATATCTCACGGCGCTGGGTGCGTCGCCGCAGCTACTGAATCGACCCCCGGCGCCAGCTGCAGGCGGCCCGGGTGGACCCTGAAACTGCAAATATCTTCGCCGACCTGTTAAAACCTACCGTAACGGAGAGCTGGTTACCTGTAGATCTGCCAGACTATTCTCCATAGTATATATGGAGCAGCATATCAAACAACCAGATTCGGGAACTCCTCAGGCTTCCGGACGCCGACGCTTTTTTCCACGACTTTCTTGCTCACTTGCAGTGCTCCTCTTCTTGTGGTTTGGACTTCCAAAGTATGCCCCAAGATTTTGTTGTGTGAGCAATTTTTCAAGCGTGAATGGAGAACCACTAATATGACATCCCTGGTCATCGTCTTCGCACAGTCGGATTGCAAATGGTTTGCTTCTATTGGCCACGGCGAACTTCACGTTCATAGTGAAAGGCGTCATATTATTCTCCGATGAGCCATTGTCAAGGCGGGAGCTTTAGGCCGCACTTGCTTTTTCGGTGTGGCTGCTGGTTGGTCGAGGTGTGCTTTGTTGTAAGCTCCTGGTGGCCTCACCCGATGCTTCCATCTCCTTGGCCTCTCTCGGCTTCGCATCCTTCTTGTCCATATCTTTCGGACGTAATGGCCCAGGTCGTGTTGTCAGAGATACTTCTAGTACTGCAACTCGTTTTCTAGTTGACTTTTCGCTAAGCCGCGGGCTATCATCTCCGTGATCCGGTCCCTCAGCTATCGGCGGAACGGACGGTAATGACCCTGAAATTCTCGTGCTTGGGGAGGAGCGTTCCTCACGAGAGCCTGCTTCTGAACCAGTTGCGGAGGATTGCGAGTTCTGTCGCCTTCGCATGGCAGGACGTCGTTTGTTCGAAAATGCCATAATCTTTTTTGTGGAGATACCGCCAATCTGCTTCCTAGGCTTCTCCTTTGCTGTGGAAGAGGTTGTAGGTCTGGCTTGTGAGGATCCATTTGCCGTGCCGCTTGTTAACGAATCAACTTCGGTCTCTTGGTCTTCATCTTCCACATCTGAACCAGCGGGCGATACGAACCGAGCCGCGGGCCGCGGACCCGATGAAGACGGCCCTCTTGGCTTCTTCAAGATTGGGTAGGCGGGAGGCGGTCTTGTCGAAGATGGTGCCAAATCTTTGGGAGGCTCTGTCTTTGGTGCCTTTCCATTGGCTGCACCTGGACTGCCCGGCGCATTGTCATTTTCGTTGCCGGACTGAGCCTGCTTCAAAATTGCCTAGTATCGATAGTCAGAAAATCCTCCAGTTTCTCCAGTGGTTGAGCATACCGGAATCGAAGGTCCTTAATATCGGTTCGGGGGCCCTCTCAGCGGCACAAACGTAGACCCATCGGATATTTGCTCAAAGATCCTGGCGAGTGTCGGGCCTGAAAGCTGGCTTCTATCGCTACCCAAGACATGCCACCAGAAGTTTTCCAACCGATTAGCAGTGGGGTCCTTCAGCTTGCCAAAGGTTGTGGTATACACTGAGACTTGATTAGCATGGTGCAGCCAGAGGAGCCAGGCGGCCGTCATGATAACATGCCAGTAATGCCATATTTTCTCACGCGGGATCACGGGATAGCTTGCAATCTCGTTGTAGATTCGAGGGTTGTTATATACGATGCCTTTGGGCAAGAGCATCGCCATGGTATGCGTGTTCATATTGCTTTTGAGATGTAACCAGCTAGGTGGCGGACTCCGGCCGGCAACGTCAAGACACAACTTTCGCCCATTCGAATCGACAATTCGTGGTTCTTTTGCAGACTGTCAAGGAGCCAGGTGTTTGTGACCACTGTCAACTATAGACTGATGCTAGCGAATGTGAGAAGTTACCGACCACTCGACAAAGGATCGGGACATGGAGCTGCAAATGTTCTCTGTCTTATGTGGACCCAACGATCTGCCGGGCTCGGGTCTGGTACTAGACTGGAATTGCAGTTGCAGCCGCGTGTTGGTCCTTATCCAAGGGTACGGAAGGATATCGTATTGTCCGTCGTGTGACCTGGTCAACTTTGCGACAGTTCCATGCCATACTGCTTACTGTACCACCGATTAGCGAGGTCAAGTTTGCACCAACAACCAACATGGGTTGTGGTGGAGACGAACCAAAACTGTAGTATGGGGTTCCCAGCCCAACCCCTGCGCTAGAAGAGATATTTGGAAGCCAAACGGGTACGAAAATGATCAGTACATGTAAGCATCTCCCGAGTGCATAGCTTGGCTATTATTGTAAGAAGTTGCGGGCAGTCAGGGATGGAACGAGCGTGCCTATGTACGTCTTTGTTTGTTCCCAACACAGAAGAGTAATCCATCACAGAAGAGTATCCAACCACAGAACAGTATTCAAACACAAAACAGTATTCAGACACAGAAGAGTAGCCCAGCATGGAAAAGTGGCCCAACACAGAAAAGCATCCAAGACACAGAAGAGTATCTTAGAAGAGTATTCGAATATAGAAGAGTACCCCAGCATAGAAAAGTATTCCAGTACAGGAGAAGAGTAGCCCAGCATGGAAGAGTGCCCTGTCACAGAATATGATCCCAACACAGTAGAGTATCTCGACAACAACTACTCCGCCTCCAACAGTCTAGAACGGACATCCTTTCGAAATACGACGATCGAATAGAACATAATGCTGATTTCGGATTGGCACCATCTCGACGTAGTATTATGTCCTGTTTATCTGGGCTACACTTCCGTGGTGGGACACTCTTCTGTGTCTCTTCTGTGATGGACACTCTTCTGTGCCGTGGGTACTTTTCTGTAATGGGATACTGTTCTGTAATGGGATACTGTTCTGTAATTGTGATGGCAGCTGTCCACCTTCAAGTGTCTAATCGCTATCATGCCCCTTTGTCCGCAGAGTCTACATGTCTCTCTCTTTGAGTCTGGACTGCAAGCGTGGCAACAACAACAAAATTTTGGTCTGGTCGATGCGGGTCTGATGGCCGTGTTCGGCTACGATGGTGCACCGCTTTTTATTGGAAAAATATGCATCTGACCCGGATGTGAGAAATCGACACGGTAGCCAACGGGATAATATTGTCATCGTAACCACTTTTTTGGAGAATCATTAGTTTCTGTCACAGGTATGAACCTCCACCGCAGTAAAAAAGCTATCATCTATCATATGGCAAGAGCATAAATATACAGTACGCCATCGAGCACGAGCATGAGCATTAATTCGAGCTTAGTAAGACGAAAGATCCCGGAGACTATTTTCTACTATGCCCTTTTCCATGTCCGTGTAAGCATTTTGTGTATTTGGATGGGGTCGGGCATATTTCCAGAGACATGTTAGTCATGAACAATACCGTATTTGTCTCTGAGACAGCGGGCGGGCAGACTAGAATTCTGGATCGCTATCCACTGTGGTGTGGAAAGGGCTTTACAACTTGCCCCTCCTCTTTCGCTGTCTCAAGCCTTGGAAATGGTCTCAAGATGGAAAGCATGCTGTCATCATCACAGAATCGAACATCGAATTGGTGAATGCACTGAGTGGGCATAGTATGCCTACCCCCGCGGACAAAAGGCTCACGGCGCACCCGACTGAGACGAATGAAGCTAGGAGTTTTATTTGTTGTGGAACCCCAGATGCGGATCTTAGTTTCATGTGTTGTCACGTGGGGAAAAGAATCATTTTCGTTGTAACCCTATGGGGTTCTAAGGAAGGACGATTGTTCCACATGAGAAATGATACAGACACTGCCTGCAGATGCAGTTTGGAGGAACGACTGGGAGTTTTTCAAGATCAACACAATCTAAACTTCCAGGACATCCAAGATGTTCATTCCATGCCGTTGTTACGCCCGGCCACTATATTGGGACGAAAGAACGCAACTTGGACGGACCGCGGCGGTCCGTTTATCCTGAAAGACAGCCAAAGCGAAATTAATAACGGCAGTGCTGACGAACGAGGCGAAGCTGAAGGCTGGGTGAAACGAGGAAATGGGAAGAAGATTATTCTCAGATACGGGCCGCCAAACGCGGCGAGATATCGAATCGTGCCAGCGAAGTACTACGAAAGCAAAAGGCGAGTGGTTGTCAGCAAGCCTCTGCCGCCTGAGTCATCTCTACCGCCACAGCAGATACCTCCTGAGATCCAAGAGCTCGTGTTGAACCAGCTAGATTCGTCCACCATCATTTCTTGCATCCGAGCTGGTCTCTCGGTAACAGAAACCATGTACAAGCACCTGTATGTGTGGAAAAGTATTTTCAGGCATGATTTTCAGGCATTAGAATACTTCTTGGGATCGAGTGGCAACGCGTATCTGATCGGTCTCGGTGCACAACAACTTTACACCGATAGCAGTTTCAGGTTCAGGGAATTGCGGCCAGCACTATCAGTCATTTTTTCATGGCCAAAACAGAGCATGGTCCCTGTGAATGACCAGAGATTCAATCACAATGGCTTTATAACGGTGTTGCAGCCTTTTCTTAGGTTATATATTGCAAATACTCCAGACTGCCGCACTGTCACGATTGGCAACATGGGCGACTTGATCGTACGAGAAGGCATGGAATTGCAGATTCCATTCCTACGTTTCAGGGATCGCGACCGCATATTACGGAAGGCTGAGGTTCAGTATGAATGTATTCGGCCAGGTGGGATTGTGCCGGTCATACATCAGTATAAATTCATGATAGACGAAGAGTCATTCTGTCTTATTCAGGGCGATATGTCGGAAGAGCCGTGGCACTTGAGCTGTTAGACTGTATATAACCCTGGGTTTTTGTATATAAGCGGTTTTTTTTTTAAATAAAAAAAAAACCTCGAAAGAGATCGACCATCATTCATATATAATCGAGGCAAGACTCTTGCTCTCACGTTACGGGAAGTTATGACCAGAGCTAGAACATCTCTGTAGGGTAAATTCTCCAGGATAGAGCAGAGAATTTCGTTGGGCAGAACTAAGGCAAGATCAGCAGAAAGATTATCTAAAGCGTGTTCTATGTTGTGGTGGCAGCTGTGCACTTGTAAGTGTTCAGCCAATATGATGCTCCTCCACAGCACTTGTAGCGTGTATTGTATGATCGATCTTTGCCCTGCTTCATTTGAGAGAAAATATGGCATGAGTCGAAGTTTTTCAGTCGGTGCTAGAAGTATCCTGGAGGCGCAGATCAGTCCACTGTCCTCGCTTGTGTTGCTGTCTCGTTGCAACGGTCATGTCCCGACCATTTGGTGAACTGAAGCAGGAAAGTTAGGGGAGCTCCACGACAACGACATGCACAGAATTCTGGAAGAGAACCCTTGTTGTCCTTAGGACAGAAAAATATCCCTCAACGAAATGAGAAAGCGACAAGAGGTTGAACATCGTCTAACGACTTCCAAGTACAAAGACTTGAATCCAAATTCGTTTGTGTTCTGACTGATCCATAGTCACTGGCTTATAAACTTCTCGAAATACACCATGAACCGATCAAACTTGAACAATCAGGTCATGGGGCGAGTGGTGAACAGAGAAGCCACAGTTGAGTGCTTCGCTCTGAGTTGGAATCAGTTGCCTTGGTCGCAGAAGTCCCCTATTCATTCGCGCACTTATGGAAGTGATATACGGGACGTCGCTGCGCCGTAGCTCGTATATTAAGATCTTGCGAAAGACCGTAGCTTCTCGCAATACAGCATGTTTGGCATAGCCCTCAGTTTTGTCCTAATCCCCTCTTCTTCAATCATATCGTCGAACATGACCAAATCCTCTAGTCTCGCGTCCCTTGCATCAACTTCGGCCATCGCATCCAATATACGATGCGGCTCGGTCCATGATCTGCCAAAGTCAACGAGTCTTCTTCCCCTAAAGTTCTCTCCCCTAATATCTCGGTTGTAGATTTTGATCCTATTCAAACTCCGTATATCCTTCAGCACCTTCGCAAGGCCATTTTTGCCGATACCCGATTTTTCAGGTGCTAAGTCTTTGACGATGGCTCGTAGGCACGTATCCTGTCCAATTACCTTGCGCAGATCTTTGCCAATTATTTGATTATTGAACGTAAGTCCCCTTTTCTCAAGTTGTCGTCTGTCTTGGTCACTCAGAAATAAATATCCATGGCACGTTACCGCTACCGCCGACCTTACTCCCCTGTTGCGCTGGGCTTCGAGTATCCGCCCATAAGCACGGCATTCTGCGTAGAATGGGTCTGTGTAATACACGATATTCCACAAGGGAAATGGTTCATCTGACTTGTCAAGTAGCGGACCCCAGAAATAGCGATCTGTCGAAGGGTCAAAAAAGTCGAACTGTGCCTGCAGGTGAGTCTCAAAAATCATAGCTCGCCTGGTGGTCGAGGAGGTTGCTCACTATTTTCAGGGCATATAGCCGAGACTTGATCTTTACTTTGAACACCACGCCCTCCGCCTCCGAGTCTTCTCGATCCATGTCGAGTCTCTCGAGCCATTCAATTGATGCCCCTTGGTGTTCGAATGCATGTATCTTCGGGTCGGGGCACAACTTGACCAACATCTCAGCACGATTCAAATCCGCAACTTGTTTTGGCATTGTGAAATGTGAATAAATCCAGAAATATGCGATTATTCATTCCCCGGGACTGGTGGGAAACAAGTGTGGTAGAAATGGGGTAAAGAGGGGGTTCGCCTATTCTTCTAATACAAAGCGCGATTCCTGTCTCGGCCTCTCCATTTCGGCTCTCGCATACATGTCTCGCGTTCATAAGCTGGGGCACATGCAGACATCCGTCACAGGGATTGCTCTCCGTGATAGGCGGCCTTTCTGGCCAAGTGCGCGTGCCTGCTACTGCGAGGTATCTGTCTATCATGCATCCAAATTGGCTCGTCCGTCCACAAGAACAGAAACGCATGGTCGGTTTCGCTGCTGTCAGTTATGTCCCAATTCAGATAATGGTACGGGCCGCGGTGATCCCTTATCGCAGCGGGCCGGCCCCCCAAATGTTATTGGCCAAGAGGGTGCCAACGCATATGACCCAGACTGGCGAGAGGGGTGTATTCATTCGAGTCGAGAGGCCACCTGCGTCGCGCAGAGACGGCGACGGGGAATTGGCCGGCGCTGTCAGAGTTTCATCCCATTGCATCTCTCCCCTTTGATGTTCATACAATTTGAGAACCAATAACCACAAAACAATGTTGCATCCGTTGGCCGTCCCTCAAAGCTATGCCGAATGCGGATGTCAGTCAGACTGACATCCAAATTTGGCCAGAGTAATGTTCAACCATTCTCCACCGCCCTGGCCCAGCTGCTCGCGAGTCGGCTCGCCAGATTGGGGTGCGACCGTATTAGTTTGGGTCGAAAAACGCCTGTATGAACAACACAACGCGATAGATTTCTACCATGACGAGTCTTATCCTCAAGCAGCAGCAATCCTGAGATGCTTCAGAGCACCAATTATGACTTTCTGCACGACTTCTTTGCGATGCACCACGAAAGCTAATGGAGGGTCTCGATTCTAGATTGTCAGCCGAAATAGCTCATTGTCGTCATCTCCTGCTTGGGCGCTTGACGATTCAATCCGATGCAAAGATAGGATGTCACGTCGTCACGCTTTCGGGATCAGACCGCCAGTAGGACAAGCCTATATTATCAGTATCGAGCTTGAAGCGCATGTGTTTCCTCCTGTCAACAACCAGGAGAGGATCAGGCATCAAGGATGCACGGACAGGGAGGGAAACCAAGGTTCACCTTCACGCCGCCACTGGACCTGATCCTGATCTCAGATAACCTAGTGCCTCATCTAGTATGGCGAGAGGCTCTGTTGTTTTGATGCTTGATGACTCGAGATATAGTAGCCGGTAAGTTGTAGGTCAGTCCATATTTTGCTGATATCTGGATGACCGTAGCTTTTCGCAGTACAACACATTTTGCATGGCTTCTAGTTTTGTCTTGATTCCCTCTTCTTCAATCATATCATCAAACATGACCGAGCCCTCCAGTCTACCACTCTCAGGGCGTACAACCGAGACTTGATCTTTACTTTGAAGACCACGCCTTCTCCGTCCGATTCGATTCCACGGTCAGTATCGAGTCTCTTGAGCTATTGAATTGGTGAATCCCAGTGTTTGAACTCGTATATCTTCGGACCGTGGCATAACTTCTTCAACGTCTCAGCACGGTTGAGGCTATGGGTTGGTTCGGCCACAACTGAGTGCTGTTTTTCAAAGATGCGAACGCTATGCTGCCATTATGGGAGCAAACAGTTATGGTGAAACTGTGGTGGAGAGCGACATGCTGCTGCTCTTTTGAAAAAGATTTAATCCCGGTCGGTATGTCTCGCAGTGACGCGTATGTATGGTTATCCACAACGGGACTGCGATCCACGGGAAAGGGAGCAATCTAGCCAACCACGTGTGCTTACTGCTGCTTACAATGGTTACCAGGCGAGTCTACAACTTCCGCAGCGTTTCAGCCAATCATCACTCGTGACAAGTGGTCGAAGTTCGGATAGCACGTTGGTGAATGACCCTCAAGGATTACGCTTTATTTTTCCTTGGTTGCTTACCCCCGCTTGTATGCTATCTCGTATCTGTTCTTTGTGTTCTGCGCAGTGGGTCAAATGGCGTAGGGAGACGCGCAGCGAGAAGCGTGGTTGTGCATATGAGGCGCTGACCTTGCACCCATGGAAACTATTCGTTGGCGGCGATCCGTGCTCAGCACACCGATATTTGAGTCAGTGACAAAAGCACCAATCTACAGTCATCCGAAACGCAATAACCGGAAATAAACCCCAGTTTGTGTGAGTGGAGCTCGATGCCTAACCTTGCATATGTCGTACTTTGCTGTTTGTGAGTTCAAATGGTGCCAAAGCTGATTTACCCAATGGAATAGTCTCGAAACAAAACACCGTACCGAACCTGCTTGTATATTCCAGAGACTTTCCCGATTCTGTAAATTAGAACATGATGGGGTCGAGCCGCGATCAGAACTGCAGCCCAGAAATCCCGCATGTTGCATTTGACTGAGAGAAGATAGGCATGATGTCGAATCCCATACCAAGTATCAGAGGACCTAAGCTGTTTCCGTTCAATGGAGACTTCGCCGATGCCAGTTTCATCAAATTGCTGCACTTTGAGAACGAGAATGCCTCCACTGAAGGAGCACATAGCCGAGTGTTCCAAGTGAGTGTCAAAGGCAAGATTTATGCAGTCAAGATTGTACGTCGAGAGTACAAGTTTCGCCATCTCACTGACGCTAACAATATCACAGTTCAAATTCGTCAGCATCAACGTCATTCGCCCATTTTTGTTTGGGTACAACAAAAAATCTATTAGTGACAAAGTTTTCCGATGCCAACTGGATCCTTTCTTCGCTGAGTGTCGGGCGTTCGGGCTTTTATCAGCAGATGGAAAACACGAAGGCCTCGCTGTTCGTTGTTACGGATATGCGTATCTACACGAGTCCGTAGAGCGCCGGATTGAACAACAATTCAACGTCTACAACTGGAATCGATCATCCGAAAATATGCATGAGCCATTGAGGGCTATAGTAAAGGACTACATCCAATATCATTCGTGGTACAAGCCATCTGAGCTTGCACTCATGAAGGGCCGTCTCGAGCAATTGAACAAATTGGGAATCTACAACATGAACATTCGAAAGGAGAGTTACCTCAACGGCAGTCTATACGATTTCAGTGAGGCTATTACCGCACCTCATATTGGTCTCTCAGCGGATGTTCGTCCGCAGACGCACATCCTCCGTGATCTGAGGTATGATATGGTTTGCTTCGACGCCATGGCAAGAAAAGAACTCATCATGCAAACATGGAGAACAGCACTCAGGATGAAACGGAGTCGAAGGATAAATCCAGTCCGAAGATCGTCAAGAATTACTGCCATGAGAGGCTCAAAATCGGCTAGTCCATACGTTTTTCGCATTGGGACTAGACAATCGAAGCGCATAAAAGCTTCCATGCCAGCCCTTTGACTACTATCACTGAGACACATCTATTACCGTCTGTTACATGTACACCATTCGCTTCCGGCGACGAGGTTCCAAAGCTCGTTGCTCTGCAGTTTGTAGACGAGTTTTGCGAGGACCGAGGATTAGACTTTGCCCAAAATCAAACCTTGACTTTCGGTGGTGCAGACATCAATCCGGAAATTGATCTAGGCGAGGTTTTAACAGTGACTTTCAGAAGGCCTATGAATGGCGAAGACTGCGAGGAAAATTGTACATTCCATAAAAGCTACCGACCAGATCACAGCGTAGGCTAGCCGAAGAAATTGGTCCGGCCAGGCTCTGGTGGGACTAAGCCGAGGTAGTTACATCTGTGTCGTCTATGTGTCATGGGATCTTCGACTGTAATTCGATTGCATATTTGGAAAATATAGCACCTCGACAAATTTTCTACTATCTGAGTTGCACTGTCAAGTCGCTCAGCTAGAAACTGCTTCACATGCCATCATTCTAACCATAGCTGACATATCACACAAGTCTGCGTGCGGTAGTGCTCAAAATGTTGCTGGCTAGACTGTCGATGTTGAATCAGTTATGATCCATTATGACCTGCATCTAATAAATCTGGCAGATATGGAGGTAGCCAAGTGCCCTGGCTGCCGCTCAAAAGTTTTGTGCGTCCCTATTTTCAAATTCATCCCGTTAGACTAACACCACTCCAAAGCAAAATATAGTCTATTCACAGTCTATTCAGCTTCACGTCGCTTCAAGATACAGATGAATCATTCGACGTATTTCAACAACCAACTAGTACACTTCCAGGATAAAATGGTCTATGTCACCGGAAGGGAAGGGGGTCCTTAGACCATCTTGCAGATCAGTCCTCGCTAACACACAACAGTGTATGCATATCGAGGTAGCTCGCTACCTGGTAAATATCACCACAGCAAAGCAAAGAGCATACTATGCTTCTGGCATCAACGACCATCCAAATTAATTCTGCGAGGTTGGGCGTCTCCTGTCGTCGATCATCACGATCTAACGTGAACCCCCTGGAGCGTTCATTTGAAGCATATTGACAAGGATCCTGCATTTAGAGGCAAGTCTTATTCGACATGGGCGACTCTCCATAACTATGACCGCCCAGTTGACTCTTGCCATCTTCGGAGACGAGCGCTAAAGATCGACTGTTGTAGCTCAATCTTTGAACCTAATTAAGTGTAAGACAACAAGGATGCCAAGGCGCGGCGGCGCTCATCGAATGGGATACCTGAGTCAACAGCCCGAAGAGACGCGGTCCTTGTCTTGGCTTAATTCGGATGTCAGTCTGAGTGACATCCTGATCCAGTATAGCCTGTGATGAGGGTCCAACGGATGCGTATTGTACCTTCCGCCGGCCACTCGCAAGTCGCAACCTCTCTTCAAACCCACTTCACAGTAAAGAACGAACATTATTATGGCCGAATTTGGATGTCGGTCTGACTGACATCCATAATCGGCATAGCTTCGAGGAACGTTAAGCGGACGCGACATTGTCTTTCTGCCAACCAGTCAGAGATCCTGGCCAGCCCCAGTGCACTAAGCCAGTGGCTTGCCCATTCGAAACAACAATCAGATATTTCACCCATGTTCAGCGAGATAGCCATACATAGCAACATGCATCGTTGCTATGATTGCAATTGTCCGAGATCTCGGTCGGCTGGCGAGATTGTTGCGTCCACAGAATCTGACACCCCTGCAATAGAATTGACGGCAAACTCGCAACGCATCCTTCTTCTTTGTTTCGAAAGAGCAGATAGGGGAAATTACCTCTCCTTTGCATTGGCTTGGCCAACCCCGATGCGCCCAATCTAGATGTCAGTCAGACTGACATCCAAAATCGGCATAGCTCTAATCAGCCTATGATATCCCTGTTTGCCAAGAGACAAAGAACGGAGGCTTGGAATAGGACCTATCGGAACACGATATTGCCTACCACAACGAGATGGGTCTTCCTATCCGTCGACTGGGAATGCCACAGTCAACGATATGTTTCTTGTGAGACGGTAGAGGCATGTTTTTGAGGGGGGGGGGGGGGGGGGTGGTTTTGGTCGTTCTCGTTCTCCATGTGCCATCTTCATGCAACACCTTCGCATTGATTATATCTTTGCTGTTCCACCTGGTGTAGGTTTTGTAGCCAGTTTTTCTTAGTTTGGTGGCCAAGAAGACATGGCACCACTGTCCGCGCGTGTCAATTTCAGTGTTGCACTGTCGCTTTTTGACTTTGTGTTTTTCTCCAAGCCGATCTCCTTCATGATATTCTTCTTCCCTGACCGTGCTATCCACATACATGGGTGGAAGGTGTCCCTGGCGGTGTTCAAAGCTGCCGTGACAATGTCATGATTCCATTTTGTCAGAATGTTCACAGTGGCAGGTTCACAGTTGACGACACAATCAACGTCAGGCACTACAAATGGGTAATAGGGAAGAGTAATACCCTTTTCGCGAGTCCTCTTAATGAGCTGTCCTCCATAGACCATCTGCAGTGTCTCAAAGTCTCAAAGCTAAACTCTTGGTCTATTCAATGAGTTGTTTGGGAATCAAGTAGTTGGTCCGATTCGTGTTCCTCTTATTCGCAGGTTTTTGATTATCAATATCTGGATTCCTCTCGGTCAGATACTCCAAAATGGATCTTTGCGTTGCCATGGTAATTGTTGATTCTCAAACTGTATGAGTACAGTATCAAAGGGAAGAGATGCAATGGGATGAAAACTTTGAAAGCGCCGGCCAGTTCCCCGTCGCCGTCTCTGGCGATGCAGGTGGCCTCTCGACTTGAATGCATACACCCCTCTCGCCAGTCTGGGTCATATGCGTTGGCACTCTCTTGGCCAATAACGTTTTGGGGGCCGGCCTGCGGCGATAGGGGATCACCGCGGCCCATACCATTGTCTAATGCATGAAAGACAGATACCTCGCAGCAGGAGGTATGCGCGGTTGGCCAGAAAGGCCGCCTATCACGGAGAGCAATCCCCGTGACGGATGTCTGCATATGCACCAGCTTATGAACACAAGATATCTATGCGAGAGCCGGAATGGGGAGGCCGAGACAGAAATCGAGCTTTGAGTTAGAAGAATAGGAGCACGTTCCACTTTACCACTTTTCTACGACACTTGTTTTCCACCATCCCTGGGGAATGAATAATCACATATTTTTGGAGTTATTCACATTTCACAATGCCAAAACAAGTAGCGGATTTGAATCGTGCTGAGACTTTGGTCAAGTGATGCCCTGGCCCGAAGATACATGCATTCGAACACCAAGGGGCATCAATTGAATGGCTCGAGAGACTCGACATGGATCGTGGAGACTCGGAGGCGGAGGGTGTGGTGTTCAAAGTGAAGATCAAGTCTCAGCTATATGCCCTGAAAGTAGTGAGCAACCTCCTCGACCACCAGACGAGCTTTGATTTTTGAGACTCACCTACAAACACAGTTCGACTTTCTTTGGGAGATACGTCGTGGTCTTGTTTCGGCTGCTGTCTTTCACTGACAACTGAGGACTCTTGACCCAGACCCCTCCTCTTGGAGGTTGCGTGGTTACGTGAGAGCCTTGGGCGCTTCTTCCAAATAGTTTGCTGAAAGTCATCGCAATGCAAATCTTTGAACTGTATAACGGTTAATTCCTTCACATTATGCTTGGTATGAAGTTTCCAGGACATCTAATCATATTTGGATAGTAGTCACTCAGAAATCTTTGTACGCCGTTTCAATCACTTCACCCCTTCTCGAGGTGCTTATGACGCCACGCCTGTGGTTGTGACTGAAGCTGGCGCATGTGGGAAGCACCACTCGGAGCAAGAGCAAAGCGCGTTGACGTCATAATTCGTGGTGTCAGCGAATATATATTTCAAGTTACGATTTCTTGTGTTGGCCATGGCAAATCATTCGGAATTGTCCGCTATGACCTGAGCTAATAATTATGAATGCATAATAAATTGTACGGTGACCACCACCCAAGTAGCTGCGACACTCCCTAGCGCAGCCATGTTTAAGATCGAACGGTCATTATTGGGTACGAATATCATATAGTGTCCTTCCTCCTCAGTCTGGGGAGCTAGTTTCACTAGATCCTTCAGCAGCTCTTCAAGCTCTGATCCAAGGTCAGCCTCGCGTTGCACTGACCAGTTACTACGTACCCAGCTTCTCTAGCTCATCCTCAGAGATGAGGAAGTAGTCCTTGCCAATGGTGTGAGGTGAATCACGGAATGAACCTGATCCCAGATTTTCGCACATTTCTCTTTGAAGGTTGGCATGATCGTTGAGAATCTCGCGAAGCCTTTTGGCAGTGAGTTGTATTTGTATTTGTTTCATTTCGCGCAAAGTGAGACGAGTGAAAATTGTGGTTTTGGGAGATGGTGATTCTCTTTGTGATCAGAAGACAAGGTGGTAGTTGTATTTATATGCAAGTATGTGGCCCGGGTTGGCCACAGCAATATAATTTAGCTACGTCTGATTCCATGCCTGCATGCTTTAGCAAGGGATCTCTGTACGAAGTTTCTCCACTCCCTTGATATTTGATTTGACGAGACCTGCTGGCAATCGTAGGCAAATATCGGATCGAAGAAACTTCTAAAATAAAACAATTCGTCGCTCGGTATGGCCCAAATGCAGCGTATGATGAAAATTGTAAGTAGGATCTATGTCGCCTTCACCGTTCGTTCTATCAGCGCTAACTACATATCCACAGGGGTCGAAGATTCATATCGGTACCCAAGGAGGATGGCTCGAGCAACAAAGCAGATGGATGAAATCACGTCTGTAGAGTCTCACATTGGCTGTCAAGAAGCCGCTTACTATGTACATTCCCTGTAAGGTCTTTCTACGGGTGAGTTCGTTGAAGACCGATCCCAGCAAATCATCCAAAGCGGTCCAGACGCGCTCCATTTCTATGGCATTACTCAAATGATACGTAGACATGGTGATAATTCTTTGCTTCCCTGCCGCCTATACACACCGACTCGATGAACCATGCGTAGAACGATGAAACAGGAAACAATCTACCCATGCAGCCACTGGCCAATAAAGGTCTATTGCGGAAGGCGCGGGGGTTGTCCGCTGACGAATCGAACTGTCATGGGTGCATGGGAGACCAAGGGAAGTCTTTGCTTTTCTGTAGCCCGTGCAATTGGTCTCCGCTCTAGATTCTCATATGTTTGATAGAAAGGCGTGCTGCATGTGTATACCCGCCCAGACCAAAGCTTTTCTTGATAGATTCTATCAACGACCGTTACATCCCGTAGCATGGGTACAAGCACACCAGAGAACTCCTACACAGGCGCCGTATCCTACTGCACTAGTCGCAAGACCACAACGTGTGCAATACTGCCAATGGCATCCTTTCCTGCAACCATATCCACGTCGTGTCTCTGCGGCATTCGTGGTACTTGGACGTGGATTTCGTGTTTGCGAGCTTGATGTCTGGGGACTGCAACTAGCTCATGTTTTCGAGTGGAACATATGTTGCGTCTGCATATAGTTAGAGCTGAAACAAGGGTTGAGAAGATTGTCATAGCATACTACTGTGATTTCCAGGCATTGGACTGACTTGTATTTTGTCTTTCTGGAGGTAAGAATATGGTGATTGATTGTTACCGGTGATGAACATTATTCATGCAAAAGCCAGCGAGTCAATCTTCATTTATTCAGAGGGAATGTTGACATCCTCATCTTGGAAGCACAATGAAAGTATACAACATATGTAAGGAGTGTATATGCATAGTTATCCACTGACTCTCAAATCCCGACAGTGACACTGTTAGATGAGAGGAAAAGAACCAATACGCGAAGCCATCCGCCATCAGCTGGGTTCACGGGCCGGGGTGGTGGAGAATGGATGCACTTCGAATTTGGATGTCAGTCTGACTGACATCCGGATCTAGCATAGCTTAGAGGGATAATCAACACATGCCACGCTCTCTTTTCGCCGACGAGTTGGAGGTCTTGGCCAGCCCCAGTGCACTGAGCCAGTGGCTTGCCCATTTGAAATAACATGTTCAGCGAGATAGCCAACGCAACATGCGTCGTTGCTGTGATTGCAATCGTACGAGATCTCGGTTGACTGGCGGGAAACGGTTAAGTCCACGAGAATTTACACACCTTCAAGTGGAGTAACGGCAAAGTCGCAGCGGGCCCTTTTACTCTGCCTCGAGAGAGCAAGGAGGGAGAAATGCCTCTCGCTTGCATTTGCCCTGGCCAACCTTGACGCCCCCAATCCGGATGTCAGTCAGACTGACATCCAAATTCGGCATAGCTTCCACGAAAGTCCTGTGGGTACGAGATTGTCCGTTCACTGTCCAATTAGAAGTTTCAGCCAAACCCACCCCTGTCGAGATATTGGTCATTTACGAAAAGCGAAGCGATGCAGACAATGACAAGAGGATCCAACCTCGACTGCACTTCAGTGGTGGAAATTGCTATACTTGCGCATAATTTCAAGGCAATATCTCCACTTAGAAAAGTATCTCGTAACTAATATGGTGAAGTCAATACATCGATTTTACACATCAGCTGTGAGTGATAAACTCCATTAGTACAGCAAGAAAAGGGCCTCATTAGTGAACCCCGCATGTGTGTCAAATTGGGCCGCGACTCGTTAACTACCGGGCAGATCGATGGGCGAATTAAGCAGCTGAGTTCACCTTGCTGCGCCTCTCTATGCGGGCTGAACAGCTGCACTCCCGGCCAGTGAACAAGCATGTGTGCGTTGTACTACAGATGAAAAGCACCACACCTCGCCTCACTGTACATGACGACAAGCTAGAAGGCAACGAACTTTTTCATCCCTTTAATACCAATATCGCAAAGGTCTCGATGTAATTTCAATTTCATCAGGCTTCCACCGCACAATGGATGAACCGAGTGCTAAACGACTTAAACAGCATCACGCGGAGAATCAGCACGATCATTTCGTTCAGGACTTAAACTGGCACTACCCTGAAAACTCAACGCTACAGCCATATGTACAGCCTTATGATGTTTTCAACCCTTTGCCATCATTCCCAACCCCACAAGAAGGGCTGATTCAAGATGAAACTCTTCCAGAAGGCTCAAGCATTTTATATAGCGACTTGATTTGCTTTGGAATGGTGAGTTCTCTTACGGCTTTCGGTGGATGCTATATTGAACTTTATGTCAGTTGGTTTTATCTATTACTCGAATCCATCCAACATCGTTGAGAGGCATAGGAGCAGTACGGCTTGGCGAAAATGGTCAGTTGTGGGCCGACGCAGTTGTAGCTACCTTGTCCACAACAGATTCCGAGCTGCTTGAGCTTCTGTTGAGAGAAAATTTCGACCTAGAGATCATTATTGCAGCAGCTGCATTGCCCACGGGTAGCGTAGGTTCGCAGCCATCTCCCTATGCCCGTGTCATCCTATATGGGCCGGAGGATCTTGGACCAGAGCTCAAAAACGTTCTGAACAGCACCGACTTCTTTCTGCAAGACCCTATGGGGGCAAGTCGAGATGTTGTTTACTTTAACCCACAGCGACTGTTCAATCCTGCAGGAGCCCGGACTTCTCACGTGTCAGCTCGAGAGGAGCTGGCTGTGGAGCAGGAAGAAGCTGCAATGGTTGATGTTCTTGCTCACTTTACCACGCAAGTTGACCTTACACCAACAGACGGATCCATTCATCTCTTGACACCACTTCAGCTGTTAGTTTCGATACTCAATGCGAGGTTCTCTGAGGGCTAACACTTTCAAGGCATCAAAAGCAGGCTCTGACATTTATGCGAAATCGTGAAGCGGGTTGGAATCTAATGGGCGTCCGCACGGATCTTTGGTCAAAGAAAAAGAAGCTCAATGGGGACATTGGGTAAGTACATGCATATCATTGCGTTACTTTGGAGGAATATCACTAATCAAAGATATTCCAGATATGTCAATAACATAGACAATTCTTTCCATTATGAACAGCCACCATCCTTTCGTGGCGGTATTCTCGCCGACAACATGGGTTCTGGAAAGTCTCTCAGCATGATCGCGTTGATAGCACACGACATGGCACATAGAACTTTCAAAGGAGACAATATCAATCCATTGCATCATACGCCGTCCAAACCCAAAACAACCCTTCTCATCATGCCCCCATCATGTAATTATCCAAACGCCCAACCCGGATGGCTCGAGCTGATGAGGTTTTAGTGCTACAAAATTGGCAGCATGAGCTCATCAAGTGAGTAAAGTCTTCTATTCTTGACTATTGGCCGTTTGACCTGATTTTGATAGGCATCTCGGATCTATGAACTGCAAATGGCGTTGCCACCATGGCCCATCAAAAGTCACAAATGCGCAAGACCTGGAAACACTAGACATCGTGTTGGTCACCTATCCCACGCTTGCTACTGAGTGGCGCATGCGCCGAAAGACGAGTATCCTCTTTACCTCGCGATGGAACCGCGTAATCATCGATGAAGGTCAGTCCAATGCTTGAACAATTATTTTGCCACCAATGATTAATGTACAACAGCTCATTGCATTAAAGATCCATCTGCTGTCACTACGCAAGCAGTATGTGACGTCAATTCATCTTATCGATGGGCTGTTACAGGAACTCCCATACAAAACAACTTGTGTGATCTTCAGAGCCTACTCAAATTTCTTTGTGTCTATCCATATGACGACAAAGACACCTTCGATGAGCATTTCACGAGCTTGTGGAGGAGTGGCGAGGGGGTTCTTGCAACAGACCGCCTAAAGCAACTCCTGCGTTACATCATGCTCCGAAGATCTGGCGACCATATTGTACTGCCAGATCGGGTAGATCTGAAAATGTATATCAGCTTCAACGAGCAAGAAATGCAGATGTATCACGAGGCAAAGGAAAAGGCCTTGGAATTTATCAATGACGTTTTGAACAACCAAAACGTCAAAGGAGGATACAAGAACGCAATCCACAAGATCAATCATCTCCGTTTGATCTGCAATCACGGCCTATGGCAGCCGAATGGCGGTTGTGTAGAACGCAAGTTGGAGACAGAAAGAGACAGTGCGATCGAGTGGTGGTCCAGCACTGCCGCACACAAGGCGCTCGGTCAATTCTCGTCTCTGGGAATACCGATGACATGTATCGAATGCAACAGGCTCGTCGACGTCAACATGCCTAATTTCGATGCTCGGCTACTTGAACCTATGCCATCAGTCAAGTTCCATCTCACCAGGTGCCTTCGCCTGTGGTGCACACCATGTTACAGTCTGAGAGAGACTCATCCGCAGCCCTTTGCACTCTGCAATTGTGATACGGAATGCCCTATAGCCACTGTGCAATTAAATGCCCTCAGTCGCTCGCCTAGCCCTTTTGGGGTTGATGTCAATAGACACCACGAACTGCAAGACTATCCGACCAAGATTCGCGCCTTATTGGATGATGTTCGGCGGATTCCAATAAGCACTAAAAGGTGAGCTCTCCCACTATCACTTGATCAAGCCTTCAACTCATCATATTAGCATTGTTTTCTCGTTTTGGAAAACTACCCTCGACATTGCTCGCACTGCTTTGAATGAAGCCGGAATTGCCTGTGTCCAAATTGATGGAAAGGTCAAGCCAAAGGATCGCAACGCAATCTTTGAGAAGTTTCAAACTGATGACACCACTCGAATATTATTGCTATCGCTTTCGTGTGGCGCAGTAGGGTGAGTATTACCACTCTTGAAGTTGACGCATTCAACCCAGGATAAGCGATTATTGACATGACAGGTAGATTGACATTAACAGCTGCATCGCGAGTGTATCTCATGGAGCCGCAATGGAATCCGTCGCTAGAAGAGCAAGCACTTGCTCGTGTATACAGAATCGGACAGACAAAAAATGTCACAACCATTCGATTCTTGATGAAGGACTCAATCGAGAAGGTAAGGATACACTCACAGAGAGAGAAACGCGCAATAGAGCCATCGCTAACGTTATTGATGTAGTGTGTGACGGACATACAAGACAAGAAGAAGGATCTCATCAGTATCTTATTGTCGGCACGTTCGCAAGTGTCCCACCAAAGGCTGCAGGAGTTGCGAGATTGGCTCAAGTGAGAATTTGGCACATATGTTTGGTTTTTCTTATGCCATTCTGCTGTTTTCTTGGCTGCTTGAAATCGTTTCAATACTCGAGGTCGAATGGGTATCTTGGAGTAAGGCTATGAATACGCGTATCGCGACAGCATGAATGTGTGCATGTCTAACATGCACAAACTCCCTTGTTAGTAATGCGGCAATCATGCCACCCAATCGTAATAGTCGCTCGTCGTTCTTTATCGGGTTCTTGGGCGGCGGAGATCTTCATGGAGAAGCGTCGCGTATGCTAGCCTAACATTTTGATTGACAACAAACGCAATGAAGAGCTGGTGGGAATAGTCTTAGTCCCTCGATTGAGGCTTTTGAAACAAGCAACCAGCAAAATGGGTACTTGGCGATGCTGCCTTGAACCGTATAGCCGCAGTTGGTGCCGTCAATAGTGTACTATTTATTTGGACTCTGGGCCCATCAAGTCCGGGGCCTGTAATCCCTGAAGACCCGGTACGAGTGATAGACTGCAAATGATGAGGGGCGCAATTGTCGCTGGACTGTTCCATTCGTACATGACGCCTCTTATGTAAAGTTAGCGCCAAAGACTTTCTCGCCGGAAGAGAAAGTGTCCAAGTGGGTTATAGAAAGATAGAAAATAAAAAAAAATAAAAAAAGTACATAGAAAGAAAGGACCTACCCCAGCTAATAGGTACAATCAGCCCCACCAGGGATGTGAACAGGAGTCCGGCACCAAACCAGTCCAAGTGCCGCTTCGTAGGTGATGGCCTTGTGCTCGAAGAGCCTTGGATGTAGAAAGGAACCAACACAAAAATGACCAAGCACGCAGGTATGTTCAGCCAGAAGATCTAATGCCAATCCCCCTGTTGGGAAATTGACCACCCGATCAACGGTCCTATGGCACTGCCGAGAGCCCAGATGGCGGATATGAGACCGAAATATCGTCCCCTTTCGCTGAGAGGGACAGGGTTGGCGATGATGACGTATGTCATCACCGTCAGGCCGCCGCCGCCGATGCCTTGTATGACTCTACCGGCGAGGAGGATGCTGAAGCTAGTGGAAAAACGGGCGAAATCGGCACAGTACATCAAGATGCTCATCGAAAATGACCAGTCCGTACCATGGTACTACGCGGCAGCTTGTACGGCATTGATCTGGTCCATGTTGGCCGGGTTTCTTGTGTTGCCCTCGACATTCACTTCTATCAGTCGATCTGAAGTCATCAGCATTGCACTGCAGAGCAACGAGCCAGCGCTTAAAGCTCTGAAGAATCCGCCCTTACTCGTCATTGCCTGTATGTTGTTCTTCATGTCCACAGCAGCGCTAGGTTATGTATGGCGGATCTGGAAACATCACTTACAGCATCTCAGTTCAACTAACATGTTCACAGAATATTGAGTGAGCCCAACACTGGCCATGGCGTTTTCTGAGACCTCAAGCACTTGCTCCAATAAAAGCGCTTTCTACTTGGAGGATCTCGCGAAGCGTCTACCGACGAACGAATGCAATTCGGCTGTTTCACAGAATCAAGAAGAACTCAATGACCAGAATAAGAGCCTCAAACGGCAGGTCCATATATTAATCAACTGCTAGACCTCGATGAGCATATTGCTATCAAACATTAGTAGTGGGTCTGGCCATCTAAATAGAATACTGGATGAGGGGGAATTCGGTAGGGATCACGAGCGAAAGAAGTGGGTAGCTAATTGTGCTCCATTTTAAACTGGTTGATTGATTGTTATTCATGTATTTTTTTGCTTCATCGAATCGGAAGTTGATGCTAGGGGGTGAATCAATTTACCTTGTTAAAATTATTACATCATTCAGTTATCCCGAGTTCTTGTTTCCGTCGAAATATTTTGTTCGAATATAAAGACATCACCAAGAACCATCGATGATTGAAGGTACAAGTACTGCTGTGATACCGAAGGAGCTCAGAGTCCGGCATTATGCTCTACGATAAGTCGCGGCATGCGCGCGATCTGCTCCTTGCATTGTACTATAATTTTCTGGGCCCCCGTCTCTACTACCCGATGTTGAGTCAAGGCGCCGCTGGCGAGGGCGACAAGGAGACATTCCTTCACGCGGCGCTCGTCGTTAAAGCACCTTTCTACGATGTCAAGAGCCGTGTGACAGTCATGGGGCGTTGGCTGAACGGGACGTGGCGATCAGCTGGCATGAAGCAGGCAGATCCGAGGGAAGACTGGGAACTGTTTCATACCTCCGGGACAAGATCCAGCAAAGGATTCGAATTGGACTCGATTGAGGTGAAGAGGCTCGAGGGCGAGGATAGCTCCAACAGAAATATGGTCAAGGAAGCTGAGGAAATAATTGCCCAGCCATTCTTCATTCATAACAACATTGTTCAGCTTGATGTTGAGCTGCTTCTGCAGGACGGTAGTCCTCTGTTGGACAAAAATGCTACCGGAAGCTTGCAACGGCTCTGGGGGCCCGCTGAAGGTCTCATGAAAGCTTTCGGTTACGACATTGAGAGGATCATGTGGGAAGAGCTTGTGCTGATCGGATGCCGGTTGCTGGCCGAGCCGGATTGCCACAAGGCTTTGCGTTTAGCAGAGGGTGTTTTGGACGAGAGTCTACGTTGACTATTGAGTTAAAGAACTCCAGTTCTAGCCAAGTGATCTTTTGTGATGGCAGCCAACTTGTTCAAAACATATGTTGCAGGACTTGATCAGGGCGAATACGTGCCAGACAGGATGTTGCTGACTGCGCGGAATCTCGAGCTGATCCAGAACTTGTGGTAGCCTATGTAG
Organism: Neopestalotiopsis rosae; assembly: GCA_023078685.1. NCBI lineage: Eukaryota > Fungi > Ascomycota > Sordariomycetes > Amphisphaeriales > Sporocadaceae > Neopestalotiopsis > Neopestalotiopsis rosae. Next base: position 1,608,172 of record JALGAS010000001.1, read on the forward strand.
AACCTAATTTTCCATACATCTCCTAAATCAGAGGAAACATCCATTGAAATGAACGAAGGCATATATACTTCAAGAATGAATTGATTTTCATCGCAATCATGCCATAAACCTTCGAGGGAACATATAACGATGACCAGGCCGATCCTGATGTGCACTTCCTTTCTATCACCAAATCCTGCGATCATATGAAGAAATTGTAGAGGTCTCGTCTGATCCTTATCACACCGAATTTTATGGTTACAATTTTAGTCCCAAACCCAAAGTAGAATACAGGATGCCAAGCTGAGTGAACTGCACACGAAGACTATAATTGAAGTGTCGAACATTGGCCCTCGATCAAAGCTCGCCGATATGGTCGAAGCGATTTTGGAAAAGCTTTCAATCGCAGACCATATAAAGGCAGCAGCGATAGAGAAGAACAAGAAGCTCACTGCGCTTGAACCCAGGAGAATAATTCGGGCAAAAGGAACTTGTTTCCATACCCCGAGCAATGACACAAAAATGAAGACATTGCCAACAATCATCAACGTCTGGATGGAGGGTAATAATTGGAGGACTTGGAGAATCAGCTCGGATCCAGACTGTTCGACTAGCAGTGTTGCCAATGACCCCGACTCGTTGATAGGTAAAGTGTAACAGTCCATGCTGTCACTGTACCCAACGCAGGCGGCCTTGGTGCCCAGAGAGAAGTTTTGAGGGATTGCCGCGTGAACAAGACTCTCTCCTGCGGCGACTGCACTGCTCACTAGAGCAGAAGCTTGGCCGATTACGCTTGTTGCGACTTCCCCGCCTTGGGATGCGATTTGAGTGGCTATAGGTTCTGCTGCTGTCAGAATAGAGGTCAGTTCTGGGACGATGTCCCCTGGATCGTCGATGTTCAAATGCTCAATGGAGGCTGTGCGACGCAGAAGGCCAGGAAACTAGTTGTCATCAGCTTGCGAAGGCGGGTGAATGCCCTATTGGTTCACTGTACCTCTATGGTAAATATGCCGCTGAACTGGTTACTAACTGTATCCAGTGCTTTCCACGAGAAGTACAAGGAAATGGTGATTGTGATAGTGTAAACCGTCCATATTGCGATGGATATGTGGGGTCTGATGATCATTTTGATTTGGTGGCAGTGTACTGTCTCCGCAAATGATCTCTTGAGGTGTAATTTCATATGTACGTACAGTACTATATATCAGTCCTAGTAGAAAAGTCGAGATCCAGAATCAGCCACTTCCTTGCATGCCTTTCCAAGGGGTCGTAAATCCAATTCCGGACTTTGACAGCATTATCATACAGATGACATCAGTCGATCCTTTTTGCAACTATGTTTATTTCTCTCCTAAGATGAAGATATGGATCTTGGCCGTCATGAGTAGTGGGCCGGAGACACCTAAGGCATCTTGTGTCCTGGTCCATTTCTACCATTGGAGCAGTACGATCACATACAGTAGTAGCCCACTCTATGCTGCAAATCCAATTTCTTTCTCACATACTCTCTAAAACAACAGCCACAAAAGGCTCGAGCCAAAGGGTACCCACATTCTTTGACTTCATAAATAAGCCATCTTTCCCAGCACTTTATCGCACAGTAAAGGCCAAAACTTATATGTACAAATATGCCGAACTGCGAGAATCTAATCAGCATTGACAATCCTTTCGAAAGACGTCGCTCACCTCTGCATCCTACCGCGTCAGACATCGAGATCTGCGGCCTCGGAGGATTGACAACTGCTTTTGATACATCAATCGATCACATACAGTCGACTAAATCACCCATAAGTCCCGAACAACGTCTACTAGAGCTGGTTCGCGAAAATGGCAGGTTAAGACAGGAGGCGGCATACTTTCGGGAGCTCAATGATCAAGCGTTGCCGATGCTTTCAGTGCTGCGTTATCACGTCGGCGAGCTGTTGGAAACAATAGACAAGTCTATTGAGCATATAAATAGCGCCAGTAAGCGCTGGGAAGTGGAGAGAATCATCTAGACTCTTTATGCGTGGGAAACAAGCACAAGACAAGCTGAGAGGCATCAACGGGGTACTAGACGCGAAGCACTCCTTTGAAGCCCTGTTTCCTTCTTCCATCTTCGTTTCGATCCCGCTCATTTTGTGACCAACGATCATCTTTGAGTTTCGAGTCGATCAAGGGGCGGTCTGACTTGAAGTGGACTTGGTGGCGCTGGAACATGGGTAATTTAGTACTATGTTGCGGACAACAGCGCTATAGAATTGTGGGACGAGGACCAAAACGAGGAAGAACATAAGAGCGCATTGTTTAGTCTTGATAATCTGCTGATCGAGTCATGTGTGAAAAGTGAGCTCACCAACTACGAACCAGTGTCGGGATCTGGGTAGCTTCGTGATGAGATCCGAAAGCACGCTCAACCATACATAGCGAAGGATATTGTATTGAAGGAACTTGATTTTCAGCCCGAATGATCTTGTGGAATGCGAATCGGCTTTCTCATACAGACGCGTAACATTGCATACTCTCTGGGCCAAACGATATGAAGAATCAACGAAACCTCTACGCAGTATCCTTGAACATTCGACAATTCTCCGCAATCACATACAGTCGTTGGTATTTTGTGCCAGTCAGGTGCTCATCTTTCCCCGTCGACTGATTACATCGCAATCCTGAAGACTTTGCAAGATACCAAACATCTTTGCGATTCCATCTGAATAGATGCTTAGTGCTTGTTCTGCATCTTGTGCCTTCTTTTTCCACGACTGAGTCTCCTGCTGAGAAGCTGTGTATCTATCCTTCATCACCCTCAATTCTGATGCCAATACATGATTTCTTTCCTCCTTGGCAAGTATATCAGCCTCCTGATCTTGTCTTGTACGTTCCAAAGAAGAGATCTTCTGCTCTAGGATCTCGATCTGGGCTATCACACTCGTCTTGTTTGGCTCCTGGGTTCACACAGCTTAGCATAGTACTTTATCACCGTAGCGATGGCACTTACACTTGAAAGTAGTTTTTCGCTTTCGCCAACCCTTGGTATTGCTTCAAACGTTTGTCCTATACCTTCGAAAATTTTCCGATAGATCCCGACAGAATGCTCGCTGAGCTGTTTGGTAAAGATTTCTTCAGCTTCGGGGAGCCACTTCCATGTGTACGGATCCCTTGGCGACGCGATCAGGCGAACATCCGCTCCCGACACCAGAATGCCTGTCTTTTGCTCTATACCTTGTCAGCGAGCTAAGCTAGATCAGTGAGATTCGGTACGTGCCAATATGCGTTGCTAGTGCCGCTCTGCACTTGTCCCGCCATCGTCTCCTTTCTATATTGCTCTGCTTTGTTGTCATAGCTTCCTGTCACATACCACGTGTGACACAATATGAACATAGACGGCGGGCTGTAAAACCTAAGAAGAAAAGAAGAAGGAGAAAAAAAAGAAACCTCTCTTGCCTGATCAAGTGTTACAGTAGTTTGTAGGATTTTGTTGAATCGTTGTGGTTGAGAACAACTGCCCTGGATGCTTTTATGTATGCTATGTATTGCAGCATCCTAAATATAATCAGTACCTTCCAGCAAGCTTTCTAAAACCTCAAAAGCGGATTCCGCTCGTAACTGAAGACCTCGACTCCTGACACAAGGTCTGTGAGCCGAAGATTTGTATGTGGCTCAAGGATTCGTTCTCGTTGAAACGCATAGACCAGGTTCAGCCAAGGCAGTATCTGGATCTTGCCAAAAGCATTGAAGATAGGGACTTGGACGTTGGCAATATTACTGGTATTATAGCCTGGCGGAATGTCTCAGTCATTGATTACATGAAAGAGCAAGACACTGCTCATCGCCGCAAAAGGTAAGAAGAGTAAGAAGCGAGTTGTAAAGAATGAATTATGTCTTACCGTCGATCAAGGAAAACAACGCATTGCCACAGAAAAGCAATGGCTTGATTTTTCTGATTGATTGGGACATGTTGCCGGAAATGATGTTTCGACTGGCTGTGCTGATTTGAAAATCAGAATGCACAGTTTTTGTGTTTTATGGGACTGTCACTTATATAGACTTCTATGTGGTATCGATTGACAACCCACAAGCAAGCGATTAGGCATCCATGCAAACATCCAAAAAAAAAAAAAAGAAAAAAAAAGCGCACTAGATACTGTACTAGATATGGTCTCGACAGACAAGGTTTGTTTTGCAACCTTGATTGACAGCGTCTGACTCAAAGAAGGCGAATCAAAGCTCATCAATTGCTCTGTGCTTGAGCAAACATTCTGATGGTCAAAATGACGTCAGCGCAGCGGAATTGCGGCCACAAGACCCGTATCGGACAGATCAAACCCATGTTGATATTGCCACTCTTACCGGATCACAGGGAGGCACTATGGACTCCACGGACTACGTCCGGAAAGCCGGAGCTGAGGCCCACAATATCTACGGTTTGCGGACGTATGATCCATCCGCCAAGCAAACATGGCACGGGCAAGTCGAATAACTGGCCGATCGAGTAAAGTTGACAAACACATCGACGTAGTGCGCAGTAGCTCTTGGTTGTCAGTACCTGTGGGTAGGTAGCCGTAGAAGCCCGCTCCAGAGTGTTTCCCCTCCTGACCGCCAACACATGTTTGTTCTTCTACAAGGATGCACGGTCATGACTACATGGATGATGGAAAGCAACTGGGGCTGTAAATGTACTATATAATCCTTGTCCAATGCATGTCAACACCCCCATACCAGGCAGCAAATACACAGGAGTTCCCTACGAGATGATGGAGATGGAATGCCATTGCAACGCCGATCTCAGATTGTCGATTGATGCCCAAGTCAGACAACGTATGATCCATGCTCTTGGTCTATTATAGATCGGAGCTGCTCTTTTCTCGACTCCGATGAGTTTTCCTACTTCGGATTTTCGCTGCTGACGTATATTGTTCCATATTCTCGTAATTTAATGGTTGGAAGGACAGTAAAACCTAGACCTGCGTGATGCTAGGATTTCGACCTATCCAGTATGAGAACTTGTATTGCGGAACATGCTGATGATAAACCAATGATGGTCCACTTGCCAGTATATCAGGATTCATTGCCAGGTCTTGAAGAGCGCTTCTCAAATCTGAATGTGAGTACTGCTTGATAAGCTGCCGGATATATGTCGAACTTATCTCCCTCACAGCTGCTTGATGGTGGATATATCGGATGACTTTTTCCGAATCTTCCTGAAGAGTACAAGATCTGGTATGCCTGGCAGCCTGGGCCATTCTTCTGTATGATTCCCGTCTAGCCGGCGCAAAGATTTCAGATCCTACCCAATCGTCAATATTCATGAAAGAAGGGTTTGCTGAATCATTCAACATGTCCTATTATTACCTTGAGACTCACGTGTAAGTACGGCCAGAGCAGCACTGTAGAAAGCTTCTTCCCTTGCTATCCATCGGTCCACCTCACTTCCGTCCCATGATATGTTTTCCCAAGGTCTACAGCCTCGGACTGAGTGCCAGTGATTATGATCAGAGACGACATCGGACCGCCTGCCGGCGTCGCTAACCATAATTACATCGCAATTCCATTGATTCCAAATTTGCAGCGACAAGTTGTTCAATTGATCCGGACCGCACAACGGAACAAATTGGAGGTCAAAACCATCAAGGGTCACCGACTCAGTAAGGCGTCGTCGGAATGAAAACCAATCCGCCATACTACAGTCATAGACCCAAGCCCACTCATGCTTGCCATAACCCCTCCACAGCCGAGCTCGCTCCCGTTTGCTCAACACCAGGCTTTCACCCAGGGCGGCACATTTATTTTCCAATTGCTGATCATCTGCGGGAAGTATTATAGCAGCGATGATATTCATGTCGTGCCCGTTGTGAAAGGCATGATTGAGCAGTGCCTCGTGGCCGTGGTGTGGAGGATTGAAAGATCCTGGGTACAGTAAAATCCTATTTACTCGGTTCTTGTCGAGTAAAGGTCGCATGTGCGTAATTCCCATGTCAAAAACAATGCCATTGTAGTCTGCATTGTGACTCTGCTGAATATAATGACCCAAGTCCGCGACTCGCGAATACATTATAGTGAGGGCGAGTCAGTCCCAAAATATTGATGCTAACTGAGGAGCATACAAAGGCATTTCCTGAGCATATATCAGAAGGATCATCAAACCCCTCAACCCCGCAGAAGTGTCCCAACCAAGGTACTGCGCGGGACGCATCTGCACGTGAATTATTCGCCACGTTTGCTAGTCATGTATGAGCGCTAAGGGCAGCCATGGAGCTGCAAAGGCTGAAGGTTTTGCCAGCAGTAATTGCTCGACAACTGTTCGCCGCCATAGTCGCTTCGATCCCTGGTCGAATGTACGAACCAACGTGACCTTCAGGGAATCGGCCATCACAGTCAGCATTTAACTTTCTTCTACTGCCCCCACTCGGATTAGTACAGTACTCATGATTCACGCCGCCTCGAAGCCCGCAAAAGTCAATCGCAGAGGTGGCCCCGCCAGCGTCTTCGAAGATTTCCGATGCACATTTCACGCGACAGCTCATATTAGATCTTGGCGTGGCCGTCATAGACCTTGACTACTTCTTAAGACAGCTTGCAACTTAATGCAGGTAAGTTTCCAGGGCTTCGAGCGCTTCCATCTAATTCGACATTTTCTTTGCTTCCCAAAATCAGTACCGCACTGGAATCAATACCAGACGTGTCCATGGCTGTCAAATACTCCCAGTCCGCTATGCCGCTTACTGAACGAAAGCTTGTGATCGTTTCGGAGATGTTCAATCGTCTCGTCAAGGTCATGGAACTCATCTTTGCTATATTGCTATGTACATAACTTCTGTGCTGGAATGTTCTTCTGAGATATTCCTATGGGATACTCTTCTAGGCTACTGTTCTGTGATAGAATACTGTTCTGTGATGGAATACTGTTCTGTGGTGGAATACTGTTCTGTGATGAGATGCTCTTCTGTATTGGATTAGTCTTCTGTACCTTGGATACTCCTTTGGGATATTCTTAGGGTTAATACCTCGACTTGGGGACACAAAATCCGTAAGCCGAAGATATGTACATGGGTCAAAGATAGTTTCGTTGAAAGTGTCATGTTCCGACAGTTTGGCATACCAAAGCAGGAAAGTCAGTGGAGCTCCACGACAGACCACGATTCCGGAACAGAACCCTTGTTGTCTGTAAGGCAGAAGAGTATCCAACACAGAAGAGTATTCAACACAGAAGAGTATTCAACACAGAAGAGTATCCCACAACAACCACTCCGCCAACGGCAATCTAGAGTGGACATCTTTCCGACGTATGACGATTGAATAAAACATGATCATATCCCGGAACAGTACGATTGCGGCGGTTTCGGAAGAACTCATTCTCATATTTCTCGCGTATAAGAATTTCTAGTCGTCTGGTACAGGTATCATTTTGATCAATTTTGTAAATGAAGGCGACGACATTAACAAAATGTAGACAGTACTAGCTCGGTTTTGTATTTGTTCTAACGCTCTCTGTACACTGGGTTTGAATCGGACATCGGTCCTCAATATGAACGATGCACAGAACGGTTTCTGTCCAAGGCAGATCACAGCTATCAGCCCAACGCAAAATGGTTCTAGTATCGGGACATATCAGATCCATCTTTACAGAGTTAAGTCTCCAGTTTCGTGGCTCATTACCCGGCTTGTATACACAGGCCTCACATACTCCAAAGTCTACATTCGGGGAGCCGGAGCCCAGGTCTTACGTATCTTCGGCTTGCGGGCATTTAATACACATTCCAACTTTCCGCACACATAAAAGGTATGGTACAATAACGACGAGTGACTGCCATCGCTGCTACCAGTACTTCCAAGACTGAAGCGGATTTAGCTATGAGGCTGATGGATTTGTATTTTCATCAATATTGGCCACGGATCAAGGTGTCTCTGATACTCATACACAGAGCTTCCAACCTTTTACTACAGTATAAGCTATGGGTGTCTGTTACAAAGGACGAAAATGATTCTGGCCCGGGCCCACTAGCACGTACCGGTTCCAGACAATGGCTCCGCTTTTTTCTATCCGACGAATTTGGAAATGAAGTCTTCAAGTAATATAAATACGAGGTTGCACATGAGTTGCATCACTCATTAAATTTTCTCAAAAGCTTCAATCTTATGTCTGTAAATTCTAAGAGTACGCCTTACGAATTTTATCATGATGGACAGCAGCAAAGATGCAGAACGACACGACGGCAAAGATGGCCACGCCGCTGTGCAAAGTGCGACTCACCCGCGTGACAGCGTGTCACGGCTTCGCTGGAGGATCGTGTTGTTCGGAAATCTGATCCTATCGGCCATCGGCGGTGCGCCTAGCTTCCCTCCTCATCATCTAAACCCATTGTTCCTGTAGCCTGATCATGTCTCCAGGTTACGACACCAGCAATGCTGCCAACGTGCAAGTTTCTATCCATCAGTCATTCGGACAAATCGAGCTCCTTCCCTGGGTAGGATTATCCTACTCTCTGACAGGCATCGCAGTGCTCCCCCTCATAAGGACCCTGATGCCGTTCTGCAATATGAAGTGGATGGGGTTTGTGTCATGCCTGCTGACTCTGGCGGGCTCGGCGCTCGCCGGCGCTGCGCCCAACATTGAGTCCATCATCGTTGGTCGCGTAGTGATGTCGCTCGGATCTGTTTCATTATATCAAATGTAAGTACAGTCATGATGATCAAATCACCATACCCTTCCTGACTTACCGGTACACCAGAATACTGTCTTACAACGTGATCTTCGCACGACCAGCCGAGCTTCCACTTGTCCAGGCGCTTGTGGGCGCGTGTTTTGCTCTTGGTCTTCTGGCCGGCCCTATAGTCGGAGGGGCCTTCTCCGAGAACGAGCAAACAACATGGAGATGGGTATATACCTCGAGACGCCTCAACATGTCCAGTCCGTTGACCACATTTATATAGGCTTTCTACGTCATTATCCCGATAGTCGCCTCGGCCTCCTCAGTGCTGCTTTTGTATCCATCACATCGTCAGCCCACGAAACGATCCGTCTTACAAAACCTTCGAGACATTGACTGGGTTGGTGGGATCCTATGGGTCGGCATATTTGTGCTCTTTGGACTTGCTTCGGTGTTTTCCGGGACTACGTGGTCCTGGGGCTCGAGATCAGCGGTGGCCACATGGACTCTATTCGGTGTTATTGTATGCGCCTTTGCCGCTCAGCAATTTTTCTGCCTTCTCACATCCCCTAAGAAAAGGGCTCTGCCATGGCATCTGCTCAAAAAACGCCATATTTCGTTGCCGACTCTGTGCGTGTGGATGGCTGCTGCAGCTTACGGTGTGACACTGTATTATACTCCCATCTATTTCGGATTCACTCGCGAGCGCGGAGCACTGGCTGCCGCAGTACGGATCCTTCCGTTCATCTCCGTTTTCATTTTCTTTACCTTCCTATCCGGGCTCCTACTTCCTCGCCTTAGGTATCCAAAAGCGTTCTTTCTGCTAGGCGGGGCGCTGGTGCTGATTGGTGGCGGGCTTCAACATACAATTACCGCTCGGTCATCCGAGGCGAGTGTGATGGGCTTTGAAGCTATCGTAGGGGCTGGAGTGGGACTGATGTGGTCGATCTCATTACCCATCTCATCGGTGATCCTTCATCCTCGTGATCATATGGACGCGGCAGCCCTGTTCAATATGGCGCAGATGGGAGGCGTTGCGGCCTCGCTGGCCATCTCCGGAGCTATCTATGAAAATATTGGGGCACAAAAGATCGGTGATGTCGCTTCAGGCCTTGATTTCTCTAGCCATGACATGCGCGAGCTCTTAGCTGGAACTGGATCGTCCGCTCTCGATGCGCTCGGACGACCAGAAGTGCTTGCATCGATCGTCAAGGCCGTCACCGAGTCTATCGTCAGCTGTTTCTACATCACTCTTGCTGCTGGAGCTATATGTCTTGTTGCAGCTTCGTGTATGCGATTTGAACGATTGGATTTCATGGGCGTCGTGGCGGTTCCCTATGAAGAGGAGTAAGGTTCTAGCTTGACAGCAAACAATTGACCATGGTCGGATGAGGTGCTGTAGGGGGTTATGCCGGTTGTGGTCATTAGGAACCTTGGCTGCTAGTCACTTAAATTGTAGAGTGAAGTCCTTGCATCACCGCGAAAGAGGTGCCCATCACTATATTCGAAGTTTAGCCTGAATATTTTATGTGCTCGTATTGCTTGTTCAAGGTACATAGATAATATCTATCCTGTCTCCTAAAGTCTTTGCATGTTTGGCCTTTTGAAGATGTGTTTTGGTGGTCCGATTCGATTATCGATTTGTTCTAGGGAAAAATATTAGGAAAGACGACAGTACTAGAACATCGAATGAGCAGTGTCGCATGTGCAACTTTGAAGATAACTGTAAAAAGGCAACTTTGAATTGGAAGAAACAACAGGAGAGGTATCATTTTGAGTATTGTAAGACGAAGCGGCGTCCTGGAAATAATTGTGTAGAATGATATTTTGTGTTCGTTCGAGCGGTTTCCGTACCTTGGATCGGAATCGGAGAGTTTCATTTGGGAGAAAACATGGCATGAGTGGAAGTTCTTCGATCAATGCTAGAGGTATCTTGGAGACATAGATCAGTCCCCTGTCCTCGCTTGTGTTGCTGTCTCGTTGCTATGGTCATGTCCCGACCATTTGGTGAACTAAAGCAGGAAACTTAGGGGAGCTCCACGACAACGACATGCACACAATTCCGGAACAGAACCCTTGTTGTCCGTAGGACAGAAGAGTATCCAAGGCATGGAAGAGTGTCCCAACACAGAACAGTAACCAACACAGAACAGTAACCAACACAGAACAGTAACCAACACAGAACAGTAACCAACACAGAACAGTAACCAACACAGAACAGTAACCAACACAGAACAGTATCCCGATACAGAAGATTATCCCATCAGTTACCGTTCAATTTTTCTCATCCGTATTTTTTTTTTTTTTTTTTTTTTTTTTTGATTTTCGGATTTTTTTCTTCTATCTAGAAAAAAAGTGAGACAAAAACAAAATAAAACCTTGCAAGGGACACATGCATATTTTCCAATCAAAGGCGGTGCTCTATCGTAGCCGAATACGGCCATTAGACCCGCATCGACCAGATCAAAATTTTGTTGTTGTTGCCACGCTTACAATCCAGGCTCAAAAAGAGAGGTATTGTAGACTCTGCGGACGAAGGAGCATGATACTGATTAGATACTTGCAGGTGGGCAGCTGCCATCACAATTACAGAACAGTATCATGGCACAGAACAGTATCCCAGTACAGAAAAGTAGCCACGGCACAGAAGAGACACAGAATATTGTCCTACCACAGAAGTATATCCCACCACAGAAGAGTAGCCCAGATAGACAGGACAGAATACTACGTCGAGATTGTGCCACTCTGAAATGATCATTATGTTCCATTCAATCGTCGTATTTCGGAAGGATGTCTGTTCTAGACTGTTGGAGGCGGAGTAGTTGTTGTCGAGATACTCTGTGTTGGGATCATATTCTGTAACAGGGCACTCTTCCATGCTGGGCTACTCTTCTTCTGCGTTGGAATACTTTTCTGTGCTGGGGTACTCTTCTATGTTTGAAAACTCTTCTAGGATACTCTTCTGTGTTTGAATACTGTTCTGTGGTTGGATACTGTTCTGTGGTTGGATACTCTTCTGTGATTGAATACTCTTCTGTGATTGAATACTCTTCTGTGTTGGGAACAAACAAAGACGTAGGTACGCTCGTTCTATCCCTCACTGCCCGCAACTTCTTATATTAATAGCCAAGGTTTGCACCAGGGAGCTGCTTGCATGTACCGATCATTTTCGTACCCGTTTTGGCCTCCAAATATGTACAAATTTAACCTGCCTGGAATCAGGACCGTGTAGGATTGCACCAAGGAGCCGCTGCGTACATGCGCGAATCGGCGGTAAGCAGTATGGCATGGAACTGTCGCAAGTTGACCAGGTCAGACGACGGACAAAACGATATCCTTCCGTACCCTTGGATAAGGACAAACACGCAGCTGCAGCTGAATTCCAGTCTGGAACCAAAGATGGGTATCAGCCGATCAATACATACAATCTAACCAGTCGAAGACAGTGGAAAAGAATCTATCGATAAATCGACTCTAGCAAGGCACGATATTTATAAACAGCAAGACAAGAAAGTCTCCCTACAGTCCCTGCCTCCGCCCAGCCAGCCGGAAAATTATTCCAGCATTACGAGATCTATTGTGAGACATATTGTGCCTGAAGAGGTAGTTTTCAATTTATTCCCACATTTATATCGGCATTGCTAAGTATCATAGCTTACGACTCTCGGTGTTGACATCACCGGCTCACATTGCACCTCTCCCTAATGCAACTCGAAGTAGATCTAGACGACGTCGCGATATGGAGAAAGAAAGACGGCTCCGAGGAGAGATCAAAGACGGATGGTTCCGCTGCGCCTGTGGTTTGCCTGCATGCCATTTGCGAAAAGCCAACCACACACGACACTTGAAGAACTGTAAGGCTCACAAATGGATATTTGAAAAGTTTGCATGCTAGTGCAGTACCACGGACAGCGAAAAAAGGGACCACATTGCACACTATATGAAATGTCGCATTGGCAGAGCCCCTATTGGCCGCCCTCGTGGGGCTTGACATGGCACCTATGTAAGCAACAAGAAGGGCTGAGTCAGTTTTGTTACTAAATTGAACCCAGGAGCCGAACAAGACACGTGTGATAGCACAGATCGAGATCCTAGAGAAGAAGATCTCTTCTCTGGAACGTACAAGGGAGACTGATATACTTGCCAAGGAGGGAAAAAAAAAAATCATGGATTGGCATCAGCATTGATGGCGATGAAGGATAATCACAGAGCTTCTCATCAGGAGACTCAGTCGTGGAAAAAGAAGGCACAAGATGCAGAGCGAGCACTCAGCACATATTCGGATGGAATTGCAAAGATGTTTGGTATCTTGCAAAGTTTTCAGATTTCCGACGGAATCAGTCTACTCGACAAGATAAGCATCTGATTGGGGCAAAGTACAATGGTTTACGATACATCCATTTCAAATCAATGACTGTATGCGGTCGTCAAGAATCGTTGAATAGTCAAGGATTGCAAAGGGCTCCCGTTGATCCAGTTTGCCGTTTTGGCCCAGAGAGAATGCAATGCTACGCATCTGTACGAGAAAGCCGATTCGCATTCCACAAGATCATTCGAGCTGAAAATCAAGTTCCTTTAGTACAACATCCTTCGCTAGGTATGGTTGAGCGTGCTTTCGGATCTCGTCACGAAGCTTCCCAGATCCCGACACTGGTTCGTAGTTGGTGAGCTCGATTCAGTTTTCATACGCGACTCGATCGGCAACTTACCAAGAATAAGCATTGCGCTCTCATCTTCCTCCTCCCTCTGGTTTTCGTCCCACAGTTCTACGGCACTGTGCTCCTTGCGGACTACTGGTTCCCAAAAGTTCTTTGATACTACTTCACTGATGAGTCGCTTCATATCTGGAGTTTGATTGTATATACTAATGCGATGACCGGAAGGACGACTTATGAGCTCCTGTTCGAAAAAGATCGAAATCGTAAACATCTAGATGAGTAAGTTTAGCTGAATGAAGTATTCGCGGTCGAGACATAGCAGGGGCAATGAAAGACTAACGTAGCTTTGATCCTCCTCTAAGTTGTAGTTTAAGAATTTCAGGAGCGAATGGATATGATCTGACACCGGTGAGTATGCATCCGGCACCAATCTGCTGCTTGAACTTACCAAGTTCTCTCGTGTGCCACACCAGATGGACTCGTCTTGTGCACCCCTTTCGGCGCCGATATCCATGCACTAATTTGGTCAAATATGGAAGCAAGGCGACGATGCCGAAATCATTTGCAACCAATAGCACGCCTCTGTAATCCCAAACAGGAATGGTTCGTCCATATGGTCCGCTGACGAAAGCAAGTCTCTCCTGACTAGGTGGCTCCTGGCTAATAGCACCGGCATTCAGACACAGGTTCCTGATGTCACTCGTAATACCTCGACGCGGCTGTATGACAAGATCGAGCTTGTCCTTTGCAACACTTGACCAGGAAGCCACCGTAAATGGGTGCATCTGGAGAAAAGACAAGAGATTGATACTGGGGATCCACACCAGGACGTATTGGCCAGCATCGACCTTGAGTGGTCTAGGTAGCCGTACCTCCATGTGCACTAATCCATGCGCCTCTCTGATGAGAACTCTAGTGAATCGACGTCCCATCTTCTTATTGCGAAAGACCATGAGGCAAAAACGGGCGACAAATATCGCCAGCGAGGCTGCCAAGTATCCGATCGCAAATTGAAATTGTAAATTTGAAGTTGGCAGCAGATGTCGAACAATGCTAATGATTGCAGCAATCGCCAAGATCTGATGTGCCTTGAGAAAGATCTCATAGTAGCGGCGCTGCAAAAGGGGGAATGATAAAATAGCGAGTATAAGAAGTGACGCGGCACCCTATTTCAACATCAGCAAATTGTATTGCAGCTAAGGTCCGACTGAAATACCAAAGTGGTATACAAATCGTCAAAGATTGAGGAAGAACCGGCAGACACCATCATAGCAACCACGTGGCATAAGACCAGAACGCAGCACATCCAACCACTAGCGCGGTGGATGGATAAACCAGTCGCCAAAGGGGCACCCAGGCTATCAAACCAGAATTTCAGAGAAAAGTTAAACCCAAGAGGCAAGAGACTCAAAAGCGCCATGTTTCCTGCTCGAAGAGCGAAGTCCTGAACTGAATGAGTACGGAAGGTTAGACAAAATATGTGAAGTGCAATATAACTAATGTGCACAGCCAGTGAAAGTATTGTGATAGGACCTATCAGCTTATGTCGGCGCACTATGTCCCGACAGAGGAAAAACTTCAATAGGTGCAGAAGGATCGACCGTGCAAGCCCTTGGTATCTGATTGCCAGGTTGGCAATTATGATCAAAAAGAATAAGCCACACCAAGATATGGCATATGTGAGGATGACATCCATCTCCATATAATTTCTGCGTAAGAGTGATCACAGTGTTGGTGGCTCTTGATTCGTTGCTGTGGAAGAAATCAAGCCGTATATATTAATATAAAGACCATCAAAATTGGCTTCTTGTCTTCTGTCTCTCTTCTCGTCATTGAGCACGGACCATCCATATTCTGCGCTGATCTATATGTACCCTAGCCAGACCTACTTAGTACTGCCATCCATGAGTACTTCAGTCAGCCAAAATTGGCTCTGGTTGACAAGCAACTTTCTACTGTCAGTTCGATTACCTTTGGCTGGCCGAAGTACTCATTGATGACAATATCAAATGGGTCTGGCTGATGTACATGAATGTCAGCGCCAGATATGGATCGTCCGTGCTCAAAGACGAGATGAGGACAACAAGGAGAAGCCGATTTTGATTGTCCCTGTATCTCGACAACAACTACTCCACCTCCAACAGTCTAGAGCGGACATCCTTCCGAAATACGACGATTAAATAGAACATTAGTAATGATTATTTCAGAGTGGCACGATCTCGACGTAGTATTCTGTCCTGTTTATCTAGGCTACTCTTCTGTGGTGGGATACACTTCTGGGCGGTAGTACTTTTCTGTAATGGGATACTGTTCTGTGCCAGGATACTGTTCTATAATTATGATGGCAGCTATCCACTGCAAGTATCTAATCGATATGCTCCTTCGTCCGCAGAGTCTACAATGCCTCTTTCTTTGAATCTGGACTGTAAATGCAGCAACAACCACAAAATCGTGATCTGGTCGATGCGGGTCTGATGGCCGTATTCGGCTACGAAAAAATATGCATTGGTCCTTTCCAAGACTTTTTAAATTAAAAAGAAAAAAAACTAGAAATCAAAAAGGTTGAAACGGATGTGAGAAATCGACACAGTAGCCGACGGGACTATTTTCTGTCTTGGAATACTGTTCGGTATTAAGACACTGTCCTGTGTTAGGATATTGTTTCGTGTTAGGATACTCTTCTGTAACGGGATACTCTTCTTTGCTACAGACAACAAGGATTCTTTTCCGAAATTGTGGCTATATCGTGGAGCTCGCCTGAGAATCCCACCTCTAGTGTCCTGAAACGTCGGGACATGACCATCGCAACAAGAAGATAACACAAGTAACGATGGTTGACGGATCTGTGCCTCCAGGATAGTTCCAGTATTGACCTATGAACCTCTACTCGTGCCGTTTTGCTCTTTGCTTGACTCGAACGACCTTTCCTGAGTTGCATCCTATATCTACAGTAATTTTGCTGTTCCGAGCGTTTTGGAGACTTATTCTGGTTTCGTGTTGAATCTATGATAGGACCATGATACAGAAAGAAGTGCAGGGATGTACAAAGACAAAAAACACACAACCTGGTGACAAAAGCGTGCGAACGTTTAATGCCATGACAAATGTTAGAGCTTTTTTCCCCTCAAGCTTTATCTCAAAAGAATTACCACTTGAGTATACAGTAAAACATAAGAAGTCTGTACTACTGAAACATTTTTCAAAAATTTCTCTCATCATATGCTATGTACATTTGTTGCATGACTTCATCCCAGAGGCAATACAACTCGGTTCATTCCTACTGCTGATCATGTCCTCTATCGTGCCGCCGCGAGATTCCGCAAGCCCTCGAGTGCTATCCTCTTTATTCACGTCCTGATTCCCAACCTAGAAATTCTGCGTTACTGGGCGCACTACTTGTTTTATGGCTATCAAGTCATACCCACATATATCGGCAAAAGTGTGGATCATCTTCGCGCAAGCCGAAGATATGTGGGATCAAAGTTCCGCTTTTCGCACGGAGATGGTGAAGCCAACAGTGCCTCTGTTTTGATTATGTAGGGGCAAAGATGATGGCATACGAGATGCAATTCTGTGGAGTGGAACTTGTACCCATATTTTTGCAACTGTAAGAAGGACACTAAAAGCAGGGACGCCTGGGGAGTTCCATGTCATACATACAATTACGGAAGAGAAATCTTGTTGTCTGTAGGACAGAAGAGTATCCCATCATAAAAGAGTAGACTAGGACAGAATAGTAGCCCAGCACACAAGAGTAACACTGGACAAACAGGACAGAAGAGTATACCAGCTTCTATTCCATGTTTCAGTAATATGATCACTGAAGGTACGTAACGCTTCTTCGCTTGTTACATATCTTGCCCTTCCTGTTCTTGCTGTACCCAAACACACAACATGCATACAAAGCAGCAAAAGATTAAACTGTGCAGGAGCGGTCCATCGCTGCTGCGTAAGACACAGGCTCTTGGTGAAAAGGCCGATGTCTTCAGCCTTGCTGTGTATTACAACGCCACCTACGATAGGATGGAGGTCATGGTACATCTTCCTGAGGGGGAGAAATTACCAGATTTAAACAGACTGGTTCGTAGTTGTTAGCTGCCATATTACATTGGACTATCAGTGCTGATGTCAACAGGTCGCAAAGGTTCTTCAGCGCAATCGTCAAAAAGCTAATGGTCGAGCTCGCCCCACTCCCAAAATACCCGATTTGGGGTCTTCACAAGGAGGCGCTGATGCTGCCGGCATGCGCCAGCGACGAATCCTTCCACGACCTAGCTATCGCGAGGAGACAGACAGTGATAAGGATAACGGCAACCAGGGTGGAGATATTGCATCACAACATTCCTTATCATCTAGCTCAGTTCACACCGGTATGCGCAACCCCAACCACAGTATGAGCTGTCTAAGATTAGGTTCGGTGATGAGACCAACAACAGGGCTGATTTCACCCTATAGACACAGTAGGAAGCTCAGATGATGAATACCAACCCCTCATGAGCGCTAGGCGCAGCAAAAGGACCCGCGCAGACGCAGAGGACGATTTGGTCTGCTATCGGACGAAAGGGCAAAGTAATATAAGCGCTGAAGCACAATCGCGTAAAGCGGCCAAGGCAGCGTCGGTACACCATCGTGGCGGCCAAACTCATATATTGGGTCAGAGAGTTGGTGCGCACCCAACGCAGCTCAACAGAAAATTTCTGGCTACTAGAATCTTGCGGCTGCTGAGGAAGATGCCAACGAGACCCGATAGATGCAAACCTACAATAGTTGGCGCTGCCTAAACACATTTTCTCCTAGTATTGATGTCAACCAAATCGTTGGAATCGAAAGTGATTGCACGTCTTATCGAACCCGTGTGGCTCTCAAGCCTGGTTAGTATCCAGGGCTCCCTTTCAATACAATCAAGATTTGTGAATGCTAGGGCGACAATATCTTACAGAAATATGTACTGAGATATAGCGCTGTCATTCGTATTCCATCACAACTCGACTTGTATTTTAATGTAGTCGCATCGCTTCCAGTCTCTCAACCACATTTCGCAACTTGATGCAAGTGATCTCCAAGCTCCCGAGTGCATCTTTCATCATTTCCAAATCATCCATTGCATTAGTGCTTTCTTCGCCAGAGGAAACGCTTTCGCCATCGCCGCTGTCCTCCGAAATGGTCGTTTCCGTGTCATCGGCAATGAAATCTGCGATGCTTTCTCCATCGTCGGAGCCGTCTGTAGATATTTCTGACAGGTCTGACTCGTTTGTATCGTCGCTATACTCTTCGACTCCTCGACGATATGTTAGTTAGGCTCAATCATAGCATTTCGAAGAAGTCACCTCTGAACGCACTGTAAGCCGGAACAGAGTCGGTCCTCGTAAAATGCAATGGATCGATACCAGGCATCGTGTCAATGCTCGGGAATGTCTTGCCTGGATGATTGAAGAGAGGCAGTGGTATGTGAAGAAAACTCCGGATCAAAGAGATCTAGCATTTATGTAACGCTATAGCGACCTATTTGAACTCTGAATTGAAACATCCTGATTCAGCTCTGTACAGTATACTTAACACATAAAACCAGCACAATACATTCTTCCAGTTTTAGATCGCTCCACTTCTCCATTTTCGGATTCTCCCAAGTTATGTCCTTCTAGAAGTGAATCTACTTTGACCCTTGTGGTATTAATAGCGCCCAGGTCAAACCTCATACTCGTGTCCTGCTCATGCCATATACAAGATTTATTTGCCGTACAGTACCTACTACGATGTTTGGATCTCTGCTGAATGGAATGAGCTCGATGCTTTGTCTTTCTTATCCCCTTATCTCCACGTTCAGGGCGCTCAAAACGTCCAATCCTACACAACTCAAAGAATGTCTCATGTACTGGTCGGTCCTCTCGACTATTTGTCCCTTGAATCGCTCTTTCAATCAGTGTTGAAGTTCATCCCTTTGTATGGTCTCCTGCGCGCTGTTCTTATGATCTCATTGCTCCTCGCCGGGCCATCTGGCCACAAGCATTTATTCGAAATGGTTTTGCAGCCATGGGTCAAGATTCAAGAAGGCAACAACGACACCATCACTCGCCTGCTTGACTTGGGTATCAGAGCCCTGAGTTCGGTCCCCTCGAAGCGGCTTCCTACAATGGTAGCAGCCGCATGGTCGTCTGGGCCGGCAAAGAAGGCGCAATAGCCAGACGTCAACCCAGGATTGTCATGCTGAGGTTCGAGTATTCCAGCATCCTCAAGTCGCTGTAAAGGAAAGGTTATGTCAGTTTATGGCATGCCGGAACGGAAATTTTCATTTGTAGTCATGTTGATGCGGGCAATGCTTGTCCAGATTCAGCCGGAGGTCTTTGAAGACGCCACCCTGAGAAATCAAGAACGCTAGGTCTGAGGAGAGCAGTCTCAAGGCACACGAATCATGGACATAGACTCCCCGACTATGGTTGATAATTGTAATATATGACTTGGATGTAGCAAGCTGCCCTCAGAGCTCATCATCTTCTGAATGTGCATTGACATGCCGCCTTCCAGTGTCGTCCAATCAGCTACAATTGGACGCATTGGATGGGCGAAGACGACACGCAATGCTTAGATATGGATCATATAACATGAGCCAGTACCATCATCAATATTCCTTGACCTTTCGGTACTTGCGAGTCCCCTCCTGCAAATCGAGAATTTTAGGTCTTAGTGGGTAAAGAAAGCCATAGTCAGTCTGGGACTTTACTTTGGAACAACATTTCGAAGCTAATTCTTGATGATGGCACCGAGACTTCTTATACATTGTTGGTGGAGAATAAATTTCCACCGTATACTCGGCAAACTTCTATCAACAAAGCAGCTCTCATGGATGGAATCGTATTTGTGACGACTGAAGCATTTTAAGCAGCTAATGTGGTTCATGTTTTGGCTCTGCCGCAGTGAGCGCGTTCTACCTGTACATCGCGGCTACAAGCCTTTCGCTGACGGCTGGCCTTATGTACAGCAGTACAGAAAGCAGCTCTAATTTCCGCAAAAACCAAGCAATCGGGGATTTATGCTTGAGTGTTGATCTTTCCCCCCCCCTTTTTTTATTACAATTTCTTGATCGAAATATGAATTCTTCCCAGTTTTTAACCTTTTTAGCATGTTGAGACACAGTCGCTTCTTCCGCCACAAACCCATTCATGACAACTGTCGAACCGAGTACGACCAAGAAAAGAGACAGGAGTAACGTCAACCTGACTAAGAGATGGCAAACATTGACGGATATCGGGAATGCACTTCACGCCTCAATACGAAGCAAGGGTATATATCTCCATATCCGTGCCGTTGAGAGGCAAAGAATTTCTGTTTCGATCAAGCGAGGATGTTACACCTCCATTGAAAGACGATATTGTATGTCACCGATGTTGCGGACATGAGCATTGGCAGCTGGCATGTTTGAGAAGGAAAGACACTACCCAGTCCCCATGGCGGTTACAGGCACTGCTCGCCTGACTTCTTCGCTATGGCGTAAGTCGCATCTTGAAGGCTCCGCAGCACGCATGAGTATTCTAGCTTCAATTGGTAGTCAGTGTTGGACATATCGCGCACTTTCTTGAGCTGCACTAAACACCATGAACATGGACGAAAGTACGATTGACAAAAACATCGACAGTTTTGTCGGCTCTACGTAACTTGTGCGATTGTCGTATAGATGACACAACGGGGAAGAGGAAATGTCAGTTCGTGATGACTTCACTGTCGAGCCTTCTCTCAATGGTCAGATTTTGCTTGGTGCCTATGTACTCCACATACAGCTCTGGCTTGTTCTCTGAAAGAGATAAATGAAGGAACATCTGTACGGAAGAGTAGTCAAGTCACAGTCAGAACACCAAAAACATAGAATCCGCGAGTTCAAAGCAATCGTTTTTCTTTGTTTAATCAACTGATTCATGAAAGAAGTGCAATAGATGCGACAAAGACAGGGAATGGTCTCATACGTATTTGTCCTTATCCATGGTCTGTCAAAGAGGAACGTAAGTCTGGGACAGAGTGCCAGATTCGCCTGGGGCTGTTTTCAATCACTCGAATGACGATGGGAAATGGGCTCAGGCTTAATGACAGCGCGAAAGTGTACAGATCCCTTTTCTAAACTGTCCATCGCGTCCTTGATACCCGCCTCCGTCATTGGAAAGATTCTTACAACAGGCTCGATCCTGTGAAGAGCAGCGAACTCGAGCATGTCACGGTGAACCTTGCGTGGCGCAACAATGGAGCCCTGCACAGTGATACCGTTGACCAGCATTGGTATGTAGGGAATAGAGAGGTGGCCCTGGGCGGCGTACAGGGGGTGAATGGTTGCATTGGGCGCAAGCATGGGCATGAGGACGTCCCAGTCGGGCTGAGCGGAGGTGGTGACAAGAAGACGATTCAATTGCTTTGACACGGGGATTTTGCCCTGCTTCTGGACGGCAATGAACTCATGAGCTCCAAGCTTGATAGCCTCGTCCTTCTTGAGGTCCGAGCCCGAGAGCGCGACAACGTGACATCCCATTTTAGCAGCGAATTGGATGGCCAGGTGTCCCAGTCCTCCAATGCCCATAATACCAACTGTTTCGAAGGGTTGCGCATTATAAGCTTGCAGCGCGTTCCAGACGGTGGCGCCGCCGCACTGCATCGGCGCGGCAGCCTCGTCGCTTAGACCGTTGGGAATCTTGAACAGGAAAGCCTCACGCCAGATAGCATGAGTCGCGAAAGAGCCCTGGTCCAAGTTGGCGCTGCCGTATACGGCGCGTTCAGGACAGTAGTTCTCTCGGCCCGGCAAGCATTGGTTGCAGTGGCCGCAGGAGTCATGCTCATATCCCCAGCCGACGCGGTCACCCTTTCTCAAGAATTTCACTTCAGGGCCGAGAGCCTCCACAACACCAACACCTTCGTGTCCAAGGGCCATATCGATCGTCCTGAAGTGTAGGTCTGTACCGCATAGACCAGATGCGCTTATTTTGAGGAACACCTGGTCACCAGTAAGGTAGTCGGGCTTGGTGATAGTCGCCTGTTTAGGTGCGCCCTCGCTCGATCCTTTGAACACTGTAAAAGAAGGCATGATAACATCCAAGTGGACGGGCAAATATGGATGATGCCAGGAGTGTTTCCCAGAGAAGTGTGTAGAGAAGTGTGTAGAGAAGTGTGTAGAGAAGTGTGTAGAGAAGTGTGTAGAGAAGTGTGTAGAGAAGTGTGTAGAGAAGTGTCTGTCGCAGGATATGGCTAGATATTTTATAGTAAATCATTACCCTAAGAATACCGTAACATGTGTACAATATGTGCAGCAATTACGATGCTTTGTATCAGTAAAGTCGAAGCCAGCGCTCACAGGGAGTCTGAACGCCAAGTCTGACCAAACACGGCCCAAGACCACGAGAGAGCCGGGGCCATGCTGCCTGTTGTGTAGGGCATGCAAATTTGCTTTCAGGAACGGCAAACTTCATCAATTCTCATCGATCCGGTCAAGCCGACATGCCAGTGTAGAGGCGGGGCACAGAGCAGCAGAAGCTCGCATAGTACGGATATGTGGAGTTCAAGTGCGGCTTCCTGGTTACGGAGAGCAACAGTTTTGAGCCACGGATATCATGGAAATACTGATCTAACCTAGTGCGTAGTTGGCTTCCTTCATTATGGCCACCTTGCCTTCCGTTGCAGCGGCCCCGGTTGCTATGCTGAAAATAAAGATGTTATTCTGCTGGCTCCTCCAAATTATATGGTCCTTGATCGTATTTTACTCCACTTGTTGATTTGATAGGCAGTTTGAGGTGCATATTCGGACGGCTTTGCAAGGTGCTGTGCCAAACCATAGAGATTGTATCAGACAAGTCTGTTGTTAGGTGGCCGATCGTTGCTTGTGTTATGGTTAGTCGAAAGAATGAAACATGCCAGGCTTCTGCTTCGGACAAAATCTCAAGGGCACGACCACCTATCGAAAGCAAAGAACCCATCAACGGAACTGCCAAATTATCCTCTTAGAAACACAAATCTACCGGACGGGGCAAAAATACTCAATAATTTCAAACAAAACCCCTCGAACAACCAGACTGTGCAAAGCGTACTCACGACCAGGACATCAGTAGTACAGCAACTTGCTTAGAACACCCGCAACACCCGCAAGTCCAAGATATGCGGGGCCTAGCCCCGGCTTTCTGTACGTACATCGTAAATTCGATCTGATCTGGCCAGTGGAACAGCATGAGGAAACTCTGTACGTAGAGCGCCGCACGGAATTGACCCACGAGGTTTGCTCGTAGAATGGGATTCAGTACCCACGAGAGAGAGAAGTCCCAACAGGATGACGGCGATTATGGAAGACAAACATCCTAAAACGCCAGTCAAAAGACATGGACTGTGGACCTAAAACCCGCAAGCCGAAAGTATGTGGGCTTAAGCTCCGGCTCTCCGGGTGTAGACCGCGAGTCAACAGTGCCTGTGTACATACCCAAGCCAGGTCTTTGCAATGGCGGAAATTTGACTTTGTTAATGTGGGTCTTATAACCATACTCCGGTACTAGAGCTCCTTCTGATATAGAAAGGGCTCTAAAGCCTCGGAAGCGGACTCTCCCCGTGGCGGAAGCCCTTGGCCTGTGGGCCTAAAATCCGTCCGCCGAAGAATGTGGGTCTAAGCTCGCTCCAGTTTTTCGGATGTAAATCGTGCTCTCCATGATGCTGGTTCCTTTGAGCCAGGTAAGGGTGGGAACAAAAATAGTGGTTTCTTCTGGAGTCCAAGTTTTGCTTACGATCGGCGAGAACGGCGAGACTGCATCCATTGGTAGGAAAAGTGATGAGATGACCTGGCGACACGGCTTAGCTGCACCGTAAGTACAGCGTGACCGAGATGAACCCTCTGGCAGCCTCCATGTCCATGCTGAAAGCAAGAATGCCATTCTACCTGGATTATTAGTCTTTCAATCTCGGATCAGATGTTTGTCCACTTGAAAGCCGAGTAGACCCGGAATCGCTTCCTGTAAAAAGCGACCTGACTCACGTCTTTTGCCATGGATCGTACGGTCTTGATTGAATCATTCTTCTGGGTTTGGGTAAACTGGAAAAGTCGCCGTAGATTACGGTGTACACGAATTTAGATCTCTCACATTGATCAATCCGCTGTTGTACGTCTCATGTGTGCTCGATGCATGAGCGTGTGTTGTTGCTATCACTGGAAGTAAGTTGGGGACCTCCTGAATATTGGACCGAGAAGCTGACACATGTCTCCTGTTATTGTGTCACTGGCTTAATTACTTGAGTTGTTTGGCTGCCTATATTTATATTGTGAATCAGGGAGTGGTATGGATGTGCGCAATCTTTGTTATTGCTAGGCACTTAGAAGTTCTTTCCCAAACAATAACTACCGCCTTGACTTGTCATCCGGCTACTTGCCTCCTTTATCAGCTAATGATGAAATGTGTCCTGTTCGAAAAGCGCTGGGTCCATGAAATCTTCTTGTTCCGGCCCCGCAAGCACAGATCCGTCCACTGTTCTCGCATGTGCTGCTTTCTTGTTGCGATAGTCCATGTCCCGACAGTCTGGTACACTAAAGACAGGAATGTCAGGGGAGCTCCATGAGATTTATACAATTCCGGAAGAGAACCCTTGTGACGTACGGGGCCAGCTTGTGCCCAATATGGAAGGATATCCAGCAGCTACTTTAGCGTCTCCAGCCAAGTCCTACGTAACGATATGATATCCGGCCTCCCCACTATAGTTGATTTTAGAGTTTGGCTTGCGTAGTCCAGTGCCACTTGGGTCTGCTGAAGTGGATCAGCACTGTTATCCCGGAGCTCAATGCTGGATGGGAATACGTAGAAATCGTTAGACATTGACCGTCTCGAGGTCTTTTCAAGCCCATGCATCCGCTCACGTGAAGTACTCTTCATGCATGGTAACAATTCCGTACTTGCGGACATAACTAATCAGAAATTGCCCACGATATTACAGTACCCTTGAAACTCACATAATTGAATCCCAAGCACAATGTGAAGCAACACAATTCATGGCTGCTATGTATGTGCTCTGCTCAACATACACAAAACTGTTTTAATCACTTGCTCGGACTCCACCTTTCACTGAACGTGTTCTAGCACAATAACATATCTCATGCGGAATGTGTCTGATGGGATCTCAAACGTGGCAATCAGACCCACGATGGAAATTTTATTTCCCTGGATGTGTCCTGCTTCAAAGTTCAGCTTGTACCAAAAGGTTCGAAAGCCGGCTCCGAATCTCAGGGACACTGAATTAGAGCTATGCCGGGTCGACGGAAGCCCGCAGACCAGGCTTATGTGGGCCCTAACTCCGGCATCCGGGTGCGGAGCTCAAAACGGACGCTGTCAGCGGAGTGACGAAAGTAGAAGGATTGTCTGGACAAGTTGCAGTACAGTACGATAAGCGTGTTTCGAAGGGGGTTTTGAACTGTTACTGCAGCTCGGGGCTCGATTAACGCAGCAGGATAGTATCGAGATACATTCCCATAAATGTGATGAGATCAATTCTAGCTTCGTTCCATCGACAAAACCAGCTCCAACGCATGTTACTTCTATGTGCACTCATTATCTAACTGACTCTGACATGGGGAGATCGATGATGACCCACCGTATCTCTTCGACTGTATTCATTGCAACCTGTCGAGTTTTTTCATATTTACTAAGCGTCCAAGAGAATATAGCAAACCGCCAATAATCAACTCAACGCTCTATATTCGTCAACTGACAAATGACCTATTAGTTTGTTACTACGAGAGAAATTGTTCTCTATCTTGGAGTAACTCGCACCACGTGGAGTAGGGACTTCATCACAACTGTGCGCATCCCCGGCAGCAGTTATTGCTCGATATACTATCGATGTTTTGCAACTGGCTAACCGGCGGATATACTTCAGCAGGCTCAATTAAGGCTCGATTAGAGATAATATGCAGCGCACATATACGACACAGTCACTAAGACCTACGAGTGACTGCTCCGGCTTCGATCTAGCCTTTCTGCCCTCACATATCACCAAGCCCGCCGGGCTCTCCTTCGGACAATACTTCCACTATCCTCCTGCGACCATTGCCGCAGTCTCTCAGTATCGGCCGTCACGCCCCAACTCATTACCCTCCTCATCCCAGAACACGTGGAGCACTACACAATGTCCGGGCAATTGCGACTTCTTCGAGTATGCCAGCGGCTCTTCATCGACAAATATAAACCTCGGGTTTCATACTATCGGCAATCTGCCCCCATTATACCAAAGTCCAAGTCCTGAGCATTGGTCACCAGCTGTATCACAGCAGTACTTGTACCAAGAGGCAATATGGAGGAAGCCGGACCTCAGTCATCTCAATCATCTACATGTGGAAAACCTCATGTCTTTGGACGAGACTCTCGATCAACAAATTGACGCTCCAATTATTACGATGAAAGGCTGCTCCTACAGTACTATAGAGCCCAAGTCGATGTCGCTTGAGGTTCCGCCCACGACGCCAGAGCTCATTAATTCGGTGGTACTGGATCGCAGCTTGTCCCCTGTATCCGATGAGCCGTACCGTAATTGCTCAGATGTTGGCAAGGCCCCACAATCACCACAGCCAGGCGAACGAGAAGATGACACCGGTCTAGGCGCAGGCGAAGCCAAGAGAGCTGACGGACCATGCGCACAGCTTATCTACCAGGCTCTAATGAGTCGAGAGGATCATGCTATGACAGTGCAGGAGATATACCAGTGGTTTCGAGAAAACACGGTCAAAACTGATCCAAAGCAAAAGGGCTGGCAGAATACGGTCCGGCATAACCTGAGTATGAATCAAGTACGTGAGCTCCGATATGGATGGATCCTTGGTCCCGATAGGAATTCTTATTACTGGAGAGAAAGCTATGCTGACAGCAAGAAAGGCTTTCATTAAACGTGAAACGGGAGATGCGACACATAGTGGTCCCATGACTGATGTCGAAACACAAAAGCTGCCAGCCGAATGGGTTTTGGCAGACTGGGCAGTGAGAGATGGCGTCCGAAGCACTTCTCGATACCGGCCAAGAAAAGGTTCTGACCAAAACCCTAAAGATTCGCGTCGCTGCACTCGGGGTCGTTGGCCCGCAGCAAGATGGATATCCAGTCCTAGAAGAGGCTTAACAGCCAGCAGAGCCAGGACAGGGGGTAGGGAGAAAACGCACAGGATCCCCCTCCCTTCAATCATCGATGGTTCTTGGTAATGTCTTTATTTTCGCATCACTGCTCGGTGTTTGGGTACGAGTACCTCTCGCCAGACATATCACCTTCTAAACAAGCGTATTTCTGTTTTTCTTTGTCGCTATCTGCCAGCTTTGATATAAGTCTCATGTTTGACATTGTATTCTATACTAAAAGGCAGTTGATTCAGCTGAATATCTTTTCATGATGTACAGTAGATGAATTTAAAACATTAAGCTTAATACAGCAAGTATATAGTTAGTCCACGTTTAACATTAAAACAGTCTACCTCAAGAAAGCGAGGCATTGAGAAAATTGCATCTGCCTACATAACGGGCCAACAAAGAGACATTTCGCATAGATGAGACCCTTTCAGGCATTTGCAACGATCATATACCAATCTGTCTGTCTCCTAGTCTTGATGATATGACTCATGAATTATATGTCTCTATGACGATATCGTGTATGTTGCCCGCGATGCATCGGCTGCACCGGATACATTAATGAATGAAAACAGAGATCACAAAGCTACAAGCCAAGTCCGATATTGAGTTCCAAAAGCGTATCAAATGTTGTTATGGTACATAGCTGCGCACTTGTAAGTATGCAGCCGATGCGAAGCTCGTCCACAACACTTGTAGCATGTATGATCGATCTTTGTGTTGCGGACAGACTCGATCTACTTTGTTTCATAGGAAATGTCGCATGAATAGAAGTTCTTCGGTGAATGCTGGAAGTGTTCCGGAGACACGGGTCCGGCAGAGATCCGGCACAGATCCGTTCACTGTCCTCGCTTGTGTTATCTTCTCGTTCACATGGTTATGTCCCGACGGTTCGATACACTAAAGGCAAGAATATTAGGGGAGCTCCACGACTTACCCACAATTCCGGAAAAGAATCCTTGTTGTCTGTAGCATAGAAGAGTATCCCGCCACAGAAGAGTATTATAACACGAAACAATATCCTAACACAGAAGAGTAACACAACACAGAAGAGTAACACAACACAGAAGAGTAACACAACACAGAAGAGTAACACAACACAGAAGAGTAACACAACACAGAAGAGTACTAAGGCACAAACGAGTATCCAAGCAGCTACTATATGAAGGTCCGCCAGGATATGTAGAAGCTAAAGCTATAATCTTTCACCTGTACACGGCATATTTTCACATCGTAATATCGACACGAAAGTGGCATTTTGGAGACTGTTATCATCCGCGTCGTTTCCATATTCATTGCAGCGCTTTCTGTAAAATGAGCGGGTTCGATCATCCCAAAGGGCTGAAGTGAATATCAAGAACGACATAGAATAAATTGTCTCCAAAGTTCCGGTATAGTCTTCCAGAATGATGTATGAAACTCATTTAGGCATACTTTGGGTTTCCTTACAATATGATCTCAGCCATGGTTTCATCCCAAGTACGTCCATATAAATCGAGTCAAGTTTTAAAGCTGCTTACATCGCAGCTATCGGCATCCTGCCAACCGAATGGGATCTTGTGGCAGATCCCGGCAGACAAATATTTCTGTTAGTTTCCAATCTGAAGGCTCACCTCTGTGTCGCTTGAAGAAAATACTCTTGTACAGTAGTTACGGTTGTAAGTCTCGTAGCCATCGTTCAGCACAAATTCCCGAGCTGGACCGAAAGGGCGGGTGCTGATTGATGGACAGGCTGCCACAGACACATCAAAAAG
The DNA here is from genome assembly GCA_023078685.1 of Neopestalotiopsis rosae. Classification (NCBI taxonomy): domain Eukaryota; kingdom Fungi; phylum Ascomycota; class Sordariomycetes; order Amphisphaeriales; family Sporocadaceae; genus Neopestalotiopsis; species Neopestalotiopsis rosae. The sequence goes on from JALGAS010000001.1 coordinate 1,637,292, forward strand.
ACTACATCTACTATCACGAATGCGAATATACGACGGAGATTCGCTGCCAAAAGTATATTCCGATGGCTCGGCTGCGAAAAGTTCTTGTGCTGATTCGGAAGGGAATCCGTTGCAAAAGGAACCGTGCCCACCAACATCAACTCGGTCCGCTCACCGAAGAAGTCGATCGCCATGACGCCAGAGCGACGAATGAAGAGCATCATTCCTCGATTATTCCGAGTCAAGATGATGAATGCATCATCTGCCAAAATTCATTTGGAACACCAAACCGTGAAGGAGAAGCGGAAACGCAGGTTTTTCTTCACTGCGGCCACAACTTCGGGAGCATTTGCATCCAAACCTGGTTTCAAGAATTGATCAATCGCCCTGATGAGTCCTCCTGGATAGCTCCGACATGTCCCATATGCCGAGACATAGCAAGACATCCACTTTGTGGCCATTTCGTCTTCGAGTGTCCTTGGATACCACAACACCACTGCTTGAATCAACCAAGTTCCCCCACCGCAGCAGTCACCATTGAGGTCCCGACCCAGAGATCTAGGAGGCGTCGTTGGTATCATCGAGCAAGAGACTATGAACGTTATCACGAAAAGAACCTACTATTGGCTGCCAATTGGAGAGCAGATGATATCGGGTATTGCACATCTTGTCTTCGTGCAGCAGGTAGCAAGTAGATGAATATCTGACTTTGTACGTCTCAAGACTCCCTTGAAGTCAGCTCAGCGTGTCATGAAATATCTTTCAGGGCATATGAGGCTCAACGCGAAGCGTAAGAGTACTTTGCGATGGATCGGGCGACTAAGCAAACTGGATAGAAAGCTCTTTGGAGAAGAAAAGCAAAAATAAACTATCTATTGGATCAGGTCATGTCTGCTAAACTGAAGGTTATTAGATCTCGGGATTTGAGCAGGTTGTATATACCATTAGGTCAATATTTTTGAATTATCTTTCCATTCCAAAAGCAAAAAGCGTTTGATGAAATTGTTTCTGCACAAGGATACGAATACTCCTATTCTTAATCCTAGTCAAAAGACGTCTCTGCCAGCAAAGCACGCATAGCAAGCTGTGCGGGGCCTCGCAGACCGGCTGGACCTCGTGCTTTGCGTAGAAATGGGTGCTATTCAGAGTCAGGGCCGGTTTGGGTGGAGACCTTAACGAGCAGACGTACACTGAGAGGGGGCAAGTCGCCACTGTAGAGGATATCCAGAAAGTCTGCGCCATCGAACGTCCAGGTATACATGCGAGGACATGAAATTTTCATTAGCTGCTCCACATAAGATACCATAGACCGATACATCTCTTTCCTGCGGATAATGTCTGTCGTCGGTCGGTGTCGAAAGTCGAGAGCTGACTTGTCTTAGTGAACGCGAACATCTATCTCCCAACTTCTATTACGAAAGGTGAATAGTTCTTGCTAAGGCACTTGGGGTGCATACTTAGCTTGACTAGGCCGAACATGGAAAGACGAATACTCAGGATTCGAAGATCTGTCGGTAGAGATAGGAGGTGGTTGATCGCGCACAGTACCTAGCGAGGTTTTTCTGTCAATTATAGTCCGTGCGTACGATGCATGGCATGCAAGACAAAGCAGACCTGAGCTATCATGCTTGCTACTTCCGCCTCAGAGGCGAGAGGTAGGACAGCAAGGAGATCCATGTCGGCGTACTCGAACACAACGTCGGTCGATTTTTGGTTGTAATACAGCCCGAAGAAACGTGCCAGATTGATGTGACGGATATCAACGAAGCTCCCGAAATCACTGATTGTCATCTGAGGAACGTCTTCCACTCGCACAATCCGACTACGGTCCCGGAACGATTTGCCGATCCATGCATCCGAGGTTGAACGCAGGCGGCAGTAGTCTGTCTCGGCGGAACCATTAATTGTGACCGGCGGATAGGCACGAATAGGAATAAGATCTGAGTGGTTGTAAAAGTCTGGTTTCCGCCTCAAAGCCATTCTTAATTTGGTGAAAGTTGTTTCTCTCGGTAACGAGGATGAAACAATATTGAGAAGCTGGAGTACTATCAATACCAACCATGGACTTATACCTTTGATCAGATTTGAATAAAATGGTGATGGTGGATTATTTATATTCCGATGTTGCACTTGAGGTGTCTGTTACGGAATCGTTTCTGGATGTATATATGTGCAGTGCATATTCACAGTACTGTGTCAATTGTGCAAACATCGATGTCATTTACCTGGTGCAAACACCCTTCATATTTGGCTCTAATACACACTTCTGGAACGGCTGAGAAGCCGATTGTGTGAGCCAAAACCATTTTGGATCGCCTAGTTGGAGCAATTATCTCCAGTCCATCCGACTACTTAAGCAGTGACTAGTTACTGTATGAACTTGACAGTCCATCACACAAAGCTACCGTGAAGGGATCATTCAAAACTACCATCATTGACTTGAACTCTCCGCCTCAAGACTTATCAGTGCACGGTGGTAACGAAGATGGACATACCACACTACAAAAATGGTAAAAGGGTGACACAGATTGGTCGGCTCGAGATACGTCAACCGCTGTTGCGAGGCTCTGGCGGACAAGACAGTCAAGCATCTCCAGCCTCAGCATCAGTAGCTCCTGATCTCGCAACACGAGTTGGCCAAGCGGCAAACCGAAACGCAAATGGCAAACGGTCTGCAGACAATACAAACCCCGAGATAAGGGCACCCAAGAGGCTTGTGAATAGGCTGAACCTATCCGCCATCCAGAGCTCCAGAATCACAAGGCCGGTGCATCGTTCCTCATTAGCTTTCGTCGAGAATCCCGGCCCACCCTCGACCCACTATTCCCTTTCTCCTACCCTACTCAATCTGGGCGGTACGGTTCATGTGGCGGCGACAAAGGCTAAGCCTGTGGCGTGTGTCCACCTGAGATATTATCCTGTCCGAGACGCAACGCAAATAATGCACTGGTGTCGACGATTGCGACACGGCAATATAGTCACAGCGATTGAGAGCTACATGACTGACGACGCTTGCGTCGTTGTCTATGAGGAGGTGGCGGTCAGTCTTGACATGCTCATCCGATCGCTCGCATATCCTTCTGATGACGACATAGGTTGTATTATGGGACAGGTCAGTCTTGAAGCACGTTGGGAAAGGTCTCAGCTAATCTTCCTCAGATCCTTGACGCTCTAACTTACATTGAAAAGAGTGGATTTCGTCTGACGGCTTTGACTCCTCAGATGATCCTTTTGACACATGATGGGGCGGTTAAAATCAGTAAGAAGCTTCCAGAAGATGCTTCTCGGAAAGTGTTGCATTTGCAAGACGGACCAAAGCTGATAAATTTGCAGTGAGTTCGACCTATACCGACAAGGGCCCAGCCTCAGGAGACAGGGATATTTTAGATTCCCTTGCATCAATTCTGACGCAACTGTTGCACAAAAGTCCCCATGCGTTGCGTATAAGATCAATGGAACAGTCGCAGTCTGCACTATTTGGTGAGTCTCTCAAGGTTGCTCAATCATTGACAGATATCTCTGACGTGAGTTTCCCCACCTATAACGCAAAGTCACTTTTAGTATCTGAAAATATGCAGCATTCGTTTGTGCGAGGAAAGCGAGATACTAGTCAATTAGCCTGTCTAGTGCGTTTGGCAATTGTTTGCGTTGTCTCTGACTACATCTATGAACCTGGAGAGCCGGATGTGAGGTCAAGCCCCGCCAGGTAATTAAATAGGGTCGGATTCTATAAGAGATGGAGGAACAATAGGTGTGCAGCACTTGCAACAAGAAATACCACCTTCCATCATGAACCTTTCTCTGATGAAAGATTGCAGAAAGTGTATTCACTAGTAAGTTGTATGATCTTGACCTTGACAACGAAAATCCGACTGCATCCGGCTGCGTCCGGCTCTAGAAAAAACATGTCTTCTGATGAGGCAATGGCTATGAACATAGGCACACGGCGTATTCAATGATAAGAATAAAGGACTGGTTTATCGTTCATTACGGAGCACAAGATCATGTAGACCGACGTGTCGTAATTGCATCCGAAGGGTGGCATATTTTTGAAATTAACAGTCCGACCTAAGCATTCGCATTTCTAACCTAATCCTTTTCCCGGAAGCAGACCCACTGATGCTCAACAGTCACCAGTCATGGCTCAACAGTGTTCATCTATAACGACAAGACACAGCATATATCTCCCCAGTAACAAACAAGGGTGTTTTTAGTGATATTCCGAAAGATCCAGCGAGATGTAATAACTACTAATCGATCGAGTGTTGCCAAATGTTGATTGGTCGACAAGTTTTCGTGTGATAGTCTTGTTGCCTTGTTTTTGTTTCTTTTTTGAAAATTATTCAGGCCTGCGAATTTGTAAGATACAAGATGAGAAGATCTTGTGGCTTGATACGCACGGTCCTTGCAGTTTCTGCTGCAGCATCTCCTGAAGCGCTGTCAAGCACCATTCTTCCCATGAGCTCTGCCAGTCTGTCCTTGTCTGACCCTAGCATCCTCTGCTCGATCTCTTCCTTCTTCTTGTCAGTAAGACGGGGGTGAGTCTTTACTTTATGGTTCGCATTCCGGATACAAAGACGTTCCAGTGCTGGGCGATGGTTACTAGGCCTGGAAGGAGCCATGCTGTCTGGTGCTTTGATCTCCATGTAATCTTTTTCTCCAACATGTGGAGGAGTGCAGCTTATAAATATTTCAAATTTCGGGGGCGCTTGAGCTGTCGCGTGGGAAACATATCATTTGAAGCGGATCTATTTGTCTCCTCTTGGATCTCGAGTCTGATTCCACGAGCAAAACCATGGTACAGTACTGTATCGATGCCGGTATAGTTACTTTCTCGTTTTCGCAAAGAAGATCCAATTTTGCACGAACAAGGGCGATTGGTCAGAGTCTGGTCCCTTGTATTCATCCATTTGACCCCGCTTTACGATTTCGAATCGTGAGCACTTTCCGATTCCGATCCAAGGTACGGAAACCGCGGGGCTATGGCGATAACCAAACGTTGCAAAGACTCAGTAACTTCAAGATTGCTGCTTGCAAGATTCACTAGAGTGAACTTTCATAAAGAGAGATACGATATACACTATTAGTCTCTACACAAAGGTCCTAGCTAGATCAGGCAATCTTAAACTAGGTGCCTGACTTCAAGCCCATTGTATTCCACTGAGCACGTTTCATCTTGATTTCTACTTAACATATTTACAAATTCGAAAAAAAAAAAAAAAAAAAAAAAAAGCCAAAGCGTAGTCCAGTTTGAGAATTATATTCTCGGGAGTGTCCGTTCTATTTTCTCTGCCTTCTCCCAGATTTACCACCAGCAAACTTCAACAGCCTCTCTGTTTCATAATTCTCCACCACTTTCCAAGTTGGGGTGACTGCACGACCAGACCTAGTACGATAGATATATGGCCGTGAGACAACGGGATGCTGTTGCTGCTTGAAGCGCCGCATTCGATCTCGGCGTCCTCGGAGACCATTTGACCCACATGACATGATAACACTGCGGTTATCGTTTGCCGAATGTATAGACCGGTGAACTCTCTGGCGGCTTTGCAGATCATTGACGAGTGGATTTCTGCTCTCGGTCACTTTGGTGTTCTTCCCCACATAGGAGGTTTCTTTAGGTGAGCTCCCCGATGAAACCTGTTTCCTCATCTGCGGCGGTTCTTCATCATCGTCGTTTGTGCCTAGGTCAACTGGATAGAGAGGTTGGATAGCCTGAAGTCTTCCAAGCTGTCGGGATCTTTCGTCACACTGTCGTCTCCGATGGATCCATACGTCAGCCAGCAATTGACCTGCTAGTATGGCGGTGGGAATAGACAAATGCATGTAGGGCGGTGCAGTATGTAAGTGTAACAGTGCAATCTGTCTGGACAGGGAACATGATACACTATATAGATGCTCGAACGTGCCGAACCCCAAAGAACCCGACTTTTAGATCTCGATACATCCGCAATGGATCATTCTCCCAGAATTCCTGCGTTAAGTCAATATTCGGAGCTGCCAAAAATGGCAGAAATGGCAGTTCAATCCGTTTCCGGAGAACACTTGCTCATCATATGTCCAAATTTGATTGCTGAGATCGAAAACTTGTGGCCCAGCACTATCATACAAGTACAGTACCTAACATGGTACCTGACACTCAATCATACACTTCAGGGCCTTTCATTTGGATACGTACGTAGTACATAGAAACAATATTGATACATTTCTTGATCCTCGGCTACCACATATCACGGGATAAATACACCAGAAACGCAACTTACGAATAAATCCCTGGAACCGGCTCTTTACTGTAACGATTCCTCAATGCGCTCATTTGAGCATTCTATGCCTCCCGGCGATTTTACAGCGCAAGCCTAAATCTGCCCGTCAGCGCCGTATAGCATTGATATGGCAAAACGGACTATGGTAGCCGTGATGCTGCTGGTGTATAAGGCTCTCTGCGAACTTAGTATTGATCAAGTCCCTACAAATACCACAGGCCACCTTAGAAAACCAGTCAGCGGCGATTCAAACTCGATGCGGAGGCCTCTTCAGCCAGTTGAACTCTTCCACGAAGATGCGACAGCTCTTCGGGGATCCAGCATCGCAACCTTCCCGCCTGACTCGTCCTCTGCCGACTTTGTAAACAACTACCTGACGATTGCAAGCACTCAACCCGGGAACTGGACTTCATCTCCGCCCAACGCCAACATTTGGACTTTACGATACGATATCGGCTCTGCCAATGATGAAGGTAGCACTAGCACTGAGATACAAACTTCGAGCATGGCAAGATCATCTCACGCAGCGCCCTCAGCGACTACAATAAATCATAATTGGTCATTCCTGGCAACTGTTAAAACAGATTCCACACTCACTGTGTCCGATAGGCCGTCTAAAGCATCTAGCAGCACTCTTGGAATAACCACGCTAACGGGAGAAACGCCTTCAGTCCCAACATTGTTTGCGACATCCTCAGTTGTGGTTCAGGACGACGTAACCTCGACACTGCGAGTACAAATGACTGGAATTCTCAAACAACAATCGGTTGTAAAATCATCAGCAGAAGGGACCATTTCAGGCACGGGAGGAACAAGCTCTATTCTTCCTCAACTCAATAATTCGTCTGTGAGCGAGGTATACGTCATGGACTCATCGAATAAGATGTCCGCCACCTCGTTGCAAAGCACAGAAACTGATGCATTAGCCGGAGCTCTTTCACCATCTCTTGCCGACCTATTTGAAGTCGTGGCCACTTCTGCTTCACACGAGACTGTTGTATTTTCGCCATTCAAAGACACTTCTGCATATGATATGTTATCGAAAAGCACAATTGATGCCGTGACGAAAGCAACGATGAACAGTTTCGGACTGCAATATAGCAATACGGCCACTAGCGCGAGCACTGTGATCTTGGATGTTTCGCAACCTCCATTGTCAGCGTTCGGTCCAGAGCATACGCAAAATGATGGTACCGATTATGATACCGACACGAATATCACTCCAGTAGCAGATCGTAGCGGTTGGGGACTATGGGAGACCACAGACAGTCTAACGGCTTTTCTGTCCAGTATCTTCGAAACCGACGGTATGCTGCAGACAGGGATTTCGACCGAGCATGCTACAACTTCCACTGCAGTGGTGGAATGCTGTGCCGAAATCACGAACACTGATACATCAAGTGTAAATCAAGCGCAGGGCTCCCGCTCGTCCCACAGTAGCCCCCAGGCCCCGGTGATATCCACGAAAGCTACTTCTGGCTCCGTTGAAGCTACAAGCGAGCCAACCATAGACACGACAAATAATCAAACGAGTGCAGAGAGAAGAAGGACTGTTGGTATCGTTATGGCTGCTGTGTCTCTTGTAGGGGCGTGTGGTGGATTGTCGATTGTCGCTGCCCGACGCTACCGTTTGAAGAAGAAACGGTTGCTCACAAACTTGCGTGCCACTGACTCGTCGACTATGAAGGAGACAATTGAGCCTGCCGCCAGTAGCCGTGTGCCCATCCAACGGAACGTTTTCGCTGTATTCCAGGGACATACTTCGATGACGAACCAAGGTACTCACAAGGGCCGTCGATGGAAAGATTCTGATAAAACTCCCAACATCTCACGGCCAGCACTTTCCCAAAATAGTCTGGGCTGGATATAAAGTAGCGTGAAAAGCTGACCAGCCAGAGCCTACCTCAGAAGATACTTCGCACAGATGGTTTCTCTCGCCAAGGATTGAAAACGGTGGCAAGTATAATCTAAGTCGGAAGTAGCCTCTAGTGGTAGCTCTCGTACAATCCATGACAGGATCTCATAATGCGATCGATGAGTTTCTGGGATCCACATGATGCTCGGTACTTCCAAAGCATATATATGAATACACGGATTGCGAGTGAAATCCCCGCTTCGTAAGGTGGCGCCGTGACTTGAAATATTAGAAAGAGCGATGGACGTCGAGTTCACGCCGCATGGCCAAGTGTCTCCATTTGCAAGATCGGACCTGGATTAGTAGACCGTGTTGTGTACTCTTGACACGGATTTCGAATGCTGGGTCCCTGTCGTTTACAGCAACTGTCAATTATTGAATCATTTCACGCATTGTAGAAATTTGATGCGATCCCTGGAAACCTAAATAAGCAGTAAAATTCGAGAAAAGTTGAGATCATTATGGTATCGACATCGTTGGATCCTAGTACACTGGTTTATCGATATCCTTCCACAACTATTCACCGCTTTGAGAATTTACGACGACATATATATATATATATATCCTACTGGAAGGCCTGACAATGGCAAGTGCTGAATGTGGCTGGTCGATATACTGTAGAAGGTAGTATGCTCTTTTGTCCTGTTTGTCCAATGCTACTCTTCTATGCTGGGCTACTGTTCCGTGGTGGGATACTCTTTTGTGTTGAAATACGGATACAAGCAAGACCGGCTTCTTCTCGTTGTCTCACTTCTCTTGTCTTTAAGCGCGGACGATCCATATCCGGCGCTGACATTCATGTATCCCAATCAGACCGACTTTGCACTGTAATCTGGTGCAAATCCTGGCCATATAGTCTCCAAGACAGTGGCAGAACTTGATGACCATCAATGATTTCAGATTCTGGTAGGCATCTATAGTATGCGGCAGAATGGTTTTGCATCCCCCTCGCGTGGCTTCAAAAATGATACTTCGACGCACGCGAGTAATGGGCACGTCAAGAGTGACTTGACAGGTCGAGGTCATAATCCGAGCATATACGACCCGGCGCTTTTCGAACAGGATACATTTTATCGTTAACCGAAAAATCGGGCAACTAGCCGCATGACAAGTTGAGGCGGGAGTTATACCTGAGGTAGCACTTCTCAGTGCGGCGAAGTCAGTGGGGGAGCCTCCTAGATATTGGAACGAGGCTTTAACAGATGTATCGTATTTCCTCATCTTCCTGCTTGTGTGTGTATCGCGATTCATGGCGTGGTATGACATGCAGGCTGCCAGAGGGTTCATCTTGGTCACGCTATGCTTACGCTGCAGCTAAGCCATGTTGTCAGGTTCAGTTCCATATGTTGCTACCCTAAATTACAGGAATGCCAGTAGCCTTATAGACAGCGAGACTTGTTTGCGCTCCTTGCAAGTATGTGGCCCACTCACTACCCTAGACGATGCGCTCGGGGGCCTCCTAAGCGGGCTCTGCCTGTGCGTGAAGGACTTGAAATGTGGGCCTAAACCCCGCGGGCCGGGACCATGTGGGTCTAAGCTCCGGTTCTCCGGATGGCCGGGGATGATGGAGCATCGGAAAAGGCATATATAGCCACGATTGCATAAAAAATAAAATCCTGATTATTCCACTATTTGACATCAAGCACCCGTAGGATAGTACGAGCGCAAACGGACAAAAACTGGTCAGACCTTCAGGCTATAACCATGCTCTTCTTCACAGGGAACTGACACCACGCCCATGAAATCTAATCGTTCAAATTTCATACACGAAGCTGCAGCAAGACTTTAACAGTAGGAAAAGCTACATATGACCGCTAATTACCTATATCAGGAGCGATTAACAGGCCTACGCAATCGAATTGATATTGTAGATAGGTTGTAAACGGATTCGTCGCCGACGCATGCCGGCAGTATTAGTGCCTCCTTGTGAAGACCCCAAATCGAGTAGTTTGGGAGTGGGGCGAGCTCGGCCATAAGCTTGTTGACGCTGGCGCTGAAGAGCCTTTGCGACCTGTTGACATCAGCACTGGTATTCCAATGTATCATGGCAGCTAACGACTACGAACCAGTCCGTTTAAATCTGGTAATTTCTCCCCCTCAGGAAGATGTACCATGACCTCCATTCTATCGCAGGTGGCGTTGTAATACACAGTAAGGCTGAAGACATCGGCCTTTTCGCCGAGAGCCTGTGTCTTACGCAGGATCGATGGACCGCTCCTGCATAGTTTGATCTTTTGCTGCTTCGTATGCATATTGTATGTTTGAGCACAGCGAGGCAGTGAGTAGCAAATATGTAACAAGCTGAGAAGCGTCACGTACTTTCAGTAACATATTACTGAAACATGGAATAATACACAGCAGCGGCGAGAATACAGACCAGAAAAAGAGTCGAGGAAAAAACAACCATGAACTATTATATATCAAGAGCATATTCGGTGTATCATCTGGTCGGGGCATCAATTTGACCCCTGCAAAACAGGACAACAGAGTATACGGCATCTACAGTATAGGATCTACTGGGCACAGCTCCAGAACTTAGAGCCTAAAATAAATGTGCTGCAGTATCTCCACGGCTTAGGAGGTCCTGGTATTGATAGATATGGGAGCAACATGTTTACATTTTCTAGATCACGACCCGTAAATCAGCGACTGCGCTGGGCATTGAAGGCCCATCCGCTCAACAAATACTTACAGTGCGAGCGATTTGGCAAGAAAGGCATGCCCACACGATCTTCGTGAGCGACGACAAACATTCCGGGCAAGAGGCACGGATTGTGAATCAAATCCCCGCAGGCCGAAGATACTGTGGGTCTTAGCTCCGAATGGAGTCCACGAAGTCTACAGTGCCTGTCCCTTTGGACCAGGCAAGAGTGGCAACAGCAACGGGGGACGATCTGGCTGATGCGGGTCTTATGCCCGTGTTCCGCTACGCCAGTCTACCGCTTCCGATTGAGCCGAGACTTGTAATTTGCCTCATCAGGTAGGTCCCGGCGATGCGGATGGTTATTTGGTTGCCCACACATTTGGTCACGAGACGCGTATTACCTTACCAAGTTTTCCAAACAAATGGCAAGAGGTAAGCCAAGCCAGCCACATGCAGCGCGCGCTACTATAATGTCTTGAAAGCTGCAGTATACAGAGGCTAGGATGCCATTGAGAAGATACATTGGAGTGGGAGACAACTGGCCACTGTCACTGTCATCTGTCGACTGTTAAAATGTTCGGCTACAGTTTTAACAGAGGCGAGACTGGTGTTGACTAAATCGCTTAGCATGCCTCAATTCAAGCAATGGATCGATATGTAACAAACTGGCATTCTACTTTCGAATCGTCTACCTGTATCGTATATTGTCTATTCACCTAGATCGCGAAGGAGTGCAGAAAAAACATGCAAGCCGGTCACCCAAGCACATGAGACAGTTCTACGCATGTTTGTGATGGATTTACCGGATGTGACTGTGTTCTTCCTGATTCGAGGAAATGTTCCCAAATACTCGGCCCACGGGCATTTGAACCATATTTTGCGTGGATAGAATGGTCTCGACGTGGGAAAGGGGACCCACCCAAGGCTCCCCCATGGCAGCACAGTGTGTACGATTCTGGTGGACGGTATGTGCGAAGGTATCCCCTTGCTCATTTGCACTCTTCTGTCCCTTGCATTCCAAGGATCCAAGGTTGACTTCATACCAGCGTACAGGTCATGATCTAGAACCAACATGAATGAACATAGCCAAGGGCTCTACAATCACTTGAGAAGTGGATCTTATCACCGCGTCCCGCCTGTACTTTCCGTCATGGTTCAAGGCAGCAATTACTTTGATTCAATCTCGGTGCAGTTACCCCTAGCATTCGGACTGAATTATTTGTCGTTATTTCATCAGCTCGTAAGTACATAATCAAATACCGATCAATGACCTTGAAAACAAATAGGTGGCACCTCACGATATGAACCATCGATTTATTTCTCAAAGCTCCTTTAAATATCCAACATTTACCTCCAAATTCAAAATTATCCTCGGGCACTCTTCCTCACTCATAAAGTCTATCTGGGTCCAGAATCAGGGTCCAGAATCAATTCAGAAAATGACAGCACCTTCGTCGCAACGACCTCGAGCTGGTCCCTACACAAACTCAAGGTCACAGAGGCTGTCTAATCTACGAGCTGCAGTCCGCAAGCATGGTTCTCAAGCGACCGCAAATGCGCCGACGAAGAGATCGACCGACATGTTGAATACCATGTCGACTAACATGCAACCTCCTCCGCAGACTATGACAGCACCGCCTCATGGCAATGCAGTCAGTCAAGATCAGCACGAAACCGATGTGTCGGCGGCAGACGTCTCGCTTTTGTACGTCAGCTTGTTCCCCGATAAGAAACTCGACGTCTGCTGATCTAGCTTGAGCCAATCTTTGGTCGTGGAAAGCAAAGAACATACCAAAACAGAAGTGGGAAAGATTTCCTTAGAGCTGAACGGGATATCATCGTTGATATCCCAACTGATGAACGAGTGAGTGTTTATGCTCCTGCGTGGGAATGCTGATTGCTAATGGTGTCGAAAGGATCCAAAGCACGTAAGTAGTAGCACGAACTGGTCAGTCATTAAGTCCATGAATGAAGTTCTAATGGTGGCCCATGGGCGTAGGAGACAAGAGATCGATCAAGGGTATGTTAGCACTGCTCGACGTCTTTTCGCTTCCATTTAGTGACAGAATTTGAAGATTCCAACACCACAAAAACATCACAGAGTCCTTGATGGATATTCTCAAGGAAGCACTCGAGATGCATGAGATCCAGTACGACCAGGATGGGGCGGGGCCAGAACAAGAAGATTTCATGGACCCTGCGCTTTTCGAACAGGACACATTTCATCATTAGCTGATAAGGGAGGCAAGTAGCCGGATGACAAGTCAAGGCGGTAGTTATTGCTTGGGAAAGAATTTCTAAGTACGTAGCAATAATAAAGATTGCGCACATCCATACCACGCCCTGATTCACAATGAACATATGGACAGCCAAACAACTCAAGTAATACAACTAGTGACTCAATAACAGGAGACGCTTGTGTCAGCGTCTCAGTCCAATGTTCAGGAGGTCCCCCAATTTACTTCGCGTGATTGCAAAAACACATACTCATGCATGGAGCATACATGAGACGTACAGTAGCGGATTGATCAATATGAAGGTTCTAAACTCGTCTATAGTGGGTCCCATGGCGACTTTTCGAGCATAACCAAACCTACCAGAAGAATGATTCAATCAAGACCGTACGATCCATGGCAAAAGACGTGAGTCAGGTCGCTTTTTACAGGAAGCGATTCCGGGTCTACTCGGCTTTCAAGTGGACAAACATCTGATCCGAGATTGAAAGACTAATAATCCAGGTAGAATGGCATTCTTGCTTTCAGCATGGACATGGAGGCTGCCAGAGGGTTCATCTCGGTCACGCTGTACTTACGGTGCAGCTAAGCCGTGTCGCCAGGTCATCTCATCACTTTTCCTACCAATGGATGCAGTCTCGCCGTTCTCGCCGATCGTAAGCAAAACTTGGACTCCAGAAGAAACCACTATTTTTGTTCCCACCCTTACCTGGCTCAAAGGAACCAGCATCATGGAGAGCACGATTTACATCCGAAAAACTGGAGCGAGCTTAGACCCACATTCTTCGGCGGACGGATTTTAGGCCCACAGGCCAAGGGCTTCCGCCACGGGGAGAGTCCGCTTCCGAGGCTTTAGAGCCCTTTCTATATCAGAAGGAGCTCTAGTACCGGAGTATGGTTATAAGACCCACATTAACAAAGTCAAATTTCCGCCATTGCAAAGACCTGGCTTGGGTATGTACACAGGCACTGTTGACTCGCGGTCTACACCCGGAGAGCCGGAGCTTAAGCCCACATACTTTCGGCTTGCGGGTTTTAGGTCCACAGTCCATGTCTTTTGACTGGCGTTTTAGGATGTTTGTCTTCCATAATCGCCGTCATCCTGTTGGGACTTTCTCTCCTCGTGGGTACTGAATCCCATTCTACGAGCAAACCTCGTGGGTCAATTCCGTGCGGCGCTCTACGTACAGAGTTTCCTCATGCTGTTCCACTGGCCAGATCAGATCGAATTTACGATGTACGTACAGAAAGCCGGGGCTAGGCCCGCATATCTTGGACTTGCGGGTGTTGCGGGTGTTCTAAGCAAGTTGCTGTACTACTGATGTCCTGGTCGTGAGTACGCTTTGCACAGTCTGGTTGTTCGAGGGGTTTTGTTTGAAATTATTGAGTATTTTTGCCCCGTCCGGTAGATTTGTGTTTCTAAGAGGATAATTTGGCAGTTCCGTTGATGGGTTCTTTGCTTTCGATAGGTGGTCGTGCCCTTGAGATTTTGTCCGAAGCAGAAGCCTGGCATGTTTCATTCTTTCGACTAACCATAACACAAGCAACGATCGGCCACCTAACAACAGACTTGTCTGATACAATCTCTATGGTTTGGCACAGCACCTTGCAAAGCCGTCCGAATATGCACCTCAAACTGCCTATCAAATCAACAAGTGGAGTAAAATACGATCAAGGACCATATAATTTGGAGGAGCCAGCAGAATAACATCTTTATTTTCAGCATAGCAACCGGGGCCGCTGCAACGGAAGGCAAGGTGGCCATAATGAAGGAAGCCAACTACGCACTAGGTTAGATCAGTATTTCCATGATATCCGTGGCTCAAAACTGTTGCTCTCCGTAACCAGGAAGCCGCACTTGAACTCCACATATCCGTACTATGCGAGCTTCTGCTGCTCTGTGCCCCGCCTCTACACTGGCATGTCGGCTTGACCGGATCGATGAGAATTGATGAAGTTTGCCGTTCCTGAAAGCAAATTTGCATGCCCTACACAACAGGCAGCATGGCCCCGGCTCTCTCGTGGTCTTGGGCCGTGTTTGGTCAGACTTGGCGTTCAGACTCCCTGTGAGCGCTGGCTTCGACTTTACTGATACAAAGCATCGTAATTGCTGCACATATTGTACACATGTTACGGTATTCTTAGGGTAATGATTTACTATAAAATATCTAGCCATATCCTGCGACAGACACTTCTCTACACACTTCTCTACACACTTCTCTACACACTTCTCTACACACTTCTCTACACACTTCTCTACACACTTCTCTACACACTTCTCTGGGAAACACTCCTGGCATCATCCATATTTGCCCGTCCACTTGGATGTTATCATGCCTTCTTTTACAGTGTTCAAAGGATCGAGCGAGGGCGCACCTAAACAGGCGACTATCACCAAGCCCGACTACCTTACTGGTGACCAGGTGTTCCTCAAAATAAGCGCATCTGGTCTATGCGGTACAGACCTACACTTCAGGACGATCGATATGGCCCTTGGACACGAAGGTGTTGGTGTTGTGGAGGCTCTCGGCCCTGAAGTGAAATTCTTGAGAAAGGGTGACCGCGTCGGCTGGGGATATGAGCATGACTCCTGCGGCCACTGCAACCAATGCTTGCCGGGCCGAGAGAACTACTGTCCTGAACGCGCCGTATACGGCAGCGCCAACTTGGACCAGGGCTCTTTCGCGACTCATGCTATCTGGCGTGAGGCTTTCCTGTTCAAGATTCCCAACGGTCTAAGCGACGAGGCTGCCGCGCCGATGCAGTGCGGCGGCGCCACCGTCTGGAACGCGCTGCAAGCTTATAATGCGCAACCCTTCGAAACAGTTGGTATTATGGGCATTGGAGGACTGGGACACCTGGCCATCCAATTCGCTGCTAAAATGGGATGTCACGTTGTCGCGCTCTCGGGCTCGGACCTCAAGAAGGACGAGGCTATCAAGCTTGGAGCTCATGAGTTCATTGCCGTCCAGAAGCAGGGCAAAATCCCCGTGTCAAAGCAATTGAATCGTCTTCTTGTCACCACCTCCGCTCAGCCCGACTGGGACGTCCTCATGCCCATGCTTGCGCCCAATGCAACCATTCACCCCCTGTACGCCGCCCAGGGCCACCTCTCTATTCCCTACATACCAATGCTGGTCAACGGTATCACTGTGCAGGGCTCCATTGTTGCGCCACGCAAGGTTCACCGTGACATGCTCGAGTTCGCTGCTCTTCACAGGATCGAGCCTGTTGTAAGAATCTTTCCAATGACGGAGGCGGGTATCAAGGACGCGATGGACAGTTTAGAAAAGGGATCTGTACACTTTCGCGCTGTCATTAAGCCTGAGCCCATTTCCCATCGTCATTCGAGTGATTGAAAACAGCCCCAGGCGAATCTGGTACTCTGTCCCAGACTTACGTTCCTCTTTGACAGACCATGGATAAGGACAAATACGTATGAGACCATTCCCTGTCTTTGTCGCATCTATTGCACTTCTTTCATGAATCAGTTGATTAAACAAAGAAAAACGATTGCTTTGAACTCGCGGATTCTATGTTTTTGGTGTTCTGACTGTGACTTGACTACTCTTCCGTACAGATGTTCCTTCATTTATCTCTTTCAGAGAACAAGCCAGAGCTGTATGTGGAGTACATAGGCACCAAGCAAAATCTGACCATTGAGAGAAGGCTCGACAGTGAAGTCATCACGAACTGACATTTCCTCTTCCCCGTTGTGTCATCTATACGACAATCGCACAAGTTACGTAGAGCCGACAAAACTGTCGATGTTTTTGTCAATCGTACTTTCGTCCATGTTCATGGTGTTTAGTGCAGCTCAAGAAAGTGCGCGATATGTCCAACACTGACTACCAATTGAAGCTAGAATACTCATGCGTGCTGCGGAGCCTTCAGGATGCGATTTACGCCATAGCGGCAACCACAAGCCCAGGCAGCAGATACTGCGGACTTGTTCTACTTTCGATAAGCAACATGCAGGGATGCCTCCGAATCGGAAACGATGCGTTCGGGCGTCGCATACAAGTTTGACCATTGTTAATGAATACGGCCCACTGCTCTCGAGACCTCGGTGCTAGTGCGTGTGGAGACAAAGTCCGGCACCGTCTGTTGTATACAGAATGTTCTCGTCCAAATGCCCGTCGTGGCCAGACATCTCATATGCAGAGGCGTCTCTGGATGTCGGAAACGCGAGAGTCTTAAGTGAAGCAGAAGTGACCACGACATCTGATAGGTCGGCAAGAGATGTTGAAAGAGCTCCAGCTGATGCATCAGTCCCACACTTTTCAAAGAGGTAACGGCTTTGATGATTCCGTGGACCCGCAGCGGCCAGACTAACCCCGTTGCCGTAGCCACTATTCCTTGGTCAAGAGAACAGGCACCGTAGACTCTACGGTACTACATCCGGAGAGCCGGAGCTAAGGCCCACAATATCTTCGGTCTACGGGGCATTTGATCCACCCGCCAAGCAAACATGGCATGGGCAAGCCGAATAATTGACCAACCGAGTCAGATTAACAAGACACACCGACGTATTGTGCAGTAGCTCGTAGCTGTCGGCACCATGCTCAATGGTACAGATAAGCATCCGATTGCACACGAAAAAGACAAAGAAGTCCAGAACTTGATTGATCACACTTTTTGAAAAGCAATGAAGAATGGGTGATTTTTTAATCCAACATTGATAAAGTGTATATGAATGCATTATTCCGGCTATATATGTCGTTGAGTTGGACCACGAGCGGTCTTCGTCTTTCATTCTCCGCTTTCCTCCTAATACAGTAGTACTTTACCGCGATGTTGTCCATCCCTGTGGGTAGGTAGGCAGCATTGGAAGTCGGCTACAGAGAGTGTTCCCTTCATGACCGCCAACATATGATTGTTCTTCTTCAATCTTCAAGGGTGCATGACCATGACTACAAGGATGACCCAAAGCAACTGGGGCTGTAAGTGTACTATGTAGTCCTTGTCCAGTGCATGTCAACGCCCCCATACCAGGCAGCAAACACACAGGAGTTCCCTACACTCCATTCCCGCATTTCATAGCCTGTTCAATACTCTGTAGGTATAGCCACTCTGTTGGTCCATAATAGCTACGCCGGCTATGCTTTCGAATTTTCACTGCCCCATACGCTGAATGTTGGCTTTGACGTGTCAATGCCATTCGTAGGCCGAAAGGAGCACTACTGGTGTTTGTATGCCTGTTATGGGGTCTTATAAAGCATGCTGAACAAGACACACATATATCTGACGGGAAAGATACAAGCCTGGAAATCTAAGCATCTGTTCTATTGACCCGTCCCCGTTCGTTAAAAGTTACAGTTCTCGCCAACGACTGCGCAGCTTGCTACACACTTTCTTACTTTTGCCAAAGTTCATCAGATCACCACTCACATCTCCCTTGGAGCAGCAATACCACGACACATTCGACCGGTGCAAAGAGGAATACAGCGTCGAGCTTGAAATCAGTCAAGCCCGTAGACCAAAACTCAAAACGGGCTATCAAGTCCTCGCATTCGCCGGTACAGCGTCATGCACCGCTCTCGCCCTCACGGCTTCAACATGAACAGCCATAAAAGAGTGCATAAAAGGGTGTTGAGAGCTTGCCAAAGGTGCAGGAAAAAGAAGAACAAGTGTGACGGAGAGTTTCCCTGCAAGCGGTGCAAGGACGACAGGTGCGTATGTACGGTGGGCAGAAGAGAGAAGAAAGAGTATAAGCAGTTACCTCCAGGGTGAGTTGCGCATCATCCCGCAACAAGGTACCGGCGTGTTTCGATACTAACTCACCTACAGACATGGCGAGGTATTGGAAGCCACACAGCTTGCTTTGATCGCCACCGTACAAAAGTTATACGCCATGGTGCGCAATAGTGAGCAATGGGATCTGGCCGAGCCCGCGCTCAATGATGGTGGTCAGCCTGTTATCCACGATATTGTCACTTTGCTCGGATCGATTCGTGCCGACGAAGATATTAATTTACCTACTTACACTACCTTTCCCGAGGACGAGGCTGGTCTTTTGAAATTGGCTGCTGAGATAGAGCTGCAACATCAATTGAAACATGAAACCCTGCCTACAATTATCAAGACCGAAACCGAGCCGATACGCAATCGAATAGAATGTGTCAGCTCGTCTGACCTTGACCTTTCGGACTCTGAGCAACATTCCCGGAAAGCGATAATGGCGAACCAAAATTTCCAACCTCCGTCGCCCCAGAGCTTCCACTCTTGTAGCGATTTCGTTCCAAATGCGCTATCCAACAAAATAGATCCAATTGCACTGCTCTCAGACCAGCCGTCAAACCAGGCATTTTACCCAATACAGGATATGGGAACGCTAAACTCCATGAGTGAAAGTTCACAATTTATGCAGCAAATGGATATGGACATGGCAGGCATGATGCTCAGTCAAGGCCTTGTCAAATGGGGATTTGATACGCCTCAAACACACATTATGTCTTGTTCCAACCCCAACATTATGCTCGGATTGGATGATCCTGCGTTCTATTTAGGTTACGGCTGGGATACATGACACTCATGAGAAGATATGGGCAATTCAGACAACTTGTGCCTTCGACAATTGAGAACCGCCCTGGGGGAATATAATTAGTCAATAGCCACACGGAATAGACTTGCCACCTGTGGACATCTTTCTTTTTTACGCCAGCATGCGCAAATTATGACACTCGTCGTCTGTATTTCTGTGTCAATTCGAGATAATGGAGACAGAATGCCATTGCAATGCCGATGTCAGATTTTGAATTGATGCCCAGGCCAGACAACGCATGATTCATGCTCTTGGTTTACTTGAGATCAAAGCTGCTCTGTTTTCGACTTCGATGAATTCTCCTGCTTCGGATTCTTGCTGCTGACGTATATTATACCATATTGTAACAATTTAATGGTTGGAAGAACATTAAACCCTCTCAGTCCATTGCTTAGTACTTCCTGCGTCTAATCGAAGGTCCCGTATTGAGTACGCATGGGTACACCATATTGAATCTTGCTCGCTGCAGCTGAACATTATGCCAACAGCTTCTTCCCTCCTTTTTGCAAATCAACAAAGATGGTCGTACCTCAGCAGGGGTTTCTCTTCCGTCGCGTTTGATTTGTGCATCTTCGCACTCCAATGCCACCCAGTGACCTGGTCGAAGGACTGAAAAATGGAAAGTCTCTTCATTAAATCTCGGAATAGACTTCCATTTTCTGTAGAGCTTTTAGCAAATCTTCAAGAATAGGAGAAATATATGCTTACCTCTGCGCCGCTCCCTGATACTTGCTGCTACACAGCGTAGCTTTGCGACCGCGTGTTTTCGTGGCGTCTCCGTGCTAAGCATCAATCTGCTTAACCATGAATGATTGAGCTCGGTATATTTATAATCTGGCTCCTTCAGTCTCCCGACAACATTGCCGAAGTGCCACTCGCCAACATCAACATGGACAACATCCATTTCGGGAGGGTGATTGAGCATGGAAACCTCGAACCTGAAAGCAAGCGTGACGCCAAAGGCTCGCATTGTAAAAGGCGTCTCAAGTTTGCCCAAGTCCAACAAGAAGTAAAAGTATGTGCCGCCTTGACCATCACAGGTATCAACGCATTTGAATAGATCATACGGCTGGGCGCATAATATATCCGTATTGCTGTTCACAGGGTAGACTTTGGCGTTGGCACCCTCGACATTACCGAGCAGACCATTCAGATATGCATGTGGGACATAGAGCACTGCCCGGAATAAGGAGGCTTGGGGATGGTGAGGCAAGTACAGCGATGGCGCACGGCAAGATGTGGGATTCTGGTCAACGCGTGACACGAGATGCGCAAGGCCATGTTTAGGGAAATCAACGGATTGAAGCGACATGTCTGAGCTGTGGGATTGGTGAAGTATCAATAGATGGGTGAGGGCGATGTCAACAAGATAAAGAGTACCGTGTACTAGTGGTATAAACCGGACTCTGTGCCCGGGTCGAAGCATTATATATCGCAGAGGGGTGTTTTGGCCAACAAGCTAGCATTTTAGGCGTTCATATTACGGTACCTCGAGGGCCGAAGCGACAGTACAGTGCAACTACAGTACAGTCTAGCTTGATGGAATAAAACGGATACACAAAACCTGCAATGTTGTTTTCGGATCTACCTCCCAAGAAACGCCAGAAATGGAGTATTTTCACAATACCCCAAATGAGTGCATATGTGTGATGTTTCCAATTCCTGCACTTCGAATCGAGCTACTTTTGGGGCCAGACTTGCGACTGGCCAGTGTCTTGAAATCAAAAGCGTCATAAATGGAGCTAGATATATTGGGAATAAGGGATCGCGAACATTCCCCAATCGCTGCAGGACCGGCAAGGACTGGGAACTTGTATATGTTCGAGCAAAAACCAACAATATCATATTTTCACATCAGATTCTGACACGGCCGCATCCGCTTAGTTGCCATGTGGTCTATTCTGAGAGCTCCACGGCTATTAGAATTTAACAACAAGACGGCACAAACTGGCGAAGAAGAGGATGGCACACACCAATCGGCAACGAAGGATCTTCCCTCTCACGAAAATCGACATAGCGACTGTATCTACAGGGACATGCTAGCTCACGTGCCTCTTAGCCAGCATCTTGTCGATCGCTTAACCCAGGCAACGATCGATGTTATGCCAATAGATACTTGCTTCGATACATCCGTACGACCAATAGGCTCAGCCACACCTCCACCGCTGAGCTTCTTCATCGACCACGTGGTATACCGACTTCATATATCGCCTATCATATTACTATCGGCCACTGTGTACCTAGATCGCTTGAAGTCCAAGATACAATCTCACAAGAAAATCTTAAAGTGCACTGCACATCGAATTTTCCTGGCAGTTGTACTCATCGCCTCGAAGTATCTTGATGACTTCTCATCCACGAATCGCTTATGGGCACAGGAGAGTCGGATGATTTACAACGACACACTCTTCTGGTTTACGTTGGATGATGTCAGATTCATGGAGATTGAGATATTGTTTCTATTGGACTGGAATGTAGGCCTCAGCCCGTATAGCGTCTATGAAAAGTCGAAGCTATTTCTATTGGGAACAAGCGAGAAAGAATCGCTCTGAGTGGTCATTGAAAAAGTAATGCGATCCGTCCAGATCAAGCTCTTATAGATCTTGCATTTTTCTTTCTACATCATTGGGCTGGTCATTGCTCTCATCCAGGGGGCCCTTCTGATAAAGTTATCACGTTGGGAGACTTGCATTGGACTACTGGTTGGATTGTTATTTGCTTCAGCTACTTGTCTTATCCACCGACCATGGAGCATGCAAATGCGGCAATCAAAGTCTTTAGCAAAATGTGATTTTCGTCACTACCAAGTTTGTAACCACACGTTAGTGAATGATCAAGTATGACTGCAAAAATACAAGTACAGAAGGAAACAAAGAATAACACAACCAGCTCTCCCTTAGTGGCATCGTCTGAATGCTAATCAAAGAAGTATAGACAAAAGGCACCAAAGGATGAACAAGAAACAGGAAAGCAGCAAAAGAAAAGCAGCACCACTGTAAGTCGCCTGATCACTCAGGTCAAAACCTCAGCTGGCCCACCCGTTGGCGAGTCGACCAGGATTCTGATGGCGACCTGGAATTACCTGAAAGAGACCGGCACGGAGAAAGATACCGTGGCCATGCGGATAAGCCAGTTGGATCGGCCGAGTCTCACCTGAGCAAAAGGAGAAGTGGGAAAAAGATGTGAGCGACTATACCCGCTGTGTGTTGCTCAGGCAACTGCAGGTAAAGCTAAAGGGGTTCCTGCCGTCAATATAGCTCCACGTTACACTTCTTCACGCATTGATTTCATAATATATAATAATGACCTGCGTCGTCATCTTAATTATCTCTCAGTAGTTGTGCAATTGCTGAATAAAACCACCAGACTTCCGAGTTGCACTCACACCTAGCTATTGCGAGTCGAGCCAACGCAATACATGAATAATCGAAACGGACAAATCCCAGCAACTTCGACCTCACCTCTGATTTTTACTTATCTTGCAGCGTCAGCCTTTCTGCAGATTCGTCCCAGAACTTTCGTGTATTGAAATGGCTAAGGTACGTCGGGGATATTTGGGGAGAATACTGCTAAGTCTTATAAGTTATAACTTAGGTCGCACATTGGAACAATATATGATTTTCAACTCTTGGCCGAGCTTGATTCACTTCCGACATCATTGGCAAGATGGGTGGCCGACGTTAGTCGAATATAATCAAATGTCAGACCTACCCGTTACTAATCTGACCACTCTCTAGATAATGTCGCCACACGTTTTCTACTACCAGTTTTATCCTCGCCCGTTTCTGTTGGTATCAACGACATCATGGACACTTCCCCTCTGTCTCATAAGGGGCTACCCTCGACTGAGATCACTTCCTCCAAGCCCGATAACCCTCCCGCAGATTATGACGACGACGACGACGACGACGACGACGACGACGAGATGATGCTACAGACTTCCGTTGATAGTCTCTGGACCTCAAGTCACTCTTACAATACAAGGCAACGTCTTGTCCTCCGCTCATTTTCTTCGACCTGCACAAAACTTCACTTCGCCAATGCATTGGCAAACAGCCTGGATCCGGCCGCTGAGTCGGCGGTCTTTCGCTTCAGCTCAGCAGCGAACCTGCCATTGGCCGAGTGCTTCCAAAAGTCGCCGTTACAGAAGCGACCTTTTTTTGCCAACAGTCCTTCGCTCAGTGTTCCCAGATATCGCCGTCGAAGATCTCTGCATGCTGGTCTGACGGGTACAGGAGAATCCTGCAAAAGCCCTCTATTCTCACATACCAAATGGCTACCGAAACCTCTCCAACGACCTCGGCGCCAACACCGCCGCTCCCTAAGTCTATTTGAGAACCTTGACAAAGTCGTGCCATCCCGAACAAACAGTCCCGGTCCACAGAGGACAGTCCAATCGATAATGAACAGGGAGGATGTCCAAAATCCCATGCTGCCTCACTTTTATCCCGAAGGCGAGAACGAGACAATCCCCAGGATATCCCAAGAAACCTTTCTTGACGTCTTGCAGGGTAGATTCGAGGACCAGTATACACAACGCATTGTCATCGATTGCCGATTCGAATACGAATATGAGGGCGGTCACATTGATGGTGCAGTCAACTATTATGACAAAGAACTTCTTATGGGACATCTGTTTGGGACTCCCATGGACGGCAAGGTCCTGCTTATCCTTCACTGCGAGTACTCTGCTCACCGGGCTCCCATGATGGCCCGGTTTATCCGGTCCAAAGATAGGGCCATCAATGCCGAGTACTACCCGAGACTGAGTTACCCCGAAATCTACATTCTAGATGGTGGCTACAGCAAGTTCTTCAAACAACACCGCCACCGATGCTGCCCTCAATCATACGTGGAAATGAATGATAAAAAACACGTCGCCACATGTGAGCGCGAAATGGGCAAGCTGCAGCGAAATCGAAACGGCCTGGGCAGAGCCAAGACATTCACATTCGGTCCACGCGAATCTTTTGGGGAAGCATCTCCGACTGTCCCTGGCCGAAATAGCTTGCGAGATAGCAAGTCTCTCAACCCCGGTGTCGGTCGTTCGTTCAACCGCCGTGCCGCATCATATTGAGGATTGCAAACCTTAATAGACCTCGTTCACCCAGGTGTGCCATAATAGATATTATACAATGAATGGTTACAGAGTCCTATGGATAACGTATATGTGCCATGCTTGTCTGCATGGCCAACGAGACACATTAAGTACTAGCCCACGATTACGGGCGTGCTCCTTCGCACACTTCAGAGACTCGCAAGGGACAATATGAGAGCAGAGAGCAAGCGCTTCATGCTCCAGCCCAAGCTCTGCGCAGTTGTACTCCATATGTCATATAGTGTCAATCAACTAGAGGAACGACTCGTGACTTGAGTGGCTGCTGTATATGTACGAGCGATGTCAGGAAAATAAACCGATACCTGAGCAAATGCCACGATCTCCATCATGTCAACTTATCTTCGAGGAGAAGTGGTGGAAAGTATGGTAATTACGAAAATCAGTTTGGGCGGCCGGAAGTCGAAGATCTATTGCCAGCTCTTGGGATGAAGGACGGGGGCTAGCTGCCGCATCCTATTTACCCCGCCTTTCGATCAATATAATGGTTAGATGCTCCGGTGCATCGAGACGGTCACTCTATTGTCTTCTCATCTATGACAATCTGCATAATGTCATCCAAGCCCGACGACGCCATTGCTGATGCGCATCAGCGCGAATCATTTTCGGCAGCGCTGGGTAGGACGGCTGCGGACCGCGGCAGTGCGGCTGATCATGACTCCGCAAGGACTCAGGCCCGTCCGCAGCGGTTCCGCCAGCGCTACGAGGGCGCACTAGCCGTTAACCTAGCTACGTTCCTGCTCCCAGTGCTCTACGGAACGCTTTCCAAGCTCTGGGTGGCTCGCATTGATGCTACGTTGGTAGTGACGACGGACGTTTATACATACTGTGCAGCAAAATACACAATGGCCATCTGGAAAATGTCGTATTGGCCCCTGATTGCATAGAGTGTTCCAGAGGTATATTATTTGTGTTCAATTGAGCCAAAAATCGGATTTCACTGACCTCGATGCAGATCCAAAAGGGGCATTTTGGACGTAGTAAACAAAGCATCGGCACTCAGCTAGACAGGTTCGAAGAAAGGTGTAATACAAGGCGAACGTGAACATTGACGTCTAGCTAGATGACATATGCATCTTAAGAAGGCAGAATTGTGGCTCTCCTAATATGCGCCAAATGCCAACCTGCCAAGCCTGAAAACAGGTGGCATTTCCCAGCTGAGGTTGTTGCCAGCATTAGTTTTGTAGACCATGGGAACATATTGTATCTAATAAAGAATTGTGTCCCGAGCTTTCTGATATGCAATGGAGGTTTTACAGACTTTTAGGCTCATACAGTACATGGAGTGTGGCATTGTGCCTCTGGAACGTCTGGCTGACATCCCTATAGCTCAGAACTGCCACTGTCAACATTGGTGAGGTGCAGCAGTACGGATGCAGCGCCTGAAATTTCAATATATGAGGCTCCTAGATAATATGGGAGCTTATTCACAACGATTCAACATGAGGTATGTTGTCTATTGCGGCATTCAGATTTATATTAGGTCCTAAGCTTTGTAGCCGTACATGGGGGCTGAAAAGATCTCCATTTTGATTCTATTTGTTGGTCACCGATCAAGACAAGACGGCAAAGCATTTTTATTATACATAGTGTCTCCAGAAAAAAAAAGAGCACCAGTTACATACAATATGACAGGCCAAGTACCTGGTACATTACCTATTACCTAAGCTTGCCCCGACAAGGACTATAGAGTCTGTTGTAAGTGATTGTAAGTGATTGTAAGTGATTGTTACTAATCTTTTACAGTATGTCACATGGGCTGTCATGACATCCCAAGCATAGACTGGTGAATGACCGCCACGCGTTTCTAGAGGTGGAACAATCACCGGACGACCGAAACCATTGAGATCTCAACTCCGGCTATCTACTGCAGGCAGGGTTGCCATCGCAAGCAAGGCACAATTTGGGATTCCGACCCACGTATAAAACCCACTCGGGCTGAAGATCGAGGGAGGAAAATGAGGTAGCTCCTGAAGACGTCTGACTTGATCCCTCCAGCTTGGAGATCATTTACCTGAGAAAATGATCCACGCCACCCCTTTCTACGTTGATAGAGGTGGATAATTCTTACGGAAACATATCGTTGCTTGCATAGTTCAATCTAGTTCTTTGCTTAGTTGAACGATACTATGTCCCTCTTCTATGCAGACATTTGACACATGCGATGATGTGCTGCATCAAACGTGGTGGTACTATGTATCTTAACTCGGTCAGGCGCCACTTCGATAGGAAAAGTCAGTGTCCCAGCCCCTGTACACGCAAGGGTGTTTAACACTTACCAACAGAATCATTGCAGCTTGGATATGACACCAAGGACCGGTGTATGCATAGGACGTACTTGGCTGTCTTACCTTGTGAATTGTTTAGCACCTTCCTCCTGTCACAATCAAGCATCTAATTTTGGTGCGGAGTGGCACATCTGCAGCACGACTCATGTCACTTGACTTGAACTCGAACGCTTTCTGCGGCATACGAGATTTTCCTCCTGCAGCATAGTTGCCACGTATCTCTCCTTCCATCCCGAGACAACCCGCGAATATTCGCATTAGACACACATGTTCCAAAATGGGAAAATGGCTGGACGTTCTTTGCAGCATATATAAGTCCCAATGACCGAATGATTTCTTTTCTTGTGAAAAGTGTTGCGCGTGTTTTTTGTCCTCAGTGTGTGAGTCCATCGAGCTTCTTTTTGACTTTCTTGCCTTGGGTGTGAATTTACACCTCTAAACGACAGCTATCTCTCCAAGTCTGTACAGTGGGACACCGTTCGGTTCTGCTGCGCGCTTTCACGTTGCCCTTCCAGGTTGACCCAAGGAGAACAGCTCATACTCTACACAAGGCATTACTGAGCAACACTACAGCAGCATGAGCGGCACAAAGACCGTACCACAAGCATTCCTTTGCCTGTGGCAGGACGAGCACATCCGGGAAGTCATTTTTCAACTTTTGCCCAAGGAAAACATTTGCAACGTCCGGCTCGCATCTTCAGTGTGCTGCAAAGTCATTACAAGGCGGCTCTTCCTACGAACCAACGTGTCCTTCAACCCAAACACCTTTACCAAGCAGTACAGGATCGAGGCCTTGTCACGAATCGGTCATTATATCGAGCATTTGACTTTCCTCTTTCCACACTGCGGTGCGACCTTTTTACCACCACTCCTCGACGAGACTGGGCGTGAGATTAGCTTTCTGTATACCCCCAACACGTCAACGGCGGCTAAGTTCACATCTGAAGAGAGCGATCTCAGGAAGATTCTGACGGACCAATATCCACCCCTTTTCCATGCGGCCTGCAATATATCTTCTTTCATCAATGCATTGAGAAATATGCCGAATATTAGACACATCACAATCAAGACACCTGGACAACGTCCCGAGGAGAGGTACAGGCGTGGCATAGTCGACTATGCATTGAGTAGTCTTCGTGTCGCAATGGAGAGGGCGCCTTTACCCAAGCTGATGAAACTATCTCTGTCTTCCGTACATCCTTCGGCCTTTATATACTTGCGCCATGTCCTCGGCTTTGGCTGCACACCTTCGGCAGGTAAACGATGGAAGCAGATTCGTAAACTGCACATATCAGTAGAGGCTTGGGACTTTGATGGCCCATCGCCCGGACTGGGACCACCTGAAGATCATTGAAGACTATATTTGCAGTTTCTCTGGCTGTCTCGAGAAGTTAACATTTACATGGCTTGGTCGCAAGGGTCCCTGTCCTATCGCATTAGCACAATACCCATTCTTCACGCCGCCTGGAAGCTCGCAAATGTTAATCAAAGAGGTGGCCTTGCCAGCGTCTTCAAAGAGAAAAGCCGATCAAATTACGCAAGCTAAGAAATCTGTCTTTACACAACGCGACCTTGAGTGTGCCACAGGTGACTGAGGTGATTTCGTCGCATCAGCACCACATGCGCCAATTCGACTTTCAGAACGCCGCCCTCATCAACGATGGCAGCTGGGACGTCATTCTGGCTCTGGTCAGGGATACCAGTTCCAGCAGCAAGCACTGGGTGGTTACGCACAATTCAACTGCTGACAACCTGCGCTTTCCATCTACTGCCATGACGTCTTTGGTGAACGAAATTATATCTGTAGACCGCATAGAAGGTCTAGATGGTCTTAGTTTTTATCAGGAGCTTTAATAGTACAGTGTTTTTGATGCACACTTTACGCGATAGCTCAGATTAGATCTTAGTGTGGCCTTGATAGACTTTTACTATTTCTAATTACAGCTTGCAACTCGAGTGCTTCTTTAGATGAGTCAATCTCATTACCTAACTTAATGTACAGTAACACTTTCTTTACCATAGAATGCTTTCCTTCAGAAGCTGTTCAATCGCCAACTAAAGCGAATTCCCAATCTGGCGATGTCACGCGGTCAAATATCACACCTTCAAATCCCTTGTTCGTCAAGCGATCCATGAATTCAGTACACAGAAAAGACACAGAATATTGTCCTAACGCAGAAGTGTATCCCACCACAGAAGAGACACAGAAGAGTGTCCACCACAGAAGTGTATCTCACCACAGAAGAGTAGCCTAGATAAACAGGACAGAATACTACGTCGAGATTGTGCCACTCTGAAATCACCATTACTTATGTTCTATTCAATCGTCGAATTTCAGAAGGATATCCGCTCTAGACTGTTGGAGGCGGAGTAGTTGTTGTCGAGATACTCTACTGTGTTGGGAATCACCTTCTGTGACAGGGCACTCTTCCATGCTTGGCTACTCTTCTTCTGTATTGGAATTCCTTTCTGTGCTGGGGTACTCTTCTATGATTGGATACTCTTCTAGGATACTCTTCCGTGTTGGGCTACTTTTCCATGCTGGGCTACTTTTCTGTGTTTTAATACTGTTCTGTGGTTGGATACCGTTCTGTGGTTGGATACTGTTCTGTGGTTGGATACTGTTCTGTGGTTGGATACTGTTCTGTGGTTGGATGCCGTTCTGTGGTTGGATGCCGTTCTGTGGTTGGATACTGTTCTGTGGTTGGATGCCGTTCTGTGGTTGGATATTATTCTGCGATGGATTACTCTTCTGTGTTGGGAACAAACAAAGACTTAGGCACGCTCGTTCCATCCCTGACTGCCCGCAACTTCTTACATTAATAGCCAAGCTTTGCACTAGGAAACTGCTTACATGTACTGATCATTTTCATACCCGTTTTGGCTTCCAAATATCTCTTCTAGCGCCAGGGGTTGGGCTGGGAATCCAGGCAACAGTTTTGGTTGGTCTCCACCGCAAGACATGTTGATACAAATTTAACCTGCCTGGAAGCAAATATCGTATAGGATTGCCCCGGAATGACGCTACGTACGTACAGGCGCAAATCGGTGGTAAGCAGTATGGCATGGAACTGTCGCAAATTGACCAGGTCAGACGGCGGCCAACGCGATATTCTTCCGTAGCCTTGGATAAGGACCAACACGCGGCTGCAACTGCAATCCCAGTCTAGTACCAGACCCGAGCCCGGCAGATCGTTGGGTTCCACAAAAGAGAGCGAACATTTGCAGCACCATGTTCCGATCCATTGTCGAGTGGTCGGTATGCTTTTGGGCCATGCAACAGACGCTCGTACTGCGGTCCGACCCAGAAGTGCAAGCGAGCGCGCACGCTTGACAGGACACGGAAATGAGTTGAGACATTTTTGCGAGGAGACTTTTCCAGGCATGGGCAACAAAGAAGAACCAACCTGTTCATCGCCTGGTCCTGGTGGAATGGATCATGACTCGTGTGATTCAATAGCGATTATCGTATTTGTTTGCCGGTGATGCATCGCCTACCATGATGATACTCGGATTCGAAAAAAAGCTACCGGAAAGGTCCGACGTTGAAATTTCAGAATACGTCCTATATCGTGATGACAGGCTGTGCAACTGCAAGTGTCTAATCGATGTCATGCTCTTTCACAGCGCTTTTACCGTGTACGATCGGTCTCGTAGAGGAATTCGTTTTGCTTCGCTTGGGACAGAATGTGACATGAGTAAGATTCTTCCGTCAATGCTGGAAATGTACTGCAAGCACAGATCCGTCCACTGTTCTCGCATGTGCTGCTTTCTTCTTGCGATAGTTCATGTCCCGACAGTCTGGTAACTATAGGGAGCTCCACGACTTACCCACAATTCCCGGAAAAGAATCCTTGTTGTCTGTAGCATAGAAGAGTATCCCGCCACAGAAGAGTATTTATAACACGACACAATATCCTAACACAGAACAGTATCCTGACACAGAAGAGTAACCACAACACAGAAGAGTAACACAACACAGAAGAGTACTAAGGCACAAACGAGTATCCAAGCAGCTATGAAGGTCCGCCAGGATATGTAGAAGCTAAAGCTATAATCTTTCACCTGTACACGGCATATTTTCACATCGTAATATTGACACGAAAATGGCATTTTGGAGACTGTTATCTTCCGCGTCGTTTCCATATTCATCACAGCGCTTTCTGTAAAAAGGGCGGGTTCGATCATCCCAAAGGGCTGAAGTGAATATCAAGAACGACATAGAATCAATTGTCCCCAAAGCTCCTGTATAGTCTTCCAGAATGATGTATGAAACTCATTGAGGCATGCTTTGGGTTCCGTTACAATATGATCTCAGCCATGTTTTCATCCCAAGTACGTCCATATAAATCGAGTCAAGTTTTAAAGCTGCTTACATCGCAGCTATCGGCATCCTGCCAACCGACTGGAATATTGTGGCAGATCCCAGCAGACAAATATTTCTGTTACTTTCCAATCTGAAGGCTCACCTCTGTGTCGCCTGAATAAAATACTCTTGTACAGTAGTTACGGTTGTAAGTCTCGTAGCCATCGTTCAGCACAAATTCCCGAGCTGGACCGAAAGGGCGGGTGCTGATTGATGGACAGGCTGCCGCAGACACATCAAAAAGACTACATCTACTATCACGAATGCGAATATACGACGGAGATTCGCTGCCAAAAGTATATTCCGATGGCTCGGCTGCGAAAAGTTCTTGTGCTGATTCGGAAGGGAATCCGTTGCAAAAGGAACCGTGCCCACCAACATCACAACAGCAATAGAGAGTCAACCTTTTGGAAATAAGGAATCATATCGTCCCATCCTCAGCCATCATTGCCGAGATCTCTCCACGTGTCGTAGTCAGCACGGGTCCCACGTGTCCATATCATACCATTGAGGACCGTCCCACCACCCACCACATGGCCTTGGCTGAGCCTCCTTGGCTGATTGTCAAGATAATTCTGCGCAACCGTGCTGATGTTCCAGTCATATTTTGACCCTACGGTGGCACCGATCCTGGATGGGAGAACGACCGCCTCTTCTCGAGAGTCCCTAGGCAGAAGTTAGCTATCGAATGTGCCATTCGCAAACGATCATCACACATCTGGCCTGCTTCAAGTAGTAGGACCGTTACTAAAAGATGAACATCAGTATTTGCCAAAACAACTCTTGGGACGCTTCCTCCGCTTCCTCTGATCTGTGCTCTGAGGCATATTCACCATCTCTGTTCTCAGTCAGCCGGTTTGCCACGACCAGGCCGGCCGGCCCAGCACCAACTACAATATAGTCATAGGTCGAGGGCAGACTAGAGATATCTGTTGCGGAGTTAAGCAATCTACCCCATGATAGCCGTGGAAGAAAGAATATCAAAAGAAAAAGGTGGCAATTGACGAACAGCATTTCCGAGCAAGGGAAATTATGTTGAGATGCTGTCCAAAGGAGAACAGAGCAGTATAGTGGATCAGAAGCTGTGACCTCCTGGCACGTATGAAAGCAAAGGCTGGTCACTCAACATGAGTTATTCTTTCCCTTGGCCCATAGATGATCCGTTTCTAGCTACAAAGCTTCCAATGACGGAGAAGATCGTGCTGCAGAGCATATTGTGGATCTCAGATGTTGAAAAGCATATTCCAGTCCAAGTCAAATTTTAGACGTCGACTCGTCGCATTCCGTGCGGTTTTGCTTAGCCCCCTTCAGCTGTGCATAGATTGATCTTGAAGTACCCTTTCAAAAAAGTAATGGAGCAAACTACGATCGAAGACCATTATAGGATGTTCAAGATCCAGACCAAGCGCGGTCCAAAAAGCTTTTTCTGTCTTCTGAAGCCTTAAAAAGCTGAAAGGATCTAACGAGTTTGTCCATTTACGCTCGTACCATCCTACGAAAACTTGACGTCGAGTAATGGAATAATAACGATTTGTTTTTCCGTAATCATGGTTATATATATTCTATTGGGAGGTTCAGCAATATTGTGATCAGACCTTGTTACATCTTTCCGTACTCTCCATGGCTCAATGCAAGCATTCTGATTGGCTACGTCTGATACGTCACGAATGTGGTTCGCAACTTGAAGTCACGGACAGACTAGAGGAATTTGTACGCCAGCTTCAGTGTCCAAATCAGACTTCTCCTGGTATAGCCCTATTCATTGGTGACGAAAACAAGAATGATGCTCTGCTGGAATTCGGGATACAAAAGTGTCCTTCTGAAAGAAGACACCCAGGCTGGAGGGCTCAAGTCCATCAGTCTCAATTTCTGGGACCTACTGGGAAGTCAATACCTCTTGTTATTTTTAATGCTGGAGCGTCCACAAAATTGCAACCGAGCAGGTTGAACAATACTCCAAGATGCCATGAGACGCGGAACTACGGGATGACACCTACCATCGGCGAGAAAAGGCCGGTAGATGTAATCGACCACGTATATTGCCGCTTGCTGTTCCCATTCGTCGATATCGTATGTATTTTCGTGGACGACATTGGAGGCTTGAATCACTTGGCTTCTCGGCTCCGGGCATGGCTCAGGTATGGTCGAGCAACAACTGCTCAAAGCGGATCGAGGCTGTTCCTGATCTTTGACGAGCTTAAAGACGGTATGGAAGTATCGATCCGTGAGATCTTGACAGCAGACGCCAAAGGAATGATACCGCCAGTGTTTCAGGACTATCATGTCTTTGATCTTGCACGTCCACCTCAGCAGACAAGGAGATCATCCCAAGAGACGCCACAGAGAAGACTTCACAACGAACTGACAAGGTGTCTCGTTTCGGCGCAGCGCAATCGTACCAGAAACGGAGAGCGTTTCTCAGCACAACACCTTTCCAAATTTCTTCAGTACGCTATGGATGAGCTTGTTAATGTGGATAGGAGCCCTCTAGATCTTGTACGCATGTCCAGAATGATGAATCCTGTTTCTCCCGATCTGAGTTCGTATCTCAATGCTTTCCTCCAGGAGGTAACATCGTCCGAAGACGTGGAGATATTCGCAATTCCGATGATCATCTCCAGCTTTATTCTAGACCAGTATCCGCCTAACATGCATCGTAAGTCTCTCGTCAGACGCATATCGGGAGGAGTAATTAACACGAACAGCCTTCCGCCCTGAACAAGTCTTTCGTGTACTCTATCATGATACCTGCCAACGGTTGCTCCAGAAAGGTCAACGAGATCCGCAGAGAACGATCGGCTACAATATTCCCCCAAACTTCACGGAGCTTGCTGAGGAGGAGATGATCAAGCAATATAAACAATACAGGAGATCGGTGTCGGCTGTTGCACATCACCGAACCATGATGAACTGCTTTCGGCATAAGTGGGCTCAGATGCGATCCGACGACGTATGTTTGTGTTGCTTGCGACGGCGACCGCAGTATTGCTTGCCCTGTAGTCATAGTCTGTGTGAGAACTGTGTTCAGGTGTTTGGCAAGAACGAGGACGATATGCCTTGGACATTCGTCGTGGGAACGTGTCCTCTCTGCGGTCAAGAAAATAGCGGGGCAATCATTGGTGTCAAGCCGCCGACGGCGAGCATCCGGGTCCTCAGTATTGATGGTGGAGGAACGCGGGGCCGAGCGCCACTTGCATTTCTTCAGACGCTTCAGGACCAACTGCAGCTCCCAACGCCGGTGCAACACAATTTTGACTTCATATATGGCACCAGCTCTGGTGCAATCATAGCTGCTGTGTTATATGCGCTGGATTGGAGCATCGAGGAATGCACCGAGTACTTCGATATGTTCGCGCGTGTAGCTTTCCAGCCGCGGTGGTGGTGGTTGAAGGTGCCGTTCTTGTCTGCCGTCTTACAGATGGTGGCTTCCCTGCTGGCCGACAGCCGATACTCGAGCAAGAACCTAGAAACAATCTTGCAAGATGTCTTGGGGACACGCAGTCTCATGGATTGTACTAGCGGCGCAGCTCGAGGCACCAAACTTGGAATCACAGTGACTACCATCCGCGACGCACGTGCCTGTGTCTTCACAAGCTATAATGGTGCTGGAGAGCAACGGCATGATACAGGTATTCCCCAGTTTCTTTTCATTTCTTCTCTTTTGTTTCACTTTCTTCCCATCGCTTCTCTTCTTCGTCCTATATCTCTCTATGAAGCGCCATGTTAACATATCATTCAAGACTACCAGGTGCTGTACCCGAAGAACGGCCTAAGCCGAGTCCCGCTGTGGGAAATGTAGGATGATATTGCAATCACAATCACAAAAAGTAAAAGTAAAAGGCTGATATCCTTGTAGCGTGCGGTGTAGTACAGCTGCTCCTTAGTACGTAAAAGAAACCGTTGTTGTTTTGATATTACATTACACCGAGTCTTGGGTCAAGCTGACGTTTGGTAGCTATTTCAAGGTGAAACACATTCCAGGCGTAGGAACATTTCAGGACGGTGGTCTGATGTTCAATAATCCTGCATCCATCGCTGTACGGGAAGTAGCAGCTCTGTTCCCCGATGCATCGGAACCCGGACTCGTCGTATCCTTGGGAACGGGCTCGTCGAGACCATCGAACCCCCCTCCGGCCACGAACGAAAGACATTTTCTTCGGGATTCATTTCCTGCCCGCGTCTATCGGGCGTTTTGGAGTAGCGGGGATTCGAAGAGAGCGTGGCAACAGCTTGTTGACCATACTAAAGATGACCCCAGCAATGTCTTGTTTCGTTTCGATGTCGAGTACGACGGACGTGCTCCAGCCCTGGATAGTGTTGCGGAGATGGAAGATATCGGTCGTCTCGCGCGCGAAACTATCCAGGATTCCCCGATGCTGTCGAAACTGGTCCACCGCATTCGGGCTGGGCTTTTTGTATTCGAGCTGGACCCCTTGCATGGTGCTCGGTTCCGGAATGGTGAAATTGAATGCTCAGGCCGCATAATTTGTCAACTGAGAGCGTCAAATGAGGAGCTGCGGGCCTTCATCTATCAGCTCATAGATCGGTCAGCTTTCTTTCGAATCGGCAATAGAACGGTTAGCATTTCTAGCAAGAGCAACTCCGCCTCATCGGAGAATAATATGGCGCCTTTCACTATGAACGTGAAGTTCGCCGTGGCCAATAGAAGCGAACCATTTGCAATCCGACTGTGCGAAGACAATGACCAGGGATGTCATATCAGTGGTTCTCCATTCACACTTGAAAAATTGTTCACGCAACAAGATCTTGAGGCATACTTTGGAAGTCCAAACCACAAGAAGAGGAGCAATACAAGCGAGCAAGAAAGCCGTGGGAAAAAACGCCGGCGTACGGAAGCTTGAGGAGTTCCCGAATCTGGTTGTTTGATATGCTGTCCCGCGTATACTGTTTGGTTTGCTTGGACTTTGCCTGTTCTCATCACCTTTTTTCTTCATTTTCTTTTTTTTTCTTTTTGTGACGTTTTCACTCCTTCCCAACAGCCATTCCTATTTGAATTTGGTCAATCGCTTCGTTTGCAGATCGTTTGATTTGCTCATCCTTCCCTGTTCTCTATTCTCCATACGCAGCTAGAGTTTGCTCGCCAAGGGCCCAATAGCATTAATTTGACGAACACCCCATCTAGCTAGTTTTGAGGTCCTGTCTCTAGTAAATGTAGCCATCCACCCCGTTTTGTACCTTGGAAGGGAACCATATACACGGTCGTTGTCCGCCTTCGAGATCCTGGAGCGCGTTGCGTTTTACGGTGGATGACAACATGTTTCGTGATAGAAAAAGCAGCTTAAGTGACTTGGTTGAATTCTTCGTACCATTTTGGCCCAGAGAGAAAGCAATGTGATGCGTCTGTATTAGAAAGCCGAATTGAATCTCCTTCCGTCTGCTCACTCTCGGAACGATCTCTCCTTTAAAACCCACGAGGCGGAAAAGATCACTGTTGAGTGGCTTATCAGCGCACATCACTCCATCGCCGGACGAGAATGGACGGCGTTCTTCACCAGAAAGGGAAAAACGGTGAAGAAAACGGGACAAAACTCTGAATACCAAGATAGGATCTATTTCTTCGCGGAGATCAATGAAAGGACTACCGAGGTTACATGCAAGATGAGCACCATGTTAGATTGGCTTTTGCAATTACAAGAGAATGCTTCGGAGACGTGCCTCAAACTTTTCTCCCTAATCTCCGTGTTTCATTTTCATTCTCATGCTCGATAATCAGGACTAGTCTAACGACGTCAAAGGACTAACTCAAACAACTCCTACTGTGGTTCTCAAAATGCACGAAATAATTCGACGCTCGGAAGATTGCAGGTCCCAGAACGGCGCCGTGATGAATGATGGCATCGGGCGTATATCGTTTGGCCTCATGAATAGAGTTCGAGAGGCGCTCGGCCTACAAGAGAACCTATGTGCAATCCAGGCCCGTGTCGGCAGTGCGAAAGGCATGTGGATCGCTGCAGAGAGCGGGCTGGACCACGATTCCCAGGATTGGATCGAAATATATCCTAATCAGGAGAAGTGGGCTTGCAACTGGGCCGACGAAGATCACCGGACACTTGAGGTCAAGAGCTGGGCCACAGAACCGAAACCAGCAAACTTGAACCTCCAGTTTCTTCCAATTTTAGACGATAGATCTACAAACAAAGACCACATGAGAAAGGTGATAAGTGA
Organism: Neopestalotiopsis rosae; assembly: GCA_023078685.1. NCBI lineage: Eukaryota > Fungi > Ascomycota > Sordariomycetes > Amphisphaeriales > Sporocadaceae > Neopestalotiopsis > Neopestalotiopsis rosae. Next base: position 1,674,827 of record JALGAS010000001.1, read on the forward strand.
GCGCCTGATCAATGACCTTCATCGAGGTGTCGAGTATCTGAAGTCAGCACTGAAAAATCCAGCACAGCTTAGACAATGGGTCCATACACTATCCTCCCATCACTCGGAACGCATCCGGGGCGTTCCGTTCTTGGCAGGTCTTCCTGACAGTGACGCCGACATTGTGAGCTTCCTGGTTGATGGTGGTTTTGATCCACAGAGACTGAGTTATTTATCTCGTCTTGTATTCGACCTCGAGAGGGAGAGAAGCGAAAAATTGAGGGACGACTTGAAGATCAGGGTTCCGAAATCGACTCGAGTATACATGGTCGTCGACTTTCTCGGTGTTTTGCAGCCCGATGAGGTTCATATCTGTTTCTCGAAGCCGTTTGGCGTCGATGGTCTTTCTGACCTCGACAAAGTTGATGTGCTTGTTGCCAGGAACCCAGCCCATTTACCAAGAGACATCCAAAAAGTCAAAGCTATTTTCAAGCCAGAGCTTCGACATCTCAAAGATGTCATCGTTTTCCCATTGAGAGGAGAGGAATCTCTGGCAAGCAAGCTGTCTGGAGGCGATTACGATGGTGATAAAGCATGGGTCTGTTGGGATCCAGACATCGTGGGCAATTTCCAGAACACGGGGACGGAGCCGAAGGACCTATTACCGTCTACGGATGTCCTGAACTCATTTTTCGACAGACACACGACAACTTTGGGAGTTTTGTCGTCCGGGCGAGCCAGGGAGAGTTGTGCCACCGAGCTGGTTAAGGAAGGTCTCTCTTTCGGCTTGAAGCGTAGTCTTCTCGGTAGATGCACGAACTTCAAAGAGGACTTCTGCCGCAAGAGGAACATCATTGGTGATAAGCCTTCCATTCTTTTAAGCTGGCTCCTGGGTGAGCTGGCTGATGAGGCTAAAAAAGGAATTGTCTTTACTGAGCTGCATTGGGATCAATTTCGAACCAACATGATTGGACAAAGATACCCCCTTTCGTATATGGCAGTAGAAAATGGGTATCATCAAAGCCATATCATACCTCATCTCAGGAATATTGCAGGCTTTACTGTGGATACTACCTTGACTGAGTTGTCTCATTCCATGATATCGCCAGATACGGTGCATTCATTCGACCCTGATCTCGCCAACTATTGGAATCAATGGGAGGAAGGCTTGGTCGCCAGTGCGGGGAATTTATTTTGCTCTTGGTCCTCTGGCCGGCCCTATAGTCGGAGGGGCCTTCTCCGAGAACGAGCATACAACATGGAGATGGGTATATACCTCGAGACGCTTCAACATGTCCAGTCCGTTGACCGCATTTATATTTCATTACGTTTTCCTCCTTGCAACAACACTTCCACTTTTGGAAGTATGCGACATACCTTCCCGGACGCTTGGGAGCAACTGCGCCACCTCTTCCCGTTATTCGATGTACCTATAGTCTGCTCGATGTATCTTCCACCCCGCACTCTTTTTGGCCCAGACGGTAAGGTCCAAGGGATAAAACATGCATATTTGTGTTCTGTCCTTTTACTGTAAACTCCTAGTCGCAATCACCATGACTGTTAACTACAATTTAATCGCAGCTGGACCACATCCGGAATTCTTGAAATGTTTGCTGACAATCGAGCCTTCAATACCGTGACCTACGCAGACCACCTGCGTCGGCAACAACATAACAAAAGAGCGACCGCCAAGTGTCGCCAAAGCTTGGCAGGCTCTTCGTCGCAACCCCAACTCCGAAGTAATGAAGATGGAGCCAACTTGGCTGGCAACGCACAAACTGCTTCGCATCAAGCGACTTGGTTGCATGTGCGCAGCAAGCATCAACCAGAAGAGCTATTGACAACACCAACAGAGGCCCAAGCTTCCACTTCTAGTCTCGAGACTTCCAGGAGGCAAGTCACGAGAACCAGTCACACCACCAGCCGATCAGGGATGGGGTTCGCTCGAAATGAGTACTCCGAGACTGTTCATTACTGCCTGTATTGCTATGAGAAGCTCTCTGCCATTCGATACGAGTGTAAGACCTGCTTGTTCACACCGCAGCTTTGCAAGTCGTGTTACCCTCTCCACCCCAATAGTCATGAGACCGTGCTCTACGAAGGACCTATCCAAGAGATTGAAGAATCATCTATTGAGCACTGCCGCTCTGACAGCCAGATCAATGCCGAGCAATTAAATAACTCGGCTAATCATATTGGACATGGTGAAGAAGAGCCTGAGGCACAAAATGAAGAGAATCACGAGTGCGACGAGGTGGACGAAAGGGTACCACACATACTCATAAGAAGGAATTGTGACACCCGATAACCTTTGGTGCCCTCTGTAGATTCTATGAGACGTGCCATCCGCTTCGCCGTATCCCGAAATCGAGACCAAAAAGTGAAATTGCGACGGCGGAGACCTGGCCAATATGCCCTCATCAAGAGGTCCACCTCATCAGAGGTCGATCCTTCATGTATGCTGATAGCACAGATGCAGCAAAATAGAAGCTCTCTATAGTGAGATAGAAGAGGATCGGTTGTTGCATGCTGGAGTTCTTGGTGCGTTTTCAAAAGCTTTTGACAGATTGATTGAGACGTCCGACCCTCTTCGGTGACGTTGGATAGAGACGCACTAAGGCCTTTATTATCGAGTACGAGTGCTCGGTACACCATCATCGCTTGTGTTACTTTCTCGTTGCGATGGCCATGTTCCGGCAGTTTGGTACACTAAATCACGAAAGTCAGGCGAGCTCCACAGCATTCATACAATTCCGAAAGAGAACCCTTGTTGTCCGAAGCACAGAAGGGTATCCAAGACACAGAAGAGTGTCCCAGCGTCTATGGACTATTGAGCACAGCCTCAAAGCCTAGAGCCTGGAATACATGTGGTGCAGTGCCTCGAAGCCCTGGGAGGTCCCGGTATGGATACGCAAGGTTGTCTCGTGCCATGGACCGAGCAGCTCGTTCGATACGATATTGCGAATCTGGAACATGATGACGAGTTTCAGCTTTCGCAATAACTTCACTGACGGTACCTAGTACTTTTACCTGTGCTTCGAGGCAGTGCGATAATACATAAGCTGACTCTTCTCGTCGTCGTGCGTAGGGAATGGGATATATGCACTCAGCCCCCGCCCTAACAGCAATATTGGACGCAAGACTCTTTTTATCAATTTTATGGTCTGCCGAAAACGCTGGTACGCCAAATATCATCCGTGGCATGGTAAATCCTCTAGAGTAAGGATTTTTTATTCAGAACCTGAGTTTATGTCAACGGCGTCTTCATGAAGCCCTAACGTAGGCTTGGCAAAGTAAAGCCCATCACTTAAGGAAGCATGTACACAACTGTACTTATATTGCGTCTGCAGATAATTTCACTTAAGCCCCTCGGCAGCTTTGAAAAGTGTATTAAAGATTTGCCGAACTCAAAGTGCGTAACTATCAGCAATTGCAAAATGAAATCGTTCGATTGATCCCAGACTAGATTTCATCATAACTACTACACTAACCAACCACCAGGAATCAAAGCCTTTTGCCTCCCATGAGGCTTATATCCCCGAGACTGGGATTCAGTAATCCTTTGTGAAGAGAAGGCAAGTATTTTCTCTCTTTTCTGGCTCGTAAGCAGTTTGTCATAATGCAACCACAGCCGTGGTAGGAATTTGACGTCCTGGATGCAGTAAAGCTTGATTTCCTCAGAGAGTGGACGCTGGTTGAATACTGCGTAGCTACCGCCACGCTCCGGAGCGAAAAGTCTCACACCCTTCTCTTTGGCATCTTTCCAGGCAGCCTGCTCCTTGGTAGGAAGCTTCAAGTCTTTCTCAATGCACTTAGCCAGGCCGTTGACAAATCTTGGAGCCAAAAATCTAGTCGCCAACTCCATCAATTGTAGATCCTGGACACCTCGCAGGCTGATGTTGTATAGGCTGTATAATGCGTCGGAGTCATTCCTGACATCGAAGAATACTTTGTGGATATCGTTGGATTCTAGAATATCTTTCAGCGTTGAGCCGTTCGTGCTGGCGGTGATGAAGGCAGTCTCCCCGAGTGTATGGATGTCAATTAGATAAGCTTGTTCGGTAGGGAGAATGAAGAGCTGCATGATGGAAATAGTGCCATGTCTGCAAAGATTTTCTCCCTCCAAATCGATGTACAGAGATGGCGGGCTGCTTGGCAAGCCGTTAATGGAGTCTAGAACCGAGGCCAGTTTCACAGGAGTGTCGATGAACTCGTAAACTGTGTTTTCTTCAATGCGGGTGTTTTGGAGTGATGCCGTAATAGTCGTGACACTTTTTTCAGTATCGATCTCCTTGATATGGACGACAGAAGTCATTGTCGTTATAGCCGAGTGGAACCTCGAGGGTTCAATATAATCAGAGGAAGATTGAACACCATGCCATCTCATGACTTCTTTTCTTGAGAGAAGCTTTGGGCGAAGATATATAAGCGGGAACCTACGATAACTGATTAGCAATTCCAGTGCTTAACTTAAAGGCGTGGAATTCTAGGTTCAACTTAAAGTTCCCAGCGACGAACCTAGTGCTGTTTCTGGAGTGCGAGATGATATCGTACTTATGCTTCCTGTCCTGAGATCTTAGGCAGAGTTATATTTAGGCTCAGGAAAGACAGCAGTAGGGAGACATAGCCGACGTCAACAGCGAGAACGATAATGGTAATTCTCAATTCATTATTGCATCAATTAGTGAATTAGGAAGCCGTATTTTAGCAGACTCATCTCCATCCTATTTACTTAGCTCATATTCTACATTCTCAATTCTTCTCCGTCCCCCCACCCTTCACGGATATCTAAGACATTGCTTTCTTTACCGGCGTAAACGGACCAGGCGGGAAGGGATGGATTAATGCTGCCACATCATACGACTCAGCTCATGCCGTGGTGCTCAGCCGCCCAAGCGAACCTTCCCGTTTCCCCTTCTCGCTTACCTCATGCTTTTGCATAAGGATTTCTTTGGTACCTTTGCACCGCACGGCTCGGAAGCAGACGGCTAGACAAGAAGGCATTCGAGCGACTTTCGCTGAGGATAAATCGGAAGAAAGCGACAGAGGTGATCCCAATAGTTCCAAATTAAAGCTTTGGGCAATCGGGTGATAATGGGATGAAGCGGACGTTAGGTAAGACGGTAATTGATTACAAACCTAAGAGTCGCCGCAAGGGTTTGCAGTACATCCTCGCATTCTTTATTTGCAAAGTAAGAAAATAACAGCCGAGGCGAAGGTTTCGGACGCCAACACGTTATCTTCATGGTGGGCAATCGCTATTGATCAGTAGTCGGTTTGTATCACAAACGAAGGGCATGCACGATCGTAAATAGACTGAGTCAATGAGCATGGACACAACCGTTCCATCCCCGACTTCTCACGTTCAAGGCCAAGCTCTTCACCGGGGAGTTCCTCGCATATACTAATCATCTTCGTTGACGTTTTGGCATCAAAATACCTCCTCTAGCGCCATAAATTGGGCTGGGAACTTCATGCTGGAGTTTTCTAACGCAAGCCATGTTGGTACGAAATTGACCTTCCTGTGATGAAATGGTGCAGGGTTGCCCCGGAAAGCCACTCCGTACACGCGGCGCGAATCGGCGATAAGCAGAATGGCCTGGGGCTGTCGCAAAGTTGACCAACTTTGACGATGGCCAACGTGATTCCTTCCGTACTTGTAAATAAGGACCAACGCGTCCCTGCAGAACCGAGCCCGGAAGATCGTTGTGGCTCCACATAAGAGAGCAATAGCTCCATGTCCTGCTTTTTCGTCGAGCGGTCGGTACGCTTTGGGTCCATTGCAATAAACACCCGGACTACATTCCGACTTAGAAGAAGCATAAGCGAGCGAGCACACTTGACGGAAGACGGAAGAGCTGGATCATTTTTCAATGCCTGCTTCGATCGTTGTCTGCCTCTTTCTCCAACCTTGTTCAATGTATTGTTCCATGGCGGTAGTCCTAGACATGTCTCTAGCTCATCTATCAGCGAGAAACTTCATAAGGAGGAGACCTTCCCGGCGTCTGCAACAAGCAAGTACTAATCCGTTCATCGCCTGGTCCTGGGAACATGAATCGTGCGTCTCGATAACTATGTCGTATTCATCTGCTGGCGATGCATGGGTCACTTTGATGACCAGGATCCGAAAAGCTGCCGCTGGGGTCCGATACGGCAAGCCAGTGGCACTTAGGCTGAAAGTAGAGAATTGCTTGTTGACCAAAGCCGATTTTGGCTGACTGAAGTACTCATTTATGGCAGTACTAAGTGGGTCTGGTCACGGTACATATAGGTCGGCGCAGAATATGGATCGTCCGTGCTCAAAGACCAGAGAAGAGAGACAAAACAAGAAGCCAATTTTGCTGGTCTCTGTAACCATGATTGCGGAAAAATAAATCTTTATTGTTCCATTATTCGACGTCAAGTTTTCGTCGGATGGTACGAGCGCAAATGGATACAGAGACAATCAAGATCGGCTTCTTCTTTGTTGGCCCTCTTCTCTACTTTTTGAGCACGGACGATCAACATCCGGCGCTGACATTCATGTACATCAGGCAGATTCATTTGGTATTGTCATCAATGAGTACTTCGGCCAGTCAAAGGTAATCAAACTGACAGTATAAAATTGCTTGTCAACTAGAGCCGATTTTGGCTGACTGAAGTACTCATTGGATGACAGTACTAAGCAGATCTGGCGCAGAATATGGATCGTCCGTGCTCAGAGACGAGAAGAGAGACAAAAGACAAGAATCCGATTTTGATAGTCTCTGTATACTGGTCAGATCCTTTCAGCTTTTTAGGACTTCTGAAGACAGAAAAAGCTTTTTGGACCGCCCTTGGTCTGGATCTTGAACATCCTATAATGGTCTTTGATCGTATTTTGCTCCATTCCTTCCTTGAAACGGTACTTCAAGATCAATATATGGACAGCTTGAAGGGGGCTAAGCAAAACCGCACGGAATGTGACGAGTCGACGTCTATAATTTGACTTGGAGTGGAATATGCTTTACAACATCTGAGATCCACAATGCACCCTACAGCACGATCTTCTCCGTGATTGGAAGCTTTACAGCTAGAAACGGATCATCCATGGTCCAAGAGAAAGGATAATTCATGTAGAGTGATTAGCCTTTGCTTTCATACTGTACATATCAGGACGTCACAGCTTCTAATCCACTACACTGTTCTATTCTCCGTTGGACAGCATATCAACATAATTTCCTTGCTCAGAAATGCTGCTCATCAATTGCCACCTTTGTTTTTTTATATTCTTTCTCCCACGGCTATCGTGGGGTAGATTGCTTGACTCCGCAACAGATATCTCCCGTCTGCCCTCGACCTATGACTATATTGTAGTTGGTGCTGGGCCGGCCGGCCTGGTCGTGGCAAACCGGCTGACTGAGAACAGAGATGGTGAATATGCCTCAGAGCACAGATCAGAGGAAGCGGAGGAAGCGTCCCAAGAGTTGTTTTGGCAAATACTGATGTTCATCTTTTAGTAACGGTCCTACTACTTGAAGCAGGCCAGATGTGTGATGATCGTTTGCGAATGGCACATTCGATAGCTAACTTCTGCCTAGGAACTCTCGAGAAGAGGCGGTCGTTCTCCCATCCAGGATCGGTGCCACCGTAGGGTCAAAATATGACTGGAACATCAGCACGGTTGCGCAGAATTATCTTGACAATCAGCCAAGGAGGCTCAGCCAAGGCCATGTGGTGGGTGGTGGGACGGTTCTCAATGGTATGATATGGACACGTGGGACCCGTGCTGACTACGACACGTGGAGAGATCTCGGCAACGATGGCTGGGGGTGGGACGATATGATTCCTTATTTCCAAAAGGTTGACTTTCTATTGCTGTTGCTTTACTTTTGCGTGTTGAGAAGGAACAAACAGCTGATGTCATACGCGGCAGGTCGAATCCTTCACCGATAACTTGGGTGATTATGGATGGTTAAATGCATCGAGCGACAAAGGCGGTTACGCGTACGGGTCCGACGGGGCTGTGAAGCTTGCCTACCCCAACTATATATACAATCAATTCAGTGAGGAGCAACACGTCCTTTCTCGATCAAACCAATGCTGAAGAGACCAATCGCTCATGATGTAGACAGGCAACTTCATCGCGGCCAACGAAGAGCTTGGCATCGACTACAATAATAATGTGTCGTCTGGCGCTAATGTGGGAACAACCGTCCCTCCATTTAGCCTGTCGCCGTCGAATCAGTCTCGCTACGATGCTAGGACTGCTTATTTGAGGGGATCCATAAACAGACGCAACCTTTACCTTGCCACGGAGAGGATTGTCACGCGGCTGCTTTTCAACGAGCAGGCCAACAATTCACATGTCACGATAGCAGGAGTTGCGGTCAGTAGCATCCGTTCGCTCTTGAAATGTTCCCCTGATGGAGCGCAGGCGCTGAAATTTTGTTTCTCTGTCTCTTTTAGTCCGTGGGTCGAAACGACAGCAACTTCACTTATATCGCGAAAGCCCGTCGAGAAGTGATCTTGGCTGCTGGCGCCATCTGGAGTCCAGCACTCTTACAAGTTTCGGGCATTGGCCCTTCAGCCACTCTGGGAAGGCTGGAAATTCCATTGATAGTTGACTCACCAGGCGTGGGAAACAACCTTCAAGATCATGCCATGATTGACCCGTCCTACAAATGTATGCCATCCTTGGACTACCGCTGGTGCTTTCACAGCTAATAACTTGGATTGACAATTCCAATAGATAGCATTTCCACACTGTTGACCACCAAAATAATGACGGGACAGAGACTCAGGCTTGCGAGGGATTTGTATTATGACAACAGAACGGGGCCCCTCACTGCAACACTCGTGGAGGCAATTTGCTACTTGCCGATGACTCGTCTCACTAGCTCATGGCCATCTATCTTACAAGATTTGTCAACTGACAATACCAGCGTCTACTTACCATCTGACTACACAGACGAGCTACGCAGAGGATACGAAGCTCAGTATTCTGCAATTCTGCAGTTGTTGAGTGCGCCGACCCAAGGTACTATCGAAGTTATGGCAGACTCGATTGGAACGATCCAAGTCGCCCAACAGTATCCGCTCTCTCGTGGCTACGTCCATCCAAAATCTAGCGACATTCTTGATGGCGTTGAGGTTGACCCTCGCTACGGAGCACATCCGTTTGATCTAGATACCCTATCGATGGGGTTACAATGGAACCAACAACTAGTGAGAACGTCTGCCATGATGAAGTTGAACCCAGTCCTAGACGAAAACCTCATGTCCGACGACCAAGTGGTATTGAAAGATCTTGTCAGAAGCCAAATTGGCACTGGTTTCCACCCGTGCGGTACGCTGGCTATGTTGCCTCGAGAGCTCGGAGGGGTTGTCGGTACAGATCTAAAGGTTTATGGGGTTCAGAATCTGCGTGTCATTGACTCCAGTATTATCCCAGTGATACCAAGTGCACACCTTCAGTCTGTGGTGTACGCATTAGCGGAGAAGGTCTGTTCCTTGATTGAGAAACAAAAAGAGATGTCTTTTACTGACACCACTGAAAGGGTGCTGATTTGATCAAGTCGCAACGATGATATATAGTAACCGCCGAAGGTCTTCTCCATTAGTCCAGACTTGATGCTTCAAGAAGAGTCTAGGGTTTAAATGGGTGATCAAATACGCGAACAAGGAAAAGTGGTCACATTAGGATCTTGTTATGTTTTGATAAGATATAGATATTCGATTGAGTTTGTCCTCTTCTTACACACTCTTCGTCTTTCGCGTACGGACGCTGACAGGGATGATAAAAGCATAGCATCTCTCGATAAGTATTTGCTTTTCCTGCTCCAAACCCTGGCCATATCTTCAAGACAGTGCAAACTGGCTATAGTCCTTCGTGGCAGTTTTCTCCGGGTCGAAAGAGGAAAAAGAATCTTTTTCCTTAAATATACACAATGGTTTACGTTGACACATGAAACAATGGCCACTCTCAGAGTGAGCTCCGCGTAAATTGAAGGTCTCCGAATAAAGACAGCCGTCTTTTCGACCATATGAACATAGTTGGGACTCACAAATACGGGCTTCAGTGACGTGTTCAGGGAGTATGTCATCCGCTGTAACATGGGGTGGTGATCTGTCAACCCGGGAATCATCCCCGACGTTATAACGTCTCCAAGTAATCTGACATGACTTTTTGTGGGCAGACTACGCTCTGCAGGTTCAGGCGCTGGGAATTCTGCAGGACCGGGGAATTGCGCAATTTATCACCGGAAGTAGACCGTCTGTACTCAGATTTTTAGTCCACATGTGATTGGGAGGACAAGAGAAACACAGCCTCAACATAGATCAGGACCGTCATGGGGATTCCTCTCCATAGAATTTTGAGGTTTCAGCTGGAGCCTATGCCGCAAACAATCCCAATATCCCTGTTAGTTCGATGGGAGCGGCGATGCAAGGGGATGTGATGAGTACTTAAGAGAAAGACCTCCTTCAATACCATTATTATCGCCGTTCCCTTCGCTCGTACACCCAGGCGAACCTTTGAACGACAACCCCCGACACTTTCCCGTCGAACCAGTCTGGTTCTCCGGGCGCAACATGTATTCCATTTCGAGGATGCCTGATCCATCAAACGAGGTCGAAGAAGCCCGAAGCCCAAGAAATGTACAGACGATGCCGCTATGGAGCGCGCGCTACGACTTTCAGCAGTTTCGCCAATCGTGCTTACCCCAATACCCAATACTTTCGCTCGAGCAATTGAACAGTCTGGAAGCCTTCGCACTTGGGCTGACGCACGGTACAATCGCTATGGATGGCGGTGATGACAGTCGACTGACGAAGTACGCTCTTGTCCTATTGGTCATCGCCATCAATAATCGCTTCTCGAAGCCGAATGCCGACTTGAGGCCCCAACTTGCGGAAATCAGGGGGCTAATTAGTGGTATCAAGGAACATGAGGGTTTACAAAGCGTCGTTGCGCACGTGTGGGTAGCATGGCTATCGCAACTTTTACACAACCATGCCAACGCTATAGCGCACATACAAACAGCTATGGATTTACATCACGCAGTCGCAAAGGATGAACACACAATGCAGCATCGAGTGATCGAGTGGAGCTGCGCTCTGATATACAGGTAAGAAACCTGCCAACATTGTCAATAGAACCACGTTAATTCTCCAAGTGAAAATAAAACGCCACAGGATCTTGCTCGCATCAACTTAACTGTAGACCGACCTCAACTTGAACAATTTTGGAATGGCATAGGAAAAGGGGAGCTAATCGTTTTCACTAATCGCCTCAAAGCTCTTGCCGCAACTCAAATTCGTTCTACTAGATACCTTTGACAAATAATGGCAATTCAAGATTGGCTCGTATAAATTTGAGACTTCACATTCAACTGGACTGTTCATACCGCTGCTTACAATGTCGATTTGACTGGAATGAGCTCATTCCCTCCTCTACTCTTCTCTATCACGTTGTTGCGTATCTTCACCCTCGTTTGAATTCATTTTGCACGCTCTTCTTTCACTTCTCTTCGGAATCAAGGACAAGGAATGGGAAAGAACGTTTGTATCGGACTCGAATGTCTCTCTAGCTGTATCCTGTAACTTCAAGTCTCCATTCATTATATTCGCATATGACGTACCAAGGGATAGCAATAATAAAGAAATGATCTTGTATTGGCACAACATCGAGGCTCCCCGGAAAGTATGGTGCTTGCTAGTGATGGGGAGAAAGCCTTCAGACTAGCGAAGACGTATTCAAGAAACATATACTGTAGTTGATATCCTGCCCATGCGACTGCGGCAGAGCCGAGCTGCAATTCACAAACATAACTAAAGAGACTTGTACTGGTCGAATAGCTTAACATGGTTTATAATGGGCAATGAATAAATGTGTACAGTTTCCTGCTGAGTTTCTCAGTATGTCTGTCGGACACCGGTGATCTAGATCACAAAAGTATCTTGGGCGATTTCAAGCTTATTTTGCTCGGGACTCGACGTTCCAAGACGACCCGCACACCCGAGTACACATACCACTGTACATGCGTGTATCGGCTCTCCGCATTCTGGCGAAGATTCGTTCCAAAGGGCATCCCATGTCACGTATCGACATGTCTTGGGACGAGCGGTCCATGGACACTATTTTGCCCGGCATCCGTCATCCGACCCACGTTTTAGATATGCTTTACGCATGTACTAAAGAAGAGCGGGAGGAGGCGCTCAATGCCATGGTTTTGCGCGGTCTAGAGCGTGAGGAGGGGTTGGTGGCCGTCATATACTGCGACTCATTGTAGGTATAGCGACAATACAAACGAATCAGACCCGTCAGAAAGATTCATAGACGGCTCCGACGATGGAGAAAGCCTTGCAGATTTCGTTGCACGGAGACGACCGTTTCGGAGGACAGCGGCGATGGCGAAAGCCTTTCCTCTGGCAAAGAAAGCACTGATGTAATGGATGATATGGAAATGATCAAAGATGCACTCGAGAGCCTGGTTTAGCTTCTTAAATAAGCTTTCTACGCGGTTTTTCTAGTCGCCCAATCCATCGTAAGTCGCTCTCAAAATGCTCTGGGTTGCGCCTTGACTGCCTTGCATGACATTTCACAACACACTGGGCTTGTCTCCAGGGAGTCCTGAGACGGACAAAGTCAAATATTGATCTAACTGCTACCTGCTGCACGAAGACAAGATGTGCAATACCCGACATCATCTGCTCTCCAATTGTCAGCTAATAGTAAGTTCCTTCTGTGATCTCGATGATACCAACGACGCCTCCTCAATCTCTGGTTCAGGAATCCCATAGCAACAACTGTGGTGGGAGAACTGGGTTGAGTCAAGCATTGGTATTGTGGTACCCAAGGGCTCTCGAAGATGAGGTGGCCACAAACTGGATGTCTTGCTACGTCTCGGCATACGGGACATGTCGGAGCTATCCAGGAGGATTCATCAGGGCGATTGATCAATTCTTGAAACCAGGTTTGGATGCAAATGCTCCCGAACTTGTGGCCGCAGTGAAGCAAAACCTGTGTTTCCGCTTCTCCTTCATGATTTGGCAGTCCAAATGAATTTTGGCAGATGATGCATTCATCATCTTGAGTAGGAAGAAACGAGGAATGATGCTCTTCATTCGTCGCTCTGGCGTCGCGGCAGTCGAACTCCTCAGTAAGTGGACCAAGTTGATGTTGGTGGGCACGGTTCCTTTTCCAACGGATTCCCTTCCGAATCAGCACAAGAACTTTTCGCAGCCGAGTCATCGGAAGATACTTTTGGCAGCGAAGCTCCGTTGTATATTCGCATTCGTGATAGTAGATGTAGTCTTCTTGATGCGTCTGCGGCAGTCTGTCTATTGATCAGCACCCGCCCTTTCGGTGCACTTTGGAGTCTGTGCTGGAAAGATAGCTGCAAAACTTACACTTGCAACCGTAACTACTGTCCCATAGTATTTTCCGAGGCGATACTGATATGAGCCTTCAGATTGGAAAGTAGCAGAAATATTTGTTTGTTGGAATATGTCACAAGAATCCAGTCGGTCAGCAGAATGCCGATAGCTGCGATGTAAGCAGCCTTAAACCTTGACTCGATTTATATGGACGTACTTGGGATGAAATCGTGGCTGAGATCATATTGTAACGGAACCCAAAGCATGCTTAAATGAGTTTCACACATAATTCTGGAAGACTATAACGGAACTTTGGAGACAATTTATTCTATGTCGTCCTTGTTATTCACTTGAGCCTTTAGGATGATCGAACCCGCCCTTTTTACAGAAAGCGCTGTGATGAATATGGAAACGACGCGGAAGATAACAGTCTCCAAAATGCCATTTTCGTGTCAATATTACGATGTGAAAATATGCCGTGTACAGGTGAAAGATTATAGCTTTAGCTTCTACATATCCTGGCGGACCTTCATAGCTGCTTGGATACTCGTTTGTGCCTTAGTACTCTTCTGTGTTGTGTTACTCTTCTGTGTTGTGTTACTCTTCTGTGTCAGGATACTGTTCTGTGTTAGGATATTGTGTCGTGTTATAAATACTCTTCTGTGGCGGGATACTCTTCTATGCTACAGACAACAAGGATTCTTTTCCGGAATTGTGGGTAAGTCGTGGAGCTCCCTATAGTTACCAGACTGTCGGGACATGAACTATCGCAAGAAGAAAGCAGCACATGCGAGAACAGTGGACGGATCTGTGCTTGCAGTACATTTCCAGCATTGACGGAAGAATCTTACTCATGTCACATTCTGTCCCAAGCGAAGCAAAACGAATTCCTCTACGAGATACACCGATCGTACACGGTAAAAGCGCTGTGAAAGAGCATGACATCGATTAGACACTTGCAGTTGCACAGCCTGTCATCACGATATAGGACGTATTCTGAAATTTCAACGTCGGACCTTTCCGGTAGCTTTTCGAATCCGAGTATCATCATGGTAGGCGATGCATCACCGGCAAACAAATACGATAATCGCTATTGAATCACACGAGTCATGATCCATTCCACCAGGACCAGGCGATGAACAGGTTGGTTCTTCTTTGTTGCCCATGCCTGGAAAAGTCTCCTCGCAAAAATGTCTCAACTCATTTCCGTGTCCTGTCAAGCGTGCGCGCTCGCTTGCACTTCTGGGTCGGACCGCAGTACGAGCGTCTGTTGCATGGCCCAAAAGCATACCGACCACTCGACAATGGATCGGAACATGGTGCTGCAAATGTTCGCTCTCTTTTGTGGAACCCAACGATCTGCCGGGCTCGGGTCTGGTACTAGACTGGGATTGCAGTTGCAGCCGCGTGTTGGTCCTTATCCAAGGCTACGGAAGAATATCGCGTTGGCCGCCGTCTGACCTGGTCAATTTGCGACAGTTCCATGCCATACTGCTTACCACCGATTTGCGCCTGTACGTAGCGTCATTCCGGGGCAATCCTATACGATATTTGCTTCCAGGCAGGTTAAATTTGTATCAACATGTCTTGCGGTGGAGACCAACCAAAACTGTTGCCTGGATTCCCAGCCCAACCCCTGGCGCTAGAAGAGATATTTGGAAGCCAAAACGGGTATGAAAATGATCAGTACATGTAAGCAGTTTCCTAGTGCAAAGCTTGGCTATTAATGTAAGAAGTTGCGGGCAGTCAGGGATGGAACGAGCGTGCCTAAGTCTTTGTTTGTTCCCAACACAGAAGAGTAATCCATCGCAGAATAATATCCAACCACAGAACGGCATCCAACCACAGAACAGTATCCAACCACAGAACGGCATCCAACCACAGAACGGCATCCAACCACAGAACAGTATCCAACCACAGAACAGTATCCAACCACAGAACAGTATCCAACCACAGAACGGTATCCAACCACAGAACAGTATTAAAACACAGAAAAGTAGCCCAGCATGGAAAAGTAGCCCAACACGGAAGAGTATCCTAGAAGAGTATCCAATCATAGAAGAGTACCCCAGCACAGAAAGGAATTCCAATACAGAAGAAGAGTAGCCAAGCATGGAAGAGTGCCCTGTCACAGAAGGTGATTCCAACACAGTAGAGTATCTCGACAACAACTACTCCGCCTCCAACAGTCTAGAGCGGATATCCTTCTGAAATTCGACGATTGAATAGAACATAAGTAATGGTGATTTCAGAGTGGCACAATCTCGACGTAGTATTCTGTCCTGTTTATCTAGGCTACTCTTCTGTGGTGAGATACACTTCTGTGGTGGACACTCTTCTGTGTCTCTTCTGTGGTGGGATACACTTCTGCGTTAGGACAATATTCTGTGTCTTTTCTGTGTACTGAATTCATGGATCGCTTGACGAACAAGGGATTTGAAGGTGTGATATTTGACCGCGTGACATCGCCAGATTGGGAATTCGCTTAGTTGGCGATTGAACAGCTTCTGAAGGAAAGCATTCTATGGTAAAGAAAGTGTTACTGTACATTAAGTTAGGTAATGAGATTGACTCATCTAAAGAAGCACTCGAGTTGCAAGCTGTAATTAGAAATAGTAAAAGTCTATCAAGGCCACACTAAGATCTAATCTGAGCTATCGCGTAAAGTGTGCATCAAAAACACTGTACTATTAAAGCTCCTGATAAAAACTAAGACCATCTAGACCTTCTATGCGGTCTACAGATATAATTTCGTTCACCAAAGACGTCATGGCAGTAGATGGAAAGCGCAGGTTGTCAGCAGTTGAATTGTGCGTAACCACCCAGTGCTTGCTGCTGGAACTGGTATCCCTGACCAGAGCCAGAATGACGTCCCAGCTGCCATCGTTGATGAGGGCGGCGTTCTGAAAGTCGAATTGGCGCATGTGGTGCTGATGCGACGAAATCACCTCAGTCACCTGTGGCACACTCAAGGTCGCGTTGTGTAAAGACAGATTTCTTAGCTTGCGTAATTTGATCGGCTTTCTCTTTGAAGACGCTGGCAAGGCCACCTCTTTGATTAACATTTGCGAGCTTCCAGGCGGCGTGAAGAATGGGTATTGTGCTAATGCGATAGGACAGGGACCCTTGCGACCAAGCCATGTAAATGTTAACTTCTCGAGACAGCCAGAGAAACTGCAAATATAGTCTTCAATGATCTTCAGGTGGTCCAGTCCGGGCGATGGGCCATCAAAGTCCCAAGCCTCTACTGATATGTGCAGTTTACGAATCTGCTTCCATCGTTTACCTGCCGAAGGTGTGCAGCCAAAGCCGAGGACATGGCGCAAGTATATAAAGGCCGAAGGATGTACGGAAGACAGAGATAGTTTCATCAGCTTGGGTAAAGGCGCCCTCTCCATTGCGACACGAAGACTACTCAATGCATAGTCGACTATGCCACGCCTGTACCTCTCCTCGGGACGTTGTCCAGGTGTCTTGATTGTGATGTGTCTAATATTCGGCATATTTCTCAATGCATTGATGAAAGAAGATATATTGCAGGCCGCATGGAAAAGGGGTGGATATTGGTCCGTCAGAATCTTCCTGAGATCGCTCTCTTCAGATGTGAACTTAGCCGCCGTTGACGTGTTGGGGGTATACAGAAAGCTAATCTCACGCCCAGTCTCGTCGAGGAGTGGTGGTAAAAAGGTCGCACCGCAGTGTGGAAAGAGGAAAGTCAAATGCTCGATATAATGACCGATTCGTGACAAGGCCTCGATCCTGTACTGCTTGGTAAAGGTGTTTGGGTTGAAGGACACGTTGGTTCGTAGGAAGAGCCGCCTTGTAATGACTTTGCAGCACACTGAAGATGCGAGCCGGACGTTGCAAATGTTTTCCTTGGGCAAAAGTTGAAAAATGACTTCCCGGATGTGCTCGTCCTGCCACAGGCAAAGGAATGCTTGTGGTACGGTCTTTGTGCCGCTCATGCTGCTGTAGTGTTGCTCAGTAATGCCTTGTGTAGAGTATGAGCTGTTCTCCTTGGGTCAACCTGGAAGGGCAACGTGAAAGCGCGCAGCAGAACCGAACGGTGTCCCACTGTACAGACTTGGAGAGATAGCTGTCGTTTAGAGGTGTAAATTCACACCCAAGGCAAGAAAGTCAAAAAGAAGCTCGATGGACTCACACACTGAGGACAAAAAACACGCGCAACACTTTTCACAAGAAAAGAAATCATTCGGTCATTGGGACTTATATATGCTGCAAAGAACGTCCAGCCATTTTCCCATTTTGGAACATGTGTGTCTAATGCGAATATTCGCGGGTTGTCTCGGGATGGAAGGAGAGATACGTGGCAACTATGCTGCAGGAGGAAAATCTCGTATGCCGCAGAAAGCGTTCGAGTTCAAGTCAAGTGACATGAGTCGTGCTGCAGATGTGCCACTCCGCACCAAAATTAGATGCTTGATTGTGACAGGAGGAAGGTGCTAAACAATTCACAAGGTAAGACAGCCAAGTACGTCCTATGCATACACCGGTCCTTGGTGTCATATCCAAGCTGCAATGATTCTGTTGGTAAGTGTTAAACACCCTTGCGTGTACAGGGGCTGGGACACTGACTTTTCCTATCGAAGTGGCGCCTGACCGAGTTAAGATACATAGTACCACCACGTTTGATGCAGCACATCATCGCATGTGTCAAATGTCTGCATAGAAGAGGGACATAGTATCGTTCAACTAAGCAAAGAACTAGATTGAACTATGCAAGCAACGATATGTTTCCGTAAGAATTATCCACCTCTATCAACGTAGAAAGGGGTGGCGTGGATCATTTTCTCAGGTAAATGATCTCCAAGCTGGAGGGATCAAGTCAGACGTCTTCAGGAGCTACCTCATTTTCCTCCCTCGATCTTCAGCCCGAGTGGGTTTTATACGTGGGTCGGAATCCCAAATTGTGCCTTGCTTGCGATGGCAACCCTGCCTGCAGTAGATAGCCGGAGTTGAGATCTCAATGGTTTCGGTCGTCCGGTGATTGTTCCACCTCTAGAAACGCGTGGCGGTCATTCACCAGTCTATGCTTGGGATGTCATGACAGCCCATGTGACATACTGTAAAAGATTAGTAACAATCACTTACAATCACTTACAATCACTTACAACAGACTCTATAGTCCTTGTCGGGGCAAGCTTAGGTAATAGGTAATGTACCAGGTACTTGGCCTGTCATATTGTATGTAACTGGTGCTCTTTTTTTTTCTGGAGACACTATGTATAATAAAAATGCTTTGCCGTCTTGTCTTGATCGGTGACCAACAAATAGAATCAAAATGGAGATCTTTTCAGCCCCCATGTACGGCTACAAAGCTTAGGACCTAATATAAATCTGAATGCCGCAATAGACAACATACCTCATGTTGAATCGTTGTGAATAAGCTCCCATATTATCTAGGAGCCTCATATATTGAAATTTCAGGCGCTGCATCCGTACTGCTGCACCTCACCAATGTTGACAGTGGCAGTTCTGAGCTATAGGGATGTCAGCCAGACGTTCCAGAGGCACAATGCCACACTCCATGTACTGTATGAGCCTAAAAGTCTGTAAAACCTCCATTGCATATCAGAAAGCTCGGGACACAATTCTTTATTAGATACAATATGTTCCCATGGTCTACAAAACTAATGCTGGCAACAACCTCAGCTGGGAAATGCCACCTGTTTTCAGGCTTGGCAGGTTGGCATTTGGCGCATATTAGGAGAGCCACAATTCTGCCTTCTTAAGATGCATATGTCATCTAGCTAGACGTCAATGTTCACGTTCGCCTTGTATTACACCTTTCTTCGAACCTGTCTAGCTGAGTGCCGATGCTTTGTTTACTACGTCCAAAATGCCCCTTTTGGATCTGCATCGAGGTCAGTGAAATCCGATTTTTGGCTCAATTGAACACAAATAATATACCTCTGGAACACTCTATGCAATCAGGGGCCAATACGACATTTTCCAGATGGCCATTGTGTATTTTGCTGCACAGTATGTATAAACGTCCGTCGTCACTACCAACGTAGCATCAATGCGAGCCACCCAGAGCTTGGAAAGCGTTCCGTAGAGCACTGGGAGCAGGAACGTAGCTAGGTTAACGGCTAGTGCGCCCTCGTAGCGCTGGCGGAACCGCTGCGGACGGGCCTGAGTCCTTGCGGAGTCATGATCAGCCGCACTGCCGCGGTCCGCAGCCGTCCTACCCAGCGCTGCCGAAAATGATTCGCGCTGATGCGCATCAGCAATGGCGTCGTCGGGCTTGGATGACATTATGCAGATTGTCATAGATGAGAAGACAATAGAGTGACCGTCTCGATGCACCGGAGCATCTAACCATTATATTGATCGAAAGGCGGGGTAAATAGGATGCGGCAGCTAGCCCCCGTCCTTCATCCCAAGAGCTGGCAATAGATCTTCGACTTCCGGCCGCCCAAACTGATTTTCGTAATTACCATACTTTCCACCACTTCTCCTCGAAGATAAGTTGACATGATGGAGATCGTGGCATTTGCTCAGGTATCGGTTTATTTTCCTGACATCGCTCGTACATATACAGCAGCCACTCAAGTCACGAGTCGTTCCTCTAGTTGATTGACACTATATGACATATGGAGTACAACTGCGCAGAGCTTGGGCTGGAGCATGAAGCGCTTGCTCTCTGCTCTCATATTGTCCCTTGCGAGTCTCTGAAGTGTGCGAAGGAGCACGCCCGTAATCGTGGGCTAGTACTTAATGTGTCTCGTTGGCCATGCAGACAAGCATGGCACATATACGTTATCCATAGGACTCTGTAACCATTCATTGTATAATATCTATTATGGCACACCTGGGTGAACGAGGTCTATTAAGGTTTGCAATCCTCAATATGATGCGGCACGGCGGTTGAACGAACGACCGACACCGGGGTTGAGAGACTTGCTATCTCGCAAGCTATTTCGGCCAGGGACAGTCGGAGATGCTTCCCCAAAAGATTCGCGTGGACCGAATGTGAATGTCTTGGCTCTGCCCAGGCCGTTTCGATTTCGCTGCAGCTTGCCCATTTCGCGCTCACATGTGGCGACGTGTTTTTTATCATTCATTTCCACGTATGATTGAGGGCAGCATCGGTGGCGGTGTTGTTTGAAGAACTTGCTGTAGCCACCATCTAGAATGTAGATTTCGGGGTAACTCAGTCTCGGGTAGTACTCGGCATTGATGGCCCTATCTTTGGACCGGATAAACCGGGCCATCATGGGAGCCCGGTGAGCAGAGTACTCGCAGTGAAGGATAAGCAGGACCTTGCCGTCCATGGGAGTCCCAAACAGATGTCCCATAA
Organism: Neopestalotiopsis rosae; assembly: GCA_023078685.1. Lineage (NCBI taxonomy): Eukaryota > Fungi > Ascomycota > Sordariomycetes > Amphisphaeriales > Sporocadaceae > Neopestalotiopsis > Neopestalotiopsis rosae. The sequence continues at coordinate 1,695,468 of JALGAS010000001.1, forward strand.
GAAGTTCTTTGTCATAATAGTTGACTGCACCATCAATGTGACCGCCCTCATATTCGTATTCGAATCGGCAATCGATGACAATGCGTTGTGTATACTGGTCCTCGAATCTACCCTGCAAGACGTCAAGAAAGGTTTCTTGGGATATCCTGGGGATTGTCTCGTTCTCGCCTTCGGGATAAAAGTGAGGCAGCATGGGATTTTGGACATCCTCCCTGTTCATTATCGATTGGACTGTCCTCTGTGGACCGGGACTGTTTGTTCGGGATGGCACGACTTTGTCAAGGTTCTCAAATAGACTTAGGGAGCGGCGGTGTTGGCGCCGAGGTCGTTGGAGAGGTTTCGGTAGCCATTTGGTATGTGAGAATAGAGGGCTTTTGCAGGATTCTCCTGTACCCGTCAGACCAGCATGCAGAGATCTTCGACGGCGATATCTGGGAACACTGAGCGAAGGACTGTTGGCAAAAAAAGGTCGCTTCTGTAACGGCGACTTTTGGAAGCACTCGGCCAATGGCAGGTTCGCTGCTGAGCTGAAGCGAAAGACCGCCGACTCAGCGGCCGGATCCAGGCTGTTTGCCAATGCATTGGCGAAGTGAAGTTTTGTGCAGGTCGAAGAAAATGAGCGGAGGACAAGACGTTGCCTTGTATTGTAAGAGTGACTTGAGGTCCAGAGACTATCAACGGAAGTCTGTAGCATCATCTCGTCGTCGTCGTCGTCGTCGTCGTCGTCGTCGTCATAATCTGCGGGAGGGTTATCGGGCTTGGAGGAAGTGATCTCAGTCGAGGGTAGCCCCTTATGAGACAGAGGGGAAGTGTCCATGATGTCGTTGATACCAACAGAAACGGGCGAGGATAAAACTGGTAGTAGAAAACGTGTGGCGACATTATCTAGAGAGTGGTCAGATTAGTAACGGGTAGGTCTGACATTTGATTATATTCGACTAACGTCGGCCACCCATCTTGCCAATGATGTCGGAAGTGAATCAAGCTCGGCCAAGAGTTGAAAATCATATATTGTTCCAATGTGCGACCTAAGTTATAACTTATAAGACTTAGCAGTATTCTCCCCAAATATCCCCGACGTACCTTAGCCATTTCAATACACGAAAGTTCTGGGACGAATCTGCAGAAAGGCTGACGCTGCAAGATAAGTAAAAATCAGAGGTGAGGTCGAAGTTGCTGGGATTTGTCCGTTTCGATTATTCATGTATTGCGTTGGCTCGACTCGCAATAGCTAGGTGTGAGTGCAACTCGGAAGTCTGGTGGTTTTATTCAGCAATTGCACAACTACTGAGAGATAATTAAGATGACGACGCAGGTCATTATTATATATTATGAAATCAATGCGTGAAGAAGTGTAACGTGGAGCTATATTGACGGCAGGAACCCCTTTAGCTTTACCTGCAGTTGCCTGAGCAACACACAGCGGGTATAGTCGCTCACATCTTTTTCCCACTTCTCCTTTTGCTCAGGTGAGACTCGGCCGATCCAACTGGCTTATCCGCATGGCCACGGTATCTTTCTCCGTGCCGGTCTCTTTCAGGTAATTCCAGGTCGCCATCAGAATCCTGGTCGACTCGCCAACGGGTGGGCCAGCTGCCGTTTTGACCTGAGTGATCAGGCGACTTACCATGCAGAAGCCATTCGTTCGCAGCGGTCAATGGTCTAATTGTAGACAGCAATCTGCGGCACGGAGAGGCATGTCACCGCGGATCCGCCACAGCGATTTTGCTACATCTACTATTGATTCTTGACTCCGCTAACATGCGTTTCCTTTCGTGTGGTTGCTTTCCTTGTTGTCTTAATGCGTATATGCGGACGCCGGAAAATTCCAAATCACCTCTGATGGTTTCCGCATACATCCGACAGCCGTTTTTGATTACTCGTATATCCATCCTTCCTTGAATCGCATAACGGGAACTGCGAATGATCGAATATTTGAGTTCTGTGGCTCGCTCTATTGTTTCTATCACCGCCATCTTCAATGATCACATGATGTCTTTGGTACTAATGTCAGCTATAGTATGGATCTCGCTTGAGTATATTTCTATTAGAAGTTCATTTGACGATGTCATTTCCCAAGACCGATCTCGGGAAACCCAGAGAGTCATCCGTTAGTGGTACCGCGTTTGTTTCATTAGGGCAGTCGGGCGGTGTAATATAGCCCCCAGGCATAGGTCCCATCGAAGTTGTGCTGTAGATATTGCCACGCTCAATGGCCATGTCATACTCGCTCGGGGGAGTCGGTGGCTCTGCGTGGCGCGAAATGGCAGCTGTCTCTGCGAGGAACTCAGTTAGGGTAATGGCGACTCGGGACATGGTCAGTGCTGAGTACTTTCTGATCAGTGTCGACGAAGGCTGATCAAGGTACATAGATAAGGTGTGCCTAGTGCTCGAGGAAATGAAGTCCCATTCCATGTCGTTGACTTCGGGTCGCGACAGGATAGCCCGAGAAAGCATCAGAGAAGCCCTGGCCATGACCGAGGGCTTAGTCGAGACAAAGTCTCGGTGGTACAGGGCAATCTCGCAGATGTAGGCGGCCATGTGCTCTACTTCACAGTCGTCTCCCTCTTTGGCAACGATTAAATTCCTGAAGAAACCGACCGTGGGGTGGCCAATTGTCCACTCCAGGGTGTTGAGAACGTGCATTTCCATCTGAGTGAGCTTGCATGAGTCGTAGAATCCGCAGCACATGTTACTCATTTCGTTGATCTGGGGCACTCGGTCCTTCTTGTCGCCGTACTTGGCAGCAATGAGCAATGAGGCACATCCGACGAGCTGATAGTGTTGCTTATAGACGACACGCTTGGAGCAGTAGCGATCCAACAGGTTGATAGACAGGAACAGGGTCTCAGGCTGAAGCGAGAAGGCGGCGTGGACCTCAATCAGGAGATCGATGAGGAACGGTCTCATGAACCACTGAATTTCGCGCTGCATATCGATCAGATTAACGTCGGGCAATGTCTCGTCCTGTCAAAGTGTCAGTTTTGGTGAGGTCCACACATGTCTAGTATTTTGTTGCAACCAACCTCCATGTAGCTGAGGTGCTGCATGATGTCCTCGAGGAACTCCTCACTAGCAAGACGCGACAACTCTTCACCAATAATATTTTGGCGGTTGCGTGCCAGCATCGTGCGATATTCCTGAAGGTATCTACACGCCATCTTGGATCTGGTCTTCTCAAAGGTCAGTGACTTAGATTCTCAGGAGACTTTCGAGTTTTGCTATAGCTTTGGATTGTGGACCATACAATGCGTGCTCTTATATTCGCATGTGCATATGTCAATGCTGTACGTAGTGCAGCCTGGCAATACTACAAGCATAAACAGATGGCGGTGGATACGATGTGATTGTTGGATGGTTGGCCACAGTAGTTTATCTGAATGATGCAACACCTCAGACCAATCGAAACCCATACCCTGCCCTCAGCTTCGAAAGATCTGGTGCCGGTTGAGATGCACGGAAACCTATGAGGCAATTCTGTACTTGCCGATACGCCATGATATCCACTCGTTTTGCATGTTCATCCCTAACCTTACAGAGAAAATGAGGAGTCCAACAAGCGGAGACGAAGAAGCGCTTGTCGGTGGGGATGGTGAATGCAGTAGAATCGTTACCGCATTTTCCCCGGCCCTGGTCACGCCTGAAGCGTACCTTGGACTTGTCCACCGTGATTATTCTATGAATCCTGGACAAGGTTTAGTGCAGATACTCCAGAGTCGGTTTCGTGTTAGGACACCGGGGACATACTAGTTGTCGATCATTATTGTCGGAACTCTTAAAAGCTAGCTAGGAGTACATGTGTACCGATTGCACCGGTGGACGGATAGTGTTTGTTGCGATATTTCATCCAAGAATCGAGATAAATTTGATTTCGAAAAGTTTCTGCGTTTATCATGGCTCATAAAATGCCAGTTTTCCACGACTGAAGTACACAGTATATCCGCAGATCAGCTCAAGAGCAGGAAAAATACAGTATACTATGCCTGCGAACCGTCCATATATAATGGATGAGAGAAACCTGAGGCGTCTTGTGTCTTACTCTTCCAAAATGGAGCAATACCATCGCATAGTCGTCCACTGCGGGTTGTGATTTTATGACTTACTTCCCTCGTATTCTTCGTGATACGAGCCACAATTGGCGTAACTTTACCATCCCAAATATCAGCAGAGAAGATTGTAGTGGGTGGTCGAGAAACGGCTTTTACGGTGCGATAGAGAACTACAAAGAGAGCTAGAAACAGAGGACCGTTTTCAGCTCGGTATCCAACTACGTGCTGATACAGGTTTATCACCACTCCCAACACGGACTTGGCCGTTGAACAAAACTGCTTGGGTCGGTACTATGCTGTATAATTTCCTACCCTTTATTCATGTCATGGATCGTGCACAGCTCTCTACTTAAGCTATTTACAATGCTACAGTACAAGATGAAGGAAGTGAGGAAAATTCATACGGATGTGTTGGCTGCCTTTAGTCCCATGGCTCGATACTACATGAATCCTTCTGCTCTCTCCTGCGGCACCATCTCAATACAACATCTTCTTGGTGCCCATGGCATGCAATACTTTGATAAGCCAAGCGAAAACCAGTCCACAACGCCCAAAAAAAAAAAAACCGTAAGGCTATTTCGGCTTCGGAGGAGGCTTGGCCACTCCAGTGGTGTCATAGGCGCCGCGGCCCATGTTGGCAATGTTTCCCTTGCGAAGTATCTCGCGTACAAAGGTTTCCGGCGAATTGTTTGGAATATCAACAAGACAGCCGTACGCAGTAATGTATAGTCTCGATTCTTGAGGGAAATCCTGTCATTAGATGCACTCGTGACACAATTTGTGGACTCTGGTAATGGTACTTACAAGGTGAGAGCTTTGTACAAGAGAAAAGAAGAAATGTGGTTGTTTGAATGAAGAAAATCATATATGCTAATACGAAGATAAAATAAATATTTTCAACGTGAGAGTCCCGACAAGATTAGTCGGCGCGTGTGTAAACGATATGAATGCTTTATCCAGCTCAAGAAACACTGGTGCTGTCCACACTTTTATACTACAATGCAGCCGTGTAAGTTTGAATCAAGATACGACAGTACTATCGAGTCTTAGCATTTCAACAACTGCCATATACAGGCACTAACAGGAAATTTCAAGAACTGAACTTTCTCTCGTGGATGACGATCATGGCCCAATAGAACCATTGCCACGGGACCACTCTGATGGTAACGAAATAGTTGTAGCAAGAGTCATGGATCCTGCGAAGGACTGGACATTCCTCAAAGCGGATAGAAACACCCATGACTACTTGTCGTGGTCATGTAAGATTCTCACTTATCTAGGTAGGATCCATGTCCAATCGTGAGCATCTATGCCAGAAGAGACTGAGACGTAAGTTCCGTGACAAATTCCTTGTGCTAGTGATCTTTTTGCAAAAGATTAGCAGGGTAGCTAGTACCCACAATATGGTTGGTTCAAACACCTGAATGAGGAGATAGCTCCATCGACCTCGATCACGGAATGATACCTAAAATCAAGGTACACGATCCTATCTGTACGGTCGAGTCATGGCCTACATGAAAATAGTCAGAGCTACTCCAATAGGGACTAACTCAGCCGCGATATCCAAAGGTGACATTTTGCTCCAATCTATACTTCCACTAAAACATTGGCAAGCGCGTGTCGTTTAATGCTCTGACCAGAGTCCCTCGTTTTGCCGTGTCATCATGGTACCTGGCTCACTGATTCATTAAAGTAAACGGTGTCATTGCACGATTAAAGTGATACCGTGCCTTGAAAGATATGAGAAAGGATCGCAGCGGATGTATCTATCCCCGACCACCATACTAGAAGTTCAAGAAGGCGAATTGAAATAGATGGCATGTTACATGCCAAACACCTGACATATAGAGCAATATCGCTATTTTCAAAACATGCCTTCCAATTTCGTGATGCTGACCACAAGTTCTTTTTTCGCCTGTCATCTTTTACTTATATAACAGGTATTCAGACCAATCAACGGATATGGGTACGCATGCTATGTCACACTGGCCTTGGCCAAGCATAATTTGTCTTGTCGATACGCATCTACTTTCTGATCCTAGCTTGGATGCATGTTATATGCTCCACAGAAGCATGACAGACAAGGAAATTTGATCTAGTATATGCGTATTATTCAACTCTTTCACGTTTAAGCATACGATACGGGGGTCACTTAGTCTGTACCCTAGCACGTTCCTAAACCTGGGTGATTCGAACTTGCTTTCCACGAGCTGCAACCGAGTCTTTATTTAGCCGAGGCCCTCATCCTATCAGACCCCTTGCTCTAGATTGGAAGTGCATCAGGTATCTACACGGTGCATTGGCCAACCAAGAATGTGCATGAGCTTCTGCTACTACCATCTCGGCGAACAGCTGGCCTGCTGCAAGACTTCGAGTTTGAGGAGGCCAAATTGCCGTTTCCCAACGCACGTCGACACATTGAGGCAGTCTTCCAGCCGCGCACGTCAGGGAATACCTACGACAGAAAGCAACCTAATCAAGCATGGGCTATCCATGAATTCAGTGCCTTTTGCAGTTCCATTTTGCTGTGCTATAGCGACTTTAGATTGTGCCGTTTCGAGTATTGCTCGGAATATTTTGCAGTCTCTACTCGAACTACCCACCAACCACCATTCCTGAGGTTCGGCAGGCAAGATATCCATCTATGAGTCCGTCCCGATTATAATATTCAGCATGGATTTGGCTGCCGTGTGCGGACTATCGTAGGCAGAAGTGGTTAATCGTGGTAGATTGCTCAGTCTCACGAAAGGCCCAGGCGTAACTAATGAAGATGTAAATCATATCTTTTCTCATAATCAAGCTGCAAAGATCTGAACTCTTCGCATAACTAATCACGTTTTGTACCGTATACTCGAGAACTCAAAAGCATGACAATGTATGCCCGTGGAGTCTACGCCCCACGTCGACCGAGTGAAATCGACTTTGTTTCCTTGGCTCTGTGGTGATGTGGCGACCAACGGTAACAGCATGATTTTGTATCTCATCCGTCACAATTGGCATCATACATATTTGATCCCTCCTTATTCAGGGGATGCGTGCAAGGAGCCCAAGAGATGTGGAATCATAGTTCAGCGTTAGTTAGTAGGATCTGTACCTTGTCGCATGCCGAGTAGTTGGCTCTGGGCAAGGGAGTCCGAACTAACCAAGCTTGGATAGGTCCGATTGAGACGTATCGTCCTTATCGATGGATGTGGGGCACTCAAAATTTCTGCCTCAATATTCCTTTCGAAATTTCCGTGCTCCGCAATTATCCGGGATTTGGTCACTCCTTTCTTCCACCCCTCTTGGCAACCCCTCGTCCTTCGAGCATCCACCTGCCAATAGGCAAAACCAGCACGCCCGTCATATCTGGGTTGAACTTGGCATTTGTTTGCGTCTTGCCATAACATCCCCACAGCTGGGTCGACTGGCCCAGAGGTCTTGCCCAATTTTGATCCGTGCTTTGCGGTAGTCCCTCACGTTAGGCTCTCGACATCGTGAGTCGGGGCCCAACGAACCATTTCGCCACGACATTCGATACGCCAAATCTACACTAGAACTTCTCTAATAATTATCAGAAGCAACGCTATACATAATCACAGCAACCTAGCAAAACTTCTCAAGTGTTGTTGCCCACGAGCGACCGAACGATACCACAATCCCTGGAGCTCTAACACACCCCCAAAGACCACGTTTCAATGGTTAGTTTACATTCGCGTTGAACGCTTCAAGTGCCTTACTAATACACATACTAGTCTTTTCAACCCGAACCGCTCGACCCGACCAAAAATAATGACCAATTTTTCCACGACGCGAAGACTGGTGTTCAACCCATTGTGGGATCAGGACAGACGGTTTACTGGAAGCAATGCACTGTGGTAGTTCTCGAGACTGGGAAAGAAGGGGAGTCTCCTCTCAATCAGATCCCTCAATGCGACGGGCAAGCATTTCTGAGGAGAGGCATCAGCCTCATATTCGAAAAGGGGAAGGTGAAAGAAGTATGATTGAATAGGAACTGGCATTAACCGTATAACCTAGCTTTGATTGTCGATGCTTTCCATTGCCCCAAAAACACTGTCAATTTGCCATCATCCTCTGCCTTGTTCGATATTGTCATCGACACACCATCTGTGCGGGTGCGCAATTCAAGTTTCTCGCGCTGGTATATGGGAGATGCGTAAACCGCCTCTAATAAATCGCCCTGAAAGATTCCCGAGAGGTCTTGCCGACAGGCCCGCAGTTTGATCGATGGGTCGGGCTCTATCTTGCCACCTCCTGGGTAACGTACTGACCTGATGCCGTCCTTGATTTCCATTTTCACGCCGAAGAACTCGTAAGCAAAGTCTGCTATCTTCTCCTCAGCGATTCGTACTACCATTTGGCACCCAAACTGGTCTCGAATGCGACCTTGATGGAAAAGCATGGATACGTCGGCCCGTATCACGGACTGTTCGTTCTTTTGAATTCTCTGTATGGAATCCCAGAACTGCGTATGAAATAGCTCCCTAGCTGCTTCAAGAGGAGCCCCAACGTATACGTCTCGAAGATCATCCTGAGCAGGCCTTTGTTCCGAGATACAATTCTCTGAGCCAGTAAGGTGTAAGCTCGTGCCATTCGTCGTTGCGATTGGTGCGACGAAAGTCGTTACCAAATTTGCTACAGTAGTACCTAAGTTTTGGTAAGAAGCTTGAAAAAACCAAAATAATAAAAAATGGATGGAGAACATACGACGGCGTTTGGGATTTGGTTTTGGGCTATTGGCCCCTGTGCTTCCCATTACATTGACTAACTGCGCTGCAAAAGCACGCTTTTGCTCAATAGGCTGGGCTTCTAGGTCGTTGAGGAAACGTAACAATTCTATCTTGCCGGCGTAGCCATGATCGGTCTTTTCTCCTTTGCTCACAGCATAGTACGCACGCCAAGCTGGTTCGCTGGTGTCTAGGAGAACTCTATGCAAGCTGCTTTCGGACTGCTGTCTCGCCTTCGATAGAGCCTCCTCAACTCCGTAAGGGCCACGCGTTAACTTTTGATAGTGCTCAGCCACCTGCGTGACGAAATCGGCTGATGGGGTCGGTTCGTCGCCCTCCATAGGAAGTACAAGTGAAAGAGGAAAGGAAATTTGAGATGCGTCTGAAGAGGAAAGGAAATTTGAGATGCGTCTGAAGAGGAAAGAAAATTTGGAGAGTGGCTGACCAAGTATAAGCGCTAGCTGATCTGGGCAACTATCGCCAGCAAGCATGACGATCCTCTAAATTGTACAAATGCGGGGCTGCCAAGTTTCTCCATTTTTCATAACAGACCCACCCAACGAGTCACGTTTCCGACTCGTCGCATGACAAGGTTAATGACCCATGATGCCAGTAGGAAAAATGTTTGTTTTCACTGATTGGTTCAAAGCACATTGATGACAATTCAGTGAGACTTCCCTGTCCCCCCAAACTTTCTAATCTTCCAAACTTCCCCGTCGCCAAACTTCCCCGTCGCCAAACTTCCCCGTCGCCAAACTTCCCCGTCGCCAAACTTCCCCGTCGCCAAACTTCCCCGTCGCCAAACTTCCCCGTCGCCAAACTTCCCCGTCGCCAAACTTCCCCGTCGCCAAACTTCCCCGTCGCCAAACCCCCGTCGCCAAACTTGCCAAGTCGCCAAATTTCTTAATTTTCCAGACTTCTAGTGGATTAGACACTAAAATTCTGGGAAGTTTAGGGGACTAGTGTAAGATAGCCCTGTGTAGTGACTATGATTGGCTCTACTGCCAGATAATAAATTTATCACTTTCGTGTGGGTAGCAAATCACGTCCTTCTATGAAATAGTTTTGCACGAACGAACTGGGGTTCACCAACTCATGAGCAGACTTAGAAGTAGACTTACGTTTGCGCGCAGGTGTTGCAGACACTAAGACTCAACCGAAGAGATGCGAGAGATCTTTAGGTTCGTAGGCATGCGTTGCCACCAAAACATAAATGTCATCACATATTAGGAAGTGCCTTGGTTACCTACTTATTTACGGAAATACAACCCAGTTGCGTATAGGACATTTCCATACTGCGATACCCGCGAGGCTATTTTTATGGCGTTGGTAACACGATAAGCATAAATGGTTCTGACTTCTGATTGAAACACAATGCTTCGAGCTGATGTGCATTCAACGAATGTTGTAAATATGTGAATATGGTCAAAGTGGTATCAGAGCATACGAGAAACACAACAAATAAAATCCAGATGAACACTTTCAGGAGTCCACCGTTGCTTGCCTGTGCATTCATGGCCGGTCAATCTGCGGCCTGCTGGCCTCGGTGTTAAGCTCCCCTGGCTTTTTAGTACCAGATTCATATAGCTATGCACTTCGCGTGTTGCGATACAGCAGCGTTCAAGTCTCTTGAAGCCGGTCGCTTGCGATGTCACCTGAACTAGGGCCTTTGAGGTCGGCTGTATGTGCGATCATCATTGAAGTGAATCGTTCATGCATGGGGGTGATGCAGGTGTATAAATAGAGGTACTGAACCTACTGTAAGATTATGGTTTTATCGATCAACACTCCCAATACTCGATGGAAAATTCTTACACTAGTCACTATCTAGGTGAGAACGACTCGCATTGATGGAGATGGAAAGAAGAAAAAGAAAGAAAAACGGGCAGTGATCAATACTGACTGTGTCTTGCCCAGAATTCTCGACGGTATCTTTACAAAACCCAATACCGCTGCAAAAGGCATCGGTCATCATGCCGGAAACTCAGCCGAACCCAGACACTAGCCAAGGCGGCACGGCCAATATACCCACAGGCTCAGAAAACACTTCAGAGGGACGCATTTAGGATCAAATCACTGATGGTTCTGCTGGGTGAATGACAATGGTACTTATTTTGACGGACGAATTGGAACATTCACGGAGGTCTCAAAACCATTTTGTATCAAATGCTTACGCGGCTCTATCATTTATGACCAAGACAGACCGATATGACCATCACATAACGCAACCTTCTGATCTCTTTCTTATGGACTGTTCCACACTATTGCATACAAAATGCATGTCCTTTTTGAATTAGAAACACTATGTGGTACTCTCTCATGGCTGTAACGTTCCCCACATAAAATATCGTGTTGACATTGTGCTTGAGCATGAGTGTTGGCGCACGTGAGGACTATTCTGCCACCCCAGCTTCTTGTTACACTACTATGGACGAGTGTATGAAATGAAGGAACCTAGGAAATATATCTATTCTAGTGTCTTGGTCATGATTAAATTCAATTCAAAGTGCACCTATAAGATGGGTATTTGATTCATGATTCGACCGCAGACGGATAGCAAGTTCGTATCGAAAAGGAAGTCTTGTCAGCAATGATTCCGATTGATAACTGTCTAATTGATTACAGGGTTGTGAACACTTTATCAATGGCAAGCTCATTACAGCAAAAAAGACCTTCTCTTTGAAGTAGGCAGAGACACTAAGAGCAAGGATGAATAGCTGTATTTACCAATTGTTAGAAAGATTACCGTTTACCGTGGCAAATATACTCCGTCTTGGACATGGAAGATGGACACTTCTGCTTAAGAAAATAGTCTGGTAACATGAAATTTGTGCCTTAGAAGAGTCACATATACTGGATAGCACGCACTTTATTATTACAAATGGTCAATGCAGTTATCAAGGTACGGTAGCACAATCTTGTCAACTGGTTTATATGTGTAGCCTCCTTGCAATAGTCTTTCATGTCGTGGCCGCCTTTGACGGGCCATTGATGACCTTGATGAAAATAAAATCAATATCGCCTCCCAGCGACATGATGCTATGACTGCTATTAAAAGTATGCAAAGCTTTCGGGTACCAACTGAGCCGTTTTACAAGCTTCATGTTGATTTTTCCGTCCTTCATCATTGGAGGGACCCTACCCACGTGAGTACAGACGTTCGACGAAGCTGATAGGGCTATATACGATACAACCATCGATGGTGGTGTCCATAGGCTTCCAGCCTTAAGTCGAAGCGACTGTGCAGAGTACCAGGGGTCGTCGAAGCCATTTGTATGTGCCCATTTCCGAACAGTCAAGCGCTGTCACAGTCAGAATATCGGCCACAAAACATAGAATTTGGACTGACCTCTTTATTTATGGCCATCTCGGCCACATTCCTCCGCTCCTTTGTATGTAATAGTGATCGAAGTAGTACTTGTTGATCGCCTATATCAATAGTGGAGATTTCACTCTCATTGGGTTGGATATGCGCAGTTTGGAGTATATTTGATACTGATGGCAGCACAACTTGCTGGATCTCCCCTGAACTATCGCGCATAGAAGTCTGGGTCAGTGTGTTGTTAGTAGGCCGCTCTGTTGAGTGACCGTAATATTTGACTTGAGTTTGGGGGTCCCTATGATTGATACCCGGCACAAATCCTTCGGCACGCTGATTCGGTTCAGCGAAGGCCTTTAGCCGCGCCTCGAGGCTCTGGCATTGCGACATGAATTTTTGCTTCGTGAGAGTGGTCCCTAAGACCTCATTGACAGTTTCCCGCCTGCATGCTTAGTAAACCGTGCATTGCTATTCGGGTGGCTGTGCTCACTTGATGCCCATTGACGCGAGCAGAACTGCCGGTGAATACGACAATCTATACTCCTCTGCTTCCGCCCGCATGCCTTCAAGGTTCGTCATTTCCTTGGTGATGTCTGGGATGCTGGTGTGTCCTGCGTGTGAATGATACTGTTTCATTGTAAAGCTTTCTGTGGCTGATCAGCGATTCTTCTACTACAAATTCGACCACACATACTCATAAGAAGGAATTGTGACACCCGGTAACCTTTGGCGCCCTCTATAGATTCTATGAGACGTGCCATCCGCTTCGCCGTATCTCGAAATCGAGACCAAAAAGTGAAATTGCGACGGCCGAGACCTGGCCAATATGCCCTCATCAAGAGGTCCACCTCATCAGAGGTCGATCCTTCATGTATGCTGATAGCACAGATGCAGCAAAATAGAAGCTCTCTATAGTGAGATAGAAGAGGATCGGTTGTTGCATGCTGGAGTTCTTGGTGCGTTTTCAAAAGCTTTTGACAGATTGATTGAGACGTCCGACCCTCTTCGGTGACGTTGGATAGAGACGCACTAAGGCCTTTATTATCGAGTACGAGTGCTCGGTAATTATTGAAGAGGATTTTTGACGTGTTGAAATTTGATGTATTTCTGAGGTCAATCCATTGCTGCTCGCTAATTGGCAGTGACTCGAGCAAATCAGGTTTCGCAGGGGCCCGAGAATGTCGAGGGCGCTTTCTCGGTCGTTCCACTCTCGTGTCCTGGACGTCCTCATCCACCTCTGAAGTATTCCAGGTGAACGAAACGCCTGTCGCACGTATATTTTGCGGTGGGCAAGCTTGCGGCGTTGTGATGATCGTGGAAAATGACTGGTTGCTTAACAGTTGAGTACCGGACAGGTCGCTATCACTCCGTGGCCTTTTCAGGGCTAGGAAATCGCTTGAAGAGGCGGCAAGGTATTGGTCCACGGAATCGAATTCGGAGCCTGAATCAACCGGAACTTGATGGGACGGGTGCGTACTCCAGGTTACCAGGTAAGCGATGCGTTCTCGGTCTGCTTCAAGTTTTGTGTTTCGGCGATTAAGATCGACGACGAGGCTCTCCAAGAACTTATTGTATTCCCTGAGAGTCCCTTTGTATGGTATGAGACGTTCGCATGGTTTCAATCGGCTAGGCATCGCGAGGGCTTGACACAATTGGTTGTTGTTGTCGAGAGAATCAATGGCGAAGATATGGCATTCGCAGACGGCGCGTAGGGAGAGAGTCCAACAGACGTGACGAACGTAGCATGGCATTCGAATGCCTTCCCGCCCTTCCCCCCACACACCCCGGCCAAAACGCAATTGATCACCAATGTCCACTATCCTAGCTCGCAGTCTACAAGGGATGGTACTTCAGCTTTCTGGCAATTTGAATATGTCTTAATGCAGTATCAATTTAGCAAGGCAATTACGTACCTCTATCACTCTATCGAGATGTTCTGTATGCAATAACGATCTCTCTGATTGTGCATCTACTATTGAGATCTCGCAGCCCACGGGCATTAGCTAGCGCGATCAGGTTTGCGAGCCAAAGACGGCATAATCCTAGTCCGATTGGCCAATGGCCAGCAGTCCATGTGATCGTGCGTTTTTTAGGTGCGTGTCCCCCAGAGAGCAGTGCTATCGGGATCAGGATTATTTATCGCAGGTAGAGTTTTCATTCTCCACCTTCAAGACGCGCTACGTGTTTGACCGAGGATCATACTACATGTGCGGGAACTAACAAAAGCAATTTGTGGATGTTGTGCGTTGCGACATCGAGACCCCGCTCCAGATATCCACAACGCGCAACACAGCGTTACGGATTGTTTTCCAATGGTACGAGTCCAGCACCTTCCAACAATCTTCTGCAAAAACCCTAACCGTAGTAGATCAACTTCCGCGGCTGTCCGGCTGGCTTCAACAAGGATTACATGAGAACACAATAAACTTTAGTACAGTACTGGAATCAGTTGAACGATTAAGTAGCGACTGCTGCACGCAATTCCCTTGACTTTGCGGCACGGCTTTTCCAGCTTTTCCAACTTTTCCAACCATGGCGGCTATCGTAGCAGAAAGACCCTGCATCTCAAGTGCCCCTACTGGTGCCCCTATCGCAGAACCAACGACTTTCCAGATGCGACCCTCCGCATCTACAGCTCTCCGGTGAAATACCGTGGGTGGCTTCGGCATGAGCTTTAAGGTGCTCTTCATCATGCAGCGCAACACAGTAGAGCGGGCACTCATATATACCATACTGGTGTCGAAGATGAACACTCTCGAAGTGTCTCGTTAAGGAAGCACGGCTACTGAATTGCCGAACTAGCTCTTTAGACACAGTGTCTTTGCCCGGAATATGAATATTGCCTGGAGGTGCCCGATCCAATGCCTTCGCGACACACAAGAAGCATCCCCGAAGTTTATTTCCCATTATACTAGCAAACACAGAACACTTCAAGTCTCTAATTTGATCGACAGCCGCCGGATGGCTACGACGCCACTGGATTATCGTAACGATGGGACTTTCCACTTGACAGTAGGCCGTGAGCGCCACGATTGCCTCGGTCCTACGACTGAAGTATGCCTTGATGCCTGTTGCGACAAGTTGATTGAGCGCATTGCACATCCTCTGCTGCACATCATTCATAGGCCGATTTGGACGCCTATAAGTCCCAGAAGATGGAATGCCCTTGACTTTTCGCTCAATTTACTCAATGGCCTGCTTAGTGGCAGGACAGGCATACATCGATCGAAAGGCAATTCGCTGCTCCGAAAGTTCAGCAGCACTCCAGGCAAAGATGAGCTCAACGAGATGCTTGCTGCTCCTCTTTTCAGTCATGCTGTTATGAAGCATGCAGATAGACTCTCAGCAGACCCTGACAAGAAACCCTTCAGCCAGTACGTCCTCCTTGCAGGAGACACCAAAGCCATGAATGACTTGGAGTCCATCGATGACCCCCGCATATTCTTCAATGTCGCCTCGCCCTCCAGTATTTCGTCTGCGGTAGTCAGGGCTCCGGCAAAAGTCACAGCCTATCGTGCATACTCGAAAGCTGCCTCATTCCATCAGAGAGACTCGGTCGTTTACCACACCCCTTGACCGGCGTTGTATTCCATTGCGACCCTTACATTTCCGATACCGGCGGTTCCCCTTATAATAGGGAGGCCTTCAACATGGAGCTGGTCAGCAGGAGTCTTACAGCGCAGATACGCGACTGTGGAAAGCCCTGACAGTAGTAACTTTGCGTATGCCATGTGCTGGTTTTATTCTACTACGTTGATCAGTATTTCCATTTGCATACAATTCGAATCCAGTATATCACTCAATGGAACCCAAGGACTGTCCGAAGATTTCAAGCTTTCCGCATCCACATGATGAATCTCTTCATCGAACTGCGAATCTGGGCGTTGCGGCTGGGGAGGTTGATCGTGGATGACGTCGTTACCAATTCTGCCAGATGTTTTACTCTGTAGAAGCTCGCCGGATTGCTTCCCAATATCTTTCTGAATCTGGTCTTGATATCGAGACGCTAGCGAGATTGGATTGCCTCCCAAAGTATTGCAAAGCGTGGATGCGGACACACGTCTGTGTGGGTCAGCCTCAAGCATCTGCTGAAGCATCAAATCCACATCTTCCCAGCCGGGCTTTCCACGGAATGACAACTTCTTAGTCGCAACATCTTCACCTTGCTGCGAAGCACTCAACTTAGGGAAGCCGGTCAAATGCGTCTTTTTAAGAAGAGCCATACTCAGGATGCCAAGAGACCAAATGTGTGACTTCGCATCTACTCTGTCTTCGGGCTGCTCTGGGGCAGCATACCACGGCTGGGTCCCATGTCCGCGGGCGCGCTTGTTACCGAAGGGCCTGACGAATTCGAAGCCGATGAGGTAAGCCCCAGTCTCTCTCCCATAGAGCACATGCATTGGCCCAACTGAGTCATGCCGTAACCGCATGGCTTCGAGTTTTTCGAGAGCCTTCGTCACATCTTGAAGTATGCGCTCGGCGTCGCTCGGAAATCCAGTGAACATGCCGGAGCGGCACCATGGTTTTCCAGCAAGTGGCAAGGCAGACATATCTGCGAAGATAAACATTCCAAGCCGTGCATCTGCATCCAGAAGTGGGAGAATACCATCCTGAGATTGTCAGTGGGGCAAAGACAGTCAGTGTTTGTTCACTTACGGATCGCCCTAAGTCCTTCAGAGTCCCGAATTCCCACTCCCATGATAAGGCTGCGCGAAGGATACCTATGGTGGTAGATCTGACAAACTTAACAAGAACCATGCGTTTCCTGCCTTCTTCGGTAGTGACGCGACCCCGGTAAATCAGCATTTGTTTATTTCGGAAAACATGTTTCAGAAGAAATACGCTACTCCTGGCAGCATCCGCTATGCGCAGCCATGTATCCTGCAACTTGTCTTTGTTGACTCGCGCAGAAATATCTGGAAATTGTTTTGATTGAGAAGCATCGAGCAGCTCAACTGAGTACGGACGTGGCTGTACTCGCACTTGAAACTCATTCCCGGACTTATCTCTGACCTTCCAGCAGCCAGGAACCAAAGTAGTCGTACGGTTGCGTTCGACATCCAATGATGGTGTCGATTCCCAAGAGTCGACCGTGAGGACTGACCCTGATGTATTTTGTAATTCCACTTCGTCTCCGAATGGATAATACAAGAACCCACAAGAGAACGGCAGGAGGACACGGCAGATTGGGTCTTGTTTTGTCTGCTGCACTGCGAGGCACAGCACGGGCTCGGCCGTTTGGTCATCAAGTTGGTTCAGCTCTTCCCAAGTGCCGCCGTTTGTTTGGATTGGTTGGTTCCCAGGCTGAAATAGGAGACGACAGGACATGTGTCTGATGTCGAGCTTGGAGATTGTGCACTGTGAGGGGCTTTCGAAGCGAACTCTTTTCTCTGGAGGGTTCCGTAGACCATCACTTCTTCTCTTCCCAACGGGTTCTTGGAGAATGGTGCTGTTCATGGATTGTAGTTCAAGGTTGTTGAACGTTGGTATTTCTTTGTCGAGCTCGCCGCAAAAACGGTCCCACTCCGGACCAGCGCGCGTGTAAAAGACTATCCGCAACGCCACAGGCCTAAGGATATTGAGAAAGTCCAGGTCGTCCGGAATTTGCATCTTGTCCCCAATATCCTTCAGATGAATTGGTCCTTGATCGGCGAGCTGAATTTCCGTCCCATATTGGCTTTGGTTGAATATGAAGAGGTCTCCAGTGCGTATGGGCCTGATGTCAAACTGCCTTTTGCTTACCCCGTCACCACGCTCGCCGAGAAGGATTAACGAGTCTGCATGTCTACCATGTCTAAAGCCAAAGGTCCTGTCTCGCGGTTCCGTCTTGGTTGTGACTACGAGGAAATCCTTTGGCTTTGACTCTGGGGCTGGTGTCAAGTCATCATCGTGATCATCGTCATCATCATCGTGAGGATTCTGTGCGCTCAGAGGATTAGATCGACGAATTGCGCTGTGATGTGGATTACCGATCAACGCAGCATTATCACTGTGAATAGCGTAGAGGTCCATTTTGTGTGCAAGTGTGTAAGAGAGGAAGAGACAGTGTGGGCAAATAGGTGATGGATGAGTGAGTGATGAGTGTGTGATGGGTGTGCGTGCGTTGGTTCAATAGAGACAAGAATTGTGACCGTGGAGTAACGCCACCTCTTAATAAGGAACAATCTTTCGATCAATTTGTTGGCAGACCGTACTCAGTGGATTCAATCTGGAGTAGGAAACCCTAGCAAGCTCTTCCCCTAGACTCTTTTTGGGTAAATTGATGTTGCACGTGTCGTGTCTGCACGATTGGACTGAACTGCGTGATCTCATGAAATGCGCACAAGTACTTCGTAAGCAAGGTATGTAAGTACGTACATAGTCTACGATGTATCAGGCCACACATGGGCGGGCGCGAAGATTATGTACCCAGGAAGCGCTAGTAAGGATTGGTTGGTTATCGTATTGAGGGTACCCACTGGCTTCCCCGCCCACACCAGCGCCTAAGCGCTCCTTGTCTCCTCATATGTACTCGAGTGGCGTCGCGATTGCACGGACCATTTTCAATTTGGCCGAATTACCCTGTTGCGAATCAACCTCTTTGCGACTCCAAACTACGACAACAACCTCATCCTCGCAGTCTCAGTAGCTCATGAGACAGTAAGATGGCCGGCGCCAGGAAGCTGACAGAATCTGGTCTCCGACAGCTTCGAAGAGAGCTATCGTCATCTGTTACTCCTCCTCCTCCTGAGCCCCAAAATACCCCGATGGAGGTGGAAATGCGCAATGTGTCAAACTTGATGTTTTCACTTGGCCGGTATAAGAAGGGCCGCGAGTGCATCAAACAACACGGGATTACAAAGACCTCGTTGCTCTCTGGAATTCTCTGCCACGGCGCAGAACCGAGTCTAGAAGAGCTCCAAGTCTTGAAATCGATTTTACAGACCAACTACGATCAGCTGAGGCCAAAGGAGCAGCCTGAGAGCAGATTGAGACGCCTGAAACAGGAAGTCTTGAACATACTTCTACGCCTCTTCCAACTCGGAAATCAGGGTCATTGGGTCCTGGCGGAAGAACAGGATATCCAAATCCGAGACTACACGTATGATCCAATACTCGAGTACGAAGGTAGCTACGATGCCAACCCAGATTGGTGGGAAAGGAAACTTGCAAGGCTGGTCGAGAAATTTGAGCAAGCGGAGAATAATCTGTTACTATTTACGACCGCTCCAGCAGACGCAATTGATGCATTGCATGAACAGTTGACTCAACAAGGCAGATTGATCCAGCAACGTTGTGCGATTTCCGTAGGGGACTGGGTGCAACAAATAGCGCCACCGTCAAAACGATTTTTTGACATGGTTGAGTCAGAGGAACCCGACAGTTTACAATCTGGCAATCTGGCAAAGCGAAGGAAACTGCCAGAAAATCAAGAAAGGGTCAAGAGATTACCACGGCCTGTATCCATCGTACCACCACATACCTTGAGCGGAGCCCATACAGTACTTATGGCAGAGGCACCGCGAAGGCGAAGTGTCATGCGTGAGAAGCCGGATGTGAAGAGTCGAGTGGGAGCGTCTGCCAGAGGACAGACAACGCGTGAAGGGAACCTAGGGAGTGCTGGCACGTCATCGAGTACGCAAGAAGCAGGTGGAGTCCAAACTTCTAGATTCGGGCGGGTATTGCGACGACCTGACCGGTATGGCTTCCCAGACCCGAAAGTCGCGAGCAGGTCACGATGATTGGACGAGAGATTAGACATGAAGATGTAATATTCGGATGATAATTGTTCAATTGCAACTTACGGGCAATGACAAGACTGGAGCCGACAGCACTCTCCCTGACACTTTATCCTACCGACCATGACAGTGACGTAAACGACCAGACATGTGGAAACAACACATCATCTTGCTGAGGTTCACTCTCCTCGAAGTTGCCGCTACGGTATAAGGCGATCGGGTTTGGATACACGCCGGGAAGCCGCCCGACGAGCTAAAGGTCCTGACGAGGGATATACTGCACAGGTACCTGGCAATGAGTACAGGGCACGGAGACCTTGCCTGGTACCATAGGAAGTTCAATCATGAGGACGCTGGACTGCGGTGCTCCTGCGTATACCATGTAACAATAGTGACCCCTTGCCCACTCATACTGGGACCTTCTAGGCCTTCGAGGCATTGCAGCACATCGATTCTATAGACGCGAGGATAGTCTTCTGTGCTTGGAACTATTTTGGAATACTGGGATACTCTTCTGTGTTAGACACTCTTCTGTCTTGCAGACAACAAGGGTTCTGTTCCGGAATTGTGGTCTGTCGTGGAGCTCCGCCAACTATCTTCGGCTTACGGATTTTGTGTTCACAACTACTCGAGGTCTTCTGTGCAAGGCCGCAAAACGCTCGTTTCAACAATTACGAGCGGAATCCGCTTTTGAGGTTTCAGGGAGCTTGCAGTATCGCAGTGGGTACATAGCTACGTTTATACATGCGCAGGCAATGTTTACTGTTCCGTAACTTTAATGATATTACCGTATTGTAGCGTACCAAATCGCTAAAATAGATGGAGAACAATCAATGGGCTCTCGATGCCTTGGCAGGAGCATATCATCACGTCAACTAACGCGAGGAGGCACGTCGTCTGAAGCAGCAGGTCGTCCTGGCAAAGATTGGTCTGCTCTGTGTAGGGCATATCGAAACTCTTCGTTCGAAGGCGAATTTGGCTCTCACCTACCAAGAAATTGGGGACCTAGAGGCTGCCAAAAGACTCTTGATTGAGGTGCTTGAGCATCGATGTGATGATGTTCGTTTAATGCTTTCATGAAAAACGAACATCGCTATCGTGCTCCGCGAGTTGTCTCTGCTTGAAGAGGCAGAGAGCTTGTCGCTGGAAGTACTGCGTCAGCAGACCACAATTCTAGGAGATCAGCACCCTGACACTCTTCTTTCTATGTCCAATCTTGCTCTGGTGTATGAGGATCAACACAAAGGGGAAGATGCGGTAGAATTAATGGTGGACGTGATTCAGAGGGGCTCTATTCTTTTTGGAGAACTGCACCGTTTTACGCTTATCAACAACATCAATCTGGCCTTAATCCGCCTAGAACAAGGACAGGTAGATGTGGCACTAGCTATATGGTTTAACATAATTGAGAAGATGGAGAGGGTACTGGGGAAGGAGAATAAATGGACAGTCCGTTGTAAGCAATGTCTTACAATGACTAGGTAGCGCGATTGACAGTTAGCAACCATTCGCCTTCCTCACCTAGTAGATGATCAACTGGGTGGACAACCGAAGGGGTAGTATGAATAATGATGCGATGCAGACACTGGCAACAGGATCTCACGTCGACTGCAAATAGCTCAATGATGGTGGCCAGCCTGTTATCCACAATATTGTCACTTTGCTCGGATCGATTGGTCCCGCCGAAGATACTGATTTATCTCCTCACACTATCTTTCTCGAAGACGAGGCTGGTCTTTCGAGATTGGCTGCTGAGATAGAGCTGCAACATCAAATGCTTCCTTCACGTATCACTTAACTACGCCTGTACCTACGTCCGTATCGAGAGGGACTTCCCATTCTAAGAGGACCATGGGGAAAATGGTTTTAGTGTTTGGTGCAGTACTGAATTTGGTTTTGTATCTATTCTGATCTGCTGATTATCTTACACTAGCACTTTTATCAGGTCAGCAATGCAATTCTTTTGGTCTCTTGACGGTGTATATATTGACTGCAAAGATTAGGTAGTGTGCAGAGATAGATCCGTTCTCGTGTTCTGTGACACTTCGAGGCTATCAACCTTGTAACATTTATTTTAGCGTATCTATGTATGTCGTCCGGTATGGGTGGACTTTTGTGCACTGCACGGTAGATGGAATAGAGGACATGTACGTTATAGATGAATTGCGGA
The DNA here is from genome assembly GCA_023078685.1 of Neopestalotiopsis rosae. Lineage (NCBI taxonomy): Eukaryota > Fungi > Ascomycota > Sordariomycetes > Amphisphaeriales > Sporocadaceae > Neopestalotiopsis > Neopestalotiopsis rosae. Next base: position 1,717,451 of record JALGAS010000001.1, read on the forward strand.
GTTTCCTATACATCAAATATCGCTGCCTGAGTTTGGGAGGAGTATCAAAGGGAGCCCACTGACTTATGACCCCTGAAATAGTTCACGAATTGATGGTTAATCGGACTGGATTGGCTGATCTAGTTGTCCACGATTTCAATCTCCGAGGCGAGAACTTATCAATGGTCCTATTGGTCATCGCATTAGTAGAATAAAACATTCATATGATCTTGGCCAATATATACTCCAGGGTGTAAGTTACAACTGTATGGTTTGTTCACAAATATTCTAGGCTTTCATATTAATCTACGCAAAATGTCCACCTATACAAATGGCTAATCACTGCAATCGCAGCTGTGCATCCAACACCGTTTGGACCAGTGTAAACATACTGGTGAAACCAAAATGGGAATGCAAGAAAATCAGATTTCTGTGTAGATGAATAGACTAGAAAATAAAAAATACTCTGAGCGTCCCACTTTAACAACACATCCACTTCTCTCACCAAGATTCTAGATTTGCACTTCAAAACACCTTCAATGTCATTTTCATTCCAGCTCAACTTTGTTGAGCACTATCCCTTAAAACACATCCCATAGTCAGACATGGTCAGGCTCTGATCGGGACTCGTCATCCTGATCTACTGCGGGGAGGTACCTCGGGTGGCTCGTCCCACCTTCTCGGCGTGGGAGCCTGCAGCAGAGTCGAAGATTGCGTGTTTTCCGAGGTTTGATGAGCAGGATATACGGAGTATTTCGTCGACTCTTGATGAGTTGCCGGCATATAATGTGAATGTGACTGGTGATTTTGTAACGCAGGGTGGACCTCAGATGGCGGATGGACCATGATCGTAGGTTGTTGAAATGGCAACACGTTAGGTTCGTTGACGCTCGTTGACTGTCCAAGATTTGAATCTGTGTCACTCGGGGCTTTTTCATCCGGGGAATCCGAAGACGCAGTTCTGGGCCGCCTAGGGCCGCTGCGAGGTCGTAATTTATCAAGGAGGTAAAGGAATAAACATGCGCCAACCAAGAGCACGAGGGCTGCGATCCCAATCACCAGCCCTATGAGTAATCCGACGACAACACCTTGACTGTTGCCGTTGCTCAATATAGTCGAAAAGTACGAAACATCAGACGTAGTTATTGTGTCGTTGTGTTCCATGATAGGTGAGGAATATATCATCTTTCGTAACTACTAAATGGACAAGGAAGACAGTTGTTCATGGTGCACTTCACTCTGACATTACTTATACACATGTTTGCCAGAGAATCCATTAACGGATAATGACGTGATCATTGGGCGGATAATGACGCCTGTGCGTGCATCCATAATCATAGGTGATCTTTGTATGTCTGAGAAGCGATATTTGGCAATTGGCAGGGAACTGTATTGGGTGAGGAATCTCATCGTGTTTCAATCATATATAAACATGTACCACACACAATGCACTGTGAGTATTGTTTAGCCTATCACATATACTCGGATTTCGATTTCTTTCGAGCATCTAAGGCCTTCTCTCCCATATTTCATTCAATTTAAAAGCATTCTAAATGGCTTCTTCGACAACAATCGACAAGGTACAGCGTGGCGAAAAAGTCGGAGCTACCTGGTCAAACCATGTGGTCGTATCCCATGCTTTGTGCACATACAAATTGCCCGACACGGTTTTATATGGCATCCTTGCTCGGAATCAAGACCCGTTCTGGCATTCAAGCGAAGAGCTGTTGTGGGTCCATCGTACAGGTATAGATCTGTCGGTCTGGCAAGACATCCACCAACGGCCCACCACCAATTACTGTCTTGAACACGATGTCGAAGCCATAATTGGACATTATGAGTTCGATGACGGCCGATTATTCTACGCCGTGACTTGGACCGAGTACAGCTGCCCGACGTGGGAAGCTGAGGAGAACCTGGGCGCATACAACCGGCTTCTGCTTCATTATTGGACCTCGCTCTTCCACCAAGAACAGTGTTAGTGAATACTGTAGTAGATATTGGGCGGTTCAAAGGCCTATATTATGACCACGCCCTTTTCCCATCTTTGATTCAGGTTGTCTCCGATTTTCGTTTCGAATCGCGTAGGAGAGACACTCTGTAGAACTAGATGGTGACCATCACGTCGCACAGTGCTAGGTCTAGATAGGCGATAGAACAAGAGCAGTCTCAGCAGCTTACTGCACCAGAAATTGAATTCTTTGTTTGTCTTTATTAGATCTTCTCTACCTGATAGACAGGGTTGTCAAAGTCCATTCATGAGGCAATCCAGTAACTATATACTTCTGTAGCTTGGGCTCCCCTCCCTCTCAAATTTCGAAATAAGTTCTAGGAGCAATTTTATCAATTTGCACCTACGGCTTCGCAACTTAACACGTCGTTGCATAGTGAGTTCACACATGATGTGACCCTCGCCTGGTACTGGCCGCGACCGGTCACTAACTCCTAGTGGTTGCATCAAGGCATGAAGAGGTTTTGTTGATCCACTGTCCTCCGTTTCTGTGGTTTCGGGACCAACTGAACGATCCATATCGGTGCTGGCTTCAATTTCGTTCAAGTTAGATCTCTTAGGCTATTCTGACAGAGCTGAGGTGGTTGAGGTAAGGTGACTAGGGAGACAAACCTTGAACATCGCTGGTGACCCCGGTGGAACCACATGACTTCTCCTTTGCCTTCAATCTTTCGGAGATACGTCGTGGTCTTGTTTCGGCTGCTGTCTTTCGACTGACAAATGAGGGCTCTTGCAGCAGACGCTTCCTTTTGGAGGTTGGTCGGTTGCATGAGAGTCCTGGACGCTTCTTCCAAATAGTTTGCTGAAAGTCATTGCAATGCAGATCTTCGAACTGTCCAATGGTCAGCGATTCACATCATCCTTAGTATGGAACCCTTGCTTACTAGTTCTTTGGAATCTGGTGCGGTCTGGCCGTTGGGCAGATACATGACTACCTCCATGCGTTTATGCGTTGGTTCCCAGTACGCAACAGCAGTAAATATGCCGCAATGTTCACCTAATTCGACACATTTCCTCTTCAGCGACGTGCCCCGCTTGCGAGCCTTATCCTTCTGCTGTTTGCTGTAGATATTCTCAGCCATTTTTCGTCGTTTCTTTCTGACTCTATGCAAACAATATAAGTAGAAATGTGGATTACGATGTTTCGAATAGCTCCAGTTTGACCGATATTCAGGAGCAGAGAATGACTTGTTGGACTTTCTTGTGGGAAATTACAGGTTTTGTGGTATTTCAGCAACTAGGGAAAAATCTGTTTCGAGCCCTCCTGATTATTCGCCATTTTAGGATCGAGTGCGTTTCTGGCTCGCGGCTACGAAAATATGGAAAGTTGACTTTCTAGACCGTAGTATACGTTTCTCGACACAAGCGCTCCGCAAATGGATCTCTGTCTGTCAAGTTTCGGTTCCGAATGTTCAATTTTAGGACATATAAAGTATCAAATACTACAGTATTAGGGTGAGTGCCGATTTGTGGCTGATTAAATCCAAGGCTTATGTTATTTCATTTCATCTTCAGATTGGCGATGTCGGATGATCAACAAACGGGGAAAAAAGAAGAAGGGTCCATATCCGGGTTGGAGCCAAGGAGAGCAAGAAACGGCCAGAAATGAGACAGCGGAATTTGCCCATTTTACTCGGCTCAAGAGCTATATAAATGGTACCGTATGCATACGTACCCTACTAAAGACATAGGCAGCCTACTTCTCGCGTACAAGGACATCTACATCCCATCATGCCGAGTCAGCCTTCTCGATTAGCTGCAAGCAAGGTCATTACCGAGGAATTACTGCATCATCTTGCTACGGATGTTGGAGGAAATCATTGTGGTTGCGTCAAGGCCAAGCTAGAGGAATTTTGCTTTTATTATCTTTTTGCCGATGGATCTGCTTCAAGCACGCTTTTTGACCTCGCATTGAGGGTCAGGAAGGTTGTAGACCAATTCGAAGAATTTCTGGGCTGGGACTTCGATACTTCCAGAATCATTATTCCGGGTCACGAAAGACCGGTTTGTCTAACAAGCACAACTTTCGACTCCGTCATTAGCGCTGTTCGTGAGCGGTGGCTGCGCGGCCTTTCCAAGTCGATATCGATATGCAACAGCAGGTGTGGGCCAGATGGATGCCTGGACTGGGTCGTCTTATGTGCTTACCAGGACGCTCTGCGTACGCACCTGAAGGAATGGATCGATTCTGTCAGCTTTGTGGCAAGCCAGAGTATCATGAAGAGCGAGCCTGGCGCGGATATGGAACAGAGCGACACTCTCCTCTCATCATTACCGGCAATCATCATATCCGATATATGGACGATAGAGTTCTTGTCAATAGTCTTCAAGAGCCCCAAGGTGGAGAGTCTGATGCAACTTCTTCGACATACTGTCGAGGAGTATCTTTCTGGCGGCAGCGACGATGATCTGGGCTTGGCTGTCTCTATGCCATATGACTGGGATCAGTGTTGCGTTTACTGGAGGAGCCACGGAAATTGGTTGCATTGTCAAAATCGAAGTTGAGGCCGTGGTCATGGGGTGTGTCACAGTTCAAGTTCGTCAGTATAAAGAAAATTCTCTCCATGTTGTTTGTGTACAACGCGACACCTACTAGTGACAACGTTTTTTAACCATTTTGATCTTATACATACATGGGAGCAAAGCCGTCAACTGAAAATGTCTACCATATCGATATCTGTATATTGATCGGAGAAATCTTATAAAGTTCCTTGTGGTACCGTATCAACCATGCACAGAGCAATACCCATCTGTATTCATTTGTTCGCTTTCCCTATCCCGAGTCGGAACTAAACATGGTGCCCGGGTATGGATCGTGCGCTACTTCTAGGCTATCAACCTTATTTTAGCATATTTATATATGTCGTCGTAAATTTTCAAAGCGGTGAATAATTGTGGAAGGATATCGATAAAGCAGTGTACTAGGATCTAACGACATCGAAACCATAATGATCTCAACTTTTCTCGAATTTTACTACTTATTCAGATTTCCAGGGATCGCATCAAATTTCTACAATGCATGAAATGATTCAATAATTGACAGTTGCTGTAAACGACAGTGACAGCCTTCGAAATCCGTGTCAAGAGTACACAACACGGTCTGCTAATCCAGGTCCGATCTTGCAAATAGAGTAGCCTCTAGTGGTAGCTCTCGTGCAATCCATGACAGGATCTCATAATGCGATCGATGAGTTGCTGGGATCCACATCATGCTCGGTACTTTCAAAGCATATATATGAGTACACGGATTGCGAGTGGAATCCCCGCTTCGTAAGATGGCGCCGGGACTTGAAATATTAGAAAGAGCAATGGACGTCGAGTTCACACCGCACGGCCAAGTGTCTTCCGACTTAGATTATACTTGCCACCGTTTTCAATCCTTGGTGAGAGAAACCATCTGTGCGAAGTATCTCCTGAGGTAGGCTCTGGCTTGGTCGGCTTTTCACGCTACTTTACATCCAGCCCAGACTATTTTGGGAAAGTGCTGGCCGTGAGATAATGGGAGTTTTCTTAGAATCTTTCCATCGACGGCCCTTGTGAGTACGTTGGTTCTTCATCGAAGTATGTCCCTGGAATACAGCGAAAACGTTCCGGTGGAAGGGCCCACGGCTACTTGCGGCAGGGTCGATTGCCCCCCGCATAGTCGACGAGTCAGTGGCACGCAAGTTCGTGAGCGACCGTTTCTTCCTCAAGCGGTAGCGTCGGGCAGCGACAATCGACAATCCACCACACGCCCCTACAAGAGAAACAGCAGCCATAACGATACCAACAGTCCTTCTTCTCTCTGCACTCGTTTGATTATTTGTCGTGTCTATGGTTGGCTCGCTCGTAGCTTCAACGGAGCCAGAAGTGGCTTTCGTGGATGTCACCAGGACCTGGGGGCTACTGTGGGACGAGCGGAAGCCCTGCGCTTGATCCACACTTGATGTATCAGTTTTCGTGTTTTCGGCACAGCATGCCGCCACTGCAGTGGAAATTGTAGCATGCTCGGTCGAAATCCATGTCCGCAGCATACCGCCAGTTACGAAGATACTGGACAGAGAAGCCGTGAGACTGTCTGTGGTCTCTGTCTCCCACAGCCCCCAACCGCCAAGATCTGCTACCGGAGTGATATTCGCGTCGGTAACATAATTGGTACCATCATTTTGCGTATGCTCTGGACTGAACGCTGAAAATGAAGGTTGCGCAACATCCATGAGCACAGTGCTCGCGCTAGTAACCGTATTGCTATATTGCAGTCCGAAACTGTTCATCGTTGTTTTCGTCCCGGCATCAACTGTGCTTTTTTGAAAACACATCATATGCAGAAGCGTCTCTGAATGGCGAAAATACAACAGTCTCGTGTGAAGCAGAAATGGTTGCGACTTCAGATAGGTCGGCAAGAGATGGTGAAAGAGCTCCAGTTGATGCATCAGTTTCTATGATTTGCAACGAGGTGGCGGACATCTTATTCGATGATTCTATGACGTATACCTCGCTCACAGACAAATTATTGAGTTGAGGAAGAATAGAGCTTGTTTCTCCCGTGCCTGAAACGGTCCCTTCTACTGATGATTGTACATCCGATTGTTGTTTGAGAATTCCAGTCATTTGTACTCGCATTGTTGAGGTTGCGTCGTCCTGAACCACAACTGAGGATGTCGCAAACAATGTTGGGACTGAAGGCGTTTCTCCCGTTAGCGTGGTTATGCCAAGAGTGCTGCTAGATGCTTTGGACGGCCTATCGGACACAGTGAATGTGGAATCAGTTTCAACAGTTGCCAGGAATGACCAATTATGATTTATTGTAGTTGCTGAGGGCGCTGCGTGAGATGATCTTGCCATGCTCGAAGTTTGTATCTCAGTGCTAGTGCTACCTTTATTATTGGCAGAGCCGATATCGGATCGTGAAGTCCAAATGTCAGCGTTGGGCGGAGACGAAGTCCAGTTCCCGGGTTGAGTGCTTTCAAGGATAGAAGAATATCGTGATGAAATTGTCAGGTAGTTGTTTACAAAGTCGGCAGAGGACGAGTCAGCAGAGGAGTCAGGCGGGAAGGTTGCGATGCTGGATTCCCGAAGAGCTGTCGCACCTTCGTGGAAGAGTTCAACTGGCTGAAGAGGCCTCCGCGTCGAGTTTGAATCGCCGCTGACTGGTTTTCTAAGGTGGCCTGTGGTATTTGTAGGGACTTGATCAATACTAAGTTCGCAGAGAGCCTTATACACCAGCAGCATCACGGCTACCATAGTCCGTTTTGCCATATCAATGCTATACGGCGCTGACGGGCAGATTTAGGCTTGCGCTGTAAAATCGCCGGGAGGCATAGAATGCTCAAATGAGCGCATTGAGGAATCGTTACAGTAAAGAGCCGGTTCCAGGGATTTATTCGTAAGTTGCGTTTCTGGTGTATTTATCCCGTGATATGTGGTAGCCGAGGATCAAGAAATGGATCAATATTGTTTCTATATACTACGTACATATCCAAATGAAAGGTCCTGAAGTGTATGATTGAGTGTCAGGTACCATGTTAGGTACTGTACCTGTATGATAGTGCTGGGCCACAACTTTTCGATCTCAGCAATCAAATTTGGACATATGATGAGCAAGTGTTCTCCGGAAACGGATTGAACTGCCATTTCTGCCATTTTTGGTAGCTCCGAATATTGACTTAACGCAGGAATTCTGGGAGAATGATCCATAGCGGATGTATTGAGATCTAAAAGTCGGGTTCTTTGGGGTTCGGCACGTTCGAGCATCTATATAGTGTATCATGTTCCTTGTCCAGACAGATTGCACTGTTACACTTACATACAGTACTGCATTGCCCTAAATGCATTTGTCTATTCCCACCGCCATACTAGCAGGTCAATTGCTGGCTGATGTATGGACCCATCGGAGACGACAGCGTAAAGAAAGATCCCAACAGCTTGGAAGACTTCAGGCTATCCAACATCTCTCTCTCCTTGACCTAAGCACAGACAACGATGATGAGGAACCGCCGCAGATGAGGAAACAGGTTTCATCGGGGAGCTCACCTAGAGAAACCTCCTATGTGGGGAAGAACACCAAAGTGACCGAGAGCAGAAATCCACTCGTCAATGATCTGCAAAGCCGCCAGAGAGTTCACCGGTCTATACATTCGGCAAACGAAAAGCGCACTATGATCATGTCATGTGGATCCAACGGTCTCCGAGGACGCCGAGATCGAATGCGGCGCTTCAAGCAGCAACAGCATCCCGCTTTTCCACAGCCATATATCTTTCGTACTAGGTCTGGTCGTCCAGTCACCCCGACTTGGAAAGTGGTGGAGAACTATGAAACACAGAGGCTGTTGAGGCTTGCTGGTGGTAAATCTGGGAAAAGGCAGAGACGATAGAACGGACACTCCTGAGAATACAATTCTCAAAGTGGACTACGCTTTTCCTTTTGCTTTTTTCGAACTTGTAAATATGTTAAGTAGAAATCAAGATGAAACGTGCTCAGTGTAATTCAATGGGCTTGAAGTAGGCACCTAGTTTTGAGACTACCTGATCTAGCTAGGACCTTTGTGTAGAGACTAATAGTGTATCTTATATCTCTCTTCATAAAAGTTCACTCTACTGAATCTTGCAAGCAGCAATCTCGACGTTGCTGAGTCTTTGCAACGGTTGGTGACTACCATAGTCCCTGTTGTGTTAGAGCCTAGATCTATTCCTCGCTGTGCGATCGAAGCTTGTTGCCTGAGATTTATGAAAAGAAGGAACAGAAAGAGTCCTATTTTAAGACCAGGTATTGCGCGCTCTGAAAGGACGTGTGGGTCTTCTTCCAACTACGGAGAGGTATCCGAGAGGTGGAAGACGACGGCCGTCAGCAGAATGTACATCTGCACACAGCTATGTCAATGGTGGAAAGTGATAGAGAGACTATGTAGCGCTCACTATCAGCTTTCGAGACCCAGCATAAACTTCGGGCCATTTCTGTAGGAATATGGCAGAATAGGGCGGCAAGTATTGTATAGAAACCTATTGCCACTACTGCAATATATGTACCACATATAACTTTGTATCATCCATGGCATAGAAAGACATAGGATCCACTAATTCACGTACCGCCTTGAGGAACACCGTTTGCAGCATCTTTTGGATTTGTGGGGCATTTCTACGACGAACTAGTAGTCCGCTGATATGGATGGACAGGAAACGGACTACATATAATCTGTTACATTTTCTACGAGTATTGAAGTACATACAGTACTGTATCATGACTGTTTTCGTCAAAACTGGGGTAGCCCATATGCTTATGGAGCTTGAGATTGCTTTTTACAATTATATAAGGAGGCGGCTGTCCCAAGTGTGTGTTCCACATTGTATAGACCTTTGTACATGTTCAACGAAATGGGGGATATCGGCATTTATTCGCTACGCGAAGTCAACTTGCAAGGTAATCAAAGTCTTTTTGCCTCTTGTAACATATGGAGGATTTCTTTACTAGTTTGAAGTTAAAACCTTTCTGCTGATCTTGCCTCAGTTCTGCCTAATGAAATTCTCTGCTCTATCCTGGAGAATTTACTCTACAGAGATGGTCTAGCTCTAGCCATGACTTCCCGTGATATGAGCGCAAGAGTCTTGCCTCGGTTATATATGAACGATGTTCAAGCGCACATTCGCCAGGGCGTACCTTTCGCCCTCCAGTTTAGTTGCTGGTTTGGTAGATTGCAGCCTTACGCCATGTCCATCATGGCTATTGAGAAAGCATGCCGAAGTCCAGATGACATGATCAACCGGCTCTTCGATGTTTCCAATCTCAACCGATTCAGCTCATCTAGAGGCGTTGTCACCACGTTGGATTACGGAATCAACTCAGCCCCCCAGCCGACCTTTTGCACTCTGTTACATCTCTGTTCCCTCCGAGGCAGTACGGCCATCGCTGAAGCCCTCATCGTTGGAGGTGCCAAGCTGGAGCGTACTGATACAAAAGGAAACACGCCGATCCACTATGCAGCGAATGAAAGCGTGGTAAGTCCTTCTATGTGCATCTATGCCCTTCCTTCACAACTTCCAATACTCTGCTAAGTAAGAAAACAAAATAGGCAGCATTCATGCTTGAACATGGGGCAATCATCGATGGTGACATAGAGAAAAACCCACAAGGTCCTCTTGTTTCACTCATCCGTATCCATTATCTCCAGCGCTGCGGTCGAATAGCAACCCCTTCGAAGTGGCATTCTGCGGCTTACAGCGTGGGGACCGATGGCGTACTCAAGTTTGGCGACATGACTCCAGACACCTTGTCTACTTTCCATTATCTGGTCAAGTCCGGTGCAGATGTATCACCACGACTGAGCGACCCACGCCGTCTTCCTCTGGCGCATGCGGTCCACTGCAGGCAGCCTGCAATTGTGAAAGCTCTGCTCGATGCCGGCGCGGATCCTAATCCGACTTATGCCGTGCACGGACGCCCCGAGACTTATCTCTTCCTGACTGAGGCGCTGAACCATAGCACGCCAGAAATAGCCCTTCTGCTCCTTGACGCGGGTGCCTTGGTAGACGAGACACCCGGAAGCTCTCAGGAAGCGCCAATCGTGGCTTTAAGCTGCCTCCCGACTGGAGAGAGCAGCTATCTACTCTTAGCAGACAGAATCAGCCAGCGAATGGAAGACATAAATCGGCTCATCAAAGGTCAAACCGCACTGTGGTGGGCCATCAAAAATGGCAAGTTTTCGGTGGCCAAACATCTGATTCGAAGAGGAGCTTCCTGGGGTGCAAGAGGTATCTTTCTAAGAGGGAAAATCGTAGAGAGTCTTTTGCAGGCACTGGGTTGAGGAGCACTGGCGTAGAAAGTTTTGTTATAGGTTCCTTTTATTGGTGACCTGTCAGAAGCAGCACTGCTTCGGTACGCTCTGGATCATTGGTATTTGTGTACGCACAGAAAGAATGCAAATTGCTGGTTTGTATATGTATTAGTACTCTATTGGATCGTAGGACTATTTATGGACTTCTCAGAACATTCTGATATAGAAGTACTCAATTGTTCGACCAGGATGAATTTTGCATGCCGTGCATAATTATTTGAATCTGTCAGGGACAGTACAGTATTGCATGCAGTGTAATAGCTTTCAAGTACAGTGATGATCAATCCGTTTGTTTCTAGTGATATAAATACCCTTTAGAAATTGAATCTTTGCTTCCGTTCGATAACGAGAGTCGTCGTAGTACATGGCATAATTTCAGAAGGCGGTCTTATTGCCAAGTTCTAGTGTTATAAGAAGCAGAGATACACCGTATCTGTACAGCCGTACCTTCTCATGCCTTATGCGCGTTCTGTACTCAGGTATACCGAGACCAGGTAGCATATAAGACACTGTTCAAGCGTCGAGTAGCTACGACCTACAAAAGTATGTACTGTACCAGACACAATGCAATATCTGTCAGAGGTTCCATTTTAAGCATTGTAAGATGAAAGCGGCATCCTGGAGATAATTGTGTAGGATGATGTTATTTCGTGTTCGCTCGAGCGGTTTCAGTACCTTGAATCGGGATCGGAGAGTGTTCACGAATATGAATTGGGCACGGAATAGTTTCTATGTGGCGCACATCACAGCGATTGGCCCGACGTAGAACGGTGCTTCAGCATCGGCATATGGCTACAAGTTCCACTTCACAAAATTGCATCTCGGGTGCCATCATCAATCAGAACAGAGGCACTGTTGGCTCCACCATCTCGATGCGAAAACCGGAACTATGATCCCACATATCTTCGACTTGTGGGAAGATGATCCACACTTTTGGCGGTATGTAGGTTCTATAGCATGTAAAGTATGCACACAATTCATGTAACATATTCCCCTCCCTCCCCACTTGCTACTTAAAACGCCTTCGATCTCACAAGATCCATTATTGTACACGGAGTTGTGCCTTCTCCTTCAACCGTTTCTCGTTCTATAATTCGAAATCGTAAAGCAGGGTCAAATGGATGAGTACAGGGGGGTTAGACTCTGACCAACCGCCCTTGTTCGTCCGAAATTGGATTTCCCCTGCGAAAACGGGAGAGTAACTACACCGGCATCGTTACAGTACCATGGTTTTGCTTGTAGAATCAGACTTAAGTTCCAAGAGGAGACAAATAGATCCGCTTCAAATGATATGTTTCCCACACGACAGCTCAAGCGCCCCCGAAATTTGAAATATTTATTAGCTGCACTCCTCCACATGTTGGAGAAAAAGATTACATGGAGATCAAAGCATCAGACAGCATGGCTCCTACAAGGCCTAGTAACCATCGCCCAGCACTGGAACGTCTTTGTATCCGGAATGCGAACCATAAAGTAAAGACTCACCCCCGTCTTACTGATAAGAAGAAGGAAGAGATCGAGCAGAGGATTCTAGGGTCAGACAAGGACAGACTGGCAGAGCTCATGGGAAGAATGGTGCTTGACAGCGGTTTAGGAGATGCTGCAGCAGAAACTGCAAGAACCGTGCGTATCAAGCCACAAAATCTTCTCATGTATTTTACAAATTCGCAGGCCTGAATAATTTTTAAAAAAGAAACAAAAACAAGGCGATAAGACTATCACACGACAACTTGTCGACCAATCAACATTTAGCAACACTCGATCGATTAGTAGTTATTACATCTCGCTGGATCTTTCGACATATCACTAAAAACAAACCTTGTTTGTTACTGGGGAGATATATGCTGTGTCTTGTCGTTATAGATGAACACTGTTGAGCCATGACTGGTGACTGTTGAGCATCAGTGGGTCTACTTCCGCGAAAAAGACTAGGTTGAAATGCGAATGCTTAGATCGGACTGTTAATTTTAAAAATATGCCACCCTTCTTATGCAATTACGACACGTCGGTGTACATGATCTTGTGCTCCGGATTAAACGATAAACCAGTCCTTCAATCTTATCATTGAATACGCCGTGTGCCTATGTTCATAGTCATTGCCTCATCAGAAGACATGTTTTTTCTAGAGCCGGACGCAGCCGGATGCAGTCGGATTTTCGTTGTCGAGGTCAAGATCATACAACTTACTAGTGAATACACTTTCTGCAATCTTTCATCAGAGAAAGGTTCATGATGGAAGGTGGTATTTCTTGTTGCAAGTGCTGTACACCTATTGTTCCTCCATCTCTTATAGAATCCGACCCTATTTAATTACCTGGCGGGGCTTGACCTCACATCCGGCTCTCCAGGTTCATAGATGTAGTCAGAGACAACGCAAACAATTGCCAAACGCACTAGACAGGCTAATTGACTAGTATCTCGCTTTCCTCGCACAAACGAATGCTGCATATTTTCAGATACTAAAAGTGACTCTGCGTTATAGGTGGGGAAACTCACGTCAGAGATATCTGTCAATGATTGAGCAACCTTGAGAGACTCACCAAATAGTGCAGACTGCGACTGTTCCATAGAGCTTTTACGCAACGTATGGGGACTTTTGTGCAACAGTTGCGTCAGAATTGATGCAAGGGAATCTAACATGTCCCTGTCTCCTGAGGCTGGCCCCTTGTCGGTATAGGTCGAACTCACTGCAGATTTGTCAGCTTTGGTCCGTCTTGCAAATACAACACTTTCCGAGAAGCATCATTCGGAAGCTCCTTACTGATTTTAACCACCCCATCATGTGTCAAGAGGATCATCTGAGGAGTCAAGGCCGTCAGACGAAACCCACTCTTCTCCACGTAAGTTAGAGCGTCAAAGATCTGAGGAAGATTAGCTGAGACCTTTCCCAAGGTACTTCAAGACTGACCTGTCCCATAATACAACCTATGTCGTCATCAGAAGGATATGCGAGCGAGCGGATGAGCATGTCAAGACTGACCACCGCCTCCTCATAGACAACGACGCAAGCGTCGTCAGTCATGTAGCTCTCAATCGCTGTGACTATATTGCCGTGTCGCAATCGTCGACACCAGTGCATTATTTGCGTTGCGTCTCGGGCAGGATAATATCTCAGGTGGACACACGCCACAGGCTTAGCCTTTGTCGCCGCCACTCGAACCGTACCGCCCAGATTGAGTAGTGTGGAAGAAAGGGAATAGTGGGCCGAGGGTGGGCCGGGATTCTCGACGAAAGCTAATGAGGAATTATGCACCGGCCTTGTGATTCTGGAGCTCTGGACGGCGGATAGGTTCAGCCTATTCACAAGCCTCTTGGGTGCCCTTATCTCGGGGTTTGTATCGTCTGCAGAGCGTTTGCCATTTACGTTTCGGTTTGCCGCATGGCCAACCCGTGGTGCGAGATCAGGAGCTACTGATGCTGAGGCTGGAGATGCTTGACTGTCTTGTCCGCCAGCGCCTCGCAACAGCGGTTGACGTATCTCGAGCCGACCAATCTGTGTCACCCTTTTACCATTTTTGTAGTGTGGTATGTCCATCTTCGTTACCACCGTGCACTGATAAGTCTTGAGGCGGAGAGTTCAAGCCAATGATGGTAGTTTTGAATGATCCCTTCACGGTAGCTTTGTGTGATGGACTGTCAAGTTCATACAGTAACTAGTCACTGCTTAAGTAGTCGGATGGACTGGAGATAATTGCTCCAACTAGGCGATCCAAAATGGTTTTGGTTCACACAATCGGCTTCTCGGCCGTTCCAGAAGTGTTTATTAGAGTCAAATATGGAGATTATTTGCACCAGGTGAATGACATCGCTGTTTTGCGCAATTTGTTACAGTACTGTGAATATGCACTATGCATATAGACGCCAAAATGATCTCGTGACAGACACTTTCGTGCAACATCAGAAGATAGAAAAATCTATATTTGGCTGTGATACAAGATGAAAAGTTCATTATCGCCATTCTGTTCAAAATCCGATCAAAGGTATGCGCCCATGGTTCGTTTGTAGCACTCCAGCTCGTCAATATTCTTTCATCCTCGTTACCGAGAGAAACAATCTTCACAAAACCAAGAATGGCATTGAGGCGGAAGCCAGACTTTTACAATCACTCGGATCTTATCCCTATCCATGTCTACCCTCCCGTTACAATCAATGGTTCCGCCGAGACAGACTACTGCTGCCTGCGCTCAACCTCAGGAGCATGGATCGGCAGATCTTTTCGAGACCGCAGTCGGATCGTCAAAGTGGAAGACGCACCTCGAATGACGATCAGTGATTTTGGGAGCTTCGTCGACATCCATCACATCAATGTAGCACGCTTCTTCGGGCTGTACTACAACCAAAAATCGACCGACATTGTGTTCGAGTACGCCGACATGGATCTCCCTGCTGTCCTGCCTCTCGCCTCTGAGGCGGAAGTAGCAAGCATGATAGCTCAGGTCTGCTTTGTCTTGCATGCCATGCATCGTACACACGGACTATAATTGACAGAAGAACCTCGCTAGGTACTGTGCGCGATCAACCACCTCCTGTCTCTACCGACAGATCTTCGAATTCTGAGTATTCGTCTTTCCATGTTCGGCCTAGTCAAGCTAAGTATGCATCCCAAGTGCCTCAGCCGGAACTCTTCACTTTTCGTTATAGAAATTGGGAGATAGATGTTCGCGTTCACTAAGACAGGTCAGCTCTCGACTTTCGACACCGACCGACAACAGACATTATCCGCAGGAAAGAGATGTATCGGTCTATGGTATCTTATGTGGAGCAGCTGATGAAAATTTCATGTCCTCATATGTACACCTGGACTTTCGATGGCGCAGACTTTCTGGATATCCTTTACAGTGGCGATTTGCCCCCTCTCAGTGTACGTCTGCTCGTTGAGGTCCCAAACTCAAACCGGCCTGACTCTGAATAGCACCCATTTCTACGCAAAGCACGAGGTCCAGCCGGTCTGCGAGGCCCCGCACAGCTGGCTATGCGCGCTTTGCTGGCAGAGACGTCTTCTGACTAGGATTAAGAATAGGAGTGTCCGTATCCTTTCGCAGAAACAATTTAATAAAACGCTTCTTGCTTTTGAAATGGAAAAGTAATTCAAAAATATTGATCTCATGGTTTATACAACCTGCTCGAGTCCCGAGATCTAGTACCCTTCAATCTAGTAGACATGACTTGATCCAATCTATAGTTTATTTTTTTTTCTTCCCCAAAGAGCTTTCTATCCAGTTTGCTTAGCTGCCCGATCCATCGTAAAGTATTCTTACGATTCGCGCTGAGGCCTCATCTGCCCTTAATGATATTTCATGGCACGCTGAGCTTGTTTCAAGGGACTCTTGAGACGGACAAACTCAGATATCTATCTATTTCCGACCTGCTGCACGAAGACAAGATGTGCAATACCCGACATCATCTGCTCCTCAATTGGCAGCCAATAGTAAGTTTCTTCCGTGATCACGTTCATAGTCTCTTGCTCGATGATACCAACGACGCCTCCTAGATCTCTGGGTCGGGACCTCAATGGTGACTGCTGCGGTGGGTGAACTGGGTTGATTCAAGCAGTGGTATTGTGGTATTCGACTACTTATTCGGGTGTGTGGAAAGATTCGCGCCACTGGTCGCGGCGAAATGAATACAAGCAGTGTACTGGCTATGTGTGGCTGATTAGCTTTGTGGTATTCGCAAAGCGTCGATGAAAAGTTGGGGAGAATGTAGGATACCGTTGCCTTTACCTCCTGGTACACGGAAAACAACCCCCACTCCTTTTGACGCCATTAGCAGTAGGTTAGCTGTTTCCTCGTGTATAAGCGGATCACCTAACTTCCAAATGATGCTTCTCGGAAAGTGTTGCATTTGCAAGACGGACCAAAGCTAACAGATTTGCAATGAGTTCGACCTATACCGACAACGGCCCAGCCTCAGGAGACAGGGATGTTTTAGATTCCCTTGCATCAATTCTGACGCAACTGTTGCACAAAAGTCCCCATGCGTTGCGTAAAAGATCAATGGAACAGTCGCAGTCTGCACTATTTGGTGAGTCTCTCAAGGTTGCTCAATCATTGACAGATATCTCTGACGTGAGTTTCCCCACCTATAACGCAGAGTCACTTTTAGTATCTAAAAATATGCAGCATTCGTTTGTGCGAGGAAAGCGAGATACTAGTCAATTAGCCTGTCTAGTGCGTTTGGTAATGGTCTGCGTTGTCTCTGACTACATCTATGAACCTGGAGAGCAGGATGTGAGGTCAAGCCATTGGCCACGGCGAACTTCACGTTCATAGTGAAAGGCGTCATATTATTCTCCGATGAGCCATTGTCAAGGCGGTAGCTTTAGGCCGCACTTGCTTTTTCGGTGTGGCTGCTGGTTGGTCGAGGTGTGCTTTGTTGTAAGCTCCTGGTGGCCTCACCCGATGCTTCCATCTCCTTGGCCTCTCTCGGCTTCGCATCCTTCTTGTCCATATCTTTCGGACGTAATGGCCTAGGGTCGTGTTGTCAGAGATGCGTCTGGCACTGCAACTCGTTTGCCAGTTGACTTTTTGCCAAGCCGCGGGCTATCATCTCCGTGCTCCGGTCCCTCAGCTATCGGCGAAATGCACCGTTGTGGCCCTAATTTTTTCGTGCTTGGGGAGGAAGGTTCGTCACGAGAGCCTGCTTCTGAACCCGTTGCGGAGGACTGCGAGCTCTGTCGCCGTGGCATAGCGGGACGTCGTTTGTTCGAAAACGCCATGCGCTTTTGCCTTAAGATACCGCCAATCCGCTTCCTGGGCTTTCCCTTTGCTGCCACAGAGGTTGCAGGTCTGGCTTCGGAGGACCCATTTGCCGTGCCGCTTGTTGAAGGATCAACCTCGGTGTCTTCGTCTTCATCTTCCATATCTGAACCAGCGGGCAATACGAACCGAGCCGTGGGCCGCGGACCCGATGATCAAGATTGGGTCTATCTTTGGTGTCTTTCTACTGGCTGCACCTGGGCTGCCCTGCGCCTTGTCCTTTTCGTTGCCGGACTGAGCCTGCTTCAAAATTGCCTATTATCGATAGTCAGAAAATCCTACAGTTGCTCCAGTAGTTGAGCATACCGAAATCGAAGGTCCTTCATATTGGTTCGGGGGCCCTCTCAGCGGCACAAACGTAGACCCATCGGATATTTGCTCAAAGATCCTGGCGAGTGTCGGGCCTGAAAGCTGGCTCCTATCGCTACCCAAGACATGCCACCAGAAGTTCTCCAACCGATTAGCTTAAGCTTGCCAAAGGTTGTGGTATATACTGAGACTTGGTTAGTATGGTGCAGAGCCAGAGGGACCGGACGGCCGTCATAATACCATGCCAGTAATGCCATAATTTCTCACGTGGGATCACGGGATAGCTTGCAATCTCGTTGTAGATCCGAGGGTCGTTATATACGATGCCTATGGGCAAGAGCATCGCCATGGTGTGCGTGTTCATATTGCTTTTGAAATGTAAACAGCTATGTGGCGGACTCCGGCCGGCAACGTCAAAACACAACTTTCGCCCATTCAATTCGACAATTCGTGGTTCTTTTGCAGACTGTCAAGGAGCCAGGTGTTCGTGACCACTGTCAACTGTAAACTGATGCTAGCGAATGTGAGAAGTCTACGCTTGCTGTGCAATATCGGACATGTGACCCCTCATTTCTTTTTCTCTCTTTTTTTTTTTTTTTTTTTTCAGTCCTTTGGAAGGCATATGTATGGAACTCAAGCCTCGAACTAGTACTTCAGCATAGATCTACGTGACATTCGGCGCTTGTAGTCCCGATTGTGGGGGCAGTGCGAAACCAGATGTCGCCGAATAGAAGTTTTGGGATCAAGAATAACAAGGAATGAGCTAATACGCTACTGTACGTATAACCAACTTTTGACGTCGAATACTCGAGGCTATGCCGGATCAGGATGTCAGTCAGACTGACATCCGCGTTGGGCCAAAACAAGGGTCGCGTCGCTAGCCTTGGGCGGTAGAGTGTCGCATAGGTGACCACTTCTATACTAAGTAATTATATGATGCACCGCTGATCAGTAAGTGAATTTTGGCTGGTTCCTAAGTGGACAGCAGGGTGGAATCGTCGTCATCTGTTAACTCAACCCACTCCCCCCGCCCCTCCTTCAACAAGCATCACGAAGGTGAGCATTATAGTAGGGGTCAGTATTGTAGTAGGTAAGTATTGACGTGGGGAGGCTGGAGGTGCCCACTGAAAGTGGCTTATGGGCTTTAGCAGAATATAGCTTAGCGGTCCAGATGGAGACATGGACTTCAACAACAATCACTCGTTCAGTTTCAGTTAATACACCAGTCATACATTCTGCCATACAATTTGCGTACAAAACGTTATCTCCAGTTATTTTCGTTGATTTCGTCATCTCTACCTCTTGATCAAAACCGTACAGGGCACCAGCCTAAAGGCTGGTAATCCTAGGTGGGGTTGGTTTGGTTGGTTTTTGTTCCCAATCTCAGTATTGTCATAGGTAAACATTCGCGAAAGAGATTTCGTCGTTGACTTTGGTAATCGCGATACGTCGTGTTATTATAGTTAACTTAGCCTACTAAGTAACTTTAAAATACCAGATCTTTCGACCCTGGCTGGGAGATGCAGGGATGGTTTACTGTACACGTGCATAGTACTAGCGCACCGAATTTGGAGGCATCTGCCTCGCTCACTTGGCTCTAGCGTCACTCTTTGCTCTACCCCGCATCTTGCACACGACCATTAATGAAGAATAACAATGGTACCGAATGTTCTACTTCGAGGACCGAGACTACCGAGATCACCGGGACTACGACATGGTAAAGATGGACGAAGACAAGTACAAGAAACATTTCCTCGCTTTGGAATCAGAGCCAAGTTTGTTTACTCAGCTGGCACATAAGCTCGGTGCTCCTGCGAGCTTAGTCTTCCGAGAAATTTTGTCTTTGGACGAGCCAGAACTTCTTCCACGCGCTGCCTACGCTTTTGTCTTCGTCTTCCCTACTACCAAAGTCTACGAGGACCGTAGATCTGAGGAGGACGCAGCCTACAAATACAGTTCCGACAAGAACGATGATATTGTGTGGTTTCAACAGAAGATCAATAATGCATGTGGTCTCTACGGTGTCTTGCACTCTCTATGTAATGGACAGGCTCGACGTCTGCTTGGTCAGTCACATTCTCACAATCGACAAACTATTTTTGTTTCTTCTGACTTAACTAAATGTACCAGAATCTGGATCTCTGCTCCAGCTTGTCCTGGAACACTGCCGGACACGCGAAGAACTTGCCGAAGCCATCGAGAACTCGGAGGATATTGAGTCAATCTACCACGATTTAGCTCTCCAGGGTAGCTCTAAAGTACCTGAAGACGCCGAGGCCGAGGTCGACTTCCACTACACTTGCTTTGTAAGATCTTGCAAGAACGATCACGTCTACGAAATAGACGGAGATCGTAAAGGCCCAATCGACAGAGGTTCCATTGTAGACTCGAAGGAGGATGTCTTGGATAGTGGAGTTTTGGCATTGATTCGAGAGCACATAAGCCAAGAGAACGACGGAATAGCATATAATTTGATGGCGCTTGTCGAGGAAAGTTGAACTAAGATGTGTCGCTCATCAAAATAAAGTGAGATGAGCTTGAGCGGAGCTTACTCATCACAAGATTTTGGAGTAGTGAATCACCACCAGCTTCATTCACAAGATCGATGCTAGATTGACCCTCAACCGTGACCGCGCCCCAGTCCAATATTCCGCAATCGTGACGTTCAAGAACTCCCATGGCTCCATGGGACTTCCAGGAGGCAGCAATATGGAGTGGTGTCCAGCCCTCGTGATCTCTACTGTTGACATCAGCCCCGTGTCCCAGTAGCATGCCAGCTATATTCAGATAGACTGCATCCCGCTTCCCACGGGATGGCCCAGCAAGTGCTATATGTACCAGGGACGTATTTGTGTAGGATGACAATCTTCGTTGATTGGCATTCGCCCCAAAGTCGAGTAAGGTTTGCACTGCTGGCTGAAAGCCATATTCTACAGCCCAAGCCAGTGCAGTCCTGCCCGACTTATCCGGGTCATCAATCGTGTTACCCATCGCCAAGGCTTGTTTCAAAGACGTTTCGCGATCTTCGGAAAACATGGCTTCATGTATTGGTGTGAAGCCTCGGATATCCCTGTATGTTTCCAATAGATCGTTGGCAGATTTCCCAAACAATTGTCCAATTTCTGTGACACCGGAATCAAAGGACCGACAGTTCGTTATCGATTCTATTCGAAGAGTATCTATCATTGTGTGCAAAGGGAAGCTTAAAGGAGTAAGCCAACGACAATGTGGGAAATCGAAATGTGTAAAGCTCACCTATCCGAGTCATCTGTCCAGTGGGGATCAGCACCGGCTTGCAGCAACACTTGAGACATTTTCATAGAAGTTTCGTAGCCGCGGTGTCGCCAACAATAATAAGTCGAATACTGAGGTGGTCAGCGACGAGCTTTTCTGATCTCAGGCAACTTACATAGAGCAGTCCAAGACCGTAAGGATCCACCACGTCAACATGTCCATTTTGACGTTGCCAGAGATCCCTCACACCATCAACATCTCCTTCTTGCACACGAAGGAGAATCGGATGATCATACTGGATGTACACGGGAGCTCGAATGAAAACTTGTGATGAAAACCATGGAGAGCTCTGACCTTTTGTGCGCTGGGAATCCGCAGGATCGTGCTGTAACGTGAGCTCTGAGGCTGAACTCGTTTCATCGATACCGGAGCTCGTATTGTGAGGGAGTGGATAAGATCTGGAGTCTGTGTCACATCCAACGGTGTAATCACTTATAGATTCATTGTAGGCCATATTTGCTGCACCAGCATGACTGGGGGTAAGGTTTTCGCTGTTACAAGCAGCTATTTCGCTTCGTGTCTTCGGACTCATGCTGCTTCCGATATGATAGTCTGTTTGGAGAACAGCTGCTTGTCCTAGCACAGATTCTCGAGTACTCTCCACTGCACAATTCACGGAGAGGATGGACTGCTTTGCGGGTGAGGAGATATTCAGTTGAGCGCTGACCGCAGGACAGTTTCGTCCACTGTTACTTTCCTCTAGAGTCTGACAAAACTCTTGCGAATTGCTGTTGTCTCCAGCCTGTGTCGTGTTCGAGCTTGTTACGCCACCAACGCCATGAGGTGACTTCCGAAGTGAATCGGTACTAGGCTGGCGCCCGGTTTCCTTGAGCATCTGGCTGGCGCCTTTTGTCGGTAGCGCCACGGTATGATTTGGCTCGCAGTGCACACGACCGTCTCCCTGACACTCGATTCCACGTTCTAAACCTTTTTCAAGGCCACTTTTTCTACCTTTCAGACTTATCTTATGCGGAGTAAGGTTCGTCCCAAAGGCTTTGTTGATATGCTCCAACCTGTATGATTAGCAACTCGATCCACAATAAGCCATCCATACTTACTTTGCACCCATGTGCGCAAGTAGAAACAATGGGGATAAAGACATATCATAATCAGGCGATTCCCGACCAATGGATTTGAGCCTGTTTCCAAGCTTCACGGCGAAGTCATTTTTGGGGTCAGCTGATTCTGAGATACTTCGATACTTCTCCATCGATAGGTCGCCTGCAACTAATGAGTGAATTATTAGCTGCAAGTGGGAGTGCACATACTCATCAGAAATAGTTGTGACGCTTGATACCCCACTGCATCTTCTACGTCCTCTATCAGACACGCCATGCGCTTCGTAGCAGTCCGTAAACGCGGCCAATAATTGGGCGTACATTTCCCCGAGGGTGAATGAGCCCCCACCGCCATTTCTACTGCATCATTATCCAGTCCTTCTTGGACACTTACTAGGCAAATGCAGTAAAACAAGAGGTCCCCGAAGCGGGATATGGCATCGTTCTTGCTTTTTCGCGAGTCGAGAGTCTGCCGAAGTCCTTGATACTCTTTTAAGAGCATGGAGCAGACAGGTGGCCGCGTCACCTGCTCTTCTGGAGATGGTGACTGGTGTGAACGAGGCAGCTCTGAATATTTGCCAAATATGACAAGTGTTTGGAATGCATCAGAAATTGTTTCTGG
The DNA here is from genome assembly GCA_023078685.1 of Neopestalotiopsis rosae. Classification (NCBI taxonomy): domain Eukaryota; kingdom Fungi; phylum Ascomycota; class Sordariomycetes; order Amphisphaeriales; family Sporocadaceae; genus Neopestalotiopsis; species Neopestalotiopsis rosae. The sequence continues at coordinate 1,740,289 of JALGAS010000001.1, forward strand.
CTCATTGAATCCGGACGTAGTCCTGAGTTCATCCCACTCACGCTTGTTGGAAGGCACTTGTGCTAGGAATGAGAACTTTGTCATTTTCGGCTTGGTTTTGGGAGTTTTCTCTCCTGACATGTCCAAAGTGCTGAATATGCCCGCCATTTTAGGAAGATGCGTTGAATTCCTTCGCGATTGGCTTTTTGTGACATCGTGCCTGGTAGGCGCTGGTATGGCTTCTGGCGCCAGGGGGGTCTCTCTGTTCGGGTTGTCTGATGCTATTGACAGAGAAAGCTGAGGGAAATATGATCCTGTCGCATTATCTCTGGGTTGCGAGATGGCTGGAAAAGTAGCGACTGGATATACGAGGGAAACAACCGTGTCTGGGTTGAAGTTGAACAACGCGGGAAAGGTGATGTCTGGGGGTGGTGGCATAGCCAAAAGAGCGCTTTCACAAATTGTTAGTATGAGTGAGCAGTACATCCGGTACCCGAAAGGAACACACCTGTTTTTTGGATGAGCGCTTCGAGTAGGTAAATCCCTGTCCTGTTGACGCATTCCCACTTCTAATACTGGCGTAGCTTGAGGGGCTGTAAGGTTGACGTTGTTGCCAATGCTAGTGCTTCCGAAATCGCCATTACGAGCGCGTATGGCGGACTTATCACGATTACTGATTATCCCCCCTTGAACCTTTCGTTTCTTGGATACTGGGTCGTCATGGGTCTCCATTATGCCAAACGGCGTGGCGGCCTCAGCAACGTTGAGTAAGCTCTTCTTGCCAGAACTGTTTCTAGATTTATTCTGCGTGTATTGGGCATCGGCGTATAAGTGCTCTGCTCGCTTCTGTGCAATTGCTACATCTTGTCCCATCATCTCCGTTTCCATATTCGAATCCCGGGGAAGCTGTTGGGCGGCAGCAGTGGTGGCAACAACCATGATTTTGGACATTGGCGAGTCGTTCGTTGCATGTTCTCGTATGCTGTTCGAGGCTTGCGTCTGGCTCGTGGAAGTGGCGTGTTGGTTAAGATGTACGCGCCTGGATTCCCAAGCCATCGACACTTGATGGGATACTTGTATTATCCAAGCCCTTCAGCGTGTGACGTGTTCGGTGAGTATTCCAGGCTCTGGCTTTTGCTGTTTGTATTCGGGAGTTTGCTCTTCGTGCATTGCGCATCCTCTGGTGGTATTCGATGTCTGGTGGTATTCGATGCGAAAGAGTCCTCTTGCGGGTTGGGAGACTGCTCGCTCAAAGACATGTATTGTCTCAGGTATTCATAAAGCACCGAGCAGGTGATGGAAAGTTGAACATAATGTAGGATACAGCGGCGTGAGATAGAACCGTTCGTCTGATCCATCCCCACCGCTGGCACTAAGCAGGGGCGCACCAACAAGTGTGAGACCATTGCTTTCTGAGCCTAGTGCATGTGGAGACAAACCTCAAGCATCCAATGATCGAGGGAACGGAAAAATAACTCATGTCTTGCTATCTTTCGTCAAGTGTGACCTGGTTAACTTTGCGGCGATTCCAGGCTACACCTGCTTATCGCCGATTCGTGCCAGTACGACACTAGACCCTTGGCAGTACCTTGATTTGGGACAGCCATGTCCTCTTCATCAATCACATAAGTACCACAACAATCATTTCGGGAGAGGACATGACTCCACAGCTGCCATTGTTTAGCTCTCCCAGCATCCCTGTTGTCTTTTTAACATCAGAAAGCGATAGCATGCCATTCGGTGGATCATACGACATCTCGACAGTCTTTCCGGCTATCTCAACTTCTCTGGAGAGTTCGAGGGTTTGAAGATACTCTCTTCCCACGACAAGACTTTTCCAAGAGGGGAACGAGGGTGAGAAATCGAAGCGGATGTGCTGGAGACGGTGAGCTTTAAGTCCAATCTGTCGTGCTATATGATTCTAGCCTTAGCCTTGGTTTTCCTGCAGGGTTTTCTCAAGATTGTGATGCGAATGCAGAGGCCATTTACTTCCGTTTTCTTTCTTTTTCACTTCCTCAAATGCAGCTTCTCATGCCTCCTCAAATCGTTCAATCTTGTGAACTTCTTGTCGCAGGTCTGACAGCTGTACGGGCGCTCACCAAAATGACTGCGCGTGTGCCCGTCTAAGTTGATCTTCCTGGTGAACTTTTTCGAGCATAATTTACAGTCGAAGTGCGCTGCGTTGCGTTTCCTATCATTGCGCTGGGGGAATGGATTAGGACCGTCGGCCAGATCCGAATGGTAAGTTTTCTTGTGCTTTTCGAGATCCTTGTTTGACGTAAAACCGTTTGCTCCCAAATTGCAGTCAGGCACTGAACAAAAGAATGGCCTCTGGTGTTGGTGCATATGGCGCTTGAGCTGTTCTTGATCTGGCAAACCTTTGTGGAAGAACTCGCAAAGTAGTCTTGAACATTTGCACAGGTTGTTGCCGTAAAATTCATAAAGGCTGTGGCATCTCTCGGAACCATTTGCTTCTGCCAGTTCCTCAATCGCTTTTCGATTGTCTATCAGTACGTCTTCCAGCGCCCTGAGACATGGTTTGTTCAAACCTTCGTTGCCTTCTTTCCTTTGTTTAGTAACGTTGATCCACAGATTGAGCAACAAGTCGTAGAACGGCTTCCCTTCTAGCCTGGCACATTTGATTCTGGCTTGTTCTTTGACCTCATCAAGGTTGGCCTGACTGGACTCGCCTGCAGCTGAAGTGGACGGATAACCCGTATTGTCAAGAGATTCACAGTATCTGTCCGTAAATTTCCTCAGGATTTTGGCAAAATGTTCTGACTTCAGCTCGTCAATTTTGGGGTCCTGGATTTCAAGCACTGCCTCGATGTGATGAAACCACTTCGAAATTGCGTAGTCCTGGAAAGCGTAGGCACCTTTGTTGGCAAAATCCTTCCTCTGAGACTCCGATATGTCTTCCCCAAAGCATGGGGACGTCAGGTATTGCATACACGAACTGGCCAAATCGAACATAACCTCTTGCTTATCGACATGCTGACTTTCGAGAATAAATCTAAAACAAATTAGTTGATATTGATATTGGATTAAAAAATGAACGAACGTACCTGCGAGCTGTGTGATGCGCAAATCCCAGTTTCTTGTCTAGTCCCATATAGACAAGTGTCCCGCAGAGCTGGATGTCATGGATCAACTGATGATCCTGGAGCTCGACCAAATCATTGTGTCGCTCGGTCGAAGCAATAGCTCGTATCTCATGCCAGTGTAGAGTACGTTCGGCGTATGCTAGCCACCCAAATATACTCTTGGCCTTATTCCATGGCTCTTCATTGCCGTTGGTGATCAGGGAATTCTTGAGGCTTTCAAGCAAGCAATCATAGCTGTTTTTTTGTTAGGGCCCTGTACGAATCAATGGGACAGATACTTCGTAAAGCCTGCGAAAATATTGAACGTACGCTTCAGGGATACTCGTGGGGAGGCGTTCTTTTTCTAATTTGCGCAGCAAATCTGACCTTGATTTCGACTGTTCTAGGTGATCGAGTGTGAGTCTAGCAAAGAGAAACATTCCTAGCAAGAGGTGAGCGTGGCTGTAACCAATCGGTCCTGCATAATGCACCTACCTTGGGTTGCCTTCGCAGCCTCAAAAGTCTGTATTTTAATTTGTTGCTTTGCTCCATTACTCAACTGGAACGCTGGATTAAATTGAGTAAGTCGCAGGTCAACATACAGTCTAACGGCGTTCTCGTTGTCCTTTGCCTTGATGTTGAAAATCCCCGCGTTGACAGCTTCCGTTGACAGTATTCTTTTGATGTCATTTTGTTCGCGGCTGATGATCAACAGCCGTAAGCATCCAGGTTTCAGTGCATCCTGCTGCATAACCGCAGCGCTGAGGGTTTTCAACGTTTCTCTAGTCACGGCCTTGTCACACTCATCCAAACCATCGACAATGATAAATTGATTTGGAATGATGTCGAAAAAGGTCTTCAATAGTGACTCTGCATCCTGTAGGCTTAGTTGTGATTGGCCGGAATTGCCTTTCTTTTCACAGCAGTATGCGATGAGGTGTGTGAATCTCTCATCTTTGGCGATATGCATCATTTGGCGGTGCAGAAGTCCGCGACAAATGGAAAGAAATGTCGTGGCTTGGGGATTTCCTTCCTTGCAATAGAAGTAGGTGGCCTTGAAGGAGTCCTGTGTAGACGTGAGCTCACGGCATTCCTCAATAAGATACGAAGCCAGTATTGATTTCCCTGATTTCTGTCAGTATAGCTCAACAGTGATTCCCATCAGGACCGGACGTGTAAAAATGAGAGACGCACCTGAGCCCATACTGCCATTCATCCACAGAACTGGATGAATCGGTACTGGCTCATTCAACCAGTTATCAACAGACTCAATGCCGTTGATCCAATCACATGTACCGTCAAAACCCTTTCGTTCATCGCATAGACGCGTATGAGTTGCAGCAGAGGTATCTCCATCATCCAAGATCCACTGCTGTGCTTCCTTGAATTGAGCCTTGCGGCACTCTGAGACTCTGCGATTGTGTTCTTGCTCTTCTTTTTTGAGGTCGTTCTCGTAGTCGTCAAGTCTTCCGTGGTCGATCGCCAGTCGGTTTCTCAGGCAGTTCTCTACATACTCCACAAACAGTCTGTGCCTTTTCATTTTAGTCTCTAGGTAGGACAAGTCATTATTTGTGAATTCATTCCATGCTGAGTGGAAGATCTTCTTCCGTCCTGTGTGACGTTAAGCATTAAACGAAAGTGGTATCAGTGCGAAGATAGACTTGAGGTTTACCTTTTTCAGAAAACTGAGTAAAACAACGATAAGCCCCCGAGTGGAAGTCGAGGAGATCCGAATATATAGCAACAAGGCATGTTCTCAGGCCAGTCGTCTCCGAAGAAAGAGTCTGAAGACCTGTCAGCGCAGGAATGATTTTACCAAAACTCTCGTATGCGCTCAACAGGCTGTCCCAACCACCTGTCAACGTGCTTTTCGCAGTCTAGAAAAAATGTCAACACCATAACTTTCACGGCCTTGTTGTCAATTTGTTCTTACCAAAAGAAGAAACTGCATCGCACCCCATATAGGAGAGACATAAGATGCGTCATTGCATAGTTCCCCGATGAGAACCTGAAGCTCTTTGACTCTGAAAAAAAACTGCTCAATTCTTCGAAGATTTGTCAAGGTAAGCCCCCTCTCTTGGTCATTCTGAATGCGAACACATTCAAGTTTGAACTTCATTTCCGAGCCTTCTTGGAACCTTTGGAGGTGATTTTCTAAGATCGTACTTTCGAATTGGTTTCTGACTTCGCAGAGTAGGACATCCATTTGATGATCGATGCCCCTGGCATTGACACCCGCTGATGCCATGACCATGAACTCGATAGTGATTGTTGTTGGAAATGTCTGACCACAATCCGAACTCGGGGTTCTGTGGTTTAAATCCTCTCGCGCACACCCCGCTTTTCTTGCCCGTTGCATGCTCGTCAGATAGCTCTCAAGACTTACTGACACTGGGCTCGATGAGGCTGAGCAACTATGCAAGCTCCGCCACGGTCGCCATAGAAGCCGGGCGTACCTGAAGCGCCCGGAAGACTACAGGGGGCAATTACCGTGAACCACAGTCTTAGGCAACTTTAGTGCGCCCAATCCGGATGTCAGTCAGACTGACATCCCAGTTTGGTTTAGCTTCGAGGTGTGCTAGCGAATCGAGAATCCTGGTTGGTAAATACATGAGACGATAGCTGATAATGCGTAGCATGATAATGATAGTAATTTTGACCATTATCGTTGTTCAGTTGGAACACCGTTGACAAGAAAAAATTAACGAACGTTAATATGCAGAGCTCATTGCACTATGCCCCTCTGCCAGCCTCAACGCTCTCTACAAGCCTCGAAACCAAAAACATATAATCTGGAGCAATACATTAGACTTGATGTAATATTGGCCACACATCACCGCTAAGACAAGTCGAGCAATGATCTAGCCGAATTAGGATGTCAGTCTGACTGACATCCGTATCGGGTATAGCTCCAAGAGCGGTTTAACAGATGCGACATCGCCTTCTGCCAACCAGTCGGAGATCCTATTCAGCCCCAGTGCACTAAGCTAGTGGCTCGCCTATCCGGGATTACGAATTGTATACTAGGGATCATCCCTTCAACCCACCCTTTCCCTCAGCCACAGGACAATCAGCAGGATAGTCATGGTAATGTGTATTGTTACTGTGATTGAAGACAGGACGAAAGGCGCCTTGCCGTAAAGAAGACCGTTCAACCTGAGCTGGGACGGTATCGAATGGCACAGTCGTTTTTACATGCTTCCCCCTTCACTGAAAGATCGTAGGCAGCCAGACGAGGGATACCCTGATATCGAGCTGGAGGGCATTGAGGACTCAGTTCACGACAGCAGCCTTGAAAACAATACAGTAGTAGTCCCGCCAGTGCCGAGAATATGCAAGACAGCGCTTCCAGTCGTTCACCCTTGTCGTTCTCTAGGCAACGATACAGCCCCAGCTGCTCTGTATCAACCATGTAATCTTGGTCATGCACCCTTGAGGGAGAGCAAACATGTTTTGGCGGTCAAGAAGGAAAAGTACTCTTGAGCCATCTTCTATGACCAACTGCTCATGGGTACAGGGAAATCACTCCAACATAGGGAAAGCAGAATGCGAGAGAAGACGGCCGCGATTGGTTCCAACTTGAACATGAATCTCTCTGTACGAGAATGATAATATGTGCACTCTAACAGTGTCAGATTGTGAGGGTGTTTCTCATCGCTTCCCAAACGGCGTGAACAAATGAGTTCTGGGTTACTGTATCTGATTACGTGCAATTGGAAACTCATACAGCCATTGGGCATGCAGTCGATAGCCATGAGCCACATCGGCGTGCCTTGTCAATTTGGCTTGATCGTCCAATTATTCGACTTGCCCATGCATGTTTGCTTGGCGGGTTGATCAGTCCCCTGCAGGCCGAAAATACTGTGGGCCTTAGCCCCGGCTTTCTGAACGCAGTTCGTGGAGTCTACGGTGCCTAAAGTGGCGACAACAACTGAGACTTCAATAGTTGTATGACCATATTAGATATAACGACACCGGCGATCCATCTGGTAAGTGTAAAATTTATGACCGCATTACTAACAGATCCTGGTCTCCTTTCAGGACCATCAGTGTTGTTCTGCGCCACGACAAGTATTTCCGTTGCTACCCTCGGAACCTATGCCCCATTGTCCATACACATGAAGAGCTACGTGGAAACCATGCCTTCAACATGATGTACGTACAATTTTCTCGAAGATGCCTCTACCGTTTCATAAGAACATTTGTCAACTGAGGCGTTCCCAATTGACCAATCGGAAGGCCCATCCGTTGCCGCATTCAAGGATGGAATTGGAAGGTACCGGTGATATACTTCTAGAATCTGATTGGTCAAGGAAATGCATTTGGACACGTTTGTGGTAGGCAATATCGCGTTCCGTTAGGTCATGTTCCAAGCCTCTCCGTTCTTTGTCTCTTGGTAAACAGGAACGTCACGGGCTGATTAGAGCTATGCCGATTTTGGATGTCAGTCTGACTGACATCCATATTCGGCCAGAACAATGTTCGTATCGTGACGTGGAGTGCATCACTCCGCAGCTGATCGAGGGTTACCTTGCCAGTTTAGAGCCGCAAGTGTCCCCCTTTGTGTTCGAAACATCCCTGCCGTCATATCGTAGTTGCTTTGGAAAGAAGGGGGGTGGGTGTTAAAATGCACGGTACTTCCCCCATCGTTGCTCTGGATTCCGGGCTTCTCTAAGGTAGTTTCTAGTCTGTTATAGTATGTGACCACGATTGATTTGGAGATTTCGTCTTTTTTTTTTCTTCTTCTTTTTTATTTGCTTCATTCATGCACTCGAAAAGGTTAGCTCTGCGCGATAGCAGTCTGTGTACATCAGTATCGAATAAATTCTTTGCCGGTCAACTTTACCCACGCGATAAGAAGGCTCGCCTCCCTTATCTGCCAGGAGCAGCCTACCTGAGACTCTACCTGGTGAGACAAGCAAGACAGGACAGGGCAGGCACCACCAGGCAGCCAGGTAGCTACCAGATCAGAAACCAAACCCCAATCCGCGGCGCCTAGTGCGCGTCGTTCGAATCTGGACGGACCGCCTCGAATCTCTACGAGGTACTGATAGCCTAGATCCCAGAATTGAGCCGCCAGCCGGTCACCTTCAGTCAATCCCATATCTTTCGACTGATCATTGAAAGGGCAGGCCCGTCCTTTTCTGTCGGAGTCAAGTCACAGTACAGTCGAGAGAATAAAACAAGTTTCGCTTTGTCAACCCCTCCATCTTCCTGAATTCTACAATTAATCCTCCTGGAAGCAAGAGCTCACAAAACCCGAAAGCCTTCTCAGCCTCACTCTCTTCCAAGATCATGCTGCAGAGCCCTTCCGCAGCACAATCACCACTACCAGTAAGTAGCTGAGTGAGAATTGATTGAGTGCAACTCTCCACTCTCATCATCATTTGCCGCCCTTGTCTCCTCCGTCTGGCGCCGCGCTGCTCCCCCAAACTATGAGGGAGTAGACATGGAGAGTGGAAGACGAGTACCTGGTTGTTGGACGTGCAAACGTGAGTCGAGCCTTGTGCTTGTAGCTACAGCAGTAGCAGCGGCACATCACTCAGACGTCCGAGCATATGCGCTGACATTTCCCCCCAGAACGGAAAATTGGCTGCGATCGCGGTGTTCCAGCCTGCAATAATTGCCTGCGGACAGGGCGGGAATGTCTAGGGTACAGCATCAGGCTGGCATGGCCCGACCAACCCGACGGTCGTCGCCGAAAAAGTCAACTGCCTGGCCACAGCACCCAATTACGTCCTAGAAATTCCAAATACTATGGCAAGCAGTTTATAAACGTCACCTACGAAGACTTGGCGCGGATCAGAAATAGCGATACGCTGCATCATCTTATCTTGCTTCATGTTCCTCCTCACCCTCGGCGTGTGCTTCCCATGATCCCGAACCTGCTGGAAACCGAGTCCCAGCTGCTACAATATTGTAAGTGAAGTCGCCAGTGGTACTATAAAAGCCATAGTAACTGAACATTGCGAAGATCGCGACAGAGTGTCGCGAATGATTTCGACCATTGACGTCAACAATGGCTTCCGCGAAGATCTCCTACCCATGGCGATGTCACCATATGGTTCGGCCTCGGAAGGTCTACGAAACGCCATATACTCTGTGGCTGCCTTCCACTTATGGGGATCTGAAGGTGCATTACCTTTCAAGGCGAAAGCGCTCCGGTCCCTGTCGTCCTCATTGGCAGCCGACTCTGTGGGCATTAGTGAGACGCAGCTTGCGACGTCTATGATGCTCTGCGTATACAACGTGAGTGGCCAAGGATTAGCGGAATGATGGTGACTTTCCCAACGCTGACAAATTTATTAGGTCTTTGATGAGACGGAGGGTCACTGGCTGCTTCATCTGAATGGTGCTAAGAACATATTGCACAGACTCATGTCGTTCCGAGATGGATACCCTAGGTCCACTTTTTTGCATACGTGGTTCCTCTACCACGAGGTGCTCGGCGAATTCATCGACCCAGCTCAATACCATCCAAATGGACCGCTATCACTGCAAGTCAGAGGTTACCTAGATATCGACCCGACAGTGGTAAGGGAAAACAAAGTAATACTTAAAGTTCTTTCTGGACGCTGACTGAGATATATAGATCGTCGGCTCTCTGGGCTGCTCTATTGAAGTCATGGAGGTTTTGAGCTACGTCAATGGAATCCGTGCACGACAACTGCACACTGAAAACGATGAGTTCTCAGCAGAGGAAAAATCTCGTCTTGACGATGAAGTATACTGCATCGAGAGTAAATTGGCGAATCTGGAGCAGAAGATAGACCATAGATACGCCCTCCAACTGGGTCGGCACAAGTGCGCAATGATTCTCTGGACCGCCGAACTATATCGGATTGCGACTTTCTTGTACCTGCAAAGGGCTCACAACAACGTCTCAGTCCACGAACTTAGGCCAATGTATCTACAACAGGCCTTTGAGGTCCTGAGGTCTCTCGATGTCTGCGCCAGTCCTTGGCCGCTGTTCGTGCTTGCTTGCGAAGCTGACACCGATGAACAACGAATTGATGTGCTGGAGGCCCTAGACAGGATGGAAAGTGAACGTCACATTGGAAACATCAGGGCTCTTCGCGACATCGTCGAAATATTTTGGAAGCAACAGGATATGCATGCTGAAACTAGGCGACCGCTCAACCCGAAATGGTGGGACGTGATTGATCTCAATATGGCTACTCCATGGTTTATCTGAGTGCTGGTTTAGAGGATCTGCTTGGGCAGTCCCTAGTCGATCTCGAGATTTTACCTCATCCGTCTGTTCTCGTTGGCCTCTTCAGCAGCCGCAAGATTCTACTATGGCCTCCGCACCACAGCCCCGCCATTTTGTTTGTGTTCAAAGCGCTGCAGAAATCGTTCATCAATCAAATCATTCAAATTCAGGGATCTCTCACAAATGAAAACCCTTGAAGGAGGTCGTCAAAGTAGCGTCAAGTGCTGCCGACCGGAGCATACAGGTCTTTGCCGTACGGTCACGCTCAACGCCTTCCTCAGGCTGAAGGTCATATGCCACCACAGATACTTGAGCCACGCGTCCTAGCATGCTCGCCGGTAGATGACCCAGGAGATAATTCATGAGCCGGCAAATCTCGTGCACAATTCTGTACTGATAGGACAGGTAATGGGAGAAACGTTTATTTCTCCGGACGGCTGCGAGTATCGGCCCTGCGGAAAGCCGAGTCGATGCGCTGAAGGCCCTGCACCTTTTCGTCACGGCGTTTACAGCAGCAGGCAAAAGCAAAAAGGTTTACATGCTATTGAGTAGGACTCAGTCCTCCCAGACGATGATGAGCAACATGAGAAATTGAATGGCTACTGACTGCCAATAATAGCAAAGACCGTCAGTATAGCCATGGCATTAGAACTGCACCGCGAAGTAGAATTGAATATACGCATCACAGGGACCTACGACGTGGGAACTCGTGGCCCGTTTGAGGTTCTTCTGTGACGGTCATCGCAAGCATGAGATGGTGTTGAGTATCCTCCAGCATTAATTGTACCAATGTACCTTCAAGAGTGATTGGTCCATGTCCAATTGGAGCCGTGCCTTTTACTCAAGCTTGCTCAGAATTCTATCTTACTATCTTGTGCATTAGGCAGGAACTGGGCATGCGTATATAAACAAAAGATCCCTTATTCAATACAAGGTGCTGATGGGACCGCCCTGGACTGCTGCCAAGACCTGCATCAGACCCTACAACAGCTAAAAGGCTTTGACATACAGTAATTGGTTGGATATAGAGAATGTGGAAGGGGTAGGTGGCGCGCGGACGATTATGTGCAAAATCTGAGAATGGACCCTAACAAGCACAAAGCTGTACGGTCGCATCAAGAATTACTGATCGGAATCCGCGCTTGCCGCTTTTCTTGCGTCTTTTGATGGGTATTCGTTCAAAATGCCAGGAGGTATAGTAAAAAAGAATCGCGCTCTTAGCAACGCAGCTAGAAATGCGAAGATGGAGCCGAATCTCGCGTGGTCCTCGATGAGCAAAATTGGCGCTACAGAGACCATCAAAATCGGCTTCTTGTCTTTTGTCTCCCTTCTTGTCTCTGAGCACTGGCGATCCATATTCTGCGCTGATCTATATGTACCCTAGCCAGACCTGCTTAGTACTGTCATCCATGAGTACTTCAGTCAGCCCAAATTGGCTCTGGTTGACAAGCAACTTTCTACTGTCAGCTTGATTACCTTTGGCTGGCCGAAGTACTCATGGATGACAATACCAAATGGATCTGGCTGATGTACATGAGTATCAGCGCCGGATGTGGATCGTCCGTGTTTAACACTTACCAACACAATCATTGCAGCTACGTTAGTCTTTCATTGCCCCTGCTATGTCTCGACCGCGAATAGTCCATACAATTAAACTTTCTAATCTAGATGTTTACGATTTCGATCTTTTTCGAACAGGAGCTCATAAGTCGTCCTTCCGGTCATCGCATTAGTATATATAATCAAACTCCAGATATGAAGCGACTCATCAGTGAAGTAGTATCAAAGAACTTTTGGGAACCAGTAGTCCGCAAGGAGCACAGTGCCGTAGAACTGTCGGACGAAGACCAGAGGGAGGAGGAAGATGAGAGCGCAATGCTTATTCTTGGTAAGTTGCTGATCGAGTCATACATGAAAACTGAGCTCATCAACTACCAACCAGTGTCGGGATCTGGGAAGCTTCGTGATGAGATCCGGAAGCACGCTCAACCATACCTAGCGAAGGATATTGTACTAAAGGAACTTGATTTCCAGCCCGAATGATCTTGTGGGATGCAACTCGGCTTTCTAATACAGATGCGTAGCATTTTCTCTAGGCGAAAATGACAAACTGGACCGCATACAGTCGTTGTTGTAACCCATTGGATTTTGCCCCAATCAGGTGCTCATCTTGTCGTGTCGACAGATTCCATCGGAAATCTGAAAACTTTGCAAGATACCAAGCATCTTCGTAATTCCATCTGAATAGGTGCTGAGTGCTTGTTCTGCATCTTGTGCCTTCTGTTTCCACGACTGAGTCTCCTGCTGAGAAGCTCTGTATCTGTCCTTCATCGCCATCAATTCTGATGCCAATGAATGATTTCTTTCCTCCTCGGCAGTTATACCAGCCTCCTGATCTTGAATTGTACATTCTAGAGAAGAGATCTTCTCCTCTAGGACCTCGATCTGTGCTATCACACTTGTCTTTTTCGGCTCCTGGGTTCAGACAGCAGACAGCTTAGCATAGTACTTTATCATCGTAGCGACGGCACTTACATTTGAAAGTAGCTTTTCGCTTTCGCCATCCTCTGGTATTGCTTCAAATATTTGTCCTATACCTTCGAAGATTTTCCGATAGATCCCGATGGAATGCTCGCTGAGTTGTTTGGTAAAGATTTCTTGAGCTTCGGGGAGCCACTTCCATGTGTACGGATCCCTTGGCGACGCGATCAGGCGAACGTCTGCTTCCGACACCGGAATGCCTGTCTTTTGCTCTATATCTTGTCAGCACATCACGCTGGATAAGTAAGATCAAGACCGTGCCAAGATGCGCCGCTAGTGCCGCTCTGCACTTGTTCCGCTACCGTCTCCTTTCTATATTGCTTTACTTTATCGCCATAGCTTCCTGTCATCCAGTACATGTATGTGGACACAGTATGAATATAGGACGCGGAAAGTGATTTGGGGGGAAAAAAAAGTAAATAAAAGGAGAGACTGAGTAAGTGTTAACTTGAAGAGCTTGGTTGAATTACTATGATTGAGAAAAAATACCCTGGATGCTCTTATATATGATATTGCAGCATCCTTTTGTATACTCAAATACCTTCTAACGAATTTTTACCAAAGAGCCTGATCGTGTCGTCAAGGGATCCGTACACATGAAATTGGCTCCCCAAAGATACCCCAGGCCATCCCTCAGTAATGTAGGTATTTATATCTGATCGGTAGTAATCTATGTCCCACCAAGCTCGTGATCCGACGAGTGGCACAGTCGAACAGCCATAATCACCGCGCTTGTGGGATTCCATTCCATCCATGGACACTGCACATCCCCTGTAGGTGGTCGTGGTGCTGGGGAGATGACATACTATTGGTCGTGGACGAGGAAGCGACTGTTTGCAAGTGATCCTTGTTGAGCAGCAGTCTAAGGAGCACTCGTGAACAGTCGGACGAATGACTTCCGACTTTCCTCGGCCGATACGTAGGACAATGGATCCGACCCAGCTGGTGACGAGAAGTCTCGGGTAGTCTTCTGACCACCCATGGAGCAAAGAAGCAGTGGCGCAGGTATGCTCGTTCAGCTCTCAAGGAGTCTCAGGGAAGAACGGTGACCGATTCAGTTGTGGCTATATAGAGAAGGGCTTCTCCATCATTTCTTACTCTTATTTTACTCTCTCACAACACCATTTCCTAACCGATACGATGGATCTGTTATCATTGCCATACATTCCTTTTGCTTTCAGCACAGCATCTTCTTTGATTCGAATCAAGCGTGTTCATACTCACTCATCCGCAAACACAAGGCAGACCGACGCACCACAACTTTATGCAGCACGCCATCGTAGTTGCTTTCTGATCATCTTCGTCGGCCAGATTGTTTCCTCGATACTGCTCAACACTGCATTCCTCGCGTTCGCGATCCATACGCATCAAACGCTTCTGCTATTCAGCTCATTGCTACTGACAAGTATGGTCCGGCAGGTAAGTACGATTGAGAGTGTAGTTTACGTGTTGCTAACTTGACGCAGATAATTTGGGAAGCTTATAAGTGGCACTCGAACCAATATGCTTATCATCCGTTGCTCCTCGTTAGTCACACCATAATCTGCTGTTGCGCATTTCTTGCAGCGATTGTGATGCCGGAGACGCAGACTAGAAGCGTTCTCCTCGCAACTAGCCTATCTTGTTTTCGCATAATGATGGCGCTTATTTCGGTTCTGTTTGTATATGAGAGTCGCCACCAAGGAATCGGTCAATCTATTATCTATGCAAACATTATTTTAAGGTATATGCGGGTTCTCAGGTCCTTTTCGCTGGGTTTGTGCTTGTAGCTTGCACTTTGTTGACAGTGCGCTCTGAATCCTGGTTACACTTGCCCTCAAGGTTCACCATTCTTTCGGTACGTTACTTGCTTGAATATCTGTCATCTTGTGTCTGACAAAACAGTTCGTGTCAATGATCTACAGCCTGAACGATTTTTTGTCTGACCTCGGACCTGTGGTTTGTGGAACACGAGTTTTTGCATCACGAAATCCTGCGCCATCCTCGAATACACACGGAGAGACTCAGCAACCTGCTTTTATCAATCTCCGAAGGCCACGGGACTTTTACGTCGAACTTGAGAATTTCCAAGGAGTACTGAGCTCAATCGATACTTAATGGGATGGGAGATATCCTTCTCAGAAATAACACAAGGCGATCTGCAGCTATTGTCTTTGTGGCTGCTCAGACTTCTAACGCATGTCTGGAGACGCTGTCTGTGGCATCGCTTTCACTGATGACCTACCTCAATCGACGAGATCGAGGTGTTCGGAGCAGGGAATACGTTGGCCATAGGTGCATTAGTTCGAGGTTGAGACTTGTCTGCGGACAAGCATTTTATCCGGCTACGAAACATGGAGCAACTCAACAGGGGACGTGAGAGATATAAGTAGAAGCTTCCTCTGGCAGCGTGGAATCGTTCTTTCTTCTTCTCTAAGTTCTGCTTTCTTGACATTTCCCTCCTCTTAACTAGCTACAGAACACCAACACTCACGCCATGTTCACCCAGATTGGCCTCTTGGATAGCCTCACGGCTCGAGGGCATCACGAATCTTTATCCACTGAAATCAAACCATTTTCCGCCTTTGAGAGCTCTCGAGATGATAGTTCTCGAGAATATCTGATACCGTTGTATCCCACGCCATATGGCTTGAGCGGGAGCAACACAGAGACAGTGTCCTCAGCCATGAACACTCCCACGGTCTCAAATGAGAGACTCCCAGGCAAGGACTTCATTCGAAAGACTCGCGTCATTGATTACCCAGACATCACGACCAATTCAACAACGCATTATCACTATCCGCTACATGCTACGTTCAGCAGGATTAGGCGGTTCCCAGATGTCAAAGTACAACCACACGAAGTGCTGCGCCCAATAGGGCAGCCTCATTTCATGCTCTGCTCAGAAGATTGGCTCAAGGAGACCGAAGGCTCGGACGAACTGGAGGCTTTGAGGCCCGTTCATGTTGACAGGAATCCTTCTATCGTGCTCGAAGATGATTTTGGAGATAGCGACACCGATGTGAAGGCATTCCACGAGAATGACGGTTTCCCTCACTTCTACAGCTCGGACAGCATCATCGAAGATGCGGGTATCGGTAGTAGCCACCACGAAAACGACAACGAGGATGAGGCCTTTCAAAAGGACTTGCCAGTCTCGAACAGAGATCCAATCTTACGATGTCCCAAGCTGCAAAAGGTTGACTGCGATCGAAGAATCAGGCGGAACACAAGAAAGGGGGGCCGCAACGCTAAAAGACGTCGGTCGCATTCCAGTCGGAATGGAAGTGTACGTTATAAGGACGTCCCCCTTCGTTATGGTCGTCAATCGCCTGCACGAGTACAGCGTATTCTTGTAGAAGGGGAGTCGATTTCTACAGAATTGATTTGGAGCAATCGCGCCAAGGTCTGGCACGACTTGAAAGACTCGCGGAAGACAAATACCGTGGATTTGCTCAAACCTGAGCTCCGGGCGTTTCTCGGTGTCATTGTTCTCGTCAATGGAGACGGAAAACCTCCCACATTTCACTGGGAAGAAGCGACACAGATGTTCTCTTGCGTAGACGAGATAACACAAGAGACCGCTGGCATTTCAGAAGATGTGCTTCGAAAGGTGATAAGCGGCGAAGACCTAAGCATTACAATTGACTGGGAGGAAATGTCAGAATGACGGACTGACAAACAACGGCTGGGTCAAAGGAATAATGTCTGAGCCAGTTCAAGGTGTTGATAGAAATAGGAGTTGATCGGAAGTGTACATAAAACTTTAAATTGTCAAAACTCTAAATTTGATAACTATATATAAGTGAAATTCGTTCGCCTATGTGACATCGATCGAGTAGTTCTAGTCGTAATTCGAGAATGATTGGCAATAGCAGCGGCTGAGGACAAAGCCAGCAGACTTTGGGCAATTGAATCGTAGACTAGGTAAGCTGTTTTGTATGTCGACCTTGGTCAGATACTGTTGACCCTTTCCAGACAATGGCAAACGCATTTTCACCTCCTATGAGACAAAATACGTTCCTCACAGGCCCTTGACGAGCTTCCATGAAGATATGCAAGCTTAAACTATTTGAGTGGCGAAATGAGACGTATTGTCTGAAGCAGCGTGGCCGCCTGGCAATATTTCCAGAAGTGATGCACGGATGCATTACCGTAGGCCTGATGACTTTCTGCCGGCGGACCCAAGCCTAACAATTCCATTTCTTGTCCGGAGTTGTTTCGTAGAGCTGGATCAGAGTGCTTCAAGTCACCCCTCCTCATAATGTATTCTTGTCATAAATACAACAATGGACGCTCAATAATATCTGCAACCAGTGTGACTCAGGTAGTAAATTTCCATGCCGTTGCTAGGACTGCCGAGAATTCAGCTCCATACATCGCAGGAAGGAGTCCAGCCCTCTTGAATATCACGCACGGTCGCCCCAGAGCATCAAAACTAGTGGGTAGGAGGCAGATGGACGAGCGGAAGTTGAATCACTTTGGAGATCACTTGAATCGAACTCGAAGCGTTTCGTTTCGTCCCTCATCTCTTCTTATCTTTCAAAGGCTTTCGACAATTTGTCATTACTCTCTTCGTGCATACTACACGTGGAAGTTACGTGTTTTTATGCCTCCTTGCCTTCTTGTAATGGGACATTTCAACCTCTGCCAAGTCTTTGAATACTCTTCGAACCTCCGCCAACTCCATCCACCAAGACGCGCTGATAACCCTTGTTATCATTTTCTGATCCAGGCCTGGAAACAACTTGGCAATGTCACCTCGGAAAGCCTTTTTGTAGAGAAAAAAGCAATTCAAAGGCCGCTTCATTGTCCCTTGACTTTTGACTGCAATGGCTGATTCGTCGCATCGCAGCCGATGCACATACATATGAATATCAGGAAAGTTGTATCGGTTTAAGAGCACGCTCAACGGCCTCGGAATGCGTGGCTCATCATGGATGAATAGTTCTTGATGCTGCCAAGGGTGAATAGAGTCTGGACTCATAGGTGTTGTTTGGCCCAAAGTGTCCGGATTATGGTTAATGCATCCTGCTCGAAGGTCGATCAGTTCGTAGGGATGAAGATGATTTCCAGGTGGCACATGGAGTCCTTGTGGTCCAAATCCCTAGCCAAAGCAAACGGTCTCAGAATCTGGTGACTTACAAGATGTCAGAAAAGACCGAGTATACTTACTACAAATTCATTGGCGTCATATGATGACGGGTCAAAGAAATCATGAGTGGCAATAGCATCGAAACTATGGCGCACATCAACACGGAAATCCGAGTCAAACTATGACATCAGCAAAGGAACTGGTCCTGGGCGGACGAATCGAAAACTTACAGCGAATGGCACTTCACATCCTAATTGAACTGGGTCAATGATTGATGTTGGGGTCTGGTTAGGTGCTGCCGCTGCGGCGATATTGCCGCTAACGTTTTGCACAGTGCCGTCGCTATCTGATAGCAGATCCCTCGGACTGACAATCCGTCGTGGCTGATCCACGGGCGCTTTGATGCTGCACGGCAAGCCTTTCTGAATATGTTGTTGGTCCATGGTGAGAATCGATTCGATGTTCTTGGCCCAGATGCGTGAGGGCACTTGGAGGTTTCGCGTGCTTTATACGCAGCAACAGCAGCCACTCCGCCTCCAATAGTCCAGAACAGACATCCTTCCGAGACACGATGATTGGATACAGTACTGTAGATCATGATTATATTTCACAATGGCAAAATCTCGAAAGCTTGCGGAAGGACTCATTTCATATTTCGTGTACATTTATTTCTGATCATCTGGTAAGGGTATCATTTCGAGTTCTTGAGACAAAGGCGATGCCATCAATTGCAATACCTACGATGTTGGTTTCTGTATTTGTTTCAGTGATTTCTGTACATGGATTGGAAATAGATTGTAGTTTCTAGCGGCAGGAACTAATCACGGAATATTAATCATCTATGCCCATTTGAACGCTTTCCGTATCCCGGATCGGGACTGAATATGGCGCCCTGGTATGAATTGTGCACAAAGATACACTCCTAGTACCATGATATATTTTTGGTCTAGTCATTGCTAAGTTACATGACCAGAACTGTAATTGTATTCACGTACAGATGTATCTAGAAACGGGTCTCGGGGTTCTACTGTTCCTGTTGCCTCAGTCAAGCGTATCAGAAACAGATCTGAAGGTATATTGAATTCAGAATCTGCGTGTCGTTGACTTCAGTATTATCCCAGTGATACCAAGTGCACGGCGGGAAATGGATGTTATCAGCTAGCAGCGGGGCTGTGGGTCATAAGTCCGAGTCCCTAGTTTGTTCAATTATGGAGCATCGGCAGACCCAGTCCGGTCGAGTGACTAGACTGGAATCAGCCTGGCTTTGGCCTGACAGCAGTACAACCCAGGAGACGGAAGTCGGTTTATTAGCTATTACCATAGCGATCCTTACTACAGTATTTTGTGGAAGGGTCAGAAATCCAATTTGGTCCGATTTAGACAATGGATCATTGGAGCTGGACTTGGGTCTCAGTTGGTCCACAACACTGCGAGACTACAAAGCAACCCCCAGAACAAAATTTCGCAATAGAGATAAATTCATGGACCGTTCCACTCGTTATCTTGACATTGATGAAGCAAAAGTTTTTATATTCGGACTCACGGCAACAAATTTCGATTAAATCATGGCGAATCATATCCGTGCGCCTCCCGCTCCTCTTCTTATGCTTCCCGTCACAGTTTTCTACAGCGCTCTTCAAGAGTTTGCCCGCTCCTTGCATCAATTGCAGACATGTACAAGTCGTGTGCAGCAAGAGAACCAACAACTTCAACACGACAAAGAACGCCTAATCAAAGAAGTCGAAAACCTGCGCGAGTCTGAAATACGTCAGGGACTTGAGATCGAGCGTCTATATGCCATGCTCAGCGGGTCACACACGCCGACGAATCGGAGCTTTGGAGCGCATTTCCAGCCATCGGCACTCTGTGATAGCGGTCCCAACTATGCGCCTGGTCCAGCAAGTCTTTCTGTGGCGCACGTCCACACAGGCCCGGAGGCTTTGCAAGGGATATCCGGAGGCCAATGCAGCATGAGAAAGAGATTGAAGCGGAAGGCGGAAGATGAGTTGGTAGCTGATGTCGAAGAGTATCCTTTCGATGAGGTAGAGCAGGTGTGAGGGGCCATATTCTAAGACTTTACAGCAGGACAGCTTGAATGAAGTGGGTGGTCAATGAACTTTGGGATCCTTGGAACGTCTGGAAATTCGATCAAACAAGAAGAAAAAGATGTGCTTCTTTCATTCTTTCTCCCCGTTTTCTTATTCTTGCCTGCTTGTGTGACTACCCCATCTATCACGTTCGCATTCACTCGAAAGCGAAATCTTCAAGAAGCTAGATGTGAAACGACGCTGTTATGATAGGAGCCCTGTGGAAGCCCTGTGGAAAAGGTAGCAAGGTGATATGTGTGATCAATCATAACCATGCGTATCATTGTAAGTCTCTGGTGCGGCAAATTGCAAGTTCCAGCACAATCGAAAGCGGTACACCAGCGTAGCGGAATACGGTTTTAAGACCCACATCGGCCAGACTAACCCCCGTTGCTGTAGCCACCAGGCACCGTAAACTCGACGGACTAGGTACTGTACTACGTACTACGCCCGGAAGCCGGAGTTAAGACCCACAATATCTTCGGTCTACGGGCATGGGCAAGTCGAATAACTGAACAACCGAGTCAAATTGACAAGACGCATCGACGTAGTGCACAGTAGCTCGTAGCTGTCAGCACCATGCCAGGATTGCACATAAAAAAGACAAAGGAGTCTAGAACTTGAGTGTTCACACTTTTTGATAAGCAATGAAGAATGGGGATTTCTTAATCTAACAATGATAAAGTGTACATCAATGCATTATCCCGGCTACAATTATCTTCGACGTGGACCACCAGCGGTCTTCGTCTTTCATTCTCCGCTTTCCTCCTGATACAGTAGTACTTTACCGCGATATTGTTCATACCTGTGGGTAGGCAGCCTTGGAAGCCGGCTCCAAAGTGTTTTCCCTCCATGACCGCCAACACATGTTTGTTCATCTTCAAGGACGCATGGCCATGACTACATGGATGATCGAAAGCAACAAGCAACTGGGGTTGTGACTGTACTACGTAATCCTTGTCCAATGCATGTCAACACCCCCATACCAGGCAGCAAACACACAGCAGTCTCCAATCACTGGCGAGAGACGGAACGACAAGCCATTGACATAGTGTAGTAATTCTCAAAATATAAGAGTCCCTGTAACTCTGACTGGGCTGGTGATCAAAAAGATGAGTGTTATGCGACCAATATGTTTATTTCGTACTGACCGCTACTATATCATACAATAGTCTTTGGGGGCTTATGCAAGTTTGCCGCTATGCAAAATATATGCGTTTGTGGTTATCTGATTGCACGTATCTACCCGGATTAATTTCGAGACACATCGATTCCCCGGATCGCCCTAGGCTCATGCTAATGATTGAACTTTTTTTTTTCTTTTTTTTCTTCTTGAACTTCTGCTCAGTACCGAAAAGACAGCATAGACAATTTTTGGAGTAGATCAAAAGTACTGCAGTTAACGAATGAGACTGATTTTACATTTTTTGGCGTCAATCAGAGACCAATCATACGACAACATCCCGAAGCACGCTGCAAGAAAAGCCTGATAATCGCATCATCATCCAATAGCAGGCCGGGACTTGGCCGTAGTGCCAAAGAGAAGCAAAAACAAACCTTATCAGAAATCTGTCGAGGCTTGACCACATTCTCAACATTTCCCCTCGCAGACGCTACAGGCGCGAAGGACCGTGTCGTAATGGTTTTTATAGTTTGTCTTTGTTGGGCAGACTGCATCTTTTCCTTATTTAAATATTCAGCTGCTACATTTCCTTACGACCCATCTAATATTTTATCTTAACTAACCGTCATCCTTCACATCAAACAATCTTGCAACATGGCCAAGAAGTTGAAAAAGCCCCATGCTGAGCCAGAGGTCAAGAGACTATCAATGCTCGACGATACTGAGCATGATCCTCGCCCAACATCATCGTGAGTCTTTCTACCGCGTTTACGGACAAGGCACTGTCTGACGAACTTTGAGGCCATACGCAAGCATATATGTGAACATTTTCTTTGGTGCTACAGGCAAGGCACTAAAGGTTCCCAAGTGCATCCTCAACAAATGCTCGAATCTTCCACCTTATGACTCCTCATGGGACAACCACAATCTGCGTTTGCCTCATGTTCCAGAAGAGGTGGGCCACATCTTTGTCCACCACCTTTTCACTGGCGCTTTTCAGTGCTTAGCGCCACACGGGTCGAACGTTTTGGAACGACGCACTGCTGAGTTTACGACGTGCATTCGAGCTTATACAGTCGCACAAAAATACAAGGTCAGCTTGCTGGCGGAGCAGGCTCGCGCAGAGATAGACAGACTAGGTCAGACTATATCCTTCCCAGTCATATTGTCTGCCCTGGCCGATGCCTATCATGTTGCTGGCACAGACGATGGGTGGCTGAGTGACTATTTGACAACTCAAATGAAATTAATCCTCAATGATCAAAAGTCCATGAAGGCAATCATGGCTACCGAAGTCGCGACGAGATCTTCTATCGCCGAGATGCTTCTTCATAGTGTTCTATGTTTACGACTTCAAGAATTTGTTCCTGACTATAGTCTAGATAGTAAGTATAAATTAGCTACCATGATACTATAACCTGATCCTAACATGACATAGGTCCTGATTTCGACGCACCCCGGCAAGATCTCAACCCTCAGAAGATTCCATTTAGCTACCTAGATGAATCCTTCGTCCATGTCTATTCCACTGTCCACGGCTTTCCTGTTGAAGAGGCTCCTGTTGAAGAGGCTCCTGTTGAAGAGGCTCCTGTTGAAGAGGCTCCTGTTGAAGAGGCTCCTGTTGAAGAGGCTCCTGTTGAAGAGGCTCCTGTTGAAGAGGCTCCTGTTGAAGAGGCTCCTGTTGAAGAGGCTCCTGTTGAAGAGGCTCCTGTTGAAGAGGCTCCTGTTGAAGAGGCTCCTGCTGAAGGGGTCCCTGTTGATGATATCTCTGAAGCTGAGGCAGACTTAATACCGGCTTCTGATCCAGACTCGTCATTTATCGTCACACCGGCTTCGTCAACAACATATGGCTTTGCCACTGTAGCTGGAACCCAGTCTGATGCAAGCCCATCATTGCTTGCGAAGAGATCATCGAAAAAAGCGAAGAAATACATGAAGAAAAAGCATCAACCGCAGGATATGCCAGGGTCCGATGAGTTGAATACGAGCTGTGAGCTAATGGAGGAGCATATGAGACCTGGAATATGGATGTCTTGTCACGTTTGCCGAGGTCTCGTTCAGGGCTTAGCAGCTGAGGCGTCGCCCGCAGACAAAGAAGCGACTACTGTTAGCTGATAGTGCGAATTGCTAGATGTCCTGTACTCATACATTTCGAACCGTGCTCACCTTGGTCGAATCTGCAATTATGGTAGACCACTGCATATTTGAACGCCAAAGGCGTCAAAAAACTGATGAAACTTTGCCCATGAATTGATTTGGCGCTTCCGAAGGCGATCTTTGAAGAGAAATTGTTCATGCTTCTTGCCTTCCTAATCGTTGGAAGGCAGAATCGATCACACGAATAGAAGCCTATGTTATACAGCTAATACAGATCATGGTCTTGGCTTCACCACAATATACGGGTTCAACATATTCAGAAGACATTCCCAGGAACGATTTACATCAAGGATAGGCCACCCAAATACATGACCAAAGACGAGTTTTCTGAAGGCATCGAGATGTCCACACAGCGCATTAGAAAAGAAATCAATGACAGTATCATGGATACTACTGAAGAGCTTGTGAAACAATTCAGTGCACGCCATGAAGCTTGGAGAGATATGCAGATCAAGGATGCCGCAGCGCTCTCGGCCTCCATCAGTCATACGATCACGACACTCGAAGATTTTATCTCTGGTGTCGCAAAGAGCCTCGGGAAGGAGATATCAGTCATTTCAAAGACTACTGAAATGATTTTGTATTGCTATTCCTATACCGTATCTGGATAACGAGTCGTCCGCAACTTCTCTGGTTTTGCCTAATTATTTATCTGCCGGTCGCGTATGGATCGCTAGGGGCGAGCTTGAGATTTTTGCGTTGCGATTCGCGAGCGGCGCGGCGATGCTGCAGGAACCATCCGCCTCGAATTTGGAAGATCCATCCACAACAGTCGATTGGGGGTTTATAGAGCTTACTTATACGAAAGAAGGTGGCTTATTCGCAAATCTGTCCTTTGTGGATTTTATCGGACTCTCACTCGGCATGATCTTGACACGCGATACCGGCGAAGTCCAGATCGTAGAAGGGCTCGCAAGTAACGCAGTTGAGCAAGTATGCGATGAATTGCAGAAACAGTCGGGGTCGGATCAAATGCCGTGGAACCAATTATGTGTCTACTCACCTCAAGACCACCCTCTCCGAACACTATCCCCAAATATCTATGAGACTATCAATCCCGGGGCGACGGACGGCTATTACACGGACTACATAGACGCGTGTGGGAGCTATACCTGACGGAAGACCTAATCTTTGACAACGGAGCCAATCAGTCCATTACATGCCGGGTAGCCGCCAACGATGAGCTCACTTGTGAGGGTGACAACCGCCCCTACAGTCGACCCACGACGGCCGACATCTGGGGTTGTAATACGCCATCCGGCCGTTCTTGTCCTTGGCCGGGTTGAGGATGCTGGCGACCTGGGCGTCCAGGGCCGTTTGCCATTCTGGATCTCAATGATGACATTCACCGTGCAGTTGTACCGCGCTAATGTGCAGCCTTTGTTCGCACTACTCTCCTTCTGCATGGTGGTGAGATACAGCCATCCTTGCCAAACACGAGCTACTATCTTAGTGGCCCCACCAACCATTATAGCCGAATTGTCCACGAAAACGAGTTGAATGGAAAGGGTTACACATTCTTTTTGAATGGCTTCATTAATATCCTGCTCCAGTCGACTAGTTACCAGAACGTGCAGATTGAGCTGTACAGAAAGGTAACTATTGGTTGACAAAGCGCAACCAAGCTAGCAATTCGCCTTGTGGCGTACATTCGTTGAGCGCATCAAGCACGATCCATACTTCTCCAAGGTTGCCTATCATTTCGCTTAAAGCCTATTGCAAGGAATCGAAGCTGGGCTGCACTTTGCCACTTTGGCAAGTAGACGAATATAGCGAGTCGAGATGCTTTCGAGCAACCTCGTTCTGGTGGCATATTTGCCAGACGAGCGAGCGTGACGTATTCTCAAACGACTGCTTTCGGCTGTCCGTGAAGTCAAAGTAGAAGTAGAGCAGCGCCTGTGCATGACTCTGGCTCTTTTGCAGGTCCTCAATGACAGTAGACGTCAGGATGGTCTTGCCACATCCAGGGATTCCGTAAAGCCAAAGAAACGAGCTGTCCCCCTTCTTCCACGTCGTGTATGCCTTGCTCTCGAGTAATCGACGGCCGGAGCCTGGATGCCGCGCTTTGATGGCATTATTGAAATTGTAGGAAACGTCAGGTGGAGCTAGCCATTGTATGATATCGTCGGAAGGCTTGTCCATTCGAGTGCTTTTGATCACTGTTTGTGTGGTTTCCACTCCCAAAGATCTCATTCCCAGATCCTTATTCACTAACTAGCTATTAGCGGATTCGTGACAAGCATAGCGAAACTGCTTGAAATTACTCGCCTTTATCCAATACATCCTTCACTATTTCCTCTTTATCGACCTTCCTGTGGCTGGACATAGCCCAGAAGCTCTTTCGCAAATGCTGCTGCAACAGCAGCGGTGTGTTCCTGCCACGCCTTATTTTTGTGTGAGTCGGCGTGATCACAGATTCTACGAATCACAATGCACGGGAAGTTGTCCATCAGTGCCGCAGCCTCCATCTCGACACAAAGGACCTTCTTATCCATATCCTTCGATATTTGATCCCTGACGACAGCATCTTCGACCACCTGATTTCCTGGTGCGATTAACCCGTAGTGCACGCGCATGTCCCGTGACTTCCATTTCACTATCTGGGCCCTGTCGCAATGTCGGCAGTCTTCTCCAGCGTCATCCTCCAATGCGTCGTCTTCTTCCTCTGAGGCATCTGAATGCTGCTTCTCCATATGACTATAGCTTGCCTTGAACAGGACGTCTTGTAGGGATTCCGATCGCAGGTACTTCTCGGCCAGTCGTGGATATCGGATTTGTAGCTCCTCCAGATACTGCAAGATCTTACTTCCCTCTAACTCGTGGTCCGACTCCAGCGTCGTTAACGCAGACAGAAGCAGGTTTGGTGGATTATTGAGTGCGCCTGTTCGTTGGAATATCCCGCCTTGCTCAGCCTTGCCCATATCCCATTGCACAACGTCAGGAAACTGACCGGCAGGCACACTGACGACCACGTCCCCAAGCCGCACTTTAGGCAGGATACCGCCGCCGATGCCGACTATTGGCTCGAATCGGACGGCTGGAAAGGCGCCGACCATATGAGTTGTGACGGTTGCAACTGAACTGGTGCCGATCTTGCCCTTCGGCAAACAGGCGAGCACGATATTGTGACCACAAATCGAGTTGAACGTGTAGGAGTCCGGGTCGTTGGGCGTTTTTGAGAGGTTCGGGAGTCGCTCGTCAAGCATCGCGATTGCGGCCGTCTGCTCCTTGGGCAGGGCGCAGACCTATCCGACTGTGTAGGCATCGTGCGTGCGTGCGTGCGTCGCCATCGTGGGCTTGTCGGTGAGAGTGCATTCGGTCGTTATCGATAGCCAGGTGATGATTCAAAGTGAAGCTCGAGTTCGGTGCCATAATCAGGCAGTCAGGTGAAGAGTCTAGGAAGTCCTACGCAGCCGTGCAGGCTGACTCCGTGGCGCTTCATGCATGACGCGGTCGTGGCGGTGATTGGCTAAAATCGCGCATAGCGACTGTGTGCGGCATCTCGTCCAAAATCTGATCTGCACAGAATCCGCAAGGCCGCGACGATTTCCATCCAGTTCAGTGCGACAGTAGACGTTAGAAAGGCTTTGATTAACACGCCTAGTCGCGTAGATGCAGGCAATTTATTTTGCTAGGAGGATATTTTAGGACGTACAGCGACCATATAACGCCAGTCTACTACACCATTGCTAGAGCAAACGACCGTGTGTCCTCGCTTCCAAACGGTCAGCACACGTTCGTAACGGCCGCGCCACTTACTTAGGCAAACGTCGAGGCGTTTTCGCATTTTGCCATTACATTTAATATACAACTGTGGGGGCTCGCTGCTATCATTTGATAGAAGTTCGCTAGAACACTCAATACCTATCGTCTCGAAGCATTGCCATCTTTGAAAAGCATTTACGTCTCGGTTTGGGCAATGATATCGCGTCTTAAAACGATAAAGCACCACTAGCTAACTAGCTGATCTAACGATATATGCTGTTGTATGGATCTGAGCTATTGGGACAGAGCTCGTTGCCGCTAAGCAATTTCTTGACGAAACCCACGACCTAGCAGACTAGCTGCCCGCTAACGACGACAACGTATGCGTGCTTAGAAAGATCGGCAAGCATAATATTGTTACTGCTGCCTTGCTGCATGGGCATTATAGGCTTGCCAACGTTGTGGTCGTTGCTCGCGATATAGCGCGTAGTTTTCCTCACTTACGTTTCGTTGTCAAATCAACGCAACTCACTCCATCTCATAAGCTCGAAGGCGACTCATCTACGGTGTAGGCGAATGAATGTCCCTTTTTTTTTTTTTTTTGGCGCTTAGGGACAAAAAAAAATCCTCATCTTCGGAACAACTTTCTTAGATGCTAGGGAAATCGATTTTTGATAGATACGGTATCACTATTTTGGGGCATAGACCACACAGCCAAAATACCTAACCTAGGTTAGTTGACTCCGTCTGACACATAAAACATGTTCTGGTGCCGAGCACCTTTCAGTCCCACTAACGCATGCTTCAGTCAACCCTCACATCCTCAGAAACATTAATAAGCTCGGTCGACCCTCGTGGCAACCTTGTATCTCTTTTACGCGCCGGTTCTAGCACTCAATACTTTCATTTTCCGTCTTCGACTTTGCGAGTGCGCTCGCGAAAAAAAAACCGGGGTGTTGGGGATTGCGGAACTTGTACGAATCAGTGGGGCAGATACTTCGAAAAGCCTGCGAAAATAAGAACGTACGCTTCAGGGATACTCGTGGGGAGGCGTTCTTTCTCTAATTTGCCCGCCAAATCTGACCTTGATGCCGACTTTTCCAGGTGATCGAGTGTGAGTCTAGCAAAGAGAAACATTCCTAGCTAGAGATGAGCTTGGGCTGAAACTGATAGCCTCTAGATAAGAAACCTACCTTGACATTCCTTGGCTGCATCTAAAATCTTGTTACCAATGCCTTCCTGCTCTTCATGGCTGAGACAGAATGCTGGGTCGAACTAGGCAAGTCGATTGTGAACATGCAGCTTCGTGGCCGGTGCGATAACATTCGCCTAGATTGTGAAGATCTGCGCGTTTAGAGATTGCGTCTGGAGTATTTTTCTTATCTCTTTCAGTTCACGACTAAGAATCAGCAGCCGCAACCTTCCAGGCTCGGCTGCATCCTGTTGAGTAACCACAGAGGTGAGAATTCTCACTGTATCCCTGATGACAGGCTTCTCGCGCTCATCCAAACCGTCAACGATGATGAATTGGTCTGGTATGATTTCGAAAAAGATCTTTAATAATGACTCTGCATCCCGTACGCTCAGCTGTGAGTGGCCGGAATTGCCTTTCTTATCGCAGCAGTATGCGATGAGGTGTGTGAATTTTCCGTTTTTGGCGATACGCATCATTTGGCGGTACAGAAGTCCGCGACAAATGGAAAGAAATGTCGTGGCTTGAGTACAGTTTTGAGGTGCTGGGATATTCTTCTGTGCCTTGGATAGTTTTCTGTGGCGGGATAATCTTCTATGTTGAGATAATCTTCAGTCTTAGGGACAACGAGGGTTTTCTTCCAGAGTTGTAGATTTTTGGTGTAGCTCCCCTGATGTCCCTGCCTCTAATGAGCATGAAGCAGGTTGACCTTCAATACTCAGTGCCCTGGTGTCGAGTTGTGGATTGTGACCTTGAAATGTAACCATAGTGACTCCTTGCTTCCCAATACAGGGACCTCCCAGCCGTTCGAGGCATTGCAGCAGATTTACTCCAGGTTCTAAGTTCTAAGGCTGTGCTCGATAGACGAGCTGGTAGGACTTGTATTGTGCTATGGTATGGAGATATAGGTCTCGGAGATCGTCATCTCGCTGCTGAGCGATTTGTCGGATCGTCTTTCTCGTCCATCCTATGGAATGCAAAGCTCGGCCGACCGACCTCTCTGACACTCGCCTCCCGAATTCCCGATAGAGGTACTCGACTAATTCGTCCCGGTATAGATCAGGCTGCTGGGTCAGAACATCACGTAAAGCTGCCTGCATAGGTGCTGTAATGCAGCTACGGCGCCCCGCGCGGGTCCTGGTCGTAGTCGGGCGCCTTGGTGCTTCCCTTTCACGACGGATTCGCTGGACAGCACGTATGCTACATGATGCTCTCAACTTAATGGTGCGATTATCGAACCCCTTGTCGAGCATCGATTCGACCAAACCACGTCGCTCGGCGTCGAGGGGCGGCGCCATCTTCGTCTACGAATACCGATGACATACTCCATTACTCCAATACTCTATGAAAGGCTACATAATCCGATTCCTTGCACGGGAGAGTCGTAGGAGGATCCAGCAGGACGTATATTGACACGATGCTTCCGATTTACGGACGGTCATAGAGCTATGAACGTCAACAAACGTGCCTGGGTGGCTGGCGGATTTTCGCGCCAGACGTGGCCGACAACCTGACTGAGGAGTAGTAATACCATACTGATCGAGGCTGCAAAGACTCGAGGGGTTGGGCCACCTGCGCTTAAGCAGGGAGAAGAGTGTGACGATGCGCAGGCAGGCTGGGCAGATCAGCGCTAGTGAGGAAGCTGCATGCATCCCGACATCTGTACTGCAAGACACAACAAAGCATTGACCCTCGAGTTTGCTTTCTTATGCACACGATTTATCGCGATGCCAACCGTCGGTTCCAAGCGATACAGGAGTATCGCTGCCTGGTCCTCACGAAAAGGCCTGAGTTCTATCTTATCGTGGTCTCTACGTACATGTGAACTTAAGTCAACTTCCTAAGGCGAGATACGCACATTACATTAGACAATTGGGATCATGCTGCTTGGAGCTTTGGCGCCGAGTAGGCGAATGGAGTGGCACTCCAATCGATTCGCGACAGGGCAAGTTGGGTACACTCTATTCATCTAAAATGGCTAACTTTTTTTTGGAGCATCCTGTCCCTTTCAATTGAAGCTAACAATAATAACTCCGCAAGCAGCCCGGGCGACCATCATGGAAAATATACCATTTATTAGGATCTGGATGTTCAAGACCTCAAATCAACATTCAGCAAAAGCAACTGAGCCAGCTCTAGCGAGCGTATTCAGGACTGTCTCCTAATGCTCGAATGCCCGTGTTCCTTCCTAGATTGTCTGACGTTAACTAAAGACTGCAAGCTATCCCAAGACGACACAAATAGTACCTGGGATATTCCTTTGGGATACTCTTCTAGGCTGCTGTTCTGTGTTGGAATACTCTTCTGTACCTTGGATGCTCCTTTGGGATATTCTTAGGGTTAATACCTCGACTTGGGGACACAAAATCCGCAAGCCGAAGATATGTATATGGGTCAAAGATTGTTTTCGTTGAAATCGTCATGTTCCGACAGTTTGTTCCACCAAAGCAAGAAAGTCAGTAGAGCTCCACGACAGACCATAGTTCCGGAACAGAAACCTTGTTGTATGTACGGCAGAAGGGCATTCAACAAAAAAGAGTATTCAACACAGCAGAGTATTCCAAAAGAATATCCCAGAAGAATATTGCAGCATAGAACAGTATCCCGGCACAGAAGTATATCCCAAGACAGAAGTGTATCCCAAATAAACAAGACAGAAGATCACGTTGAGATTGTGCCATTCTGAAATGATCATCATGTTCTATTCAATCGTCGTATTTCGGAAGGATGTCCGTTCTAGACTGTTGGAGGCGGATTGGTTATCGAGATACACTTCTGTATTGGGACAACTTCTGTGACAGGGGACTCTTCCATGCTGGGCTACTCTTCTGTGGTTGGATACTGTTCTGTGGTTGGATACTGTTCTGTGGTTGCTCTCCAATTGGCAGCCAATAGTAAGTTCCTTCCGTGATAACGTTCATAGTTTCTTGCTCGATGATACCAACGACGCCTCCTAGATCTCTGGGTCGGGAGCTCAATGGCGACTACTGCAGTGGGGGAACTGGGTCGATTCAAGCACTGGTGTTGTGGTATCCAAGGACTCTCGAAGACGAGGTGGCCACAAACTGGATGTCTTGCTACGTCTCGGCATATGGGACATGTCGGAGCTATCCAGAAGGATCCATTAGGGCGATTGATCAATTCTTGAAACCAGGTTTGGATGCAGATGCTCCCGAACTTGTGGCCGCAGTGAAGCAAAACCTGTGTCTCCGCTTCTCCTTCATGGTTTGGTGTTCCAAATGAATTTTGGCAGATGATGCATTCATCATCTTGACTCGGAATAATCGAGCCACGACGCTCTTCATTAGTCGCTCTGGCGTCATGGCGATCGACTTCTTCGGTGAGCGGACCGAGTTGATGTTGGTGGCTACGGTTCCTTTTCCAACGGATTCTCTTCCGAATCATCACAAGAGCTTTTCGCAGCCGAGTCATTGGAAGATGCTTTTGGCAGCGAAGCTCTGTCGAATATTCGCATTCTTGATAGTAGTTGTAGTCTTCTTGATGTGTCTGCGGCAGCCTGTCTATTGATCAGCACCCGCTCTTTCGGCCCAGTTTGGAGTTTGTGCTGGAGCAATAGCTGCAAGACTTACAACCGTAACTACTGTCCCATAATATTTTGTTCAGGCGACACAAAGGTGAGACTTCAGATTGGAAACTAACAGAAAGATTTGTCTGCTGGGATCTGCCACAAGATCCCATTCGGTTGGCAGGATGCCGATAGCTGCGATGTAAGCAGCTTTAAAACTTGACTCGATTTATATGGACGTACTTAGGATGAAACCATGGCTGAGATCATATTGTAACGGAACCCAAAGCATGCCTAAATAAGTTCCATACATCATTCTGGAAGACTATACCGGAACTTTGGGGACAGTTTATTCTATGTCGTTCTCGATATTCACTTGAGCCTTTAGGATAATCGAACCCGCCCATTTACAGCAAGTGCTGCAATGAATATGGAAACGACGCGGTAGATAAAAGTATCCAAAATGCCACTTTGGTATCGATAATACGATGTGAAAATACGCCGTGTTTAATGAAAGCTTATAGCTCTAGCTTCTATATATCCTGGCTGACCTTCGAAGGTGCTTGAATACTCGTTTGTGCCTTAGTACTCTTTTGTGTGGGTTACTCTTCTGTGTTGGGTTACTCTTCTGTGTTGGGTTACTCTTCTGTGTCGGGTTACTCTTCTGTGTTGTGAACAAACAAAGACGTAGCCACGCTCGTTCCATCCCTGACTGCCCGCAGCTTCTTACATTAATAGCCAAGCTTTGCACTCGGGAGATGCTTACATGTACTGATCATTTTTGTACCCGTTTTGTCATCAAATGTCTCCTCTAGCGCCAGGAGGTTGGGCTGGGAATCCAGACTATTAATGTAAAAAGTTGCGGGCAGTCGGGGATGGAACGAGCGTGCCTAACTTACGTATTTGTTTGTTCCCAACACAGAAGAGTAATCCATCACAGAAGAGTGTCCAGATGATGTCGGGTATTGCACATCTTGTCTTCGTGCAGCAGGTAGCAAGTAGATCAATATTTTTGAATTACTTTTCCATTCCAAAAGCAAGGACCGTATTATAAAATTGTTTCTGCACAAGGATACGGACACTCCTATTCTTAATCCTAGTCAAAAGACGTCTCTGCCAGCAAAGCACGCATAGCAAGCTGTGCGGGGCCTCGCAGACCGGCTGGACCTCGTGCTTTGCGTAGAAATGGGTGCTATTCAGAGTCAGGCCGGTTTGCTTGGAGATCCCAACGAGCAGACGTACATTGAGAGGGGGCAAGTCGCCACTGTAGAGGATATCCAGAAAGTCTGCGCCATCGAACGTCCAGGTGTACATATGAGGACATGAAATTTTCATCAGTTGCTCCACATAAGATACCATAGACCGATACATCTCTTTCCTGCGGATAATGTCTGTCGTCGGTCGGTGTCGAAAGTCGAGAGCTGACTTGTCTTAGTGAACGCGAACATCTATCTCCCAATTTCTATAACGAAAAGTGAAGAGTTTCGGCTAAGGCACTTGGGATGCACACTTAGCTTGACTAGGCCGAACATGGAAAGACGAATATTTAGGATTCGAAGATCTATCGGTAGAGATAGGAGGTGGCTGATCGCGCACAGTACCTAGCGAGGTTCTTCTGTCAGTTATAGTCCGTGTGTACGATGCATGGCATGCAAGACAAAGCAGACCTGAGCTATCATGCTGGCTACTTCCGCCTCAGAGGCGAGAGGTAGGACAGCAAGGAGATCCATGTCGGCGTACTCGAACACAATGTCGGTCGATTTTTGATTGTAGTACAGCCCGAAGAAGCGTGCCACATTGATGTGATGGATGTCGACGAAGCTCCCAAAATCACTGATCGTCATTTGAGGTACGTCTTCCACTTTGACAATCCGACTGCGGTCTCGAAAAGATCTGCCGATCCATGCACCCGAGATTGAGCGCAGGCAGCAGTAGTCTGTCTCGGCGGAACCATTGATTGTAACGGGAGGGTAAGCACGAATAGGAATAAGATCTGAGTGATTGTAAAAGTCTGGCTTCCGCCTCAAAGCCATTCTTAATTTGGCGAAAGTTGTTTCTCTCGATAATGAGGATGAATGAATATTGAGAAGCTGAAGTACTATCAATACCAACCATGGACTGGTACCTTTGATCAGATTTGAACAAAATGGTGATGGTGAATTATTTATATTCCAATGTCGCACTTAAGGTGTCTGTTACGGAATTGTTTCTGGATGTATATATCTGCAGTGCATATTCTCAGTACTGTGTCAATTGTGCAAAACATCGTTGTCATTTACCTAGTGCAAACACCCTCCATATTTGGCTCTAATACACACTTCTGGAACGGCTGAGAAGTCGATTGTGTGAACCAAAACCATTTTGGATCGCCTAGTTGGAGCAATTATCTCCAGTCCATCCGACTACTTAAGCAGTGACTAATTACTGCATGAACTTGACAGTCCATCACACAAAGCTACCGTGAAGGGATCATTCAAAACTACCATCATTGACTTGAACTCTCCGCCTTAAGACTTATCAGTGCACGGTGGTAACGAAGATGGACATACCACACTACAAAAATGGCAAAAGGGTGACACAGATTGGTAAGCTCGAGATACGTCAACCGCTGTTGCGAGGCTCTGGCGGACAAGACAGTCAAGCATCTCCAGCCTCAGCATCAGTAGCTCCTAATCTCGCAACACGGCTTGGCCATGCGGCAAACTGAAACGCAAATGGCAAACGCTCTGCAGAGAATACGTGCCACGAGAGAAGGGCGCCCAAGAGGCTCGTCAACAGGTTGAACATATCCAACATTCAGTCCTCTAGAATCACAAGGCCGGTGCATCATTCCTCATTAGCTTTCGTCCAGAACCCCGGCCCACCCTCGGCCCACTATTCTCTTTCTCCCACACTACTCAATCTGGGCGGTACGGTTCGAGTGGCGGCGACAAAGGCTAAGCCTGTGGCGTGTGTCCACCTGAGATATTATCCTGCCCGAGACGCAACGCAAATAATGCACTGGTGTCGACGATTGCGACACGGCAACATAGTCACAGCGATTGAGAGCTACATGACTGACGACGCTTGCGTCGTTGTCTATGAGGAGGTGGCGGTCAGTCTTGACATGCTCATCCGATCGCTCGCATATCCTTCTGACGACGACATAGGTTGTATTATGGGACAGGTCAGTCTTGAAGCACCTTGGGAAAGGTCTCAGCTAATCTTCCTCAGATCCTTGACGCTCTAACTTACATTGAGAAGAGTGGGTTTCGTCTAACGGCCTTGACTCCTCAGATGATCCTCTTGACACACGATGGGGTGGTTAAAATCAGTAAGGAGCTTCCAAATGATGCTTCTCGGAAAGTGTTGCATTTGCAAGACAGACCAAAGCTGACAGATTTGCAGTGAGTTCGACCTATATCGACAAGGGCCCAGCCTCAGGAGACAGGGACATTTTAGATTCCCTTGCATCAATTCTGACGCAACTGTTGCACAAAAGTCCCCATGCGTTGCGTGAAAGATATATGGAACAGTCGCAGTCTGTACCATTTGGTGAGTCCCTCAAGGTTGCCCAATCACCGACGGAACTTTGTGACGTGAGTTTCTGGCCTACAACGCAAAGTCACTTCTAGTATCTGATAATATGCAGCATTCGTTTGTGCGAGGAAAGCGAGATACTAGTCAACTGGCCTGTTTGGTGCGTTTGGCAATGGTCTGCGTTGTCTCTGACTACATCTATGAACCTGGAGAGCAGGATGTGAGATCAAGCCCCGCCAAGTAGTTGAGTAGGATCGGATTATATAAGAGATGGAGGAACAATATGTGTGCAGCACTTGCAACAAGAGATACTCCCTTCCATCATGAGCCTTTCTCTGATAAAAGATTGCAGAAAGTGTATTCACTAGTAAGTTGTATGATCGTAACCTTGACAACGAGCTGCGCCAATCAAATATATCCTAATGGAAGGCCTGGCAATGGACCGTTTCACATACCACTGTAGCATCTCAAAAGTTTTCAAAAGCGAATTTGTACATCCATATTCTAATACCGAATCTCGAACTCCTCCGATACTGGGCACTCTATCTCAAAGACGGCCGTCACCCAAGCTCAACCTACGCTGACTTTGCGGTCATGGTGTTTTATTTATGGATGAGCCACTTGATTGTTTGTCAGGGTCACTATCGTGGACATAAAATAATTGTTCGGCCTATATTTCAGGCCCAGCTGCTGCTACGTTTGATTGTCTCAATTGCATCTTGTCTGCGCACGGGCGCTTTAGGAATTTGGCGGAGGATACAGACAGGTGAGAGTTCTTTCGTTCTCAAGTCGTATCTCCAGAGCTACAATTCGACCTTGGCCGAATAAGAATCTGGTTCTTCATTACGCGGAGTCATGCAAGTGCATCCGAGGAGGAAGGCGAATGGGCGTTTCGCAACCATTCAGCACTATTTTGCAAGAGCAAATATCTTCAGCATGTAAGGATGTGCCGGAATGTGGTGAGCCTCCCCCGTGATCCCATTAGAGACAGGCAATATGGCCAGCAGGGTGGTCCGCGCCGTGCAATGCTTAAGCAGCCCAATGTTACAGTACTGTGCAAAGTACGATCCATATGTTCTTTATGACGTCAAAGGTCTCGATTAGGACACTGGTCAAAGTCAATCCAGAAACGAGACTGGATGATTTGTTCTGGGTGGCATCAAGAGATTAAACGCAGTATATCTTGGATCTTCAGCCTAAGCTTAAACCTGATCCGGATATAGATCCAGATCCAGATCCAGATCCAGATTTTGAATTGGAAACCTATCTCGCGTGAGCATATTGTGGAACTTGCAAAGGAAATGATTACATATATATAAACTGTGCATGTACACACATGAAGGAAAAAGTGAGGCTGCACCGCACAAATACGATTAGCACAGATGGACGAGCTCTCAGCGATCTCTGTTTCTTACAATACTCATGTCATCACCGAGAAGATCTTTGATAGCGATATATGGGTTCAAGAGATACAAAAGCTTGGCCTCACGCTCCTTTTCTATGGTATAGATCTCGAAAAATTAGTACAGACCGAGGTGGTCGATCGAGGTGCTGCTCCATTATATATTGCTCTAGGCCTCGCCAACAGAGCCGAACCGAAACTATTTCCCGCCAAATACAGTCATGGATATCCATTTCTACCCCTCCTCTTTCGGTGTCTCAAGCCTTGGAAATGGTCCCAAGAAGGAAAGCATGCTATCATCATCACAGAATCGAACATCGAATTAAACATTAGTGAATATGCACTGTGTGGGCATATTGTGTCTACCCCCGCGGACAAAAGGCTCACAGCGCACCCGACTGAGACTAATGAAGCTAGGAGTTTTATTTGTTGTGGAACCCCAGATGCGGATCTTAGTTTCATGTGTTGTCACGTGGGGAAAAGAATCATTTTCGTTGTAACCCTATGGGGTTCTAAAGAAGCAAGATTGTTCCACGTGGGAAACGATACAGACACTGCCTGCAGATGCAATTTGGAGGAACGACTGGAAGCCTTTCAAGACCAACACAATCTGAACTTCCATGACATCCAAGATTTTTATTCCATGCCGCTATTAAGCCCGGCCACTATATTGGAACGAAAAAACGCAACTTGGGCGGACCGCGGCGGTCCCTTTACCCTGAAAGACAGCCAAAGCGAAACCAATAAAGGCAGTGCTGACGAACGAGGCGAAGCTGAAGGCTGGGTGAAACGAGGAAATGGGAAGAAGATTATCCTCAGATACGGACCGCCAAATGTGGCGAGATATCGAATAGTGCCAGCGAAGTACTATGAAAGCAAAAAACGAGTGGTTGTCAGCAAGTCTCCAACGCCTGAGTCATCTCTACCGCCACAACAGATACCTCCTGAGATCCAAGAGCTCGTGTTGAACCAGCTAGATTCGTCCACCATCATTTCTTGCATCCGAGCTGGTCTCTCGGTAAGAGAAACCATGTACAAGCACCTGTATGTGTGGAAAAGTATTTTCAGGCATGATTTTCAAGCATTAGAATACTTCTTGGGATCGAGTGGCAACGCGTATCTGATCGGTCTCGGAGCACAACAACTTTACATCGATAGCAGTTTCAGGTTCAGGGAATTGCGGCCAGCACTATCGGTCATTTTTTCATGGCCAAAACAGAGCATGGTCCCTGTGAATGACCAGAGATTCAATCACAATGGCTTTACAACAGTACTGCAGCCTTTTCTTAGGTTATATATTGCAAATACTCCAGACTGCCGCACTGTCACGATTAGCAACCCGGGCGACTTGATCGTACGAGAAGGCATGGAATTACAGATTCCATTCCTACGTTTCAGGGATCGCGACCGCATATTACGGAAGGCTGAGGTTCAGTATGAATGTATTCGGCCAGGTGGGATTGTGCCGGTCATACATCAGTATAAATTCATGATAGACGAAGAGTCATTCTGTCTTATTCAGGGCGATATGTCGGAAGAGCCGTGGCACTTGAGCTGTTAGACTGTATATAACCCTGGGTTTTTGTATATAAGCGGTTTTTTTAAAAAAACAAAAAAAAAAAAAACCTCGAAAGAGATCGACCATCATTCATATATAATCGAGGCAAGACTCTTGCTCTCATGTTACGGGAAGTCATGACCAGAGCTAGAACATCTCTGTAGGGTACATTCTGCAGGATAGAGCAGAGAATTTCGTTGGGCAGAACTAAGGCAAGATCAGCAGAAAGATTTTAACTTCAAATTAGTAAAAGAATCCTCCATATAACGTTATCACAAGAGGGAAAGAGACTCTGATTACCTTGCAAGTCGACTTCGCGTAGCGAATAGAGCTGATATCCCCCCTTTCGTTGAACATGTACAAAGGTCTATGCAATGTGGGACATACACTTGGGAAAGCCGCCTCTTTATATTATTTCATATCGTAACAATTAGATAGTTGGAATAACAGTAAAACCTCTCAGTCCATTACTTACTACTTCCTGCGTCTAAGTGTCAACCAGTGAGATGAGGGCTGTGTATCAAGCCATGGCAAGCGAGTTACGCGGTACTGGCCACTGGTACACTTGCGAGAATGGCCATCCATTCACGGTAGGGGAATGTGGAATGCCGATGCAAGAGGCCCGGTGTCCAGAGTGTGGTGGCCCGACAGGGCCAGGCGACAAGCACCGGCGGAACTCCAATGCATGCTGCCGCCTTAGGGGGGCATTTCAATGTTATTCAATTACTTCTTCACTATTGTACTGATATGCATGCATTAGATACCTGTGGATGAGAAAGGGATCGAGACATTAACGGATTGGTCTTTATGTATGGGCTCAAGTCGAAGTCAGGACGGAAACTCGAGAAATGGACTTGTACTAAGCGTCAGTTGCCCTCTAGGTGAATACTGTAGCCCGGGCGTAATAAATTGTTGTATTTGTTTGTGTGTGTTCGAGTTGTGTTACAAACAGAATCAAGACTGGCTTCTTGTCAGAGTGAGCCATCTGTCTGATCTGCTGGGATTTTCCAGCAGAAGCAGAAGCAGATGGCCCATCTGTCTGCTGAGTCCCTGGGCAACAGATGCAGATATCTGCTGAGTGATAATCTGGCAGATCAGATACTTGGCAGATAGCAGATCTGCCAGCAGATCTGCCGCAGATCTGTTGTGTCTATATATAGCAAGCAAACCGACTCACACCCGTATCAGCGCCGTCGCGCCCAGTCAACCAGCTCACGCGTAGTATCGTAATCCAACGCCGTATTCGGTAGCTTGTCTAGCAGATCAAGCGGTAATTCAGGCTTATACACGCCCACTTTACTCCAAGACCTGATAGATTGGCTTGCGCCAATAACGTGACGAGCAAGATGAGTTCTTTTGGCTGATACCATCTCACCCACGCTGTTGAATTGGCGCTCAGTTTCTGCCTGGGCTGAAGGGATGGAAAGGTAGTCCACCGCCATATAGGATAACGTTGGGAAACGCCTGGCGCCAACGTCACGCCACCAGCCCACTGGGTCGTCGAAGTAGGCCGATAGGTCGTTGATAGGCGCTGCCAGGTATTGTTCAAGCTCGTCGTCTGGCGTATCTTCAAGTCTAATTGACGTTGCCTTTTTACCTTTCCTCCTCTTAGCCGTTTGCTGCGTATCTTGTGTTCCTTGTGAATCAGGGGCCTCGCTGGCGGCGTCGGCTTGGTAAACTCGCTTCCGGCGTTGAAGCATTGTGAGTACTGGCTGTTGGTTGGCAGGGGTTGGTGCGTCGGAGCTAGACGACGGTCTGGGAGAGGATTAGCTGGAACGAAGATTAGTCACCACCGCAGCTTACCGAGTCTTATAGTCCTCAATCCATCTCGTCCTCAACTGGCCAAGGTAGTGGTCTCGCCAAGATTGCTGTTGCCGCTGAGGCTCAGCATCAAAAATGCCTTGCAATCCAGCCATCTTCATATTGGGGTTAAAGACTACGGCGGCAGCATAAGCCAAGTTGACAAGCTTGTCATAGTAATGTTTTAGTTTCCAAAGGCCTACCTTGATATAAGCCTTTAAGAAGCGGCGCTGCTGGTTACTCAGATTCGCGAATAGCTTTACGTTCTCTGGGATGGGATCTACAGCAGGGTTTTCAGGATCAATCCTCTCAGAATAGCGATTGCCAGCAGCGCAGTCCTCCAGGTGAAGAAGTAGGTATTCCATCTGTGGAAAATACTGATCAAGCGCACCAGCAGGTCCGTTGCCCTGAAGCTTTTTCGAAGCGACTTTGAATGGTTGGAGGATTTTCTGAATTGCTTCAACCACTCGCCAGTCCTGGGGACCCAATCTAAATTCAAGGATTGGTGGCTTATCACCCTGCTTCGATCCAGCACCTTCCCAGTGGTCTGTCAAATTCTGATGTAGCCGGTTGATTACCTGCTTTAGCTCCAAAGCGCACGCCGCCATGACCTCGTCGCTTTGCCACCGCGTTGCATTATTTTGGATCCATTCCTTGACTGTCGCTTGAGGGTCGAGATCGCGCTGAATCTGGCGGAGGGCGCCGACGAGCTGACTACTTCTGTGAACACTTAGTGGCCGGGCTCCCGTCGAAGGAAGAGGCGCGCATAGGATCGAAGCGGAGACCATCGAGTAGAAGCAATACAGTACATAAGAGACAGAATATAGGTGAGGATAAATAGTAAGTATCAAGCATTTATGGCAATGAGCCAAAATGTATTACTTCTGTCATACAAT
The DNA here is from genome assembly GCA_023078685.1 of Neopestalotiopsis rosae. NCBI lineage: Eukaryota > Fungi > Ascomycota > Sordariomycetes > Amphisphaeriales > Sporocadaceae > Neopestalotiopsis > Neopestalotiopsis rosae. Next base: position 1,781,144 of record JALGAS010000001.1, read on the forward strand.
ATTGCATGGTTTCTGGCGGTACGGCATCCACAAACTGAAGACGATCGACAATCTTAGCACCGTAGATCCTATTTCTAGTCCTACTTATCGATCACAGGTTTATGCACGCGTTGCCATGGTGATTATTGGTTCTCAAATTGTATGAACATCAAAGGAGAGAGATGCAATGGAATGAAAACTCTGACAGCGCCGGCCAATTCCCCGTCGCCGTCTCTGCGCGATGCAGGTGGTCTCTCGACTTGAATGCATACGCCCCTGTCGCCAGTCTGGGTCATATGCGTTGGCACCCTCTTGGCCAATAACATTTGGGGGGTCGGCCCGCTGCGATAGGGGATCACCGCGGCCCGTTCCATTAACTAAATTGGGACATTACTGACAGCAGCGAAACCGACCATGCATTTCTGTTCTTGTGGACGGACAAGCCAGTTTGGATGCATGATAGACAGATATCTCGCAGTAGCAGGCACGCGCGGTTGGCCAGAAAGGCCGCCTATCGCGGAGAGCAATCCCTGTGACGGATGCCTGCATGTGCCCCAGCTTATGAATGCGGGACATGTATGCGAGAGCCGAAATGGGGAGGCCGAGACAGGAATCGAGTTTTGTGTTAGGAGAACGTCCCTCTTTACCCCATTTCTACCACACTTGTTTCCCACCAGTCCCGGGAAATGAACAATCGCATATTTCTGGATTTATTCACATTTCACAATGCAAAAACAAGTAGCGGGTTTGAATCGTGCTGAGATGTTGGTCAAGTTGTGCCCTGACCCGAAGATACCTGCATTTGAACACCAAGGGGCATCAATTCAATGGCTCGAGAGACTCGACATGGATCGTGAAGACTCGGAGGCGGAGGGCGTGGTGTTCAAAGTAAAGATCAAGTCTCGGCTATATGCCCTGAAAGTAGTGAGCAACCTCCTTGACCCCCAGACGAGCTTCGATTTTTGACACCCGGACGAGTCTTCGCAACTTGCGCAGAATATCAAGTCCCTTATTCCAATTCTCACGCATCGTATCAATGAACCATGAAGTTGAACATCCAGCCTTATCCTCAATATCTCTCAATAGAGTAGATATCGCCGCTTGATCCTGCGATGAGGAGAAGACCTGTCTCACCACAAATAGCGGCTGGATAGCATGGACCAGAACAGCCCCGGAGCGTTCCTGACTCACGATGCCGCATACCTCTTGGGCATGTCGGTTGGTACGCTGCATGTCTTGCTGGTAGTAGCGCAGCCGTGCCGAGACCGATGACCGGATCGCCGTTGATTCCATGGGACGGTTGGCGTAGAGCAGTATGCTGGCCATGTGGTAGGACAAAAGCGCGCTGTCTGCTATTCTCGGACGGCTGCGAGCATCTGCCTTATGGCAGGCCGAGTGCTGTCAGGTGAAATTCACCAAGATTTATCTTACAGACTCGAACTTTAGCTTCACTTCACCTAAGTTGGATGGCCATGACGACTGCATGAATTTCCTGGAAAGCCTACTGCAATTCACGTGGGAGAATGAATCCGAGATCGATCAAAGCAACTGCAATGCCTATGGAATTGCTAGTGAAGTTCAAGCCACTGCCTCGTATACCCTTGAACCATTTGACGACGGGAATTTCCGGAGTCAATCGTCGAGCTCGATGCAAAGTGTTCGAAAACTTGAAGAAGGATTGGCTGATAGTTCTTGTTGCTGACCACGAGAGTAGTAGTCCGGTACGTTAGACACTTTTGGTTGGTACACACTGACATGATAGATGATCCTTATTCCGCGTTGTTAATAGATTGAATAGAACCTTCAGACCCAAATTGTGTGGTTTAATGAAGACGAGACACATTTATGTCGAGTTGAGGTCCGCCATGGCACATCAAAAGTTATATAAGAAAATAGGTTATCGGTTCGAATGTTACCAGCTGCACTGCTTGATAGTACGTATCAGCAATTGCAAAATGAAATCCTTCGATTGATCCCATACTGGATTTCACCGTAACTACTACACTAACCAATCACTGGGAATCAAAGCCTTTTGCTTCCCATGAGGCTTATAATCTCAAGACTGGGATTCTGTAATCCTTTGCGAAGAGAAGGCAAGTGTTTTCTCTCTTTTCTGGCTCGTAAGCAGTTTGTCATAATGCAACCACAGCCGTGGTAGGAATCTGATATCCTGGGTACAGTGAAGCTTAATTTCCTCAGAGAGTGGACGCGTAGCTACCGCCACGTTCCGGAGCGAAAAGCCTCACACCCTTTTCTTTAGCATCTTTCTAGGCAGCTTGCTCTTTGGTAGGAAGCACATCTTCTCTATGTTGTGAATTCCTCTTAGGCGTGACAGGTGGCTAATGAGAAAGTAGGATTCCTTCAGCTTCTACCACTTTTGCCAGCTCCAGCGAAATATTTTGACACAACAAGGTTTCCTTTCTCTTCAGTGTACACTCCCCTCTGGTTCTACCTTTGTCATTATTAAGCGAGTTGACAGCTATCTTCTCCTGCGGCTGGAAACAAATGGGTGATGCAAGGACGTGTTTCTCGGCTCTGCTCTCTATACATTCTCCCGGATTGGTTATTGACGGATCGTTGTTACAGTCCATATTTGGCTGTTCGGTTCGTCGCCTTTTTCTGTACGATTTAAGCCATGATGTCGGGATCACGTCACAGAAGTCTCGCTTTCGTCTTGAGTGATCGATATTTTGTGGAGGCTCGCTGGCACGAGTAGGGGTGGCTTGGAGAATCTCAGGAGATGACCACAGAGGAATGAGCAATATCTGGTCATTGCCTTGCTTGTAACAGTTGATTTTGACGAGAGACATATCGGAAGGAAACTGCAGCTGCCGTAACAGTATTGCTCGAGATCAGGATCAGAGGATGGAAGGCGTGATGGAGAGGGCTCCGTGTGTGTAGGAAAGAAAGCACCGAAAGGCAATGGAAGACAAATGCTGCGATGGCAGATTTATACATGAGTTCCGCGATCAGTCGGCTCAACTTATCTCCGTTTTAATACACGACTGACCTCTGTATTGATTGCTGATGCTACAGTTGCTAGCGAAAGCAGTGTCCTCTCCTTCTACACTTTCGATTCCTGTGCACGGACCTCATGACAGGGATGACTGCTGACTCTATGTATACTGTCATTGACACAAGTATAGGTCCGGTTTTGGATCACTCGCCTATATGCATATTAATCTATAAAAGGAACTGCCTCCCCTACTGAACTAAAACAGCCTGCTATATAAATAACATACCCTCATATTGCCTCTCTGGCATCTGCTAGCAGATTTACGGAAATATGTAAACTGTAATCATTAGTTGCAAGTATTTCCGATTTGATAGCCACAACATGCTCAAGGAGGACGACTGCTTTCTGGGCCTCTCCGTAAGCCAGGTATGCGCTTGCGAGCGTATGTTGTGACGACAGTCGATTATGATCCCGCTCGTCCAGCGTCTGCTCTTGAACCGCCACCACACACTCGAACAGCACGATCGCCTCCTTGATCCGCCTGTCGGACAGGTATGCGCGTGCGAGCTCGTGTTGTGACGCCAGTCGAGAGTGATCCCTCTCGTCCAGCGTCTGCTCTCGAACCGCCACCACATGCTCGAACATCACGATCGCCTCCTTGATCCGCCTGTCGGACAGGTATGCGCTTGCGAGTGCGTGTTGTGACGTCAGTCGAGAGTGATCCCTCTCGTCCAGCGTCTGTTTGTGAACCGCCACCACATGCTCCAACAGCACGATCGCCTCCTTGATCCGCCTGTCGGACAGGTATGCGCGTGCGAGCTCGTGTTGTGACGCCAGTCGAGAGTGATCCCTCTCGTCCAGCGTCTGCTCTTGAACCGCCACCACATGCTCCAACAGCACGATCGCCTCCTTGATCCGCCTGTCGGACAGGTATGCGCTTGCGAGCTCGGATTGTGACGTTCGTCGAGAGTGATCCCTCTCGTCCAGCGTCCGCTCTCGAAACGCTACCACGTGCTCGAACATCACGATCGCCTCCTTGATCCGCCTGTCGTCCAGGTAAGCCCTTGCGAGCCAGTGTTCAGATGTCAATCGAGCCGGATCCGTTTCAGACATCTGATCTCTCCTCCAGCTAGTTGTCTCTTCTAAAGCCGCTACCGCTTCTTTAAACCGTCTGTCTTGAAAGAAGCATTGCCCAACTCGGTAAAACAAGTCGTACCTCTCCCGTACACGGTGTTTTTCGCTCTCGCGAAGTGCCCGCATAGCGTGTGGCAGATACGCCCTCCAGCGGTCGCGATTGACCTTGTCGCTCGACGGAAACACTAGGTTTAGTTGATGAACAGCACCCAGTGTCGCCTCTGCCGCTCGATTGTGTCGCTGGTTCCAGATCCTCGTTGCTATATGCACCAGCCGATGCATTTCAAACGTCTCTCCATCTTCTCTGTCGACCAGAAACGCATACCCACAAAGCGTGCCGATCGCATGTTCTCTCTCTTCTGCCGTCTCCATTTGAGGTAACAGCGAGACGGGAATGCTCTTCGGCTCGATGCATGCTATGAACGAAAGCAGTTTTATGGCTGCACGATCCGAAAGAGAGATCCGATCAAAGGACACTAACCAGGTCGTCGCCACCGCCCGCTGCGATGCTTGGAAAAGAGACCCGTCGCGGAACTCCCGGCTCAGCAGGCCGACCATGTCTTGCTCCGTGCCACGCAACAGACAAAGGTAAGAACTAATGGACGCCTGCCGATTCCGATTCAGGTAAGCAGCAGCCTGCGCGATGGCCAGCGGTAGGCGCACGAGTTCATGCAGGAGCTCTGCAGTGATCATTTCATCCTGAAGCAGCTGATGCCGGCTGAGCGACTTTTCTAATAAAGTCAAAGCCTCTTCGGAACTCATTTCTGACATATTGACTACGTCAGGCCCCGCTACGTCGACAGCCACATCTGGGGATCGTGTAGTGATAAGAAGCACGCAGTTCCCGCTCTCTGGCAGATACTGGTATTTGCCAGCTTCGGATATTGCATCAGAGGTGGAGTCAGTACTGGACTGTCCGTACAGGAAACTTTCGTCGTCAACATTGTCGACGACGAGAAACCACTTGCCATTATCTTCCGACTCCAAATGTTGTCGAACCAGCTCTCGAGGATCTTCGTCCTTGTTGTTCGCTTTGATCCCTAATCGCCTAGCAATCTCCACATATGCCTGGTCGAAGCTTGTACGACTGTATGCGGAAACCCACAAAATGGAATAGCCGGGCTGATTCTCTTTTACCCAGTATGCAAACTGCAGCGCCACCGACGTCTTACCTACGCCTCCAAGCCCTAGCACTGCAAGCTTCTGACAATCCGGCTGCTCGAAAAGTTTTCCCTGGAGGCGTTGAAGCACTTCGCTCCGTCCGGTAAACTTGCGGTTCTGCGGAAGGGGGATATGGCAGTGCCGTGGATGCGTTTTCCTGATTTCTTGAGATGGTACATTGCCTTGGTACGTTCGTTAGCAGGAGACAAAAAGACGCGAAAACGAACAAAACTATTTCTTATTGTCTGACTGCCTAGCATTCGTCCTTATGCCTGACTCCCTTGCAGGCCAGCGAATCGTCTTTCGAGCTCGTCGTCTGCCACTGTATTCTCCTCCGTCTCCCCTTTCGTCCCTAGAGATATCACAGACGGTATGGCAGGACACTCACTCGTCTTTAGGGCCTTCTCCAAAACATCTAGAATGTTGCCTTGCACCAGTTCGAGGTTGTCTTGATCGTCTCGATCTGGCCCGAACTTGCAGACACTGCTATGGTTTGCGTTCAGCTTGACCACATTCTCCCGATCGCCTGGCAGGCCTAGCCGCGCACTTTCCCTTGGGACGATCTATAACAGACGATCAGTATTTCAAGACCAGACTATTTCAAAGAAAGAACACAACAAGAAATGCAACTCACATTATCTTGGGCCCCCCAAAACGACACAATGTCGTAATCGAGCAGGCGGTGCCGCCAGTGCTCATGCATGATATCCGAAAACATGCTGCCGCTCTTGAGCACTTCCAAGACGTCGTCTCCCTTCTGGAAGCCTGCTTTGGTCGCAATCTTCGCCGCGACACCGCCAAGGCTCACCAACTTCCCGTCTCCGCCATTGTGCGGCGTTGCAAAGAACACCAGGCCTTTCGTGGCGCTTTTGATGCCTTCGTAATTGGAATTGTTATGCGCGTTGATCAGGGCCTGTTTGATCAACAAGCCGCCCATGCTGTGGCCGAGCAGGATGATCGGTCGGGTCTCGGCGTTACGTCTCTTTATTCGGATTGCCTCCAGCAGCTCGTTCGCCTTGCCGATGAACGTGTCTCGGTCTTTGCCGTAGACCGCCGTCGCGTTGTACTCGTACAGGAAGATGCGCGTCTCGGGCAGAACGGTCGGCAGATCGTCGCGCAGCCACAGCCGGCCGGCGTCGCCCGCCGGCGTGCGCCACGTGTCCCATGCGTGGTCGGCATCCTTCTTGCTCCGGGGGTTGAGGCCGTGAACCGCGATGAGGCTAAATGCCAGAGAGAAGGGAGACAGAGTTAGTGGAGAAGGAAACCTTGATGGGGCGGACGGAAAGGTGCTCACTCCACTTTGACTTCTCCGCTAGCTGTAGCGTCGCCGTCGACTGCCGGGAAGAGCTGTCGCAGCGGCTGCCGTCGTGTAAATCCTCTGTACCGTATTCTCTCACCAGAAAGTGCTTACCATGATTCCTTGCAAAGCCAAGTGTACCTATTGTTTGTAACATGAAGATGTATTGAAGATGTATCGAAGAATAACTGGAATTGTAGTTACAGTGACTTTGAAGTTGTCATTGCCGCCAGCCTTGTGCGGCTGACATGAACTCTCTACCCCGCACCTCCTCACCTCCAATGATACAGTGCTTAGCTGCGATTCTCAAGCTGATAGACTCGAGTGATTTATCCCTATCCAAGAACAATTGCCCAAATTATTGAAAGAACAACATAGTATGAGTTGATCCTACACCACATTTCATCTGATTTGTCTCCCCACACTAGCACAATCATGCTGATGGATAGCTTCTCGATGGCTTGTGTGGGTAGTACAGTCGAGCAGTTCCTCTTTAAAGTGACCTGGGGCATCATGCCGAGGGCTGATTGCTAGGGCGAGTCATTTGAGTCAAGGGTCACCGAGTGGGTCGAACCATGTAGAAAAGAAGCTCCCCTTATCCGTCGTTCAAAGCCAAGCCTTTAGCTTCGCATTAGCGCACTAGCTCTTGCCGAGCCAGGCACCGTTTTCCCGTGGACACGATGATTTGAGAGAATCGGCCACCTCCAGAGTTGCACGCAGCGGCCACAACGAATTTTACTCTCTAGTCTCCCGAGTCTTCAGTCTCCAGTAAGAAGATCCCTTTGATTTTAGCCCTTGGTGCTCATGGATTGCTGTTTCGCCAAAAAGAAGTGATAATATAGTATTGCAGCCCCAAGGTATTGCGGCATTCGTGCTACGTGAGCATTCTTGGCAGTGCACCGCACAGCTAATCGTCCAAGGCGAGGAATTTGCTGACTTGAGAATGTGAGAGACTCTTTATGGGGCCTCGCTGGCCCTTATTACCGAATGTCCATGCACCCTGTTTTCGAGTCATCAAGCAAATATGGAGAGCTTTCAAGCATGGGAACTTTGCCAATTCCAACAAAAAAAAATTGTCATCAGTAATCCGACCTTTGTTGTGGCAAGAGCATGTGTCCCTTCTGATGACAATGGTGACCCACAGCAGTTGGCAAAGTTGCACAAAGTGGTTTGGCTGACAATGCAGGAACGCCCCACTTGGAAGAGTACGTGGAATGGGAGGAATGCCAGAGCTATGTAAGTGATGACCGAGCCTGGCATGCAGCCCAAAATAAGATGTTTGCATCGAATAGTCAGCAACATGCTAGGTACTGGTCAGTAGGGAGAGCTGACGCAACTCTTCCTTAGCTTCTTGCTTGGTCGACACATGACTGCGACCAGTTTCTCCAGTCCATGCAAGCGACTGAGCAGGGATGATGTGGTTTTCGTTTGCTTCTGCTCCTTAGCTAGTGGGTGTATGGAATGGTCGGCGGACTGGTCTCTTGGATGGCTTCCTGTAAGGGATGGTCGTGGGACATACAGTAGACGAGCCCTTTCTGGCTCTAGACGCTATCGCTGGTTGGGAGCAAGAGAGCTTGCAAGCATGGCCAGGTTCCGAATACAGAATTGTACTGTATCCGGACTGGAAGACTGGAAGACTGGAGCCAGGAATGGATCGATCTTTGCGCTCACATTCAGGTCGTGCTACAGTACAATTCTGTACTCCTGGTGGAGCCATGTTTGTCTCTGGACACCATTTGGGCCCTTACCGCTCAAATCCAGAATCGGATGCGATGTTTCGTTGTATGGAACCATGTTGTCTCGTTCTTGCTGCGAGGTGGCACTTGACTGTACACTTAGGAATGCAGCAGAGAGGATCTGTCGCAACCCGAAAGCATGGCGCCGAGGCTGGCTGAATTTCAGCTCGAGATGATCGAGGCAATGATGCACGACAAGTCGCTGAATGACAAACAAAGAGCGAAGAATGCGGGTTGCAGTACCCGGGCCATCCGGAGAATTCGACTGAACATGAATTGTTTTGGGTCTGCAAGAGCACCACCAATTACCTCCGGACGTCCTCGAAGTATCACGCCGTCTATGCTACAGGCATTGTGTGATCGACTTGTCGAGAAGCCCTACATGTACCAAGACGAGATGGCAGTATTCCTCTGGGACGAGTTCGAGATCATGGTGACGACACACAGCATCAGTAGAGCGTTGTCTTCCATACTGTGGTCAACCAAGAATATGCGACGAATTGCCAAGGAGCAGAATGCTGATGTGCGAGACCTGTATTTGCACAAACTATCTGCATTCAAGTCGTACCAGCTCGTGTACATCGACGAGTCGGGATGTGACAAACGAGCCGGATTTAGACGAACAGGCTGGTCACCACTTGGTGTCACACCGGTACAGGTAGCTAGATTCCATCGTGAGCGTCGTTCACAAATTCTGCCGGCCTACGCGCAGGATGGTATCACGCACTTTCGTGTATTTCAAGGATCGACAGATGGTGAAGTCTTTGAGGAGTTTCTTGAAGAGCTGCTGCCACACTGTGGTAGATGGCCTGAGCCCAAGTCTGTACTGATCATGGATAATGCTTCCTTTCATCGCTCGGAAAGAATTCATCAAATGTGCAACGAAGCTGGAGTCGTGCTTCTCTATCTTCCGCCGTACTCGCCAGACTTGAATCCTATTGAAGAGTTCTTCGCTGAGCTCAAGAGATTCATCAAGCGTAACTGGCAAGACCATGCAGATCTGCCACAGCAAGACTTCGCAGCATTTCTTAAGTGGTGTGTTGAGACTGTAGGCGCAAAAGAGAAAAGTGCGCATGGTCATTTCAGACATGCTGGTATCGAGATTGAAGAACCATGAAATAAAACTTTTTTTTTATTTTTTTTTTTATTTTTTTTTACTTTTTTTCTTGACTAGATAACCTGGAACTGGCCAATCGTCCCTCACCATCCTTGCATCATCCGTCGCACTCTATACTCTGATCCCTGATGACTCCGATAGATCGTCTCCGGTGCCATTCAAATTGGCCCATTCCTCGATATCGCGAACGAATCGTTGCGCAACACCCAACTTCACACCTTTGTCCACGAAAAATGTAGGATTTTGTGCTTCATGGACCAGTTCGAGGTCGAGCCCTTCATCTAGCGTGATGTCGCAAACTTTTTGATACTCTCTCCGCAGTGCTATTCGCGTGACCCTTGAGGCGAGCCAGTCGCAATAGTCCTGCACCGCCGCGTCAAGGGGCCCAGGAATGCTGAGCTTAATGCGGGCCCGTGCCGCATGCATTCCCGCAGACGGCGGCGTTTGTGGGGACGAACCCACTGCAGCTGTGGTTTCTGTCACCGCACTTGGCAGCACATTAGTAATATTGATCGGCGGGTATTTACCCTGCGATCCTCTATTTTGACGTTCCTGGAACTGTTGATCTTCCATGTAGAGTTGTTCTCGCAGGTCTTCCGGCACGTCGTCATGCGATTCCAACACATTTCCATCACGCACGTACTGAACGAGACGGACCATGTGGCGAGTTCTCAGCTTATACCGCTTTTTGGTGGCGCTGTCTCGCCAGCAGTGTGGCCCTACATCGCACGGAGGTCCGGGGCATCGCATGAGGCCATACACAAAGCGCCAACAAGAGGGATCCCCCGAAGCATCACGGTGCCCGTCAAGTTCTTGCAGCATCAATTCGGTAGCAGATCCAGCTTGTCCACTCGTTCTCGTTCGGGGCCCCTGTCGCCCAGCCGTTCCTGGGGCAGCCGCCTTCTCGACGAAATTGAAGGATAAGCTGATGCACAGATGCTTGCCAAGACGGAGTAAATCACTCCAGCCTCGTAGCTGCTTATCTACCAATGCCCAGTCGATATCTAACCCATCATAGCGTTTCACAAGCTTCCGCTTGCCCGTTACCGACACAGTCACTTTGGTATCGTCCGCTTCGAACGATTTATTAGCCGGAAGCTTCTTCTGTAGGACCGTCTTGACCTTCGAGTGTAGCGTAGTATCCCAGTATTCCTTGGGGGCGAGGACAACGTTTTGTTCCGTATCTTCAGCTTTGTTTCTATGGTTCAGGTTGATCCTCCATTCGATCGAATACTGGATTCGGTGAGGTCGCTCCGCCTCGTCCGTCGTATCCTCGCCGCAGTCACTCAGAGCGATGAAGGAAAGCTCACCGTACGATTCTGGTTGCGAAGACGGTAAATGATCACTCCTGTGAGTGTGAGAGGTGCCAGGTGTTTCCGGCACCGGGCTTTCGTTGTCATAGAAGCCAAAGGATGGGGACGGCGACCAAGCATCGTCTTGATTCCAGGAGGGAGTTCCCAAGTCGGCGATTTGCATAATTGTAGCAATAAGTCAAGTGCTGTAATGTTGCGTGAAAGCCAGTCACTTTCAGAAGATCTGGTCATCAGAAGGTCTGGTTTTAAGAAGATCTGGCGGACGCATTTTCACAAACAAATTGAACCCCAGAGAAGCCAGTGACCAGGCAGACGTGCGGGTCCCTTTCAAGAACAAGAACAAACAGACGTAGTGGGAAGCATGGCCTAAGCTTACAACCCTCTATCCCTTGCATCCAATTATCATGGGAAGCATGTCAGCGTGAACCATGTTGCCGTTGGATGAACCTCGCGATGGACTGGAGTCGCCATGGAAAACGATGCACAGCCCGCTTTGACGTCCTAATCCATTCGGCCCTGTAGATGGATTCAGCAAATGTTACACTAAGTTTGCAAGCGACGAACGCTAGCTTCATCGCATGAATTCTTAACGCTGATTGGTTGGGCGTATCCGGCGCGGGGTCGAGAAGCTGAGCACGACTTCAACATCGTAAGGCTGGGCCGTAGTCGACGACATGCCTTCCACATCGCAATCAGCCTCAGATAAGATTCGGGAATAAAGCGAGGTTTGTAGCTGTCCTGATAAAATCATGGTGAGCGCAATCATCTTTTTGATCAGGTTCAGAACTAACGATGATAGCCGCTACGACAGCTCTTCCCGCCAGTCGACGGCGACGCTACGGCTAGCGGTAAAGCCAAAGTGGAGTGAGCGCACATCTCCCGTCTGTCCCATCAAGGTTTCCTTCTCCACTAACTATTTCTCCCTTCTCTCTGGCATTTAGCCTCATCGCAGTCCACGGCCTCAACCCCCGGAGCAAGAAGGATGCCGACCACGCGTGGGACACCTGGCGCACGCCGGCGGGCGACGCAGGCCGGCTGTGGCTGCGCGACGACCTGCCGACCGTCCTGCCCGAGACGCGCATCTTCCTGTACGAGTACAACGCGACGGCGGTCTACGGCAAAGACCGAGATACGTTCATCGGCAAGGCGAACGAGCTGCTGGAGGCGATCCGAATAAAGAGACGTAACGCCGAGACCCGACCGATCATCCTGCTCGGCCACAGCATGGGCGGCTTGTTGATCAAACAGGCCCTGATCAACGCGCATAACAATTCCAATTACGAAGGCATCAAAAGCGCCACGAAAGGCCTGGTGTTCTTCGCAACCCCGCACAATGGCGGGGATGGGATTTTGGTCAGCCTTGGCGGTATAGCAGCTAAGATTGCGACCAAAGCAGGCTTCCAGAAGGGAGACGATGTCTTGGAAGTGCTCAAGAGCGGCAGTATGTTTTCGGATATCATGCAGGAGCACTGGCGGCACCGCCTGCTCGATTACGATATTGTGTCGTTCTGGGGGGCCCAAGATAGTGTGAGTTGCTCTTCTTTCTTTCTTTGTTTCGTTCTTCGAAATAGCCTGGTTTTGAGATACTAATTGTTTGTCAAAGATCGTCCCAAGGGAAAGCGCGCGGCTAGGCCTGCCAGGCGATCGGGAGAATGTGGTCAAGCTGAACGCAGACCACAGCAGTGTCTGCAAGTTCGGGCCGGATCAGGAGGACCAAGACAACCTCGAATTGGTGCAAGGCAACATCCTAGACGTATTCGAGAAGGCCCTCAAAACGAGTGAGTGTTTTGCTATGCCGTCGGTGATGCCTGTGACAAACATGGATGCGGCGGAGGATAAAGCGGCAGACGACAGGCTCCGAATACGATTCGCTGGCCTGCAAGGGAGTCAGGCATAAGGACGAATGCTAGGCAGTCAGACAATAAGAAATAGTTTTGTTCGTTTTCGCGTCTTTTTGTCTCCTGCTAACGAACGTACCAAGGCAATGTACCATCTCAAGAAATCAGGAAAACGCATCCACGGCACTGCCATATCCCCCTTCCGCAGAACCGCAAGTTTACCGGACGGAGCGAAGTGCTTCAACGCCTCCAGGAAAAGCTTTTTATCCAGTCAGACTGTCAGAAGCTCGCAGTGCTAGGCCTAGGAGGCGTAGGTAAGACGTCAGTGGCACTGCAGTTTGCGTATTGGGTGAAAGAGAATCAGCCAGACTACTCTGTGCTGTGGATATCGGCGTACAGTCGCACGGGTTTCGACCAGGCATATGGGGAGATTGCCAGGCGTCTAGGGGTCAAAGCGAACAGCAAGGACGAAGATTCTCGAGAGCTGGTTCGACAACATCTTGAGTCAGAAGAGAATGGCAAGTGGTTTCTCGTCGTCGACAATGTTGACGACGTAGACATCCTATACGGGGAGTCTGACCCCGACTCTGACACTGACTCCGACTCCGATTTTGATGGCGCATCCGATCATGGCATTTACCAGTACCTGCCAAGGAGCGAGAACTGTGTCCTTCTATTTACCACGCGAGTATTGAAGGTGGCCACGCTGTTAGCAGAGAATCACGTGGTCGAGGTAGAAGCAATGTCCCCCGGAGAGGCAAAGGCTCTGATGGAGACGTCTCTTACGAGTAAGCAGCTTCTTCAGGATGAAGACAAAGCTAAGGAGCTTATGAAAGAACTTACGCACCTCCCCTTGGCCATCGCACAGGCTGCCGCATATTTTAATTGCAACCCTCACTTAACTATCGATCGTTATCTGGAAATGCTGCATGGCACGGAGGAAGATATGATCAGTCTGCTTCGCGAGAAAATCCGTGCCGATACTCTATTCCAGAAGTCACAGCGAGCAGTAGCGACAACCTGGCTCGTATCCTTTAACCAGATGCAGCTGCGACATAAAGACGCCACTGAAATCCTCTCATTTGTGTCCTGTATCGAACCTAAGACAATTCCGCGCTCGATCCTGCCTCAGATGGCGACGCCAAAGAAGACAGAAGACGCGATCGGCACGCTCTGTGGATACGCATTTCTGGTTAGTAGAGAAAATGGAGATATATTCGAGATGCATCGGCTGGTGCATGTAGCGATAAGGAATTGGAACCAGCGGTATGATCGGGCGACAGAAGCGACATTAGGTGCTATCCGTCAACTGAATGTGGTGTTTCCGTCGAGCGATACGATGAACCGCGGCCGCTGGAGGGCGTATCTGCCACACGCCATACGGGCGCTTCGCGAGAGTAAGGAGCACCGTGTACAGGAGAGGTACGATTTGTTTTACCGAGTGGGCCAATGCTTCTTTCAGGACAGACGATTCAAAGAAGCAGTGGAGGCTTTGGAAGAGGTGGCTAATTGGAGGAGAGATCAGATGTCTGATATGGATCCGGCTCGGGTAATATCTGAACACTGGCTCGCAAGCGCATACCTGTCTGACAGGCGGATCAAGGAGGCGATCGTGATGTTCGAGCATGTGGTGGCGGTTCGAGAGCAGACGCTGGACGAGAGGGATCACTCTCGACTGGCGTCGCAACACGAGCTCGCAAGCGCATACCTGCAAGACAGGCGGATCAAGGAGGCGATCGTGATGTTCGAGCATGTGGTGGCGGTTCAAGAGCAGACGCTGGACGAGAGGGATCACTCTCGACTGGCGTCGCAACACGCGCTCGCAAGCGCATACCTGGACGACAGGCGGATTAAGGAGGCGATCGTGATGTTCGAGCATGTGGTGGCGGTTCAAGAGCAGACGCTGGACGAGAGGGATCACTCTCGACTGGCGTCGCAACACGCGCTCGCAAGCGCATACCTGCAAGACAGGCGGATTAAGGAGGCGATCGTGATGTTCGAGCATGTGGTGGCGGTTCGAGAGCAGACGCTGGACGAGAGGGATCACTCTCGACTGGCGTCGCAACATGCGCTCGCAAGCGCATACCTGGACGACAGGCGGACCAAGGAGGCGATCGTGATGTTCGAGCATGTGGTGGCGGTTCAAGAGCAGACGCTGGACGAGAGGGATCACTCTCGACTGGCGTCGCAACACGAGCTCGCAAGCGCATACCTGGACGACAGGCGGACCAAGGAGGCGATTGTGATGTTCGAGCATGTGGTGGCGGTTCGAGAGCAGACGCTGGACGAGAGGGATCACTCTCGACTGGCGTCGCAACATGCGCTCGCAAGCGCATACCTGGACGACAGGCGGACCAAGGAGGCGATCGTGATGTTCGAGCATGTGGTGGCGGTTCGAGAGCAGACGCTGGACGAGAGGGATCATGATCGACTGGCGTCACAACACGAACTCGCAAGGGCCTACCTAGCTGATGGTGAAATTCAGGAAGCAGTCGTCCTTCTTGAGCATGTTGTGGCTATGAAATCGGAAATACTTGCGCCTGATGATTACAGTCTACATATTTCAATAGATTTGCTAGCAGATGCCAGAGAGGCAATATGAGGGTATTTCATTTATATAGCAGACTGTTTTAGTTCAGTAGGGGAGGCAGTTCCTTTTATAGATTAATATGCATATAAGCGAGTGATCCAGATCCGGACCTGTACTTGTGTTGATGACAGTATACATAGAGTCAGCTATCATCCCTGTCATGAGGTCCGTGCACAGGGAGTGGAAGAGTAGAGGGGGAGGACACTGCTTTCGCTAGCAACTGTAGTATGAGAGCACATTAACCATCAGGGTTCCCCTGGGAAGTATCATGGTTGAACGGGTTTGAGAGGTATTTTCCAAGAAACACGAAAAAGTCAACTCGGATTTCGTCACTACTCGACCTTTCTTATCCTTCCGCGCTATTCTGGTGAGTATCTGGAAAGGTGGCCTGTACATGATTCCGGATCCTGTGACGGTAGCTGCAACGGGTGAAACGTTATCATAGCCTTATTGTCTGCAACGGAACCGGCTTCCGCCTTTCTGGACTGGAATGGTATCCATTTCCGGCGCTGACACGATGATTTTATTTGCTGACTTATTGCATGCGAGGGGTTACCGACTTGCGTATAAATATGTAGCGACTCGCTGATTCTGAAAATCATCGCATGCTGGCAAACTTCACAATACTCCTCTGCAGGGTAGATAAAATAATCTGAACTACAAGCAGTCTGGAAATTTTGAGCGTTCGAGCGAACGACCACGACGATATGCCTTTGATCATTTACTACCTTGTCATGTAGTACCGTGTGGCCGTCATGGGCAAGTCCAGAGTTTGTCTCTCCTCCGCTATTTCTGGATCGCTAGAGTCAATTTGCGTGACAAACTTGTACATCCAGTTTCCCGTTTAGGATGCGCTTTTTTCTTTCCTTGGAAGATTCCGCAATAGAACGTAATTCTGTGGTACGGGCTTCAATCCTAGCTCTCATAGCACGAAAGCAGCGTCCTGGAGACACTTTTGTACAGTTTCGTGTCGACTTCCCACATCCGTTTCAACCCTCTTCATGAATACCTTGGAATGTACCGATGCATATTTTTCCAACAAAATGCGGTGTGCCATCGTAGCGGATCACGGTCATAAGACCCGTATCGGTCAGATTAACCTCCCTCTCTGTTGCCACTCTTTCCTAACCTCACAGGGCAGGAACAGTAAACTACACGATCTACGTCAAAGAAGTCAAGAAGCGCTTATCACCGAGTCTTAACCGTTGAGACCATGAGCACGCCCGAAAAGGCATTTGCGCACGATCCTGAAGCATCAAGAAATTCACGAGGCTGTATGGGATAACAACACTTTGATCATCAATGAGTTTGCTGCCGCACACTAGGAAATGCCAATCTGTGCCGTACGAAAAGAATAATTTTCTTATCCTATCTGCTTGTTGTTGCAATAATTCAACACCCCGACAGTCGATCGACAAGTGCAAAATTATAAGAGCGCTCGTGCGAGGGATTTCTCAAGACTTATTTAAAAACCAATAAGCTCTCTCTAAGTTACTTGGGGTTGCTCTAAGAGCTGATGGAAAGCTAGCATTCAGTAGCAAGAATGGGCCATGAATTCATGGAGCAGATCAAAAGACGGAGGGTCCCTCGAAGAGGGCGTTTCTCCTTTCTCTTTCTTTTCTTCTCTCCCCCACCCCTCTTCCTGGTGTCCTTTTCTCAGAATGGTTATCAGGACAGATATCATAAACAGAGCGGGTGAATGTCTCTAGCCTCAGTCACGGGGCTCAGCGGAGGTTATAGGCCACAAATTTACCACAAGTACTGGTCCAGATCGCATCTAGCTCGCTATAGGTGTAATCAATGAACCCGTCGTAGTATTCCTCTCTTGTCTTTGGGTCAAAGTGAGGAATGGCTGCAATCGACCGCTCAAATTCCGCCCTTTGACTCGAGTTGCCACAAGTGCGCACGAAACGCTGTCGTCGCTCGGCTGTGATGATTTCATCGTACGCCTCGGCATACTGCGATGCATCTTCGCCGGCATATTTTTCACAAAATTCGCCATAAGCCATCATTTCATGGAACTCTTGAAAGGCGTCTCGCATTGCGTCGACGGCTTGGTTGTAGATGATTCGGGGTGCCCATTGCTGTGTATACTGGCTGTAAATCTCCGAGGCCGGGTCCTGGATCCCATTGACGTGAAGAGCAACTTTGATCAACATGTATTTGGCCAGATTTGGCATCCCCTCCACCACTGAAGCATGATTATTCGTGTCAGTCCAGTCGACGTCTTGAAATCTTTTCTTTCCCGTATCCGCGATCACTTGCTTTCCGTGACCGATCAGACCAAGCTCAGTGGCATTGCAAAGCGTTCCCTCCACGGTCTGGTAGAGTCTCCCTTTCGCAAAGTGTGGCTTTCCAGGAAAGGACTCCTTAACCTTGCCAGCTAAGGCTCTTAGTAGTATGTTACCTTCAGCCGACAGCATCCTCGAGCCGAGAACACAATCAAAGCTTTGCCCATTCAGCTTTACCTTGCCCGCCACAGGATCGAAGTGGATGTCTCGATACGGGCTCTCTTGATGTGACATGACACCTTGCTCGAAAAGATTTGCGAAGTAGTGCGCGACAGACCCAGACGCGGCGGCCACGAAAGAGCGGAATGCCCTAGAATGAGCCTCGTGGAAGACATCGCACTTCTGATCGCTTGCACGCTCTAGCTTGGTGTTGTAGCTGGCCAGAGACCGGAGAAAGTGCAGACCGGCACGGTCCTTGACAATGCGATGGACAGAACTTAAGCGAGTGTCATCCCCGATAGTTCGGCCGCTTTGCACATCACCTCCGGTGAATGTTTTGAGAATACCATACTGCAGAAGCCCTGACCATGTCACACCTGCACCGTACGCTGTAGTCTGCTTGGAGTGGCTTAATAACTGGCTCAGTATCTCTCGTTGGATAATGCTTGGGCATTGGAGTGCTGTCATAGCTTGTGACGGCAATAACCCGAGAGATCTAGCGACCGCAGCTGTCAGAATCTTCAGCAGCCCGGCCAGACCGCCACAAGATCGATCCATCAGAGCCGCTCTGATGATGAGCGAGGGCAAGGGAAAGTATACGTGCTCGGGCCAGGCAGTGTCCCTCGATAGACTCGGTGCCACAAATCGGCTTCCATCGCTGCTTACAGCCGTGAACACGCCTTTGTAGTCCTGGAAACAATCATTGAAGACAGAACTCAAAGTCTCTGACTCGCTGTCAAATGCAAGTTGCGCTGATCGGCTTCCAATCACCGCATTATCCATGGCCGAGAGGCTCGTACCCAGTATCAAAATGCGAGCATCGCTCTTCAGTTTTCCATTTGTGTGAAGTAGATCGAATCGCTTATAAAATTGTTGAATGTCGTCGAGATTAGCCTCTCCAAGGAACGTTCGGTCCAGCACAGGCCCGCCGAATGGGGTTTTGCTAGTAGTCCCCGTTGCGAACACGATATGGTCGAAGGCGTGCCTCGTTGATGGATGGAATTCGGCTGACATGGTTGGCTTGGTCACTAGAATAGGTCGAGAAGGATCTGTTGTTACGTCGCAATGGACCACATCGGTCTCGTAGTGAAAGCTGAACTCAAGAAGCGGGATATACCTCTGTGCCTCCGATATGACGAAGTCAAACTGCTTCTGCAGAAACTTCCCGTGTGTGCCGCGGGTGATGAATGGCATTGTCGCGTCGATCTTGCCGCTAGGAGTCATAGCCTGGCGCAGGTTGGCTGCAGCGGCCGTGTTAACTCGTTGGTACTCGGCCATTGTCTCATCATAGTTCTCCTCAACAAACTTCACAATGGACCCGCGTAGATCGATGGCGACCTCCACAAGCTCCTTGAACTTGGGGGCGATCTTGCCAAGATTGGGAATATTGATGTGCTCTGGTCCGATTGGTGCCGTGTTCATAGTGCCGTGTGATCGAGGGGAGTAAGCATTTCCGACTGCTCGCAAGGCCCATGGTTGTTTCTCGAATGTGTGCAGACGAATTTTGAACGGCGTTCCAGAAAGGTGAATGGCCTTTATCTGATCGGCTTCGGCCAGTACCACAAGGACCATGCTGATGTTGAGGAAGGCGCCTCTCGGACCACATCCTACCACCCCGATGTCATAGACAGGGGTCTCATCGCGTGTACTCAGCATCATGCTTGGTGTATGGGTAGAGGATCTAGGGGAAATACTTTGGTACCGTGCTGTTTCCTGGAGAGCGGGTGTCCTTGAAATTTATAAGCATGGGTGGTGGATTCCAGATCAAGCAAGCGTGTCTTTCAGTCACAATATTCTTGTACTACTGTACCTTTTGTCTTCCTGGTCTTCACTTTGATATTTTTGTGGAGAAAAAGTCCGATCGTGAATAGCGCAATCATCCTAGAAAAGTACGATGAAAGCATTGTGTGAATACGGTGTGTATCTTCCAGAGACTGATCATCCCCACCTTGCCGATGAGGTGTGTCGCTCATGATCGCAGACCGAGGGTATGACGGACCCTAGCTCCGGCTCCTGGGATGTAGACCGTGGAGTCGACAATGTTTGTGTTATCGAACGAAGTAGAAGAGCAGCACCAGGCGGTATCACTGCATGGTCCATGTGGGTTTTATGAACGTGTCCCGCTACACTTATGCATTACTGTCTATTCGGTTGATACTTGTTGTTGCTACACCAGATAGGTACGGCGATGCGCGTAATTTATGCCCTATGATTGCGTAACATATCCCATCGAGTTGAGAATTTGAGATTTGGGATCCTCACATTCTGATTTGAAAGAACAATGTGTTTGATTTTATGGATAATGTGTCAATCAATGTCCAATGGCTGTCTCATAGGCGCCATAGTAATTAGAAGACGCATGCATCGACACGGCACAGCTAGGCCCTGGCAAACTTGTGGAATTGGTGGACTTCCCAACCGTCTGAGTTTTCCGCATGCTATCCATAGTTATGATGCCAAAGTCGTTTCCTGAACCGTTCGTATCCGGGTACCAGATCTGACGAGCAAGCAGGCAGCGTACGACTGTGGACCCGATGGCAAGTAGCCTCCCAGCACAGCGGAAGTCGGCCTTAAGATCCACATCATCATACCAAGTCCCGGTACCGTTACCCTGTATCTGCTCAAAAACAGTAAGCTCCATAATCTCGCCTGGAGAGCCGGAGCTCAGGCTCCACATGTCTCTGGTCTACGGGGTTCAGATCCACAGCTCGAGTTCTTCAGTTCCTTGCAAACCCGCATCCGTGATCTCAACGCCGGCAGGCCGAGAATGCTGGGGCCGCAACCCCAAAAACGACAATGTCGATTTCACTTGGATGACTTGAAGCAAACAATAAGCAAGGGATGAGCCAAATTAGATGGATCAGAGATGGCCTGCCACTGTCATTTGTCGACTGCTTGATTGTCTAGCTACAGATTTAGTAACGACGAAACTGGGGCTAAGTTAATGGTTTGATCTGTCATATCTAGGTCGCGAAAGAGGGGTGAAATGAAGTTCGAAATTCGTTGACCCTACCACATACAGTAACACGATTCCACGAATGTAAGCGACGGATCTATCGGATGTTATTGTGTTGTTCCTGATTCGAGAAAATGTTCCCATATACTGCGCCCACGGACGTTTGACCCGTAGTTTGCATCAATCGAATGGTCTCGACGTGGGAAAGGGGCCCCACCCAAGGCTTTCCCATGGTAGCGCAATGTGTGGGATTCTGGTGGAGGGTATATGCGAAGGTATTTGGCTTATTTGCAAACTTCTGTCCCTTACATTCCAAACCCACGCGTGCAGGATCATTTATTTGCATACACAAGATTGACTTCATACCAGCGTACAGGTCAGGATCTAGAACCAACATGAGTGAACATAGCCAAGGGCTGCACACTCACTTGAGAAGTGGATCTTGTCACCGCGTCCCGCCTGTGCTCTCCGTCATGGTTCAAGGCAGCAATTACTTTGATTCAATCTCGGTGCAGTTACCCCTGGCATTTGGACTGAAGTATTTGTCGTTGTTTCTCAGCTCATAAGTACATAATAAAATACCCATCAATGACTTCAAAAGCAAATATGTGACACCTCACGATATAAACCATCGATTTTATTTCTCAAAGCTCCTTCAAATATTCATGTTTACCTGCGAATTCAGAATCATTGTTGAGCAATCTTGTTAACTCACAAAGTTTATCTGGGTCCAAAATCAATCCAGAAAATGACAGCATCTTCAACACAAAGACCTCGAGCTCGTCCCTACACGACCTCCTCAAGATTGCAGAGGCTATCCAATGTACGAGCTGCGGTCCGCAGGCATGATCCTCAAGTGACCGCAGATGCGCCGACGAGGAGATCAACCGACATGTCGAATACCATGCCGACCGGCATGCAATTTCCTTCGCAGACTATGACAGGACCGCCACATGGCAATGCAGTCAGTCAAGATCAGCATGAAACCGATTTGTCGCCGACAGACGTCTCGCATTAGTATGTCAGCTTGTTCCCCAATAAGAAACTCGACGTCTACTAATTCAGCTTGAGCCAATCTTTGGTCGTGGAAATCAAAGAACATACTAAAACAGAAGTCGGAAAGATTTCGTTGGAATTGAACGGGATATCATCGTTGATATCTCAAATGATGAACGAGTAAGTGCTTATGCTCCTGCGTGGGAATGCCGATTGCTAATGGCGTCGAAAGGATCCAAAGCACGTAAGTAGTGGCACGAACTATCAGTCATTGGGTCCATAAATGAAGCCACTAATGGTGGCCCATGGGTGTAGGAGACAAGAGATCGATCAAGGGTATGTTAGCACTGCTCAACGTCTTTTCGCTTCCATTTAGTGACAGAATCTGAAGATTCCAACACCACAAAAACATCACAGAGTCCTTGATGGATATTCTCAAGGAAGCACTCGAGATGGATGAGATCCAGTACGACCAGGATGGGGCGGAGCAAGAACAAGAAGATTTCATGGACCCAGCGCTTTTCGAACAGGACACATTTCATCATTAGCTGATAAAGGAGGCAAGTGGCCGGATGACCAGTCAAGGCGGTAGCTATTGCTTGGGGAAGAACTTCTCAGTACGTAGCAATAATAAAGATTGCGCACATCCATACCACGCCCTGATTCACAATGAACATATGGACAGCCAAACAACTCAAGTAATAAAACTAGTGACTCAATAACAGGAGACGCTTGTGTCAGCGTCTCAGTCCAATGTTCAGGAGGTCCCCCAATTTACTTCGCGTGATTGCAAAAACACATACTCATGCATGGAGCATACATGAGACGTACAGTAGCGGATTGATCAATATGAAGGTTCTAAACTCGTGTATAGTGGGTCCCATGGCGACTTTTCGAGCATAACCAAACCCACCAGAATAATGGTTAAATCAAGACCGTACGATCCATGGCAAAAGACGTGAGTCAGGTCGCATTTTACAGGAAGCGATTCCGGGTCTACTCGGCTTTCAAGTGAACAAACATCTGATCCGAGATTTAAAGACTAATAATCTAGGTAGAATGGAATTCATGCTTCCAGCATGGACATGGAGGTCGACAGAGGGTTCATCTCGCGCTGTACTAACGCTGCAGCTAAGCCGTGGCTGATCGTAAACAAAACTTGGACTGGACACATTGTGCACTACTTGCCGTACCTATGTGCCGGGGGCAAACTGCATGAGCGCAGCGGGCTACGGTCATAAGACCCGCATCATGAAGAAGGAACCACTGTTGTTGTTCCCACCCTTACCTGGCTCACCTGGCTCAAAGGAACCAGCATTATGGAGAGCACGATCTACGTCCGGAAAACTGGAGCGAGCTTAGACCCACATTCTTCGGCGAACGGATTTTAGGCCCACAGGCCAACGGCTTCCGCCACGGGTGGAGTCCGCTTCCGAGGCTTTAGAGCCCTTTCTATATCAGAAGGAGCTCTATGTAGTACCGGAGTATGGTTATAAGACCCACATTAACATTGTCAAATTTCCGCCATTGCAAAGACCTGGCTTAGGTGTGTACACAGGCACTGTTGACACTCCGCGGTCTACACCCGGAAAGCCGGAGCTTAAGCCCACATATCTTCGGCTTGCGGGTTTTAGGTCCACAGTCCATGTTTTCGACTGGCATTTTAGAATGGTTGTCTTCCATAATCGCCATTGGCCTGTTGGGACTCTCCTCGTGGGTCAATTCCGTGCGGCGCTTCACGTACAGAGGTTCCTTATTTCTGCTCCCCTGGCCAAATAAGATCAAATTTACGGCGTACATACAGAAAGCCGGGGCTAGGCTCACATATCTTGGACTTGCGGGTATTGCGGGTGTTGTAAGCAAGTTGCCGTACTAGTGACGTCCTGCTCGTGAGTGCGCTTTGGATAGTCTGGTTGTTTGAGGGGGTACGAGAGCCTCAGCTCGTTGTCGGGATCGTGGTCATCGGTACGTTTCAGGAGATCGTCAGTCGAGCCGTCAGAATTCAGGGAGAACAGCGAAGCTGGTGTATTCGAGCATGACTCTACGGATTGGCGCTGGAGAAATGATGGCCAGCCATTAACCTGGGTGAAGAAATTATCTTGAGAGCCAAAATCAGCCATTATCGCAAAATCGTATTGCCACAGCGTGCAGTCAAATCGCGCTCACAGCAACAGATCCAGAATGTGAAGATTAGATCTGTACTCACTTTTTCCTCAGCGTGCAGAACAAGCTCAAGAATCTTCCAGAAGCATGTTGTTTGCGTTCAATTCGATCCATAACAGGATGCAAACGACCTCTCTGGGAGATCCAAAAACGGCGTTTTTGATGTAGCAAACAAAGCATCGACACTAAGCCAAAAACGTGCACAGCTTGGGCGGAAGGGATGCATTCTTCGCCATAGGCTCTCGGGCGACGGAAGTGCTGTACAAGCTGTGCGCGACCATTGATGCTCAATTAGAAATTATATATGGATCTGATCAAGGCACATCGTGACTCTCGAGATATGCATAGAGTATCTGATAACCCCAACACAAGTAATATTTTGCAGATGAAAAGATTGCGAACGCTTTCTTTATAGGCCATGAAATACATCAGTAGCAATTTAGATAAGCTGTAAGCAATTCATCGTTGAGTATTCTGTTGTTTGACTGGTCATGCACCGTCCTGAAATTTCTGCTATGCTATGGTTGTCAGCATCAGCGAGTTTGGATGATTATATATTTGGATTGGTAGTTCCATGTATACAGTAAGTCAGCAAATAAAAACACTGTGTCAGCGCCAAAAATGGACATGTTGGAAAACATTCCAGTCAAAGAATGCGGAAGCCAATTTCGTTACTCACTGTACTCCTGGTAGCACTCTAAAATTCGTAAACATAAAAGAATGCAAGCCACGGAAGCGGGTGGAAGGTCCACTGCCACTTTGCCGGTAGCTGGCACTATAGATTTGAATAGGCTTACAAATACATAACACCATGACCTTTCGCCTAGCTCGTTGATGTACATAGTGTAGGCAATATAAACTCCAACGTCCATCCAAAAGGCCTGAGCTAAGACCCCACAATATCTTCAGCCAGCGGGCGTTTAATCCACCCCTTGCAAGTTATATATGGAGGTGTCACATACATTGATCGGAGCACACCCACCTGCTCCTGATCAACCATGTAATCTTGGTCATGCACCCTTGGAGGAGAGCAAACATGTATTGGTGGGTGGATCGAACACCCGCACCTCGAAGATATGGTGGGCCTTAACTCCGGCTTTCCGGACGTAACCCGTGAGTCTACGGTGCTTGTTCCTTTGATTCAAGTAGAGAGGCAATAGCAACGGGGTTGGTCTGGCCGATGTGGGTCTTATGACCGTGTTCCGCTGCGCTGGTGATTGCTTTCGCTTGAGAGGGGACTTATGATCTGCCACACAAAGTAGGGACAGCGATGTGCAAGGCTCATTCCTTTGGAAAGTACACTTGACAGAAGACGGAAAGACTTGGTTGCATTTCCATACCGGCTTCGGTCGTCGTAAGCCCGGACTTTGTCTCCACATTTGGTTCAATGTCTTATTCCATGGCGGTAGTCCAGGATATGTCCTGGCTCAGTTATTAGCGAGAACCTTCGGAAGGAGGAGCAACCTATCCATTGCCTGGTCCCGGCGACATGACTCATGACTCGTACCTGTCAATAACAATATCGTATCTGTCTTCTAATGATGAATCGGCTACTTCGATGGCTACATATAGGCACCATATAACAAGTATAAAGAAAGTATATCGCTACGCCAACGTGCCACTTGCTCCTCGAAACATTCTCGCCTGTACAGGTATGCCTGCTAAGCATATGCGGGAAACTTCGATTTACTTGAGATCATGGACAAAGTATTATTGCTGTTCTTTTTGGCCGCATCTGGTGCTGCTGCACCTTTGATTTCACGAATCACTCCATGTGTGTATTTCGAACATCCATGCGGTTATGCCTGTTAGTTCTGTCAGCAGACTCGAACGATAACGCACTTAATTTCGTTGGAAAACACCAGCTCAAAGGGCAATGATCAACTGCCGCGAAAAGCCTCGAAAGACCACAAACTGTTGAGCTCTTATGTACCTTCCAATTTCAATGCCATGATGAGACATCATGGGTTCGATGACGGCCGCTTATTCTACATCGCGAGTTGGACCGAGTGAAGCTGCCCAACTTGGGAACCTGGGGAACCTGTGCGCAAACAACCGGTTTCTGGTTCATTATTGGGAGTCGGTCTTACACTAAGAACAGCGTCGGTGCACAATCGTCACTTGTGCTGCTTTCCTGACCATTTGGTGAACTAAAGCAGGAAACTTAGGGGAGCTCCACGACAACGACATGCACACAATTCCGGAAGAGAACCCTTGTTGTCTGTAGGACAGAAAAGTATCCCACCACAGAACAGTAACCAACACAGAACAGTAACCAACACAGAACAGTAACCAACACAGAACAGTAACCAACACAGAACAGTAACCAACACAGAACAGTAACCAACACAGAACAGTATCCCAAGACAAAAGATTATCCCATCGGCTACCGTGCCAATCTTTCTCATCCGTTCTTTTGATTTTCTGATTTCTTTTCTCAAGACAAACCCAAATAAAACCTTGCAAGGGACAGACGCATATTTTTCCAAGCAAAGGCGGTGCTCCAGCGTAGCCGAGTACGGCCATCAGACCCGCATCGACCAGATCAAGATTTCGTGGTTGTTGCTACATCTACAGTCCAGATTCAAAGAAAGAGACATTGTAGACTCTGCGGACGAAGGAGCATATCAATTAGACTCTTGCAGGTGGACAGCTGCCATCACAATTACAGAATAGTATCGTGGCACAGAACAGCATCCCATTACACAGAAAGGTACCCATGGCACATAAGAGTATCAAACACAGAAGAGTGTCCCACCACAGAAGTGTAGCCCAGATAAACAGGACATAATACTACGTCGAGATGGTGCCACTCCGAAATCACCATTATGTTCTATTCAATCGTGCATGATCTACTGTCATCATGTTGGAAACTATGTTCGATCTTGGTCCAAGGTATCGAAATCGCTCAATTGAAGACACAAAACGTCATTAGAGATAATTGTCTTTAGGAGAGCCACTTTTGCGTTGCAAGAATTTTATTGATCTTTTAGCCAAGTGACGTACATAGACACGGACAGTACTCTACATTGAGGGAAAGGAAGAACTCAATTTTGACCAGCGAGACTGCTGCATATCTAGTGTTGCTTCGTTTTAGGAGGGACTTGCTTGCAAGGGTGAACGACGAATCACATTCTCGCGTGACTCGCCCTCTTTCTCGATAATATCACCCCTGGACTGTCCTGATTTCAATCTTTGTGCTGATTTCTGGGACACAGTAGCCACTAATCTTGTCACGATGAGTCGCAGTACCGGCATACAAGCGCATATCACTCCGACCGTGATCTCGACCGTCGACCACAGAGAAATACTCCAGTAATCCCAAGTGATATTTGTCGAGTTGCTGAATTCCGTCAATGATGCAAGACGTACAATACTTATGATTGTGACGCTTTGGGGAGATATCAGCGGCCAGAATATAGTGCATAGCGAGTTTGACGACTTACAAAGTTCCCAAAATGAACATGCATCCCACTGTGACTTTCTTTGTCCAGTGCAAATTCAAGTCTTTGATCTGCAGGAAGGGAATCGCAAGCATCAATAGGTCTAGCAATATGCTAATGATGGCGTTGGCCCACGCGATGTGATCAACGTCCAGGCAGTGCCCCTCTTCCTCACCCCTCCACCGCGTCCAATTATAGCTGATCGGCTGACACTGAAAGGCAGCTAACAGGACAAAAGTTAAACCAAAAAGGGCGTTGCACGCCCCAATGGCCAAGACAACGCGATGCACTTGCTTTCCTGGAAATATCCGGTGATAGAAAAACAAAATGGACATCTTCAAGAGAAACACCTCAAGGAAATATAATATCGCGATATAATAAAAGCCCTTGGCAAAATTTGTGATATTGTGGGGCGTCAATGTCCAGATGTCTTTACCGAGACCGTTGCCAGTAAGGAACCTCACATTTACCACGGCAGATGGAATCGTGACAATCATGGTAAGAAAGATGAGCCAGTCGTCGGCGCCGAGCGAATTCGGTTGAAAATACTTTTTGTAAACAAGTCGAACGACAACCAGGCAGCATGACAAAGTGACGAGGCCACATGATAATGCATTGTATGTTTGAGATTTGTCGCGCGGCGATGCACCACACTCATTTTGTGTGGCATTCTTTATGCCTAGGACTAGAAGTTAGTTAGATATCTAGCGTCTATGATTTTGTTATATATACTTAGATTTTCTAATACTGTGCAACTTATTTTGACACATGCATCGAATGAACTGCCGAATTCTTCGTTGTGACAATGACAGTTTGCATCCGTGAGGCCACAGTCAGATATGTTCAAAGCTGCTGAGACGCAGGATTGCTGCAATAGTTGTTTTCAGTAACAAGTTTCAGTCTTGGGATCCAGGGACCAACGGGATGACTTACTGCACAGGATGGGAAATCAAGCGTTGCACTGCTGGCGGCTGAAAAAGACCGGGAGACTGTAGCAGCGATCCATACGAAGAACAAAGGGTGAACAATGGTTTTCATTGTGGCTGCGTTAGCGCTTTCGATGATCCTGAGGCCGTGCAACTAGAAGGATAATCCAACAGCTATTTGATGGAAATGCAAGGAATACGGCTGGTCAATTTTATATACTTGCGAATACTCTGAGCAATGTTGGAATTAAACGTAATCGGAGCGCAGTGAACGTCGTTGGGTTAAGTTTCCAGAAGTGGCGCTCCTGGTGTGCAAGCAGTCGTCTGTAACAGGCGCTGCCGATGGTATGCTACTGTACACAGCTCTATAGGCATATATCATAGCCCAAGATCAGTTTTCGGATTTGCCAGGAAGCCAGTAATAATTTCCGATTTATTGCTAACAGCGTCCTGACCAACCGAAATCATTAATGGTTGACTTTTCAATTAGTTATAATGAGACATTATCGGCTGATCTCTATAGTCAAGTTAATCCTGGCCGTTTTGTCGTCGCCCATTTCATCTACTGATCATGGAGGCCGCTCCAGGCACTTTGGATTTGCACAACGAAACCTCAATCAATCATTGGCAATTCAGTTCGTCAATAGTCACAAACTTTGCGATCTCAATGCATATGTGACTGGAATTAATACTGCGGGCGACATCGTATTCTTGACCGCCTCAGGTACTTGGTACTATCCTACACCACTGAATGGATCAATGCCCACAAAAGTGGACGACGCTAATATTGCTATTCCTGTACCGTATCTGGATGACGAGTCATCCGCAACTTCCCTGATTTTGCCTGATTATATATCTGCCGGTCGCGTATGGATCGCTCAGGGCGAGCTTGAGTTTTTTGCGTTGCGATCCGCGAGCGGCGCGACGATGCTGCAGGAACCATCCGCCTCGAATTTGGAAGATGCATCCACAACAATCGTTTGGGGGTTTATAGAGCTTACTTATACGAAAGAAGGTGGCTTATTTGCAAATCTGTCCTTTGTGGATTTTATCGGACTCTCACTCGGCATGATCTTGACACTCGATAACGGCGAAGTCCAGATCGTAGAAGGACTCGCAAGTAACGCAGTTGAGCAAGTGTGCGATGAACTGCAGACACAGTCGGATTCGGATCAAATGCCATGGAACCAATTATGTGTCTACTCACCTCAAGGCCACCCTCTCCGAACACTATCCCCAAATCTCTATGAGACTATCAATCCCGGGGCGACGGATGGCTATTACACGGACTACATAGATCGCGTGTGGGAGCTATACCTAACGGAAGACCTAATCTTTGATAACGGGGCCAATCAGTCCATTACATGCCGGGTAGCCGCCAACGATGAGCTCACTTGCGAGGGTATAGGTAATATAGCCCACCAAGGAAACCAGCAAACACGAGCCTTCTGCACTAGCAGCTGCAATGGCAATGGCGGACCATGCGCCCCCCTGTGCCGAGTATACATTCAGCAGTGTATTACCCAATCCCGGGAGCGAGTTTGAAAGTACCGGCCTATATACTTGTGAGTCGAGAGTGTCAATCAACATTTGATAGTTGAACGTAGATTCTACACACATAACGATGCGATTTAGAACCCATATGTAGTTATGTTTCCAGATCCACCACACATAACCTAGCGCTGCTGTGGACATGAAAAACAACATATAGGCAATGACGAGTAAGGGCGGATTCTTAAGAGCTTTGAGCGCAGGCTTGTTGCTCTGCAGTGCTCTGCAGTGCACTGCTGATGACTTCAGATCGACTGATAGAAGTGAATGTCGAGGGCAACACAAGAAACCCGGCCAGCAAGGACCAGCTCAATGCCGTACAAGCTGCCGCGTAGTACCATGGCACGGCCTGGTCGTTTTCGATGAGCATCTTGATGTACTCTGCCGATTTCGCCCGTTGGGCTCTTGGGCGTTCTGTCAGCCGTCGGCGAGAATCTGTGCTGGGATTCATCGTTGATAAATAGGTGTCCACACCTAGCCCAGCACTTACATTGCCCTGAGTGGGATCAGCGTCGTACCTACTCTCGCAAGTTCCCGGACTGTGTGGTTTGGCCACGAAGGGCATTCGGACGAGAACACTTTGCAAACAACAGACGGAGCCGGACTTTGTCTCCACATGCACTAGCGCCGAGGTCTCGAGAGCAGTGGGCTGTATTCATCAATAGTCAAACTTGCATGCGACGCCCGGACGCATCGTTTCCGATTGAAGGCATCCCTGTATGCTGCTTATCAAAAACAGAACAAGTCCGCAGTCAGTGTCTGCTACCTGGCCTTGTGATTGCCACTATGGCGTAAGTCACATCTTGGAGGCTACACAGCACGCATGAGTAGTCTAAATTTAGCTTCGGTCGGTAGTCAGTGTTGGACATATCGCGCGCTTTCTTGAGCTGCACTAAACACCATGAATATGGACCGTAGTACGGTTGATAGAAACGTCGACAGTTTTGTCGGCTCTGCGGTGACTTGTACGATTGTCGCATAGGATACAAAATGAAAACCCGCAAGCCGAAGATATGTGGGCTTAAGCTCCGGCTCTCCGGGTGTAGACCGCGGAGTGTCAACAGTGCCTGTGTATACACCTAAGCCAGGTCTTTGCAATGGCGTAAATTTGACTCTGTTAATGTGGGTCTTATAACCATACTCCGGTACTAGAGCTCCTTCTGATATAGAAAGGGCTCGAAAGCCTCGGAAGCGGACTCCACCCGTGGCGGAAGCCCTTGGCCTGTGGGCCTAAAATCCGTCCGCCGAAGAATGTGGGTCTAAGCTCGCTCCAGTTTTCCGGATGTAGATCGTGCTCTCCATAATGCTGGTTCCTTTGAGCCAGGTGAGCCAGGTAAGGGTGGGAACAACAACAGTGATTCCTTCTTGATGATGCGGGTCTTATGACCGTAGCCCGCTGCGCTCATGCAGTTTGCCCCCGGCACATAGGTATGGCAAGTAGTGCACGATGTGTCCAGTCCAAGTTTTGTTTACGATCAGCCACGGCTTAGCTGCACCGTTAGTACAGCGTGACCGAGATGAACCCTCTGTCGACCTCCATGTCCATGCTGGAAGCATGAATTCCATTCTACCTAGATTATTAGTCTTTAAATCTCGGATCAGATGTTTGTTCACTTGAAAGCCGAGTAGACCCGGAATCGCTTCCTGTAAAATGCGACCTGACTCACGTCTTTTGCCATGGATCGTACGGTCTTGATTTAACCATTCTTCTGGTGGGTTTGGTCATGCTCAAAAAGTCGCCATGGGACCCACTATACACGAGTTTAGAACTCTCATATTGATCAATCCGCTGCTGTACGTCTCATGTATGCTCCATGCATGAGTATGTGTTTTTGCAATCACGCGAAGTAAATTGGGGGACCTCCTGAACATTGGACTGAGACGCTGACACAAGCGTCTCCTGTTATTGAGTCACTAGTTTTATTACTTGAGTTGTTTGGCTGTCCATATGTTCATTGTGAATCAGGGCGTGGTATAGATGTGCGCAATCTTTGTTATTGCTACGCACTTAGAAGTTCTTCCCCAAACAATAACTACCGCCTTGACTTGTCATCCGGCTAGTTGCCTCCCTTATCAGCTAATGATGAAATGTGTCCTGTTCGAAAAGCGCTGGGTCCATGAAATCTTCTTGTTCCGGCCCCGCCCCATCTTGGCCGTACTGGATCTCATCCATCTCGAGTGCTTCCTTGAGAATATCCATCAAGGACTCTGTCATGTTTTTGTGATGTTGGAAGCTTCAGATTCTGTCACTAAGTGGAAGCGAAAAGACGTCGAGCAGTGCTAACATACCCTTGATCGATCTCTTGTCTCCTACACCCATGCGCCACCATTAGTGACTTCATTCATAGACCCAATGACTGATCAGTTCGTGCTACTACTTACGTGCTTTGGATCCTTTCGACACCATTAGCAATCGGCATTCCCACGCAGGAGCATAAGCACTTACTCGTTCATCAGTTGAGATATCAATGACGATATCCCGTTTAATTCTAATGAAACCTTTCCCACTTCTGTTTTGGTGTGTTCTTTGCTTTCCATGACCAAAGATTGGCTCGAGCCAGATTAGCAGATTTCGAGTTTCTTATTGGGAAACAAGCTGACATACTAAAGCGAGACGTCTGTCGGCGACAAATCGGTTTCGTGCTGATCTTGACTGACTGCATTGCCACGAGGCGGTGCTGTCATAGTCTGCGGAGGAAGTTGCATACCGGTCGGCATGGTATTCGACATGTCAGTTGATCTACTCGACGGCGCATTTGCGATCGCTTGAGGATCATGCCTGCGGACTGCAGCTCGTACATTGGATAGCCTCTGCAATCTTGAGGAGGTCGTGTAGGGACCAGCTCGAGGTCGTTGTGTTGAAGATGCTGTCATTTTCTGGATTGATTTTTGGAACCAGATAAACTTTGTGAATTAACAAGATTGCTCAACAATGATTCTGAATTCGCAGGTAAACGTGAAGATTTAAAGGAGCTTTGAGAAATAAAGTCGATGGTTTGTATCGTGAGGTGCCACATGTTTGCTTTTGAGGTCATTGATCGATATTTTATTATGTACTTATGAGCTGATAAACAACGACAAATACTTCAGTCCGAATGCCAGGGGTGACTGCACCAAAATCGAATCAAAGTAATTGCTGCCTTGAACCATGACGGAGAGCACAGGCGGGACGCGGTGATAAGATCCACTTCTCAAGTGAGTGTGCAGCCCTTGGCTATGTTCACTCATGTTGGTTCTAGATCCTGACCTGTACGCTGGTATGAAATCAATCTTGTGTATGGAAACAAATGATCCTGCTCGCGTGGGTTTTGGCATGCAAGGGACAGAAGTTCGCAATCAAGCGAAATGCCTTCGCATATACCCTCCACCAGAATCCTAAACACTGTGCTACCATGAGGAAGCCTTGGGGGAGCCTTGGGTGGGTCCCCTTTCCCACGTCGAGACCATTCTATCCACGCAAAATATGGGTCAAATGCCCGTGGGCCGAGTATACGGGAACATTTCCTCGAATCAGGAACAACACAGTCACATCCAGCAGATCTGCCGCAAACATGTATGGGACTGTGTTATGTAGTAGTGCCCATATGCATGTAGTTGATTTGGCTCATCCCTTACTGATTACTTGCTTCGAGTCAGTCGTGTAAACGTCACATTATCAGTTCCTGGAGTTAAGGCCCGTATGTTCTCCGCCTGTAGACGTTTAGGCTACGGATAGGATCTGCAAGCAGAGGCTTGGAAGAACAACAAGGACCATCGCCGTAACTTTTTTGCGTAGCGTGTACCTCAGCGATGAGGATGTTGGCAACTGCTGCGTCGCTTTATATACTCTTTGAAGCTTCCAGCTGCTTGGAAAACCCATAGTCCCGTGCGGTAGCGGCAATCCCGGACGCAGCAGACTCCGCACAAACATTTTTTATTGCGAGAAAATGACGCAGCCTCCAGATGGACGGACGGGGTGTCTTTGCCTCAAGGAACACGCGCAAGCGAACAAGGAGGTCGTCATGTTTAGCGAGCATAAAACTTTTTCCGATCGGCAAGTCTCGCCAGCATTTGTTGAGCATGGTTGTGAGCTTCCCTCCTTCCCACGCCTTCCAGAATTCGTCGAAGCTGCATATAGGACCTTGCTCCTTCATCCATTTCACCGTAGCTGATGACCCGATACTTTGAGCGTATTGCTCTCGGGACATTGATCCGAAGAGCATAGTGTTGTACATTGCCCCGAGCCTCCTTTCCTCATGCTGGTCATGGGAAACAACGAAACCAAAGTCGAACCAGTGGCAGTCGTCGGGGGGGTTCTCCCACTGTGTGACGGTGGGATCTTGGCCAACGCGCCATCTTGCCGTTAATTCGACAGGCTCCTTCCGGTGCAGGGCAATACAAATTGTTGAAGGAGCGTTTTGCTCAGGATCCGCCATAGCTTTGATCGACAATGAAAGTAATCGACAGCAATCTAGGTAGGTTCTTGAGAGAAGTCTGTTAGAGTAATGTCTAAATGATCGGGCTTTGAAATCGGGCCTCAGATGGTCGTTCAGGGTGCGAGTACATTATTATGGGGGATTTTGACCCCATTCTTTGGCTGCACAGACTAAACATAGCAGGGGGCGCCTCTACAGTTCATCAATGTGCATACCAAGGATTCGCCCATCGTAGTCCTCGAAACCGGTGAGAAATGCAGTTGTAGTACAAGAAACTCAATATCAGCTGCAGATGGCCCACCATCACTGAGTGGATTCGACCAGGATTCCTAACCGGTTTGCGGAATGACATTGTCGCATCCGCTGAACCTTCTTGAAGCTATGCCGAATGCGGATGTCAGTCAGACTGACATCCAAATTCGGCCAGAACAATGTTCGCGTCTCACGAAAATGCACCCACTCTCCACTGTCTTGATTCGCCCCGGCTATTCGATTTACAGCCAAAGAATATATGGGGCTACCACTTGAATAAATCCCTTGCCCAATATATGACAATCTGATCTGGCGTCTTGATCGGATGTCAGTGCCGATTCGCCGGCCTCCGCTATCTGCTAGACACATTGCTCCGCTACGGGTGGCTGGTCCACAAGCGATCGTTAAATCTTGTTGCTCTCTCAATGGACTGGGTATAGCAACCTGTAACAAGACCTGCAGGCCTTTCTTCGCTCAAATCCAGACCATGAGGGACTGAAGAGAGATTAACATCGGGTCTACTACCATGCCTTAGGTACTAAATATCCGCTCATGGCTTGACAAAGTCAAAATATCTCTCGCACAAGGGACGGCTGAACTCAGTCGCGAAGAACCATTGTTACTGGGGTCTTGGTCCAAGAAAGCTTTCGCTTTGTGTTTTGTACAACGAACGATTACCAATTCGTTCAACATTTTACCTTCGTACCGCAGGAGATCAAGATAAAAAAACTTATTCCCCAAAGCACCCAGCCCCATCCTTGTTCCCCGAAGGCACTTATCGCAGGCAAGTATACAAGATAAATATTGCTAGGACAATCAGTTGTCCACTAGTGCCGCAGTCAGCATAATTCGTTTCGTGAAGGGCATGATTCGTTTATTGAGATGTTAAAATAATGAACGACGACTCCGTTGTTCCCTCGCCTGTCGCAGCCTAAAACCAATCCAGACTGCATAACAAGGGATGAAGAATGCATCCAGGGAGGTTACGGCCTCATGGAAAGAGTCTTGGCCGTGGGGCATGTCTATACACATTTAGAAGATGATGAGCGCCGGGGACAGCTTGCTGCATCCAAGTCATATATTACAGTTATCAACCATATTCGGGAAGTCTAGATCCATGAATCATGTGCCTTCAGATCGCTTCCTTGAGACTCAGCCTTCTTGATTTTTCATAGTAACCTCCTCAAAGATCTCCGGCTGAATCTGGAAAAGTATTGCCTGTCTTAAAATGACTACACATGATAAATTCCGATCCAGCGTGCCTCAGACTGACGTGGCCTTTCCTCTACAGCGACTTGAGGATGCTGGAATACTCGAAACCTGAGCATGACAATCCTGGGTTGACACCTGACTATTGTGCCTTCCTTCGCGGCCCAGATGACCACGCGGCTGCGAATATTGTAGGAAGCCGCTTCGAGGGGACCGAACTCAGGGTTCTGATACCCAGGTCAAGCAGGCGAGTGATGTTGTCGTTGTTGCCTTCTTGAATCTTGACCCATGGCTGCAAAGCCATTTCGAATAAATGCTTGTGGCCCGATGGTCCGGCGAGGAGCAAAGAGATCATAAGAGCAGCGCGCAGGAGACCGTACAAAGGGATGAGGTTCAATATTGATTTGAAGAGCGATTCGACGGATAGAAAAATCGAGAGGGCGGACCAGTACATGAGACATTCTCTGAGTTGGGTAGGATTGGACGTTTTGAGCGCCTTGAACGTGTAGATCAGGGAATAAGACAGAGAAAGCATCGAGCTGATTCCATTCAGCAGAGCTCTAAACATGGTGCTAGGTACAGTAAAAGGCGAAATGAGTGTCGCAGAATTCTGCTTATAAGTTTTATAAAAAGCTCCATTTCTGGCTGTACAAAAATGGATCCAAAGTCAGCTTGTACTTCTCAGGTACCGGTTCCTAATCGCTTACAGCTTACATTCCAAAATCAGCTGGGTTAGCACAATTCCTCAGTCGGATTTGGCCAAACTGCTTACAGCGCTGACACTCCAAGTGTGAAAATGCGCCACCAGACGAAAGTCATCCATCAGAGGCCATAGACAAGTCTGATCTGGATCTGCTCCTCCCCTTTCTCATATAGAACATTGAACGCCTTAGTGAGTGCAAATCGGTCTTTTTTTTTTTTCCTTTCTTTTTGTATGACTACATAAAGCACTGCTGCGCAAGTTCATCTCATCGATACAGCACTGATTAAATTCCTCTATCTAACTCTAATGCTTCTTCAATTCCCCCGCATCTTCGATTTCCAAAATGAAAACAGAATACATCGCTCACCAAATGCAGGACGAATCAATCAATCGTGTGTCAGTGCTTGGATCATCGGATGAGCGAGCGCGGGTCGCCTCGACATTGATGAATGATTCGCGTCGTTTCCAACAAACGGCAAGTCGGCTGACCCCGCTAGGCTACGATTGATGCGCAGCCAGCAAACTTGAGCAAACATTCCAGATGGATCAAGGGATGTAGCAAAGGTGCCTTAGCTGGTGATCCAAAAACGGCTCTACCCATGGAAATCAGAGGAATGCCATGGAATGTTATCACGATGGGTTCCCTGGATCCCATTTTCCACCAGCAGCAACGCTGGAATGCTCTCATGCAGCAATCGTGGTTTTCCCGCAGGGATCCTTGAACATCTACATAACGCGGTAAGATCATGGACAATTCATTTCTCGGTTCCTATAATAGCGATGGTAATGCTGTCGACTTTTCCACTCCCTGGTTCCCACCTCCCGACAGCCGAATCGATGTCGGAGAGCTGGACGAGTTGTCGAACAGCGAACCAGAGCTACCACTCCTCCGCTTGAACGAATGGGACAGTGAGCACCACTACGACAGAACCAATCCCGAGTGTATACATTACGATCTTCGCTGGAAGATCTCCCAACGAGAAAGGATACGAGCCAGGCAAGTGTCGCAAGGCTCAAAGCTTGATGTCGTGCTAGCGCTTAGTGATTATTGGCGAGTGACGTTGCAGAGCGTTGTGGACGCTATATTGTCCGATCAGGAAAGGTTTCCCGGCGATAGCTACGTGCACGAAACAACGACCGTCGGTATCTCCATCGAACGAACAAGATCACGAGGCTTCTCCGAGTGCTTTGAAAACTCCACGGTCGATTGGAATATGATAGACGATCACCTTGAAGGCTTGGGTGATCTAGTCAGATTGGGAAAGAAAATTACAGTCCACATTGAGCTCGTATACAAAGAGGAATCACAGTCTTCGGTCGCATCAAAACGAAGGGGAAAGAAGCAAAGTGCTACGGAAGCGCAGAAAGCTCAGAGAGCCGCGGAAGCTGGCCTATGGACCCGGGTCTACAAGCACCATCGATGTAGAGGGAAGCATTGTAAGAAAGGACCTCACTGCTGGCCGGACGAGCAGGGAAACCACCATAAACTGGAAGCACGTCACCTGGAGGCTATCCTTGATGATCTCAAAGACAAAATGAAGGAAGGCGAGACTGAAGACGATGTTGATGTGAGCATTGACATTCCGCCCAGGATCGTCCAGGACGTCCTGAATGAGAGTCGGAAACGCAAGGCAGAGCAACCTCCAGAGAGCTGTCGCCCTGGTAAAATGCACATGTCGTCACACCCTAGTCACGATTTTGTCACTGGAGCCGCCACAGAAGAACAACGTGTGAGTATCTCTGGTGATAGAGCACTAAGGCTGGAAGAGTACTGCCGCTGGGGAGTGGCACAAACCGAAGATGAGGTGTGGAAGATGGCTTTGGCGGCATGCAATGATTGTGCGATGGACA
Organism: Neopestalotiopsis rosae; assembly: GCA_023078685.1. NCBI lineage: Eukaryota > Fungi > Ascomycota > Sordariomycetes > Amphisphaeriales > Sporocadaceae > Neopestalotiopsis > Neopestalotiopsis rosae. Next base: position 1,819,180 of record JALGAS010000001.1, read on the forward strand.
ACCTGCTAGATCTGAATACCGTGCTACAATATCCACTGCCGGTCATCGAATTGCTCACCGAAGGAGGCGTGAAGCGCGGCGTGGCATTACAGTTTGTGAACAATATCAATATTGAGACGTGGTGGAATGGGGCAGAAGTTTCTCGAGGATAATGTTACTAGCGAACGGCGATGGTCACAATCCGACGGAAAGGAGACTTATAGGAGGACTACCAAACATCCCAATGACATATTACCGGCCGGACTAGCCCCGAGGCTTGATGGCTATATAGGTGGCTCTTCAGCCTTTCTCCTTTGTGACAGACTAAAGCTCCATTTGCATAATATATCGTATGTTATAATAGTGTGACATCGTCTCCCCAGCGGCCAAAGTATAACATATCCAACGGACCGAAGAACAGATCAAACTTATGTAGGCGGGTATGTTATGAAGAGACCTGCATGACGGAAGTGGTTTTCTGCAACAGCAACATCATCCCCGACTACATCGACGCACCATTCTAGGAACGACACAAAATCTCGACGGATAAAGTCCTCATTCTCGTACCAATGCTTTTTGATGAATCGCTTGAGCACTCCGAATTTCTCCTCAATCGGGTTGAAGTCGGGAGAGTATGGAGGCAGAAATATTACGATCACGCCGGCCTCTCGGGCCATCTCCAGGATTCTTTCAGAGTGATGCCATGACGCGTTGTCCATTACAATCACAGACTTGGGTGCAGGGAACCGGCCACAGTGCTGCAATAACTGCGCAATGAAATCCTCGAACGTATCACTGTCAGTCGCGCCCTGATACACTCGCCGTAGCATGATGCCGTCTTGTGCATAGGCAGGAAGGATGTGCCATCTTCTTCCACGGCCAAATTTAGCAATTTGTGTGGGTGTAGTCCCTTTTGGTGACCATCCCCAACGTCGATAGCCGGCTCTTCTATCACAACCAGACTCGTCGACGAAGATGAGCTGGTAGGACTTGTATTGTGCTATGGTATGGAGATATAGGTCTCGGAGATCGTCATCCCGCTGCTGAGCGATTCGTCGGATCGTCTTTCTCGTCCATCCTATGGAATGCAAAGCTCGGCCGACCGACCTCTCTGACACTCGCCTTCCGAATCTACGATAGAGGTGCTCGACTAATTCGTCCCGGTATAGATCAGGCTGTTGGGTCAAAACATCACGTAAAGCGGCCTGCATAGGTGCTGTAATACAGCTACGGCGCCCCGCGCGAGTCCTGGTCGTAGTCGGGCGCCTTGGTGTTCCCCTTTCACGACGGATTCGCTGGACAGCACGTATGCTACATGATGCTCTCAACCTGATGGTGCGATTATCGAACCCCTTGTCGAGCATCGATTCGACCAAACCACGTCGCTCGGCGTCTAGGGGCGGCGCCATCTTCGTCTACGAATACCGATGATGAACCTGCGTACAGGTAACACATAGCAGAGTTGAGAACAAGAGGAATCCATTGTGAAATTAGATGTAACCAACATTGAAAGGGCGATTTTGGCGTGCGGAATCGAGTACATTGTTTGCTGTTTGTCCTTGTCCTTTGTTCTTTGTCCTTTGTGTGAATCACCCTAACGTTAGCGATCTGTTAGACCCACTAAGGATCCCATGGGCCCGATGCGGTGAACGATAGAGCAACATTTTCACAAGAAATCATCACACTTTGAGATTCTCTTTCCCATCGCAGCAATCACCTTTTCAAAAAGCGATGCAGCCTCCTTTGAAGTCGCATCGCTCTATAATGTCATGGGGGAACAAAATCACGTGCAAGCGTGTCCAGACCCTTGAATGCGGCTGAGCCCAGCGCTCGCTTACCCCTCATCCACAGTCCTTCGCAATACCACCCGTTGAACGTCTTTCGAGACGGAAGCAAACCAGATGACCACTACGCACAATTCGCCTAACTGCGCACGATGGAGTTCCTTCTCCATTAGCTTCGACATTCTCCGCGACCGGCTTGACACGATGCGACGATGCGGCTGTTACGACTAGGCAGCAATGGTCGATATGGCCTCACAGCCGACCTCCCTTCCAAGGACATTCCTCCATACGCGATCCTGTCTCATACATGGGGAGCAGAAGAAGTGCTACTTCCAGACCTGTCAAAGCCACCGGACGAATGGCAGCACAAGCTTGGTTTTGAGAAGATCAAGTTCTGCGCCGAGCAAGCGAAACGAGACGGGTTGCAATACTTCTGGGTCGATACCTGCTGCATCGACAAATCTGATGGCATCGTGCTTCAGACGGCGATCAACAGCATGTTCCGTTGGTACCGTGATGCGACACGATGCTATGTCTACCTATCTGATGTCTCCAATACCGATGCATCCGCGTTACCCCACGAAACTCCGGCATTAGAGAGAGCCCTCCGAGACAGCAAGTGGTTTACTCGTGGGTGGACATTACAAGAGCTCATCGCCCCCAAAGCGGTAGAGTTCTACTCGAAAGAAGGAGTCTGGCTCGGCGATAAGCGGTCATTGGAGTCTATCATCTGCAACATCACAAACATCCCCGCAAACGCTCTTCGTGGTATGCCATTATCCGACTTCACCGTGTCAGAACGAGAGGCATGGGTTGGCAGTCGTCAAACAACATACGAGGAGGATATGGCATACTCGCTTCTGGGGATGTTTGACGTTCATATGCCCATGATCTACGGCGAAGGCCGAGAGAAAGCTCAGCTGCGACTACGCGAAGAGATACAGAAAGCTGTGAAAGGTAAAAAGAAATCACGGATATGAAGACCAAACTTTCAAGACTGACAAGACCAGGGAAACACGCAAATGACTTCTCCGTCTCATTTAGTCTTTCCGAAATTCCGGAGACACAGCACTTTGTTGCCAGACAGGAAGAACTGGCCGAGATGCGCAGAGTGCTCAGCTCCGATGGAAGTCGTCGCATTGTGTCCCTGCACGGTCTAGGCGGTATCGGTAAAACGCAGCTTGCGGTTGCGTATATAAAGCAATATCGAAATGAGTATTCTGCTGTATTCTGGATCAACATCAAGGACGAGACATCTATTCAACAGAGCTTTACCAAAATCGCGAAGCAGATTTTGCAGCAGCAGCCCCTTGCCAGTTATCTCAACGCTCTAGATTTGGAGCGAAACGACAGTGAGGTCATCGAAGCGGTCAAGGCGTGGTTAAGCCAGCCAGATAACACTAGGTGGTTGGTTGTATACGACAACTATGATAACCCGAAGCTGCCGAACTCCTCAAACACTACAGCAATCGACATTCAACCATTTTTCCCCACGGCATACCAAGGCTCGATGATAATTACAACACGATTGTCACAGGTTGATATAGGCCATCGCATTCGGATAAAAAAGCTCACAGCCATGGATGACAGCCTTAAGATTTTATCAGCAACGTCAGGCCGGGATATCCTAGAAACAGGTAAAAGGCTCTCAAATACGTCGGATCTTGCTAATACTATGCTCAGACACTGATGCGAGGAGGCTTGTTGAAAAGCTTGACGGGCTGCCTCTAGCCCTTACTGCGGCTGGAGCGTATCTAAGACATGTGCCAATCAGCTTAGCCGATTACGTTCGACATTATGAGAAATCGTGGACAAGGATCCATGCAGACACTCCCAACTTGGGTTCATACCAGGACCGCACAATCAGCTCTACATGGCATATCTCCTATGAGCACGTCGAAACACGAAACCCACTCGCAGCTCAGTTACTTCGTTGGTGGGCATACTTCGATAATGATGACATATGGTTCGAACTTTTTCAGTCGCCTGCGAAAGATTGTCCAGTGTGGATGCAAGAATTGACTGATGAACTCAAGTTCAATGGATCAATGGGTATTCTGCATAGCTATGGATTTGTGGAGCCACACTCTGTTATTTCAGACCATCCAGAGTCAAGCGGATACAGCATTCATAGCTGCCTACACAGCTGGTCCATTCATGTATTGAATAAAAGCTGGGACTACGATCTAGGTAAACTGGCTCTGAAATGCGTAGCTTCACGCGCTCCCTCAAAAGACGCCAAGAGGTTTTGGGTGCTCCAAAGGAGGCTTTTGTCACATGCAATCAATTCTTGCGCTATTGCCGATAGGGGCGATGAGAACATCAGCTGGGCTTTTCACAAGCTAGGTCTCCTTTACGCCGACCAAGGCAAGATGCAACAGGCCGAGGAGATGTACTTGCGGGCGCTCCACGGGTACGAGAAGGCGTGGGGACCGGATCACACATCGACACTGGCTACGGTCAACAACCTAGGGAACCTTTACGCCGACCAAGGCAAGATGCAACAGGCCGAGGAGATGTACTTGCGGGCGCTCCAAGGGAACGAGAAGGCGTGGGGACCGGATCACACATCGACACTGGCTACGGTAAACAACCTAGGGAACCTTTACGCCGACCAAGGCAAGATGCAACAGGCCGAGGAGATGTACTTGCGGGCGCTCCACGGGTACGAGAAGGCGTGGGGACCGGATCACACATCGACACTGGCTACGGTCAACAACCTAGGGAACCTTTACGCCGACCAAGGCAAGATGCAACAGGCCGAGGAGATGTACTTGCGGGCGCTCCAAGGGTACGAGAAGGCGTGGGGACCGGATCACACATCGACACTAGATACGGTCAACAACCTAGGTCGCCTTTATAAAGCCCAAGGCAAGATGCAACAGGCCGAGGAGATGTACTTGCGGGCGATCCAAGGGAAGGAGAAGGCGTGGGGACCGGATCACACGTCGACACTGGCTACGGTCAACAGCCTAGGGAACCTTTACGCCGACCAAGGCAAGATGCAACAGGCCGAGGTGATGTACTTGCGGGCGCTCCAAGGGAAGGAGAAGGCGTGGGGACCGGATCACACATCGACACTAGATACGGTCAACAACCTAGGTCTCCTTTACGCCGACCAAGGCAAGATGCAACAGGCCGAGGAGATGTACTTGCGGGCGCTCCAAGGGAACGAGAAGGCGTGGGGACCGGATCACACGTCGACACTGGCTACGGTCAACAACCTAGGGAATCTTTACGCCGACCAAGGCAAGATGCAACAGGCCGAGGTGATGTACTTGCGGGCGCTCCAAGGGTACGAGAAGGCGTGGGGACCGGATCACACATCGACACTAGATACGGTCAACAACCTAGGTCTCCTTTACGCCGACCAAGGCAAGATGCAACAGGCCGAGGAGATGTACTTGCGGGCGCTCCAAGGGTACGAGAAGGTCGTGGGTCCCAGAATTCTGACGACATATGAACCAGCAATAAATACCACATGGAATTTAGGACTCCTTTTCAAGGCCCAGAGCAAGTCAATCGAAGCCCGACAATTTTGCATGCAAGCTCTTGCTGGCTTAGAACTATTATATGGGACGTCGCATCCTAAAGTCCGCTCATGGCGAGCATTCGTTATGAGCTTAAGTTTGTCGTCGTCGTCGTCGTCGTCTACTGAATCATTCGGCTCCAACTCGTCCATCGGAAATCCGTCAGCGTTGGAAGAAGAGAATGGCATCGTAATACCCAGAGCTTCTAGACTAAGGCGCTGGGATGCATTCAAAGCGGTATTTCGGAGGTTCAAGAGGTAGTACTTTGACAGATTCAGACTTCTCAGGCGCGTAAAGCCACTGCTCAAAAGTTGTGCAAACTAAATGACTACATTTCTTCAATTGCATGTTCAATCGCCTGCTTATGTTCTGAGATTAAGCTGCTATGGTTGTCAATGATACACGGTGTGAATGGAATGTACTGCAGTACTTAGTGTATTTTATAATCCAGCCAGGTCAAAATACAATAGCTAAGCGTTCTCAACCGCCAACATTATTGGAAACTCATGTCTGGATCCAAGGTGCACTAATTGGTGGCAGTAATATAAGCAATCACGCAAGCTAGTTTTGGCTCTGTCATCAAAGTCAAGTACCGGTACAAATAGGTACGAGCCATCTTCGGATTGTCAGCCCCAGATTCCAAAATTGGCTCCCGCTATAGTTCTTATATATACAAACACGCGACACCCATTTCGCCTTTTACTGTAATGCACGGCAAAGATATCTTGTATATGGCATGAGCAGGACACGAGTATGAGGTTTGACCTGGGCGCTATTAATACCACAAGGGTCAAAGTAGATTCACTTCTAGAGGGACATAACTTGGGAGAATCCGAAAATAGAGAAGTGGAGCGATCTAAAACTGGATGAATGTATTGTGCTGGTTTTATGTATTAAGTATACAGAGCTGAATCAGGATGTTTCAATCCGGAGTTCAAATAGGTCGCTGTAGCGTTACATAAATGCTAGATCTCTTTGATCCGGAGTTTTCTTCACATACCACTGCCTCTCTTCAATCATCCAGGCAAGACATTCCCAAGCATTGACACAATGCCTGATGCCAATCCATTGCAGTTTACAAGGACCGACTCTGTTCCGGCGTACAGTGCGTTCCGTGGTGACTTCTTCGAAATGTTATGATTGAGCCTAACTTAAGTTGTGGACCTAAACCCCGGGACCCGGTGAAATGTGGGCCTAAGCTTCGGCGTTTGTATTGAGAGAACGCTCGAGAGTGAAGTGGTCGCGTACTAACACTTCCCCTTACCTGTCGTGTATTTTATACGACAATCGCACCTCGCCGGAAACTATTCTGATCCTGTTGTCAAAGTCTCTAGTGCATCGCCAGCAGATATATACAATATAGTTATCGAAAGCACAGTGGCGACCCACCACCTTCCAGTGTACGTCTGCTCGTTGACGCCTCCACCCAAACCGGCCTGACTCTGAATAGCACTCATTCCTACGCAAATCACGACGTCCAGTCGGTCTGCGAGGCCCAGCACAGCTTGCTATACGCGCTTTGCTGGCAGCGGCGTCTTTGACTAGGACTAAGATAGGAGTGTCCGTATCCTTGTGCAGAAACAATTTTATAAAACACTTCTTGCTTTGGGAATGAAAAATTAATTTAAAAATATTGATTTAATGGTTTATAAAACCTGCTCGAGTCCCGAGATCTAGTAACCTTCAGCCTAGCAGACATGACCTGATCCAATAGATAGTTTATTTTGTTTTTCTTCTCCAAAGAGCTTTCTATCCAGTTTCCTTGATCGCCTGATCCATCGTAAAGTATCCTTACGCTTCGCGTTGAGCTTCATCTTTCCTAAATGATATTTCATGACACAATGAGCTTATTTCAAGGGATTCTTGAGACGGGCAAAGTCAGATGTTGATCTACTTGCTACCTGCTGCACGAAGACAAGATGTGCAATACCCGACATCATCTGCTCTCCAATTGGCAGCCAATAGTAAGTTCCTTCCGTGATAAAGTTCATAGTCTCTTGCTCGATGATACCAACGACGCCTCCTAGATCTCTGGGTCGGGACCTCAATGGCGACTGCTGCGGTGGGGGAACTGGGTTGATTCAAGCAGTGGTATTGTGGTATCCAAGGACTCTCGAAGACGAGGTGGCCACAAACTGGATGTCTTGCTATGTCTCGGCATATGGAACATGTCGGAGCTATCCAGGAGGACTCATCAGGGCGATTGATTAATTCTTGAAACCAGGTTTGGATGCAAATGCTCCCGAAATTGTGGCCGCAGTAAAGCGAAATCTGTGTTTCCGCTTTTCCTTCATGATTTGGCAGTCCAAATGAATTTTGGCAGATGATGCATTCATCATCTTGAGTAGGAAGTATCGAGGAATGATGCTCTTCATTCGTCGCTCTGGCGTCGCGGCAGTCGAACTCCTCAGTAAGTAGACCAAGTTGATTTTGGTGGGCACGGTTCCTTTTGCAACGGATTCCCTTCCGGATCCGCACAAGAACTTTTCGCAGCCGAGTCATCGGAAGATACTTTTGGCAGCGAAGCTCCATCGTATATTCGCATTCGTGATAGTAGATGTAGTCTTTTTGATGCGTCTGCGGCAGCCTGTCCATCGATCAGCACCCGCCCTTTCGGTCCAGCTCGGAAATTTGTGCTGAACGATGGCTACGAGACTTACAACCGTAACTCCTGTACAAGAGTATTTTCTTCAGGCGACACAGAGGTGAGCCTTCAGATTGGAAACTAACAGAAATATTTGTCTGCCGGGATCTGCCACAAGATTTCATTCGGTCAGCAAGGATGCCGATAGCTGCGATGTAAGCAGCTTTAAAACTTGACACGATTTATATGGACGTACTTGGGATGAAACTATGGCTGAGTTCATATTGTAGCGGAACCCAAAGCATGCCTAAATGAGTTTAATACATCATTCTGGAAGACTATACCGGAACTTCGGAGACAGTTTATTCTACATCGTTCTTGATATTCACTTAAGCCTTCAGGATGATCGAACCCGCCCATTTACAGAAAGTGCTGCAACGAATACGGAAACGACGCGGAAGATAACAGTCTCCAAAATGCCACTTTCGTGTCGATATTACAATGTGAAAATATGCCGTGTACATATGAAAGATTATAGCTTTAGCTTCTACATATCCTGGCGGACCTTCATAGCTGCTTGGATACTCGTTTGTGCCTTAGTACTCGTCTGTGCCTGAAATACTCTTCTGTGCAGGGATAATCTTCTGTGCTGAGATACTCTTCTGTGCTGGGATAATGTTCTGACATGCAGGCGACAAGAGTTCTACTACGGAATTGCGTGCATGTTGTTGTCGCGGAGCTTCCTAAAATTCTTGTCTTTAGTGTACCGAACTGTCGGAACATGACCATGCCAACAAGAAAGTAACACAAGCGAGGACAGGGCACGGATCTGTGCCTCCCAAAAAACCTCCAGCATTCACCGAAAAACTTCAACTCATGGCACGTTTTCTCTGAAACAAAGCAAAACGAATCTGTCCGTAACAAAAAGATCAATCATACACGCTACAAATATCGTTGCAACATTAAACACGCTTTGGAAACTCAATATCGGACTTCGCTGGTAGCTTACCTTTCTTGCTGTCAGCATAGCTTTCTCTCCAGTAATAAGAATTCCTATCGGGGCCAAGAGTCCATACACATAGGAGCTCACGTACTTGATTCATACTCAGGTTATGCCGGACTGTATTCTGCCAGCCCTTTTGCTCTGGATCATTTTTGACCGTGTTTTCTCGGAACCACTGATATATCTCCTGCACCGTCATAGCATGATCCTCTCGACTCATCAGAGCCTGGTAGATAAGCTGTGCGCATGGTCCGTCGGCTCTCTTGGCCTCGCCCGTGCCTAGACCAGTGCCATCTTCTCGTTCGCCTGGCTGTGGTAGTCGCGGAGCCTCGCCAATATCTGAGCAGTTACCGTACGGCCCATCGGATACAGGGGACAAGCTGCGATCCAGTACCACCGAATTAATAAGCTCTGGCGTCGTTGGCGGAACCTCGAGCGACATCGACTTGGGTTCTATAGTATTGTCAGAGCAGCCTTTCATCGCAATGATGGGAGCGTCAATGTGCTGATCGAGCGTCTCGTCCGAAGACATGAGGGTTTCCACATGTAGATGATTGATATGATCGAGGTCGGGCTTCCTCCATGTATTTTCTTGGTACAAGTACTGCTGTGATACGACTGATGGCCAATCTTCAGGACTTGGACTTTGGTATAGTGGGGGCAGATTGCCGATAGTATGAAACCTAAGGACCATATTTATCGGCGAAAAGCCGCTTGCATACTCGAACAAGTCGCAATCCCCCGGACATCTTGTAGTACTCCATGTGTTCTGGGATGAGGAGTGTAAAGAGTTGGTGTATGACGGTCGATACTGAGAGACTGCGGCAATGGCCGTAGGAGGATAGTGGAAGTATTGTTCGAGGGAGAGCTCGGCGGGCTTAGTGATATGTGAGGGCAGGAAGGCTGTATCGAAGACGGAGTAGTTACTCGTAGGTCTTAATGACTGCGTTGTATATGTGTGCTGCATATTGTCTCTAATCGAGCCTGCTGAAGTATGTCCACCGGTTAGCCAGTTTCAGCACATCGATAGTATATCGAGCAACAACTGCTGCTGGGGATACGTACAGTCGTGATGAAGTCCCTACTCCACGTGGTGCGAGTTACTTCGAGATAGAGAACAATTTCTCTCGTGAGAGCAAAGTAATAGGTCATTTGTCAATTGACGAGTATAGAGCGTTGAGTTGATTAGTTGCGGTTTGCTATTTTTTTTTTTTTTTTTTTTTGAACGCTGATTTAATATTGGAAAACTCGACAGGTTGCAATGATACATACAGTAGAAGAGATACGGTGAGTCATCATCGATCTCCCCATGTCAGATTCAGTTGGAGTTCAAAAGTAGACAAAATAGATACAAAATGAATGCACGTAGAAGTACAGCAACATGCACTAGATTTGGTTTTGTCGATGGAACGAAGCTGGAATTGATCTCATCACATTTATGGGAATTAATATGTCGATATCATCCAGCTGCTTTAATCGAGCCCCGATCTGCAGTAATAGTTGAAAGATCCCTTCAAAGTCTCTAATCGACATACTGCAAATTGTCTACAGTAGACAAAGCCGTCTACTTTCGTCACTCCGCTAACAGCGTCCGTTTTGAGCTCCGCACCCGGATGCCGGAGCTAGGACCCACATAAGCCTGGTCTGCGGGCTTCCGTCGACCCGGCATAGCTCTAACTCATTTCCCTGAATCCCGAAGCCGGCTTTCGAACCTTTTCGTACAAGCTGAACTTTGACTCAAATTTCCATCGTGAGTCTGATTGCCACGTTCGGGGTCTCATCAGATAGATTGCACATGAAAATATGTTAATGTGTCGGGAGACTTTCGGTGAAAGGCAGTGTCCGAGTAGGTGATTAAAACAGTTTTGTGTATGTTAGCAGAGCACATAACAGCTACGAATTGTCTTGCTTCACATTGTGTTTGGGATTCAATTGCGTGAGTTTCAAGGATACCGTAAATATCTCGGGCAATCGCTGATTATGTCGGCAAGGACGGAACTGCTGGTTGCCACGCATCAAGTGTACTTCACGTGGGCGTGTGCATGGGCTCGAAAAGACCTCGAGACGGTCCATGGCTAACGATTTCTACCTATACCAATCCCAATATCGACGTTTGGGCTAACAGTGCTGATCCACTTTAGCAGACCCCAGGTGGCACTAGACTGCGCAAGCCAAACTCTAAAATTCAACTATAGTGGGGAGTCGGATATTACATCGTTCGTTACGTAGGACTTGGCTGAAGACGCTAAAGTAGCTGCTGGATATCCTTCCATATTGGGCACAGCCTAGCCCCGTACGTCACAAGGGTTCTCTTCCGGAATTGTATAAATCTCGTGGAGCTCCCCTGACATTCCTGTCTTTAGTGTACCAGACTGTCGGGACATGAACTATCGCAACAAGAAAGCATCACATGCGAGAACAGTGGACGGATCTGGGCTTGCAGTACACTTCCAGCATTGACGGAAGAACCTTACCCATGTCACATTCTCTCTCGAACGAAGTAGAACGAATTCCTCTACCACATACACCCATCGTACACGGTAAAAGCGCTGTGCAAGAGCATGATATCAATATCGATTAGACAACTTGCAGGTGTACAGCTGCGATCACGTCACAGGACGTGTTCTGGAATTGCGACGTCGGACCTCGCCGGTAGCTTTCTGGATCCGAGTGTCATTAACGTAGCCGATGCATTGCCGGCAAACAAAGACGATATCGTTGTTGAATCACACGAGTCATGATTTATTTCACCAAAACCAGGCGATGAACAGGTTGGTTCTTGGTTGTTGCCAACGCCTGGAAAAGTCTCCTCGCTAACAGGTGGACTTGCACTAGGTGTGGGGAAAAAGGCAAACAAAGGGAGACAAAAGCACCAACATGTTTGCGACCATGGCTGTGTGGATCTAGTGCATGTGGGGGCAAAGTCCAAAGCTGGCATGCAAAAATGTCTCGAGTCATTTCCGTGTCCTGTCGAGCGTGCGCGCTCGCTTGCACTTCTGGGTCGGACCGCAGTACGGGTGTCTGTTGCATGGCCCAAAGGCATACCGACCACTCGACGCAGGATCGGGACATGGAGCTGCAAATGCTTTCTCTCTTTTGTGGAGTCCCAAGATCTGCCAGACTTGGGTCTGGCACTAGGCTGGAATTGCAGTCGCAGCTGCGTGTTTGTCCTTATCCAAGGGTACGGGAGGATATCGTTTTGTCCGTCGTCTGACCCGGTCAACTTTGCGACAGTTCCATGCCATACTGCTTACCACCGATTCACGCCTGTACGCAGCGACTTTCCAGGGCGATCCTACACGATCTTGGTTCCAGGCAAGTCAAGTTTGCACCAACATGGCTTGCGGTGGAGACCAATCAATACTATAGTCTAGGGTTCCCAGCCCAACTTATGGCGCTAGAGAAGACATTTTGATACCAAAACGGGGACGAAAATGATCAGTACATGTAAGCAGCTCCCTGGTGCAGTGCTTGGCTATTAATGTAAGAAGTTACGGACAGTCATGCATGGAACGAGCGTGCCTACGATCAGCCCCTCAGTCTACTTACGATCGTGCCTACATCTTTGTTTGGGATACCAACTAACTACTGGTCAATAGTGATAGGTCGCCATGAAGGAAGCTTTCGAAGCATATCACCCAGAACTGCGAGGAACACCACGACAGCGTCAGCCCAGGTCCTGCCAAACCTGCCGACAGAAGAAGTACGTTGGTATGTTTTCAGTCGCAATCGCACCCTTCTCACATTCCGATAGGTCCAAGTGCAACCACGAGAGCCCGTGCGACGCATGTATCAGGCGTCAAAGTCCGGGTGATTGCACGTACGACGCAGATATAACGACTCAATTCAAAGAACGGCCAGGATTGTTCAACTGCCTCACAGGGCTCGGGGAACCCGCAATTCAACGCAGGATCTCCTCCGCATCTGCTCAACAGATATCTTCTACTCCTCGAAACACAGCAGACTTCGAGTATCAGCTGCAGCTTGCCGACCTGTCGACGTCGAATATCGAAAGTGTTATTAGGTCCGCGCTCCCTGTATTCTTTGAGCTTGGGGATCCAATAAGTAGTAAGTAGCCATCTAGGAGAAATTCTCAGCACTTTCACGCCTTCTTTTGTCTTCTATATCTTGTCTCTTTCTCTTACAACCTTTCAGGCATGCTACATGCGGATACCCTCTTCGGCGAAGTGAGTAGTGCCTTTTCTCAACACTTGTAGCTCAACTACTAATATAGGTAGTGGAAACACTTCACTAGCCACCCTGAGGCCTGGTATCAAGCTGATGCCCTGTCGTTGATGGCTCTCGTCTACGGATGCTTGGCCTTGACAGCTTTGTATCTTGACCTCCGGGACGAACATCTTCCCGGCCATCTCGGCTCCACCAGCCACATGCTCGAGGTGTTTATTGACAGGTGCTATCAATGTGCCCACCACATTGACCTCGAAACGCCAGGGAAATACAAGGTAGAAGCGGCTGTTGTGCGCATCGCAACTTTGGTATATTGCAAGCCCGATCTGAAGCGGGGCTTCGCAGCACTCGCGCAAGCGATTGGCCTGGCCCAGTCGTCCGGCTATGCGAACCCTCGAGATCCGAGCCTGGAAGGCTTGGGCCTTTCCGAAATGCAAATCGAATATCGCAAGAGAGCATGGGAAAACCTGCAGTCTTTGAAATACCATATTAGTTTCTACTGCAATCAGACACAAATGGTTCGTCCCGAGTTCCAAACAGAGGCTCCCACGAACTTACTTGATGCCGACATGCCGCTAGATCATCGCGCTAATCTTCCTCCCCGCGGCCATTGACCCAGTCTACGCCAGTACTCCCTCTCATCCTGAAGCGAGAGCTTCAAAGGGTATCGACAGAGATCGGGCTTGCCATATTCTACAGAGAGTGCATCACTTTGAAGGAGATCGATAAATTCGACGTACTACTCGACAACGCACATAGGAAAGTATCTAGTCCTACGTCGAGTGGAAGTGGACTTCAACTTTTGACTCTCCAACACTCACTGTCAATCATCTATCATACCGCCAAGATCGTGCTTCACCGATGGTCCCTCCTGGCTGAGAAGATAAATGATCAGAGCCCCTCTGCAAAGAAGTCACGCTTACGATGCGTCAGCTCTGCCGTCGAGGTTCTCAAGATCCAAGAGGCTCTCCTTGAAAACCGTCGGTCGCAAGAAGGTAGATGGGAACTTGATCCATTGGTGATGTATGACTTTCTTCTGGCAACGACAATTGTATGCCAGGAGCTGTCTCGTTCCATACAATCGATGCGACCAACAACAGCTGAGGGAGACTCACAGGCCGTTCCTCAGCCCGAGCTATGTCATCAGCTCGGATGTTCGATTGAATTTTGGCAAGAGGCTAGGAGTCACGGGGTTCCTCCAGAGGCTCAATGGCTCTATGCCATATTCTGTGGCGTGCTTCAACGAGCCTACCCTGCTTATGCTCTAGGCGATAAGCACTTAGGTCCACTAGCAGATCACTCTTCCTGGTATGATTTGTTGTTTTCTTCCTTCTTTTTGTCCTTCTCTCTATCAACCGTTTTGCCCGTTTTGCCATCCGTCATTTAAAATATCAACAAGTGCACCCAGCATGAACAATCGCTGACACAATAGAAAGTTCCTCATCTGGCGTTAGTGCTATAACCTGGTCTTTCGAAGGAGAAAACCAGGATGTCTTTCTGGATGCGATAGTGTGGAATATGAGCAGTAGTAGCAGTATATGGGTAAGTCTATCTATCCACTTGTTTTCGGGTTGAATTGTTTGAGTTGAACAAAATTTAGAACGACCTCGGTAATCAGTATACGCAGACGTATCCTGCCCCCGACGAGCAGGGATAGACTTCCGCATCCCCATGGCCCTGGCCATATTCATACCTTCCAATCTTCTTAGATGTGCGAGATACGCCAGCAGGAAAACCTTAGATGGATCATACTGATTAGGCAACACTTCCGCACATGGACTTATGTTATATATCAGCTGTAATCAGATAATAGCATGGGAACCAGTTTCTGACGTAGCCATTTGATTGAATAGCATAGTTGCTAGTTAGTTGATCAATGTGTTACATATCCTGCTCCAAATGTGGAGTTAAACTACAGACGAGAATTCTATTACGGATCAGTGACTTCTCCCGCGACGACTTTAACCCAGCCTCACTGGAGCTTGTGAGGGAAATTTCCTGGCTAGCCTATTCTGTGATCATCATAAAACGACTCTGGTATTTGATTCCATCCGCGCAGCGGCATTACAAATTTTCCAAAATATCAACATTCGAGGCAATCTCTAGAAAGAGACATTGCAGAGATATTACCATAACCACCTACCATCAACTTTCCATAGCGTCATCGTTGAATTATTGTGCATATCACACTTTTCTCGGGTATGATAAATCTCTTATGGAAATCATCTCCGAGTCTTGCGGAAGGTGCAACCAACGTTAGAGTTTACAGAAGATAGCACGACAGACAATTGTCTCGACGCAGCTTTCCAACGACTTTCCTGGTTCGTGCTGACGTCCATCATTCCATTTTCGGCGACCTCTGGAAACAACACATCTCAGCTTACTATAGATCGTGGCGGGACCGGTTTATCTTCTCTTTAATCTTGCCGACGGAATCGCCAGGTCGACGACACGGCGTCATTCACCAACACTCATTGTGCGCTTCTGGGTCGGACCGCAAGTGAGCGAGCATGCTCGACAGAACACGGAAAGAATCGAGTCATTTTTCCGTGCCAACTGGTCGTTGGATGCCCGACTTTGCCCCCACATGCACTAGGCCCAGAAAGCCATGGTCGCAAACAGGTTGGAACACAGCGCAGTCGTTCACCCTTGTCGTTCTCTCAGCACGACTTCCCCAGACAACAGTCTCCGCCGATGCGTCATGAATAGGTTGCAGAAAACCAAGGCCCCTAGATCGAGGTCCATCATCGCTGGCTGATACGCTCCGAGAAAGGCATATTGCGTCAGCTTGCTGCCTGAAAAATCAATCTCCACCGTAAGACAGCGGGTGTAAACTGTACTTTTGGCATCTCGCTCCTCCGTTTCCGCTTCGCGTGATGAAGCGCCCAAACTCGAATTGGACCACCACGTACGGATGGCCAGCACACACTGCAAGGCTTGTGCTCAAGGACGGAGGCTGATGCAGTTTGCTTGTTTCGAGGTCCGTGAAAGCAGGGCCCACCACCCGTCGCATTTTGCGGCTTCACCGGCCAACGTCTATGGATAGCTTCATAGTCCAAGATACGAGCTGGAGGCTTCATGGGCTCTAAGTTCAACTTTGCCTGACTCCTTACTTTCTGATCCATTATAACCCCTTGTTTTCATGTGCGTTTGATCTGTGGCAGGGACAGTGGAGCATGGGTTATACGAGGACTGTGATGACGAGCTCGGCATTACTTCATGGCTCGTTTCCTTCCACGAAAGGATTCCACATATGCCCGTGAGACCGAGGTGCCTTCACCGCCCAGCGTCATGAACAAGGAATTCCCTTTTCGGTACAGCACCCTCTTAAGCGTTCGTTTGGGGTTTTAGAGTACTGTGGCCCGCTTCGTTGTTTCTCGCATGACCATCTTCAATAAGCACATGATGACTTTAGCACTAATGTTACTTGTGGCATGAATCCCGCTTGAGTATATTTCTATCAGAAGTCCATTTGATAATGTTATTTTCCAAGACCGATATCGGGGAACCCAGAGAGGCATCCTTTAGTGGTACCGCATTTTGTTTCATTAAGGCAGATGGGCGGTGCAACATAGGCCCCAGACGGGATACAGTACCAAATCATTTGGGTTCTGATATGCATACCGTAAAATATTTTGGACGGGTTCCCAAAATAGTCGGCAGCATTATTTCCTCTGGGTACCATAATAGCTTCTGTCACGTATGTGCTAGACATTTTACCGGTGGACCTTTCTGAACGTGTTGGTCCATTGGCAATGAATCTGGGAATGCCCCTGTTTGTTCTTCATATAGTATTTTAATCGCTGCAGCTGAGGCTAGGATTGCCATCACTTTTCTGCCTGGCTCAATCGAAAGCGGTACACTGGCGTCTCGGAATACGGGCATAAGACCCGCATCGGCCAGATCTTCGCCGTCGCTGTAGCCACTCTTGCCTAGTCCAAAGCGACGATCACCGTAGACTCCGTAGACTACGTACTATGTACTACGTCCGGAAAGCCGGAGCTGAGGCCCACAATATCTTCGGGCCGCTGTAAATTGACGCATATGACTCTTGCCAAGAATGTTTGTCGTAGCTCATCATGATCGTATGAATGTGCCTCTTTTCCCAGATCACTTGTCTTGGAAGTATTGTAAAGCGAATGGACCTTCAATGCCCAGCGCAGTCGTCGATTTACGGGTCTTGATCTATAAAGATACTGCAGCACATTTGTTCCAAGCTCTAGGCTTTCAGGCTGTGCTCAATATTCTATAGATGCCGGGATACTCTTCTGTGTCTTGGATACTCTTCTGTGTCTTGGATACTCTTCTGTGCTGGGATACTCTTCTACGATACTCTTCTGTTTTGCAGACAAAAGGGGTTACGTTACAGAATTGTATGTATGTCGTGGAGCTCCCCCGGCATTCCTGCTTCTAGTGTGCCAAAGTGTTGGGACATAACTACCGTCTGCCGATTCACAGGTACAGTAGCTATCCACTATGACGCGGGACGCGCCCTGGAACCTCAAATACGGACTTCATTCGTAGGTTGCGACTCAAACCCCCGCAGACCAAGAATATTGTAGGCCCTAGATCCGGATTTTCGAATGATCATTGTGGAGTTATTTTACCGTACCGTGGTAAAAGAGAAAACCAACAAGGATTCAAAACCGTCGATGTGGATCTTACAACCGAGCTCCGCTGCGCGTGTGGATACTGTGTCCGACTCCCGTCCAAGTTACAGAAAGCACTGAATGGATACAGAAATCAATTTCGTAGACAATCGTCTTCACCGTGCCGATCTCGTATTGCATGGATTGAATTGATATCCCGACCAGGTGGTACATGGAATATGCTCTTGATATATAATAGTTCATGGCTGCTGTCTCCTCGACTTTTTTCCTTGTCCCTATCCTCGCCGTTGCCGTGTACTATTCCATGTTTCAGTAATATGATAGCTGAAAGTACGTAACGCTTCTTCGCTTGTTACATATCTTGCACTTCCTGTCCTTGCTGTGCCCAAACACACAACATGCATACAAAGCAGCAGAAGATTAAACTGTGCAGGAGCGGTCCATCGCTTCTGCGTAAGACACAGGCTCTCGGCGAAAAGGCCGATGTCTTCAGCCTTGCTGTGTATTACAACGCCACCTGCGATAGAATGGAGGTCATGGTACATCTTCCTGAGGGGGAGAAATTGCCAGATTTAAACAGCCTGGTTCGTAGTTGTTAGCTGCCATATTACATTGGACTATCAGTGCTGATGTCAACAGGTCGCAAAGGTTCTTCAGCGCAATCGTCAAAAAGCTAATGGTCGAGCTCGCCCCACTCCCAAAATACCCGATTTAGGGTCTTCACAAGGAGGCGCTGATGCTGCCGGCATGCGCCAGCGACGAATCCTTCCACGACCTAGCTATCGCGAGGAGACAGACAGTGATAAGGATAACGGCAACCAGGGTGGAGATATTGCATCACAACATTCCTTATCACCGAGCTCAGTTCATACCGGTAGGCGCACCCCCAACCACAGTACATGCTGTTTAAGATTAGGTTCGGTGATAAGACCAACAATAAGGCTGATTTCACCTTATAGACACAGCAGGAAGCTCAGATGATGAATACCAACCCCTCATGAGCGCTAGGCGCAGCAAAACGTCCAAGGCAGACGCAGAGGACGATTTGGTTTGCTATCGCACGAAAGGGCAAAGTAATATAAGCGCTGAAGCACAATCGCGTAAGGCGGCCAAGGCAGCGTCGGTACAGCATCGTGGCGGCCAAACTCATATAATGGCTCAGAGAATTGGTTCGCATCCAACGCAACTCAACAGAAGAGTTTTGGCTAGTAGAATCTTGCGGCTGCTGAAGAAGATGCCAACGACACCAGATAGATGCAAACCTACAATAGTTGGCGCTGCCTGAACATATCTTCTACTAATATTGATGTCAACCAAGTCGTTGGAATCGAAAGTGATTGCACGTCTTATCGAACCCATGTGACTCTCAAGCCTGGTGAGCATCCAGGGCTCCCATTCAATACAATCAAGCTTTGTGAATGCTAGGGCAACAATATTACAGAAATATGTATTGAGATATAACGCTGCCATTCGTACTCCATCACACAACTTGACTTGCAATTTAATGTAGTCGCATCGCTTCCAGTCTCTCAACCACATTTCGCAACTTGATGCAGGTGATCTCCAGACTCTCGAGTGCATCTTTCATCATCTCCAAATCATCCATTGCATCAGTGCTTTCTTCGCCAGAGGAAAGGCTTTCGCCATCGCCGCTGTCCTCCGAAACGGTCGTCTCCGTGTCATCGGCAACGAAATCTGCGAGGCTTTCGCCATCGTCGGAGCCGTCTGTAGATCTTTCTGACGGGTCTGATTCGTGTGTATCGTCGCTATACTCTTCGACCCCTCGACAATATGTTAGTAAGGCTCAATCATAACATTTCGGAGAAGTCACCTCTGAACGCACTGTATGCCGGAACAGAGTCGGTCCTTGTAAACTGCAATGGATTGGCATTAGGCATCGTATCAATGCTTGGGAATGTCTTGCCTGGATGATTGAAGAGAGGCAGTGGTATGTGAAGAAAACTCCGGATCAAAGAGATCTAGCATTTATGTAACGCTATAGCGACCTATTTGAACTCTGGATTGAAACATCCTAGTTCAGCTCTGTATACTTAACACATAAAACCAGCACAATACATTCCTCCAGTTTTAGATCGCTCCACTTCTCTATTTTCGGTTTCTCCCAAGTTATATCCTTCTAGAAGTGACTCTACTTTGTCCCTTGTGGTATTAATAGCGCCCAGGCCAAACCTCATACCCGTGTCCTGCTCATATCATATACAAGATATCTTAGACATACAGTACCACGAATGTTTAAAGCTTTGCTGAATGGAGTTAGCTCGATGCTTTGTCTTTCTTATCCCCTTATCTCCACGTTTCTAGGTCCATTTATGACGCTCTTGAATTCAAGTCACTGGCCAGTCGCAAGTCTGGCCCCAAACGTAGCTCGATCCGAAGTGTAGGAATTGGAAACATATCACATATGAACTCATTTGAGGTATTGTGAAAATACTCCATTTCTTGCATTTCTTAGGAGGTAGATCTGATATCGGCAGTGCACGATTTGCACGTCCATTTTCTCCCATCGTTACATCACAGTATTCATGTAAATAGACCGTTCGATCCCGAAAGTGTACTAGTTGGTTGATGAAGTACGTCGTTTGACTCATCTGTACCTTGGCACGACGCGAAGCCAAACAGACTGTATTTTCACTTTGGAGTGGTGTTACATAGTCTACCAGGATGAATTGGAAAAGAAGGAGGACCAAAACGATTGAGTGGCAGCGCTGGTATCTGGCTGCCTCCATATCTCCCAATTTTATTAGATGAACGAATTACACGAACGGGCAACTTATAATGGATCATCACTGATTCAACTTCGACAGTCTAGCCATCCATATGTCGGAAAGGTGTCCACTCTAGATTGCCGTAGGCGGAGTGGTTGTTGTTGGGTACTCTTCTGTGTCGGATACTCTTCTGTGTTGAATACTCTTCTGTCTTACAGACAATAAGGGTTCTGTTCCGGAATTGTGGTCTGTCGTGGAGCTCTACTGACTTTCCTGCCTTTGTGTACCAAACTGTCGGAACATGACACTTTCAACGAAAACAATCTTTGACCCATATACATATCTTCGGCTTACGGATTTTGTGTCCCCAAGTCGAGTTATGAACCCTAAGAATATCCCAATGGAGTATCCAAGGTACAGAATAGTATCCCAACACAGAAGAGCATCTCATCACAGAACAGTATTCCATCACAGAACAGTAGCCTAGAAGAATACCCCAAAGGAATATCCCAGAAGAACATTCCAGCACAGAAGTTACTGTAGCAATATAGCAAGGTGTATGAATTTTAGGGTCGAATATCCTGATTCAGTTCTAATTCACCTCTAAAAAGATTATTTAAACAGTCTGAAAATTCAAAAGTGGAGCGATCCAAATTTGGACTAATTGACTGTGCTGGTTTGTTGTACTGAGTATTTATCTGAGCCCTTGTGGTGTTGATAGTGTCCGAGTGCGAGAAGAACACTGAGAAGCAAAATTGGCTCAGGCTATAAATGAGCCCGCAAAACCGCCTCCTACATTCTCTTAGCCTTGAATAAATATCTAATGCTTTCAGACCATCCGAATTGAGGTGCTCTAGTGTCACATTCTCTGCTACAACAAGTTTTCTTGGAAGGATATATCCTATCTTCTGAGATTTTGAGCAGCCAAACTCACATTCTAACAAGAATACACCAAACATGGCTGCCAAGAACGCCGTAGCTCCACAGGATAACCCAGAACGCCAGACTATCCTGTCAACGGCCAAAGCCAGTGACCTTGGAACCATCCTAGGCTGGTTGTCGGAGCATAAAGATCCACTGAAATTTCTCGAATCGATAAATATCATCAGAGGGGAGGCATTTGCTATCCGCGCGTTTAGAAATACAACTGATCAAGCACGACTCGAAGTATTACAACGGGTCAACAGAGAAAAACTGTTCGATAAGGTCGCGAATTCTCAAGTCAAGGATGGTCATCAGACAGACATACCGTACATCGCAGTGCCCGCTTACATTGAGACATTGCCGCACTTCATGCGCTTCTGCTGGCTGTGCCGAGCTGGTTCCCAAGGGGCTCAGTCGACAAGCACTATCGCGACCATGAGGCACTCTACATCTCGCAATGTCGCAAACATACTACACATTGGGCTTGCCTGGATTCAACTAAGCCCTGTCCTTGCAGTGTTGAGAACGAAGTGAAGGGCCAGGGGCCTGATAGTAGCTCATGGGATGGTTCTCCAACAACTTCCACAGAACCAGGAGGATCTCACGGGCTACCCGCCTATCCATGCATGATCCGCTGCTTGAAATGCGTCAGAGAAGTCGAATTGATGTCCACTGAGAGGCATTGGGAATTTGGAATGGTTAGAATAGGCCATAATCTCTATTATTGTGAGGAGTGTGCAAGGGAAACTGGGTTTACCGCGTCTATCTAAGCTGGCCAAACCTGGCGCGGATCATGTATGTATCAGTATGTAGTTCTGCGTAAACGCCTGCTTGTAGTAATGGTGTAGATGGCACACTCCGCTGATCTCCCGCCCGGATATATCAGATAGCTCTCCAGAACCAACCTGGACATCTTGAAAGGCCCTCCACTCACAAATACATGCTACGGCTAATTGCCGCAAGGACATTGATCCACTCGAGGCACCGGGTTGTACGAATGCTTCATGGAGAATCAGACATCATGGAAATTCTTGCCAATATGCACCTTAATATAGTTTCAATGAGCACTTCTTCTTACACGGTCGTTGTCCGCCTTCAAGGTCCTAGAGCGCATTGCGTTTTACGGTGGATGGCCACATGTTTCGTGATAGAAAAGCAGCTTCAGTGACTTGGTTGAACTCTTCATACGATTTTGGCCCAGAGGGTAAGCAATGTGATGCGTCTGTATTAAGAATCCGAGTTGAATTCCACAAGATGATTCGGGCTGGAAATCAAGTTCCTTTATCTTTACTAGGTATGGTCGAGCATGCTTTCGGATCTCGTCACGAAGCTTCCCAGACCCCGACGCTGGTTAGTATTTGGTGAGATCCATTCAGTTTTCACACATGACTCGATTAGCAGATCACCAAGAATAAGCATTGCGCTTTTATGTTCTGTCTCATTTTGGTCCTCGTCCCACAATTCTATAGCACTGTTGTCCGCAACATAGTACTAAATTACCCATGTTCCAGCGCCACCAAGTCCACTTCAAGTCAGACCGCCCCTTGATCGACTCGAAACTCAAAGATGATCATTGGTCACCAAATGAGCGGGATCGAAACGAAGATTGGAGAAGGAAACAGGGCTTCAAAGGAGTGCTTTGCGTCTAGTACTCCCGTTAATGTCTCCCAACTTGTCTTGTGCCTCTTTCCCACGCATAAAGAGTCTAGATGATTCTCTCCACTTCCCAGCGCTTACTGGCGCTATTTATATGCTCAATAGACTTGTCTATTGTTTCCAACAGCTCGCCGACGTGATAACGCAGCACTGAAAGCATCGGTAACGCTTGATCATTGAGCTCTCGGAAATATGCTGCCTCCTGTCGCAGTCTGCCGTTTTCGCGAACGAGCTCTAGTAGACGTTGTTCGGTACTTATAGGTGATTTAGTCGACTGTATGTGATCGATTGATGTATCAAAAGCAGTTGTTACCCCTCCAAGGCTGCAGATCTCGATGTCTGACGCGGTAGGATGCAGGGGTGAGCGACATCTTTCGAAAGGATTGTCGGTGCTGATTCTATTCTCGCAGTTCGGCATGTTTGTGCATGTCAGTCTTTGCTTCACTGCGTGATGGCATGCCCGGAAAGATGGCCCTGTTTATAGGGTCGAAAGATTTGGGTACGTTGGGCTAGGGCCTTTTGTGACTGTTGTTGTGAGGGGCATGTCAGAAGGAAACTGGATATGCAGCATAGAGTGGGCTACTAGTGTATGTGATCGTACTGCTCCAATGGTAGAAATGGACCAGGACACAAGATGCCTTAGGTGTCTCCGGCCCACTACTCATGACGGCCAAGATCCATATCTTCATTTCAGGAGAGAAATAAACATAGTTGCAAAAAGGGTCGACTGATGTCATCTGTATGATAATGCTGTCAAAGTCCGGAATTGGATTTACGACCCCTTGGAAAGGCATGCAAGGAAGTGGCTGATTCTGGATCTCGACTTTTCTACTAGGACTGATACATATATACATAGTACTGTACGTACATATGAAATTACACGCTCAAGAGATCATTTGCGGAGACAGTACACTTCCACCAAATCAAAATGATCATCAGACCCCACATATCCATCGCAATATGGACGGTTTACACCATCACAATCACCATTTCCTTGTACTTCTCGTGGAAAGCACTGGATACAGTTAGTAACCAGTTCAGCGGCATCTTTACCGTAGAGGTACAGTGAACCAACATGGCATTTACCCGCCTTCGCAAGCTGATGACAACTAGTTTTCTGGCCTTCTGCGTCGCATAGCCTCCATTGAGCATTTGAACATCGACGATCCAGGGGATATCGTCCCAGAACTGACCTCTATTCTGACAGCAGCAGAACCTATAGCCACTCAAATCGCATCCCAAGGCGGGGAAGTCGCAACAAGCGTAATCGGCCAAGCTTCTGCTCTAGTGAGCAGTGCAGTCGCCGCAGGAGAGAGTCTTGTTCACGCGGCAATCCCTCAAAACTTCTCTCTGGGCACCAAGGCCGCCTGCGTTGGGTACAGTGACAGCATGGACTGTTACACTTTACCTATCAACGAGTCGGGGTCATTGGCAACACTGCTAGTCGAACAGTCTGGATCCGAGCCGATTCTCCAAGTCCTTCAATTATTACCCTCCGTCCAGACGTTGATGATTGTTGGCAATGTCTTCATTTTTGTGTCATTGCTCGGGGTATGGAAACAAGTTCCTTTTGCCCGACTTATTCTCCTGGGTTCAAGCGCAGTGAGCTTCTTGTTTTTCTCTATCGCTGCTGCCTTTATATGGTCTGCGATTGAAAGCTTTTCCAAAATCGCTTCGACCATATCGGCGAGCTTTGATCGAGGGCCAATGTTCGACACTTCAATTATAGTCTTCGTGTGCAGTTCACTCAGCTTGGCATCCTGTATTCTACTTTGGGTTTGGGACTAAAATTGTAACCATAAAATTCGGTGTGATAAGGATCAGACGAGACCTCTACAATTTCTTCATATGATCGCAGGATTTGGTGATAGAAAGGAAGTGCACATCAGGATCGGCCTGGTCATCGTTATATGTTCCCTCGAAGGTTTATGGCATGATTGCGATGAAAATCAATTCATTCTTGAAGTATATATGCCTTCGTTCATTTCAATGGATGTTTCCTCTGATTTAGGAGATGTATGGAAAATTAGGTTCTACATAGGCTACCACAAGTTCTGGATCAGCTCGAGATTCCGCGCAGTCAGCAACATCCTGTCTGGCACGTATTCGCCCTGATCAAGTCCTGCAACATATGTTTTGAACAAGTTGGCTGCCATCACAAAAGATCACTTGGCTAGAACTGGAGTTCTTTAACTCAATAGTCAACGTAGACTCTCGTCCAAAACACCCTCTGCTAAACGCAAAGCCTTGTGGCAATCCGGCTCGGCCAGCAACCGGCATCCGATCAGCACAAGCTCTTCCCACATGATCCTCTCAATGTCGTAACCGCTTTCATGAGCTTTCATGGGCCCCCAGACCTTCAGCCGGTAGGGCCCCCAGAGGACTACCGTCCTGCAAGCTTCCGGTAGCATTTTTGTCCAACAGAGGACTACCGTCCTGCAGAAGCAGCTCAACATCAAGCTGAACAATGTTGTTATGAATGAAGAATGGCTGGGCAATTATTTCCTCAGCTTCCTTGACCATATTTCTGTTGGAGCTATCCTCGCCCTCGAGCCTCTTCACCTCAATCGAGTCCAATTCGAATCCTTTGCTGGATCTTGTCCCGGAGGTATGAAACAGTTCCCAGTCTTCCCTCGGATCTGCCTGCTTCATGCCAGCTGATCGCCACGTCCCGTTCAGCCAACGCCCCATGACTGTCACACGGCTCTTGACATCGTAGAAAGGTGCTTTGACGACGAGCGCCGCGTGAAGGAATGTCTCCTTGTCGCCCTCGCCAGCGGCGCCTTGACTCAACATCGGGTAGTAGAGACGGGGGCCCAGAAAATTATAGTACAATGCAAGGAGCAGATCGCGCGCATGCCGCGACTTATCGTAGAGCATAATGCCGGACTCTGAGCTCCTTCTCTCGGCCAGCTGAGGTACCGGTACATCTGCGATATCGTAGGCCAAATGGCTGACAGTGTTGGCCCAAAAGTCGGGCCAGACAACCATACCCGTAGACGTATATGGCTGAGACGCGAAGAGCAGATCCGGATTATGCGCCGGAAATGCGTCTGCGTCTAGGAAGAGTATCTCTTGGAAGGGGGAGAAGAGTATTGCAAAGACCTTGAGCTGGTATTTCTCTTGTTCAATAGAAGGGGGCGCGACATCGAAGAGCTCGGATAAGATGACGCACTGGGCGCCCATGGGTGGAAACAGCTCGTCGCAGACACGCTCGTCGTAGTCCCTAGGGGTATCGAGAAATACCACAACTGGCAACCTCGAGCCTGCTCGTCGCAGCATACGCAGAGAGAGTACGACCACTTTGAAATACTTCCCGCTTGCCGTCGTGACGACACCTCTAGTTCCCTGTTGGTATGGCAGAGTGGGCGCGAGCGTGTTGGTGATGTCGAGGTAAGACTTGTGGCTGCCTCTCAGGTAATTGACTGCCTCCTCTGGAAGCTGGGCAATATCGAGTCGCTGGTGATTTGGATTCTCGTCAAAGTCGAAGGCCTGGTCTTTATCGCTGGCGCCCCCGATCAACACTACTGAACTGACCAATGGTGTCACATCACGCAGGTGATCGCAAAGGTTGTGCCAATATTCGTGCACTCTTGGCGACCGAATGTGCTCTTGTGCCGATACAAGTCGACTAGCTCGAAGTATATTGATTTCCATGCGCTCCTTCCTTATCCTGGCTGCGCCTTGGAGAGTGAAGTAGAAAAAGGAAGCAGTGGCAAGGGCGAAAAAAATACGCCAGACTCGTAGCCGCGGGGGCCGCATGGCTATGACGTTTAACTTGAAGAATTACTTCGTTTGCTCCAGATGGGTTATAGTTATGGAAAATAATTGCTCAAAATCGAAGGAGACAAAGCTGAATTATTGTGGCTATAGTAACTTAAGTACATAGACAACGAGACAAGCGAATGGAGAAAGACAGGGGATGTGGAAGCAAATTAGTCGAAGCAGAAATCACGGCTGTGAATTATGTATGTACGTATATCGATGTTCAATAGTGCCTCTGTATTGAATCCAGACCAAGAGCAACGACACGCGAAATGCGATTTCGTAAATGTGGGTCTTAAGACCGTTTGCCGACGCTGTAGCGGCGTTTTTTGTCGATGCGATAGTGATGATCTTCCCCATCTAGGGGCCGTTCTGTGCATGACTCATACTTGGAACTATGTTCGACTCCCATCCGATGCACAAAAAGCGCGCAAATAAATACAATACAAAAAGCAAAGCAATACGATATGGTAGGCATTTATTTTGAAGTCGTCGCTTCGGACTACAGAAGTCGAGATGATGCTCGTACCAGGTGACCAGATTTAACTGCGCACGAAAACTGCAAAATGGGTTCTTCCGGAATCCATTCAGATTGTGTCATTGTGTACTGTAATTCCGTAATGACTATGGATTCTTATTGATGCTGATAAGTACTGTTTGAGGCCGTTCAGAACAATCAAGATACAACTTAATCATTCGGTACAGGTTTCAATTCCGACCCGTATGACACGAAATTAGTACCCATCTGGCACGGCGAATTACATGTTCCAGCCCACTCGAGGGCGGTACAGAAGCGTTGTGGAGCACGATTACCGTATCGGTCTGGCTGAATCAGTCTTGTTATTGTTGTTCGCTCAACCCAAAATACACATGAACTGTTGACGGTCCACGTCCGGAAGGCCGGAGTTAAGGTCCACACATTCTCGGGCAGCGGGCGTATGATCCACACCTCCCCAGTAATGTGGGCCTCGATGTTGATGTCGATGGCGATTGTGCGATGCATCACCTTCATGACTCCAGGGAACTTCAAGCACAGAGAAGTGGAGGTCTACAGTAATGTACTTTGTCCAGCATGATCCATTCTCCACCTCAACAAGACTCAGAATCGGGTTTTGCAATTTGAGATGACGGTCACCATGATGTATTATCCGACGGCTAGCAAGTTTGCTGGAGGAAGCGACAAGCCAGACCACATTTCTTCCGTGCATCAACGCTGTAAACAGGCCACACCTTTTATATGCATCAGAGCTGAAACCGTACACTAAATCCATTCCAACCCATAGTCGACCGGCCATGGATCTGTATTGTTGGCCCGGTTTGTAGACAGATGCAGTCTTCGACTCGCTGTGGTACTGTACATGCCTCTAGTGCGCTTTTGTAGTCGGCTCACCTGGCTTGTCAAGCTCGACCTGTTATCGTCTATATAAGCCCTTCTATCTTCCTCTTCCTCTTCATTCGAATCTTGATGTTGCTGCCAAATACATCTATACAACCTCCTGCTATCTAATTCATGATCCAGTTACCACATAAAGTATCATCACCTACCTATATTCCGGTTCAACTGCAGGACCATGGCAACAGAGGCAATTGTCCATTCCGGTGCAGAAGTCTTCCGTCTGTCCGTATTTCTTGCCCAACTACTGCAGCATGCACCGACCAAATCCTTCGTTTTCGGTTTCTTGTGTGTTGTCACAGCCTTGTGGTACGTGGTCCCTTATATGACCTCGCCGCTTCATAGATATCCGGGGCCCTTCTTGGCGGGTGAGTATCAACTCCTTGAACTGTCGTGATCGACCATCTCACATATGATCTAGCTTTATCGAACTATTGGCGGATGTACTATGCCGCAAAGGGGTCCATGCATCTCAAAATGAAATCCTTGCATGAAAAGTACGGCCCCATCGTGAGGACAGCGCCCAACCAGATTGACTTGGACTGTCCATCATTAATCAAGATATGCTTCGAGCGACAAGGGCAATTCCCAAAAGTATTCCATGTTTTCCTCTCTTTCTTCAACCGAATTTGTCTTTTTCATGCTTGATCTCTATTGTCAGTGCGTTGACTGATAGTACCAGACTGAATTCTACTCAGTGAGCGGTGTGAAACAGAACGGAAAGATTACATACAATATTTTCAGCGAAACTAGCTCGATCATTCACGCGAGAACAAAAAAGCCGGTAGCAAAGTACTATTCTCCGAAGAGTGTACTTGCTTTGGAAGCCAAGGTAGATGAGATCATCAGTCACTTCACCTGCCACCTTGACAATCGATTTGCCGGCAGTGGCTCGAGTTTTGGCCCGGTCTTCGATTTCGGCCAGTGGCTGCTTTATCGTGAGTGACGTTCTATCTCCACGACTCAGGTCCCAAGGCTGCTTCCTATGTTAATATTGCTTTGACTGTTTAGTGACGTGGGATCTCGTTGGACAAGTTACCTTCAGCAGACCCTTCGGATACCTTGACAAAGGATTCGACTTTGACGGGACTCTTCGCATTTCTAGAAAAGCCGTAGGCTATCTGTCTGTTGTTGGGATGCAACCATCCCTTGACTACTTCTTGGACAAAAACCCGTTCTGTCGCATTGGCCCACCCGGCTTCAACGCTCTTGTGAACATCTCACTAGAGCAGCTGGGACGTAGAACCAAGGGGACAGACAAACGTGACGACAGCCAGGCCGACTTCCTAGATCACTTCATCGAAGCTAAAGCATCCGCACCAGACGTGGTTGATGATCCGAAGATCTTATCATACCTACTGATCAACATGGCCGCCGGCGCCGATACGACTGCCATCACTTTGCGTTCCATATTCTACCTCTCGCTCAAGCATCCCAAGGTCTGGGCTAGACTCGAGAAAGAGGTCATCGCTGCTACGCATGCGAGAGGAAGAGACGCTGAAGACGCTCCAGTCTCCTTTCAGACAGCACGCGCTATCCCATACCTCGAGGCGGTCACGCGCGAGTCACTCCGCTTGTATCCTGGGAACTGTTTCTCCATGGAAAGGTATGTTCCCAAGGGAGGCCTCCACCTTCCCGACGGATCCCTTGTGCCGGAAGGGACAGCAGTGGGCTTCAATGCCTACGTGATCAACCGCAATCAAGACATCTGGGGTCCAGATGCGGAATGTTTCGTGCCCGAGCGGTGGATTCGGGACGAGGGACAGGAGTCTGAGGAACAGTACAGGGAACGAATCGCGAACATGATGAAATATGATCTCTCGTTTGGTGGTGGGAATCGCAAATGCATCGGTATGCATCTCGGGCTGATGGAGGTTTATAAGATCGCTGCGACATTGATTCGCCGTTATGAGTTCGAGCTTGTCAGTAAGCGATGGAAGATCTTCTGCCACTTCTTCCCATATCAATCGGACTTTCGTCTCAGGATCAAGAAAAGGGAGGGAGTCAGGTAGAGGACAACAAATGAACACACAGTGTGCATATTCTCCCTTTGATGCGGGCTGGTAGAGATAGCTTGAGAATAGGGTCGGCAAGATTCCTCTCCAAGGTCAGGCCTTCGTCACGAGTCATTGAACCGGGGCAAACTCCAGATACTTTTGTGACCTCGATGACCGGTGTCCGATAGACATACTGAGAAACTCAGCAGGAAACTGTACACATTTTATCCATTGCCCAATGTAAACCATGTTAAGCTATTCGACCAGTACAAGTCTCTTTAGTTATGTTTGTGAATTGCAGCTCGGGCTCTGCCGCAGTCGCATGCGCAGGATATCGACTACAGCATACGTTTCTCGAATACATCTTCGCTAGTCTGAAGGCTTTCTCCCCATCACTAGCATGCATCATAGTTTCTGGCGAGCCTCGTTATTGTGCCAATACAAGATAATTTCTTTATTGTTGCTATTCCTTGGCAAGTCATATGCGAGTACAATGAATGGAAACTTGAAGTTACGGGATAAAGCTAGAGAGACAATCGGGTCCGATACATTCGTTCTTTCCCATTCCTTGTCCTTGATTCCGAAGAGAATTGAAAGAAGAGCCTGCAAAAATGAATCCAAACGAGAGTGAAGATACGCAATAACGCGATAAAGACGAGAAGAGCAGAGGAGAGGAGAGAAGAGAAAGAGAGTCCTCCGACTATCTAATGAATAAGAAACACAAAACATGAAGTGGTTACAACAGGAATCAACAACGATTTATCCAAATCAAGAATCGAAACTGAAATCAGTGAGGCCGAGGAAAGCCTACAGGTCTCGTACACGTCGGGCTCCCCTGTCCGAATAAGCCGTTGTACCAAGCGAAGAGCCGATCCTCTCCATTCTAGTCCTTTCGAGAGGCTGCTGGCGGATCGGGCGTCGGCGACATATCTCGCAGCCTCTCGAACTCGGGATCACTGTCTGGCGTTGGTGATTTGTCGGTAGCCGGTCGTATTCCGGCCAGGTACTCTTGGTGCCGTCTTTCACATCTTATTGCTGCCTTGATAATAGCTGCGTCGGCTCTTCCTATTGTTTCATCGCTCGATACCAGGACAATGCCATCTAGCTCAATACTCTTTTTTAGAGTCACCTTCCGGTTGCCGAAGAGGTCTTTGAAACTCGATCTCGTTTCCCAGCTTGTAACAGATTTTTGCTTCTTGCCATCCGCTCTTGGCACGAACCACCGGACTTTGATCAGCGTGAGGCGAAAATACGGTCGTTTGTTACGATCTAGCGGCCGATTGGTGGGACACAGCGAGAGGATTGGGTTTTTATCATTAGTAGGATACTCCCAGGCAACGGCCTGGATAGCTGCAAAGGGAGCCCTTCTTTCTGTTGTTCTTGCTGTCTCCCAGCCTCTTCCAGGTAAGATTTTTGCTGTCGTCCGAGGTGATGGTCGTAGTGACTTCGCTTTGGGGTTTGATTCGATATTTCGCTGCATTGCGCGGTCCGTAGCTTAGAAGAATGCTCTTTCCAGATCCGCGCTTCATCCAGCCTTCGGGTTCCCCGTCTTCTTCATCACTATCACCGTCGATTTCTCTTCGGGCGTCTTCTAACGTGAATACATCCTCGTCATCCTCGTAGTACGACGGACCTCCCGCCTCGTCTGCCACAAAAAGGACGTCCTCGCTTGTCGCGCGGGTCCCTGATGTCGATGTGGTGCCGTAGGTTGATGACGGGCTTGGTAAATCACTCGCGCTCTCTCCTACACTGCTTTCCGGACTTGTGGAGCTAGCATACGGTTGTCCATCCTCTTGCTTGATGGGCTTAGAAGCATCATGATCCGGCAGTCCTGTCGGTTGATTGACCTCTCCCATTTGTGTGTCCTCATCGAGTTTTTGTGCATCCTCACCAGGCTTTTTGATCTGATCTTCCGCGATAGCAATCTTCTCGGCAGTCTTGGGATCTTCAGATGCAGCTTGCAAGTCATGTACAAGTTTAGTCAGATCCTCCTTTTTCTTGTCCTTCTGCCCTTGAGAACTATGGCTTCTTGTTACTCGTGCTGGCACCGTCAAAGTCTCATTTGTCTGTTGTCTGTTGGTTCTCCTATTAGGCGCCATGTTGATACTGATGACCAAGAGAATTTGATAACTGCACAGGAGAGAGGCCCAGATTTATACTTTTCGGTACCTTATGAACTGCTTTTGACAACCAGTTCTGGATCACATCCAGTTTCCATCATTTCAGATCAGAGATGGCAGCGTAGGTGGAGGATCATGTAATGGCGTAAGGAATGTCAAACAGTAATAACAAGTGAGGGAGCTCAGCACCGGATACTCACCTTTTGGACCTTTTCTCGCTGTCGAAACCTGTCTCGCAAAAAAGAAGAAAGAACAAGAGGGAGAGACGAAGACTTCCGCAACCGGACTTTTTCATGAGTTTCATTTGTGGATGCGTAACATCTTGATGGGAAAGAGTTGGGAGGGAGAACAAAAGAGGACTATGCAACACGGTATGGCGCTAGATCTTGCGTTTTGGCTCTTCGAGTTCGATGTTACGCGTTTTACTGTGGTGTCATTTTTGTGCTTTCTAATCAATGACCGACGTTTGACGCAGTCGGCGGACTAGGATCGACTGGGTCATTGTATGGTGCCGCCAGTTTGTCTATATTTTGATGAGCCATCCAGCATGCCCTCGTCTTTTCGGACGCCACGTGTGTTGCTATTACAATGGTCTTCAGATGGAAAGAAAGAGAAAGATGGAATACATATAGTCGCAGTCCGGCAACCTCTAAAAGGAAGTAAATGTGCTCATTACTCTCCATAGACAAGGAAAAGAAGAAACGGGTTGCTCATTTCGCAGATCGATTGGAGCAAAGTCAAGAGGGTTCACCAACAGTGAATGTTAGACTAATCCACCCGCGACGCTTGGCTTCAACCAAGAGTCGTATTATCATACTCTGCAACAGACTTGTATGAACTGGCCAAAGCTCATGTGTTAACATGGGATGATTGCCATGCAATTCTGGCTTCTGGGATTGTGTATGACCCAAGCCTGATTGAGTAATTAGGCCGCTAGGTTACAATCATTATCATGTGAGTAGTCTCTTTGATAAACCGAGCGCGAATGTTTTAAGACTGTTAAACGGCTTAAGCGAAACTGTCGAGTATTGATCTCACTCTTTGCGAAACTTCTCAAAGGCTCCATAACTACATCGCCTGTACGTATTCGTGGGCTTCCTCAACCTTCCTGGTGGGTCGGACGTTCTGAGATGGAAAAGATGTCGCGCCCGGAGAACCTGGCTGATTGATGAGAAAGTAATGAGAACACTCATGAAAAAGTTCGACTGGACAGACAACCGAAGGGCAACGCAAGTAATAATCGCAACAGAAGAGTTCTCTTCTATTAGGCACTCATAACATCCCCTTGCCAAGCTGCCTCCATCGATACCAACAAGGATACTCAAAATTACATGCCGGATAAGTTACAGCAGAGAGCTCGGACTTGGCCAAGAAAAATAAAAAGGAAAACAAGCTCACTCAGATCATCGTGACGACTGGGGAGTCTAACACTATTGATGAACAAGGCCTGGTTAACCCGGTCACACGGATCAACACTCTCGACAGATTCGCTCTATGCTACTTTGTGGCGGAGCTGCTTGAAGCAGACATATAAATAGTTGGGCTCCCCCTCAAAAGTATTCCCGTTCGTACTTGTCCTTGAATACATCCTAATAGACTGACACGACCTGTCATACAATTCAGGCTGGGCGATCCAATATGCCATCCATCAACTTGGAAGACAAGAAAAGCAGTGCTTCTCGAACGAGAGAAGAATATGTCAGCTACATAGAGTCAGGGTGAGCTCCTTATTCCCCTTGGCTGTGTAGCGACTGACACACCCATTAGCGCTGACCCAAGCACTATTGTTACGAGTTCACGGCATGAAGAGGCCGACGAGGACTTGGACTCCGAATTCGAGCCCGACGGACCGTTTCCATCCATCACAGCCATGATTGAAAAGATGTTCAGATCCCGCAACGGTAACGCAGTTTCCCCTCACGCTTGCGAATGCTTACTAATTCGTTAAGCTGGCATCCCTCCGCCGAATGAAAGACCTATGTTAGCCCTCGAAAGACCTGTTTGTACGGCACAGACTTTAGACGCGGAGGGTGACGACGAACTATTCGCAAATCTTGCACAAGTATGCACACTTTCACTCCTCCTGGAGATAACTTGCGTTTAGTCCAACTGGCGATAAACTAGAAACAGCCGTCTATCCTCGGGGAGTTCCACCTCGATAGCGAGTTCAACTCGGTACCGGTCGTATATGTTGAGCACTTCTGAGACCAAAGATCATGTCTCGCTAGAATCACCACTGTCACGAGACAGTAAAGACAACATGCAAACATGGAAAACAGCAATTGGGATGGGACGGAGTCGAAGTATAAATCCAGTCCGAAAATCGTCAAGAATTGCTGCCATGAGAGGCTCAAAATCAGCTAGTCCATATGTTTTTCGCATTGGGACTAGACAATCGAAGCACCTAGCTTCTCAGGGGAACAGAAAGTTTATCAAATACTAAAACTGGGAGAGACTGACAAGCTGGCGGCATGAGTCACATGCATTTCCCGTATACCTTTTGCTGCGATGGGGTGGCAATCATTTAGTCTACCGAAACGATATAATTATGATACTGGAAGCTCTTTTCTGCAATACTGGCGCTTACGATATCAATCTCAAAATCACATAATCTTGGTACGTCAGCTGGTTATTCAGCACCTCTCTTTTGTAGCCTAACGCTGGAATTGCCATCGAAGCACGGGGTCAGTGCATGATCGTCACTTCTGTTCCCTCCTCATTGCGCTAGTCATGTCCCAGTAGTTTGGTGCACTAAAGGCGGGAATGTCAGGGGAGCTCCACGACATACACGCAGTTCCCGAACAGCACCCTTGTTGCCTGTAGGACGGAAAAGTATCCCAGGACAGTGTACCATCACAGAAGAGTATCCAAGGCACAGAAGAATACCCCCAATATCCCAAAATAGTATCTTAGTCCAGAAGAGTATCCGAGCATCCCAGAAGGGTCACCCAGAACTAACAGGACAGAACAATATCCTGGCATTTATAGAATCGATTGAGCTCAGCCTCATAACCTCGAGCTTGGAATCAATATGCTACACCGCTTTGTATTTGAAAAAATGTGGATGCGTCCGTTCTAGGGTATGTATTTCAAGAGAAGGAAAAAATGAAAGTGTTGAGACGGATGTGAGAAGTCGACAGCCGACGGGATACTCTTCTGCTATTGGGTACTGTTCTGTGATGAGATACTCTTTTGTATTGGGATACCCTTCTGTCCTACACACAATAAGGATTCTCTTCCAGAATTGTATATATTCCGTTGAGCTCCCCTGACTTACTGCGTTAGTGTACTGTACAAAGACCTTCAAAATAGTCTTCTTGTTTTGTCACTCTACTCTTGTCTTTGAGCACGGACGATCCATATTCTGCGCTGGCCCATTTAGACCATAGCCAGACTCACTTAGTGCTGTCATCCATGAGTCCTTCAGTCAGCCAAAATCGGTTCTGGTCAAAGTATTGTTGAAGCTGACAAAATATAGCTATAGGAGATGAGCCACGGGCACGGACGACAGGGAAGTTTTGGGGTGGGGGGATCGGAAAAGGATCTGGACCGACATTGAACTAGGTGGAGAAAAAGGTAGACAAAAGCACCAACATGTATGCGACTATGGCTTTCTAGGTCTAGCGGGCACATAAGGTGGGGTTGGTCCCCTCCCTCCTGGATGAAGCCAGCCTCTTTCTCAGAAACAGATTTGAGGCCAAAACTCAACCCGCGACCCGCCAATATTCACCCACAAGGCCTCATCATACAGGTTTCTCCCACCAAGTTTCTGTCTGACATTCAAGAATGACACGTACTTCCGGTGCTAGTGTGTCGGCATCAGCGTTTATCGCGGCTGTTGTAAACTCCATATACTCGCTTAATGCAGTTGTGGAGAGCTACAAAGGCCGCGATGCAACACTGGCCCGGCTGCAAAATGGCCTTCAGGACTTGGTCGGTGTTCTCATGTCTCTCCAGGAAATTGGTGAAGCCGAAGTCTTCATAACACAGCTTCTTCAAGGTCCTGTTGTGCGGTGCAGTCAATTATGTGACGACTTTGAGGTCGCTATGAGAAGCTTCAACAGCAAATCAAAAACAGAATTTCGAGATTGGACTAGGATGGAGTTCAGAAAGGATGACATCCATGGTTTCATGGATATTCTCAACAGCTACAAGTCGACCATCACTGTTGGTTTATCGGTCATTACTATGTGTGTCCATAATCTCATCTGATCAAATTCGGTGACTAATCGGGAAAAGGTGCAACTCCAAACTGAGCAACCAAGCTCTTCAGGACTATGACGAGCTGATTCAAAACACGGTTTACAATCTTCAAATCCAGCGTCAGCGCATCGAAAAACAATTTCCTAGTCCATCTGACCATACACTTGCATCAGACGCCACCGTGGACCTCGAAGACGAGAGAGCCATAACACAGCAATGTCTTCGCATCTGTCGCAATGCTAGATCTTTTTTGAAACTTACACAAGCGCGGCAAACCCAAACACAAAAAACTGGTGCACCTACTGTAGCTGATAGTGATCAGGTGCAGTCCGAAGCGCAGCTTGCTCTCAATCAAGCGAACCACCAAAAGATCCAACGCAAGGTCTCAGAAACTGTCATCCGTCTCCAGGCACGTCTAGACTCAATGATATCGAGTGCGGACCCTACGCGCGATCACTATGATCTGGAGCTGCAAGCGAATACCCAGAGTTCGAGACAATACCTGGGAATCAGTAGACAGATTTCTGAGAAAGTAACCTTCCGCAAGATACACATTATAGGGGAAGTAATTGCGGACGATGATACTGACCAGGTAGTGACTACTAGCTCTGCAGATCTGTTTGAAGTCAAGAAGGTTACAGCCAAGAACAGATCAACACAGCTTATTTGTTCAGCAGACGCAGAAACACTCCAGATGATATCTACAGATCGTTACAATAGCCGCTTCGGCGCGGTGGCAAGTGATCTGGAGTTGGACTGAGGCCGACTCTCTATATTGGCTGTGTTTGGCAGGCAAACATGGCAAGAAAGTAATAGGCAGACTAGCTGTTGGTAGTCGGTCCACAAGAATGCTACTTTTGTTTTGGCCCAATTCGGAGGTCAGTCTTACGTCCAAAGTTGATCATACATACCAAATCAGCTCATTCCTTGTCTTGCTTGATCTCAAAACCGTCGATCATCTGTCTCGAGCACAACACGGCATGTACCTCATTGGCAATTCAAAGACTAATGATCAAGTACAGATGTGGGCCCATGTCGTGGAGGTGCTCAGAAGTAATGGCAACTTGGGAACAGAACTGAGACTTCAACCAGTAATACTTGTCTCGAAGCCCGATGACTTTTCCCAGATCTCGCCAGAGGGTGGTTGCAACTTGCGTTGTGATAAACGTCTTCCGTGTGGCCATTCATGCATCAACAGATGCCATTCCGACGTCCTGTCCCATGCCATTCGATGTCTGGAGCCTTGTCTAAGGGTCAAGAAAGGATGTAGCCATCCGTGTAGGTTCAAGTGCGGAGACGCATGTGAGCCCAGATGTCGGGAGCAATTGAACCCAAAGCATGCCTAAATGAGTTTCATACATCATTCTGGATGACTAGTCCAGAGCTTTGGAGACAATTTATTCTATGTTGTTCTTGATATCCACTTGAGCAGAGCACAGATCAGAGGAAGCGGAGGAAACGTCCCAAGAGTTGAATTTGGCAAATACTAATGTTCATCTTCTAGTAACGGTTCTACTACTTGAAGCAGGCCAGATGTGTGATGATCGTTTGCAAATGGCACATTCGATAGCTAACTTCTGCCTAGGGACTCTCGAGAAGAGGCGGTCGTCCTCCCTTCCAGAATCGGTGCCACCGTAGGGTCAAAATACGACTGGAACATCAGCACGGTTGCGCAGAATTATCTTGATAATCAGCCAAGGAGGCTCAGCCAAGGCCATGTGGTGGGTGGTGGGACGGTTCTCAATGGGATGATATGGATACGTGGGACCCGTGCTGACTACGACACGTGGAGAGATCTCGGCAATGATGGCTGGGGGTGGGACGATATGATTCCTTATTTCCAAAAGGTTGACTTTCTATTGCTCTTGCTTTACTTTTGCGGTTTGTCGCAGTTGAGAAGGAACAAGCAGCTGATATCATGCACGGCAGGTCGAGTCCTTCACCGATAACTTGGGTGATTGTGGATGGTCAAATGCATCCAGCGACAAAAGCGGTTACGCGTACGGGTCCGACGGGGCGGTGAAGCTTGCCTACCCCAACTATATATACAGTCAATTCAGTGAGGAGCAACACGGCCTTTCTCGATCAAGCCAATGTTGAAGAGACCAATCGCTCATGATGTAGACAGGCAACTTCATCGCGGCCAACGAAGAGCTTGGCATCGACAACAATAATAATGTGTCGTCTGGCGCTAATGTGGGAACAACCGTCCCTCCATTTAGCCTGTCGCCGTCGAATCAGTCTCGCTACGATGCTAGGACTGCTTATTTGAGGGGATCCATACACAGACGCAACCTTTACCTTGCCACGGAGAGGATTGTCACGCGGCTGCTTTTCAACGAGCAGGCCAACAATTCACATGTCACGATAGCAGGAGTTGCGGTCAGTAGCATCCGTTCGCTCTTGAAATGTTCCCCTGATGGAGCGCAGGCGCTGAAATTTTGTTTCTCTGTCTCTTTTAGTCCGTGGGTCGAAACGACAGCAACTTCACTTATATCGCGAAAGCCCGTCGAGAAGTGATCTTGGCTGCTGGCGCCATCTGGAGTCCAGCACTCTTACAAGTTTCGGGCATTGGCCCTTCAGCCACTCTGGGAAGGCTGGAAATTCCATTGATAGTTGACTCACCAGGCGTGGGAAACAACCTTCAAGATCATGCCATGATTGACCCGTCCTACAAATGTATGCCATCCTTGGACTACCGCTGGTGCTTTCACAGCTAATAACTTGGATTGACAATTCCAATAGATAGCATTTCCACACTGTTGACCACCAAAATAATGACGGGACAGAGACTCAGGCTTGCGAGGGATTTGTATTATGACAACAGAACGGGGCCCCTCACTGCAACACTCGTGGAGGCAATTTGCTACTTGCCGATGACTCGTCTCACTAGCTCATGGCCATCTATCTTACAAGATTTGTCAACTGACAATACCAGCGTCTACTTACCATCTGACTACACAGACGAGCTACGCAGAGGATACGAAGCTCAGTATTCTGCAATTCTGCAGTTGTTGAGTGCGCCGACCCAAGGTACTATCGAAGTTATGGCAGACTCGATTGGAACGATCCAAGTCGCCCAACAGTATCCGCTTTCTCGTGGCTACATCCATCCAAAATCTAGAGACATTCTCGATGGCGTTGAGGTTGACCCTCGCTACGGAGCACATCCGTTTGATCTAGATACCCTGTCGATGGGGTTACAATGGAACCAACAACTAGTGAGAACGTCTGCCATGATGAAGTTGAACCCAGTCCTAGACGAAAACCTCATGTCCGACGACCAAGTGGTATTGAAAGATCTTGTCAGAAGCCAAATTGGCACTGGTTTCCACCCGTGCGGCACGCTGGCTATGTTGCCTCGTGAGCTCGGAGGGGTTGTCGGTGCAGATCTAAAAGTATATGGGGTTCAGAATCTGCGTGTCATTGACTCCAGTATTATCCCAGTGATACCAAGTGCACACCTTCAGTCTGTGGTGTACGCAATAGCGGGAAAGGTTTGTTCCTTGATCAAGAAACAAAAAAAGAAGAAAAAAAGATGCCCTTTACTGACACTACTGAAAGGGTGCTGATTTGATCAAGTCGCAAAGATGATATACAGTAACAGCCGAAAGTCTTTCCATTGGCCCAGACTTGACGCTTCAAGAAGATTCT
Organism: Neopestalotiopsis rosae; assembly: GCA_023078685.1. Lineage (NCBI taxonomy): Eukaryota > Fungi > Ascomycota > Sordariomycetes > Amphisphaeriales > Sporocadaceae > Neopestalotiopsis > Neopestalotiopsis rosae. The sequence continues at coordinate 1,859,296 of JALGAS010000001.1, forward strand.
AGGGTTTCAATGGGTAATGAAATGCGCGAACAAGGAAAAGTCGTCACATTAGGATCTTGTTATGTTTTGATAAGATATAGATATTCGATTGAGTTTGTCCTCTTCTTACACACTCTTCGTCTTTCGCGTACGGACGCTGACAGGGATGATAAAAGCATAGCATCTCTCGATAAGTATTTACTTTTCTGGCTCCAAACCCTGGCCATATCTTCAAGACAGTGCAAACTGGCTATAGTCCTTCGTGGCAGTTTTCTCCGGGTCGAAAGAGAAAAAGAATTTTTTCCTTAAATATACACAATAATTTACGTTGACACATGAAACAATGACCACTCTCACAGTGAGTTCCGCGTAAATCGAAGGTCTCCGAATAAAGACAGCCGTCTTTTCCACCATATGAACACAGCTGGGTCTCACAAATACGGGCTTCAGTGACATATTCAGGGAGTATGTCATCCGCTGTAACAAGGGGTAGTGATCTGTCAACCCAGGAATCATCCCCGACGTTATAACGTCTCCAAGTAATCTAACATGACTTTTTGTAGGCAGACTACGCTCTGCAGATTCAGGCGCTGGGAATTCTACAGGACCGGGGAATTGCGCAATTTATCACCGGAAGTAGACCGTCTGTACTCAGATTTCTAGTCCACATGTGATTGGAAGGACAAGAGAAACACAGCCTCAACATAGATCAGGACCGTCATGGGGATTCCTCTCCATAGCAGTTTGAGGTTTCTGCTGGAGCCTATGCCGCAAATGATCCCAATATCCCTGTTAGTTCGATGGGAGCGGCGATGCAAGGGGATATGATGAGTACTTAAGAGAAAGACCTCCTTCAATACCATTATTATCGCTGTTCCCTTCGCTCGTACACCCAGGCGAACCTTTGAACGACAGCTGCCAACACCTTCCCGTCGAATTAGTCTGGTTGTCGGGGCGCGACATGTACTCCATTTCGAGGATGGCTGATCCATCAAACAAGGTCGAAGAAGCCCGAAGCCCAAGAAATGTACAGACGATGCCGCTATGGAGCGCGCGCTACGACTTTCAGCAGTTTCGCCAATCGTGCTTACCCCAATACCCGATACTTTCGCTCGAGCAATTGAACACTTTGGAAGCCTTCGCACTTGGGCTGACGCACGGTACAATCGTTATGGATGGTGGGGATGACAGTCGACTGACGAAGTACGCTCTTGTCCTATTGGTCATCGCCATCAATCATCGCTTCTCGAAGCCAGATGCCGACTTGAGGCCCCAACTTGCGGAAATCATGGGGTTAATTAGTGGTATCAAGGAACATGGGGATTTACAAAGCGTCATTGCGCACGTGTGGGTAGCATGGCTATCGCAACTTTTACACAACCATGCCAACGCTATAGCATACGTACAAACAGCTATGGATATACATCACGCAGTCGCAAAGGATGAACACACAGTGCAGCATCGAGTGATCGAGTGGAGTTGCGCTCTGATATACAGGTAAGAAACCTGTCAACATTGCCAATAGGACCACGTTAACTCTCCAAGTGAAAATAAACCACCACAGGATCTTGCTCGCCTCAACTTAACTCCAGACCGACCTCAACTCGAACAATTTTGGAATGGTATAGAAAAAAGGGGGCTAGTCGTATTCACTAATCGCCTCAAAGCTCTTGCCGCGATTCAAATACGTTCTACTAGATACCTTTGACAAATAATGGCATTCAAGATTGGCTCGTATAAATTTGAGACTCCACATTCAACTAGACTGTCATACCGCTGCTCACAATGTCGACTTGAATGGAATGAGCTCATGTGATGAAGCCATAGATAGCAGTAAGATGTGAAAGACGACACAAATAGTACCTGAGATACTCCTTTGGGATACTCTTCTAGGCTACTGTTCTGTGATGGAATACTGTTCTGTGTTGGGATACTCTTCTGTACCTTGGATACTCCTTTGGGATATTCTAGGGTTAATACCTCGACTTGGGGACATAAAATCCGTAAGCCGAAGATATGTATATGGGTCAAAGATTGTTTTCGTTGAAATCGTCATGTCCCGACAGTCTGTTCCACCAAAGCAGGAAAGTCAGTAGAGCGCCACGACAGACCACAATTCCGGAACAGAACCCTTGTTGTATGTAAGGCAGAAGGGTATTCAACACAGAAGAGTGATCAACACAGAAGAGTATTCAACACAGAAGAGTATTCAACACAGAAGAGTATTCAACACAGAAGAGTATTCAACACAGAAGAGTGATCAACACAGAAGAGTATTCAACACAGAAGAGTGATCAACGCAGAAGAGTATCCCACAACAACCACTCCGCCAACGGCAATCTAGAGTGGACATCTTTCCGACGTATGACGATTGAATAAAACATGATCATATCCCGGAACAGTACGATTGCGGCGGTTTCGGAAGAACTCATTCTCATATTTCTCGCGTATAAGAATTTCTAGTCGTCTGGTACAGGTATCATTTTGATCAATTTTGTAAATGAAGGCGACGACATTAACAAAATGTAGACAGTACTGGCTCGGTTTTGTATTTGTTCTAACGCTCTCTGTACACTGGGTTTGAATCGGACATCGGTCCTCAATATGAACGATGCACAGAACGGTTTCTGTCCAAGGCAGATCACAGCTATCAGCCCAACGCAAAATGGTTCTAGTATCGGGACATACCAGATCCATCTTTACAGAGTTAAGTCTCCAGTTTCGTGGCTCATTACCCGGCTTGTATACACAGGCCTCACACACTCCAAAGTCTACATTCGGGGAGCCGGAGCCCAGGTCTTACGTATCTTCGGCTTGCGGGCATTTAATACACATTCTAACTTTCCGCACACATAAAAGGTATGGTACAATAACGACGAGTGACTGCCATCGCTGCTACCGGTACTTCCAAGACTGAAGCGGATTTAGCTATGAGGCTGATGGATTTGTATTTTCATCTATATTGGCCACGGATCAAGGTGTCTCTGATACTCATACACAGAGCTTCCAACCTTTTACTACAGTATAAGCTATGGGTGTCTGTTACAAAGGACGAAAATGATTCTGGCCCGGGCCCACTAGCACGTACCGGTTCCAGACAATGGCTCCGCTTTTTTCTATCCAACGAATTTGGAAATGAAGTCTTCAAGTAATATAAATACGAGGTTGCACATGAGTTGCATCACTCATTAAATTTGCTCAAAAGCTTCAATCTTATGTCTGTAAATTCTAAGAGTACGCCTTACGAATTTTATCATGATGGACAGCAGCAAAGATGCAGAACGACACGACGGCAAAGATGGCCACGCCGCTGTGCAAAGTGCGACTCACCCGCGTGACAGCGTGTCACGGCTTCGCTGGAGGATCGTGCTGTTCGGAAATCTGATCCTATCGGCCATCGGCGGTGCGCCTAGCTTCCCTCCTCATCATCTAAACCCATTGTTCCTATAGCCTGATCATGTCTCCAGGTTACGACACCAGCAATGCTGCCAACGTGCAAGTTTCTATCCATCAGTCATTCGGACAAATCGAGCTCCTTCCCTGGGTAGGATTATCCTACTCTCTGACAGGCATCGCAGTGCTCCCCCTCATAAGGACCCTGATGCCGTTCTGCAATATGAAGTGGATGGGGTTTGTGTCATGCCTGCTGACTCTGGCGGGCTCGGCGCTCGCCGGCGCTGCGCCCAACATTGAGTCCATCATCGTTGGTCGCGTAGTGATGTCGCTCGGATCTGTTTCATTATATCAAATGTAAGTACAGTCATGATGATCAAATCACCATACCCTTCCTTACTTACCGGTACACCAGAATACTGTCTTACAACGTGATCTTCGCACGACCAGCCGAGCTTCCACTTGTCCAGGCGCTTGTGGGCGCGTGTTTTGCTCTTGGTCTTCTGGCCGGCCCTATAGTCGGAGGGGCCTTCTCCGAGAACGAGCATACAACATGGAGATGGGTATATACCTCGAGACGCCTCAACATGTCCAGTCCGTTGACCACATTTATATAGGCTTTCTACATCATTATCCCGATAGTCGCCTCGGCCTCCTCAGTGCTGCTTTTCTATCCATCACATCGTCAGCCCACGAAACGATCCGTCTTACAAAACCTCCGAGACATTGACTGGGTTGGTGGAATCCTATGGGTCGGCATATTTCTGCTCTTTGGACTTGCTTCGGTGTTTTCCGGGACTACGTGGTCCTGGGGCTCGAGATCAGCGGTGGCCACATGGACTCTATTCGGTGTTATTGTATGCGCCTTTGCCGCTCAGCAATTTTTCTGCCTTTTCACATCCCCTAAGAAAAGGGCTCTGCCATGGCATCTGCTCAAAAAGCGCCATATTTCGTTGCCGACTCTGTGCGTGTGGATGGCCGCTGCAGCCTACGGTGTGACACTGTATTATACTCCCATCTATTTCGGATTCACTCGCAAGCGCGGAGCACTGGCTGCTGCAGTACGGATCCTTCCGTTCATCTCCGTTTTCATCTTTTTCACCTTCCTATCCGGGCTCCTACTTCCTCGCCTTAGGTATCCAAAAGCGTTCTTTCTGCTAAGCGGTGCGCTGGTGCTTGTTGGCGGCGGGCTTCAACATACAATTACCACTCAGTCATCCGAGGCTAGTGTGATGGGCTTCGAAGCTATCATAGGGGCGGGAGTGGGACTGATGTGGTCGATCTCATTACCCATCTCATCGGTGGTCCTTCATCCTCGTGATCATATGGACGCGGCAGCCCTGTTCAATATGGCGCAGATGGGAGGCGTGGCAGCCTCGCTGGCCACCTCCGGAGCTATCTATGAAAACATTGGGGCACAAAAGATCGGTGATGTCGCTTCGGGCCTTGATTTCTCTAGCCATGACATGCGCGAGCTCTTAGCCGGAACTGGATCGTCCGCTCTCGATGCGCTCGGACGACCAGAAGTGCTTGCATCGATCGTCAAGGCCGTCACCGAGTCTATTGTCAGCTGTTTCTACATCACTCTTGCTGCTGGAGCCATATGTCTTGTTGCAGCTTCGTGTATGCGGTTTGAACGATTGGATTTCATGGGTGTCGTGGCGGTTCCCTATGAAGAGGAGTAAGGTTCTAGCTTGACAGCAAACAAATTCATAACTTGACCATGGTCGGATGAGGTGCTGTAGGGGGTTACGCCGGTTGTGGTCATTAGGAACCTTGGCTGCTAGTCACTTAAATTGTAGAGTGAAGTCCTTGCATCACCGCGAAAGAGGTGCCCATCACTATATTCGAAGTTTAGCCTGAATATTTTATGTGCTCGTATTGCTTGTTCAAGGTACATAGAGAATATCTATCCTGTCTCCTAAAGTCTTTGCATGTTTGGCCTTTTGAAGATGTGTTTTGGTGGTCCGATTCGATTATCGATTTGTTCTAGGGAAAAATATTAGGAAAGACGACAGTACTAGAACATCGAATGAGCAGTGTCGCATGTGCAACTTTGAAGATAACTGTAAAGAGGCAACTTTGAATTGGAAGAAACAACAGGAGAGGTACAGTATCATTTCGAGTATTGTAAGACGAAGCGGCGTCCTGGAAATAATTGTGGAGAATGATATTTTGTGTTCGTTCGAGCGGTTTCCGTACCTTGGATCGGAATCGGAGAGTTTCATTTGGGAGAAAACATGGCATAAGTGGAAGTTCTTCGATCAATGCTAGAGGTATCTTGGAGGCATAGATCAGTCCCCTGTCCTCGCTTGTGTTGCTGTCTCGTTGCTATGGTGATGTCCCGACCATTTGGTGAACTAAAGCAGGAAACTTAGGGGAGCTCCACGACAACGACATGCACACAATTCCGGAACAGAACCCCTGTTGTCCGTAGACAGAAGAGTATCCAAGGCATGGAAGAATGTCCCAACATATAACAGTAACCGACACAGAACAGTAACCGACACAGAACAGTAACCAACACAGAACAGTAACCAACACAGAACAGTTACCAACACAGAACAGTATCCCAAGACAAAAGATTATCCCATCGGCTACCGTGCCAATCTTTCTCATCCGTTCTTTTGATTTTCTGATTTCTTTTCTCAAGACAAACCCAAATAAAACCTTGCAAGGGACAGACGCATATTTTTCCAAGCAAAGGCGGTGCTCCAGCGTAGCCGAGTACGGCCATCAGACCCGCATCGACCAGATCAAGATTTCGTGGTTGTTGCTACATTTACAGTCCAGATTCAAAGAAAGAGGCATTGTAGACTCTGCGGACGAAGGAGCATATCAATTAGACACTTGCAGGTGGACAGCTGCCATCACAATTACAGGATAGTATCGTGGCACAGAACAGCATCCCATTACACAGAAAGGTACCCATGGCACATAAGAGTATCAAACACAGAAAAGTGTCCCACCACAGAAGTGTAGCCCAAATAAACAGGACATAATACTACGTCGAGATGGTGCCACTCCGAAATCACCATTATGCTATATTCAATCGTGCATGATTTACTGTCATCATGTTGGAAACTATGTTCGATCTTGCTCCAAGGTATCGAAATCGCTCAATTGAAGACACAAAACGTCATTAGAGATAATTGTCTTTAGGAGCGCCACTTTTGCGTTGCAAGAATTTTATTGATCTTTTAGCTAAGTGACGTACATGGACACGGACAGTACTCTACATTGAGGGAAAGGAAGAACTCAATTTTGACCAGCGAGACTGCTGCATATCTAGTGTTGCTTCGTTTTAGGAGGGACTTGCTTGCAAGGGTGAACGACGAATCACATTCTCGCGTGACTCGCCCTCTTTCTCGATAATATCACCCCTGGACTGTCCTGATTTCAATCTTTGTGCTGATTTCTGGGACACAGTAGCCACTAATCTTGTCACGATGAGTCGCAGTACCGGCATACAAGCGCATATCACTCCGACCGTGATCTCGACCGTCGACCACAGAGAAATGCTCCAGTAATCCCAAGTGATATTTGTCGAGTTGCTGAATTCCGTCAATGATGCAAGACGTACAATACTTATGATTGTGACGCTTTGGGGAGATATCAGCGGCCAGAATATAGTGCATAGCGAGTTTGACGACTTACAAAGTTCCCAAAATGAACATGCATCCCACTGTGACTTTCTTTGTCCAGTGCAAATTCAAGTCTTTGATCTGCAGGAAGGGAATCGCAAGCATCAATAGGTCTAGCAATATGCTAATGATGGCGTTGGCCCACGCGATGTGATCAACGTCCAGGCAGTGCCCGTCTTCCTCACCCCTCCACCGCGTCCAATTATAGCTGATCGGCTGACACTGAAAGGCAGCTAACAGGACAAAAGTCAAACCAAAAAGGGCGTTGCACGCCCCAATGGCCAAGACAACGCGATGCACTTGCTTTCCTGGGAATATCCGGTGATAGAAAAACAAAATGGACATCTTCAAGAGAGACACCTCAAGGAAATATAATATCGCGATATAATAAAAGCCCTTGGCAAAATTTGTGATATTGTGAGGCGTCAATGTCCAGATGTCTTTACCGAGACCGTTGCCAGTAAGGAACCTCACATTTACCACGGCAGATGGAATCGTGACAATCATGGTAAGAAAGATGAGCCAGTCGTCGGCGCCGAGCGAATTCGGTTGAAAATACTTTTTGTAAACAAGTCGAACGATGACCAGGCAGCATGACAAAGCGACGAGGCCACATGATAATGCATTGTATGTTTGAGATTTGTCACGCGGTGATGCACCACACTCATTTTGTGTGGCATTCTTTATGCCTAGGACTAGAAGTTAGTTAGATATCTAGCGTCTATGATTTTGTTATGTATACTTAGATTTTCTAAGACTGTGCAACTTATTTTGACACATGCATCGAATGAACTGCTGAATTCTTCGTTGTGACAATGACAGCTTGCATCCGTGAGGCCACAGTCAGATATGTTCGAAGCTGCTGAGATGCAGGATTGCTGCAATAGTTGCTTTCAGTAACAAGTTTCAGTCTTGTGATCCAGAACCAACGGGATGACTTACTGTACAGGATGGGAAATCAAGCGTTGTACTGCTGGCGGCTGGAAGAGACTTGGAGACTGTAGCAGCGATCCATACGAAGAACAAAGGGTGATAAATGGCTTTCATCATGGCCGCGTGAGCAATCTCGATACTACCTAAGGCCGTGCAACTAGAAGGAAAATCTAAAAGTTATTTCATGGAAATGCAAGGAACACGGCTGGTCAGTTTTATATGCTCGCGAATACTCGGAGCGGTGTTGGAAGTAGACGTAATCGGAGCGGAGTGGACATCTTTGGGTTGAGTTTCCAGAAATGGCGCTCCTGGTGCGTAAGGTCGTCTATAAAAGGCGCTGCTAATGGTATGTATGCTATACGGCTCTCCAGGCACATACAGTGAGTAACGAAATCGGTTTCCGCATTCTTTGACTGGAATGTTTTCCAACATGTCCAATTTCGGCGCTGACACAGTGTTGTAACCGGCTGACTTACTGTATACATGGAACTACCAACTCAAAAATATAATCATCCAAACTCGCTGATGCTGACAATCATAGCAGAAAATTTCAGGACGGTCCATGACCAGTCAGTAATCAAATACTCAACGATTAATTGCTTACAGCTCATCTAAATTGCTACCGATGTACTTCATGGCCTATAAAGAAAGCGTTCGCAATCGTATCATCTGCAAAATATTACTTGTGTTTGGCTTCTCGAAAGTCACGATGTCCTGAATGAGATCTGTAACACATCATTTTCAATCGAGCATCAATGACCGCGCACAAATTCTACAGCACCTCTGTCGCCCGAGCCTTGGCGAAGAATGCATCCCTTCCGCCCAAACTGTAGACGTTTTTGGCTTAGTGTCGATGCTTTGTTTGCTACATCCAAAAACGCCGTTTTTGGATCTGCCAGAAATGTCGTTTGCATCCTGTTTTGGATCGAATTGAACGCAAATAACACGCTTCTGGAAGGTTCTTGTGCTTGTTCAGCACTCTGAGAAAAAAGTCAGTACAGATCTAGTTTTCATATTCTGGCTCTGTTGCTGTGAGCGCGATTTGACTGCACGCCGTGGCAATACGACTTCGCGATAATGGCTGATTTTGGCTCTCAAGATGATTTCTTTGCCCAGGTTGACCGCTGGCCAACTGCAGAATGATGCGGGTCAGCATTTTTGGAGACACCACGACATGCTGTATTCACCCGTAGGCAAGGGGACAACGACCGGTTTCCAAGCTAAAATCAGCCAAGTGCATCTGATGTGGATTTGATGTGGATTGATGGGCCGGATTTTAGCCCCACCGTCCTAGCGCACTAAGCTACGTATTGAATGCAGGCGATTCGGCATTTACGGAACTGCTCCTTGGTACTGTATGTCTTTGCGCCAGATGCAAGAGAAATGCTGGACTCTGTTTGCAGTCATCCTGCAAATGAATGTAATCGTCATCCTTTGTCACCTCCTTTGGCTGCTGACCCTGCTGACTTTGCGTCTGCTCAATGCTCAACCTGGCCACTGTCCCTTGCTTCCGCTCCAACAAGCCGGGACCCACTTGACGCTAGTTTCTTTCAAGCCGGGAATCCTCAAAATTTCCAATTCCACCACCTTCTGCCAACTCGCACCAGAGCAAACACCTTTTGCCTTCACCTCAGTACTTTCTGTTGCTTGGCTATATCCGATCACCGAGCTTGTGGAGGGGCTCACCTCGAGCCGCCAGTCGTACATACGGGATGCAGCGGTCTGCTAAGCACGTGTTTGCAGAGGGCGGTCCACTCCTTTGGCCACTTTTCGCTACGTGCTGTGTGCTTTCAAGCATCCTACAAGGTAAGGAAGCGAATGAAATGGAGGGGTGTATTCATGAAATCGAGCGTCGTCGACTGTTCTCGTGGCACCAACGCTGCATCCAAGAGATCGATGCTTCACTCTAGAGCAGCCTCAAAATGCCTCGCAAGCTCGCAGACTCCCGACGAAAGCAGATTGAGGCCATGCTTCTTAGCCCTTACCTTAGCGACGAAGAAAGAGCTTTGCTTGCTGAATGCTGTACGCGCACAATTCGAAGATACCGCAGCAAACAGAAAAATGGCAGTACGGTAGAGTCTCGCAACACGACTATCGGTCGGTCAAGAGTTATCACATCGGAGATCATCGACAGCCTGTGTGCCAAGCTGACCAAACACTCAACCATGTATCAGGACGAGATGGTCCTCTTCCTCAGAGAACAGTTCGGCATTCATGTTACGCGATCTGCCATCAGCCGAGCATTGACTTCTGCTGGGTGGTCCAACAAGGTAACCCGTCGTGTGGCCCAGCAACGCAATGCGGATCTACGTGACTACTACCTACACAAAACCTCGCCATTTCGGTCCTATCATCGAATATACATAGACGAGTCCGGTATGAGCGGCCCGGATGCCTCGCGACGCAATGGCTGGTCACCCAAGGGTACGGCTCCGGTGCAGGTCACACCACTCCGCCGCGGTCAGAGGTATCAGATTATTGCAGCGCTGGCACAAGACGGTCTAGTTCATTACCAGATCCACCAAGGCTCGACGGATCACCAGGTGTTTGAGGAGTTCATCGCGCGGCTCTTGCAGCACTGTGGCAGATGGCCCGAGCCGAAATCCGTCCTGGTCATGGACAATGCATCATTTCACAAATCGGAGAGAATCAGAGAGCTCGGAAGGATGGCTGGTGTGTTGCTCGTCTTTCTGTCACCATACTCCCCTGACCAAGAATCTGCCGTCTCTACATTGGGGAAAGTATGAAGAGGCGGAGATCCATCGACAGACGCTGGAGCTGAAGGAATCTGTTCTGGGTGCATCAAGGACCGGGGCAGCGAAACTGGAAAATCGGCCGGCAGGTGTTGTTCAATGTCGTACTACGTAGAGAATTACCCCGCTGGGTAGCACCAAATGGATCGTCTCTTTGCAGCGTTTTTCACATGCTTCACATTGCCTCCCTCGAATCGAAGTAAAGGACGTGAAGATTTGAACCGGGCTAAGCTCACTCACTATATCGCTGGCGTCGTGCGCATCGCAATGCCAGGGGTACCCAGTGCAGCTGGGCAACACTGCAGCCCACCAGGCGCGACTTGGACCTCTGTGGATCCACGTCGAGGTTGCTCAACCCTGTGAGCATTACTGCGTCGCGGCACGCTAGCGCGGGGAAGCAGCGCGTTTATAGCGTAAACAAAAGGTGGCTACTGTACAACGCTTTTCTTAAAGTATCCATTTTCCTTCCTGAGACCGTTTCCATCTAAATTAAAACACAAAATACCCGACTACGTTGACTGAAAGCAGGAAGCCGTGCACTCAGTGCTCGTTGGCTTTCGCGCCCGCCATTCTATCTGATCCAGCAGACACTTATTTCATTCGCATTGTCAACACAGCCAGGCACCTCATAGACAAATCTGCGCTTTGAAAGGCTCAGTCACTCAATAAGATGCCTACAATACATAGCCTTCCGCCGGAGCTATTCGAAATCGTGGCGGGTCACTGCGAACCCGATGCGGTGATTGATTTTCGACAGACTTGCCGTCAGGCGAGGGACGGTGCTCATAAAGCATTCGTCAAACACTACTTCAAGTGTCGGATGGTAATGCTGCAACGTGGAAGCTTGGAAACACTCTTACAGATTTCCCGGGACCGTGTTCTCGGGCCTAGTGTTCGTCACTTAGGGATCACAATGCAGCATTTCCTGAATGATACCGAAAGCGCAAGTCTGAGCGACAGCCTCTTACCTGAACAGCTGGTTGCCTACCAACGCGGGTATAGAGACCAAACGATTTTACAGCAGTCGGGCCTCGACGCCTCGTACCTGGCCACTATAATGGAGCTTCTCATTAATTGCAAAACGCTCGAGATCTCCAGCCAAGGCGAGGCCTTCGGAACCAAGTCCATCAAGAGTCTCTGCGGCATTCATTTAGCATGGACCTTGTACCATGACTCAAGCAAAGACTTCATCACGAGAGCTTTCCAGCTTATTCTCGGAGCCGTTGGAAATAGCAGGGTGGAGCTTTCGGAACTACTAGTAGATATCGAATGGCTTACCGATTCTATGCTTGATTTTCCAGCTCTGCACAAAGCCAAGCTTCAACAACGTTTTAGGACTATCACATGGCTTGAACTCGGGTTGGATCTGAAAGGTTCGACTAGGCCAATACATATAGTCGATTTTACACAAATGTTTCAATCGCTTAAACATTTGCTATTGGCAACACCGAGCGACAGGAACGGTCGTACGTCTCTAAGGCTCAGTAAAGTCATTAGGGTACCCGAATTAGAGAGCTTTTCGGCCGGAAGGGGCGATTGGACGGTACCTGCATTGGCAAAAATCCTCGTTCGACATAAAGACAGCTTGAAAAGGGTCTACATGGAGAGAATTCGTTTGTTCGGACGACGACCTTGGCACTCACTTTTCCCCTTGCTAAATTCGATGCCTAATATCGAGTATGTGTGTATGAATTGGTGTTCGTGCATTGAAGGGGGGCTTTTGTCATTGCCGAAGTTACCGGCTAAGACGAATTTCGAATTTCACTTCATTGGTCCGGAAAATTAGTCGAAAGGTGGCCGAAGGAGTGGACCGCCCTCTGAATGCATCGAGGGACACTGGAGCTGAAGAAGTCGGTGCTGGGTGCAGAGCAGCCGGTCATACTCAAAAGCATGGACAACCTGGCTCTTGTGCTCCACAGTCAGGGGAAGTACGAAGAGGCGGAGGAGATCTACCGAGCTACTATTACGCTTAAAGTGCTAGGACCGTCCCATCCGTTAACTTTAAGGACTTACAGAAATCTTGAAGAACTTTTAGCCAAAGCTCAGGATGCGTTGGTACAAGATTCTGATTATCCAGAAGACGACGGAGGTATTGCCATATAGTTGGGTTATTCAGTTACATACATGTCCATATTCACTGTTTATGATGTCAATTGCCACGAACAGACTGCTATGCTCGAATCCACGACGCTAGATCCACTGACTCATTCTTGACGCGGCCATTGCTTGAATGCGTCGATATGGATCACAGTATCATTTCGAAGGCAAGAGAAGAGAGAGAGAGAGAGAGAGAGAGAGAGAGAGAGAGAGAGAGAGAAAGAAAAAAAAAAAGACCATCGCACTGCGTCCTCGAGTTATTTTCCGACATGTATAACCATTCGAGGCATCGAAGTTCTGCTACTGTCTGATTTATACCTGCCAAGGACCTAGACAGTATTAGACCCTTGCTTTGGCATATGGAGATACTGTGCTCCACTGTTGCTGACATCCCTCAGGTACAAGCACAGAATTGGATCGTAACCTATGCTGACAAGAGATACCAATTTCTCTCTTTTTTTCATACCTTTGCAAAGGAGGGTTTCAGGGGAACGGTTATATTTCTAGTGAAAGGCTCTGTCCCTCCAGATCTCTGCAAGCATAAAAAACACCTCTCTCAGAATGACAGTTTTTTTTGTCGCCGCCGTGCTCTGTAAGCAGTAATTTATCAGGAATCAGGCTGACCACTGAATAAGCATAAGTCTGTAAGCATAATACAGTATCCGGCTGGGGCGAGGTACCTGATTCGTACAGCCCCACCTACAAATGTCAGCTGGGACTGTGTCAGCCCAAAGCTCCAAAATTGGCTGTTGTGAAAGTAAAATCTTCCCCGCAAAAGCGGAAGCCGTTTTCGTTACTCACTGTATCATACCCCAAATCAGTTTTCGGATTTGCCAAGATGCCAGGAGTAATTTATTATTTAAGGCTAGCAGCCTCCTGACCACCTGAAATCATTAATGGTTGGTTTTTCAATTAGTTATAATGAGACATTATCGGCTAATCTCTATAGTCAAGCTAATCCTGGCCGGTTTGTCGTCGCCCATCTTATCTACTGATCATGGAGGCCGGTCTAGGCACTTTGGATTTGCACAACGAAATCTCAATCAATCATTGACACTCCAGTTTGTCAATAATCACAAACTTTGCGATCTCAATGCATATGTGACTGGCATTAATACTGCGGGCGACATCGTATTCTTGACCGCCTCAGGTACTTGGTACTATCTTACACCACTGAATGGATCAACGCCCACAAAATTGGACGACGCTAATATTGCTATTCCTATACCGTATCTGGATGACGAGTCGTCCGCAACTTCTCTGATTTTGCCTGATTATATATCTGCCGGTCGTGTATGGGTCGCTCAGGGCGAGCTCGAGTTTTTTGCGTTGCGATCCGCGAGCGGCGCGACGATGCTGCAGGAACCATCCGCCTCGAATTTGGAAGATCCATCCACAACAGTCGATTGGGGGTTTATAGAGCTAACTTATACGAAGAAAGGTGGCTTATTTGCAAATCTGTCCTTTGTGGATTTTATCGGACTCTCACTCGGCATGATCTTGACACTCGATAACGGCGAAGTCCAGATCGTAGAAGGACTCGCAAGTAACGCAGTTGAGCAAGTGTGCGATGAACTGCAGACACAGTCGGATTCGGGTCAAATGCCATGGAACCAATTATGTGTCTACTCACCTCAAGGCCACCCTCTCCGAACACTATCCCCAAATATCTATGAGACTATCAATCCCGGGGCGACGGATGGCTATTACACGGACTACATAGATCGCGTATGGGAGCTATACCTGACGGAAGACCTGATCTTTGACAACGGAGCCAATCAGTCCATTACATGCCGGGTAGCCGCCAACGATAAGCTCACTTGTGAGGGTGACAACCGCTCCTACAGTCGACCCACGACGGCCGACATCTGGGGTTGTAATACAGGGCCGTTTGCCATTATGGATTTCGATAATGCCATTCACCGTGCAGTTGTACCGCGCTTATGTGCAGCCTTTGTTCGTACTACTCTCCTCCTACATGGTGGTGAGATACAGCCATCCTTGCCAAACACAAGTTACTATCTGAGTGGCCCCACCAACCATTATAGCCGAATTGTCCACGAAAACGAATTGGATGGAAAGGGTTACACATTCTCTTATGATGATGTCAGTGTTGGTCAAGAGAATGTTGCTGGCATAGTCGCAGGGTCGGGCGCTCTGGTATTGGAAATCCTCATTGGCGGATACGAAAGATCTTGACGGAAGTTGTGCTGTTTTTCTTTGGCTGCTTTTCTGTTTCTTGTTCATTCTTTGTGCCTTTTGTCTATATTTCTTTGATTAGTATTCACATTATGCCACTAAGGAAGAGCCGGTTGTGTTATTCTTTGTTTCCTTCTGCAGTTTCATTTTTGCAGTCATACTTGATCATTCACTAACGTGTGGTTACAAACTTGGTAGTGACGAAAATCACATTTCGCTGAAGACTTTGATTGCCGCATTTGCATGCTCCATGGTCGGTGGATAAGACAAGTAGCTGAAGCAAACTACAATCTAACCAGGAGTTCAATGCAAATCCCCTAAAGTAATAACTCTAACAGAAGGACCCCCTGGATCAGAGCAATGACCAACCCTGTGATGTGGAAAGAAAGATGCAAGATCTATGAGAGCTTGATCTAGACGGATCGCATTGTTTTTTCAACTACTCCGTGTGATCCTTTCTCACTTGTTCCCACTCAAAATAGCTTCGACTTCTCATAGACGCTATACGGGCTGAGGCCCGCATTCCAGTCCAATAGAAGTAATATCTCAATCTCCATGAATCTGACATCATCCAGCGTAAACCAGAAGAGTGTGTCGTTGTAAATCATTCGACTCTCCTCTGCCCATAGGCGATTCGTGGATGAGAAGTCATCAAGATACTTCGAGGCGATGAGTACAACTGAGTACAACTGCCAGGAAAATTCGATGTGCAGTGCACTTCAAGATTTTCTTGTGAGATTGTATCTTGGACTTCAAGCGACCGAGGTACACAGTGGCCGGTAGTAATATGATAGGCGATATACGAAGTCGGTATACCACGTGGTCGATGAAGCAGCTCAGCGGTGGAGGTGTGGCTGAGCCTATTGGTCGTACTGATGTATCGAAGCAAGCATCTATTGGCATAACATCGATCGTTGCCTGGGTTAAGCGATCGACAAGATGCTGGCTTAGAGGCACGTGAGCCAGCATGTCTCTGTAGATACAGTCGCTATATCGGTTTTGGTAAGATGGAAGATCCTTCGTTGCCGATTGGTGTATACCATCCTCTTCTTCACCAGGTTGTGTCGTCTTTTTGTTTAATTCTAATAGCCGTGGAACTCTCAGAATAGACCACATGGCAACTAAGCGGATGCGGCCGTGTCAGCATTTGATGTGAACATGTGAAATTCTTGGTTTCTGCTGGAAGTATGGGTGCTGCAATACATGCAAGTTCCCAGTCCTTGCCGGTCCTGCAGCGATTGGGGAATGTTCGCGATCCCTTATTTCCAATATATCTAGCTCCATTCATGACGCTTTTGATTTCAAGACACTGGCCAGTCGCAAATCTTGCCCCAAAAGTAGCTCGATTCGAAGTGCAGGAATTGGAAAGATCACACATATGCACTCATTTGAAATATTGTGAAAACACTCCATTTCTGGCGTTTCTTGGGAGGTAGATCCGAAAACAACATTGCAGGTTTTGTGTGTCCGTTTTATTCCATCAAGCTAGACTGTAGTTGCACTGTACTGTCGCTTCGGCCCTCGAGGTACCGTAATATGAACGCCTAAAATGCTAGCTTGTTGGCCAAAACACCCCTCTGCGATATATAATGCTTCGACCCGGGCACAGAGTCCGGTCTATACCACTAGTACACGGTACTCTTTATCTTGTTGACATCGCCCTCACCCATCTATTGATACTTCACCAATCCCACAGCTCAGACATGTCGCTTCAATCCGTTAATTTCCCTAAACATGGCCCTGCGCATCTCGTCTCTCGCGTTGACCAAAATCCCGCATCTTGCCGTGCGCCATCGCTGTACTTGCCTCACCAACCCCAAGCATCCTTATTCCGGGCAGTGCTCCATGTCCCACATACATATCTAAATGGTCTGCTCGGTAATGTCGAGGGTGCCAACGCCAAAGTCTACCCTGTGAACAGCAATACGGATATTTCATGCGCCCAGCCGTATGTTCTATTCAAATGCGTTGATACCTGTGATGGTCAAGGCGGCACATACTTTTACTTCTTGTTGGACTTGGGCATACTTGAGACGCGTTTTACAATGCGAGGCTCTGGCGTCACGCTTGCTTTGAGGTTCGAAATTTCCATGCTTAATCACCCGCCCGAAATGGAAATTGTCCATGTTGATGTTGGCGAGTGGCACTTCGGCAATGTTGTCGGGAGATTGAAGAAGCCAGATTGTACATGTACCGAGCTCAATCATTCGTGGCTAAGCAGATTGATGCTTAGCACGGAGACGCCACGAAAACACGCGGCCGCAAAGCTACGCTGTATGGCAGCAAGTATCAGGGAGCGGCGCAGAGGTAAGCATATATTTCTCCCTATTCTTGCAGCTTGGCTAAAATTTCTACAGCAAACGAGAGTCTATTCCGAGATTTAATGAAGATGAGACTCTCTGTTTTCCTGTTCTTCCACCGGGTCACTGGGTGGCAGTTGGGTGCGAAGATGCACAAATCAGACGCGACGGAAGAGAAACCCCTGCTAAGTTGCGACCATTCTTATTGATTTGCAAAAATGGTGTGCCCATACGTACTCGATACCGGACCTTCGATCAGACACAGGAAGAACTAAGTAATGGACTGAGAGGTTTTATTGTTCTTTCAACCATTAAATTACTAGAATATGGAGCGATATATGTCAGCAGCGCAAATCCGAAGCAGGAGAATTCGTCGAAGTCGAGAAAAGAGCAGCTCTGATCTATATTAGACCAAGAGCATAGATCATGCGTTGTCTGACTTGAGCATCAATTCAAAATCTGACATCGTCGGTGGGATGGCATACCATCTCCATTATCTCGAATTGACTCATAATTTTGCGCATGCTGACGTAAAAAAGAAAGATGTTCACAAGTGGAAAGTCTATTCTGTGTGACTGTTGACTGACTACATCCTCCTAGGGCGGTTCTCAATTGTCGTAGGCACAAGTTGCATGGATTGCCCATATCTTCTCATGAGTGTCATGTATCCCAGCCGTAACCTGAATAGAACGCAGGATCATAACATTCGAGCATGATGTCGGGGTTGGAATAAGACATTATGTGTGTTTGGGGCGTATCAAATTCCCATTTGACGAGGCCTTGACTGATTATCATGCCTGCCATCTCCATATTCATTTGCTGCATGAATTGTGAACTTCCATTCATGGAGGTTAGCGTTCCCATATCCTGTATTGGGTAGAATGTCTGGTTTGACGGCTGGTCCGAGAGCAGTGCAATAGGATCTAGTTCGTTGGATAGCGCACTCGTATAGAAATCGCTGCAAGAGTGGAAGCTCTGGGGCGACCGAGGTTGGAAATTTTGGTTCGCCATTATCGCTTTCCGGGAGTGTTGCTCAGAGTCCGAAAGGTCAAGCTCAGACGAGCCGACACATTCTCTTCGATCACGTATCGACTCGGTCTCGGTCTTGATAATTGTAGGTAGAGATTCGTGGTTCATCTGCTGATGCAGCTCTATCTCAGTAGCCAATCTCGAAAGACCAGCCTCGTCTTCGGGAAAGATAGTGTGAGGAGGTAAATCAATATCTTCGGCGGGGCGAATCGATCCGAGCAGAGTGACAATATTGTGGATAACAGGCTGGCCACCATCATTGAGCTCGGGCTCGGCAAGATCCCATTGCTCACCATTGCGCACCATGGCGTACAACTTTTGTACGGTGGCGATCAGAGCAAGCTGTGTGTTTTCCAATACCTCGCCATAGCTGTAGGTGAGTTAGTATCGAAACGCGCCGGTACCTTGTTGCGGAATTATGCACAACTCACCCTGGAGGTAACTGCTTATACTCTTTCTTCTCTCTTCTACCCACCGTACATACGGACCCGTCGTCCTTGCACCGCTTGCAGGGAAACTCTCCGTCACACTTGTTCTTTTTTTGCCTGCACCTTTGGCAAGCTCTCAACACCCTTTTACGCACCCTGTTCATCTTGAAGCCGTGAGGGCGAGAGCAGTGCATGATGCTGCACCGGCGAATGTGAGGACTGGGTAGCCCGTTTTAAGTTTAGATGTACGGGCTTGACTGATTTGAAGCTCGACGCTTTATTAGAAGTGTTAGTTTCAGCAAACGGGGACGGGTCAATAGGAAAGATGCTTAGATTTCCAGGCTTGTATCCTTCCCGTCAGATATATGCGTGTCTCGTTCAGCATGCTTTATAAGACCCCATAACAGGCATACAAACACCACTAGTGCTCGGCAGTGCAAATTCGAAAGCATGGCCGGCGTAGCTATTCCAAACCAACAGAGTGGCTATACTTACAGAGTATTGGACAGGCTATGGAATGCGGGGACAAGGTGCAGGGAACTTCTGCATGTTTGTTGCCTGATATGGGGATGTTGGCATGCATTGGGCAAGGACCACACAGTAAGTTACAGCCCAAGTTACTTTCGATAAGCCATGTAGTCATGGCCACGCATCCTTGAAGAAGAACGAACATGTGTTGGCGGTCATGGATGGTAAACAGTCTGGAGCCGGCTTCCAAGGCTGCCTACCCACAGGTATGAACAACGCGACGGTGATGTGAGGAGGAAAGCAGAAGTCAAGGGAAGAAGACTGCTATTCCCAACTCCAAGGCGAAACTCGCTGTGAGAATCCATTCATCTGCACTCCATCAGTGTTATATGGTGAGGACGACCCAAGTGCATCTGTTCTTCATTCCTCGCCAAATGGTGTGAACAATCAAGTTCTGGACTCCTTTATCTTTTTCATGTGCGATCCTGGCATAGTGCTGACAGCCACGAGCTACTGTGCACTACGTCGATGTGTTCGCCAACTTGACTCGATCGGCCAGTTATTCGACTTGCCCGTGCCATGTTTGCTTGGCGGGTGGATCATACGTCCGCAAACCGTAGAAATTGTGGGCCTTAACTCCGGCATCCCGGACGTAGTCCGAGGAGTCCATAGTGCGTCTCCCTGTGATCCGGTAAGAGTGGCAATAGCAACAGGGGTTTGGTCTGTCCGATACGGGGCTTATGACCGCACTCCGCTGCGCTGGCGTCATTTTAATCATTAGAATGTTTGCTCAAGCACAGAGCAATTAAAGAGCTTTGATTCGCCTTCTTTGAGTCAGATGCTGTCAATCAAGGTTGCAAAACAAACCTTGTCTGTCGAGATCATAATTAGTGCGCATTTTTTGAATGTTTGCATGGATGCCTAATCGCTTGCTTGTGGGTTACCAATCGATACCACCTAGAAGTCTATATAAGTGACAGTCCCATGAAATACAAAAACTGTGCATTCTGATTTTCAAATCAGCACAGCCAGTCGAAACATCATTTCCGGCAACATGTCCCAATCAATCAGAAAAGTCGGGCCATTGCTTTTTTGTGGCAATGCGTTGTTTTCCTTGATCGACGGTAAGAGAAGACACAATTCATTTTTTACACCTCGCTTCTTACTCTTCTTCCCTTTTTCGGCGATCAACTGCATCTTGCACCTTGGTATGATCAATGACTGAGAAATCCCACCAGGCTATAATACCAGTAATATTGCCAACGTCCAAGTCCCTATCTTCAATGCTTTTGGCAAGATCCAGATGCTGCCTTGGCTGAACTTGGTCTATGCTCTGGCTGGTGTGGCATTTGTCCCGGTGGTCAGGAAGCTTTCGAGTGTCTGCAAGCCGAAAACGCTCGGCATCGTTGGAACGATGTTCAGCATGCTTGGTTCCCTATTCGCAGGTTTCGCCACAAATATGGAGACAATCATATTCGGCCGAGTTATCCTGGCTATAGGCTCTGTGATCTTTGATCAAATGTAAGGCTTCTAGTGCTTAGGTACCAAACGCTAATAAGCCAAAGCGCCCTCTTCGAAAACGTACAAATCGTCCCTCGTAGCGAGTTCACCAAGCTCCAGGCATTAATTGGCATTTTCTTCCCATTGGGCCTGTTCGTGGGCCCGTTGGTCAGTGGGGTCTTTGCTGAGGCCAAACACGCGACCTGGCGCTGGGTATGCAACGGATAAAGCAAATCATATATCCAAGTGGCTGACACATTCTAGACTTTTTTCATCGTCATCCCAGTGCTCATGATTGCCGCAGTACTGCTAATCATGGGCTACGAGAGTCATTCGCTGCGGTCGGATGAACCGACAGCCGAGAAACAGGTTAGTATATAATCCACGGTCACGCGTCACTACTGACACGCAAGCAGCGAAGAGAAAGTAAAACCGATTCAATAAGTAAACATGACAGTCGAGACGAAGCTTTCAAGAGATCGGAGTGGATTGGGATTGTCTCATGGATGACCTTTTTCATCCTTTTTGGGCTAGGTTGCACGTTCTCGGGTCCTGTATGGGCTTGGACGTCTGCTCCCACAATCGTGGTGTGGATCCTACTTGATCTCGTGGCCGGAATCTTAACCGCCTACACGCTTCTGCAACTCACGAGGATTCGTCGAGGAGAACGACAGGACACGGCAATTCCAATTATTGTCGCCCGCCACTCTGGGGTATTCTTTTCGGAATTGTGTGTTTTTCTTGCTTCGATCGTATGCGGAACCACTTTGTACTATACGCCAATTTACTTCACTCTTGTACACCGAGATAACGCCTTCGACGCTGCAAAGCACTTGCTGCCATTCGCCGGAGCCTTCGTCATGGCGATGCCAGCATCCAGCTATCTCGTCAAGGCAATGTCTTGCCAACGTCTGCTTGTCGTCATCGGAGCAGCTCTCCTGACGATTGGCGCGAGTCTTCAGCAGAGAATCACAGTTGATGCTTCGATCCACTCTGTCATGGGATACGAAGCCATCATTGGTGCTGGGGTTGGGCTGATGTGGCAAAGCACACTCACCATGTCTGCGAAAGTTCTGGAATCTATGGACAGTCAAATTTCTCGTGACCGGCAAAGAGATATCATCGCTCTTCATAAAGTGGCACAGACGAGTGGCGTTGCTGTCGGCGTAGGCATAGCCGGTGCCGTTTACTACAATGTTGGGGTCCAGCTTCTTCAGTCTCTGATGTTCCCAGAAGATATATCCGCTCAGGATCTGCGTGGGCTGCTTGCTGGAGAAAACTCAGCTCTCTTGATGAAGCACCCGGAGTTATATGCAGGCGTGCTGGAGGCCATGATGAGAACAATTCGACGATGCTTCTATATCAACATTGTTGCCGGTGCTCTATGCTTGGCTTCTTCGAGTTTCATAAGCTTAAAAAGTGCTTTCGGGCACTACGTCTCCGGTCAGGGACCAAATGGCAGCGGTTGCGAATCCTTCAAGACTGTGGATCTCGAGGTTTGGCGCAATAGAGTTCACGGGTGAAGGTGTGCCCAGGGAGAATCTTAGGTACTAGTTGCGTTTACGATTTGGTTTGGCATGATCGTATATTGTTTTGTTAAGAGTCATTGTAGCATACGAGGAAGAGACAGGTTATGTATCAAGTCAAATGGTGTGCATACGTTTGAGTTTAGAGTTTAGAACTGAATTAGGACATTTCAATCCAGAACTGATGCATCTCACCCTATATGACCTAGAACCATCGGGCACGGATAGCGGTATGGCTTCGGATATGGTGAAAGGAAAAGAAAATTCTAGGGGCAATGATCTACCATGCCCTTTGCCGTCCTCATGTAAGCGCTTTCTGTGATATGGATGGGGTTTGGGCATACCTTCTGATGATAGTTAGCCATGAACAATACCATATCTCTCAGGGCCGGCAGGCTAGTAGACTAGAACTTTAGTTAATGGAAAGGAGTACAGCGGGATGTGGTTATAAGATCTACATTCACCAGGCAGGTCTCTGTTCCGTTGCTCCTTTTCCTGGGAAGGATATACAGTGCCGGCACTATTCAATTGCCTCTTCCAACTGTGCAAGCTGTGGCAATATTTCTCAATATGTTGCTGCGCACTGCAAGAAGGAGTGCACTCTGGAAACTGTAAAGTGAACCTCGCCTGTAAATGAAGAACTTAAGTTGTGGACCTAAACCCCGGGACCCGGTGAAATGTGGGCCTAAGCTCCGGCGCTCCGGATGTAGACCTCGAAGTCTACAGTCTCCAAGCTCGGTACACAACAGGCAAAGGAGATAAGACCCATTTTTTCATTCTAGTCTGTCATTTGTCGCTCAATACCTCAGCTAACAAGTTCCGATCTCAGGGCCTATCGCGCCACTGGAGAATTATAGTTTCGGGGACAATCACGGCAGTTGGGCAGATACTACGATAAATCATTAAAGGCGGGTGGTATTATAGATTCTAGTGACAGAAGGATCTATCAAATCACCCTGGCGGACAGCATACTCTTTTCCGCAATCAGGAAATAGAAATGACGCGCCAGTATTGCATTGCATAAATAATCTTGTCCCGATGCTATGGTTTTTTGAACCACCTCACCCCGTTATTCACTTTTTCCTAATCCCCTCCTCAGAGAAACTACGGATCAGAATGGCTGCGCCTCAAAAACTACACACGTCAAGCACCTATATTGCATTTCTTTCATTTGATGGAATCCATCAAGATCGAGTCGCCATCACGTTCCTGCACGACCCCAATGTCGGGTATCAGAATCGCGTCACGGCTCCTTACAACTCAGACAACTTCGCTTTTAGTGGTGTCAATGTTCTTGATCCGCATGCCAATGATCTCGGCGACGGTCCGTTGGGGAGCTTTGAAGACGTTCCAAACTACAATGACAATATCGACAGCCCAATCAGCAACCCGGGCAGTACTGACAGTACCAAGCGCGACAAAGACAGCATAAATATTGCGCCCGGCCCAGTAGGACAGGGAGAAATGAACACAACGGACCATGATAGTGGAATAGACATAGTCAAACCTGACGAACAAAGTTTCAGCACGTCTCACGAAGTCGTCAGCAACCAGTCATCGCACCGTCCCGGGCTAGGAGCCAATGTGATTCAAAATGGAACCTTCCAAACATCGTTGATCGTGAGTGGAGAAACGTGTCAAACAGTATGTAGTGTATTCGTACTTAAATTCAGACAGGTATGCCAGTTCTGTAAAGGAGTCTTCAGCAGAAGCTGTGATTTGGCCAGACACGAGACTTACAGATTAAAACGAGGTGTTTGTAGCCAGAGTACGAAAAGAAAATACTTGATCACTAGAGACTGAACATTGTGGGCTTTGGAAGAGCGGAAAATGAAGCTGCATGCGGGTCGATGAGAGCAGCTCCATGAAGAAAGCATTCTGCTAAATTCATCATGAATCAGGTTCGGACTGAGGCACTGAGTGTTTATGGAGCACCCGCGTGGAGCCTTCAGGAGCAATCTTGTGGATCATTCTTGTGAAGCTAGTCCGAATTCATTCACGTGTAGCGGACTCGGAGTTAGAACCCACATTGGTGGGATCCTTTGGGCAGGGTTACAAGCGAGACTATTATTTATACGACCTGATTTCGCACTCTGTCATCTTGATCCTGAAGAAGGGTCAAGATCTCTTTCTTCAAGGTTCAGACTGCTTATACATAACAACCTTGTGTTTCTTTGAATAGATTAACGAGCCTTTGTTCCAATACGAGACTCGAAATTAGCGTCACACTAGAGGACCGCCAAGATTATAATGGATGCTTGCGATTCAGTACAAGTATACTTCACCTCCCGTACTTTCGTCCTACACTACCGGGGATATAGCTGACGATTGCCCAGGCTCAAGCATCTTCCGTCTGCAGATATGCTCGCTCGGAATTAGTCATCAGCCTTCATCCTAGCTTGGGATCTTCATCCCAAGTCAAGGCATTGGCTATCGAGGGCCTTATACGCTATAAACCGGAGAGTTGCATCATCGACTGCTGTGGAACTCATCGAGCTCATTTGATTGATTGGATTCCACAAACGGTCAAATGTTTATCATGGACCCGATCTGACAACGAGCCAGTCTTCAATGGAGAGGTGATAGATCAAATCAAGGAGAATTCTGATCTATGGAGAGCTATAAGGGAATTGAAATGTTTTGAATTGAAGGGTGGAACGATAAAGGATAGCGACGTAGAGGCGTTGAAGTCTTTGGTACCTCCTGGAGTGCTCTTGAGGATCAATGGTGTAGATTTTCTTTAAATATACCGTATATGTGGTGATTATCGATCTATGTGCCGTTCGGAAATAGCGTTGTGAAGTATCGCTTGTTTCAAGTTGAATGTATCTCGCTCGTTCTGGAATACCGAAAGTACAATCGACTGACTGTACAGTATGCAGGCTAGTACTGTAATTGCTACATGAACTTAGTCGCGAGATTTGCTTAACATCGTTATTGTGACACTTTGGCGGTCTGCGCATACTTCTCTAGCAACGAGTCTGAGGTTTCTTTCTATTATCTTATCCACCGACCATGGAGCATGCAAATGCGGCAATCAAAGTCTTCAGCAAAATGTGATTTTCGTCACTACCAAGTTTGTAACCACACATTAGTGAATGATCAAGTATGACTGCAAAAATGCAACTACAGGAGGAAACAAAGAATATCACAACCGACTCTTCCTTAGTGGCATCGTTTGAATGCTAATCAAAGAAATATAGACAAAAGGCACAAAGAATGAACAAGAAACAGAAAAGCAGCCAAAGAAAAGCAGCACAACTTCCGTCAAGATCTTTCGTATCCGCCAATGAGGATTTCCAGTACGAGAGCGCCCGACCCTGCGACTATGCCAGCAACATTCTCTTGACCAACACTGACATCATCATAAGAGAATGTGTAACCCTTTCCATCCAATTCGTTTTCGTGAACAATTCGGCTATAATGGTTGGTGGGGCCACTCAGATAGTAACTTGTGTTTGGCAAGGATGGCTGTATCTCACCACCATGTTGGAGGAGAGTAGTACGAACAAAGGCTGCACATAAGCGCGGTACAACTGCACGGTGAATGGCATTATCGAAATCCATAATGGCAAACGGCCCTGTATTACAACCCCAGATGTCGGCCGTCGTGGGTCGACTGTAGGGACGATTGTCACCCTCACAAGTGAGCTCATCGTTGACAGCTACCCGGCATGTAATGGACTGATTGGCTCCGTTGTCAAAGATCAGGTCTTCCGTCAGGTATAGCTCCCACACGCGATCTATGTAGTCCGTGTAATAGCCATCCGTCGCCCCGGGATTGATAGTCTCATAGATATTTGGGGATAGTGTTCGAAGAGGGTGGCCTTGAGGTGAGTAGACACATGATTGGTTCCATGGCATTTGATCCGAATCCGACTGTGTCTGCAGTTCATCGCACACTTGCTCAACTGCGTTACTTGCGAGTCCTTCTACGATCTGGATTTCGCCGTTATCGAGTGTCAAGATCTCTTTGTTTCCTTCTGTACTTGCATTTTTGCAGTCATACTTGATCATTCACTAATGTGTGGTTACAAACTTGGTAGTGACGAAAATCACATTTTGCTGAAGACTTTGATTGCCGCATTTGCATGCTCCATGGTCGGTGGATAAGATAAGTAGCTGAAGCAAATAACAATCCAACCAGTAGTTCAATGCAAGTCTCCCAACGTAATAACTTTATCAGAAGGGCCCCCTGGATGAGAGCAATGACCAGCCCAATGATGTAGAAAGAAAAATGCAAGATCTATGAGAGCTTGATCTGGACGGATCGCATTACTTTTTCAATGACCACTCAGAGTGATTCTTTCTCGCTTGTTTTCATTGAAAAATAAACTTCGACTTCTCATGGACGCTATACGGGCTGAGGCCTACATTCCAGTCCAATAGAAACAATATCTCAATCTCCATGAATCTGACATCATCCAACGTAAACCAGAAGAGTGTGTTGTTGTAAATCATCCGACTCTCCTCTGCCCATAGGCGATTCGTGGATGAGAAGTCATCAAGATACTTCGAGGCGATGAGTACAACTGCCAGGAAAATTCGATGTGCAGTGCACTTTAAGATTTTCTTGTGAGATTGTATCTTGGACTTCAAGCGATCTAGGTACACAGTGGCCGATAGTAATATGATAGGCGGTATATGAAGTCGGTATACCACGTGGTCGATGAAGCAGCCCAGCGGTGGAGGTGTGGCTGAGCCTATTGGTCGTACGGATGTATCGAAGCAAGCATCTATTGGCATAACATCAATCGTTGCCTGGGTCAAGCGATCGACAAGATGCTGGCTAAGAGGCACTTGAGCCAGCATGTCCCTGTAGATACAGTCGCTATGTTGATTTTCGTGAGAGGGAAGATGCTTCGTTGCCGATTGGTGTATACCATCCTCTTCTTCACCAGGTTGTGCCGTCTTTTTGTTTAATTCTAATAGCCGTGGAGCTCTTAGAATAGACCACATGGCAACTAAGCGGATGCGGCCGTGTCAGAATCTGATGTGAAAATATGATATTGTTGGTTTTTGCTCAAAACATAGGTGCTGCAATACATACAAGTTCCCAGTCCTTGCCGGTCCTGCAGCGATTGGGGAATGTTCGCGATCCCTTATTCCCAATATATCTAGCTCCATTTATGACGCTTTTGATTTCAAGACACTGGCCAGTCGCAAGTCTGGCTCCAAAAGTAGCTCGATTCGAAGTGCGGGAATTGGAAATATCACACGTATGCACTCATTTGAGGTATTGTGAAGATACTCCATTTCTGGCGTTTCTTGGGAGGTAGATCTAAAAGCGGCAGTGCACGGTTTGCACGTCCATTTTCTCCCATCGATACATCACAGTATTCATGGTGCACATACTTAAACCATTGCATGAATCAGCATATCGAATTAGAAGACTATTACTGTTGGCAATTCCCAAAATGCTCCCCAGCATCTTCTACCTCTTAGGTACCACAATAGCTCCGACTATTGCTACGAAATTTCGCCGCGATAACAGCATCTTCGTTACGCCTCACGACCGATACTCCTCCTCTATTGGCGTCCTCGGCTGCAATGTCAATACCAATCGCATCGCATACTGGCCGTTCTTTCCCAGCTGTGATAGCATCTGTGTTCAGGTTAGCGCCAATGGCAGATCTGTCAATCTCCTCAGGATTGACCAGTCTGGTGGCGCTTACGATATTTCCTATGATGCTTGAAACTACCTCTACACTGGGGAGTCTGCTACGCAGCATCCCACTACTGGTGGTGGCATCGCTGCTACTTACAAGGACATTGACATGTCTGAATATGTAAATTTGCTCGTCGAGTCAGAGGGACGTCTTTCATTTTCTGCAGCAAATGCAATGAACTTTGTAAGCAGTTGCCCAACAGACTCCTGGATCGGACATAATGCTGCACTTTACAATATCGCCGACGCTGCTTGCACATATGGATATGATGAGACCTGCACCATGCCCAACTTTGCATTGGTTAATCGGCTAGACTGCCCTCACACTCTAGGATCCCTGGAACCCCTTACAACCTGTCCTGTATACAAAATTGACTACATGACAGGGGCTGAGTCGTTGGCTCTGTAGATGCAGTCGTAGACTGGAAACTATAGAAATTGCCATAGAAGCGCTGTTGAAAAAAGGGGAGTGTATTTGGAGGTAACGAGAGAGCACGCATTAGCTTATCACGCCGTACTCAATGCACTACCTCCCTTCAGGACCGGAACTAAAGAAACGGACTTGTACTATAGTGTTAGTCGCCAGCCAGTGGACTGGCTCGGAGGTGGTAGGCGCATGTGCGTGCGCCAAGTCCGTGGTTTTTCTGGCAGCTGGGGTCAGCTGACCATGGCTGATATCTCACACGGCTGCGCGGAAATTACGTTTCCGTGTTTGGCAATCCCGTACCGTAGCTGCTTTTCTGTTCTCTTCCAACATGGTAGCATTCTTTGCATTATCGTGCAAATATGCCCAAATTCTTAGCAGGTCAATCGGATTCATCTGCCATCGGATATCAAGTCGTTAACTTCACCTGCAGCGCAAACGCCCACCAAAATCGCCGTAAAGCCGATAAAGAGGGCGGCTTTGATCCGTCCACAGATAAGTTGCATATACAGCTACAGGAAAATCAATTTTCCTGCTCAAATCTACCAATCAAAGGTGGATTACATAACAGGGAAAGCGATGCGGTCCAAAAATCGTTCTTATTCTATCAACAATTCGTTGCATCAACCTCCAACAGCCCGCCGAATGCCTGGTCAATCTAAGCCACGCGCCAAGCCACGCAAACGTCGCTTCCCTTTCAGGGGAAAATGCAATGATTATATCATTCATCTGGAAAACGAAATCGTCAATCTCCAACAGAGGAATATAGAACTCGAGGCAGATCTCGAACGTCTGCAGTCATCCCATCATGCCCCTGTTAATTCAGGCTCTGAGCTAGATTCTCTGGGTCAATGCCCCGAAAACTCAAACGACGAGCGAGCCTCCAAACGACCACGACAAGACGACGTCCCATTTATGACTCAATTACAGCCACCACAAGCAGGTCCACTTCAGTTTCCACCTGCAGCACCTACTTTAATCACTTGGCAGGTCCAGATCCCAGAACAGCAACGATCGAAACAATCTGCTCGGAAATCTACGAAATCTGGATTTCTCAACGGAGTGCCAAATAGTGGACAACAATGGGATGCACTAAGGACTACTTCCAATCTCAAAACGCCAGAAACGCTTCTCGATGCTTTTCAAGCGCTCATTATGGATACGAAATACTCCGATACGTCGCCGAATAATGTCATCGAAAAGGGCTTGGAGCCCCGATCATGTTGTCACAAGCAGGTGACACCGCGGACAGCTTCGCAGTTGTTAAAAGCATATCAGGGACTCAAGCAAATGTCAAGAAACCCTCTGATACATTGTTTCGAAAACCTTATATTTTGCTGTATTTGCGTTATCAGCATACACGAAGGGTTGGGCTCTACGGAAGTGGACCAGGCAATGGAGGCTTACTTTATGGACCACAATCGCATGCCTGGGTATTGGGCACGATTAAGGACTGTTGCCAAGGGGGTGGCACGTGTCATAGAAGACCTAGAGGGCATTGTAGGGTATTTAGGATCGCAGCTTTTCCTGATGAGTAGGCGCCAATGAATCCGCAGTGGGAGATGGGCTAATCGATCACAGAGAGTTCGACAATGGAGCAGTATCGATCAATCACAGAATCTGCTGACATCAAAGGCTTCACCACAAAGATTGCGACGAATCTTGGATCTGTTGGTGCAGAAGCTGAAAATTATAGATTGTCGTTTTCACCAACAGTGCTCATCACGTACATGGATATAAAGTAAGCATGGCTGTCCGGATATGAATCCATGTGTTACTAATCAAGCAGGCTGGATACTGTCAATACGGCACTGGGGACAAATCTCACCCAACAAAGATATATGTTGGAGTACACGAAGTTTGGGACTCGACTTGAGGCTTTCGATGAAATTATCAAATATCATGGAAGAGACCATAGCTGGGGGACCAAGCCTATGAGCGGAGACTGTTCGGACTGGACGACAGATTTGGATGGGGCGAAGTTAGCAAATAACAGCCCTCGAAGAGGCGATGGAATTCTATGCCAGCCAAGTATCACGTCGTTTCAAGAAATGGTTCCAGGCAGTACTGGCAGGGTTAGCTCACATCCGACACGGGCTACGAATAACGACAACCCCTCAAACAGTCAGATCGTAGATCAGATTGGCAATGGTGGAGCCAGTCCTGTGGTCAGCATCCAGCTTATTTCTCATGAACAAGATGCTGAACGTAAGTACGCCGACACTGGAGAAGATGGAACGATACAGAATTCGCATCCACGCGCAGAGCAGTCTCTCTTTCCTCGAATCTGCGTAACAAATCAGGCCTCCGCTCGGGTGGCACCAAAAGATGACGCCCACCTAAGTCGAGCGGTTAGTATATCAGACCAGCTTGAGGAGTGTGGAATAAACAAGTACACTAGCCAAGAACCTCTTGGTACACATGCAGGTAGAAGAGAACAGCTCGCTGCTTCATCAAGGTGAGAAATATGACCTTTTGATTCAACAGGGCTTACCAGGCACAGAACAAGCGAGATGATGCAGAGTGGAGGTGGTCTTCGTAATCAGGAGCCTCTGGCGTATTCGACCAGCCCTGCGTTAGTGCAACGGGAGAAAGCTAGTCCTCCAAACATCTTGGACAAATTCAGCACGACTAGACGAGACATAGAGAAGAGTACTGCACAAGAGCAGCAAAATAGCGCTACCCTCACGCAGAAAAGGATAGGTATTCAGTCATTATTGAATGAAGTGCCTGCAGCTACACAATACACCAATACCGCTCAAGCTGACCTGCCCACGCCCTTAGGAAAGGAGAGCGAAAGGCAACTTCAGGACGGCGACGGTTCCCGGGAGGATTTTGATTAGTTAAGCATACAGACACATACGGACCCGGAATATGCGCTTTGCGTCCTCGATATTTCGATGGCTTCAAGTGTAGCTGAAATCGCGAAAGATATCGTCTTCCACGACCGCAGAAAGAGCCCTCTTAAGCCACTTTTTAGACTGCATGAAAATGGAACACGGGTTGAAAGGGACACTCCGACATGCGCGCTCAGTCTGTCAAGTTCCGAAGTAAATGTTACAGACTTGCCAAAGAGCTGCAGAGTCAAGTTATATACGAGTTTCTTGAAAATTAGTATGTGTCAACAAAACTCGCCATGTCATTGGATTTATTCTAATCAGAAAAGATTCCGAAAGTTCAAGATTTACGTAGTAAGCGTGTAGCACTTGCAACAAGAACTACTCCATTCTATCATTAACCATTCTTTGATGAAAACTCAGAACGCCTGGTCACCAGTAAGTTCCATGATCATAGCGTCGACGACGAGCATCTGACTGCATCCGATCCTAGGAAACTACAATTCTCCTGGTGAGGCAGCTACTATAAATATAGACATACGACGTGTTTAGTGATAGTAATGATAGACTGATTTCCCGCTCGTTAGAGTGCACAAGAGATCATGTACTCTAATGTATCGTATTTGCATCCGAAGATCGCCATAATTTTGGATTAGCAGTCCGATCTAAACACTCGCATCTCCAACCTAGTCTTCGGTAATAAAGAATGGTTGTTTTTACTGATGTTCCGAGTTCCAGCGAGATGTAATAACAATTAGTTAATCCATCGTGTGGTGCCAAATTCGATGGGTAAACGAATTATCGAATGAGAGTCCTGCTGAAGGGGGGGTTTTTGGTTCTTATTCAAACCTGCGAATCTGTAAGATGGAAGATGAGAAGATCTTATGGCTTGACGACACGCACCGTTCTTGCGGTTTCTACCGCAGTAGCTTCTTCTGAAGCGCTTTCAAGCACCAGTCTTTCCATGAGTTCTGCCAGTCTGTCCTTATCTGGCCTTAGCATCCTCTGCTCGATCTCTTCCTTCTTCTTATCAGTAAGACGGGGGTGGGTCGTTACTTCATGCTTCGAATTCCGGATACAAAGACGTGCCACTGCTAGGCGATGGTTACTAGGCCTTGTAGGAGCCATGCTGTCTGACGCTTTGATCTCCATGTAATCTTTTTCTCCGAAATGTGGATGTGTGCAAATTATAGATATTCCGAACTTCGAAAGAACTTGGGCTGTCGCGTGGGAATCGTATCTTTGGGAGCGGATGTATTTCTCCCCTTTTGAACCTTGAACCCGATTCTACAGGTGGAATCATGGTGCAATACTGTACTCTATTGATTTTGAGTTAGATATCTATTTGTTTTCGCTAAGAGAATCCAATGATGGACTAACAAGGGTGATTGATCAGAGTCTGGCCCCCTATTTTCATTCATTTGACCCCGCTTTACGATTTCGAATCGTGAGCACTTTCCGATTCCGATCCAAAGTACGGAAACCGCTCGAACGAACACAAAATATCATCCTACACAATTATTTCCAGGAAGCCGCTTTCGTCTTACAATGCTCAAAACGGCACCTCTGACAGATATTGCATTGTGTCTCGTACAGTACATACTGTTGTAGGTCGTAGCTACTCGACGCTTGAACAGTCTCTTATATGCTATCTGGTCTAACTATACCTGAGTACAGAATGCACATAAGGCATGAGAAGGTACAGCTATGCAGAAACGGTGCATGTCTGCTTCGTAGAACACTAGAACTTGGCAATAAGACCGCAATCTGGGATTATGCCATGTTCTATAACGACTACCATATTCGGACGGAAGCAAAGATTCAATTTCGGAAGGGTATGTCACTAGACACAAACGGATTGATCGTCACTGTACTTGAAAGCTGTTACACTGCATTGTAATACTATCACTGACAGATGCAAATAACTATGCACGGCATGGAAAATCCATCCTGGTCGAACAACTGAGTACTTCTATATCAGAATTTTCTGAGAAGTCCATAAATAGTCCTACAATCCAAATAGAGTACTGATAAATATACCAGCAATTTGCATTCTTTCTGTGCGTACACAGATACCAATGATTCAAAGCGAACCGAAGCAGTGCTGATTCTGACAGGTCACCAATCAAAGGAACCCGTAACGAAACTTTCTACGCCCAGTGCTCCTCAGCCTAGTGCCTGCAAAAGACTCTCTACGATTTTCCCTCTTAGAAAGATACCTCTTGCGCCCCAGGAAGCTCCTCTTCGAATCAGATGTTTGGCTACCGAAAACTTGCCATTTTTGATGGCCCACCACAGTGCCGTTTGACCTTTGATAAGCCGATTTATGTCTTCCATTCGCTGGCTGATTCTGTCCGCTAAGAGTAGATAGCTGCTCTCTCCAGTCGGGAGGCAGCTTAAAGCCACGATTGGCGCTTCCTGAGAGCTTCCGGGTGTCTCGTCTACCAAGGCACCCGCGTCAAGGAGCAGATGGGCTATTTCTGGCGTACTATGGTTCAGCGCCTCAGTCAGGAAGAGATATGCCTCAGGGCGTCCATTCACGGCATAAGTCGGATTGGGATCCGCGCCGGCATCGAGCAGAGCTTTCACAATTGCAGCCTGCCTGCAGTGGACCGCATGCGCCAGAGGAAGACGGCGTGGGTCGCTCAGTCGTGGTGATACATCTGCACCGGACTTGACCAGATAATGGAAAGTAGACAAGGTGTCTGGAGTCATGTCGCCAAACTTGAGTACGCCATCGGTTCCCACGCTGTAAGCCGCAGAATGCCACTTCGAAGGGGTTGCTACTCGACCGCAGCGCTGGAGATAATGGATACGGATGAGTGAAACAAGAGGACCTTGTGGGTTTTTCTCTATGTCACCATCGATGATTGCCCCATGTTCGAGCATGAATGCTGCCTATTTTGTTTTCTAACTTAGCGGAGTATTGGAAGTTGTGGGTGAAGGGCAAAGATGCACAGCAATTTCACAGAGAAGGACCTACGACGCTTTCGTTCGCTGCATAGTGGATCGGCGTGTTTCCTTTTGTATCAGTACGCTCCAGCTTGGCACCTCCAACAATGAGGGCTTCAGCGATGGCCGTACTGCCTCGGAGGGAACAGAGATGTAACAGAGTGCAAAAGGTCGGCTGGGGGGCTAAGTTGATTCCGTAATCCAACGTGGTGACAACGCCTCTAAATGAGCTGAATCGGTTGAGATTGGAAACATCGAAAAGCCGGTTGATCATGTCGTCTGGAGTTCGGCACGCTTTCTCAATAGCCATGATGGACATGGCGTAAGGCTGCAATCTACCAAACCAGCAACTAAATTGGAGGGCGAAAGGTACGCCCTGGCGAATGTGCGCTTGAACATCGTTCATATATAACCGAGGCAAGACTCTTGCGCTCATGCTACGGGAAGTCATGGCCAGAGCTAGACCATCTCTGTAGAGTAAATTCTCTAGGACAGAGCAGAGAATTTCATTAGGCAGAACTAAGGCAAGATCAGCAGAAAGATTTTAACTTCAAACTAGTAAAGAAATCATCCATATTTTACAAGAGGCAAAAAGACTTTGATTACCTTGCAAGTTGACTTCGCGTAGCGAATAAATGCTGATATCCCCCATTTCGTTGAACATTTACAAAGGTCTAAATAATGTGGGACATACACTTGGGAAAGCCGCCTCCTTATATAGTTGTAAACAGTAATCTCAAGCTCCATAAGCATCCAGGTTACCCCAGTTTTGACGAAAACAGTCATGGTACAGTACTGTATTCCAATACTCGTAGAGAATGTAACAGATTATATGTAGTCCATTTTCAGTCCAGCCATATCAGCTGACTACTAGTTCGTCGAAGATATGCCCCACAAATCCAGAAGATGCCGTAAACAGTATTCCTAAAGGCGGTACGTGAATTAGTGGATCCTATGTCTTTCTATGCCATTGATGGTACAAAATTATATGTAGTAGTGGAAGTAGGTTCTATACAATACTTGCCGCCCTATTCTGCGATATTCCTACAGAAATTGCCCGAAGTTTATGCTGGGGCTCGAAAGCTGATAGTGAGCGCTACCTAGTCTCTCTATCATTTTCTACTATCGCCATAGCTGTGTGCAGATGTACATTCTGCTGACGGCCGTCGTCTTCCACCTCTCGGATACCTCGCCGTAGTTGGAAAAAGACCCAAACATCCTTTCAGAGCGCGCAATACCTGGTCTTAAAATAGGACTCTTTCTGTTCCTTCTTTTCATAAATCTCAGGCAACAAGCTTCGATCGCATAGCGAGGAATAGATCTAGGCTCTAACACAATGGGGACTATGGTAGTCACCAACCGTTGCAAAGATTCAGCAACATCGAGATTGCTGCTTGCAAGATTCAGTAGAGTGAACTTCTATAAAGAGAGATATGAGATACACTTTTAGTCTCTACACAAAGGTCCTAGTTTAGCTAGATCAGGCAATCTCAAAACTAGGTGCCTAACTTCAAGCCCATTGAATTCCACTGAGCACGTTTCATCTTGATTTCTACTTAACATATTTACAAGTTCAAAAAAAAAAAAAAAGGCAAAGCGTAGTCCAGTTTGAGAATCATATTCTCGGGAGTGTCCGTTCTATTGTCTCTGCCCTTTCTCAGATTTGCCACCAGCAAGCCTCAACAGCCTCTCTGTTTCATAATTCTCCACCACTTTCCAAGTCGGGGTGACTGGACGACCAGACCTAGTACGATAGATATATGGCCGTGAGAAATCGGGATGCTGTTGCTGCTTGAAGCGTCGCATTCGATCTCGGCGTCCTCGGAGACCATTTGACCCACATGACATGATAACACTGCGGTTTTCGTTTGCCGAATGTATATACCGGTGAACTCTCTGGCGGCTTTGCAGATTGTTGACGAACGGGTTTCTGCTCTCGGTCACTTTGGTGTTCTTATTTGCACGTGGTAACGGTAGCGTTGTAGGTTCGAGAGCAGTTGGTTTGGCAGCCTGGATGGGGGCAAAGGTATAAGCATTCTTGTCACAGGAGCGCGCACAGCGACCAATCCGTTGTTGATATCAGAAAAATATTGACATCCTCGTTTTGAAAATACGTTACAACTGCATTGTATGCAAGGGTGTGTGTGTAGGACGATGAAACAGGAAACAATTTGCCCATGGAGCCACTGGTCAATAACGGCCTGCGATAGGAGACGGGAGGGTTGTACCCTGACGAATGGAATCGTCATGGGCGCGTAGGAAACAAAGTGAAGTACATGCTTTTCTGGAAGCCCGTGCATTATGTCTCCTCTAGATCTTGACATGTCTGATAGAGGGCGTGCTGCGTACGTATGCCCAAGTTCAGCACGTCAAAATTGGTACAGTACACTGTAACATCTCAGTACTTCCTGCTGTTCGCAGATCGGACTAGTTGTGGCAATAATCCATCGCGTTGTGTCACTGTCCAGAGCGGCTTTCTTATAACTAACCCTTCATCAGAAATATTCAGGAAAATTCCGGCGGCGCTGTGGTCGTGACTCCAATCCGGCAAAGCAAACCGTGATCAGCCGGGCTCATGGGCCAGGGCGGTGGACACGAATATTAGTTTGGCCAAATTCGGATGTCAGTCTGACTGATATCCGGATTTGGCATAGCTTCGAGGGACGTGACATTGTCTTTCTGCCAACTAGTCCGAAATCCTGGCCAGCCACAGTGCACTAAGCCAGTGGCTTGCCCATTCGAAACAACAATGGAATATTTCACTATGTTTACCGAGATAGCCACAGCAGTATGCGTCGTTGCTGTGACTGCAATTGCCTGGGGTCTCGATTGGCTGGCGCAAGACTATCGCGTCCACGAGATTTGACACACCTTCGATTGAAGCGACGGCAAATTCGTAACGCGTTCTCCTTGCCTGTCTCGATAGGTCAAGGAGGGAGAAATGCCCCTTCCTTGCATTGCCTTGGCCTACCTTGAGGCGCCTGATCCGGATGTCAGTCTGACTGACATCCGGATTCGGCATAGCTTCGACAAAGCTTCAGTGGGTACAAAATTGTCTGTCCACCGTCCAATGAGAAGTTTCAGTCAACCCCGCCCCTGTCTAGATTTCCCTTGGCCGAAACACGTCTTCGGCAGCGAAAAGCAAAGCGATGCAGACACTGGCAACAGGATCCCACGTCGACTGCAAATTGATATTTCGAACAAACCTGCTCTTCGTGTAATCAGAAGCTACAACCCTGCACCTGCGATTCATCGTACATATACGCAGAATCCGACCGGACCCCAATTGCCAGAACGTATTCCCCCTCTTCTCTCGGAGCACCGACCGCTTGTGATTTCGCACAGTAGATAGATTTCCACACTCGCTACCCACACAAGCAAGAGGGTTAGAGTCAATCATGGCTTCTGATTAGCTAGTAGACTTCATTACATAGGCTCAGTCCCTCCGAATCGGCATTCTGTTTGGCAGTTTGAGACAATCCACTCGTCAACTCTCAATTTGACTTGAAACAATTTTCAATGCTACTAGTCGTCAAAGACGTCTATTCGAACAAACATGCGTTGCGACAAGTGAATGCCTTGTTGTATGATTCTTCTCTTTGGTACCTCAACAAGTATCCGACAGTGCTCTTGTCACGGGCTATGGCCCGGTAGGTGGCCTCGGCACCCCTCGGCCAACGCCGTCCGCACGGACCCGGAGCTCGGACCCTTTTCAAGACACCAAAAGGAGCTTGATCAAGACGAAAGGACTCTCTCTTCTTTCCTCCTTCCGCTATGTTTAGAATACTCGTATGTAGTAGGAACAAGATCGTTGAATAAGCACTTGAACCCTTACAGCTCTAGCGATATCCTAAAATTGCATTCCATGATATATTAGCTGAATTGAGTAATTAATTGAGTTGCCAGAAATCACTACAAACGACTTCCATGCGGCCTTGGCAAGTGTCCACCTTCTGTATCGTAGTTAAACGTATGGATTATTGAAAGGAAATAGAAAAGGCAAGCAAGAAAAGAAAAGAACAAGAAGGACTGACCTTGCCTCGCTCACAGCATGCAACATGGTTGTCTTACCGAACATACAGCATGGTGTAAGTACGGGGACTGCGATCTCAGTAAATGTCGGTTCAGCCAGCCGTGGAGCATGAGCATGTGGAGTGATGCAGAAGCATCGGCGGTTGGCAGCTGCCACTCCTCGCCAATCATTGCCATCCGTGTAGCTGTTAGGACTTAGAATGCTTTTTGCAAGTCGATGAACTGGGAATGCTCCATCACATGGACGCAGCTGATGTACGTCAGGAAGGTTTACATATGCTGGTTGCTAACACACCCCCGTCCGCTTCATTGGACCAACAACGAAAATGGAGCCGTAAAATGGACAGATTCGAATTCTTTTTGTGAGATTCTCAACCATTTACTGTATGAGGTTGCTTTTCTACACCCACACACACTACAGAGGGTGAATTCGGGTGTGCCAACGATCTAACGGCCTCGTTGCACTCGTCAAAGGTCGTATTTTCTGTAGCAAGTGGGCGGACCAATGATTTCATGGACTGATTGGTTATGGTGCCAGCGGCAATGTATAGGCGGTTCCGCGACAGCACGTTTAGTATGGCCGTGCCCCATGTTGACAGTTGAGTCGTACTACCACATTGGAAATGTTGTGCTCCCAATTCTGGACCGCGTTTCTCGGTGGTGCCTGACAAATGAACTGATTCCATGAGCATCTGGGCTCCGGGGACCAATGACAAGAACGGCCCCCCACGACGAGACGTCCACCGATCAGCCCAGCCTGATTCCCGGCCGACCTCCTGACCTGCTAGGTGTGCAACAGGTTACAGCTACATAGATAGGCCCAATGAGCAACCATAAATCCGGCAACCGGGAACTAAACATACGTACAGTAACACATCTACACTCGAGTCTTCACATATTTTGATTCGAACTTCGTAGAGCCCCGCCAGATGCGGTTTAAGCGCTCGGCCCTGTGCATCGAGCTACGCCGCCTATCACCCAGATTCCTCTTACTCCTTGCCTTGTCTAGGGACCTATATTTCGTACTATGCCATTGTATCTGTCCACTTGTCACGTCTTATTCGTCACCGACTAGTCATGTATCCCAGCTTAACCCGTTGGTTGTTGTGCCTAAGAAACTCTGGGAAACAAGAATCACTAATGACTTTGGTCAATCGCCGACTGTATCTAATCTGTACTCCATGCACAACTGTTACCGGACGCAGGATTCTGCGTGCATCCATGGATCCTACCATGACAACAGTAATTCTAAAGGGTTCTTTGGTTTTTTCTTTCTTTCTTTTCTTTTGAATGGACATGCAGCCGGTGTACTCCGCTGCAGGCCTGCCAAGATACCATTGGGCTGTCAGATAGCTATACACAGTACATCCGGCTT
The DNA here is from genome assembly GCA_023078685.1 of Neopestalotiopsis rosae. Lineage (NCBI taxonomy): Eukaryota > Fungi > Ascomycota > Sordariomycetes > Amphisphaeriales > Sporocadaceae > Neopestalotiopsis > Neopestalotiopsis rosae. The sequence goes on from JALGAS010000001.1 coordinate 1,898,833, forward strand.
AGAGATGTTGCCCTCTTTGATCCAGACCTCGCTTATTGGTGTTTGCGGTGCTCATTTTCTGGGGTCGCAAGATCCTGGAACCTGTACGCATTGCGAGCAGGCATCTTTAGATTGCACATATTTGACAATGTAATTGTTCATTGGTCGTCTACTCTCCAACAGCAGATATTCGCTGAAGATTGTATTCTGTCTGAGCCCTACCCCAAAGGCGGGCTTGCTCTTGTGCGACAAAATATAGAAGACTCGTCAACGAGCCGTCCCGTTTCCCTTTGTTCCACACTCTCTCACAGTCAAGGGTGGTCCCTGCGTCGGTCATAGCATTGTTTTTGTCCTCAATGCGGCTGCCCGTACACACAATGTCGAGCAATAGCACGATCCGTCAAGCTCCCATCAACAACACCATACAGGTAGTTGTTGGCCCAGGCAACGTGACGGGTCTGTATTATATTCTTGTCTCCAATGTATGTAAAGGCCTTGGGCAGACATGGCTCAACTTGCAGTTGGAATCTAGAGACTGACTCAACACTTGTTAGTTACCATGGCAGACCTCGTGGAAGCAGATTAAGGACCATGTACGGATAGTCTGTTCTTCAGTTGAGAGAGTCGAGATTTTCAATGAGAGCACTTCGGGGTGGGTGTGTGTTCGTGGCCGCGAAAACTTTCGTGCGGCAATGCGTATGTTGTGCCATATTCTACGCTGCTCAACCGAATGACTGATTAGAAATCAGGTTATTTGGCATCGACACCCTTTCAAGATCGGCCAATGCTCATAGACGGCAGGAACGCTGAAGAGGAAATCCCCATCAAAAGACTGGTAGGAGGTCCAGGAAAACTGTCTGCCTCTCCGCTATCGCCAAGAACCCCACGGACAATGCCTCAACTTATGCACTTGTCCTTCGATACGCCGTCATTAATGTCACTGACAGCATCAGGCTATGTCCAGGCAAGTCGTCCGTCCATGAATCCCTTTTTTCAGGAAGATAAAATCGCTAATCTTATCTGATACCAACAGTGGTCTACACCTGGCACAGTCTCACTTGTGTCTAGTCCTGCGAATTATGGGATGCAGCCCATGCATACAACAATGGCTATGGACTATCAAGAAACCACCTACTGGTATCAGTCTCATGATAGTAGCTGTGTCGGCAACCCGCCCGTCGTCCCATCTGGGCAAGTTCCTACATATCACACAGAGCCATTGTATCATGTTCCACGCCCGAGAGACATGTATGACAATTGTTACTCCATCTCAACCGAACCAGTCCAGATCCCGACCCTGGCGGCCACTGCAGTTATCGAGACAGAATACCGGAAAATAATCATTAGGGGACTATCCAAACGGACTCAAAGCGAACAGATTGAATCTCTGCTCCGTTCGTCCTGGCGAATGTGTGTTTCATTGCGCGCTTGGGAAGACTCTGCAGTGCTCTCGTCATGACAGGAATATTCTTCGCTGCTCGTTGTAGATTGATATTCGTGCCGGTGCTTTTGCGTGGGCGTTTGGTTTATCAAGTCGTGCTCTGCTGCTACCTCAACCCGTTTCCTCTTATTAAGAGCTTGACCGTATGCGCGGACTGTCTCTGTCTCGATCCACTGATTTATTTCTTCGCATTTTGCGCTTATAAATAGCCTATCAACCTTGCTTGTTAAATTTTGGTGGCGTTTCGTGTGGACAATCCATTCACTGGCCGTCCTCGACTTCCAAGGTGGTATGCAGACCATGCACGGACGCACAAATTGCATATCTTCACTAGTATTAGCGAGATCTGTTTAGACTAACAGGAACGAGGAATCATACGTGAACCCATATGACGCCTAAAATCATCTCTTTTCGGCATTGGTTTGACCGGGCAATCATCCTGAGGACACTGATAGCCTTCTGATGTTTTGTACTGCCTTAGATCTCCTGGGTTCTTTGAACTGTCCTCGGTAACGGGAGTAATTTCTTGCCGGAAATGAGAGAGCCTTTGTGCATAATGCTCTTGAAGCAGACTGATTAGATGGCGTTCTTGATCGTCTAGATTTTGCTGCTCGTTCATATGCGTATCACGACCGCCTTCGTTGTCGAAGGTAGCCCCGCAAATACAGTTAAAGCGATATCCAGACATGTTTGTGACATGGTTGGGGAAGTTGATGGACTAACCTAAGTTAGATAAGGGAACAGAATTAGATCCACACGGAAATGGGTGATATTATAGCTCAAAGCTATTAGGTGGTGCGAAACGATGTTGTTAGTGATACGGGGGCGTTCGTAGCAAAGATGCGGAATAGATCTGCCCCGCCTCCGCTTGAAACACGTGACTTACGAAATTCGGAGTTGTAGGGCATGGGCTGCATTTTACACAATTCAATGAGGCAACTAAGGCACCAAGCTCTGTCCCACATACAGTCAAGATTAGAGTTGCTCCTGGAAATGCATGGCTTTCCTGCATAGGGACATTTACACCGCCGTAATGTCCATTGGCACACTAAGAACGATGAGGCATCCAGTGTAGACCACAAGTTTTTGGTTGTGTGTGGGGAACTTCGCTTCACGTAACGAAGTACCCTCTCCCTTATGTGCTGGCAGGCTCCTGCAGTTATGCGTTTGACCTTAAAGCAACTTTGATGGTCCGCAGTGTAAAGGGTCTTGTATCACTACATTTTCACATATTTGTAGGAGAATTCAATGACCCTTGTTGAACGTGAGTGGTCATTCGAGAACATGTGCGTAGAAATGAAATCAGCCCTCGGGCCGATACATAGGTCGAGTGCCATCAACAACAACAAGAACAGAACAGAACAAGGACACACACCCGGCTAGCCAGCCAGAGGCCTTGATGCAATCTACTACTGTAACTACTTTTGTCTTATGTAATACAATACATCAAGAGGGGCTGACCATTGTCAATTTGTGGCATTGAGGATGACGAGAGGGTATATTCACGATGCGAGATTGAACGCGGCTGGTGCTTCGAGGAAAAAGAAGAGAAAGGCAAGAAAAGAACGTTCTAGCCGTATTGGGGCCGACCTGATTCTGCTGACGAATGTCTTTAGGCGCAGGGTTATACATAACGTTCTGATGGCACGAAAAGTGATTTTGTCCGGAATATCATTTGCAAGGTACTGTGTGGATCCGGCGGTGAAAAGTGGATGCACTTCATAATGACACGAACATTGTTCTGGCCGGATTTGGATGTCAGTTTGACTGACATCCGGATTCAGTATAGCTCCAAGGGACGTCACTGGATGCAACATTTTCTTTCCGCCAACCAGTCAGAAATCCTGGCCAGCCCCAGTGCACTAAGAAAACAATAACCAGAATATTTCACCCATGTTCAGCGAGATAGCCACTGCACTTGTCCGGGGTCTCGATTGGCTGGCGCAAGACTATCGCGTCCACGGGATTTCACATACCTTCAACTGAAGTGACGGAATAGAAGTCTTGAGATCAAGATGTCAGTCAGGCTGACATTCGCATTGGGCCAAAACAAGGGTCGCGCCACTAGCCTTGGGTGGAAGCTCAGTAAGTGAATTTGGGCAGGGTTCCTAAGTGGCTAGCGGGATGGAACCGTCGTCATCCCTTGAACCCCCGTCAGTATTGTCACTGCGCCAAATCGGGATGTCAGTCAGACTGACATCCCGATTCGGCCAGAATGGTGCTAGCATGGCTAGCATAAACTGGGCGTGACTGTAAGGTACATCGGTGTTCCTACAACTACTTTTGCAGTTTTGCAACGTTTCTGATCGCCAACGGAATGTACGTTCCTTGCGGACTGCAAAAGATTCGCTCTTCATTTGGCAAGTCATGCCTGAACTCAAGTGTCAACTGATCTGGAGAGTCGCCTAAGCTTTCTGGATTCTGAGCTATTAAGATGACGATGCACAAAAGCGTTGTTTGGCTCATCTAGTAACAATGATATATGAAACAGATTAACGTGATTGATGGAAATGCTAATTCAGCATAAATTTACTCATAATCTTATGATTCCTCAAATCTGTTTCCGTAGAGACTCGAACGCCGTTCCACCATCTCGCAAAAGGATGCCATGGAATTCCTTCGCAGAAACCGAGATATCCCGGTACATTCGTGAGTTCATCGAGATGCAACGGGATTATAGACATGAGAAAAGCGTTTCCAAGTTCTGCTCGATCTTTGGGACTGTCTCCGGTAAAGAAGGACCCTATTGCGCGTCAGCAAAGGACTAAGAATATGCCTGCAGTACCTTACATCCAGCCCATTTTCAAGGCCGTGTCTGTGACGATCTGAAGTAATTGCCGTGTTTCCTTCAGTCATCATGCGAAGAAAATCATACAAGCAGTGTTTATCTTTGACCTCGGGAGAGTTCAACAGCTGGGAGAATCCTTCAGAGAGTTCTTGCGCCATGCTTTCGAGTTCGCGGATCACCACTACTTGCATTTGACTGACAACGATTCGAGATGGTACATAGCGCCCTCCCAAGGTCTCTGCGTCTTCAGGCACTTTAGATATTCCAAAGCCTTGAAGCGCTGAATCGTCGCCATTCAATGTCATAGAGCCAACCGTCCACACTTGAAGCATTGACTTAGTCATCTTTACGAAACGAAAAAATCAGTAAAACTCACTTCTCATGTAGGCGTATTGTGCTGCCAAGTTTTGGAAGGTATCTGCGTCTTGATCGCAGATGCGAAGGAATTCCTGCCCCAACACTCCTTGGTTTCTTAAAAACTCGGGAGCATATGTTCGAACATGCTCTCGGAAGTCCCGCGTTACTGCATCGACGTCTCTGATGGCTGTGGGTTGTAAATGGAGCCGAGATATGCCCATTGCATTCTTGTAATTACGGAACCTGGCGTCTCCACGCAAGTAAGTGGTTTTGCCCAGCTTGATTGGAAAAGAACCGACTTGGAGGTTCTCGCAGACTATCGTAGCAGAGCAATTCAGGTCGTCGTCGGGGGGGTTCTCCCACTGTGTGACGGTGGGATCTTGGCCAACGCGCCATCTTGCCGTCAATTCGACAGGCTCCTTCCGGTGCAGGGCAATACAAATTGTTGAAGGAGCGTTTTGCTCAGGATCCGCCATAGCTTTGATCGACAATGAAAGTAATCGACAGCAATCTAGGTAGGTTCTTGAGAGAAGTCTGTTAGAGTAATGTCTAAATGATCGGGCTTTGAAATCGGGCCTCAGATGGTCGTTCAGGGTGCGAGTACATTATTATGGGGGATTTTGACCCCATTCTTTGGCTGCACAGACTAAATATAGCAGGGGGCGCCTCTACAGTTCATCAATGTGCATACCAAGGATTCGCCCATCGTAGTCCTCGAAACCGGTGAGAAATGCAGTTGTAGTACAAGAAACTCAATATCAGCTGCAGATGGCCCACCATCACTGAGTGGATTCGACCAGGATTCCTAACCGGTTTGCGGAATGACATTGTCGCATCCGCTGAACCTTCTTGAAGCTATGCCGAATGCGGATGTCAGTCAGACTGACATCCAAATTCGGCCAGAACAATGTTCGCGTCTCACGAAAATGCACCCACTCTCCACTGTCTTGATTCGCCCCGGCTATTCGATTTACAGCCAAAGAATATATGGGGCTACCACTTGAATAAATCCCTTACCCAATATATGACAATCTGATCTGGCGTCTTGATCGGATGTCAGTGCCGATTCGCCGGCCTCCGCTATCTGCTAGACACATTGCTCCGCTACGGGTGGCTGGTCCACAAGCGATCGTTAAATCTTGTTGCTCTCTCAATGGACTGGGTATAGCAACCTGTAACAAGACCTGCAGGCCTTTCTTCGCTCAAATCCAGACCATGAGGGACTGAAGAGAGATTAACATCGGGTCTACTACCATGCCTTAGGTACTAAATATCCGCTCATGGCTTGACAAAGTCAAAATATCTCTCGCACAAGGGACGGCTGAACTCAGTCGCGAAGAACCATTGTTACTGGGGTCTTGGTCCAAGAAAGCTTTCGCTTTGTGTTTTGTACAACGAACGATTACCAATTCGTTCAACATTTTACCTTCGTACCGCAGGAGATCAAGATAAAAAAACTTATTCCCCAAAGCACCCAGCCCCATCCTTGTTCCCCGAAGGCACTTATCGCAGGCAAGTATACAAGATAAATATTGCTAGGACAATCAGTCGTCCACTAGTGCCGCAGTCAGCATAATTCGTTTCGTGAAGGGCATGATTCGTTTATTGAGATGTTAAAATAATGAACGACGACTCCGTTGTTCCCTCCCATAAATATAGCGAGTTTATATGGTTTTCAGAATGAATGAGCAGAATTCTGGCTGTTCGAAAGGCTCGGACTTCATGATGGTCGTTTTGCTGTGTAAATATGCCTAGACAATTCGAGCGTGTAAGTCAACATAGCTAGGAGCTGGACCGAGGAATGACTCACATTATGCAATGCGATTTATACTGTGGAGTGAGGATGTCTCGCTTGACTTCCACTAATAGCTCCGAAACTTGCTCTTTGCTATAATCTTGGTATCGCGTCAATGGGGCCATTGACATCGCTTCAAGGGTATCAACCATCGCACGACGACACCAATGGCCGACTAACTTCTGGTGCTCCTCCTTCGGCCACGGATGAACTGGTATCTCAATAGTGCGATGTTGAACATCCACAAATCCACTTTCCTTGAGCCACATACTTGGACGGTCGCCGAGGGAAATAAGTCTACCGGCACGTTCATAAGCTGCGCGCAACTCTCCATACCACTTCTGGAAACTTGAATCAGAAGGCAAGCTATTATCGGTGCTTAACGGCTCGAAATCCAACTCAGTATGCTCAATATATCCGATTTCGGGTTTCAAAAGCCTTGACGCTCCGTTAGTATCCGAAATCGTCATCACTCAAGGGCTCTCACCTAAGAGCATTTTTGTACAGACTAGGCCAGTCATGGATACTTCCCGCTAGCATTTGCAGATGTATCAGATCAAAGGTGTTCTCAGGCAATCCCCAATTTGGCGATTCAATGTCTTGACGTTGGAACCGGCATGTAGGTGGAATTCTTATCGGTGTACATGTTAGATTGCAGCCGTAATTTTTATCATGTTGATAGTACCTTTCTGGTTGTGTCCAATTGAGATCGAGCCCAGTAACCTCACTGTCCGAATATTTACTGTAGAGAACGATTAGTTAGTGGTAATAGGATGACATATGGGGAGTATGCAAGCAGCTCTTACTCGGCCATATCAATAGCCCAGATTCCTGTGCCGCAACCTAAATCGAGGATCTGGGCCATTTCGGTTCGAATTTCGTTTCCATGCAAATCACCTAAGCCATCCGTTGTACGAACATTCTTGATGAACTGGTGGAAGAAATCTAATCTGTCTAATTCTTCCTGCAACTCAAGATTAATTATTTGGCTGAAAAAGTAGGATAGCGCCAATATACCTCATCTATAGGCATCCAGTATTGTCCTGCCTTGGACATGCTGTAGCAGCGGCCGTTCTCCTCGTACCAAGATGAAGCGTCATTTTGTTCTATACTTTCCATCGAAGAAATGCTCGTCGGACGTTCTTTTTTTGGTTGGGGGGAGGGGAGGGTGCTGGGGGGTTTACACCTTGAAGTGTCGACCTAGAGGCGAAGAACCTTCTTCAATTAAAATATAATAAAGAGATTTCATTGAAATTGTCAGCGCAGTAATGTGGCGTAATAAAAAATCTGCTTACTGAACGATTCATTGATTCTAAAGGTCTGAGGCCCTGTTTTCAGGGAATAACCCCGCCTCCTGCGATTTTTCCCCTTTTTGCGATTTCAATCCCTGCCGGCAACTAGATGAGCGATTGGAATATTCTCCTTGTATTTTGCTGACTGGGGGTCTAAAAAACATCTAACCGAAAGGTCCGGATCAAAACATAGAGACGATGACCGCAATATGCTCGCGATCGAATAACGTGAGTATCCATCATGAAAATATTGCCTTGCCAGAACACTTGATATATAACAACTGACAGGAGTGCCAGGCTTTTCAAAGCATATGCGTCATCAAGATTCGCACAAATGGAATCATCATTCTACATCAAACAATCAGACACAATTCTTGGCTATCTGATTTAACCCGAATCTCTCCTCCGGTACTCGGACAGAAACTAGTGCGAAGCTCGTTGTCACATGGTTCTCGGAGCCGTCGCTTGGAGCTCAAGATTCTCCCCAACGCTTTTGCTCCTTTATTTACTTCCTATCTCTCACCGGTAACGCCTCCCCTGGTAGGGCGAAATTAACACACTAAAGCAAAAAGTAGTGGCTTTGCGGTAAGACAATTCGCGCTGCACGAAGAGTGAGGAGCGAACTCTCAGGCGAGATTGTCACAGACAGAGATGAGAGGGTTTCAACAATGATGGGTATTCGTGAGCAACGGTATCTCCAAGCCCGAACAACAAGCTTACGTGTCCTGTCAAACATAGGACTCAGTGTCTGAGCCGCTGTGGAAAGTTTCACAGTGCTTCCTGCTGCGCCTGGACTAGGCGCATGTCCACAGAACCTCAGGTGGTATGATGACGTCGCGTCATCTGGTTTGTGGTTATATCCAATATCTACATGAGTAATGATTGTGCTGTGATGTTATTCGACGAGAACTCTAGAGATATAGATCTGGCTGCGTTGAGTCAAGTGAAGACCAGTCGTATTGAGATGATGTTCACTGATGTGAGTGTCACACTGATATATGCTAGTAATGATGAAAAGGATTTGCGCCAAATGATTTCATCCTTGTACCACGTAATTCGTAGATCTGGTGCTATTCATCGGCCAAAGCATGATAAACCCTGACCCCCGACGTGCTCAGGGGATTTGCCGCACCGCCACTGAGTGTTCGAAATCGACCCTGGTCAATTGCTATTGCGAATCTCACGACAACGGCAAATGGATCGGTCCCAATATAAAAAAGTACAAAGATTCATTAAGAGTCATGCCGGATTTCTTTTCTGCAGATCCAAACCCAAATTGGCTTGGGTGAGTAATTCCAACCCTCTTTCCAGGGCAGATGCTGAATCCCACTCTTGTTGGTACGCTTTAATAGCACTACTGAAGATTCTAAACTCACCAACAACTAAATAGCGCAAGACGTATCCAGCATCCAGCTGCAAGCTTCTCGGGGCCCAACGAATCCTACGGATCTTTGAGTTGAGTGAAGTGGCAGCAAGTCATGTTATCAACGATTATGAAATACTCTTATTCTTCTCCTTCTTGACTAGATTTAGTTATTCATTATGTTCAAGATTAGCTGATACATGTATCCTGTAGAAGGTTAGCATAGTCAGGGCAAGTCTCAGCGCCACAGCATCGTTGCTGAGGCAGTCAGCGAGTGTGCAGTGCTATTGAATATGCATTTCTAGGGGAGGGGTCGGGGCCGGAGGGGTCAAGCCGTAGGTCGAGATCGACCAGTCAATTTTGCATCGAAGGTTTCAATCGGCGATCAACATGCTCAACCTTTCTTGCATCGAGGGTACAAGTCCGTTGTGATTAAAACTAAGATACGTAGGTGTTTTTAGTCTCCAGTAGGTTTCCGGGCCTTTTCGTGATTGGCAAAGACGTCTCATCGACGTCTCCATCTCTAAAATAGTGCAGACTGCAAAAGGATATGTGACACTAGATTTGGGGGTTCAGAACGAGTTCAGTACATAGAGACAAGTGGACGATCCAGAAATTCTCCCGTATCATCTCGATAAATCCGAGATAGCCACCCTTTTCCCGTCAGTGCAGCTTGGTAATCACCATTGCTGAGTGAGCCTGTCCCTCGATTCACTATCAGCAGTACTTTCGGGAAATCTGACCGGGTGATTTATTTTGAGCATTCGACCATCACGTATTCTGTAGAGCCAACATAGTACATCGTTTCGTATTACGTATTCGGGTCAAGTACAGCGGTGTCTGCCCTCCTGGTGGCAATGCCACTAACTGGGGCGCATGAACATCTCGACTCGAGTGGCCCTAAAATTTGTTCTCGGTGGGGGCTTGACTTGGCCCGTTTTCTGAAGCAGCTGTTTGGCAAGGCTTTTCTTTGCCACTCTCAAGGCTTGTTTTGTTGTCAAACATTAATTCCATCCCGGACGAAACCTACTGTCGCAGCAGGTGTAAATAAAATCCCCCTAGTCGTATACCAGATCTAATGGGGCCGCCCATTCGACAGCTGCCAAATCGTGCACAAGGTCTGCACAAGTGGCTCCAAAATACCTGGCATGGAGTGTTTTACTTACCCATCCTGCCATATTACGACTTGTCGTTTGTGCCCTGACGCGAACTACAAGCGACAGAATGCATCAGATATGGATTTGGTCGCTATATTAGCTTTCTCTTCTCCGGATATCTTTTGTGGAAAAACTTGGTTCAGATCAGGAGTAAAATAAACAGAAAAGATCTTCCCAGGCGTTTGCACTACTACGGTACTTCGTACAAAAGTTGACATTTCTTTAAAGTTCTTTGTGGCAGTATCGAGTGGAGAGGACGAGGGAATGATCAGCCCCTGAGTGTCGGTTTGCGTATGCGTGGGGCTTGCCGGTAGCATCGTTACTTAGGGGGCAACCGCCGTCCAAATATTGTGTCCTGGATGGTAGTTACATGAACCCTCAATTCAATTTATTTGATCCTCAAATACCTTTCTCGAGCATCCGCATTGCGAGTATAAGATTGGTTGAATTGGAATCTGTAAATAAACACCGTATTTTCGTATTCCCTGGCCCGTCGCAGATCCCAGTATGATCTACATCACCAAAATAGAGGCAGCAAGTAGAGACGTGCTGTCGATGCCTCATAGAGCTCCGTCCCAGCAGTGTATGACCGTCTTTGGCTTGACTGCGTAGTTCTATAAGCGGGAATTATGCGGGCGAAACATCCAAGGAGGATCTCGTATTGTGGAAGTTAAATGGTAGTTTTAGGCGAAATATTTTGTAGTACCTTGGATGTATATGAATCTGTGATCGGAGTAGGACTCGTCATGGGACCTGCTGTGCCAAGCACCGTGTATCTTCTTCAATTTGTGGTTGTCGTGCCGCCAGAACTCATGCAATATATCACAACAGAAGTAATGCCTTTTGGCTCATCACCATGAATGTTTGATAGTTACTTTTTGTTCTCTTCTTCATCTTATCTCCTATGTACTGTATTGCTTTTACTCTGCACTCCGCTTGGATCCTGTGTGTGCCTCTTCCTTTGACTGGATCCCAGTCGCTAAGTTCTGTTATGCACTAGCAGGCACAGTTTTCAGGCGTGATCTCGAACAAATGCATGTCTTTGTCAACAGGATTCTGAGAAGCTTGGTAGGTAGGATCCTCTTGTCATTGCCTGCATCGCTTTGCTTTTCGTAAATGGTCAATATCTAGACAGGGGTGGGTTTGGCTGAAACTTCTAATTGGACAGTGGACGAACAATCTCGTACCGACAGGACTTTCATCGAAGCTATGCCGAATTTGGATGTCAGTCTGACTGACATCCGAATTGGGCGCGTCAAGGTTGGCCAGGGCAAATGCAAGCGAGAGGCATTTCTCCCTCCTTGCTCTCTCGAGGCAGAGTAAAAGGGCCCGCTGCGAGTTTGCCGTCACTCCACTTGAAGGTGTGTACATTTTCGTGGACTCGACAGTTTCCCGCTACTCAACCGAGATCCCGTACAATTGCAATCACAGCAACGACGTATGTTGCGTTGGCTATCTCGCTGAACATGGGTATTTTAAATGGGCAAGCCACTGGCTCAGTGCACTGGGGCTGACCAAGACCTCCAACTCGTCGGCGAAAAGAGAGCGTGGCATGCGTTCATTATCCCTCTAAGCTATGCTGGATCCGGATGTCAGTCAGACTGACATCCATATTCGAAGTGCATCCAATCTCCACCACCCCGGCCTGAAGTAGATATTCCGGGCGGAGCAAGGGCTACAGGAAAGCCGCCTTAGCTGGGATCTAAGAACAGTCCGTCCGTACTAGAGTCACTTTGGCAGGGCGGTTACACTCAGTGAATGATATTGCTACTTTGCACAATTTGTCACAGAACTATGATCGGAAGAAGCGCTTAGGTGTTGTTATCCTCGCTACCTTTCAGCTTATTCTTGGAACTATCCTCTTCTCGATCCACTGTTTGTAAGGGATTTGTGCTGTGCACATCGTATCACACTATTTATCATTCGCTTTACTCCTTTCCAGCACTCCGTTCATTGACCGAGAATACGAGATTCGTTACCTTTGTATGTTCAATCACATTCTACGTATGGGATGTGAACGGGCGAGTGAATGCACCGTTCCCGGGGGAGTACTTTTGGAGTCTATCGGCAGGCAACGGTGCAGAAAGTAAAACAAGAGACTTTATGCTCGATTTGATGCCACTGAGATACTGCTATCCTCACAGTCCTGTCCGAGCGGCTACATATGTGCTGGAACTAATGCCGTGCATGCCACATTCAACTACAGCATGTTGATGGGGAACGCCAATTATGAAACTAGCCATCTAAATTGCTCATTTGCACCCCTGGATCAGCCCATAATGGTCGCGTATATACTTGTTGGTGCCTTTGAGATGTACCACTGCGCATTCGACCTCCGCCACCGGGTCACTTTCACCTGTTGTCTGTCCATTGATCGTCTATTCCATAACCGTGATCATTCCTTCGGCCACGGGCAAGGTAGAAGCTGTGCCATATTCAGACTTTCAAGCCTGGACCACACCCTCCGTGCGAGACACGTATAGCAGCAACAAGTACTAAATATTCTCTATTTCTTGCTCCTCATTTAATCTACGCAGGCGCTACAAGAGGCTACAAATCGTCACGAACAACACACTAAAGCAATTCTCTAGCATCGACAACATATCTTGTGCTAATTACACCCGACTGGCATGATGTCGCCGGAGCCGGATGGATCCTCTGCTGACAGGTACGTGCAAGACACGGCTTGAGGAACACACATTAGCCCAGGTACGTGTTCAAATACAGGGAGGACCCCTGCGTTCTGCAGTCTACACCTCATGCATCAATTCCGTGGTCTATGCGACCTTGTGACTGGATTCTGTCGCAGCCACCACCATGTAACCTGGCGATATCCCTCTTAGACCCGGTTTTCTTTTTCTGCTGGCACTACGGGGCCGGTATTTGTTTATCAACTCCGAGCGTCTAACTCCATACATCCTCAGTGTAGAAAAGTGGCCCTTTCCAGGGACTCGCTCTCAAATCTGCGATAACCCACGGGACTGGAGAAATCAATCTGGTTTTTCACCATCCTTGATTGCTTATGCCTGGCTGCCGGGCTCATTGTCATGTATCCTGATCCAATCGCTTTCTGAATGTTACCGAGCAGCTTTGATTGCGTGTGTATATCCCATGGCCATGTTTTCAACAACTCCACAAGCTATCTCCGCTCAAGGTCACCATCTCACTCCATTTTCCTTCCTTTGTTTCTTTCTATGCTGAATCGTAATCATTATTTACCCTACAGATCTGATATCGCCTCAGCCCATGTCTTGTTTATACCTAGTGTGCATATTGGAGGAAGGGATCGATAGCATTTCTTTTCTTTTCCAACTCATCCAAAGTGTACTGGACCGCCTTCTTGGGACATCACTGCCTCCGTGAGATACATTGCCGGTTTCTAGACTAGCTCCTTTTCCCTGAGCTCCCTGGTGTACCCTGACATTTTCCATGTCCTACTTTTGGACTTTTGTTGCTGCTTCATTTGGCTGCTGCACAACCCATGGCAGCTAGGGAGGTGGGGGAGCCTGAAGCCAAACATCTGCATTCTAATGGTGCTTTTAGTTTGCCATGGCCTTCTCTAGAACATCAAACGCTCGATGTGTCCTAACCACACCTCAACCACCACAGCATAATCAGCCTCTGTTGTCGCCATATCTATGTCGCAACTTGTTCGTAAGCCAGCACCCAGTGCACCGGGACAACCATAAAAGACCGACAAGGTTTGATAGTGGAACTTCCATTCCCCCATCGCACATATGCCCACAAGACCAGCCAGCCTACCCACCTTACACACCCAAACAGCATAATCAGTACTATGCGTTACCGTCAAACTACAACCATCCATCATCCGTCCCGGATATGGACCCAACTATTGCCATCTACAGTGTAAGGCGGAAATGGCATCGGGCAGCCCAGGTGAGTAAATATATACAGACTGCTCCCAGGTTGTAGTTTTGACGTTAAAAATGACAGGCATGTGATAGTTGCAGACAGTTGAAAGCAAAATGCGATGAGTGTCATCCATGTGGAAACTGCAACGACAAGTCGTTGCAGTGTGTCTACCGAAGTTTGCCTACTAAGCAGTAAGTAGCTTGAATAGCTCAACCTTTTTTTTCTCCTGCCCAGCATATATTCTTAACCTATGAGAATTTAGGCCAGACACGGTTGGCACCGACATCTTGGAATTGATGAGCGTTGTGAAGGAACAAATTGCCCGTCTCGGTGATCGTATGACGAGCTTGGAGCACACTATTACCAGGAATTCAAAACATCCCTCGGAAATCAAAGTGAAGGGATCCAGTGGGGGTTATCAGCCACCAAATGATTACGGGTTCTTTGTACAGGAGTCAGAGATTGCCACTGAGGACGAGCAGCAGTCATTTCTCAGAACAAACAGCGATGTTGCGGATAAGAGGCAAGTGGTTCACGCAGCCAGGATTGTTGATGAAATGGACATGGACGATATCGAAAGCAACCCAGGACCACCAATTATGCCAGGAGCGCCTTCTCTGCCCACGAACCACACCACGCGGGCTACATTACTGCTCAAGTGGCCATCAATCGAGAAGCTTGTGAAACCAGTTCTCGAGAGTGAGGGGATCTCTCACATTAATGAATTTCCAATCAGCCAAGAGCAAGAGCGCGGCGTTCTGCATGTGTGGGGCAGAGGAGAAGGCTACATTCTGAGCAATTCCAAACACGAGAGAAAGTTGGGACAAGTGACTACGGATGTGACTCAAATGAACCACGCACCTGGCGATACTGCACACTCGGCACCATCTCCCTACTCTGCTCGTGAAGGGTGGACCGATCGTGAAGCTTGGGGTATAGACGGGGGTGGCCCCGCACCCACATTCGAGATACACAAGGGTGGCGTTATTTCTGCTGATGGGAATCCCGACTTCAACCGCGCTACTGTTAAGCAATATGTCCAGAGTTTCAAGGACAATGTGCTCAATATGCACCCAATTATCATCCCAACGTGGCTCGACGCTATGGTGACGATGTTCCTCGATTCTCTGCCATCGCCCAGCAAACCATCGTATAAGCCCAAAGCGCAGGTCGTCCAGAGTGTCGGATCAAGTGCGACGCTACTTGGCGCACTGGGTCCGGACCCTGGGTCTAAGAGAAAGAGGTCGCATGCTGTGGAAGACCTGAATGTTCACAAGTTCAATCCCGGAGTGCCTGTGTCGAGGAGTATCCACAGCGCTCTCGTGCTGTCTGTGTTGGCTTTGGGAAAGCTATGTCTGCACAAGACGAAGATCCCAGAACCGGTGTCAGATTCTGACTGTGCGGCTAATCACAACTCTCTCCACGTGCGTAACGGTGGGCCGGTGTCTTCTTCCCTCCAGAGATCACCACCAGGTCCATTCTCACTTCAAGCATCACGCCTTCCGTCACCAAAAGACTATAATGAGCCGAGGATGAACAGCCGCCGAGCCTCGCTCCACGGCTCCAATGCAACACTGAAAGGTCATAGGTTCAAGCGCAACATTGATGTCATTCCAGGCCTGGAATATTTTGCTCTCGCCGGAGATATACTCGGCAGTCATATTTCTGGCTCTACCTTGAAGCACGTCTATGTGGAATTGTTCATGGGCCTATACCATGGACAACTTGGTCGAGTGTTGGAGAGCTGGTCGTGTATTGCCAGCGCGGGCAGGACTCTGCAAGTTGTCCTTCGACCGTACGTTTTTTCCTAAGTATCTCCCAGGTACTCGGAGTTTCGCTAATTGTATGTACAGGAGTCTTTCGCGGTTGAATGATCTTAGGGCGAATGGCAAATTTCCAGTTTCAACTCGAGACAATCGATTGGCCTTCGCGTTCTGGACCTGTCTTCAGCTTGAATGGTGAGCCTATCCTGTCATTCTCAATGTCCTTCTTCTCTGACCGATAAAGTGATATTCTGGCCGAGCTGCAATTGCCCCATTCAGGCATTCTGATGTACGAAGATGCCATCCCGTTCCCGAATCTCTCTACGCAATTGAATAGTGGCTACTCCCAAGATATCCTCACAAGTTACCAAGCACAGCTCTGGGTACGGAAACAACTGAATCAAGTGCACCATCAGCTCTACAGTCTTGATCTGCCAGATGCCGGACCTGCAATGCTGAATACTACTGAAGATCTGAAACGGTTGCTGGCCAAGAAACAGTGGATACCAGAAGAATTCAGTTTCGAAGACACCGACCGGCCAGCAAGTACCTTCCTCGCAGCCCGACTTCGGGCGAAGTACTGGGGATCTCAGGTCATTCTCTACAGACCGTATATTCGCATCTGCCTCCACGCCCATCGCGACATGAATAGTTCATCACCTGTCTACAAGATTGATGACAAACAGGGCTTTCATGTGCCTACTGGCATGAACGCTCAAGCTCTGAATTATGCTCGCTTGGGTATATCTGCATTAATCCAAAGTACTAAAGCGTTCCACGGGCTTGAGAGGGGCCACCGTATCCTAGTCACCAGCGTATTTACAACGGCGCACGCGTAAGTGCACTTTATTCAATTCATCGTCGAGCAAAATAAGCTAACTCAGCCAGGCAATGGGGTAATCTATTGGTCCTATCTGCTTGCTATCGTGATGAGACACTTCAGCAATTTATAGACCGTCAAGAGCTACAAGAGCTTTTCCGGCGCACAATCGACTTCTTCAGAATCATTACGCAGACGACGAGTCCCTTGTTGAAAGAATTGAACATCCTCAAATGGTTGAACGACAAACTAGGATTTCCCTCACTCGATCAACATGGTTATCACGAAACAGGTACAAGCTTCAGCCCTTCGAGCGCAATCAGCTCATACGCTGTCGAGCAACGATCGTCAGGACCCTTTCTAGGTGCGCTGAACACATACATATTTTCGACTGCATACCAAGTGCCTTGACGCCATTAAACGAAGGAATAATTAACGTTGGCTGCAATATGTTGACTTGTTGAGATTAATATAGTGGTCGGGCATAATAGCGGCATGGAATAAAGATCCCCATTTCACGATTCTAAGCTGGAATGTTTGTCGTCGCTGATCATAATCGCGGGGCATGTCTCTTCTGCCAAATTTCTTGAACTGGAAGAAATAATGAGCGGAGTGGCCTTCAATACCCGGCGCCCTGGCCGGATTATGGATTGCGATTCAGGATATGTAACTATATTGATCCCTTGCACCACGTGGAGTAGGGACTTCATCACGACTGTACGTATCCCCGGCAGCAGTTATTGCTCGATATACTATCGATGTTTTGCAACTGGCTAACCGGCGGATATACTTCAGCAGGCTCAATTAAGGCTCGATTAGAGACAATATGCAGCGCACATATACGACACAGTCACTAAGACCTACGAGTGACTACTCCGGCTTCGATCTAGCCTTTCTGCCCTCACATATCACAAAGCCCGCCGAGCTCTCCTTCGGACAATACTTCCACTATCCTCCTAGAATCATGCTATGACAGTGCAGGAGATATATCAGTGGTTTCGAGAAAACACGGTCAAAACTGATCCAGAGCAGATGGGCTGGCAAAATACGGTCCGGCATAACCTGAGTATGAATCAAGTACGTGAGCTCTGATGTGGATGGATCCTTGATCCCGACAGATCTCTGGAATTTTTTTTTACTGGAGAGAAAGCTATGCTGACACCAAGAAAGGCTTTCATCAAACGTGAACCGGAAGATACAACACATAGTGGTCCCATGACTCATATCGAAACACAAAAGCAGCCAGCCGAATGGGTTTTGGCAGACTGGGCAGTGAGAGATGGTGTCCAAAGCACTTCTCGATACCGGCCAAGAAAATGTTCTGACCAAAACCCCAAGGATTCGCGTCGCTGCACTCGAGGTCGTTGGCCTGCTATCAAAAACGATATCCAGTCCCAGAAGAGGCTTGACAGCCAGCAGAGCCAGGCCAGGGGTTAGGGAGAAAACGCACCGGGTCCCCCTACCTTCAATCATCGATGGTTCTTGGTAATGTCTTTATTTTCGCATCACTTCTGGGTATTTGGAAACGGGTACCTCTTGCCAAATGTGTCACTTTCCAATCAAGCATACTTTTGTTCTTCTCCGTCGCTATCTGGCAGCTTTGATATAAGTCTCATGTTTGACATTGTATTCTATACTTAACGGTGGTCGATTCAGCTGAACATCGTGTCGTGGTGTACAGTAGCTGAACTCAGAACAATGCGATTCGTGAAGCAAATACTTAGTCACCTCCAATATCAAGACAGTCTACCTCGAGAAAGCGAGGAAGTGAGAAGACTGCATCTGCCTGCACATGGGGCCAACAAAAAGACATTTCATATAGATGAGACCCTTTCAGTCATTGCCATCCGGTTGCCATGATCCCGGCCGATCCATGTCGTCGCATTCTTCTCTTCGTCATTGATGCTCTTGATGAATGCGAGCGCGAGGAAGACGTACGACTTCTTATTAATTTGTTCTCGAGCTTTCCAAGAGTCGCGCATGTACAGCTCAAGTTCTTCTTGACAAGTCGACTCGAGCTCCCTATTCGTTTAGGCTTCAGCGCTGTGAGCGGCACGTATCGAGATCTCATCCTCCACGAGGTGGCAGAGCCTGTCATTGAGCATGACTTGGCTGTCTACCTCCAACACGAGCTCGAGCGGACTCGGTTGTCCTTCAATCAAGCCTTGCCGAAAGAACAAAAATTACCTGCAAATTGGCCAAGTCCAACAGATATAACCTCCCTTGTGCAACTGGCAGTTCCCCTCTTCATTTTTGCAGCGACGACCTGTCGATTCGTAGCCGACCGCAAAGGTGGCAACCCAGCAAAGAAATTGCGGCGCGTGTTGGAATTTCGTTCGGCGCAAGTATCCAAACTCGCAGCCACGTATATGCCTGTACCAGAGCAACTGATATTGGACCGGACCCCAGAAGAACAGAGTGAGACTCTGTCGCAGTTTCAACAGATCGTAGGACCAATAGTGGTATTGGCAGACCCTCTTTGATCTAAACCACTGTCGCAACTGCTCAATGTCGCAACTGACGAAATACTAGATTTCTTGGACTTTTTTCACTCCGTTCTACAAGTCCCATCGTCGCCTGAACGGCCCATCCGGCTGCTGCATCTGTCATTTGGGGACTTCTTGGTAGACCCAAAAAGGCAGGGAAATCCATTCTGGGTTGATGAAAGAAAAGTCCATGAACAGCTTGCCGAGCAGTGTCTGCGAATTCTGAATAGCTCCTTAGCGAATGATATATGCAATGTCAAAGCTCCTGGGACGCTCACATCTTCAATGTCTGAATCCGAGGTAAAGACTTACATATCGCCAGAATTGCAATATGCGTGTCGGTTTTGGACGTATCATCTCTGCGAATCCCTCGCTTCGGACTTAGATACTGTTGCCATATGGAGTTTCCTCTCGCTACACTTCCTTCAATGGTTGGAAGTGTTGAGTTGGATTGGCAGACTTCCTGGGAGCTTAGATATGGTTCAGAGCTTGCAGTCTAAAATAGTAAGTCATATTATCAGGGCGCAAGAACAACAACTAAAAGAGAGTTAGCCAGAAGACTGTCAAAATATCAATAACTTCTTGTCCGACTCAGTGCGGTTTATTCAAGCGATGGGGACAAACAGTCCGAATGCCCCGCTCCAGACTTGCTTGTCAGCCTTAGTATTTTCCGCAACTCGAAGTATTATTCGCAGTTTATACCAGGAAAATTTCTCGAGGTATATCGATTTAGAGCCACAAATGCCATTATTCTGGGGCCAGCGACAGAGGACGCTCGAGGGGCACAAGGACTACGTCAGCTCGGTGGCGTTCTCGCCGGACGGCCAGCGGATCGCCTCGGCGTCGCGCGATAAGACCGTGATCCTCTGGTCGGCGGCGACCGGCGAGAGGCATAAAACGCTCGAGGGGCACAAGGGCTTCGTTACCCGCGAATGACGGCAAGTTCTTGGCGTCCTCGGCTGGTTGTGTGGTTTGATAAAGACGAGACACATTTATGTCGAGTTGAGGTCCGCCTTGGCACATCAAAAGTTCTATAAGAAGATAGGTCATCGGTTCAAATGTTACCAAATACACTTCTGGATAGTACGAATCAGTAATTGCAAAATGAAATCGTTCGATTGATCCCAGACTGGATTTAATCATGATTACTACACTAACCAATCACTGGGAATCAAAACCTTTCGCCTCCCATGAAGCTTATAGTCCCGAGACTGGGATTCTGTAATCCTTTGCGAAGAGAAGGCAAGTGTTTTCTCTCTTTTCTGGCTCGTAAGCAGTTTGTCATAATGCAACCACAGCCGTGGTAGGAATCTGATATCCTGGATACAGTACAGCCTGATTTCCTCAGAGAGTGGACGCGTAGCTACCGCCACGTTCCGGAGCGAAAAGCCTCACACCCTTTCTTTGGCAACTCTCTAGGCAGTCCCGCTCTTTTGTAGGAATCAGGTCTTCTCCATGTTGTGAGTTCCTTTTAGGTGTGACTGGTGGCTAATGAGAACGTAGGATTCCTTCAGCTTCTACCACTTTTGCCAGCTCCAGCGAAATATTTTGACACAACAAGGTTCCCTTTCTCTTCAGTGTACACTCCCCTCTTGTTCTACCTTTGTTATTATCAAGCGAGTTGACAGCTATCTTCTCCTGAAGCTGGAAACAAATGGGTGATGCAAGGACGTGTTTCTCGGCTCTGCTCTCTATACATTCTCCCGGATTGGTCATTGACAGATCTTTGTTACTGTCCATATTTGGCTGTTCGGTTCGTCGTCTTTTTCTGTTCGATGTAAGCCATGATGTCGGGATCACGTCACAAAAGTCTCGCTTTCGTCTTGAGTGATCGATATTTTGTGGAGGCTCGCTGGCACGAGAAGGGGTGGCTTGGAGATTCTCAGGAGATGACCACAGAGGAATGAGCAATATCTGGTCATTGCCTTGCATGTAACAGTTGATGGTGACGAGAGACATATCGGACGGATACTCCATCTGGCGTAACAGTATTGCTCGAGATCAGGATCAGAGGATGGAAGGTGTGATGGAGCGGGCTTCATGTGTGTAGAAAAGGAAGCACCGAAAGGTAATGGAAGATAAATGCTGCGATGGCATATTTATACATGAGTTCCGCGAGCGATCGGCTCAACTTATTTCCGTTCGAATACACGACTGACCTCTGTCTTGATTGCTGATGCTAGTGTGAGAGCACATTAACCATCAGGGTTCCTGGGAAGTATCATGGTTGAACGGGTTTCAGAGGTATTTTCCAAGAAACATGAAAAAGGTAACTCGGATTCTGTCACTACTCGTCCTTCGTCGTTCTTCTGCGGCTTTCCGGTGGACATCTGCAAAGGTGGCCAGTACATGATTCTGGATCCTGTGGCGGTAGCTGCAACGGGTGAAACGGCATCATAGCCATATGGTCTGCAGCGAAATCGGCTTCCGCCTTTCTGTACTGTATCGTGTCGACTTCTCACATCCGTCTCACCACTCCCCAACCCCTCTTTTGTTTTCCTTTTCTTTTCAATTCTTATCTTTAAATACATACAAAAGTGGTGGAACACATTGATTCCGGGCTCGAGGTTCTGAAGCTGTGCTAAATCGATTCTGCAGACGCCAGGATACTCTTCTGTACTTGGATACATTTTTGGGGGGTACTGCGATACTCTTCTGTGGGATACTGTTCTGTGTTGGGATATCCTTCCGTGTTGGTACAAACTTGGCCCATTCCATTGTCGTGATGAATCGCATCGATGAATCGTGCGGAGTCTATTTTGGATCTTGAACATGATTGTGAGCTACGCCTAGCTCCAAATCCAACTCCACGCGATACTCTACCGGGCCTCATCTTCCACGCGTTGTGGAGCTTGTGCAGCCTCTACACACATATATTTCACATTCCCCGTCTTGCTCAGCACGCTTTCACTTTCGACAACTATCAATTCCTCATCAAACCTCTCTGAAGACACGCACGATGGCCTTTCGAGGTAGACTAAGGACGCGACGTAAACGTTCTCTATGCCCTTCGCCAGACACACTGAGTTCTTATAGTGAGTAACAATGAATAGTAGTTACCTGAGTATTATACTGATAACTATTGCCAGCATCGGACGAACCGGACGGAACTTCGGATGCAGGCGTCGCAAAGCCTGAGACAGCGGGTTCAGATGGTTCAGCGGTGTTACAGGAGCTGAATATCCTGAATATGTGGCGTAGGAAGGCATTGGCTGACGATAACGACAACGGCAACAATAATAAACAAAGCGATATGACATCTCCCGGGCATATCAGACAGAGTCTCTCTGCCTTTCGAAATGGCAGCAATGACGAGCCGTCCCAGAACGTAGTCCGGATCATTGCAGCGCTGAACCAGATTCAGGAGGGAATAGAGAGCCTCAAGATTGCTGTTAGCAAAACCAAGTGAAATGGACTATAGCTGATCCGGAATCATTGTACCTGGGCATACAATTTAGGCTCGTCTTGATAGAGCATTCTCGTTCAGTCATCGAAGCTGTTCCATGTGTCATTACAAGAACATTGTTTGCTCAATTGCAGATATATAGCTATCCAATGCGAAAATCGATGCACGCTTGAAATCGAAGCAAGCAACTTGCAGCACGGTCATTCGTCAACGTCACCGCGTCAGATGTATCTGAATTGCGATGTGCTGTCCATGAGATCCACAATTGCAGTCTATCTAAGAAAGGTACTGCTCTGTACAGATATGAATGCGGATTCAGGAACTGTTATCTTACGTCAGATTATATACATCCAGAAACAATTCCGTAACAGACACCTTAAGTGCGACATTGGAATATGAATATGTAATTCACCATCACCATTTTGTTCAAATCTGATCAAAGGTATCAGTCCATGGTTGGTATTGATAGTACTTCAGCTTCTCAATATTCATTCATCCTCATTATCGAGAGAAACAACTTTCGCCAAATTAAGAATGGCTTTGAGGCGGAAGCCAGACTTTTACAATCACTCAGATCTTATTCCTATTCGTGCTTACCCTCCCGTTACAATCAATGGTTCCGCCGAGACAGACTACTGCTGCCTGCGCTCAACCTCGGGTGCATGGATCGGCAGATCTTTTCGAGACCGCAGTCGGATTGTCAAAGTGGAAGACGTACCTCAAATGACGATCAGTGATTTTGGGAGCTTCGTTGATATCCGTCACATCAATGTGGCACGTTTCTTCGGGCTGTATTACAACCAAAAATCGACCGACGTTGTGTTCGAGTACGCCGACATGGATCTCCTTGCTGTCCTGCCTCTCGCCTCTGAGGCGGAAGTAGCGAGCATGATAGCTCAGGTCTGCTTTGTCTTGCATGCCATGCATCGTACACGCGGACTATAATTGACAGAAGAACCTCGCTAGGTACCGGGCGCGATCAACCACCTCCTATCTCTACCGATAGATCTTCGAATCCTGAGTATTCGTCTTTCCATGTTCGGCCTAGTCAAGCTAAGTATGCACCCCAAGTGCCTTAGCCGAAACTCTTCACTTTTCGTTATAGAAATTGGGAGATAGATGTTCGCGTTCACTAAGACAAGTCAGCTCTCGACTTTCGACAGCGACCGACGACAGACATTATCCGCAGGAAAGAGATGTATCGGTCTATGGTATCTTATGTGGAGCAACTGATGAAAATTTCATGTCCTCATATGTACACCTGGACGTTCGATGGCGCAGACTTTCTGGATATCCTCTACAGTGGCGACTTGCCCCCTCTCAGTGTACGTCTACTCGTTGGGATCTCCAACCAAACCGGCCTGACTCTGAATAGCACCCATTTCTACGCAAAGCACGAGGTCCAGCCGGTCTGCGAGGCCCTGCACAGCTTGCTATGCGTGCTTTGCTGGCAGAGACGTCTTTTGACTAGGTTTAAGAATAGGAGTGTCCGTATCCTTGTGCAGAAACAATTTTATAAAACGGTTCTTGCTCTTGGAATGGAAAAGTAATTCAAAAATATTGATCTACTTGCTACCTGCTGCACGAAGACAAGATGTGCAATACCCGACATCATCTGCTCTCCAATTGGCAGCCAATAATAGGTTATTTTCGTGATAACGTTCATAGTTTCTTGCTCGATGATACCAACGACGCCTCCTGGATCTCTGGGTCGGGACCTCCATGGCGACTGCTGCGGTGGGGGAACTGAGTTGATTCAAGCACTGGTATTGTGGTATCCAAGGACTCTCGAAGACGAGGTGGCCACAAACTGGATGTTTTGCTATGTCTCGGCATATGGGACATGTCGGAGCTATCCAGGAGGACTCATCAGGGCGATTGATCAATTCTTGAAACCAGGTTTGGATGCAGATGCTCCCGAACTTGTGGCCGCAGTGAAGCAAAATCTTTGTTTCCGCTTCTTCCTCATGATGTAGTGTTCCAAATGAATTTTGGCAGATGACGCATTCATCATCTTGAGTAGGAAGAATCGAGGAATGATGCTCTTCATTCGTCGCTCTGGCGTCGCGGCAGTCGAACTCCTCAGTAAGTGGACCAAGTTGATGTTGGTGGGCACGGTTCCTTTTGCAACGGATTCCCTTCAGGATCAGCACAAGAACTTTTCGCAGCCGAGTCATCGGAATATACTTTTGGCAGCGAAGCTCCGTCGTATATTCACATTCGTGATAGTAGATGTAGTCTTTTTGATGTGTCTGCAGGCAGCCTGTCCATCGATCAGCACCCGCTCTTTCGGTCCAGCTCGGGAATTTGTGCTAAACGATGGCTACGAGGCTAACAACCGTAACTACTGTAAAAGAGTATTTTCTTCAGGCGACACAGAGGTGAGACGTCAGATTGGAAACTAACAGAAATATTTGTCTGCCGGGATCTGCCACAAGACTCCAGTCGGTCAGCAGGATGCCGATAGCTGCGATGTAAGCAGCTTTAAAACTTGACTCGATTTATATGGACGTACTTGGGATGAAACCATGGCTGAGATCATATTGTAACGTAACCCAAAGCATGCCCAATTGAGTTCAATACATCATTCTGGAAGGAACGATATCCTTCCGTACCCTTGGATAAGGACAAACACGCGGCTGCAATTACAATTCCAGCCTAGTGCCAGACCCAAGTCCGGCAGATCTTGGAACTCCACAAAAGAGAGAAAGCATTTACAGCTTCATGTCCCGATCCTTTGTCGAGCGGTCGGTATGCCTTTGGGCCATGCAATAGCCGCCCGTACTGCGAGCAAGCGCCCACGCTTGACAGGACACGGAAATGACTTGAGACATTTTTGTATGCCAGCTTTGGACTTTGCCCTTTGTTGCAAGTCCATCTGTCAGCGAGGAGACTTTTCCAGGTGTTGGCAACAACCAAGAACCAAGCTGTTCATCGCCTGGTCCTCGTGTGATTCAACAACGGCATCGTTTTTGTTTGCAGGCAATGCATCGGCTACGTTGAAGGCATTCGGATCCAGAAAGCTATCATAGTACCACACCTTTTATTTGTGCGGAAAATCGGACTGTGTATTACATGCCCGCGAGCCGAAGATACGTAAGACCTGGGCTCCGGCTTTCCGAATATAGACCATGAGGTGTATGGGCCCTGTATATATAAGCCAGGAATGAGCAACGGAGCTGGAAACTTGACTCTGTGACGGTGGATCTGATATGTCCCGATGCTAGAACCATTTTGCGTTAGGCTGATAGCTGTGATCTGCCTTAGACAGAAACCGCTCTGCGCATGGTTCATATTGAGGAACTATGTCCGATTCAAACCCGTTGTACAGAGAACGTTGAAACAAATACAAAACCGACCTAGTACTGTCTACTTTTGAATTGATATCGTCGCCTTCATTCACAAAATCGAAATGATACCTGTTATAGACGACCAGAAATTCTTATAAACGACAAATATGAGAATGAGTTCTTCCGAAACCGCTGAAATCGTACCGTTCCGGGACATGATCATATTCTATGCAATCGTCATATGTCGGAAAGATGTCCACTCTAGATTGCCGTAGGCGGAGTGGTCGTTGTTGGATACGCTTCTGCGTTGGATACTCTTCTGTGTTGGATACTCTTCTGTGTTGGATACACTTCTGTGTTGGATACTGTTCTGTGTTGGATACAGAGACAATCAAGATCGGCTTCTTCTCTAGTTTGAGCACGGACGATCCATATCTGGCGCTGACATTCATGTACATCAGCCAGACCCATTTGGTATTGTCATCAATGAGTACTTCGGCGAGTCAAAGGTAATCAAACTGACAGTAGAAAATTGCTTGTCAACCAGAGCCGACTTTGGCTGACTGAAGTATTCATGGATAACGGTACTAAGTGGGTCCGGCTAGGGTACATATCAGTCGGCGCAAGATTTGGATCATCCGTGCACAAAGACAAGAGTAGAGAGACAGAACAAGAAGCCGATTTTGACGGTCTCTGTACTCTTCTGTGTTGGATACTCTTCTGCCTTACAGACAACAAGCGTTCGGTTCCGGTATTGTGGTCTGTCGTGGAGCTCCGCTGATTTTCCTGCTTTGGTATGCCAAACTGTCGGGACATGACCATTTCAACGAAAAAGATCCTTGACCTACATACATAGCTTCGACTTACGGATCTTGTGTCTACAAGTTGAGGTCTTCAGTCACAAGCGGAATCCGCTTTTGAAGGAAAATGTGGATACAATATAAAAAGAGGGCCAGATTTTATTCAGTCACTCTTGTTCGTCCATCATCGGATTTTCTTGGCGAAAACGAGCAGGTAACTAATAAGATATTGCGGACTCAAGATTCAAAAGGAGAGAATAGATCTGCTCCAAATGGTACGTATCCCACGTGATAGCCCAAGTTTCCCCGAAATTCAATATACCATTAAAGCGGTGCGCTTGCAAGCGTACTTCCATATTTGGCCATCAACGGCGAAGTTTCGTGGCTTGCCCTCCACCACTACGCCGCATCCCTTGAGACACAATTGTAGAGCGATGTATCTTTCTGAAAGAACTTTGACACAAAGTACTCTTTGCAAAACGTGTCAATCTTCTAGCTCATCCCTTGCAGCCAAAGTGCGCTTTACCCCTCTGCATCATGGCATTCAACCTCCGCGCCTCACAACGACAAAGTCAATACATATCGGCCAAATCAACGATAAAGCATAATCTGATACCACGATGTTTGCGCCTCAGCGCAGCTTGAATCCGGAGTCATTCGCTTCCAATTTGAAGACTCGCCAGAAAGTCAATGGTCTAGTTCAATCAAGCGCGCCAAGAGACGTGACGACTGTTCAAGTCGCTGGTCTGCGCACCGCAAATGAGACCACAATCACCAGCCCTGGTGTGAAATCTACGGTTCGAATCTCGCGCAATCCAGAGACAGCCAGGACCGCTGAAGTAGTCTTAGCCACTTCGGTGGTCAGAAAGGAGCAACTGACGCGGAAGAGCCGACATAGGTCACTGCTAGAACAAACACATCTGGCAGGACGATCATCACAAAATCCTGGAATCTCCGTACCGAAATTGGCCATACCTTCATTGGAAGGACCGTGGAATGGCCCTGAAGAGCGCAGGCGCGCCTCACCACTTCTCAATCTTGCATCATCAAGCGCAAGTAACACGCGGCTTACAGGTTGCACCTCGCAAGACAAGACCTGTCATTCGCAGCGAAACTCTCACGACGTCTTCAGGTCTACCAGCTGTTTTCTGTGTGAGACCGATCTACGCTCAGCAACCAAGCATCGGTGTTTTGAGTGTCCGCAGATTGTATTCTGCTCAGTTTGTCTGCCGAACGCTTCTCATATTCACCCGAATCACCACTTTCACTGTCTGCCTGCTTCAGGAAGCGATTCTGGGAGTCAAAATCCCGAGAGCGAGAGCGCGAAAGCCAGTCCTCTCAAGAGTAAGACGCACGATGACTTACGAGAAAAGTCAACATTGGCGACAGTGTCACGTTCGCTTGTTCCAAAAGATGTCAGTGTCGCGAAACAGCCAACTGACGTGACAAGTCACGACACATACACAGAAGCCCTGCCTGGTGCCTCTGTTGTGATGAGGAATGCACCCACGGTCCATATAGATCGGGAGGTACCTACTTACCGATGTGACTGGTGCGAAAAGAGATTGATCGACTGGCGCTATGAGTGCCAACAGTGTCATGGCCATGTTAGCTTTTGTGCCAAACATCAGAGCAACCACTACAGTCTGCACACAATAAAAGCAGTTGCTCTGGACACCGCAACGATGTCCAATTCCGAGGCGATGGATACTGTCACGAATGTAACAAACTTTACACACAGTCTTCCAAAAGAAGAAGAACTTAGTGTAGTCACTGATGGTAGCTCGCTACATCCATTTGTGAGCAGCACTGATGCTTCATATGGGACACGGCAGTATGGGGTAATCTCGCTTAACGACAAAGGCCAAACACACCAAGGCCGAGCCAGGTCACCTGACGAGTACAGTCCTTCATTTGGATCTGAAGATGATGGATCACCCGCGGCAGAGGTGCCTTTGGAGGCTGCGTCCGTTACCGGAGATATTGTGCGCGTTAACGAATCAGTCGTCGAAAGTGTTTTGAGCGAGTCTTCAGACAGTTACAATAACTGCTCTTCAAATACTGCTGCTAATCAGTCAACACCTAGAGCTGTCCAATACGATAGCCTCATCCTCTCGGTTTCCACATCAATAATAGATGCAATCATAAAGTCTGCCGACGTCTTAATTGATCAGGATGTACGCCACGAGGTGGAGGAGGCTGTCGATCACGGCTTACATCAAGCTCTATACGGTTCAGCCAAGATCAGGCCCCTAAGTCAACTTGTAGATGTGCGTACAGCTCGCAAGCGCAGATCTTCACTTGATTTCAGCATTGATCCCGAGACTAAACGCAAAAATCCTGTCCTTGTTCAGCGGCACAACGTCCCGTGCTGAGCCTGGCTTAATACAGATCAACGTCTGCTCAAGAAACTGCAAATGAGAGGGTGGCCAGAGAAGGAAATCGGGAAGAAGCTCAAGCATAGTGCTGCTGCAGTTGCACAGCAATGGAGGAGGCAGAATGCTGGCAGATGGCCATTGTAGTCATAAGATGGCATGTGTCTTAATGGTCCGAACTCATAGTAGCATGGACTGGTTCTCGAGACGGGGGCTTGAAGAAAGGGGTGGACATCAGCGCAGTGGTGGACAACTGTCAACCAATCTCGGGGCATAAGCTAGCGCGGCGGTTGCAGTTGGAACGGTGACACGATAGCTAGAGTGTTGAAACTTAGGAATATCTTATCGGGTTTCTATCAAGCCAGACTGCTGAATGTGTACAGCATGCCAAATGAATCTAATGTACTTGACTTGTCAACTCAAGACTTCCATCTGCATTGGGGAATCTGTCTAATGTTCTGGAAGGTCAACCGGTAGTGAGATAATATCAATTCGCATATCAAATAGCTCGAGCGGCGTTGAGTGACGGGAGGCAATTCCGCCATGGCCGATACGAAGACGTCAGCACTTGTTGTACCGTCAATCACAATCACTTACAGTGTAAGTTAATGACTCCTCCCACAAGACACATCATACCAGAAGCAGTCTTTTTGTAACAATGTTTCATGCCAATTAAATCTCGAAGAGGAAGGGATACTTTCAACAGGAGTCGTGCGTTTCAACAAGATCCATTGTGGGCAGCAGGAAATCTCAAGCATGGCATGCAAGATAATTGGTGTCGGGGAGACTAGATCCATCCACGAAGCTAACACTTATGAATATGCGCGAATGAAGAATCAGTTTCCAAGTATCTGATGCTTTTCAATTTTGATAGGACAGGCCAAGTCATGAGACTTGAACGCTTAAGACAGCTAAGGAAAACAAGAAATGAGAAAATACGAAAAGAAAATCGTCATGTATGCTTAATTCTTTGGTCGACTTCGTGCCAAATCTGACTCCGAGAATCTCTACTCATGTGTCTAGCGGGGGTTCGTGTCTGGGCATCTTGCTACTTCCTGAAGGCGCCGCCTAATTTTCTTGGCACGTGTCATCTGTAGAGGGGGCAAATGATGGCGGTGTCGTTTAGATGGTGGTCTGATTCGTCTTTCAACCAGTGTTTTCTTGGGCTTGATAAGGGAATGATGCGTAGAAGATCGGGTGACTGGCTTGCGAGTGGATTGCGGAACTTGTGAGTGAATAATACGGGATGAGGCATACGAAAATGTATCATGATCTGCACTTCTAGTGGTATCTTCTTCACTCAAGGGGCTTGTGGGACTCTTTGGCGAGAGCATCGTGGTTGATGGGGACGATGAGATCTGAAGAGGCTCTGGTAGTGGTGGTGATGTGCATAAATCCGTTGGGGACTGTGCCGAGTCCATTGCGCTATATCTGAGTCTGCACTCTAGTTACTCATCCTCGGTGTGAGAAGGTTCTGGAAGACTGTTGATATAGTCGCGCAAGGGTTGGTCAGATGAAGTGATGCTGGCGGCATTCACATGGCATTGGCAGCAAGTGTCGGGGTCATGCAGAAGAGTCTGGCATTCCTCGCAGGTGTCAGGATCGTGGGCAGTTGGTTGACCTGAAGATAGGGTATTGATGGGAATCCCCGGGAGAGTCATGTTGTATGAGGTTGACGATGGCAAAGGCCTAGTCACGGTGCTGTATGGAGCACTTATCTTGTCTTGATCGCCGTAGACTGAACGTGATATGGGGGATGCACTAAGAGGAGGAGGTGCCCGAAGTATTGTATTGAATGGCGGGAATGGCTCGGATGAAGCAAAAGTTCCTGATAGATAGTCTTCGAGTCGCACTTATCGTTCCATTTGTGGAAAATACTTCAAGGAAATGTCGACCTGTTCTTTGGGAATGACATTCCCTTTGCTCTGCTTCGTGCGGACCTCGGGTCTAGGGTGGCATCTATTGATCTTTCATTATGTTAGTTCTAGTACGGCAGTTGATTGGCATGATCTTACAAGAAATGACCACGATGGCGGCCAATTTTCACCAGCTTCTGTGTTGTACACGTAATACTTCTCCGTTTCCGGATGATAGAACAAGATGAAAGCCTCGATGCCAAAGTCATCGGCTAGCTTATGAGCGTTTCTGAAAATGGTCCTCTCCCGCTTGTT
Organism: Neopestalotiopsis rosae; assembly: GCA_023078685.1. Taxonomy (NCBI): domain Eukaryota; kingdom Fungi; phylum Ascomycota; class Sordariomycetes; order Amphisphaeriales; family Sporocadaceae; genus Neopestalotiopsis; species Neopestalotiopsis rosae. The sequence continues at coordinate 1,929,989 of JALGAS010000001.1, forward strand.
GCGCTTGTCCCTGGTGTTATGGCGTGCCCTTCTGGGAGATTATAAAACTGTATCCAGTCCCTGCGAGGTTACAGCAGTGGGAATGGGCATCTTAGTACTTCGGTAGTAATAGGTTGGCAAAGATAGTGCTTCTGGAGGAAGTAAGATAAATCTTAGCAACAACAATTTAGATCCAGAAAAAGGCTATAGCCAAGGTTGTTTCCTATGCCGCGGCAAGAGTAAGGTCCGAGAGGGTGTGTTCCATGATTTCTGAGACCGGGAGGAGATGCCATCACGATATTTATGGGCAGACAGGACAGGCGTCATTCATGGTAATCACGTTGTGCGCGTGTGCAAGTGACAAGGAACACAGTATCATGTACAAGCTCAGAATCATGCGGACATTCCGTGATGGTAAAGACGGCATAAAGAGTCTCTAAAAAGTTCGACTGGGAATGCGTCGGGGAAATCTTTGAACCAGTATGGAACGGAGTACAATTGGTTGACATACAAAAAGCGGTATCACGGGAAAGGGCTTTCCATAATGCGCCTTTTGTTTGTTTCTTCTCTTTCCCTCCCTCGAAGATATTCTGGCATTGGCCAAGGCTGCAATGGTTTCGGAAGTGTGGTCATGAAGGTAAATTCATCCGTCCACGGATGATAATGCAGCATTGTGCTATGCTATGTGTCTGTTGATAATGAACAGGAAATAAAGCAAACACTTTTATGATGTGCTTTGCCCAGAAACTCCACCACGAAAGAGAAAGCCTACAAAACTTAGAAACTGGCTCGCCGAGATGAACGAGTTGCACAAGTACAAGTCTGGAGGGCAACCTCAAAGTAAAGTCTGTGGCGGCCACATACTGACTTCTATTTCGTAGTTCCATCCCTTTTTGCCACTAGCTTGATTACCTCTGCCAGGAGGCGGTCAAGAAAGTGAGAATATTCAGTGTGCGCGAATGTCTCATTTTCAGTACCTATGATGTCGACTTTTAGGGTAGACAAAGTGGCTGACACCATGAAAATTCGAGTTTCATCATCTTGATGGTCCAACTATGCTGCAAGTGGCCGTGAGAAGAATGAGCAGTTGATTTTCCAGCGCTACAGTTCATAGCTCATAGCTCAGAGATACCGAGGATTAAGAAACTTGCTGCAGGAGAAACTTGCTGCGGGTGAAACTTGAAAATTTATCACTAGGAAACTTGGAGAGCCAAAGTTTTGCATAGCGGGTGCAGGATTTCTTTATCCAAAACCATCCTCAAGTCGAATTTTGATAAAGCAATTCCTAAAACTTTGAACCATAAAGATACCGCTACACATCTTGCTGTGACGTCTGTTCCCAAATTCAGGGCCAAGATGTTTCTGACTTCGCAGAATTGCGATGTTCTAGTTGCAAGACCTCTCGCATCCAATTAATTGACACCTCGCCTCTCGATATGGCTCCAGAAGCACGATCCAAACGATCGTCTCTTCAAGCGAAATCAACTGCCTCGACCGATTGGCTCCCGTATCAAGACGAACCCAAGTACACTTCCAAATCCATACGTACACGAGACCTCAAGCCTATAGCGCAACATGATTGGTTTGCAAGCCTCGCCTTGGCTATGAAGCAGCACGGAGACGATGTACAGAGCAAGATGGTTGTGAAGCTCTACTATTTCCTGCTGGACTTCATACCGCAAGCCTTGAACCAGGCATATAGACACATTTCCGGAAAGAATGTTAACTATGGAATACCTGCTCTGCCATGCTGGAGAGTATCAGTTCTCGCGACATAGAACCTGCAAAAACGCCGAAACTGCCTTCAAGAATCTAGAAAAGTGGATGCGTCTTGGCAACGATTGGCAAGATGCTCTGAAGAATGCCACGGACCCGCGTACCAGCATGGAGGCAGAGCACCGGGGCTCCATTCCCCAGCGGGCATGCTGGCAATCTTGGTGATCGCTTATCCCGACTTAGACAAAGTGGCCAGTTTTAAGCAACGGATCAAACGGTTACAAATTGACTGGATGATGGATCAACCCAGAGATAAATTATCAGTCAGAGAAGGCTTCTGGAAGGGCGTGAATAATTGCAACATCTCCACCGTTTTCATCGACGAGAAGCTCGAGCAAGCAGCAAATGGAGTTACAATGTTAGCCGACTACGACAAGCTTTTCGGCTCTGAGTTCTCCCATTGCCGAAATGATATGCGCCCGTACCTTCAAGACTGGGCGAGTCATCTTACTTTGGGAGGCTCATTCACAAACGATCAACGACAGTCTGCCGACAGCCTCAGCATCGACGGCGACAACTCCAGTATTGGCAGCCATGGGTCAAGTTCTCGAGACGATCCAGAGGATATACTGCCCTCGCTATCTATTTCACAACTGCGCGGGCATTTGAACCCAATGGCGAAAGACCCGAAAGAGCTGGGTGATTGGCTAATAGGCAAACTGGCGCAGGAAGCTGATGGTAGTGTGTTCTCAACGTGGTGCAGATACTGGGAAGGAAGAATTGATAAGGCAACCAGCTACCAGGAACAAATGATCATCCGGTCACTTTTCATACAGAGCCTGCGCAGGATCGAGAGTTTGGACTCAGCCCCGGAAGCTGCTCCTGTCGCCGAGGTGTATGCACTACTGGACACTGGAGACGGCTCGAGCGCATGCAATCAAGGCAGGAATGAAGCCTTGCAAAGTTTGGACGACCTTCAAGTTTACAGGGCTTGCACCCAAAGCAATCTTCAGCTTCGACAGCTAATAGAAAGTCTAGATAACAATGACAATGCACTTGTCTGGGCTGAGAAATGCTTCACTCAACAAGTCTGCTTCTTTTCGGACTTCAGCAAGACTTCCCCGTTCTTTGCACAATACAAAAAAGTCATCAAGCTCGATACATGGCGCACAGATATGCTTGTTGATGGATTTGAAAATTTGAACCGGGTCAATCGCGACGAGCTGACTTTGTGGCGCAACAACCAGAAGTCTCTTCTGACGGATAACGCAATAGCCACCCTGATGCTCACGTCTTGGCAAATTCGCTCACTCCTTCCAGGCGGCGACTGCCAGACTGTTTTGACGGATTGGCAATATTCGGTCTTTCGTCAGTCCATCTGCGCGGATCTCAGCGAGCCGTGCATCTGTGGATATATCGGAGTACAAGCTGATGCCTATCGTAAACACTACTATTTCGAGCAGCACGGTCCAGCTCAAGCACAAGAGCTTGCACAAGCTCCTCGGAGATGTCAAACAGCCGCAGAATGTGAGCAGCCCCATTGTTACAGTGATCCAGAAACGAGCCTACCATCCGGCGGCCGCGAGCGCAACAATGTCTCGTGCCGATCAAGTTCGGGACTTGAGGTGTTCTTTGAAAGAGCTGGTTCGACATTTCAGTAGCCGTGCTTCGTTAGCGAGACACTTCGAGACTGTTCATCTGGGACATCAGTACGATACATATGAATGCCCCATCTGTTGTATTGTGCTGCATGATGAAAAGCACCTCAAATCTCACGCAGAAGGCGCGCACGGTATATTCATCGGCAAGCTGTAGATGCAAAAAAATGCATTTGGAAAGTTGTTGGCTCTGTGGTGGGTGTAGCTAAGACGCAGTCTTTCTGCCACTTATTAGGTACATAGGTAGTTGCCGGTGCAAGCATTTCTTCCGTTACGAGAGGACCTTTCTTAGTCTGTCTGCCACGTCGGCAATGAACTAATCGGTGCATATTCTACGAGATACATATATAGTAGCGCGCCTAAAAACTTGCTGTGCTCTTAGGTAATTTTGGCTATGGGTCGACCATGCAGCCAGCAATAGTTAGTGCACACACCCATTACACCCAGGTTATTCCCCTGGATGGCAACTGACAGATCCATTTCTCAAGTTTCTGTCCTGACTCTAACTTGAGCTCAAAGACTATTCCATTCTGGCCTTTCATATTTAGGGGGAAAACCATGTAGATGGAGCCATTTCGCGCGTTGTGGACATTCAGAGTGGAGCCTTCATGTCGCACTTAGCGTCAGGCATGAAGTTATCAGATGTAACGGGCGGCAACAACATTCACAAATTGCTCTTATTAGTTCCCGCACTTCCAGCGTTAGCTAGAAGGCGGCAACTTTCATGTGGACTCTGGGGTCAAATCGATACATTCTGAGAGAACCACTTTTCCATTACAAAAAAAAAAAAAAGGCTACACAATCCAATCCCTTGCACAGGAGAGAGTCGTAGGAGCATCCAGCAGGATTCGTTGTTGGCAGCACTCAGAAATCAGGTGGGTTAAATATGATGTCCTGCACTCGTCCACGAGCTTGCCAGTCCACCACTGACCAGCTCTGCTCTATTAGTAGAGGCGTCACAGCTAGTCGATAATCATTTTAGAGCTATGCCATCCTTACCGAATATCATTGTCGAGGTATATGAGGACGGTCCTAATGACACGAGAAAAATAATGATATATCATGGATGGACGATTAGGACAACAGAATATGTGGAAGAGAAGGACTGGGGCAGAAGTTATAGTGACTTTGAAGACGCTTATGCCCATGATAACAATAAATGGAGTGAGGATCTTAAGGAGTAGTTATGATATTGACATTGATAGTGATTTCTGGAGAAGAGCGGCCGACTAAGGAATAAACATATAAACATAATATAATCTCCAAGGCGCTGTGTAAGCAACAGCAAGCTGCATGATGCCAGTCTCGCCAAGGGCGTAGCCGCACCAAATCTGTGCACAACAGATACAGATGCGCTATAGCCGCCCACACCAGCGGTCTGCGTACACACTTGGTATAGCAACATTACTCAAAGCGACGTGCCAAACAGCCGGGAGAGTCTGCGCAAAGTCTTACAGTTATAGAAAGTTTTATCAATATATTCGCCATTAGACGAAAGATATGGTCGTTGCACCAATACACATGCTTGCAATGATGCTGGCGGAGCCGAAGCCAGCCAGTATTGGGACTGGTCTCGTCAAAGTCGCGATGATCGCAGCTCCAAAAGCAATTGATACCATCTCGGTTAAAGCACGATCCGTTTAGTGGAAGAGCATGTTTTGTCTATTAATATCCGTTTATTGAGATGGAAAGGAATGAACTAAAACTGGGGCAGGGTCATTGACATCTCTTCAAGACTAATCAGCATCACACAGCTGCACCCCTGCACAGAGATACGGACACTACCTTTGTACTAAATCAGCTTGAGTTGAATTTTCCATATTCTTCATCACACTCTGTGAACTAGTAAAGCTCAAATTCTTGTTTTATCCCAATGGCTCTGCATCTTGCCATAGTTGTTCTGTGATCACCATAGCTGAGACCTGGCGACAATGTCCCCAGAAATGAACATACAAATCCCCCGTAGTTTTGTCTGTATAATTATCTGGTAGTTGTCGTTGCAGTTCGACTGGTTTAATACCGATAATCGCATGAACCGGAATCTGATGCAAGACTAAAAGCTCAGCTGCATGATCATCGGCTGTCCGGCCTGCACTTAAAGTGACTTTATGTTCCCGTATAAGTGATGATGCTCTCCGAGGTATATAGTTGGAGCAAAGGCGCGCAACATCAATCTCAACGACCCAGCACTTCGCGACCCGCTCACGCGCTAGCTTTCTCGCCCAGTTGAAAGCATGGCTCTCGTCATCGAAGACAGAAATGAATCGTGTCGGTCGCTTGTTTCGCCAGTTGAAATGCGCCGCGAGATCATAGGGCAGGTTAGGTAGGTCGAGCGGTGTTTGGTCTTTTGCTTGGATGCCTTGGGCAGACGAAATCTTGGTGGGTGAGTTATCGTGCATTACACGGTACAAACGTGATGGCTGCATTATGTTTTCATTGTTCGCAGTATCCGTGGTCATATCTGTGGGGAAATGTTGCGCTTTTATAAGCTGATTAATGGAATATTTGATACGAAGGTTGTTGCTATCAAATACCTCATATAATTGTAGCCATTACAAGTTCAGGTTCAGATTCGACTTCGTGCCAGCAGCCATAATATAGTCTGGTAGGTACACGAGCATATCAATCATCATTCTACATCTTGCGTATCTGACTGTGCCGTTTTTAGACATTGGCTGAGACAAGTGTTAAAATTGAGCGTGTTTTCTTGTTTCTACCTGTGTTACGAATCAGACTAAAATAAAAGGTTCGCCGCTGTGGCGTAGCCGAGAACCTTGGAGTTGAACGTTCACAAAGCCCGCCGGAAAGTCCCGACGTGAGACAGAGAACCCTAGATCATATACGGGAGCGCAAAATTCTCGGCTATACATGCTTCGACCGAAATGGCAAATGTCATTGGCAGCCGTTATAGCTGCAATCGGTGTGGCCTTGACTGGACCAATCCCAACAGTGGCTGCTTTGGGCGCCGTCGGTATCATTGCAAGTATGTATATTAGCGCGGCAACCGAAGTTTTCGTCTCATGGCAGAATACTACATTCCACATACCTCTAGTCATTTACACAGACTCTTTCGCGACCGCTTGGTGCAGTGCTTTGGGCAATTTTGCCGTACCAAGTGCGTTCGCCCTGTTGCAAAGCGCTGGCGCGGGCGGCCATGGCGCGACTATTGTGTGGCATTTGGTGGGGCTACTAGTGCTGTTATGGTGGCTGGAAACAGACGTCTTTGTCAGGGACAGGCTCAAAATAAATTAAGGAGAGGTGCCTGAGTTGATCGAATTCACGCACAAATGCTCCTGCTGCCAATGTTTCGGTCTCTGGAAGGCATGATACATGGCAAAGAACTGTTAACTGGTATCATGATCTAGCCTATACGCTCATTCCAAATGACGATAAATCTTATTGAGGTTACGCTTCGTTATTTCGTGGCTGTGATGACAATATTTTCAAGCGGATGCCTTGGGGTTTATTGGCATTCAAGTACAGGTCGTTCTATCAGTGTCAATCAAAATCAGGAAAACAGACCGAACGTCCCCGACGATAACTTCCAAGATTTGCTTTTGCGCCCTCAGTCTCTTCAGCCGATAACGCATATTAAGTTACTTTGGACTTACACTTCTGAGTCGTGGAGAAACTGAACATTTTGTTGCGAGACTTCGTCACACAAATATGATCTGCAGTGTTGATAGAGTACTCGCAAGCAAGGGCTTCACTATGGCGCCAAAAAACCCGCTTCGTGTAGAATGTTTGCGGGACTATATAGATCATCGCGTGTGAACAGTGATTAGTGATCTGCAGCAAATATTCTTGGTAGAGCAGAATAAAGTATTTGTATGCGTGTCCCTAATGATTGATCTTAACAGCCATGGGAGTGCTGGCTACATCTGGAATTCATGCTACCTGAATGAACGCAGTGTAGACAAAGCCCGATAGTCTTGTCAAAGATGTCTAGACTTCGACTACGATCTCTCCTATATGCTGGCGCCGCATGTTTGTAACCATAGGTACATGTAGCACTTGATTCCTCTGGGATTGGATCACGCATCGTCCCTGCTGACTCTAATGCCTTGGAGATAGAGGTGTGGGTTAAATGCGCTGGCCAGAGATTCTCTCTTTCCAACAGCTTGATATATGCGTGAGCATATTTGCTTGTCCATCCACATTTGTGAACACAGAGTCCAGTCTCATCGTTGACCCCTGATATAAGAATGTTCGCTACCTTCAGTCTTGCAAACCCTCTCTGCTCTTCCAGCAGACCTTTCCGTTTGCCCGTCAGTCATATGTCCAGATGAGTCATCGGAGTGCTTACAGAAGACCCTCCACGTCATAGCAGATTCAACTTCTTCGCATGAGAGAGCAAGATAAGGACCATCATAGTCAAGTATCAATGCTCTCGTGATCTCTTTGAAAGCCTTTGAGTTCTGAAGTAGATACGCTGCAGCAGTGAGAAACACCAGATTGCTAGCTTCGTCTGTAGAGGATCGAAGCCAACTTTCGCTTGGAAATCTCAAGACATCAACACAATCATACTTGTCTGCGGTGACGGCAATTGCGAAGATATCGCCTGCAGAGAGAGTTCGAGGTACATCTCCGTTGTGATGGTGAACAATAGAACAGATAAGCTTCAACGCAACTGCATTGTCTTCAGGTAATAATATCTCAGCAGGTCCGTCGGCATCGAGCAAATCATGGCCTTCCTTCCATTCTGGCCCGAGCATGGCAGAGAAAGGTTTTGAGACTGCTGTCAATGACGTAGACTGAACATGAAGCCTTGCCTTTTCTGGCCCAACTACCAGAATAAGATCGCCATCTGGAGCAATTTCGACAATGGTGTTAATCTGGGCGTTTCCTTGATTTTCCATGCTGTATTTAATCGTCTACCACTGTTTCGTGAAGGTCATCGAAAAGGCACCTGAAAGGGATTTCGGTGGGCGTTGTTCAGCCGATCTGGACCTCGTCGAGTTCAGTAGTCATCTAATCCATGAGTACAAGTCACGTGAACCAAAGCTGGAATGAAGCGACCAGAAGTTTAGATATTTCCTATCTGATAAAGGGCAGTAATTTATTTATTGATAAAAAAAGAAAAAAGTCCCTAGGAGTTAAATGAATCGTTGATTCAATGCTCTATAATATTGAGTTCGGCCATTCACCGGGAAGCCGAGTAACTTCATGGCCGTTGTGCACTTAGCTCGCCTTTTGCGGGATTATGGAAGCAGGTAATAACGGTTTCGCGTCCGAAACCTTCACCGCGACTGTTCTTGTCTCACTTGGCAGAGAAAGAATACGATAGTGTACCGCAAACTCCCCTGCGTCAACCCTTAGATTGGTAATCAACTATCGTCTTACTTGGCATGCGCTTATCCCTACTATATAAAATTACATTCCCGAGAGTTTAATTTCAGAATCAATACTATCGCTGTCTTCCGATTTGTTACTGCAAAAGTCGCCCGAATGAGTTCTTTGGCGGTCTGCCTCTGAGCCGTGCGGTGCAAAGGTACATAAGACATCTTCATGCAGAAGCACGAGGTTAGCGGGAAGGGAGGCGGAAGGTTCGCTTAAACGGGTGAACGGCGTGAGCTGATTCGTATGATGTGTCCGTACTAATTCATCTCTTGCTGCCTTGCCCGTTCAAGCCGTTAAAGAAGGGTAGAACAAGCATGCTTGTATTTTTCGGATGGATGTGATGCAAGATCACTTCTGTCTTAGAGGAACCTGACGGAGAGCAAAGAAGGTGATCTCCGCTACACCGGCCGAATTGCACCTCTGGAAGAAAGTTACTTTCTACCTCTGTGGATTAAAAGATGCCGCCGTTGTTCGTACAAGACGTATTGCGAAGTCGCTGTCAGTAGCGGTGAGTCCGGGCGATTCGCGTCCAAGATCAGTCCAGTCATTAACACGCCATTTGACTTGCAGTGGCGTCGCGGACCGCATCCGACTGCCCTGCAAGGAACGGCTCCTCCGGCTTAACTCCAACGAAGGCCTTACTTTCACCCGTGAACCACTATGCTGTCTGTGCAATGCCAGTTCCGTATCACAGGGGTATCAAATTGCACCAGGTTAATTCGCACGTGGTATTCGTAGGAAAGCTTATTCAGTAAGGTGCCTCTAGACCTTCGCTGGCTCTCGGCGCGGGGTAGCCATCATCGCATGTTAGCGAAAAGAATACTTCATTCAGCACACCGACAGACTATCTACAGAGCTCATATCGATTGATCCTCAAATCTTCAACCCAAAAAATCGACACTGAACGAAACGGCTGTGTTTTCTATTAATTATGAGCGAGATCAAGACAGAGATTATCAACACAACGAAACAAATCGGTGATCTAGTCGACTGGCTCATCCTGCGCCATCGCCCACCGGAGCCCTACAGACCAACAATGTATATTGACCTCGAAGGCGTGAACCTCTCCCGTGAGGGCTCAATCTCCATCTTCACCCTTTTGGTCGATACAGGTATCCCTACTTTATGCGTCTATCTCATCGATGTATATTCTCTAGGCTCAGAAGCGTTCAACACCACCGGTATCGAGGGCCAGACGCTCAAGGATATCCTTCAAGCTGAGAAATTCCAAAGATATTTTTCGACGTTCGTAACGACGCAGACGCCTTATTTGCACATTTCGGCGTGGCACTACAAGGGGTGCAGGATGTCCAACTTATGGAGAGCGCTAAAAGGACGACAACGAGCTCTAGAAAATATCTGAATGGCTTAGCCAAGTGTGTTGAGCAATATGCATTATTTGGCAACGACCTAGCGAGCTGGAAGGTGGCAAAAGAAAAAGGCTCGCGATTGTTCAACCCTGAATATGGCGGCTCCTACCAAGTTTTCGAACAACGCCCAATTGTTGACGAGATCATCTCCTACTGTGTCGGCGATGTCCAGCATCTTCCTAAGCTCTGGCAAAGGTTCCAGGCAAATACCAGTATGTGGCGAGAGATGGTGAACAAAGAAACCGAGAAGCGCGTCGAGACATCTCAGCAACCGGAGTATCAACACCATGGCACAAATCGGGCGCTGGCTCCGTGGAACGAAGATCAAAATCGTATTCTGAATGTGTGGAATTATGTCCCGGCTTACAATTTTTCCAGCGAGGACAACAGCTGGGATTTTGAAAGAGATGATTCTTGGGATGACGACGGTCCGACTAGCTGTAGGGACATTATCAACAATTCGGATTACGAATTGTACTACTCCGACTGAGCTTTCGTAGAATGGTTACTTGCGACCAAACTCGGAAGCGATCTTTGTTATATATTGTGGCCGTCCATCGCCTCGGGTTCTGTATACATTTGAGCGCTTTTTATATTTGACCGTCAGTAGTGCATGCGTAATATCAGTTAGACCGATGCGGATCCTGCGACCATATCAAAACAATTCTTGGTAGAAACCAGTCACAACTATATGTAAAAGGTCACCGTAAATATTTGCTTGATCCCTCGAAAACAGCATGCATGTACATTCGGTTGACGATACAACGGCCAGCGAGGCCCCATCAAAGGTCTGTCACAATTCTATGTCAGCTATTTCCTCAACTTGGACGATCAGCTATGCCATGCACTATCAAGAATGCTCACTTAGCACGAATATCGCAAGACCCTGGGGCTGCAAAACATATTATCAATTCTGTTTGGCGGAACATAAATACGTGAGGATTAAGGGCTGAAATCCAAGAGGCCTTCTTACTAGAGATTACAGAGTAAAATAGTTGTGGCCGCTGCGTGCAACTCTGGAGGTGGCCGACTCGCCGCGAATCGTCGTTGCCAGCTGGGTAAACAGTGCCTTAGTGCCTAGCTCGGCAAATGATAGTTCAAGCGCTAATGCGAAGCTAAAAGCTTAGCTTTGTAAGACAGGTAAGTGGATGCTTTTCTTCTTAGCTACATGCGCTTAAACGCATCTCATAGTATGTTGTTCCTTCCAATAGTTTGGGCAATTGTCCAGGGACAGGGATTATATTACATGGATGATGCACACCGCATAATCAGCACTAACGTACATCGTACAAATAGAGTTAAAACCGGCTTCTTTTTATCGACACTTTTCTCTTAGTTTTAAGCACGGACGATCATCAGTAATAATAATGATAACTGTCACGGCGCTGGGCACGCTGCCGCTGGGCAGCTAGCGAAGGGACCCGGGCGCCAGCTGTGGGCGGCCCGGGTGGATCCCGCAACTGCAAATATCTTCACCGATCTGTCGGAACCTGAATTGTAGCTCTTCGAGCTACGTCCTGTCAATTAACCTACCGTAACGGTGAGCCGTTACCTGTAGACCTGTCAGACTGTAGAGAATATACTGCTATACGGCACAAGCCTATACTGCCCGCCCGCACCCCGTGACAATAACACAATTGCATAATTTTATATTCTTTAAAAACTGTGACGAACTATACGGTCGGGTTTCTTAGATAAACCTGGAGTATAGATCTAGGTGGGTTTATGCTAACAGGGTGCGCTAGCCAAGAAGATAACTATACTGAGCAAAGAGTAACTGAAGTAGTCTTGAAGGGATTCACAAGTGTAGTCGTCAAAGCGTATTGAATGCTTCGCCTATGGGTAAGATAGATGCTTAGATTGATCACTGAGGTAATGACTGTCTATGTAACCGTAGGAAATCCGTTCCTAATATATCCATTCATTCCCTCACTGATGTTTGCTTGGATCGTACCAACATGTATGATCCTCATTGTCCTGGATCGTTGGAATGAGGTCGATCCCCAACTGGATCGTGCTACGAGAAGAAACATGGAACAATCTTGGACGATGTCGATCAGAGATCTATGGCCCAGAGATGATTCTAATGTGGATCGTGAGTCTCCCGAGTATATAGTGCTGGGCGACGAATGGCGTCTTAAGTGGCTGCTCAACCACCAACTGCGCTGACAATTCCAAGAAGTTTGTCTTCATCTCTTCCTTGTCATATTTTTCGGCAACAAGTCTTGCCGTCGATTCGACCTCCTCGTGCCATCTTCTGAGCGGCGACTCGGCCAGGCTGAGTAGTTGTCTGCGGATACGAAAGTGTGCTGGCGGAGGCTCGTTATATCTTCGGCGCTGCTGGCGACGGTCGTCGTGATCATCATCTACAAGTATTGTGCGATCCAGACGATCCTTTGTCCTGGCGCGGTTCCAAGAACGTGATCCTGCCAACGCTTGTTGAAAGCTGGCAATGGTGACTGTCCTTGGGGTCTGGGTCCGTGGTCCTTGCCCCGCAGTGTGCCTTTCTTAAGCGCCAACACATGTCTGTCTTCCTGCAAGGGTGCATGTTCGTAACAGCATTGAAGCACCTGTGTTCCGCTAGCAAGGATCACGTCGCTTCGGTCTGGTGATTGAGCAAGACCATGTCAATGCATCAATACTTTCTTTTTCCATTATTCTCCGAAAGCCCAGTCAATCAACGACCCTTGGCAATAGGCTCTTGGCATAATCACTCGTTAACTCACATGGCTATCCATGACCGAATATTCGAGAGAGTCCAATCGCAGTGAGTCTAATCTCAACCAATACGCGACAAGCTGCATTGATTTTGCTTTGCTAAGTTCCGAGCCGGCATGAATGGACTTTTATCGGCGAGATTCCCATCGAAACAGTGATATGATGCAACAAAGCGGGCAAGCAGGGCTTCTGTCATTTCGTAGACTGTGAGGGGGCACAGACCAAATACAACCCATCTTAGGATCCTTAAAGTCCGGGCTCTGTCATTTTCCGTTCCATTAATCTGGCCCAGTTTCGATTGCAGAGATTACTGAGTTCTGAAGGTGTTTGGTCAGCGATTCGTTCCAACTGCTTCTGGTTTTTGCTCGCGCGTGAATCATTTTGGTCTAGTATAGATAAGCCTCTAGCCATTCTATTTGAAGTTGAATCGGGGATGACATCCAGTGGGTGATTGCCCGATTGGAATGACTGTTAGACGTAGAAAGCGGGGTTGCGACGGGAGCTGCCGCATAAGTGCAAACTTAGTCGCTCTGGATGCGGTCACTTATCCTTCACAGAATGGCGGGGTACTGACTTCACAGTGCAGCAGCCAAGATGATGAAGTATCTGAAATCTTTCTCATTCGTGACCTCAACCTGCATGATTACAAGCATTAGCGAATGGCGTGTATCATGATCAATGCATTAGGCGTCCATGAGTTATCCCGCTGCAAGGCTCTTTTGGTCCTCGCAAGCCATTTTCGATAGACATGTCTAGACCAAGATTCTAGGCTGCTCTGGGAAAATCACTCTCGAAATCATGATCCTGGGTAAGGTAATAATCCTAGCGATTTATGGAATACTAGAGTGCACGGCAAATGGCAAATTGATAAGGTTATAATTCTCCTTGTTCGGCTCCTTGAGCCCCCTTATCGTTCTACTTCGTTCCTTTCAATTTACCGGCCATTTGGTAGCTTGTACTAAGCAAAAGTGATTATGGCTGCCAACTCCTTGGTCTCCATAGATGATTTTCGAATCAAGGAGGAAACGAGAATTCACGTGAAGTCCATTTGCCAGCGGTACGCACTTTTTTATATCATTCCGTTATAGTATGCTAAGATATACCAATAGGCCCTCCGGGGATCCCGCCGCGTTGATTCTCATTATTGGTCGATCAGGCGCTGGTAAATCTTCCTTGGTGGAAGACGTTACAAATACGAGAGGCCGGTCTGGCAACCGGCTCGACCCTGGTAACAGTCAGCCACTATATTAAACCCATCAGCCTATATCACTAATATGCCACAGTCACTACTGAATGTGAGGTAGCCAAGGCTACAATCCAAGGTAGAGAGTATTTCTTTATCGACACCCCTGGTTTCGACGACGTTAATTCTGCGGACACCGGGTTTCGTCAACTAGTAGAACTATTCCGCAAGTTGAACTATCATGCCGACGTGATTGGCATGTGGTACGTCGTTGATATCAGCATCAAACGTGACACAGCCATGGATAGATTGATTCAGAAGTGGATTTGTGAGTTCTCTGGAGTATCGTTCCTCGAGAATGTGAAGATTATTACCACGCATTGGGGTGGTGAGGAATCAATGCAGGCACTTGAAGAACGTCTCGCAGAAAAGCAAGGGCGGTGGAACAATTTGTTCTCGAGTTGTGTAAAGACCTATCGCCACGGGGGGACGAGAGAGAATGGCGGCAGAATCTTGTGGGATAACGAAGGCCGACCCATTCTGGCTAGGAGACTTGAAGACATGATTTCTCAGCATTACCCTTTCGGCGTCCCGACTCCAGCTACTATGCCTCAATTTATCAGCGAGCTCTCCCAGCATGTTCCAATTGAAACAACAGCTGCGGGAAGGGTGTTCATATGCCAATTCCAGCAAACGCCTGAAGTCAGACCGTCATCAACCGAGGGCACGTCAGGATCTGACCAACAAGACCAACCTAAAGCGTCATCATGGTGGGTTAATTTCAAGGACAGTATCACGTGGCATATCAGCCCTGATGGGATCAACATTGGGTACAAATGTGGATCAGTCTCGGTGGGGCGACAGCATCTGCTCAGTGGCTATTCGGCTGTCCGTCCGTATATGAGCAGTGGAATTGAGCAACACAGAGAGGGCCCAAATACGGCCGATTCCTCTTCCGTCATCAGAAATATTCCGATGACCGCCCAATCTACCGACAGAACGGGCAGCTTACTTCAAAGCTTGGTCGAGGACTTCTCTGAGCACGGCCTCACTCCAGTCTATGCGCGGGGTCGCAACCCGGATGACCCCTTTGTGCAAGATTTGATGAGGCTAGACAGTTTCGGAAGAGACCTTGTTGATTAGGTCACATATCAGTAGTTCAGCTGGAAATCATCGATTCATGCATACAATAGTTAGCATCAACGGCATTCGCCCTTGCGGGGAATGATCTCTTTGAAAACCACTCAACTTTGGAGCTCTGGGCTCATATGACTAGTCTGCTCTCGGACCGCCACCACATGCTCCAACAGCACAATCGCCTCCTGATCCGCCTGTCGGTAGCTATGCGCTTGCGATCTGATGTTGTCGATAATTGAGAGTTATCCATAACAGACAACTGATGTCTCCTCCAGCTAGCTGTCTCTTCCAAAGCCTCCCAAGTCCAGATCACCAAGAGTTTAGCTCACACTCTCAAGTCTCTTCGACTGCTGGAAGGGAGAAGGACACTCTGGGCCGACGCTTCATGCATCAATCAGACTGACGCGAATGAGGAATCGGTCCAGATACACTTGATGTGTGACATCTACGCCTCGGCCGTTCGTGTGCTTTCCTGGCTTGGGCCCTCGTTTCGCGGGGCAGATGTGACATACCGACTCTTTCCCCAGCTGGCAATGCTAGGCGCTGAACGAGACCCCACCGGGAAACCAGTTACGGAGAACGCGCACGAATTCATGAAAAACATAACCAAAGTGCTTCCGGAAAAAGGTAATGAAGGCATCTACCTTGGGGTCAACCAGGGCTACATACTGCTAGCACCCAGCATCCTATCCATTTATTATCGCCTGCTGGCTGCGACGAGCTTTGTGGTGCATGCTCTCTTCCTGTTGTGCAAAACGACCACGTATCAAGAACTTTCAGATAACGCTTGGATGCCCGTGTTTCCCCTAGAATGCGCAGCGTTATGAACGGAAAGTTACCCCACCTTCTGGTGTGGTAGGCGAGCTACAGGTTTTCGTGTTACAGGCTATCGAGAGAACGGTCCAATCTCATCAGGTGGACTTGTCCTGTGACTGGAATCAGCTTGTGAAAGGGATGTGCTGGGCCAAGCCAAAGAAAAATAAAATTACAGTGCAGTGGCAGAACGCCAGAAGAGGAGCATTGATCTTCAATTCTTGTGAAGACTCTGTCGTAGTTGCACCGAGATCTCGTGCTCCAGGTCGGATCGTGAAGTCCCAGATTTTGAGAATTTTGTAAAGAAATTGAATCGCAAGAATGGAATGGTCCGTATCTCGGCGAACGGTCGCAGACATTCTATTTGTTTTTGCGGAAAACCAGCTTTAGACTCTGGGGCACAGCTGGAAGGTATCTACAAGCCGAGCATTCGTCCTTTCCGCTAGCTGTCAATTGGAGAAGGCGGCGGCGGTTTTGGAGCCACCTTGATTTGCTGAGCTAATATAAATATCACGAAGCCCAAAGCATAGGCAACCGAGTCGCCTCAACTTAGAAATGGTTTCTGGGTTTCTGTAAAAAACTGATCTCTTTGACCCGAATTGACTTGTTTGCGCACCGTGGTAAGCTAGGTCACATTGTCGCATCGCCATTCTCATTTGGACTAGTTAGGACGCTAGAGTCCATCATAGCAGAAGGAATCCATACGGGTAGTCGAATGGTGGATTATCATGATTTTTTAATTCTTTTTTTTTGGTTTGGTGTTGGTTGGAGGGAAGGGCGTTGCGGGCCGTTGGGGGTGGGGGTGGAAGCGCACTCTTGATGAAGATGGACTTTGATTGGTGGATGCAGTGGGTACGAAACGAAGACTTAGTCCTTTGAGGCAATATGATTGATTGCATTGAATACTGTTCTCAATTCCATAACGCCTCTTTCCCTCTTCGATTCTAAGAATAGAAAAGTTGGCTCGAGTTACTCGGAGGCTTTATGGTTCCAGAATTAGACTGACTGTAAACAGATTGTGGGGCAATGGAATGAAGTACAGTAGTGCCACATGGAACAGGGTAGTAATCCGTGCGTCTATGGACCTACTAGGACTAGCCTCACAGGCCCTCCCAGCGCTTCGTCAGCCATAAGCAGAGAGGCGACTAGAGTTCCCTTTGTCTTGTTGGATGTCGGTTCTAGGGCCTTTTCAAATGACACTTCCGGAAAATCCATTTCGAGTGCCAAATTTGATGAGGTTCTGAATTGGCATTCGAAGTTGAGTGAACCTCGCAGGCTCGATTTTTGATGATACCTCATTCAAATAACACATGCTGAGCCATTGATGGACTTCAAAGATCGCGGGGCTGCTCCTCCATCATTTTAAAGAAGCAGAAAATTTGAGAAACATCGTCAGCGTTCAACCGGTCGGCGATAAATCCCCAGAATATATCAAAAAAGCGCGTTGGATTTATGGTGTCGAAGGAAGGTGGTCAGCTCTAGTTTCTTGGGGTCTTGGCGGCTGAATGTAAAAGAATGGAGCGTCTGCGATTTCTCACATTGTCGAACAAAATAGCGTGCTGCAAATGCGCCAAGAGTCGGTGACGTTGGAAGTAGGAATTACGACTTGTTCTGGCAGAGAAATCTCCAGTCACTCATCTATGGGGAAAGAACGAATGAAACAATGGAAGGGCAGCGCCATTAAAGCATATGAGGGTACGGAATCAATGATGGTTTTGGAATGAGAACCAGTGTATCTTATGTGGCCCCCCGTTTGGGTCCTGTGCAGGACAGACACGAATACCTCCAAATTTCATCTGGACAATGATACGCGGACGAGGGTCGGCAGGAACCATTAACAGCAATAACAATCAAGTGGAAAATCGTAGCTCATCAATATTTGACACTTTGTCCTTGGTTCGTAGTGCGGCTTCGATTTGTGTCGCGAGATCCGCTGCGGCCTTGGAGCTGTTCCTCGCTTTTCGCTAGTCTAGCCGAATCTGTAGGCTTCCAACCTAGCTTCCACAATGCCGAAGAAGGGTTCGCAGGCTACGAAAACCTTCTCATGTACTCGACTCGCCCGAAAGCTAATTGGCTGCCGCGATTAGTTTCGTGCCATACTTGAATACATGATGGAGAACCCGCAAAAGCATGTGGAGGCTTATGGCGCCGAGGGTGTTTTCAACGGCTCCGTCGCAGAAATTTAGACCGCCTATGGCAGCACATACATTCTGCATAGTCATAGCTGACCGTCCTGCCTATCGTCCTCATCCACATTCACGGCACGCACGAAACTAGTCCGTTTGGATCCTGCTCACACAATGACGAAGATAGGCTTCATGCCACACTGCTTTTTCGTGCTGAGACGCGGAATCCCCTACGGCTCAATCTAGCCAATAACAGCCGTCGATAGAAAGATCAGCATCAACCTTTTGGTTTCCAATTTGCATTTCTACGACTTACTTCCTCTATCTCTTGCATTCGTGCTCCCGTTAACCCAACCGTTCCAATCTCAGCGTGGCTACCCTTACCTCTACTCACCACGATTCCCAACTGGCTTGCGTTCATCATGATCGGACTAATCGCATTTTTGAGGCTTATCTATTCAATTACGAAGTCGCATAATGATGGTATCCTTCGCCGGGGGGCATCCAAGTGGGCAGATTTTCGGTTGGAGCAAGCAGAGTAAAAAGAAACGCTGACTTTCATGATCGTCTAGGTTGGTGTGCATGGCTGAGCGGGGTTGTCAAATATTGATCGCTGTGACACCCGACTTCCGCGACAGGCCGGACGATAATGCTTCCCAGCACCATTGCTTTACATGAATTTCCGTTCGCACAATAGCCATACTACAACAAGATACCATAGGCAGTATCGATCCCGAAGACTATTCACGGTCACGACTCATTACTTACCCAACCTGCGGCGCAACCCGTTTAATTCCAGCAATCTTGACTCCACCATGATGGATGCTTAGTGGCTCACATTCCCACCGATTACAACGTGGATCATATCTTGATGCGTAATTTGACTATGCGTAATTTGACTGAAATCAATCAGTACCGTTGGAATATATCAGAATTAATTACTAAGTAGCATGTATTACATGTGCCATGTTTCCGCTAGAACAGCTTTCCAACAATATTAACTAGGCAAATCTCAATCTACTCATTATAACCGACCTCGAAAAGATTTCTCGAAGCAGGTGTCTTAGGACAACGTTATCATCTCGATGGTGGAACGGATTCCGAAACACCTTGTTTGTTTCTTTGGTGTAGATTCGCAGTTCTTCTATGTTGCGAAAAGTCTGAACTTTTTCTTGGCTCTCACTCCGCCCCCACTCGATCAAATCTACAATGTTAACATGTGTCTTTCTGACGACCTATAGTATACGTTAGTATGATCTAACTGGACTTGACCATACATGGGACTTACCTCTAGGCATCTATCGCATGTATTCGGGAGCGGATCTACGCCAATTGCGCGACAGAGTGCGTGCCATGCTGTCAAGTCATCTTCTGAACCATACCACATACGTAGTTCGCCTTGGAGCGCATCCTGATATCGATCCCAGGCATCATTCGACTCATTATTTCTGTGGCGCCACCCTTTGTGTTCCCGTAATCTGGCGTATGAAGTGGCTGGTGGGAGAGATGGGTTGTAGTCGAACGTTGGAAAAGATCTGAAAAAGGCATCCAGGGGGGTTTCTGTGACTTTTTGATGCGTTCGAGAGTTTTGGCGATGCTGTTCAAGTGCTTGTTCAGTGTTGAAGGACCGATGACAAGTCTCACAAAAAAAGGCAGCTGCATGCAATGGGGAGTCTTGCAAATGCTGTTGCAATGCATCTTCACTTTTGAAAAATCGATCGCAGTAGTCGCAGCCGTGGGGACGATTGTGTGCTGGAGAGTCTAGAAAATGCTGTTCTAAAGCTTCTTCGCTGCGAAAATTTCGATCACAGTCATGACAGCTGTACGAAGAGTTGTGTGCCGACGAATCTCGAAAGTGCTGCTGCAATGCATCTTCACTGCTGAAAGAACGATCACAGGCGTCACAATCATAGGAGGGGCGATGTGCTGGCGACCTTTGAAGATGCTGCTGTAGAGCCATACTATTGATGAAATATCGATCGCAGGGATAGCAATGACAACTCATTTTTAGGATTTCCACATAGATTTTACCATCGATGTTTCTAAGAGTGCTTGAAAAATAATTCTCAGAAGCAGCGAAGTCATTCTTGTAAATGATAAACCAATTCAAATTTAGTAAAGACATAGAGACAACTAATGCATCGAGTTTATTACGGCGGCTGTAGGAGGCTTTACCTGGCTCTCAGACTTCAGCGGTTTTGGAACATTTCGTCATTTGTTATGAACAGTTTGTGTTATCAAGCCTGAACCTTTTTTGATTACGGAACAAGAAGACATCTGTTACAGTACTTTACATAGAACGACACGTTCCTTTGACCGCCACCATATTATAAGGCGGCGGCGGAACGGAATAAGGTTTGACGCAAAGTAGGACTCAACCGGCGACTCCTCATCATGGTTAATCCACCCAGGTTCTTTACCCCCGGTCAGTCTATATTTGCCAAACCCCCCCCCGGGGGCGAAATCGTTATATCGTGATCACTTCCAGAGACTCCTGGTATACCTCCGCGTTTAGCAAAGATCTCGCCTGTACTTCGGCCAAGATGGGGAAAGTCATTAGCTGGGTGTAAATCGGCCGCAGAGCTGCAATTGGTGTGGCTTTGACAGGGCCAGACTTCACAGTGGTTGGTTTCAGCTTTGCCGGCATCATTGCAAGTATGTGTACTCCTGTAACAACCATGGTTTTGCCCTGATGGGAATTCTCTCATGACTGTCCCTTCACAACGACCAGCAAATCTATTCCAGTGTCAATGCGGGGAAGTGCTTCGCCAAGGATCTATGCATGCCGCTGCGGAACTTAAGGAAGGAATCACCAATGCATTTTCAATCGCCATGGATTGCTGATCATCAGAGAGAGGGAGATGAGGGAAGTCGTTTTCGATGCATTTGGCACGATCTGATAGTTGAGACTTTCATATCCTGCATGTATAATGACGAGGAGGCAGAAGCGCTTGAGAACTTCCTTGGTCTTACACACAATCACGCCGATATAGCTAGTGAATACAAAGCTCGTGAGATTCATCCGGCATTCACTCCAAAAGAGGAGATGCATGTCGCAAAATCCTGCGTTCAAACTATTATGAATTTCCAATCCAAACTCCTTATTGTATTCAACTGATTTCCTGACTGACGTCCTAACTTAAATCACGTCCAGTGATCTGCGAGACTTAGCCAGAATCACGAATCCTTAGGTTTGTTCTAAATGCGTTCTACGGGAATCAGCGCACATTGATTTCAATAATTCTGCCACAATTAATACTATCAATGATTATCTCGTCCTATTATCAGCGTCCTACATGAAACGTTAAAGCTGCTCTCTTCGCGACGATGGGAATAAACACTTTCCATAATTATCGCAATACAGATTAGGCAACTCAGCACAAAATACTGACCCCGACCAAAGTAGCGTTCATGGGACCACTTCATTTAAGCTCGTAACTCGTCAGGTGAATGAGAGCTACCATGAAAAATATTTCTCGACTGCCTAGCATGAGATTAAACACTGTCCATTCTGGTATGGTCAGGTCTACCGACGCCTTCGACACGGAGTCATTTCTGCAAATCTTTTTGGCTCTACAGCCCCAATCCCCTAGTGACTGCCGTTTCAGAATCAAGCGCCTCTAAGATCAGCCCATGCACTCCAGACTTTGTTGCTTCTCTATCTTTCAGCCTTCCATCCTGACGGGGCACCGACGACGAAGAGTTGGGCAGCGGAAATGTGACAAAATCGTCAAAATGATCCCAATCCATGAGAAACATGGGTCTCAAATTGTTCTCTCGGATGATTTTACAATCGCGCTTATGGCCTCGCTCATTCCAACCAACTGATTGACAAGACTAGAATCATTAGTAATGTATGAACAATACTTATCGATTCTTAGGTCTTTACCTTATCACAATACCAAAACAATGAACATGTGCTACATTTCTGTAGGGATGTCTTCTTCTGGTCACAACCATGGCAGACCATCTCGTTAGGTTTTGCTGAGTGAGACTGAACCCGGTCACTCAATTGAAGCAATTCTGACAGGGGCGTAGAAATGATCTAGATCAAATTAGTTTCATACGTTCTGCTTCTGTTCATGTTCTGATCAGACCTGGATCCCGCGTATATCTTCTTGGCGGATTCCCTTCGTCAAATCCATGAAACCGTGTTGATTCGCGTACAAGACTGCAATAGTATGACCCAATTGCAACTGGGACGGGTTCAACTCAGATCCCCGTCCATCGGTATAGATAGCTATTGGCACCTCGGTGCCTACCTTGTCCTGAACCACGAATCTTACACGAATGAAAGTTTCGATTCCAATAATTTCTGCGAGAAAACACCAATGCTTTTGCGGCGTGTAGTAGAATCCATCCACAGCATCGTAAAATGTCAAATCAATACCGTCATCTCGTGGAAGCTCGTGGAATGTTGGAAACGTTTCTTGGTTTCGGAAGTCTGCGCACAATTTCCCTGCGTCCTTCCCTTCGACTTTCGCGGTAGAGATCGTGTGTTCAGGCATTTTGAAAGCAGGTAGCACGACCGTTAGCCTGTTTACCTAAACAAATCAAAGACCACTTGGCTAGTTTTCTTGAAGCGGAAAAGAAATTCTAAAAGGTCGTCACAAACTAGGAATAACAAAGTAGTCAAATAATTAATAGAGAGGAAATTCGATTCACTCTGCGGATCTAAGAAACAGATATGCATTATAATAAAAATGAGTGGCAAAGCTGGACCAACAAGCGAAGTCGAACGAGAGAATTTCCAAGCACAGTGTCGAACTTTTACTGGCACTAAGGTTCAGCAACAATTAACTGCCGTGGTTAAATGTTGCGCAACGGCTTCAAAAATCTCTTATTGGTTGAAAACAACGCATTTAATCTATCAAACTAGTGTAAAGAAATTGTTTCTGGATAGATACGCGATATTAAGTGTATGGAAAGATCGTTCTCTCAAAATTACGTGCCAGCCGCCTGGTCCCATTTGCTTTATTTCACATATATTGAACCATTCCAGCCGCCCAGTCGTAAAGGGTTCGTAGTCTTTCCACTGCAATCTCACTTTTTTTTTTTTTTTTTTTTTTTTTTTTTTTGAACTCTGATGTGTCGCCTAACTGACTTGGGGAAAGTTAAGTTGTTTGATTTGGAGTCATGGTCAGAAGATTGATCCCGTGGTTTGAAATTGTGTTAATACCGTGCAATGATTCCGTATGCTGAGAAATGTCAAATAGAATTTGGCAACCATATGTCCCAGATTAATGATATCATGCCGTGACGTTTCGAGTGTGGCTAATGCATTTCACCACAATTCGCTGACGTACGAAGCACTTGGCCGTCAACTTTGAACACAGCAAAGCATAGTTATAGTACAGTACCTTGACTACCAAACTTTACACAACCGCGTCGCGCTGCACTCTCCTGCCGGCGTGGGCGATTTATGGCTGTTTGTTTTTGTCGGCCGATATGTAATGTTTTTTGCAGGGGGCTAGCTGCAGAGCTACACATTCATATTTGCTTCTTCCGCGGTAAGGGGAAGAACAGGCAAAAGCAATGGCCCAGGCTAGCGACGAGAATAAGATACGACACACCGCTAGTTTGTGGGCTAGTACCCTGCAAATGCAAGTGCCAACTTGGAGTGATTCTCCGAGACGTTGATCAGAGTCAATGGTGCTTGCTTTTTACAGGAAACATATTTTCAGAGGTCTTGCCTACAAGAAGGTCCTATGGGACAATCGCGGCAAGATTCGGGATTGTATCCCGTGCATCTTCGAAATATGTCATCTTCGACCGGTGTACGTTATAGTTGACACAGTGGTGGTCCACAAGGATCTTATCTGTATAAGCGACTGTACAGTCACATACATGTTAAATCATAGACTCGTTCTGTCTTCATATTTTGCTTCGTGATGCTTTAGTCGCAGGAAGCCTCACCGCCGTTACTGTAAAATATGCTTCGAGAGTGATGTGTGTGCATGTGTGATGTTCCTTTCTAGGGTATGATTCGTGCCCGCGCTTATGCAGCCAACTCAGTATTCGCATGGTCAAGGTTTGAGGTTTCATGTCTCGTAGAATTGGCCCCATCAATGATATTCACAGGCGGATTCGTCAAGATCGCATACAGTAAGGAGACTTTGCAGGAATAATGACATAGTCGGAGTGATAAGCCGTGTGCGGGGTTCAAGAGATACAGGCTGTCCTGCTCATAGCCACTGTTCTGGAGCTACATGAATTTTTGGCCAGGTATTTGGAGAGAGTATGTTCGTCCTGCATAGTTCTATTTCATACTGCTCGGAAAAAAGATATTTTAGAAGTTGGAACAGTTCGACAACGGCTATTTGACTCGAACAGATTTGTCCAGTTCACGGTGACATTATCTGTCGGTTGGTCGCTTTTCAAGATGCTGTCCTCAGCCGTCATCGATCTTACTACTTTCTTCTACCCAGTAGGAAACACTCCTGCTGTCTCGCTCACTCAAGGCCTACCTTTCAAAAAGCCAGCAGAATTGTTGCTCCTCGGTTGTGGAGACGTTCGTCACATACTCTTCACTATCCATAATGATCGTAGGTTCGTCTTTTTCCATGAAGCATACTTCATTCTGATGTTGAGTGCATTTAGCCCGTCCTCTGGATATCACATGCTGTGATATGCAACCTGGGGTCATTGGTATGTAATGATAGCCTTAAACTATTGATTTACTTTCTAATATGGCGACCAAGCGCGGAACATCGTTCTTCTGTCTTTGATTGTCGATGACATTGGTGGATTATCGGATAAGTCTCACTGGGATATATTCTTCCATTTCAAAATAAGCGAACAATGTCTGGAACGGCTCCAAGCACAAGCACGAAAGCTAAATTCACTGTCGGAAAACTTGACAGCATGGCAGAACAGCGAATACGGAAACTTTATGAGATTTTGCGATTCGGCCTCGCTGGCTAAAGTGCGAGAGTTATGGGACTTCTATGGGTCTACGAGAGACGAAGTGGAGCTCGCCAGTCTGGAGATCGCTCTCCGTACAGCCAGAGGTTTCAGAAGCACAGAACGCGTGAATATGAACATTACAGGTCTTCGGTCTGCATCTCCTGCATTTCTTCAGGCGATTGAGGACCTTCCTGCTCTACACAATCACTTCTGGGAGCATGGATCGACGGACACAGACCCTGTGATTCTGGCCAGGGCAAAGCATCTCAATCCCATGTTTGTCTTGACGAACATTGATCATATACTCCATTACGGGACAGATCCACTGTTAGGTTTCCATTTGGCCACTGCCTATGCTCCGGTGGCAGGCAATCCCATTGTGGATATGGGCACGTCGACGTCTTGTCCGCCGAAACACGGCAGCAAGAAATGTGTAGTGGACACCGCGCGTGCCGAATTCACGGCATGGGCAAAATCGTTTCGGCAATATGTTGCCTCAGATACTGCAATCTCAATGCGATTCTACGTAGGCGACGCATTGGCGCTCTGTGCACTATTATCGTGGCATCGACAGCACAGATCAGGAGATATGAACACCAGCGATCCACGGAATTCAAGTTCTTGTTCGTACCGCGGTCGTTACAATTTCGAGCCCTTGCAGCTTGATGGTAACGACTATGTCTCCGAAGGAAGTTCTGCTCCAGTTCAATTCGATGTGATTGACACCTCAAACCTTGTCGATCATCTCGGCAGTCTCAACCTTCTCACAGCAGCGGCTCCGCTATTGAAAGCCAACAACTCGGCCACCTTGTATACTGAGAAACTCCTCAAGTCAAGAGGAAGCCGGAAACAGTTGGTAAAGAGTCTCTTATGTGGCGATTTGCTCACTGTATCCATGCTCCTGGATTTGGTCCCTGCGGAATTTGTGACCAACACTTCGGCCACCTCTTCTGAACACGAAGCTGTGATGTCTAAGGCGTTCGATCCATCAGGAGAACCAAATAGTGGAATTGGGCAACAATTCAGCAGGCTTGCCTGGAAAAAGCCCATACGTCAGTTCGACACGTCCATCCCACAAAGATGGAAAGAGAACAATGCGCAAATAATATTCGACTCTACTCAACTCGCCGAGTTGCTCTATTCCATATATTTGGAAATGTTTTCACTAGAAGATGTAGCATCATTGCTGTCAAACCAACAAGCAAGAAATGCACATGTTCACTCAATGCTCAGTCATCACCGCGGAAGCTTTGCAGCACTTCTAAGAGTCGTGAAGACCAATGTTGACACCGACTGGGACGCACTCATGGACTGTCTGCTGGGACTCATTGAGAATAACAGAAGTCACATTCTGTCAAGAAACTACATTCAGGAGCTTTACCTGTGGCTTCACATTTTCGGGGTTCACTCAGTGAACGTGCTCACAATTCCCCCAACATCATTCTCAAGACGTGTCATTGCACACGGAAAACCAAAAGGCTTGAATCAATGGAATAACGTTCCTTCGATCACGTGTGTTACTTTGAAGGTGCCTAGGGAGTGCCTCACGGTGTTCACCAGCGAAGACTCCACCACTTCAGGCACACCATCTATTCATTGCTCTGTGGCAAGTCCTGGGAGTTCAACAAATGCTTGGGAGAACAGTTTTGCAGCTGTACAATCAGGTTTTGGGACTCTGTCCACATCTGGTATCCGGTTCAGCAATTCGTTCCAGCTCGATATCTCGAGTGATGGCTCAGGGTGGAGATCGGGTTCATCCCCATTGATCGTGTCCTTCTATATCCCAACATGGATACTGCTTTTGGAGCCCTGCAAAGCTGTCATAGCATTGTGTCTTCAAAGCACACCTCAAAACGTGGTGGTATTTTCACCCAAGCTCGGCCTGAACTTGAACATCTTTCGAACCACCATCGAAGATGAGAGTCACGTCTACCTCAGCAGGCATTTTCCTAATCTCACGGCAACACCGCTGATCATGAGATACACGGTCAGCAATCAAGATCGAGATGGTGTACAGCTCGATATAAGAAAGACTTTGAATGCTATTGTTGACACCGCGACTGTTAGAGTTACATCTGTAGTCAGTCGCATAGACCTAGTGCAAGCTGGACTTAAGGAGACGTTGAGGAGAGGTTGCCAAGTCCGGGTGGTACCGATGCCGTCACTATTTAATTATAGGATCTTCCTGACGGAACATGGAACTGATTTCCTCTTGGATTTTCCATTTCCTGTGGTCCAGTCCAACGTGAAGACCAGAATCGCACGCACATCTTCATACATTGAGCTTGTCGCAACCGTCGACACAGAGAATACAACCCATTGGTCTGCTATGCATCCATCAGTTCAGATCGATAACGGTAACGGCAACGGTATCGTCTTGTGGAACTTGCCATATCTGCCCCTTGATAAGCTACCTATACTAGACACAACGCAGCGTCACCGATTGAGCTGGTTGACTACACACGCTTCTATGATGTTCTCAGCCCGGCAACGCTTCCTACGCGATAATCCTGACGCGCCGGCGTCCCTTGCCGAAAGAACTAGAGTGGAGCTGAAAGACTCGATCTTTTCGCTCATCATGCACTACACCGGTCTTCAGGGCCAGCAAAGCCGGATTTTTGGCATCAATTGTCGCGAGAAAGGTGGTATCAGCATTCTGCTCTTTGTTTCTGGTGTTAGAATGGATCTCTCCAATCGCACCTTGATTCTTGATAGTGCAGTGCTGCCGCTGTACGATGCCTTGATGCCGCAGATCACTTCTTTCTTACAAGACTTGACGGAGAGCAAGAAGCTGTGTCAAATCTCCGCTACACCGGCCGAATTGCACCTTTGGAAGATGCTTCTACCCTTATGGGTTGAGAGATGCCGAACTTGGTCGCACAAGACCGATTGCGAAGCTGCTGTCCGTAGCGCGAAGTCATCAATTTCGTTGGAGAAAGGGAAGAAGTTCTTATGTTCCTGCGGAGAGGGCGCATTGGTAATTGAGTGCGGCGAAGGTATACAGAAGTGGGAGCGTGTCGCGAAATTTGCGGTACGTGCGGCTATCTCCCCTTCGTTTTCGTCAACCTTGGTGGAGGATATGTATACAGGAGCCGACCAGGACAGATGCAATTCATGCGGAAATGATGAATCTATGTCCGGGATCAGCCTACTACGTTGTGCACGATGCCGGAAAACTAGGTACTGCTGCATAGATTGCCAGCGTGCTGACTGGAAATCCCATAAAGCAATCTGTAAAAAAGCTTGATCGAAGTCTTGTTGCTGGAAGCAGAATTTTGGTAGAAACGGTTTACGCTTATTAAAGACCTAGCATGATATTCGATGTGAACAATACAAGTTGTGCGTACTGTGATAAGTTACTTCCTGATCGTGCGTATGTTCAAGCACCATGGTTGGTTCCAGGGATTACACCTACTATTCAAGGCGACAGAGGTAGAAACAGGGTATCCACAAAATGAAGGATGATCATGTATTGGATTAGGAGTGACAGAGAGTCTCGCTACAATACAGACTCGATATCTCCTCAATGATCATAGAGGCGCTACGCAGCCACGGCTGACATCTCAGGATCATTGCCCGACTATGGCTGCATAGCAATCGAGTCCCTCATGATCACTTGAGCCTGTGTATAGCTCTATAGTGTATAGTGACCGTGGTTGAAACGGGGAGAGACTTGAAGCGTTGAGCAGTACACTATAGCACAGGGACCTACGACCTGGGAACTCGTGGCCCGCTTGGGGTTCTTCTGTGAGGGTCATCGCAAGCATGAAATGTTTGTGAGTATCTTTCAGCATATTTTGTACCAATGTACCCTCAAGACGACTAATCCATGTCCAATTGCAGTCGTGCCTTTTACTCAAGCTTGCTCAAACTCTAGCGATTGATGAGCTCCGCTGCATTGTCGATTATAGTCTATATTGTCTGATGGGAACCAATGTTGGAACGTAATTATCTGCGCACATTACGGATGTGGACCTTGGGTTCTGTCATGAACCAATTACCACTGGTTCACACCGACCCCCTTGCCCTTTACTTGCCAGTTTTGACGAGATGCATCGATTTTACTCCTCAAGCCAAGTCTTCCCAATGCTTAAATGCATCAAATTAGCATTCAGCCATTTACTGCTATAGAAATTCATGCAAATCGCATGCATGTACAGTGCTTGCCACTCTGGGGGATGGGAAATCTGTCGAAGCAGGCGATGACGCCCCGCGATAAGTAGGCGGGAAACGAGGCCGAACATCCCCAACAATAAATTCCAAGATTTGCTTTTCGCACCCTTAGTCGCTTCAATCGATGACGGATAATGGTGTTTCACAAAGGTACCGTCCCGCGATTGGCCGTATCATTAAAGCAGACACGTGCGTGTTGCTGCCCAACCCCCTCCTTGACGATACAGGCATAGACCAACATTTCCGCTGCCACGGATGGAGGGACGTACAAGGTATGCAGCCTCAATATTCACAACCCAACAGTAATACAAACGCAGAAATAGATCATTCTAAGAACATTTGTCTCCATGTGGGTGTCCACCCACCTTCTATGGTCAGATACTTGGACTTCCACTTCTGAGTTGTGGAGAAAATGAACTTTTCGTCGCGAGACTTTGTCCCGAGAGACACAATGTTTTCGCATCGACAATCCAGCAATAACTCACCGCAGAAACCATGTTTCTATTCCGCGCATGGAATCTGTCGTTTCGGCGCACGATGCAAATTCTCCCATGCCGCTACTGATGATGGGTCATCTTCGGTTCAATCTACCAAGCAGCATACCGACGGTCGCAGAGATATCGACATTCGAGATGATAATCTCCGTGCCTGGCAACGTCTTTTGCGACCACCTCCCGCTCCAATACGGCGATCTCTAGAAAAATGCAAAAAGTTCTTCCAGCTAGCCCTCCAGCTCATGGAAGGAGACGTCGGAGCTTCCCAGACGGTGATCCGACTTATGGCGAAAGACGATGGACTAGGGTTCATTTGCGACATCGTTGAGCACTACATTCCGAATACAAGCCACCGAGACAAGAGAGCTGAACTATGGCATGAGCAAGTGAGGCCACTGTTCAACTTGGTCACTCACCCGAGGGTGATTGATTCCGCCGTTCTAGAACAAGAAGTGGCAACAATCTACAATTTTATGCAAGGAATAGGTGGGAGGAGAATGGCAATCATGTTCGACTTCGTCACGGGCCTGCTCGAGTTTTGGCCTAGCCTTCCCGAGTGGCACGATACCGGATCTGAACTGGTGATATCGGAACTTTGCTTGGCTGTGTTGGCCAAAATGGTAGACTGCATCACCTCAAATGTTGTGAATGAACATTTCAAACCCATTCTACAGCGCCTCGAAGCCTTCAGTGTAGCTTCAACAGGAGTGCACGATACGTTCCTCAAAATACAGACGCAGAAGTACCTCGAATATATCAAAGCCCGCTTGGGTGTCGGAGATGCAATGATGTTCTCCATCAAGCCACAAACGCCGATTTTACGAGCGGAGTATGTGGTTCGTCGCGATTTACCAGGCGGCCAGTCCGCTGACGGGCCTCGCCATGACAACGACTACGAAGACATTCGGCAAATCAGCATTCTTCCCACTCAACAGGAGATTGAATCCCCTCGTGGAGAGTACCTCCCAACGACCGACAGTTCACTCTTCCACATTCCTGGGATCCGTGGCCGACTGGATCGTGAGTTTCGTTTACTCCGAGAAGATACAGTGGGCCAGCTGCGTGACGCCGTACGCGCCCAGCTTCATCAGATGCGCAATCCAGTTGCAGATACTTCTCAGCGACACAATAGTCTCAGAACTCGCGTTTACCGACACGCTCATATACTGGATTTGGAGTTCGGAAAAAAGACTGGGATGGATCTTACGATAAGGTTCCAACAACCCTTGGCCGGGAAGGCTCGCCAGAAACGCAATGATTGGTGGGCCCAATCCAAACGTCTTCAACCAGGCGGCCTTGTCTGTGTTATATCACAGGACTCCATTTTGTTCTTCACCGTCGCCGAATCTACAACCATTGACACCGAGCCAAGAGGCAAGAATGCTCAACGAGTAGAGGACGGCCCTGGTGCTAACCCCGAGAAGACACTTTCATTGGCAGGGGACAGCAACTTTTCATATGTGCACTTGCACGTTGCAGAACCTGTTCGTGCCCACATCATGCAGGTCCTCCACTGGTATCGCAGCCCCAATGATCATTTACGGTTCCTCGTCGAATTCCCCGGTGTTTTGCTGCCGTCATTCCAGCACACCTTACAAGCTCTACAACGCATGTCACATAAGCCAGCCATTCCTTTTACCAAGTTGATTGCTCCAAAACCTGGTGAGGTCGAACCCGCAGCACTAGATCCGCCTCAGTATTCAGTGAGGCAAGATTTCTTCTTCGATTTAAGCTGTCTCACCTTCAATCAGACTCCATTGCGGCACTCCCATCAAGAGCCGATCGAACCACGAGAACTAGCAGATCGTTCCTCTTTGGATCTGACCCAGTCCACAGCCTTACTCAATTCTCTGCGCAGGGGATTGTCCCTTATCCAGGGGCCTCCTGGAACCGGGAAAAGCTATACTGGGGAGAAGCTCATCAGGGTACTATTGGCAAACAAGAATCGTGCTATGCTGGGTCCAATACTTGTAAGCTGATGTTCATACTTCTCTTACCCTGATAGTTACACCGATTTCAAAGGTGTTGCTTCATGCAGGTGTAGTGCTTGACCATTAAGTGGGGAAAGTATCTTGCACATTCGTGCAGTATTACCTGCCCTACACTATCTGAGCACCTAATTAGCAACTTTTAGTTTTTCCAGATATTCACGTTCTTACACTCTTACTGTCATGGACGATGACTGACCCTACCGTGCTCAGTGTGTGTGCTACACAAACCACGCCTTGGATCAGCTTCTGGAGCATTTGCACAAGGATGGTGTGCGCCAGATCATTCGAATTGGTTCCAGGTCCAAATCTGAAATACTTGAAAACCTCAATCTCCGCCTGATATCCCAGACGGCTGACAGAACCAAAACTGAAGGGCACGAGCTCTGGGCAAGTGGAGACAGTATGGCAGAGCAAACATCAGAGATTACTCGAAGACTTCAAGAGCTTGGACGAAGTAATACTCATGAAGCGACAGAGAAATTCTTGAAGGAGCATTATCCCGAGCACCATCGTGCCATTTTCGGTGATGACCCGGCGGGGTTCCAAATGGTGATTAGGCGTGGTAATAGCATTCTCGATCAGTGGTTGCAGAGCGGCAACACTACCGGACCAACCCCTCGCGGGGTAGATGATCTGGTAGAAACATCTCCTTGGTCAATGTCCCGAGCAGAGAGAAAGTTGCTCCACGGATACTGGTTGGAAAGGATAAGGGAACAGCTCATTGCCGAAATTCTTGACGGCCACGAGATATATGCAAATTCGAAAGAACAACGCGACAGAGTCCGCCAGGATGTTGACCTCCGTTGTCTCTCCAATGCTGACGTCGTTGGTGTTACGACAACGGGCTTAGCAAAGAACCTCGATTTGCTTCAGCGATTGAGATGTAAGGTGATGCTCTGTGAAGAAGCAGGAGAGGTACTAGAAGCCCACACTCTCACTGCACTTCTTCCTTCTGTCGAGCATGCCATTCTCATAGGTGACCATCAACAACTCCGACCTCAGACCAATAATCACGACCTAAAGAGCACCAATCCTCGAGGCTCTCAGTACTCGTTCGACATCTCGTTGTTTGAACGCCTCGTGAGCCCTACGAGCGGCACAGGCACCCGATTACCATTTGACACACTGGAGACCCAACGACGTATGCACCCTTCTATATCAGAGCTCATACGATCCACACTATATCCTAATCTGGAAGACGGCGGCAATGTATCTGAGTATCCTGCCATAGTTGGAATGAAGGAACGCCTATTTTGGCTACAACATGAGTCACCCGAGGACAGCGAAACGCAGCTCGACCCCACGACTACTTCACACACTAACAGCTTTGAGCTTCAAATGACGGTTGCACTCGTCCAGCATCTCGTGCGCCAGGGCTCCTATGGTCCCGATGATATTGCCGTAATTACTCCATATCGGGGCCAACTCCATAAACTTCGGCGTCTCATGCAGTCCATGTTCGAGATTTCCGTGGGCGAGCGAGATTTGGAGGAGCTCGAAGCTTTGAGCTCCGAGACGTACGGAGAAGATCATCAAACTCGGGAGTCTGTTGCGGTCAAAACGACACTGTTGAAAAGCATCCGACTAGCCACCGTCGATAACTTTCAAGGAGAAGAAGCGAAAGTAGTTGTGGTCTCCTTAGTCAGAAGTAATCGGCAGCGCCAGTGTGGGTTTCTCAACACTCCTAACCGCATCAACGTACTTCTGTCTCGAGCACAACACGGCATGTACCTCATTGGCAACTCAAAGACTTATGATCAAGTACAGATGTGGGCCCATGTCGTGGAGATGCTCAGAAGTAACGGCAACTTGGGAACAGAACTGAGACTTCAGTGTAGTCGCCATCCAGACACAGAAATACTTGTCTCTAAGCCCGATCACTTTCTCCAGGTCTCACCTGAGGGTGGTTGCAACCTGCGTTGTGATAAACGCCTCCCGTGTGGCCATTCATGCATCAACAGATGTCATTCCGATGTCCTGCACAATGCCGTTCGATGTTTGGAGCCTTGCCCAAGGGTCAAGAAAGGATGTAGCCATCCATGTAGGCTCAAGTGTGGAGACGCATGTGAGCCCCGATGTCGGGAGCAATTGGATAATCTTGATCTCCTCCTTCCTTGCGGCCATCAAGTTACAAAAGCATACTGCTGGGAAGCACAAAAACCCTCCTCAATTCGGTGCAGAGAAACGGTTAAACGCAACGTTCCTGGCTGCAATCACTTTGTGATGGTCCCGTGCCACGTAGACGTTGCTGCCGACAATTACAAGTGCCAAGCAATCTGTGGCGATCCAAAGCTATGCGGGCATATGTGCCGCAGCACATGTCATCAGTGCAAGGAAAGATCTGGGGAACAGGTGACCAAAGTCAACCACGGGATTTGCCAACAGTTATGTGACAGGGACTACAGCACATGCCGTCACACTTGCACGACGGTTTGTCACGGCGAAGACAAATGCCCGCCATGTCCTGCACCTTGTGAGGTAAAATGCAGTCATTCGCGATGCAGCAAATTATGCCATGAGCCATGTGCTCCATGTGCGGAGCAAGATTGTGCTTCAAAATGTCCCCATTCTCAGTGCACAATGCCGTAAGTTAATACCCTGCAATGGCACTTTTCAGCCCTACCACATGTGCACGCTGACTTTCCAGGTGCGCCGCTCCGTGCGATTGGGTCCCTTGCTCTAGAAGATGTGAAGCACGGCTAGGCTGTGGACACCAATGTAAGTAGTTAGCGGTTGATTTTATGGCACATAAGATACTTACCTCAAGTCATAGGCCCATCTATCTGCGGAGAAACTTGTCCGTATGATGAATACTGCCAGGTGTGCTGCTCTGACAAGACCAAGTCCACAATGGTCGACTTCATCTTGGGATTACAGTACGATCAGATCGACCTTGATGAGGATCCTTGCATCTTTCCTACTTGCGGTCATTTTGTCGCCAAGTCGAGTATGGACGGAGTGATGGACATGAAAGCTCACTACATCATGTCACCGGAGGGCGATCCTACTGCAGTGACTGGCATGTCTCGACCTTTCTCAATGAATGAAGTCAAGATCTGCCCTACCTGCCGTAGCTCCCTGAGAAATGTCTCTCGATACGGGCGTATTGTTAGGCGCGCTATGCTTGACGAAGCTACGAAAAAGTTCATCGTATGGTCAAATAATGAGCATCAAAAGCTGGCCCAATGTCTTATGGACGTTCAACGAAACTTGTCTGAAATGCCCTTGCCGAGGATGCTACCTCAGAAAGTCCGCCCTGCGAAGCTTCGTATGACTACGAATGTCAGACTTAAACAGCTGCACGCAGTTCGTGACTCTGTCGGCGGAGAAAGATACCAGTCCGCCCTCAAATTATGGAATTCAATTAGCGAATACATCCAGAAAATGCGCGAGGAGGAACAGCCATTTCAACGTGTCGCCAACTTTGTGCATCACGCTAAGGCACAAAGGCAGACGCAGCAAGATTTTGTGTATGATGAGACAGTCATCCAAGTCAAGGGCAAACTCCAGGGTCTGTCGCTCCGGCTGAGATGCGAGTCTGTTGTCTTCTCCGATTTCATTCGGTTCTGGCAGAATTTCCAGGGCCAGGTCCAGATTATCGCCCTAGATTTCGTCGAGCATATGAAAGAATGCCAGTTCATGATTGAGCTTGCAAAACACTCACACTATCCTCGTCAAGAAGTTGAAGGCCATGTTTATCATGCCCTCTTCTGTGCTTTTGCTCGAGGATTGGGTCTTGAGAAGGAGATTTCGTCGGCAGAGTCGGAGGTAAGCACAAGTAAAGAAGCTCTCCGGATTCAAGCCGATGAACACATTCGTGCCGCACGAGAACTGCTGGAGCAATACCCATCAACTCAAGTATTGAAGGCAGAAGTTGAGGCTGCAGAGACTGTGCTGCGTAATGGAGTGTTCTATACGTCAGTGTCAGCCAGTGAGATGAGGGCTGTGTATCAAGCCATGGCAAGCGAGCTCCGCGGTACTGGCCACTGGTACACTTGCGAGAATGGCCATCCATTCACGGTAGGGGAATGTGGAATGCCGATGCAAGAGGCCCGGTGTCCAGAGTGTGGTGGCCCTGTTGGTGGGCGTAATCACAATCCTGCTACAGGAGTTCGACGGGCACAGGAGATTGAAGCATTGGCACATAGCGTCGAACGTTTTGAAATTTGAATGCGATCTAGAACAGAAGTAGTACTTTCTATCATGATTTGCTTACCCTCAAAGTGTTTCCATCAATATTGCGTATGCATATCCACGACTGGCCCAGTACCTATCCTTTGCTGTCGGACAGAAAGAAGATGATCCTATATGCGACAATGAATGAGGATTTTGAATTGAACGTGAAAGCGTTCCAGGCCATAGTCAATTTTGCCATGTCGACAGGTTGACGACATCGCGATTTACATAAGGCCATGAGAAGGAGCTGGGGACAATCGATCAGAGTTTTGCAATTGGAGTCTATAATAACTTAGACACTTGGCATAGAATAAAGTCTTCAACTCCTTCGCCCACTTATCTATCTAGCAATTTCCCCGCCCTGCGGCTCGTGTTCTTGCATCCTTTTGCCCTCGCCGGTCAAGGCAGTGGAACTGCTCACGGTTTAGAAACGAAAAGAGCTCTTCGTCCATAACGTTACGGCTCGCCCACAATGTTGCGCAGTCTAGAAAAAGAGGATCTTGCAATCGCACAAGCGTCAATCTGCTCTCCTCAAGGGCACCACAAGAAATTTATGAATAATGAATATGTAATGCTGCTTACGATTGCCTTGTCGTGCAGGCCTTGGTCGCGTCTGACTTACCCATCTGTGTCCATCACTACTGTAGGCGCAGGAGTAAGCGATCCTAATCCGCCTAGGGGAGTTCAAGAAGTGGGCCTGTCCAATGAGAGCTGAGTACATCGATGACCTGTGCAAGAGGCTTCAGTACTATGCACTACTTGCTAGGCTTGTGGCTGGCTCTGAAACTAGCTCGGCGAAACTTCTTTCGAAATTGGAGGGCATTACCGGAACAGGTAAACCAAGCACTGCGTATATATTACACTTCAAGTCAAATTGTAGACGTCGACTCGTCCCATACCATGCGGTTTTGCTTAGCCCCCTTCAAGCTGTCCATATATTGATCTTGTAGTACCGTTTCAAGGAAGTAATAGAGCAGGCTACGATCAAAGACCACTATAGGATGTTCAAGACCCAGACCAGGGGCGGTCCAAAAAGCTTTTTCTGTCTTCAGAAGTCCTAAAAAAGTCAAAGGATTTGATGAGTTTGTCCATTTGCGCTCCTCCATCCTACGCATTGGAATAACTTCTGTGCTGGGATATTTTTCTGGGATACTCTTCTGAAATACTTTTCTGTGGTGGAACACTGTTCTGTCATGGGATACTCTTATGTACCTTGGATACTCTTCTGAAATACTGTTCTGTGGTGGAACACTGTTCTGTCATGGGATACTCTTATGTACCTTGGATACTCTTCTGTGCCTTGGATACTGCTGTGTGCTAGGATACCCTTCTGTGCTTAGGACAACAAGGGTTCTTTTTCGGAACTGTATGAATGTTGTGGAGCTCCCCTTACTTTCGTGGTTTCGTGTATCAAACTGCCGGAACATGGCCATCGCAACGAGAAAGCAACACAAGCGACGATGATGCACGGATCCCGCGCTTCGACCACAGTTCTAGCATTGGCTCAAGAAGCTCCATTCATGTCACATGCTTTTTCGAACGAAGCAGAACAAAAGTATCCACCGCACAAAATGTATCATGCACGTTGGAAGTCACTCGACTGGCCTTCAGCTCAACTATAGGCAATTCTGGTTCCATATTCTCATTGCATTACAGTGCCTGCAGTCATACTGTAGGTTTTGAGGGTGTGCTCAATAGTCTATGGATGCTGAGATACACTTCCGTGGTGGGACACTCTTCTGTGGTGGGATACTTCTGTGTTGGGATACTTCTGTGTTGGGATACCTCTGTGTTGGATATTCTTTTGAGCCTTGGATACTCTTAAGTGCTTGGGCCCATCGGTATAACCGAGTAAAAATCTCGAAACTCAGCCTAGCCAAAGAGAACGAGGATGGCATGGCGCTACTATATGAATTTCACGACTTCCACCTTTAGAACTGT
This sequence comes from Neopestalotiopsis rosae, assembly GCA_023078685.1. Lineage (NCBI taxonomy): Eukaryota > Fungi > Ascomycota > Sordariomycetes > Amphisphaeriales > Sporocadaceae > Neopestalotiopsis > Neopestalotiopsis rosae. Next base: position 1,967,710 of record JALGAS010000001.1, read on the forward strand.
CTAAAATATAAAATTTCCCGCTACGGCAATTGCCTGGTCGATCCTGCACCTGTACGACGATCATATGAGAACAATTTGCCTTTGGAGAGCTAGTAAGCGGGACGATCAGAGACTACTGCAGTGCTCGATATGCTTCTGTGCGTCAGGTCACGACCTGAATCACATCCTGTATTCTGTTCATTGACGTCTTCCCGGCAGTGGAACACCGATGTTGTGCTTAGTTACATCAAGCTAAGCACGACAGAAGATGGCCAGTACGGACAGAATTCAGATCGTGTATGTTCTGCACCGAAACTTAGTTATCGCAGTGAGAATTTCCCTCCCTAGCGAAGACGATATGAGGCAATAACACTCACGAAGTAGATCTCAGCAAGGATGCCTACTGGGGATCGAATAAGGATCAACAGAAACAATAACAGCCACAGTCTTACATGGCGGCTCCTTCCCAGTGTAGTGATCTGCGCCAGCCAAATGTAGGTATCTTTGCACACCGCCGACGGTCAGACCATGACCGCGCTGTTGAGCATTACTTGAAGGTATAATTATCCAACATATGAATCTACCTTGTTCTCCCTGAGAAGCACGTCAGCATATCTGAATCGAATACAAAATCTCATTTAGTTATTTTCAGCCAGTCTGTTATTCACTAATTCGTACCCCTCTGTATCCCTCTTATTCGCTCCTATATACCTCCAATCCTCAGTCTATTCTGCCCTGTCACGAGATGCGCTCTTGAGAATTGAATCATTTCCGTGGAGGCGACAAGAGGCGAGACGACCAAAGGGCAGGCGTGTAGAAAATGCCTCGATCTATTTTTCTTGATGATGATCGGCATATGCAGCCTTCTCTCAAGTCCATAGCCCTCTTTGCCTGTTCGTGACGTATTGATAGTATGTCCTCCTGATTACAGATACCTGTCAGCTCTACATGACCTCATGTGCCTCAACAACTCTTCCGAGAATCAGACTTTCGATAATTTGTTTATTCACAAGCGGCTCGACTCCAGATCGATCTGCTCCGAATGTAGTCCGCTTCGTCTTTCTTGTTTGGAAGTAGCTGTTTACTCGTTCCGTCTCAGCTGAGGTGTCTTCATCGCAATAGACCCAATGACATATGCCCATATTCTCTCCGTCATCTCTAATTCTCCAATAATCATCGGTAGGCAGCCGTACGATCGAAGCCCCAAGGATACGAAGCAGTTGAAGATAGGGCATGTGTTGGGCTCCTCGTCGTCTGGACTCTTGTTTGACAACCAGAACTACTGCGTCTTTCAAAAGTTGTTGCCTCTCCTGAACTGTCTGCTCCATCTGTGCATTCCTGATACTACTTGATTGCATTGACCGGGAGATATATGTCCCAAGCACATCGCTGTACCCGGAGCTGAGTAGATATGGATGCCAGTCTACTACGGTTTGGGCTTGTAAGCAGCTTATGATCCATTTTGGCGATAAGCAGGGGATGTTCAGTGCAAGAGCTTGCATATACTTGACTTTTCTGGAGGGAGTTTCTGTGATCAGTGCTGTAAATGCAGCTCGCATGTCAGGCTTCACATCCAGAGGCCCAGTAGACTCGATTTTCAGTCCACACTGAAAGAGCTCTTCGAAGCCGTCGCGCAAAACTTGACCACCTTGGGAGACGATATCATTTCGAATGGATTGGAAAGCGCCAAAAGGTTGCAAAGATACCGCAAAGGTCATTGCATCGAAGACCCCAGAGCTTGCAGCCTGCACACATAGCTTCCTCCTTTTCCGTGGTACAGGAACTACAGGCCGCGAGCCGTCATCTTGGACATCGGCTTTGGTATCGTCAAGAATATTCGGGTTATCGACGTCGGCTGAGGATTTGGTCAGGCTGACTTCTCTTCGTTTGGATGATCTGGTATCTTTCGTTTCAGCCAAGATATTTGTCGATGTGCGGCAATCTCGCAGAGGGAAGGTTGCCAATGTAGCCTCTGCTCTCCTTCGTCGACGTTGCGCTTGGTAATGACGATTTTCTGAGTCATTGTCGAAACTGTCCTCGCTGGTAGAGAATGAGCAATCACCAGCATTTGCTCGATCATTGTGGCCTGTGGGTGAGTAATTTGAAATCGGCTCAAATACCAAATCATCTAGAGTAACGTGAAGAGGAGGTGAAATCTGCAGATCTGCAACTGTCTCTGCAAATGCCGAGGTTGATGATCGCGGCGTTCTAGGGAATGTCCATTCGAAGTTGACCAAATGCGATGGGCTATTTGAGGAGCCAGCCACCGAAGGACTTGATGCGGCTTCCTTGGTCGATTGCAATGGTCTTTCTTGTTCAGCAATAGTGCCATATAACCTGTGATAACGGTCTATGATAAGTTGAGATCCGTTGTGAGACATGATAGCGAGATGAATATTTCTGAGAATTTTGTGATTGTTCTCATTATACAGTAGTGTTTATGCTCGTTGGGGAATCAGGACAACATGACGGTTGGGAGGATGAAAAGCAGTGGGAAAGAGGGGTGACCCGGAAAGGGCTGTGTGGGTTTTTGAATAGTTTCTTCCAAAGGCATCCACGATTGGAGATTTATTTTTGATTCAGTATCGCTTAGGATGGCTTTATTTTCAGCTCTTTAGCTGAACCCTAAGCCCGTCAGCTTTTCATCGTGCAAACACTCACATAGATACCTTACGTCACCAAAGACCGTCCACTGATGCAATCAGATGTGTCTAAGCAAATGGCATGTTGTCATTGCTTCTGATGTCTTAACAGTGCTAATAAAAGAGACGCCATTTTCAAGTAGCGAAAGAGAACACAAGGCTATGGTGACCAGAAAGTCGTACACAAAATATGATCATTTCAATGCAGAACCATGACTCAACTCTACAGATAGGTTTACGTACACTGATCACGGGTCTCACTCCGTGATCAAGGTCACTGGAAGCATGTTATCCCACCGCTTCCTAAATCCAATCTTGTTGTCCACGCAAAGGAACACTATCACTTCAATGCTCGCCTTTTGCTCCCGTCATACTCTGGAAAATAATTGCACGGCTCACGTCTCATCGTCTGCACTAGCTTCCGGATCTATGACTTCATTACATGAGCTCATTCCATTCAATCGACATTCCAATCAGCGGTATGAACAGTCCAGTTGAATGTGAAGTCTCAAATTTACGCGAGCCAATCTTAAATGCCATTATTTGTCAAAGGTATCGAGTAGAACGTATTTGAATCGCGGCAAGAGCTTTGAGGCGATTAGTGAATACGACTAGCCCCCTTTTTTCTATACCATTCCAAAATTGTTCGAGTTGAGGTCGGTCTGGAGTTAAGTTGAGGCGAGCAAGATCCTGTGGTGGTTTATTTTCACTTGGAGAGTTAACGTGGTCCTATTGGCAATGTTGACAGGTTTCTTACCTGTATATCAGAGCGCAACTCCACTCGATCACTCGATGCTGCACTGTGTGTTCATCCTTTGCGACTGCGTGATGTATATCCATAGCTGTTTGTACGTATGCTATAGCGTTGGCATGGTTGTGTAAAAGTTGCGATAGCCATGCTACCCACACGTGCGCAATGACGCTTTGTAAATCCCCATGTTCCTTGATACCACTAATTAACCCCATGATTTCCGCAAGTTGGGGCCTCAAGTCGGCATCTGGCTTCGAGAAGCGATGATTGATGGCGATGACCAATAGGACAAGAGCGTACTTCGTCAGTCGACTGTCATCCCCATCATCCATAACGATTGTACCGTGCGTCAGCCCAAGTGCGAAGGCTTCCAAAGTGTTCAATTGCTCGAGCGAAAGTATCGGGTATTGGGGTAAGCACGATTGGCGAAACTGCTGAAAGTCGTAGCGCGCGCTCCATAGCGGCATCGTCTGTACATTTCTTGGGCTTCGGGCTTCTTCGACCTTGTTTGATGGATCAGCCATCCTCGAAATGGAGTACATGTCGCGCCCCGACAACCAGACTAATTCGACGGGAAGGTGTTGGCAGCTGTCGTTCAAAGGTTCGCCTGGGTGTACGAGCGAAGGGAACAGCGATAATAATGGTATTGAAGGAGGTCTTTCTCTTAAGTACTCATCATATCCCCTTGCATCGCCGCTCCCATCGAACTAACAGGGATATTGGGATCATTTGCGGCATAGGCTCCAGCAGAAACCTCAAACTGCTATGGAGAGGAATCCCCATGACGGTCCTGATCTATGTTGAGGCTGTGTTTCTCTTGTCCTTCCAATCACATGTGGACTAGAAATCTGAGTACAGACGGTCTACTTCCGGTGATAAATTGCGCAATTCCCCGGTCCTGTAGAATTCCCAGCGCCTGAATCTGCAGAGCGTAGTCTGCCTACAAAAAGTCATGTCAGATCGCTTGGAGACGTTATAACGTCGGGGATGATTCCCGGGTTGACAGATCACCACCCCTCGTTACAGTGGATGATATACTCCCTGAATACGTCACTAAAGCCCATATTTGTGAGTCCCAACTGTGTTCATATGGTCGAAAAGACGGCTGTCTTTATTCGGAGACCTTCGATTTACGCGGAACCTACTCGAGAGTGGCCATTGTTTCATGTGTCAACGTAAACCATTGTGTATATTCAAGGACAAAATTCTTTTTTTTTCTTTCGGTCCGGATTCTACTCATGCGCCATTTTCTATGAAACAAATCAGATCGAGTCTGTCCGCAACACAAAGATCGATCATACATGCTACAAGTGTTGTGGACGAGCTTCATATTGGCTGGATACTCACAAGTGCACAGCTGCCATCACAACATCGAATAGACTTTGCAAACTCAATATCGGACTTCGCTGGTACCTTTGTGAGCTCTAGTGTCACTAATGTAACCGGTGCAGCCGATGCATTGCGGGCAGACAGACACGATATCGTCATTCGACCATATGATTCATGAGTCATATCATCAAGACTAGGAGATAGACACAGTGGTGTTTGATCGCTGCCAACCACGACACGATGTTCAGCTGAATCGACTACCGTTCAGTATAGAACTGAATGTCAAATACTCGACGGGCGATACTTGTCCAGATTCAGCCGGAGGTTTTTGAGGAGGTTGCTATGAAAGATCAAGAAGGCTGGGTCTCAAGGAAGCCAATTATGTGATCTTGAGATTGATATCGTGAGCACCAGTACTGCAGAAAAGAGCTTCCAGTATCATAATTATATCGTTTCGGTAGACTATATGATTGCCAACCCGTCGCAGCAAAAGGTATACGGGAAATACATGTGACTCATGCCGCCAGCTTGTCAGTCCCTCCCAGTGTTAGTATTTGATGAATGTTTTGTTCCTCTGAGAAGCTATGCGCTTCGATTGTCTAGTCCCAATGCGAAAAATGTATGGACTAGCCGATTTTGAGCCTCTCATGGCAGCAATTCTTGATGATTTTAGGACTGGATTTATCCTTCGACTCTGTTCCATCCTAATTGCTGTTCTCCATGTTTTCATAATGTTTTTACTGTCTCTTGCCAATGGTGATCCTAGCGAGACACGCTCTTCGGTCTCAAAAGTGCTCAACATATACGACCGGTACCAAGTTGATTCATCCCCCGAGCTGTTTTGATTGTTTTCCTGGAGTTCTTTTTTTGCCATGGCGTCGAAGCAAGCCAGATCATACCTCAGATCACGGATGATGTGCGTCTGCGGACGAACATCCAATGAGAGACCAATATGAGGTGCGGTAATAGCCTCACTGAAATCGTATAGACTGCCGTTGAGGTAACTCTCCTTTCGAATCTTCATGTTGTAGATTCCCAATTCGTTTAATTGCTCGAGACGGCTCTTCATGAGTGTAAGCTCAGATGGCTTGTACCATGAATGATATTGGATGTAGTCCTTTACTATAGCCCTCAATGGCTCATGCATATTTTCGGATGATCGATTCCAGTTATTGATACTGAATTGTTGTTCAATCTGGCGTTCTATAGGCTCGTGTAGATACGCATATCCGTAACAACGAACAGCGAGGCCTTCGTGTTTTCCATCGGCTGACAAAAGCCCGAACGCCCGACACTCAGCGAAGAAAGGATCCAGTTGGCCTCGGAAAACTCTGTCACTAATAGGTTTCTGGTTGTACCCAAACAACAATGGGCGAATGTCGTTGATACTGACGAATTTGAACTGCGATATTGTCAGAGTCAGTGAGATGACCAAACTTGTACTCTCGACGTACAATCTTGACTGCATAAATCTTGCCTTTGACACTCACTTGGAACACTCGGCTATGTGCTCCTTCAGTGGAGGCATTCTCATTCTCAAAGTGCAGCAATTTGATGAAACGGGCATCGGCGAAGTCTCCATTGAACGGAAACAGCTTGGGTCCTCTGATACTTGGTATGGGATCCGACATCATGCCTATCTTCTCTCAGTCAAATGCAACATGCGGGATTTCTGAGCTGCAGTTCTGATCGCGGCTCGACCCCATCATGTTCTATTTTACAAAATCGGGAAAGTCTCTGGAATATCCAAGCAGGCTCGGTACGGTGTTTTGTTTCGAGACAATTCCATTGGGTAAATCAGCTTTGGCACCATTTGAACTCACAAACAGCAAAGTACGACATATGCAAGGTTAGGCATCGAGCTCCACTCACACAAACTGGGGTTAATTTCCGGTTATTGCGATTCGGATGACTGTAGATTGGTGCTTCTGTCACTGACTCAAATATCGGTGTGCTGAGCACGGATCGCCGCCAACGAATAGTTTCCATGGGTGCAAGGTCAGCGCCTCATATGCACAACCACGCTTCTCGCTGCGCGTCCCCCTACGCCATTTGACCCACTGCGCAGAACACAAAGAACAGATACGAGATAGCATACAAGCGGGGGTAAGCAACGAAGGAAAAATAAAGCGTAATCCTTGAGGGTCATTCACCAACGTGCTATCCGAACTTCGACCACTTGTCACGAGTGATGATTGGCTGAAACGCTGCGGAAGTTGTAGACTCGCCTGGTAACCATTGTAAGCAGCAGTAAGCACACGTGGTTGGCTAGATTGCTCCCTTTCCCGTGGATCGCAGTCCCGTTGTGGATAACCATACATTCGCGTCACTGCGAGACATACCGACCGGGATTAAATCTTTTTCAAAAGAGCAGCAGCATGTCGCTCTCCACCACAGTTTCACCATAACTGTTTGCTCCCATAATGGCAGCATAGCGTTCGCATCTTTGAAAAACAGCACTCAGTTATGGCCGAACCAACCCACAGCCTCAACCGTGCTGAGACGTTGAAGAAGTTATGCCACGGTCCGAAGATATACGAGTTCAAACACCGGGATTCACCAATTCAATAGTTCAAGAGACTCGATACTGACCGTGGAATCGAATCGGACGGAGAAGGCGTGGTCTTCAAAGTAAAGATCAAGTCTCGGTTGTACGCCCTGAGAGTGGTAGACTGGAGGGCTCGGTCATGTTTGATGATATGATTGAAGAAGAGGGAATCAAGACAAAACTAGAAGCCATGCAAAATGTGTTGTACTGCGAAAAGCTACGGTCATCCAGATATCAGCAAAATATGGACTGACCTACAACTTACCGGCTACTATATCTCGAGTCATCAAGCATCAAAACAACAGAGCCTCTCGCCATACTAGATGAGGCACTAGGTTATCTGAGATCAGGATCAGGTCCAGTGGCGGCGTGAAGGTGAACCTTGGTTTCCTCCCTGTCCGTGCATCCTTGATGCCTGATCCTCTCCTGGTTGTTGACAGGAGGAAACACATGCGCTTCAAGCTCGATACTGATAATATAGGCTTGTCCTACTGGCGGTCTGATCCCGAAAGCGTGACGACGTGACATCCTATCTTTGCATCGGATTGAATCGTCAAGCGCCCAAGCAGGAGATGACGACAATGAGCTATTTCGGCTGACAATCTAGAATCGAGACCCTCCATTGGCTTTCGTGGTGCATCGCAAAGAAGTCGTGCAGAAAGTCATAATTGGTGCTCTGAAGCATCTCAGGATTGCTGCTATTTGAGGATAAGCCTCGTCATGGTAAAAACTCTATCGCGTTGTGTTGTTCATACAAGCGTTTTCAACCCAAACTAATGCCGACTCGCGAGCGGCTGCGCCAGGGCGGTGGAGAATGGATGAACATTACTCTGGCCAAATTTGGATGTCAGTCTGACTGACATCCGCATTCGGCATAGCTTTGAGGGACGGCCAACGGATGCAACATTGTCTTGTGGTTATTGGTTCTCAAATTGTATGAACATCAAAGGGGAGAGATGCAATGGGATGAAACTCTGATAGCGCCGGCCAATTCCCCGTCGCCGTCTCTGCGCGACGCAGGTGGCCTTTCGACTCGAATGCATACACCTCTCTCGCCAGTCTGGGTCATATGCGTTGGCACCCTCTTGGCCAATAATATTTGGGTGGCCGGCCCGCTGCGATAGGGGATCACCGCGGCCCGTACCATTATCTAAATTGGGACATTACTGACAGCAGCGAAGCCGACCATACGTTTCTGTCCTTATGGACGGACAAGCCAGTTTGGATGCATGATAGACAGATACTTCGCAGTAGCAGGCACGCGCGGTTGGCCAAAATGGCCGCCTATCACGGAGAGCAATCCCTGTGACGGATGTCTGCATGTGCCCCAGCTTATGAACGCGAGACATGTATGCGAGAGCCGGAATGGGGAGGCCGAGACAGGAATCGAGCTTTGTGTTAGAAGAACAGGAGAACGTCCCTCTTTACCCCATTTCTACCACACTTGTTTCCTACCAGTCCTGGGGAATGAATAATCGCATATTTCTGGATTGATTCACATTTTACAATGCCAAAACAAGTTGGGGATTTGAATCGTGCTGAGATGTTGGTCAAGTTGTGCCCTGACCCGAAGATACATGCATTCGAACACCAAGGGGCATCAATTGAATGGCTCGAGAGACTCGAAATGGATCGTGAAGACTCGGAGGCGGAGGGCGTGGTGTTCAAAGTAAAGATCAAGTCTCGGCTATATGCCCTGAAAGTAGTGAGCAACCTCCTCGACCACCAGACGAGCTTTGATTTTTGAGACTCACCTGCAGGCACAGTTCGACTTTTTTGACCCTTCGACAGATCGCTATTTCTGGGGTCCGCTACTCGATAAGTCAGATGAACCATTTCCCTTGAGGAATATCGTGTATTACACAGACCCATTCTACGCAGAATGCCATGCTTATGGGCGGTTACTCGAAGCCCAGCGCAACAGGGGAGTAAGGTCGGCGGTAGCGGTAACGTGCCATGGATATTTATTTCTTGAGTAACCAAGACCGACGACAACTTGAGAAAAGGGGACGGCGGAAGGGTTCTTGTAGCTTGCGACCATTTATGAATCGTCGAAGCACGTGTTCATTTTAAACGCTAATACAACAAGATTACCCCACTGCCTTGTTATTGTCTCAGGGTCAAAGAATCCAATTTTGATTCCGCCTGTACTCAATCCTGCGTCTACAATATTCGTGCTCTTTAACTTACACTTTGTGGCTCACAATAGGTCTAGTAGTAAACATTTCCAACCATCCTGCACCCTCGTGTTTCATAAAGCCAACGAAAATCAAATCTTCACGACAAGAAGGGAATTAGCCTGAAGCAAATAATGAGGTCAGATAGTTTGCAGAATTATAGCACTGGGAGAAGACTTTTTGATTAGAGTGCAGTACTGGCGCGTTATTTCTCTTTCCCGATTGCGGTAGAGAGTTTGTTGTCCGCCAGGGTGGCTCAACAGAGCTTTGTCACAGCGTGTACATGGTTTCACCCGTCTTTGCTAATCTACTGGGTGATACTACCTGTCCAGCTACCATGATCTAGGAACAGGAAGCAAAGAACCGCGTGTTCATGGCCCTATCCCTCATAAAAGGGTCGGGACTTAATCGAAATGCACGAGAATCTTGATTATTTATCAAATTTCTCTACGTCAAAACAATCTAACTATACATCTCTGATACCCAAACTTCGTGCCTTTATCTCCACCTCTGCCCACAGGTTTGGATCACTAGTGTATTCGCGGTAATAGCTACAGAGCCCTCGACCGTAGAAACTTGATGATAATGCCCGCAGCGCATTTTGGATATACCGATCCCGAGCTATTTCACTTGCGAGCAAGACGCCATGGACATCAGCATCATGCCTGCTTGGCTTAGAGACGTCGTACTGGAGCCCGGCCTCGGATGCCAATAAGTACGGAATGTCAGAATCGGCGAACCATTGCATGGCTATCTCGCACACCGCGACTTCGTAATATTCCATATCTGGGGTTTTTCCAATTTTGTACAAATAAGGACTGGTGACGAAAATCGTTTGTTTTTGGTCAAAATCTGGAATAAGGACGAAACATCGAGTCCAAGCCTCATTATCTAATGGTCGTTCAAGGTGAATAGATTGAGATGTCTGAATAAGCGTTAGTCCATTGCTTAGTACCCATAAAAGGTAAATTACCATTTCAGTTGTCTGTGATTCATGAATGATCTCTTGCTGGAAAGTCGTGCTGCTCCTACGGCTCAATCGCAACATCGCGGTAGTGAAGCTGCACCAACGATTTCCTGGTCTCAACTATGACCACAATCTTAAGCACACGAGGTGTTGTAAGATACACAAAGAATAAGTCGACTAGACGATCATCACCGAGCTGTTTTCCTTTCCGTTGGCCGTGGTGAAGTAGTTATGTACCTGGAGGTTCTGGTAATACCGCGAGCGGGAACGGAATTACTGAGACGGAAATGTGAGACGGAAATGTTTACAAATGTTCAGCAGTCCATGCTTCACGGAAGAAGTGAAAATTGTTCGTATATGCGACGAGGGGCATAGCAATATATGAAGTGCAATATGGGTAGTAAGCACGCCTCGCGCCAGCTCTACAACAATTACGCGCCTGAGTTTTCGGCTTTCTCGGTACGTTCAGATAGAGCATGGGCGGTGGGGAAAGACGTGTATCGCTTGCACATCATGCAAGTATTGTCAAATTTTTGCTACTATCAGCAGGTAGATCAAGCTAGATTTGTCACGAATGGAAAAGGCCGCGCTGAAAATCATAATAGCTGCAAGGTAAATGCCGGGCCGTTGCAGCAAACCTGGACCCCTGGGCATTTTGATAGTACGTTGGACAAAGATAAGCATTGTTTGGGCCCAATCGGGATGTCAGTATGACTGACATCCACATTCGGCATAGCTCCGACAGTGTAAAGAAAAGGTCTTCCGGAGGCGACATTGCCTGCCACCTAGCAAATCAGAGGCTCTTATGACGCCTGTCCTGCCTCTAGGCTCTTAGGAATCTAAAGGCGGGCTTTCTTAGGCCTTGGATGGAAGTTGAATTGCTTCTCGCCTAGAATTGCTGCACCGGGCATCACATTTGGTTTGCATCAGCTCAGCTCTACCAAACAGCAAGCCATCATCTGGACGTGTTTTGGATGAATTCAAAGCATTACATACACTTCTACTGCTACGAATAAATTCGAGACCACACTTTCATTCGTCTAAAACTGTCGTATCCCGGGGAAACGGCCTAGTGTGCGACTCATTATCTCGAACAGGCAAGCCACCTTTGTTGCTTGCATCATTTCTATGTTCTCTGATTTAGACCATCAGGAGCGAATCAGACGCCGCCTGGGCTTTCTATATCGCTTGAATACGACCTTGAGTGTCTTTTCATTACAAGTTGAACGCAACAACCTTTATCATTGATTGAAACTGCATCTAAATCGACCTCGCAAGCCTCTGCCGTGGCGGGCTGCAGCCGATTCCAACATCGTGTCATATCGCCGAGAATCGTCCTCTCTTCAGTGGCTGCGCCGCATGCGTGCGCTGGGATATATGATACGCGTCACAGCAACGATGCATGTTGCTGTGGCCACTGATTCAGTGCACTGGGGCTGACCAGGATCTCCGACCAGTTGGCGGACAAAAAATGTCGCATGAGTTGAACGTTCCCAAAGCTATACCGAATGCGGATGTCAGTCAGACTGACATCCAAATTTGGCCAGAATAATGTTTGTGAAGTGCATCTGTCTCCACCACCCTTGCCCATGAGCCCAGCTTGGACTGGCTTGGCAGATTGGGGGCGCGACCAGAGCGCCGCCAGGATTTGAGCAAACATTCCTGACGAAGGGACAGTACTGCTATGTACAATAAGTCTAATTCTCAAACAGCAGCAATGTTGGGTTGCTTCGGTACACGAACCATGACTTTCTCGCAAGCATTCTTTTGAAATCTACACAAAAGGGTTTCGAATATAGCGGATTTCAAGTAAAACCGTGAAGGTGATGCTATTGACCTATCTTTCATGTTATTAGATACTGTACAGAATTGAGTACTCTGAAGCAGTCGTAACATGGAACCTCTATACGCCATCGGTAGTGTTTTGCAATTGTTTCTGTACGTTTTCTGGCCATCCTGAACTGATAAGCTGCGGTGGTCAAGTTGCCGTCTCTGCACATCTGAAATAGAAGATCTACCAGCTCGTGCTAAACGCCTTGAGTTGCTATGGAATCAGCGATGAATCGATTGACTATCACTACCTGCTGCTCGCACACCTGAGAGCCAAAGCCTCATACAAGCAGGGATGCCTCGGGGATTTCCTTTGTCGCCGGGATCTAGTTGCACAATTTTGGCTGCAGCATTGTCGAGAGATCCCTCTACACTGTCGTGCGAAAGAGCCACGATTACATGCTGCAAACGCACGGCGATGTAGACCAGCCTAATGGATGGATTGTCGTTTCCATTCCAATTAATGAGATCATTATAGCACTAGTTTTCCAGATGTATCAGGGTAATCATGTGATGTAATCTCTTTCATTCTCCATTTATTGAGGGATACAGAAAAGACTAGCTTGTTGTATTATCCATGAGTTGTGGCTTTGAAGCCAAGCCTGTCAAGATCTTGCGTTTCGCGGCTTTAGTCATGATGGTGCCCTTCGTGATATCGTGTAGGATCATAAGTCGTAGATGTTTCTTCAAAGACATCATTATTTTCGTGTTCAAGGCAGAACAAGTTCCGCGTCGTTCATCGTATCCGAGTATCTTCCGTACATTATTCTGCATTTCGTCATTTGCCTCTTCGCGCAATCTCACTTCCAACCGAGTTACAGTGTCATGATCTGTCGTTCTCTCAGTTTTTCGGGTGTTTTCGATCGTCTCGAGCGATTTCGTATTCGACTGGAGCTGTCTGAAGATAGTAACATTCATCGGAGTGGTGTTTTGGCCGGTGCCATCACATTTTGCCTGCCTAGCTCGTATCATTACGTTCTCTATCATCATGCAAGTTATGCTCAGAGAAAGTAATAAGGGCAGAACTACGAAGTATTAGTTGATTTCGAAAGAACGGATTATGGGCAAATACTCGTATAGAAGGCTGTTGGCTTCAGTTTGTGTTATTGAAGATGCTAAGTCGCGAAGACAGTCTTTCGACCCTATACATGAACGAAACAAGAATGTACTTAAGTGGGATAAAGATTGGGACGGGCAAGACATGTAATGTCGTCAATTCTAGAGTAGGGAAGTGAGCTAGGCTTTCTAGTTGCCACGCACACGTATTATTATTGACGTGTCTTAGAGACATCGAGCATGTTCGACTATAATGTGCTTATCAGCATGCAAGTAAAGGAGTGGATCGAGCACAACTCAAACCTTTGAGTACATTTAGCCCAATTAGGATGTCAGTCTACCTGACATACCAATTCGGCATAGCTTCGAGGAAGGTCTAGCGATGTGGTCCCTCTAGTTGTGATCCCAGTCGAATCCATCATGTCTGATGCATAAGATAATCCTAATGTCTATTTACAATTCAATGATCTGCGGGAAGATACCAGCGATATCGCATCGCTAGGGCTAACGGACTTACTCGTGCCTCAAAATACCTGATAGGGTGATCATGGACCACGAAGTAGTTAACCTTGATAACAGTTAATGACTGGATCCGAATTAGCTACCGGCAGTCCTGTGGCAATATTCCCGGGTTTGGTTTTACGGAACCATGTGTACATCCCATGAATGTTCACATCTGGACTATGTGCGATTACATCTTGAAGTCACAGCAACGATGGACTGCTGTGACTATTGAAGTATAGGAATAACAATTTGGCATACAAATTTAAAGAACCCAGCCACTATCTTATGCACCAGCTGCTGGACGGGCCCGATCAGGGGTTCCGAGTGACCGGCGGAAGGACAATACGCATTTGTTAAACCCTCCTTACAGGCTATTCCGGATCAGGATGTCAGTCACACTGACATCCGAATTAAGCCAAGACAAGGATTGCGTCTCTTCGGGCTGTTGACTCAGTATCACATTGTACGAGCGCCGCCGCGCCTGAGCATCCTTGTAAGCGAGAGCCATGAATGACCGCCTTCAGCTCTAGACCCGGATGGCTCGCTACTCGTCATCACCCGACAAAGATCCTAGCAATCGGGAATTGTTTGGACAAGAGCTCGCGTTGAACAAATATCATAAGCTACGTGTACCCATTCTCCCATGTGTCATTACGAACCACGCGGTTTCAGTTCACGACTCCTCCACATTGCTCTAAGCATGCCCGTCAGTGGTGTCCTTCCGCCCAATCCCCGCCAACATCAATTCCAACCTCATAAACATAAGACTTTGGCGCTTAGCGACGCACATTCTCAGCCGCGCGATGACTTTGTGACTGCCTTCCGGCGAATCGCCTACTATACAGTAGTGCTCTACAGACTCCTTCGTTGGTGTTGGCCCGGCAGAGACCAGAAGCCCACTAGAGTCGTATTGGCCGGTCCAGAGGGCTGTGGAAAGTCCAGTCTCATTCAGAGGTACCATCGCGAAGAATACTCCGACGTATGTTGAACCTCGGTCGTGTCATAATGGAGCTAAGCATAATTCCAGTCTCCCTTAACTATACTCGACTCCACCAGAATTGAGGTCGGACCATGCAAGATCGAAGTTGACGACACGGGCGATTGGAACACATACGCACAGATAGTCGATGACTGCTTTAAGGTTGCAGATGTATGCATTATAACGTACCGCGACGACGACTCATTTGCATCAATCAGGACCTGGAGTCCACCACGTCTCGATCGGAACGTACCAATAGTCTTGGTTGCGCCCAAAAAGGTGGGAACAAAGTCAGTGGGGAGAACAGAAGCTTTCAAACTTGCGGAGGAACGTGGTTGGTTGTTTTGGCCTGAGGAATTGTTTGGCAACCCTTTCCGGGCTGCACTTTTATGGCATGCGATGTTCACCCACACAGACTCAAGCTAATCGCAGAGCTACTTTTTCGCGATACGGCCGAATGATATACTGCTACATGAGGATATTTGTGTAACGCATCGGAGGGCCCATCATTAGAAAAAGAGCACTAGACGAGCGGGTTGCATAAGCAAAGCCGCTTGGGGAAGCCATCTGCACCAACTCGTGCTTCTGGCCATGCAATATGGATACCGGTGGCACGTGAACGTGTCTTTCCGGTATACCAGAATGATGATGGAATGCTTTCATTCGCGTGACATGTTTCAACAATGCTTTCGTAGATACCAATATTTGTCCGAGGGGCTGCTTTTGATCAACCGTTTGGTGGGTCGATGTCCCCAAGAGTTCTTGTTGTCAGGGTAGTGAATTGATAGGCAAACACCCGCAGAACGAAGATATGATGTCCACTGGCTTGGGCCACATGAAAGCTAACAACACCGGCAATCGATTTCGCAAGTGTCAACTTTTTGAACACAACACTGCCAGGTCACGGTTTCCTATTAGGACGATCAGTGGTGTTTTGCGCTACGTTAAGGATCTTGCCATGCTCGAGTTTTGTATTTTGGTGCTAGTTCTAGTTAATGCTGCTTTCATCGTTGGCAGAAACGGTATCATTTCGTGACTTCTAGACGCTGGTACTGGGCGGAAACGAAGTCAAATGCCGGGGTTGAATGCTTTTAAGGATATAAGAACACCGCAATGCTATTGTCAGACGGTTGTTTAAGAACTCGGCAGAGGATAAGTAAAGCGGGAAAGCTTCGATGCTCATAGAGATCTCTGAAGAGCAGCCGCACCTTCGTGGAAGAATTCCATTGGCTGAAGCAACCACTGCATTGAGTTTGAATCGCTGCTGACTGGCTTGCAAGGTAATCTGTGGTATCTGTGACAATGTGGCTGCCGCAGGTTATACACAGTGATTGAGAGAATTTGCACATCAGGCTCATCAAAATGATATTAGAAACTGCTCACTGCTGATCAGGTCCTGAATACGTGACTAGACTCCTTTCTATCCACGCTAGGTGTTGAAATCAATTGCACACTTCGTAATTTTGCACCATCACTATTTCCTGTCCAGTAAAGTCCATCTCAGAGAGATCGATCTCCTTTGTAACTCGAAGTGAACACGGCTTCATGGTATCCTGAAGGAATTCAGGCAAGCCCACCAAATCACCAATGCCGTGAGCTCCGTGGAGACCACGCGGAACGAGAAC
The DNA here is from genome assembly GCA_023078685.1 of Neopestalotiopsis rosae. Lineage (NCBI taxonomy): Eukaryota > Fungi > Ascomycota > Sordariomycetes > Amphisphaeriales > Sporocadaceae > Neopestalotiopsis > Neopestalotiopsis rosae. Next base: position 1,984,097 of record JALGAS010000001.1, read on the forward strand.
CAATTTAAAAGGTCGGTGAGTGTCGATATATGCTTGAGCGAGTCGAAGCGCATGCTTGAAACTAACAGATTCATCCTCTATGGAATGAAAAATGTATGCGGGACAGGTCTTTTGGTTTACATGTGTAGCAGCCGAGAACTTGGAAATTTGCTCTTTGGAGGGCTGTAGTCCTAGAAGATTCTCTCGAGATTCCTTGTGTGCGATGTCGTCTTCTTGGGACGTAACTGCATATGCCAGAACAATGAAATCCGCAAGAGAATTCAGTATGGATGCCATTAGGCCGCCGGCAGAAAATCCGCAGAGGCCTAAGCATGATCCTGGATGCCTCCTGCATATGGTCTGAATTGCTTCCATGACATCGCTGAAAGGACTGTCGAGCAATGGTCCAGGTTGGTCCTGAATGCAAGCATACCGAGAAAGGATATACGCATGGAATCCAAACTTATTAGCCAATCTTGCAGGCTCATAGCTGTCTTTGGTGGATCCTGTCTCTTTGTCTCCCCTGAACGCACCACCACGGAAGAAAAGGATAAAGACATTAGACTCGGAAGCTGCTTTGTAGAGTTGAAGGCGCTCTGATTCAAGGCCAAGTGAGCAGGCGAGATCGTTGTGTCTTTGCCGGATCAAATCATCGGATATATCGCTATCCTTGCACGCTTCACTATTTCGTAGCAAAGGTGCAACCGTTTCAAGGCTGACAAAATCATTGACGGGTGAACATCCAAGTTCCAAGAGCCCAATCAGAGCTTCTTTGGTCATGTGACGATCTGCTTCCAGCACTGGTGCTCGACTTTTGGAAAGGGGGTTGCCAGCTGGTCCTCCAGCATATACCAGCACGCGCCGTAAAACATCAAGCTGCAGAAGGCTTAAAGTCTTGATTTTAGGATTCGACAAGCTATTGTATAAAGTACCGGACAACCATTCATTCGTGAGCTTTCGCAGACGTTCTGCGTCAGGGTTGATGGCGAGTCCAAGCTGTATCAGGCATTGCAGGAATTGGGTTCGAGTTGTGTGACCCAGTCCCTTCAATTCTCAGATAAGTCACATCAAGACGAAAAGATAATATTTAGTGCTTACCTGGAGATCTCTAGCTAATTTTGTCGAGCGCGTGGTGGCTAGTAAGACCGCAGCTTCATCCTCAGTTCTGCCCGAAATTTGGGATGCCATCACGACTTTAGTGCTCAAAACACTTTGAGACGACGGTTTATTGGAGTTAAACTGATGGTATTTATCCCACACCTTGTACTCCATGATTTTGTTTGAATGCACTGACGGGATTTAAGTCCCCAATAAGGTGGCCAGATGTGTCAATATCCTTTTCAAGATATTTCAGGGATTTTTCGCTTTTTTTTTTTTTTCTTATTTAAATTTCCTAACGTGAACAGAAGAGAAACAATAGCGTGGCTCATTAAACGAAACGACTGAGATGATCCACTACACGACTACTCATATCCTGCCAGCTAACTGGCACATCCAGAGCATTATCAAATCAGCTCCCGCATGAGTGAAAAGTAGGGGTTGATTTTTTTTTTTCCGATTCCGGCAAGCAGGCTGGAAAGCGACAGACTGTACATATGAAATTCTCATGGTTTCCATTGAGATACATATCTGTGCGACACGCACTTGGCGACTGGCTTGGCGCATTTCGGTACATTCACCATGCAGGAGTCGGAAAAAGAACAACAGACTGTCACTCCAATGTTGTCCCTTTTTAAATCTCCGTATTTTCAATCTATGTCAGGATCCCACGTCTGGCATGTATGCTGACGTGCTGGCGCATACGATCATGCAGCCACCAGTGCAACTGCAGCAGCACTACGCTTGAGGTTCTTCCCGATTTCCTTCTCTGACCACCCTCTCATTTTCAGTTTCTTGAGCAGACGTTGGTCTGTTTGAAGCCAGGCTCGGCGCGGGACATTGTGCCGCTGAACAAGGACAGGATTTGTGCGTTTAGTCTCGGGATCAATGCTGAAATCAAGTAAAGATCTGCGCTTGTGAGCTGTACGCACATCTATAAGTTGACAGGCTCAACCACTGAAGGTGATACAACATCAAGAGAACTAGCGTCGATGTTTTTTATCACCCTGTTGTTCCAGAAGAAGTGTAAGCTGGCGTTTCGAGCGACCAAGGAGCACGGTCGGGGTATTGCTTGGTGCCGTAGGCGTCAACGTTGTCGTTGATTCGGACCTACGAGGTCTCGTTTCCGCAAGGTCATCTTGCATGGAACTTGCAAATCTCGCCGTGGCACCATTGTCATCGCACTCGATGATGGTGCCTTGAGCGGCGATATTCGAAGTCGTCACTGAGCTTGTAGATATTAAGCCCTGAAACGGCCCTGCTTTACGAGGTTTAATGTCCCGGGTCGGCGTTCTGAAAGCGTCACCGCTGGATTTCGATCGAACCATTGGCGAGGCGGTGGCTTCAGGCCGCACATGCTTTTCGGTGTTGCTGCTGGTGAGTTTGGGTTTTGGTTGAGGTGTCGTATGTTGTGAACTCCCGGTGGCCTCAACCGAGGCTTCCGTCTTCTTAGCCTCTTGCCTCGGCTTCGCAGCCTTTTTGTCCATACCCACCACATTGACCTCGAAACGCCAGGGAAATACAAGGTAGAAGCGGCTCTTGTGCGCATCGCAACCTTGGTATATTGCAAGCCCGATCTGAAGCGGGGCTTCGCAGCACTCGCGCAAGCGATTGGCCTGGCCCAGTCGTCTGGCTATGCGAACCCTCGAGATCCCAGCCTGGAAGGCCTGGGGCTTTCCGAAATGCAAATCGAATATCGCAAGAGAGCATGGGAAAACCTTCAGTCTTTGAAATACCATATTAGTTTCTATTGCAATCAGACACAAATGGTCCGTCCCGAGTTCAAAACAGAGGCCCTCACGAACTTATTTGATGCCGACATGCCGCTAGATCATCGCGCTGATCTTCCTCCCCCGCGGCCATTGACCCAGTCTACGCCAGTACTTTCTCTACACACTTCTCTACACACTTCTCTGGGAAAAACTCCAGGCATCATCTATATTTGCCCGTTCTCGGATGTTTCATGCCTTCTTTTACGGTGTTCAAAGGATCGAGCGAGGGTGCACCTAAGCAGGTGACGATCACCAAGCCTGACTACCTTACCGGTGACCAGGTGTTCCTCAAAATAAGCGCGTCTGGCTTATGCGGGACGGATCTACACTTCAGGACGATCGATATGGCCCTTGGACACGAAGGTGTTGGTGTTGTGGTGGCTCTCGGCCCTGAAGTGAAACTCTTGAGAAAGGGTGACTGCGTCGGCTGGGGATATGAACATGACTCCTGCGGCCACTGCAACCAATGCCTGTCGGGCCGGGAGAACTACTGTCCTGAACGCGCCGTATACGGCAGCGCCAACTTGGACCAGGGCTCTTTCGCGACTCATGCTGTCTGGCGTGAGGCTTTCCTGTTCAAGATTCCCAACGGTCTGAGCGACGAGGCTGCCGCGCCGATGCAGTGCGGCGGCGCCACCGTCTGGAACGCGCTGCAAGCTTATAATGCGCAGCCCTTCGAAAAAGTTGGTATTATAGGCATTGGAGGACTGGGACACCTGGCCATCCAATTTGCTGCTAAAATGGGATGCCACGTTGTCGCGCTCTCGGGCTCGGACCGCAAGAAGGACGAGGCTATCAAGCTTGGAGCTCATGAGTTCATTGCCGTCCAGAAGCAGGGCAAAATCCCCGTGTCAAAGCAATTGAATCGTCTTCTTGTCACCACCTCCGCTCAGCCCGACTGGGACTGTGCAGGGCTCCATTGATGTTTGACAGGACACGTAAGCTTGTTGTTCGGGCTTGCAGATACCGTTGCTCACGAATGCCCATCATTTTTTAACCCCTCCCATCTCTATCTGTGGCAATCTCGCCTGAGAGTTCGCTGTTAATGAGGATATTGGTGGAGTCTTTGCACCTCACTCTTCGTGCAGCGTAAGTTGCCTTACCGCAAAGCCACTGCTTTTTGCTTCAGTGTATTAATTTCGCCCTACCATGGGAGCCGTTACCGGTGAGAGATAGGAAGGAATTAAAGGAGCAAAAGCGTTGGAGAGAATCTTGAGCTCCAAGCGACGGCTACGAGAACCATGTGACAACAAGCTTCACACTAGGTTTTGTCCGAATACCAGAGGAAAGAATCGGGCTAAATCTGATAGCCAAGAAATGTGTCTGCTTATTGTGTACCAAGTAATCTGGCAACGCAATATCCTTATGACAGGTACTCACATTGTTTGATCGCGAGCATATCGCGATCATCGTCTCTATATTTCGATCCGTACCTTTCGATAAGATGGTTTTTCCGTCCCACAGTCAGCAAAATACAAGAGTCTCTATTACAATACAGTGTCTTCCAGCAAACAATTCCGCGAATCACCGCAATGAGAAGGTTTGCAAATGGATCTCGAGACATTGACCATCGACTTGGAGATAGCATTGATAATCATGTGCAAGGAGAATATTCCAATCGCTCATCTACTTGCCGGCAGGGATTGAAATCGCAAAAAGGAGAAAATCGCAGGAGGCGGGGTTATTCCCTGAAGACAGGGTCTCAGACCTTTAGAATCAATAAATCGTTCAGTAAGCATATTTTTTATTACGCCACATTACTGCGCTAACAGTTTCAATGAAATCTCTTCGTCACATTTTTATCGAAGAAGGTCTTTCGCCTCTAGGTCGACACTTCAAGGTGTCAAACCCCCCACACCCCCCCCCCCCCCAAAAAAAAAAAAAGAACCTTCGACGAGCATTTCTTCGATGGAAAGTATAGAACAAAATGACGCTTCATCTTGGTACGAGGAGAACGGCCGCTGCTACAGCATGTTCAAGGAAGGACTATACTGAATGCTCATAGATGATGTATATTGGCTCTATCATACCTTTTCAGCTAAATGATTAATATTGAGTTACTGAAAGAATTAGACAAATTAGATTTCTTCCACCAGTCAATGCCTCTGTTTTGATTATATATAGGCAAAGATGATGGCACCCGAGATGCAATTCTGTGAAGTGGAACTTGTAGCCATATCTTTGCGACTGTAATAAGGACACTAAAAGCAGGAACGCCTGGGCAGTTCCATGCCGTACATACATACAATCACGGAAGAGAAATCTTGTTGTCTGTAGGACAGAAAAGTATCCCACCACAAAACAGTAGCCTAGGACAGAATAGTAGCCCAGCACACAAGAGTAGCACTGGACAAAACAGGACAGAAGAGTATGCCATCTTCTATAGTATTTGGGCCAGCGACATTCAGCACTCGCCTCAAGTATTTCTTGAGCTTAAGTGTCTTGGGCGGCTGAAGTCCTTATGGATAGCAATCCCAAGCGGATCTGGCTGAGGCAACGCAATGTCAGCGCCGAATATGGATCGTCCGGGCTCAAGACTAGAGAAGAGAAACAGTGACAGGAAGGGGATTTTAGTCCCGTCTGTATCCCAATTGTCTTGTATTCGTAGAAATATCTATAAAATGACGGGATACTGTTCAAGAGAACATCTGTTTTAAGCGACTAAAGACAACTTGCAGATCAAGACTTTGGTGCATTTCGAGTGAGCCACGCCTCAATGATGTCGGTCCATTCGGGCATGTCGGTTTCCGGCCGTTGCTTTTGGGGACCAACCCAATTCTGCTCTTCATCGCCCCAAAAGTAGATGTTGTAGTCGGTGGTCAGCGTACTTGCGAACGGCTGAGAACCTGCATTGATTGAGGCATCGCAGAAGTCTCGTAGCTGGTCCTCCGTCGGATGGGGGACAGATTGCGCTGACAACGTTAGCTCCAATTCAGTCATAGCGAGGCATTTCCTACCTTTTTGCACAAATTTGAGAAGTGTCTTTTGCATTGGATCCAAATCCTCCGAAGGTTTGTCTTTTACGAAGCTTTCGAAAAGCGATTGTCCATTATACACGAGCATGAAGCCGACAGACTGGGCTGCCACTTCCCATGCCGCGGCATCTGCGTCCGTTGGCTTGCTGATTGGCATCGTGAGGGGTTTCGCTCTGTGGGTCAAGTGAAATGCACGGGCATTGTAGTACGATAGCCTTTGACAAAGAGTCAGGCGTGCGCCAGGCACCTTGATATATATAGACCTAGTGGAAAGGGAGTCATTAATGGCTCTCGCTTACAAGGATGCTCGGGCGCGGCGGCGCTCGTCGAGTGCGATACGTGAGTCAAACAGCCAGAACAGACGCGATCCTTGTCTTGGCTCAATTCGGATGTCAGTCTGACTGACATCCTGATTCGGTATAGCCTGTGATGAGGGTCCAACGGATGCGTATTGTACCTTCCGCCGGCCACTCGCAAGTCGCAACCTCTCATCGTACCCACTTCACAGTAAAGAACGAACATTATTCTGGCCGAATTTGGATGTCGATCTGACTGACATCCATAATCGGCATAGCTTCGAGGAACGTTAAGCGGACGCGACATTGTCTTTCTGCCAACCAGTCAGAGACCCTGGCCAGCCCCAGTGCACTAAGCCAGTGGCATGCCAATTTGAAACAACCAGAATATTTCACCCATGTTCAGCGAGATAGCCACTGCACTTGTTCAGGATCTCGGTCGCCTGGCGAGAGACTGTTGCGTCCACAGAATCTGACACGCCTTCAATCGAAGTGATGGCAAACTCGCAACGCATCCTTCTTGCAGGAGGGGAATTACCTCTCCTTTGCATTTGGCTTGGCCAACCTCGATGCGCCCAATCTGGATGTCAGTCAAACTGACATACAAAATCGGCATAGCCTTCATTAGCCTGTGACATCACTGCTTGCCAAGAGACGAAGAATGGAGAGGCTTTGAAAAAGACCTATCGGAACACGATATACCTACCGCAATCGTATCCAAATGCATTTCCGTGTCCAATCGAAATCGAAAATTACATCACCTTTCAGTTCTATCCTTAAGTACGTCAACAGATGGACCTTCCGATTGGTCAACTGGGAATGCCACAGTCGACAAAATGCTTCTTGCGAGACGGTAGAGGCATCTTCGAGACAGTTTGTATGTACAGCATGTTCAAGGGATGATTTTTGAGGTAGCTCTTCGTGATCTCTGAGAATTGTGCCCAGATTCGAGAGTAGCGATGAAACACTTATCGTGGCGCAGAATACGACTAATCGTCCTGAAAGGGAACTAGCACCTGCCAGTGATGTGATCAAAAAGTTTACACTTGCCAGATTGATTGCAGGTATTCTTAGCTCAGATGTGGCCCAAACCAGAGGACATCATATCTTCGATCTGCTAGTATTTGCCTATCAATTCACTACGCTGACAAAAAGAACTATTGCAGACATCAACCCACCCAAACGGTTGATCAAGAGCAGCGCTTCGGACAAATATTGGCATCTACGAAAGCATTCTTGGAACATGTCACGCGAGTGAGAGCATTCCATCATCGTTTTGGTATGCCGGAGAGACACGTTCACGTGCCACCGGTATCCATATTGCATGGCCAGAAGCACGAGTTGGTGCAGATGGCTTCCCCAAGCGGCTTTGCTTATGCAACCCGCTCGTCTAGTGCTCTCTTTCTAATGATGAGCCCTCCGATACGTTACACAACTATCCTCATGTAGCAGTATATCATTCGGTCGTATCGCGAAAAAGAAGCTCTGCAATCAGCTTGAGTCTATGTGGGTAAACATCACATGCCATAAAAGTGCAGCCCAGAAAGGGTTGCCAAACAGTTCCTCAGGCCGAAGCGACCAACCACGCTCCTCTGCAAGTTTTGAAGCCTCTATTTTCCCCACTGACTGTGTTTCCGCCTCTTTGATCGCAACCAAGATTATCGGTACATTCCGATCGAGGCGACGTTTTCCCGCTAATACTACCGGATACTCTTCTGTATTGGAGTACTCTTCTGTGTTGGATTACTTCTCTGCGTTGGACTATCCTTCTGTCATACAGACAACAAAGGTTCTCTTCCGGAATTGTGTGTGTGTCGTTCGTGCCCCGAGACAAGATGAGAGAAATACTACACATGACGATTGACAACAGTATCCTGCCACAGAACAGTAACCAACACAGAACAGCATCCCATCGGCTACCGTGTTAATTTTTCCTTTTTCTTTCTTTTTTTTTTCTGATTCTTTCCTTCATCAAATAAAAATAAAAATAAAACCAAAACAAAATAAAACCTTGCAAGGGACAGATGCATATTTTTCCAAGCAAAGGCGCTACTCCATCGTAGCCGAATACGGTCATCAGACCGCATCGATCAGATCAAAGCCTTGTTGTTGTTGCCACACTTACAGTCCAGGGTCAAAGAGAGAGGCATCGTAAACTCTGCGACGAAGGAGCATGATAACGATTAGACACTTGCAGATGGATAGCTGCCATCACAATTACAGAACAGTATCCTGGCACAGAAGAGTATCCATCACAGAAGTATATCCCACCACAGAAATATATCTAACCACTGAAGTATATCCCACCACAGAAGAGTAGCCTAGATAAACAGGACAGAATCCTACGTCGAGATTGTACCACTCTGATTCACCATCATGTTCTGTTCAATCGTCGAATTTCGGAAGGATATCCGTTCTAAACTGTTGGAGGCGGAGTAGTTGTTGTCGAGATACTCTACTGTGTCGGGATCATATTCTGTGACAGGGCAATCTTCCATGATGGGCTACTCTTCTTCTGTATTGGAATACCTTTCTGTGCTGTGGTACTCTTCTATGTTCGGATACTCTTCTAGGATACTCTTCTGTGTTGCATACTCTTCTGTGTTGCATACTCTTCTGTGTTGCATACTCTTCTGTGTTGCATACTCTTCTGTGTTGCATACTCTTCTGTGTTGCATACTCTTCTGTGTTGCATACTCTTCTGTGTTGCATACTCTTCTGTGTTGCATACTCACGGGATTCAATACAAAAATCGAAGACAAACACAAACAAAGACGATAACAGGGCGTGATTCTAATATAGGCCTTTGAACCGCCCAACATCTACTACAGTATTTACTAACACTGTTCTTGGTGGAAGAGCGACGTCCAATAATGAAGCAGAAGCTGGTTGTATGCGCCCAGGTTCTCCTCAGCTTCCCACGTCGGGCAGCTGTACTCGGTCCACCTCACGGCGTAGAATAATCGGCCGTCATCAAACTCATAATGTCCAATTATGGCCTCAATATCGTACTCAAGATTGTTATTGGTGGTGGGGCGTTGGTGGATGTCTTGCCAGACCGACAGATTTGTACCTGTACGATGAACCCACAACAGTTCATCGCTTGAATGCCAGAACGGGTCTTGATTCCGAGCAACGATGCCATATAGAACCGTGTCGGGCAATTTGTATGTGCACAAAGCATGGGATACGACCACATGGTTTGACCAGGTAGCTCCGACTTTTTCGCCACGCTGTACCTTGTCGATTGTTGTCGAAGAAGCCATTTAGAATGCTTTTAAATTGAATGAAATATGGGAGAGAAGGCCTAAGATGCTCGAAAGAAATCGAAATCCGAGTATATGTGATAGGCTAAACAATACTCACAGTGCATTGTGTGTGGTATGTATGCAGTACATGTTTATATATGATTGAAACACGATGAGATTCCTCACCCAATACATTTCCCTGCCAATTGCCAAATATCGCTTCTCAGACATACAAAGATCACCTATGATTATGGATGCACGCGCAGGCGTCATTATCCGTTAATGGATTCTCTGGCAAACATGTGTATAAGTAATGTCAGAGTGAAGTGCACCATGAACAACCGTCTTCCTTGTCCATTTAGTAGTCACGAAAGATGATATATTCCTCACCTATCATGGAATATAACGACACAATAACTACGTCTGATGTTTCGTACTTTTCGACTATATTGAGCAACGGCAACAGTCCAGGTGTTGTCGTCGGATTACTCATAGGGCTGGTGATTGGGATCGCAGCCCTCGTGCTCCTGGTTGGCGCATGTTTGGTCCTTTACCTTCTTGATAAATTACGACCTCGCAGCGGCCCTAGGCGGCCCAGAACTGCGTCTTCTGATTCCCCGGATGAAAAAGCCCCGAGTGACACAGATTCAAATCATGGACAGTCAACGAGCGTCAACGAACCTAACGTGTTGCCATTTCAACAACCTACGATCATGGTCCATCCGCCATCTGAGGTCCACCCTGCGTTACAAAATCACCAGTCACAATCACATTATATGCCGGCAACTCATCAAGAGTCGACGAAATACTCCATATATCCTGCTCATCAAACCTCGGAAAACACGCAATCTTCGACTTTGCTGCAAGATCATACGCCGAGAAGGTGGGACGAGCCACCCGAGGTACCTCCCCGCAGTAGATCAGGATGATGAGTCCCGGTCAGAGCCTGACCATGTCTGACTATGGGATGTGTTTTAAGGAATAGTGCTCAACAAAGTTGAGCTGGAATGAAAATGACATTGAAGGTGTTTTGAAGTGCAAATCTAGAATCTTGGTGAGAGAAGTGGATGTGTTGTTAAAGTGGGACGCTCAGAGTATTTTTTATTTTCTAGTCTATTCATCTACACAGAAACCTGATTTTCTTGCATTCCCATTTTGGTTTTACCAGTATTTTTACACTGGTCCAAACGGTGTTGGATGCACAGCTGCGATTGCAGTGATTAGCCATTTGTATAGGTGGGCATTTTGCGTAAATTAATATGAAAGCCTAGAATATTTGTGAACAAACCATACAGTTGTAACTTACACCCTGGAGTATATATTGGCCAAGATTATATGAATGTTTTATTCAACTAATGCGATGACCAATAGGACCATTGATAAGTTCTCGCCTAGGAGATTGAAATCGTGGACAACTAGATCAGCCATTCCAGTCCGATTAACCATTAATTCGTGAACGATTTCAGAGGTCATAAGTCAGTGGGCTCCCTTTGATACTCCCCCAAAACTCAGGCAGCGATATTTGATGTATAGGAAACTCCGCAATTCATCTATCACGTACATGTCCTCTATTCTATCTACCGTGCAGTGCACAAAAGTCCACCCATACCGGACGACATACATAGATACGCTGAAATAAATGTTACAAGGTTGATAGCCTCGAAGTGTCACAGAACACGAGAACGGATCTATCTCTGCACACTACCTAATCTTTGAAGTCAATATATACACCGTCAAGAGACCAAAAGAATTGCATTGCTGACCTGATAAAAGTGCTAATGTAAGATAATCAGCAGATCAGAATAGATACAAAACCAAATTCAGTACTGCCCCCAACACTGAAACCATTTTCCCCATGGTCCTCTTAGAAGAAGAAGTCCCTCTCGATACGGATGTAGGTACAGGCGTAGTTAAGTGATACGTGAAGGAAGCATTTGAAGTTGACGTTGTCGAGGGGTTTGTCTGTACTAGACTCGACACTGGGACAAGAGTCTCATTGTGGAAGCCTTCGCCCGGCTTACTTAAATTCGACGCGGACTGGAATGAAATAGAGGGCTCGATAAGATCTCGAGACATGGATGTATGGGTAGAGCATGCAATCGTGGTGGTGTATACCCTGGTTTCCAGGAAGGTCCATGTTCTAGTCGCTAACTCAACGCGCGTTGCCATTGGACGTTATAGATATCTATCAGCCTGCGTGTATTGAGTTTCATAGCCTTTTTGAGGCTTTGTTCCGTTCGATGTCGATCTTATACATACAAAGTATGATTACAGAGCCCAATTACTCCTCTTACTGTTTTTTTTTTCGGCGCTTGGCGCACAACATCCGATTCTAGCCACCGGTTAGAAATGATGACCCTAATCACACCGATCCAAAAAGAGGTGTTTTTGGTGTTGATGTATACCACGTCTACTGTACACCATAACAGAAGGTTGAATTAATCTGCATCAGATGAGCGCCCCGTTTCCGTTTCTAGATCTTACATCGAACTGTTGCTTTGAAAGTGGCATCATCGCCCTATTCATAATGAATGCGCCCTATCCTCTTCCCAGAGTATACGAGTTACTCCGCACATATAATCACAGCTTTTGAGCACAGCTGGTTCCGCGAATCTCCTCTACAATTTGACTTGTAGTATCAATCAATGTGAGACGTTTGTCCTCTAGTTTCGCATTCCAATCAAGCACAACAAGCTGACCATGGGATAGCTCTTGTTGTCGAACAACTGCGAACTGCCAACATGGGCAATATAGGAACTGGCAATCGGGAGCATTCTCCAAAAATGCTTGGTCAATCTCTAGCAGAGATGCGCAAAGATCAGGGTATTACTGCCTCAACGGCGGGAAGAAGCTCTACTGCCATTAAGGCGTCTAGTGTATATCCCGGTTGGTGGGCATTGGAATGGGCTCTAGGCACAGGAAGTGAAGAACCGTATGCTCACGACCGTACCTCCCACAAAAGGTCGGGGCTCACTCGGAATGCACCAAAGTCTTGATCTGCAAGTTGTCTCTAGTCCTTTAAGACAGATGTTCTCTTGAACAGTATCTTACCATTTTACAGATATTTCTATGAATACAAGACAATTGGGATACGGACGGGATCAAAATCCCCTTCCTGTCACTGTTTCTCTTCTCTAGCCTTTCACCACGGACGATCCATATTCGGCGCTGACATTGCGGTCCCTCAGCCAGACCCACTTGGGATTGCTATCCATAAGTCCTTCAGCCGCCCAAAGACACTTAAGCGCAAGAAACACTTGGGGCGAGTGCTGAATGTGGCTGGCCGAAATACTATAGAAGCTGGTATACTCTTCTGTCCTGTTTGTCCAGTGCTACTCTTGTGTGCTGGGCTACTATTCTGTCCTAGTCTACTCTTTTGTGATGGGATACTCTTCTGTCCTACAGACAACAAGATTTCTCTTCCGTAATTGTATGTATGACATGGAACTCCCCAGGCGTCCCTGCTTTTAGTGTCCTTGTTACAGTTGCAAAAATATATGAGTTTGGCCGCCACGATGCTGTACCGACGCTGCCTTGGCCGCTTTACGCGATTGTGCTTCAGCGCTTATATTACTTTGCCCCTTTGTCCGATGGCACACCAAATCGTCCTCTGCATCTGCCCCGGTCGCTTTTCTGCGCCTAAAGCTCATAAGGAGTTGATTTTAGCATTCATCCAGTACGACCCACGGGCAGCAGGACGAAATGCGGCGACATAAAGGCTGAGTGAGTAAATAGACGTCTTGTGCAATACAGCCATGTGAATAAGGTCTGTCCTCTTTTTACACACTCTTTGTCTTTACCGCACGGACGCTGACAGGGATGACAGAAGCATATCTTGGTACCTTCTTGGTCAGCAGAGGTTACGAACCACTTCTGTATTTGTACCTGAGGGATGTCAGCAACAGTGGAGCACAGTATCTCCATATGCCAAAGCAAGGGTCTAATACTGTCTAGGTCCTTGGCAGGTATTTCATACGTCCTGCTGTAAAGTCTGGTCATAAATCAGACAGCAGCAGAACTTCGATGGCCTCGAATGGTTATATGTGCCGGAAAACAGCTCGAGGATGCAGTGCATGTTCTTTTTTTTCTCTTCTGTCACCTTCGAAATGCTAGTTTCACATCGACGAATTTGAGCAATGGCTACGTAAGAGTGAGTTGATAGATCTAGCCTTGTAGATTCGAGCATAGCAGTCTTTTCGTGGGCAATTGAAATCATATATACACGAGATTTAGTGATTGGTTCAAAGCTGGGAACAGTGCATATGAACATGTATGTAACTGAATATTCCAACTATACGTATATTTTACGACCTCTCCGCGACGATGCGCGTAGCGGAAAAGGCATACTTTTGGACATCTGGGGCGGGACCGATAGGAGGAGTGGACAAGGATGGCGTTGTGATACGCATCATTAAGTCGGGATGGCTGCTTAGGTACGTCTGCCCAATCACGGATAATCGTCTTGGGAATACATAAGAGGATATAGAGAAATAGGCAGCCTAGGGGATGTCGGTAGGTTCCAGAAACACATCCAGATGGAATTCAACTTCAAAATTGAAATAACGTTTCCAAAAGTGCAGATTCATCTCACAAAATACGAAGCAGGAAAGGATGTAAAAGAAGCAGCACCATAATCGATGGAGGAATTCTCGGGCGCGAAGTTAAGCCATCAGAAGATTCGTATAATAATGGACAGCTTCGGATTTGAGTCGCTACATATTCATATGCAAGTCGGTAACCCCTCGCATGCAATAAGTCAGCAAATACCATCATCGTGTCAGCGCCGGGAATGGGTACCATTCCAGTCCAGAAGGGCGGAAGCTGATTTTGTTGCAGACCATATGGCTATGATACCGTTTCACCCGTTGCAGCTGCCGTCACAGGATCCGGAATCATGTACTGGCCACCTTTCCAGATGTCCACCGGAAAGCCGCAGAAGAATGATGAAGGCCGAGTAGTGACAGAATCCGAGTTACCCTTTTCGTGTTTCTTGGAAACTTCCTCTCAAACCCGTCCAACCATGATACTTCCCAGGGGAACCCTGATGATGAATGTGCTCTCACACTAGCATCAGCAATCAAGACAGAGGTCAGTCGTGTATTCGAACGGAAATAAGTTGAGCCGATCGCTCGCGGAACTCATGTATAAATATGTCATCGCAGCATTTGTCTTCCATTGTCCTCTGTGCATGCACTTTGACCACTACACCAAATCTAGAAGCTGCAAGCACCGACCATGAATTCTTCCTACCAGAGCAGAAGGTATCAACCTGAGTATCTGCCACGTGGGAACCACCTGACGTTTGATGGCTATTATCTTCGTTGTACATCACCCGAAATGCAGTGCTTCAATACCGGTCAACGTACCAAGACTTTAAATACAATCGCGGTAGCGCACTTACTCATTCGCCAACAGTATTCATCGTGCATCTTAGAGGCGTAATCTGCGGCACGGGAGCGATGGAATGACGGTCACGGAGATGACTAGGTCTTGCCGTACTTAGCAAGCTTTCCTTATTCACGCGACACAATGTCACGTGATTACTTAAGGCTGTTCCGTTCTTAGTTCTTTGTTCTTGATCCTTCCACCGCGTTCTGGCCTGTACTTATCCACCCTTGGTCCTTGGGTGCAACACAGAGTGAATGTCTTGATGAATACACGAGAACAACAAAACCATGCGGCTGTTCGAGATGAAGTGTTGGGGGTACATTTGGTTGGACTACTAACGATTGAAATTTCTGTCTTCGGCGTGAGTCATACCCACTATGCCAGCATTATGCAAGATCTGAAGTCATCAGCAATGCACTGCAGAGCAACGAGCTTGCGCTCAAAGCTCTTAAGAATTCGCCTTTACTTGTCATTGCCTGTATGTTGCTCTTCATGTCCACAGCAGCGCTGGGTTATGTATGGTGGATCTGGAAACATAGCTACATCTGGATTATAAATCACATCGTTACGTGTGTACAACCAAGATCGGCTTCTTCTTGTTGTCTCACTTCTCTTATCTCTAAGCGCGGACGATCCATGTCCGGCGCTGACATTCATGTATCACAATCAGACCCACTTGGCACTGTAATCTGGTGCAAATTCTGGCCATATAGTCTCTCAGACCGTAGTAGAACTTGATGACTATCAATTATTTCACATTCTGGTAGGTATTTATAGTATGCAGCAAAATGCTTTTACATCCCCCTCGCGTAGCTTCAAAAATGATGCTTCGACGCACGCGAGTAAGGGGCAAGTCAAAGTGACTCAACAGGTCGAGGGTTATAATCCGAGCATACCAGTCTTTGGATACCGGTGATGCAATTGAGAGTCATATATATATGAGATTTACGGTAATGATATGGTCAAAGCTGGGGCACGTACAAACAGCTATGGATATACATCAAGCAGTCGCAAAGGATGAACACACAGTGCAGCATCGAGTGATCGAGTGGAGCTGCGCTCTGATATACAGGTAAGAAACCTGCCAACATTGTCAATAGAGCCACGTTAATTCTCCAAGTTGAAAAAAAAAAAAAAAAAAAAAAAAAAAAACCAAACAGGATCTTGCTGGCCTCGACTTAACTGTAGACCGACCTCAACTCGAACAATTTTGGAATGGCATAGGAAAAGGGGAGCTAATCGTTTTCACTAATCGCCTCAAAGCTCTTGCCGCAACTCAAATTGGTTCTACTAGATACCTTTGACAAATAATGGCATTCAAGATTGGCTCGTATAAATTTGAGACTTCACATTCAACTGGACTGTTCATACCGCTGCTTACAATGTCGATTTGACTGGAATGAGCTCATGAAGTGAAGTCATGGATAGCAATAAGATGTGAAAGACGACACAAAGAGTACCTGGACGGAATACGACCGGCTACCGACGAATCACCAACGCCAGACAGGGATCCCGAGTTCGAGAGGCTGCGAGATATGTCGCCGACGCCCGATCCGCCAGCGGCCTCTCGAAAGGACTAGAACGGAGTCTCGAAAGGACTAGAACGGAGAGGATCGGCTCTTCGCTTGGTACAACGGCTTATTGGGGCAGGAGAGCCTGACATATACGAGACATGTAGGCTTTCCTCGACCCCTTACCAAAAAAGTGAGACTTGTTTGCACTGCCTGCAAGTATGTGGCCACTTACTACCATAAGCGATGCGCTCGGAAGCCTCCCAAGCGGGCCCTGCCTGTGCGTGAAGGACATGAAATGTGGGCCTAAAACCCGCAAGCCGGGACCATGTGGGTCTAAGCTCCGGTTCTCCGGATGGAGGCCGGAATACTACAATGCTTGTCCCTTTGAGCTAGGTAAGAGTGGCAACAGCACCATGCAACAGCAACAGAGATTTCATCTGGATGATGCGGATCTTATGACCGTATGCCGCTGGGCTAGTCTAGTTTGCCCCAGCAGATAGGTATGGCAAATCACGTACAATTTGTCAAGTTCAAGTTTGTTTTTGATCGGCAAGAATGGCAAACGTGCCCAACATCAGCTCTAGAATTAGGTATCTCATACCATGGCATTATGTTTGAAAATGCCCTTGCTAGGACCTGGCCAGCTCCCAATGTCCTCGGTCTCCTACAAGATACGGCCCACTCAACTCAACTGCAGAGGTCTGCACTGGCTTAATCGATATTCCGCTACTTCCTTCAGAATGTATGGCCGTAGATCAAAATCAGTACAAAACCAAATTCAGTATTGCACTACACGCCAAAAACATTTTCACTATGCTCTCTTGGAAGAGGAAGTCCCTCTCAATGCGTATGACGGTATAGGCGTCGTTGAATGATACGTGAAGGAAGCATTGTAAGTTGATGTTGTCGAGGGGCTCATCTGTAATAGACTCGACATCGGGACAAGGGTCGCGTTGTGCGAACTTGCAGCCGTCGTTCCAAGAATTCCCAAATCTATTGACCACCCACTTCGTTCAACGATGTGCTGCTGTAAAGTCTTAGAATATGGTCCCTCACACCTACTCTATCTCATCGAAAGGATACCCTTCGACATCAGCTACCAACTCATCTTCCGCCTCCCGCTTCAACCTCTTTCTCATGCTGCATTGGTCTCCGGATATCCCTTGCAAAGCCTCCGGGCCTGTGTGGACGTGCGTCACAGAAAGACTTCTTGGACCAGGCGCATAGTTGTGGCCGCTATCATAGGGTGCCGATGTCTGGAAATGCGCTCCAAAGCTCCGGGGCATCGGCTTCTGTGGCCCGCTGAGCATGGCGTTTAGACGCTCGATCTCAAGTCCCTGACGTATTTCAGACTCGCGCAGGTCTTCGACTTCTTTGATTAGGCGTTCTTTGTCGTGTTGACGTTGTTGGTTCTCTTGCTGCAGACTACTTGTATATGTCTGCAATTGGTGCAAGGAGCGGGCAAACTCTTGAAGAGCGCTGTAGAAAACTGTGACGGGAAGCATAAGAAGAGGAGCGGGAGGCGCAGGGGTATGATTCGCCATGATTGAATCAAAATTTGTTCCCGTAGGTTCGAATAAAAACCTCGTACTTGATCAATGTCAAGATATCGAGTGGAACGGTCCATGAATTTATCTCTACTGCGAGATTTTGTTCTAGGGGTTACATACTTTGTAGTCTCGCAGTGTTGTGGACCAACGGAGACCCAAGTCTAGCTCCGATGATCCATCGTCGAAATTGGATGAAAGCAATTTTCTGACCCTTCCACACAATACCGTAGGAAGGATCGATATCGTAATAGCTAGTAAACCGACTTCCGTCTCGTGGGTTCGATGCTCCATAATTGAACAAACTAGGGACTCGGACTTATGACCCACAACCCCGCTGCTAGCTGATGACATCCATTTCCCGCCGTTTCTAATACGCTTTGGTAAGGCAACCGGGGGAGGACAAAATAATAGAAATAGAAAGAAACCTCAGACTCGTTGCTAGAGAAGTATGTGCAGACCGCCAAAGTATCACAATAATGATGTTAAGCAAATCTCGCGACTAGGTCCATGTAGCAATCACAGTACTAGACTGCATACTGTACAATCAGTCGATTGTACTTTCGGTATTTAATAACGAGCAACATATATTCAACTTGAGACAAACGTTACTTCACAGCGCTGTTTGCGAACGGCACATATATTGATTACCACCACATATCCGGTGTTCAAAACGAATCTACACCATCGACCAAGAGCACTCCAGGAGGTACCCAAGACTTCAATGCCTCTACGTCGCTTTCCCTTAAGGTTCCACCCTTCAATTCAAAACATTTCAATTCCCTTATAGCTCTCCATAGATCAGAATTCTCTTTGATTTGATCTATCACGTCTCGATTGAAGACTGGCTCGTTGTCAGATCGGGTCCATGATAAATGTTTAACCGTTTGTGGAATCCAATCAATCAGTTCAGCTCGATAAGTGCCACAGCAGTCGATGATGCAACTCTCCGGTTTATGGCGTGTGAGGCCCTCGATAGCCAATGCCTGTACTTGGGATGAAGATCCCAAGCTAGGATGAAGGCTGATGACCAATTCCGAGCGAGCATACCTGCAGACGGAAGATGCTCGAGCCTGTGCAATCGTCAGCTATATCCCCGGTCGTGTAGGACGAAAGTACGGGAGGTGAAGTATACTTGTACTGAATCGCAAGCATCCATTATAATCTTGGCGGTCCTCTAGTTTGACACTAATTTCGAGTCTGGTATTGGAACAAAGGATCGTTCATCTATTCGAAGAAACACAAAAATGTTATGTATAAGCAGTCTGAACCTTGAAGAAAGAGATCTTGACCCTACTTGAGGATCACGATAATAGAGTGAGAAATCAGGTTGTATAAATAATAGTTTCGCATGTAACCCTGCCCAAAGGATCCCACCAATGTGGGTTTTAACTCCGAGTCCGCTGCATGTGAAGGAATTCGGACTAGCTTCACAAGAATGCTCCACAAGATTGCTCCTGAAGGCTCCACGCGGGTGCTGCATAAACACTCAGTGCCTCAGTCTGAATCTGATTCATGATGAATTTAGCAGAATGCTTTCTTCATGGAGCTGCTCTCATCGACCCGCATGCAGCTTCATCTTCCGCTCTTCCAAAGTCCACAATGTTCAGCCTCTAGTGATCAAGTATTTTCTTTTCGTACTCTGGCTACAAACACCTCGTTTTAATCTGTAAGTCTCGTGTCTGGCCAAATCACAGCTTCTGCTAAAGACTCCGGTACAGAACTGGCATACCTGTCTGAGTTTCAGTACGAATACACTACATACTGTTTGACACGTTTTTCCACTCACGATCAACGATGTTTGAAAGGTTTTATCTTGTATCGCATTGGCTCCTAGCCCGGGACGGTGCCATGACTGGTTGCTGATGACTTCGTGAGACTTACTGAAGCTCTGTTCGTCAGGTTCGATTATATCTATTCCACTATCATGGTACGTTGTGTTCATTTCTCCATGTCCTCGTGGGCTGGGCGCAATATTTATGCTGTCTTTATCGCGCTTGGAATTGTTAGGACAGCCTGGGTTGCTGATTGGGCTGTCAATGTTGCCGTTGTAATTTTGGACATCTTCAAAGCTCCCCAGCGGACCGTCGCTGATATCTTTGGCATGTGGATCAAGAACATCGATACCACTAAACGCGAAGTTGTCTGAGTTGTAAGGAGCCGTGACGCGATTCTGATACCCGACATTGGGGTCGTGCAGGAACGTGATGGCGACTCGATCTCGATGGATTCCATCAAACGAAAGAAATGCAATATAAGTGCTTGACGTGTGTGGTTTTTGAGGCGCAGCCATTGTGATCCGTAGTTTCTCTGAGGAGGGGATTAGGAAAAAGTGCATAATTGAGTGAGATGGTTCAAAAAACCATAGCACCGGGACAAGATTATTTATACAATGCAGCACTGGCGCGTCATTTCTATTTCCTGATTGCGGAAAAGAGTATGCTGTCAGCCAGGGTAATTTGATAGATCCTTCTGTCACTAGAATCTATAATACCACCCGCCTTTAATGATTTATCGTAGTATCTGCCCAACTGCCGTGATTGTCCCCGAAACTATAATTCTCCAGTGGCGCGATAGGCCCTGAGATCGGAACTTGTTATTTAGGGTTGTGAGCGACAAATGACCGACTTCAATGAGGGAATGGGTCTTATCTCCTTTGCCCGTTGTGTACCGAGCTTGGAGACTGTAGACTTCGAGGTCTACACCCGGAGCGACGGAGCTTACGCCCACATTTCACCGGGTCCCGGGGTTTAGGTCCACAACTTAAGTTTTTCATTCACGGACGAGGTCCACTTTACGGGTTCCAGAGTGCACTCCTTCTTGCAGTGCGCAGCTACATATTGAGAAATGTTGCCACAGCTTGCACAGTTGAAAAAGGCAATTGAATAGTGCCGGCACTGTATATCCTTCCCAGGAAAAGGAGCAACGGAACAGAGACCTGACTGATAAATGTGGATCTTATAACCGCATCCCGCTGTACCACTTTCCATTAACTAAAGTTCTAGTCTACCAGCCTGCCGGCCCTGAGACAAAGGTATTGTTCATGGCTAACTATCATCAGAAGTATGCCCAAACCCCATCCATATTACAGAAAGCGCTTACATCAGGACGGCAAAGGGCATGGTAGATCATTGCCCCTAGAATCTTCTTTTCCTTTCACCATTTCCGAAGCCATACCGGTATCCGTGCCCGATGATTCTGGGACATATAGGGAGATGTATCAATTCTGGATTCAAATGTCCTAATTCATTGATAAACTCAAACGTATGCACACCATTTGACTTGATAAATAACCTGTCTCTTCCTCGTATGCTACAGCGACTCTTAGCAAAAAATTATACGATCATGCCAAACCAAACCGCAAACGCAACTAGTACCTCAGATTCTCCCTGGGCACGTCTTCACTCGTGAACCCTATTGCGTCAGACCTCGAAATCCACAGTCTTGGAGGATTCGCAACCGCTGCCATTTGATCCCTGAGCGGAGACGTAGTGCCCGAAAGCACTTTTTAAGCTTATGAAACTCGAAGAAGCTAAGCATAGTGCACCGGCGGCAATATTGATATAGAAGCATCGTCGAATTGTTCTCATGATGGCCTCCAGCACGCCTGTATATAACTCCGGGTGCTTCATCAAGAGAGCCGAGGTTTCTCCAGCAAGTAGCCCACGCAGATCCTGAGCGGGTATATCTTCGGGGAACATCAGAGACTGAAGAAGCTGGACCCCAACATTGTAGTATACGGCGCCGGCTATGGCTACACCAACAACAACGCCACTAGTCTGTGCCACTTTATGAAGAGCGATAATGTCTCTTCGCTGGTCACGAGAAATTTGACTGTCCATAGATACCAGAACCTTCGAGGACATGGTGAGTGTGCTTTGCCACATGAGTCCAACCCCAGCACCAATGATAGCTCCGTATCCCATGACAGAGTGGATCGAAGCATCAACTGCGATTCTCTGCTGAAGACTCGCGCCGATCGTCAGGAGAGCTGCTCCGATGACGACAAGCAGACGTTCGCAAGACATTGCCTTGACGAGATAAATGGATGCCGGCATGGCCACGACGAAGGCCCCGACAAATGGCAGCAAGTGCTTTGCAACGTCGAAGGCGTTATCTCGGTGTACAAGAGTGAAGTAGATTGGCGTATAGTACAAAGTGGTTCCGCATACGATCGAAGAAAGAAAGACGCACAATTCCGGAAAGAATACTCCAGAGTGACGGGCGACAATAATTGGAACTGCCCTGTCCTGTCGTTTTCCTCGACGAATCCACGTGAGTTGCAGAAGCGTGTAGGCGGTTAAGATTCCGGCCACGACATCAAGTAGAATCCACACCACGATCGTGGGAGCAGACTTCCAAGCCCATACAGGACCCGAGAATGTGCAACCTAGCCCAAAAAGGATGAAGAAGGTCATCCATGAGACAATCCCAATCCACTCCGATCTCTTGGGAGCTTCTTCTCGGTTGTACTGTTTATTCATTGAATTGTTGTTACTTTCTCTCTGCTGTTTGCAGGTCAGTAGAGACGCGTAACCGTGGATTAGACGCTCACCTGTTTCTCGGCTGTCGGTTCATCCGACCGCAGCGAATGACTCTCGTAGCCCATGAGGAGCAGTACTGCGGCAATCATGAGCACTGGGATGACGATGAAAAAAGCCTAGAATGAGTCAGCCATTTGGATATATGATTTGCTTCATGCGTTGTATACCCAGCGCCAGGCCGCGTGTTTGGCCTCAGCAAAGGCCCCACTGA
Organism: Neopestalotiopsis rosae; assembly: GCA_023078685.1. Taxonomy (NCBI): domain Eukaryota; kingdom Fungi; phylum Ascomycota; class Sordariomycetes; order Amphisphaeriales; family Sporocadaceae; genus Neopestalotiopsis; species Neopestalotiopsis rosae. The sequence goes on from JALGAS010000001.1 coordinate 2,006,669, forward strand.
CCAACGGGCCCACGAACAGGCCCAATGGGAAGAAAATGCCAATGAATCCCTGAACCTTGGTGAACTCGCTACGAGGGACCATTTGTACGTTTTCGAAGAGGGCGCTTTGACTTATTAGCGTTTGGTACCTAAGCATTAGAAGCCTTACATTTGATCAAAGATCACGGAGCCTATAGCCAGAATAACTCGGCCGAATATGATTGTCTCCATATTTGTGGCGAAACCTACGAATAGGGAACCAAGGATGCTGAACATTGCTCCAACAATGCCGAGCGTTTTCGGTTTGCAGACACTCGAAAGCTTCCTGACCACTGGGACAAATGCCACACCAGCCAGAGCATAGACTAGGTTCAGCCAAGGCAGCATCTGTATCTTGCCAAAAGCATTGAAGATAGGGACTTGGATGTTGGCAATGTTACTGGTATTATAGCCTGGCGGGATTTCTCAGTCATTGATCACATGAAATGCAAGACGCAGTTCATCGCCGAAAAAGGTAAGAAGAGTAAGAAGCGAGGTGTAGAGAATTAATTGTGTCTTCTCTTACCGTCGATCAAGGAAAACAACGCATTGCCACAAAACAGCAATGGCCCGACTTTTCTGATTGATTGGGACATGTTGCCGGAAATGATGTTTCAACTGGCTGTGCTGATTTGAAAATCAGAATGCACAGTTTTTGTGTTTCATGGGACTGTCACTTATATACACTTCTAGGTGTTATCGATTGACAACCCATAAGCAAGCGATTAGGCATCCATGCAAACATTCAAAGAAAGTGCACTAGTTATGGTCTCGACAGACAAGGTTTGTTTTGCAACCTTGATTGACAGCGTCTGACTCAAAGAAGGCGAATCAAAGCTCATCAATTGCTCTGTGCTTGAGCAAACATTCTGATGATCACAATGACGCCAGCACAGCGGAATGCGGTCATAAGACCCGTATCGGACAGATCAAACCCCTGTTGCTATTACCACTCTTACCGGATCACAGGGAGAGGCACTATGGACTCCACGGACTACGTCCGGGAAACCGGAGCTAAGGCCCACAATATCTACGGCTTGCGGACGTATGATCCACCCGCCAAGCAAACATGGCACAGGCAAGTCGAATAATTGACCAACCGAGTCAGATTGACAAGACGCCTCGACGTACTGTGCAGTAGCTCTTGGTTGTCAGTACCTGTGGGTAGGTAGGTAGCCGTAGAAGCCGGCTCCAGAGTGTTTCCCCTCCTGACCACCAACACATGTTTGTTCTTCTTCGATCTTCATGGGTGCATGACCATGACTACAAGGATGGCCGGAAGCAACTGGGGCTGTAACTGTACTATGTAGTCCTTGTCCAGTGCATGTCGACACCCCCATACCAGGCAACAAACACACAGGAGTTCCCTACACTCCACTCCCGCGTTCCATAGCTTGTTCAATACTCTGTAGGTATAGCCACTCTGTTAGCCCATAATAGCTATACCGGCTATGACTCCCAATTTGCACTGCCTCATGAACTGAATTTTGGCTCAACGTGATGATGCTATATTCCTTATGTGAATGCAAAAAATGAATTTTCCTGGAGGCCTGTGATACTGTGATTGTTTCCGCATTTTCCGTCTAGGAAGCCCCTGTCGGTACACGATTTTCACAAAACCTTATCCCTCGACGAGGGTATCCGGTCTATTGTTCTGAGAACCCGCTTGTCGCCATAATTTGGATTGCATGATACCACGTACAGCACAACGTGTCGTGATCGAAATCTGAGGCTTTCACTAGTTGGCTTGCACAGCCCACTCGAGATCATGTATACCCAGCGCAGCATCACCCTCTGCTTTCCGGAAGTTTGCGGCTCGCCTTTGAGGTCTGGCATGTGTTTTTCCACTTGGGGGCGGGGCAACTACATTCCCTACATGGCAGTGCCAGAAACAGCAGTATTTAAACCTACGGAATGGTCACCACAGCTATTCTTCTGTGTCCAGAAACATCTCGTCCTCCAACCTCTCGCTTCATCCATTGCAAAATATTCCAACATTCTGCTGCAACTATTTGATCATTTACACCAAGCGTTCCCGATCCATAATCATGCCTCACTTGAAAGAGATTCATGACCAGCTCTCTGAAATCGACCACGTCTTCGTCTGTATCGACCCAGTTGACCTCGACAACATCTGGCTATGCCTGTGGGCTCTGGTTCGTGTTCCAAACGCTAAGATCCACATTGTCCTGTCTCCCCGCGTACTCGACCTGCGAGTGCCGAGCTTTGGCGACCAATTTGGGGAGCTCTTCAGAAAGGTTGGCGCGCACTACATGCTCGACGTTCTCGAGAAGGACGCAGAAGATATCTACGAGCAATTGGGCGATGAGAGCCTTCAAGCTTATTTTGCTCGGGACTCGACGTTCCAAGACGACCCGCACACCCGAGTACACATACCACTATACATGCGTGTATCGGCTCTCCGCATTCTGGCGAAGATTTGTTCCAAAGGGCATCCCATGTCGCGTATCGACATGTCTTGGGACGAGCGCTCCATGGACACTATTGTGCCCGGCATCCGTCATCCGACCCACGTTTTAGACATGCTTTACGCATGTACTCAAGAAGAGAAACAGGAGGCGCTCAATGCCATGATGTTGCACGGTCTAGAGCGCGAGGAGGGGTTGGTGGCCGTCATGGAGAAGACAGGCAAGCGTTTGGCTGAAGAGCTCGGCTATCAGAAGATGGAAGACGTTCTTGGTCCTTTGAACGATGTAATCAAGGACTTTCAGGGTCAGACAGCTGCCGCCGCACGAACCCTTATCTTAGGTGGCGGTCCTTTTACCGAAATGAGGCGCCTGCTGACAGAGACGGCGCTGGTTCCTGTTGCTATCGTGGCTATGGCCCGCACCTGGTTTGCCGACGTCAATATATTTCCCAACAACTACAACGATCTGATGGACCTGGACGCTTCGATGGACACGGAAGATATCATCAGAGAAAAAGCCATCCCCACGTGGATCCTTCCGACAGAATGTGCAAAGGCCAAGGTGAAGGATAGGGAGGTTCTTCGTCCTTGCGCGCTAGACTTCTCCGATGACGACACCAAGCGCATTTTTCAGGAAGCTGGCGACATGGAATCGTACATGCAGGCACGATCCTTTGCTGAAGAGACCAAGACGCTGGCCAAGGTGCACATGTTCGACGTTCTGACCGTTGTCCCGCTATCCTACCCCTATGCTCTGGAAGATCGAAGCTGTGAGAGCTACCGGGGAGAAGTCGATGGAAAGCGGGTTATCAGGATCCGCGAAGTAGCCAACGGTCCTATCAATGTCTTTTATCCGGACGCAGAGAAGCTGGCGGCCTTGAAGGACGATGCGATGAAGGAGATCAGCTATGTGCTCTCGCCAGTCTCGTCCACGGCATGAAGTATATTGTGTGTCTGACTCAGTCTGGCAGAAAGTCTTGGACCTCGATCAGCATGTTCCTATCAAGTATTAGCAGAGTCGTGGGCCATCTAAATAGAATAGTGAATGGAGGGAAACTGAGTAGAAATCACAAGCGAAAGAAGTGGGTAGCTAGTTGTGCTCCGTTTTAGACTTATCAATTGACATTCAAATACTTCCCTGCTTTATGAAAACTGGAAGGAATTGTTAGGAGGGGAAGCAATCTATTCTGAGTAGGAACCAAGGGAAAAAAGCACCACAGTAATTGTTCTAGTCTCTCTTTTTGTCGGCATATCTACAAACTTGTAGAACTCTGCTTAAGGAACATCTGTTTTAAGATAGTAGAGACAACTTTCAGATCAAGACTTTGGTGCATTTCGATTGAGCCTCAAACTTTTGTGGGAGGACCGTCGTAAACACGCGGTTCCTCGCCTCCTGTGCCTAGAGCCCATTCTGCCCACCGACCGGGAATACACTGGACGCCTTGATGGAAGTAGAGCTTCTTCTAGCCGACGAGGCAGTCGTAACCTGGTGGTCATATATCCCTGCAAGCGATTGACTAGCTATCGCAATCAGCAGCTGGGCACATTGCAAGGGATGAACGAAGACCAATGCAGAACGAGAAAGGGGTTGAAGCGGAAGGCGGAAGATGAGTTGGTAGCTGCTGTCGAAGAGTATCCTTTCGATGAGATAAAGCAGGTGTGAGGGACCATATTATATAAATATAAAGCTATTGTAAGATTGTTCCAGCGTCGAGTAGCTACGAGCTACAACAGTATGCACTGTACCAGACACAATGCAATATCTGTCAGAGGTGCCGTTTTGAGCATTATAAGACGAAAGCGGCATCCTGGAAATAATTGTGTAGGATGATATTTTGTGTTCGTTCGAGCGGTTTCCGTACCTTGAATCGGAATCGGAAAGTGCTCACGATTCGAAATCGTAAAGTGGGGTCAAATGGATGAATACAGGGGGCCAGACTCTGACCAACCGCCCTTGTTCGTCCAAATTGGATTTCCCCTGCGAAAACAGGAGAGTAACTGGCTTTCCTGCTTTGGTATGCCAAACTGTCGGGACATGACCGTTTCAACGAAAAAGAATCCTTGAGCCACATACAAATCTTCGGCTCACAGACCTTGTGTCACGAGTCGAGGTCTTCAGTTACGAGCGGAATCCGCTTTTGAGGTTCCAGAAAGCTTGCTGGAAGGTACTGATTACATTTAGGATGCTGCAATATATAGCATACATAAAAGCATCCAGGGTAGTTGTTCTCAACCACAACGATTCAACCAAACCCTATAATCTACTGTAACACTTGATCAGACAAGAGACGTTTCTTTTTTTCCTCCTTCTTCTCTTCTTCTTACGTTTTACAGCCCGCCGTCTATGTTCATATTGTGTCACACGTGGTATGTGACAGGAAGCTATGACAACAAAGCAGAGCAATATAGAAAGGAGACGATGGCGGGACAAGTGCAGAGCGGCACTAGCAGCGCATATTGGCACGTTCCTAATCTCACTGATCTAGCGTAACACGCTGACAAGGTATAGAGCAAGAGACAGGCATTCCGGTGTCGGGAGCGGACGTTCGCCTGATCGCGTCGCCAAGGGATCCGTACACATGGAAGTGGCTCCCCGAAGCTGAAGAGATCTTTACCAAACAACTCAGCGAGCATTCTGTCGGGATCTATCGGAGAATTTTCGAAGGTATAGGACAAACGTTTGAAGCAATACCAAGGGTTGGCGAAAGCGAAAAACTACTTTCAAGTGTAAGTGCCATCGCTACGATGATAAAGTACTATGCTAAGCTGTATGAACCCAGGAGCCAAACAAGACGAGTGTGATAGCACAGATCGAGATCCTAGAGCAGAAGATCTCTTCTTTGGAACGTACAAGACAAGATCAGGAGGCTGATATACTTGCCAAGGAGGAAAGAAATCATGTATTGGCATCAGAATTGAGGGTGATGAAGGATAGATACACAGCTTCTCAGCAGGAGACTCAGTCGTGGAAAAAGAAGGCACAAGATGCAGAACAAGCACTAAGCATCTATTCAGATGGAATCGCAAAGATGTTTGGTATCTTGCAAAGTCTTCAGGATTGCGATGTAATCAGTCGACGGGGAAAGATGAGCACCTGACTGGCACAAAATGCCAACGACTGTATGTGATTGCGGAGAATTGTCGAATGTTCAAGGATACTGCGTAGAGGTTTCGTTGATTCTTCATATCGTTTGGCCCAGAGAGTATGCAATGTTACGAGTCTGTATGAGAAAGCCGATTCGCATTCCACAAGATCATTCGGGCTGAAAATCAAGTTCCTTTAATACAATATCATTCGCTATGTATGGTTGAGCGTGCTTTCGGATCTCATCACGAAGCTGCCCAGATCCCGACACTGGTTCGTAGTTGGTGAGCTCACTTTTCACACATGACTCGATCAGCAGATTATCAAGACTAATCAATGCGCTCTTATGTTCTTCCTCGTTTTGGTCCTCGTCCCACAATTCTATAGCACTGTTATCCGCAGCATAGTACTAAATTACCCATGTTCCAGCGCCACCAAGTCCACTTCAAGTCAGACCGCCCCTTTATCGACTCGAACTCAAAGATGATCGTTGGTCACCAAATGAGCGGGATCGAAACGAAGTTGGAAGAAGGAAACAGGGCTTCAAAGGAGTGCTTTGCGTCTAGTACCCCGTTAATGCCTCTCAGCTTGTCTTGTGCTTGTTTCCCACGCATAAAGAGTCTAGATGATTCTGTCCACTTCCCAGCGCTTACTGGCGCTATTTATATGCTCAATAGACTTGTCTATTGTTTCCAACAGCTCGCCGACGTGATAACGCAGCACTGAAAGCATCGGCAACGCTTGATCATTGAGCTCTCGGAAATATGCCGCCTCCTGTCGCAGTCTGCCGTTTTCGCGAACGAGCTCTAGTAGACGTTGTTCGGTACTTATAGGTGATTTAGTCGACTGTATGTGATCGATTGATGTATCAAAAGCAGTTGTTACTCCTCCAAGGCTGCAGATCTCGATGTCTGACGTGGTAGGATGTACGGGTGAGCGACGTGTTTCGAAAGGATTGTCAGTGCTCATTATATTCTCGCAGTTCGTACATGTCAGTTTCTGCTTCACTGCGTGATGGCATGCCCGGAAAGATGGCCTGTTTATAGGGTCGAAAAATTTGGGTACGTTGGGCTAGAGCCTTTTGTGGCTGTTGTTGTGAGGGGTACGTCAGAAGGAAACTGGATATGCAGCATAGAGTGGGCTACTACTGTAGTGATCGTACTGCTTCAATGGTAGAAATGGACCAGGACACAAGATGCCTTAGGTGTCTCTGGCCCACTATTCATGACGGCCAAGATCCTTATCTTCATTTTAGGAGAGTAGTAAACACAGTTGCAAAAAGGGCCGACTGACGTAACCTGTATAATAATGCTGTCAAAGTCCGGAACTGGATTTACGACCCCTTGGAAAAACATGCAAGGAAGTGGCTGATTCTGGATCTCGACTTTCTACTAGGACTGATATATAGTACTGTACGTACATATGAAATTACACCTCAAGAGATCATTTGCGGAGACAGTACACTGCCACCAAATCAAAATGATCATCAGACCCCATATATCCATCGCACTATGGATGGTTTACACTATCACAATCACCATTTCCTTGTACTTCTCGTGGAAAGCACTGGATACAATTAGTAACCAGTTCAGCGGCATCTTTACCGTAGAGGTACAGTGAACCAACATGGCATTTACCCGCCTTCGCAAGCTGATGACAACTAGTTTCCTGGCCTTCTTCGTCGCACAGCCTCCATTGAGCATTTGAACATCGACAATCCAGGGGACGTCGTCCCAGAACTGACCTCTATTCTGACAGCAGCAGAACCTATAGCCACTCAAATCGCATCCCAAGGCGGGGAAGCCGCAACAAGCGTGATCGGCCAAGCTTCTGCTCTAGTGAACAGTGTAGTCGCCGCAGGAGAGAGTCTTGTTCACGCGGCAATCCCTCAAAACTTCTCTCTGGGCACCAAGGCCGCCTGCGTTGGGTACGGTGACAGCATGGACTGTTACACTTTACCTATCAACGAGTCCGGGTTATTGGCAACACTGCTAGTCGAACAGTCTGGATCCGAGCCGATTCTCCAAGTCCTTCAATTATTACCCTCCGTCCAGACGTTGATGATTGTCGGTAATGTCTTCATTTTTGTGTCATTGCTCGGGGTATGGAAACGAGTTCCTTTTGCACGAATCATTCTCTTGGGCTCAAGCGCAGTGAGCTTCTTGTTCTTTTCTATCTCTGCTGCCTTTATATGGTCTGCGATTGAAAGCTTTTCTAAAATCGCTTCGACTTTATCGGCAAGCTTTGATCGAGGGCCAATGTTCGACACTTCAATAATAGTCTTCGTGTGCAGTTTACTTAGCTTGGCATGCTGTATTCTACTATGGGTTTGGGACTGAAATTGTTACCATAAAAGTCGGTGTGATAAAGATCAGGCGAGAGCTCTGCAATTTCTTCATATGATTGCAGGATTTGGTGATAGAGAGGGGGTGCAAAGCAGGATCGGTCTGGCCATCGGTATATGTTCCCTCGAAGGTTCATGGCATTATTGACAAGCTATGAAAATCAATTTATTCTCGAAGTATATATGCCTTAGTTCATTTCAATGGATGTTTCCTCTGATTTAGGAGATGTATAGAAAATTAAGGTTCTACATAAGCTACCACAAGTTCTGGAACAGCTCGAGATTTCGCGTAGCCGGCAACATCCTGTCTGGCACGTATTGGCCCTGATCAAGTCCTGCAACATATGTTTTGAACAAGTTGGCTACTATCACAAAAGATCACTTGGCTAGAAATGGAGTTCTTTAACTCAATAGTCTATGTAGACTCTCGGCCAAAACACCCTCTGCCAAACGCAAAGCCTTGTGGCAATCCGGCTCGGTCAGCAACTGGCATCCGATCAGCACAAGCTCTTCCCACATGATCCTCTCAATGTCGTAACCGAAAGCTTTCATGAGACCTTCAGCGGGCCCCCAGAGCCGTTGCAAGCTTCCGGTAGCATTTTTCTCCAACAGAGGGCTCCCGTTCTGCAGCAGCAGCTCCACATCAAGCTTAACAATGTTGTTATGAATGAAGAATGGCTGGGCAATTATTTCCTCAGCTTCCTTGACCATGTTTCTGCTGGATCTATCCTCACCCTCGAGCCTCTTCACCTCATTCGAGTCCAATTCGAATCCTTTGCTGGATCTTGTCCCATGGGCATGAAACAGTTCCCAGTCTTCCCTCGGATCTGCCTGCTTCATGCCAGCTGATCGCCACGTCCCGTTCAGCCAACGCCCCATGACTGTCACACGGCTCTTGACATCGTAGAAAGGTGCTTTGACGACGAGCGCCGCGTGAAGGAATGTCTCCTTGTCGCCCTCGCCAGCGGCGCCTTGACTCAACATCGGGTAGTAGAGACGGGGGCCCAGAAAATTATAGTACAATGCAAGGAGCAGATCGCGCGCATGCCGCGACTTATCGTAGAGCATAATGCCGGACTCTGAGCTCCTTCTCTCGGCCAGCTGAGGTACCGGTACATCTGCGATCTCGTAGGCCAAATGGCTGACAGTGTTGGCCCAAAAGTCGGGCCAGACAACCATACCCGTAGACGTATATGGCTGAGACGCGAAGAGCAGATCCGGATTATGCGCCGGAAATGCGTCTGCGTCTAGGAAGAGTATCTCTTGGAAGGGGGAGAAGAGTATTGCAAAGACCTTGAGCTGGTATTTCTCTTGTTCAATAGAAGGGGGCGCGACATCGAAGAGCTCGGATAAGATGACGCACTGGGCGCCCATGGGTGGAAACAGCTCGTCGCAGACACGCTCGTCGTAGTCCCTAGGGGTATCGAGAAATACCACAACTGGCAACCTCGAGCCTGCTCGTCGCAGCATACGCAGAGAGAGTACGACCACTTTGAAATACTTCCCGCTTGCCGTCGTGACGACACCTCTAGTTCCCTGTTGGTATGGCAGAGTGGGCGCGAGCGTGTTGGTGATGTCGAGGTAAGACTTGTGGCTGCCTCTCAGGTAATTGACTGCCTCCTCTGGAAGCTGGGCAATATCGAGTCGCTGGTGATTTGGATTCTCGTCAAAGTCGAAGGCCTGGTCTTTATCGCTGGCGCCCCCGATCAACACTACTGAACTGACCAATGGTGTCACATCACGCAGGTGATCGCAAAGGTTGTGCCAATATTCGTGCACTCTTGGCGACCGAATGTGCTCTTGTGCCGATACAAGTCGACTAGCTCGAAGTATATTGATTTCCATGCGCTCCTTCCTTATCCTAGCTGCGCCTTGGAGAGTGAAGTAGAGAAAGGAAGCAGTGGCAAGGGCGATAAAAATACGCCAGACTCGCAGCCGCGGGGGCCGCATGGCCATAACGTTCAACTTGGAGAATTATTTCGTTTGCTCTAGATGGGCTATAGTTATGGAAAACGATTGCTCGAAATCGAAGGAGATAAAGCTGAAATGATTATTGCTACAGGAACTAAAGTACATAGACAACGAGACAAGCGAATGGAGAAAGAAAGGGGATGTGGAAGCAAATAAGTCGAAGCAGAGATCACGGTTGTGAATTATGTACGTATATCGATGTTCAATAGTGCCTCTGTATTGAATTCAGACCAAGAGCAACGACACGCGAAATGCGATTTCGTAAATGTGGGTCTTAAGGCCGTTTGCCGACGCTGTAGCGTCGTTTTTTGTCGATGCGATAGTGATGATCTTCCCCGTTTAGGGGCCGTTCTGTGCATGACTCATATTTGGAACTATGTCCGACTCCCATTCGATGCACAAAGAGTGCTCAATAAATAGATACAAAAAGCAATACTGTATGGTAGGCATGTATGTTGAAGGCGTCGCTTTGGCCTACAGAAGTCGAGATGATGCCCGTGCCAGGTGACCAGAGTCGACTGTCCGCGAAAACAGCAAAATGGATTCTTCCGGAATCGTTTAACACTGTGTCATTGTGGAACACGCAATTATCATGTTCTCTTGAATCATCAAATCTCGGAAAGGTATCCGCTCTGCCTGCCAACGGCGGAGTGATTCTTATTGATGCTGATAAGTACGGTTTGAGGCTGTTCAGAATATTTCAAGGTACAAGTAAATTATTCGGTGCAGGTTTCAATTCCGACCCATATAGCACGAAATTAGTGTCCTGGAGACCACTATGTACCGTTTCACTTTCGTACGCAACTCTGCTTACACCTTGGAAGGAACCGACGCATATTTCCCAAGAAAGTAAAACATGCGCATGGCCGTACCTATCTGGTACGGCAAAGTACATGTCCCAGACCGCTTGAGGGCGGTACACCAGCGTTGTGGAGTGCGGTCACCGCATCGGCCTGGCAGAATCACTCTTGTCGTTGCTGTTTGCTCAACCCCAAATACACATCAAGTGTTGACGGTCCACGTCCGGAAAGCCGGAGTTAAGGTCCACATATCCTCGGGTTGCGGGCGTATGATCCACACCTCCCCAGTAATGTGGGCCTCGATGTTGATATCGATGGCGATTGTGCGATGCATCACCTTCATGACTTCAGGGAATTTCAAGCACAGAGAAGTGGAGGTCTACAGTAATGTACTTTGTCCAGCATGATCCATTCTCCACCTCAGCAAGACTCAAAATCGATTTTTGCAATTTGAGATGACGGTCACCATAATGTATTATCCGGCGGCTAGCAAGTTTGCTGGAGGAAGCGAAAAGCCAGACCACATTTCTTCCGTGCATCAACGCTGTAGACAGGCCACTCTTTTTATATGCATCAGAGCTGAAACCGTACACACTAAATCCATTCCAACCCATAGTCGACCGGCCATGGTTCTGTATTGTTGGCCTAATATGTGAACAGATGCAGTCTTCGACTCGATAAGATACATACCTCTAGTGCGCTTTTGTAGCCGGCTCACCTGGCTCGTCAAGCTTGACTTTTTATCGTCTATATAAGCCCTTCTATCTTCCTCCTCCGAATTTTATTGTTGCTGCCAAATACGTCCATCAACCTCCTGCTATCTAATTCATGATCCAGTTACCACATAAAGTATCATCACCTACCTATATTCCGGTTCAACTGCAGGACCATGGCAACAGAGGCAATTGTCCATTCCGGTGCAGAAGTCTTCCGTCTGTCCGTATTTCTTGCCCAACTACTGCAGCATGCACCGACCAAATCCTTCGTTTTCGGTTTCTTGTGTGTTGTCACAGCCTTGTGGTACGTGGTCCCTTATATGACCTCGCCGCTTCATAGATATCCGGGGCCCTTCTTGGCGGGTGAGTATCAACTCCTTGAACTGTCGTGATCGACCATCTCACATATGATCTAGCTTTATCGAACTATTGGCGGATGTACTATGCCGCAAAGGGGTCCATGCATCTCAAAATGAAATCCTTGCATGAAAAGTACGGCCCCATCGTGAGGACAGCGCCCAACCAGATTGACTTGGACTGTCCATCATTAATCAAGATATGCTTCGAGCGACAAGGGCAATTCCCAAAAGTATTCCATGTTTTCCTCTCTTTCTTCAACCGAATTTGTCTTTTTCATGCTTGATCTCTATTGTCAGTGCGTTGACTGATAGTACCAGACTGAATTCTACTCAGTGAGCGGTGTGAAACAGAACGGAAAGATTACATACAATATTTTCAGCGAAACTAGCTCGATCATTCACGCGAGAACAAAAAAGCCGGTAGCAAAGTACTATTCTCCGAAGAGTGTACTTGCTTTGGAAGCCAAGGTAGATGAGATCATCAGTCACTTCACCTGCCACCTTGACAATCGATTTGCCGGCAGTGGCTCGAGTTTTGGCCCGGTCTTCGATTTCGGCCAGTGGCTGCTTTATCGTGAGTGACGTTCTATCTCCACGACTCAGGTCCCAAGGCTGCTTCCTATGTTAATATTGCTTTGACTGTTTAGTGACGTGGGATCTCGTTGGACAAGTTACCTTCAGCAGACCCTTCGGATACCTTGACAAAGGATTCGACTTTGACGGGACTCTTCGCATTTCTAGAAAAGCCGTAGGCTATCTGTCTGTTGTTGGGATGCAACCATCCCTTGACTACTTCTTGGACAAAAACCCGTTCTGTCGCATTGGCCCACCCGGCTTCAACGCTCTTGTGAACATCTCACTAGAGCAGCTGGGACGTAGAACCAAGGGGACAGACAAACGTGACGACAGCCAGGCCGACTTCCTAGATCACTTCATCGAAGCTAAAGCATCCGCACCAGACGTGGTTGATGATCCGAAGATCTTATCATACCTACTGATCAACATGGCCGCCGGCGCCGATACGACTGCCATCACTTTGCGTTCCATATTCTACCTCTCGCTCAAGCATCCCAAGGTCTGGGCTAGACTCGAGAAAGAGGTCATCGCTGCTACGCATGCGAGAGGAAGAGACGCTGAAGACGCTCCAGTCTCCTTTCAGACAGCACGCGCTATCCCATACCTCGAGGCGGTCACGCGCGAGTCACTCCGCTTGTATCCTGGGAACTGTTTCTCCATGGAAAGGTATGTTCCCAAGGGAGGCCTCCACCTTCCCGACGGATCCCTTGTGCCGGAAGGGACAGCAGTGGGCTTCAATGCCTACGTGATCAACCGCAATCAAGACATCTGGGGTCCAGATGCGGAATGTTTCGTGCCCGAGCGGTGGATTCGGGACGAGGGACAGGAGTCTGAGGAACAGTACAGGGAACGAATCGCGAACATGATGAAATATGATCTCTCGTTTGGTGGTGGGAATCGCAAATGCATCGGTATGCATCTCGGGCTGATGGAGGTTTATAAGATCGCTGCGACATTGATTCGCCGTTATGAGTTCGAGCTTGTCAGTAAGCGATGGAAGATCTTCTGCCACTTCTTCCCATATCAATCGGACTTTCGTCTCAGGATCAAGAAAAGGGAGGGAGTCAGGTAGAGGACAACAAATGAACACACAGTGTGCATATTCTCCCTTTGATGCGGGCTGGTAGAGATAGCTTGAGAATAGGGTCGGCAAGATTCCTCTCCAAGGTCAGGCCTTCGTCACGAGTCATTGAACCGGGGCAAACTCCAGATACTTTTGTGACCTCGATGACCGGTGTCCGATAGACATACTGAGAAACTCAGCAGGAAACTGTACACATTTTATCCATTGCCCAATGTAAACCATGTTAAGCTATTCGACCAGTACAAGTCTCTTTAGTTATGTTTGTGAATTGCAGCTCGGGCTCTGCCGCAGTCGCATGCGCAGGATATCGACTACAGCATACGTTTCTCGAATACATCTTCGCTAGTCTGAAGGCTTTCTCCCCATCACTAGCATGCATCATAGTTTCTGGCGAGCCTCGTTATTGTGCCAATACAAGATAATTTCTTTATTGTTGCTATTCCTTGGCAAGTCATATGCGAGTACAATGAATGGAAACTTGAAGTTACGGGATAAAGCTAGAGAGACAATCGGGTCCGATACATTCGTTCTTTCCCATTCCTTGTCCTTGATTCCGAAGAGAATTGAAAGAAGAGCCTGCAAAAATGAATCCAAACGAGAGTGAAGATACGCAATAACGCGATAAAGACGAGAAGAGCAGAGGAGAGGAGAGAAGAGAAAGAGAGTCCTCCGACTATCTAATGAATAAGAAACACAAAACATGAAGTGGTTACAACAGGAATCAACAACGATTTATCCAAATCAAGAATCGAAACTGAAATCAGTGAGGCCGAGGAAAGCCTACAGGTCTCGTACACGTCGGGCTCCCCTGTCCGAATAAGCCGTTGTACCAAGCGAAGAGCCGATCCTCTCCATTCTAGTCCTTTCGAGAGGCTGCTGGCGGATCGGGCGTCGGCGACATATCTCGCAGCCTCTCGAACTCGGGATCACTGTCTGGCGTTGGTGATTTGTCGGTAGCCGGTCGTATTCCGGCCAGGTACTCTTGGTGCCGTCTTTCACATCTTATTGCTGCCTTGATAATAGCTGCGTCGGCTCTTCCTATTGTTTCATCGCTCGATACCAGGACAATGCCATCTAGCTCAATACTCTTTTTTAGAGTCACCTTCCGGTTGCCGAAGAGGTCTTTGAAACTCGATCTCGTTTCCCAGCTTGTAACAGATTTTTGCTTCTTGCCATCCGCTCTTGGCACGAACCACCGGACTTTGATCAGCGTGAGGCGAAAATACGGTCGTTTGTTACGATCTAGCGGCCGATTGGTGGGACACAGCGAGAGGATTGGGTTTTTATCATTAGTAGGATACTCCCAGGCAACGGCCTGGATAGCTGCAAGGGAGCCCTTCTTTCTGTTGTTCTTGCTGTCTCCCAGCCTCTTCCAGGTAAGATTTTTGCTGTCGTCCGAGGTGATGGTCGTAGTGACTTCGCTTTGGGGTTTGATTCGATATTTCGCTGCATTGCGCGGTCCGTAGCTTAGAAGAATGCTCTTTCCAGATCCGCGCTTCATCCAGCCTTCGGGTTCCCCGTCTTCTTCATCACTATCACCGTCGATTTCTCTTCGGGCGTCTTCTAACGTGAATACATCCTCGTCATCCTCGTAGTACGACGGACCTCCCGCCTCGTCTGCCACAAAAAGGACGTCCTCGCTTGTCGCGCGGGTCCCTGATGTCGATGTGGTGCCGTAGGTTGATGACGGGCTTGGTAAATCACTCGCGCTCTCTCCTACACTGCTTTTCGGACTTGTGGAACTAGCATACGGTTGTCCATCCTCTTGCTTGATGGGCTTAGAAGCATCATGATCCGGCAGTCCTGTCGGTTGATTGACCCCTCCCATTTGTGTGTCCTCACCCAGTTTCTGTACATCCTCATCCAGTTTTTGTGCATCCTCACCAGGCTTTTTGATCTGATCTTTTGCGATAGCAATCTTTTCGGCGGTCTTGGGATCTTCGGATGCAGCTTGCAAGTTGTGTACAAGTTTAGTCAGATCCTCCTTCTGCCCCTTAGAACTAGAGCTCCTTGTGACTCGTGCTGGCACCGACAAAGACCCGTTTGTCTGATGTCTGTTGGTTCTCTTATTAGGCGCCATGTTGATACTGATGACCAAGAGGATTTGAGAACTGCACAGGAGAGAGACCCAGACTTATACTTTTCGATATCTTATGGAATGCCTTTTGATAACCAGTTCTGGATCACATCCAGTTTCCATCATTTCAGATCAGAGATGGCAGCGTAGGTGGAGGATCATGTAATGGCGTAAGGAATGTCAAACACGAATAACAAGCGAGGGAGCTCAGCACCGGATACTGACCTTTTGGACCTCTGGTCAATGATCGAAACCTGTCTCGCAAAAAGGAAGAAAGAACAAGAGGGAGAGACGAAGACTTCCGCAACCAGACTTTTTCATGAGATTCATTTGTGGATGCGTAACATCTTGATGGGAAAGAGTTGGGAGGGAGGACAAAAGAGGATTATGCAACACGATATGGCGCTAGATCTTGCGTTTTGGCTCTTCAATTTCGCTGTTACGTGTTTTACTGTGGTGTCATTTTTGTGCTTTCTGATAAACGACCGACATTTGCTGCAGTCGGCGGACTAGGAACGACTTGGCCATTGTATGGTGCCGCCAGCTTGGCTTTATTTGGATGAGCCATCCAGCATGCCCTCGTCTTTTCGGACGCCACGTATGTTGCTACAACAATAGTCTTCAAAGGGAAAGAAAGAGAAAGATGGAATTTAGTCGCAATCCGGCAACCTCTAAGGGGAAGTGAATGTGCTCGTTGCTCTCCATGGACAAGCAAAAGAAAAAAGGGGTTGCCCATTTCACAGATCGATTGGAGCAAAGTCAAGAGGGTTCACCAACAGTGAATGTTAGACTAATCCATCCGCGATGCTTGGCGCAACTAAGAGTCCTATTAGCATACCCTGCAACAGATTTGTATTAACTGGTCAAAGCTCATGTGTCAACATGGGATGATTGCCAAGCAATTCAATATCATGTCAGTCGTCTCTTTGGTAGACCGAGCGCGAATGTTTTCACACTGTTAAACAGCTCAAGCGAAACTGTCGAGTATTGATCTCGCTTCGCGAAACTTCTCAAAGGCTCCATAACTACATCGCCTGTACGTATTCGTGGGCTTCCTCAACCTTCCTGGTGGGTCGGACGTTCTGAGATAGAATAGATGTCGCGCCTGGAGAACCTGGCTGATTGATGAGAAAGTAATGAGAACACTCGGGAAAAGGTTCGACTGGGTAGACAACCGAAGGGCAACTCAAGTAATAATCGCAATAGAAGAGCTCTCTTCTATTAGGCACTCATAACATCCCCTTGCCGAGCTGCCTCCATCGATACCAACAAGGATACTCAAAATTACATGCCGGATAAGTTACAGCAGAGACTTCGGACTTGGCCAAGAAAAAGAAAAAGGAAAACAAGCTCACTCAGATCATCGTGACGACTGGGGAGTCTAACACTATTGATGAACAAGGCCTGGTTAACCCGGTCACACGGATCAACACTCTCGACAGATTCGGTCTATGCTACTTTGTGGCGGAGCTGCTTGAAGCTGACAATAAATAGCTGGGCCCCCCCTCAAAAGTATTCCATTCGTACTTGT
The DNA here is from genome assembly GCA_023078685.1 of Neopestalotiopsis rosae. NCBI lineage: Eukaryota > Fungi > Ascomycota > Sordariomycetes > Amphisphaeriales > Sporocadaceae > Neopestalotiopsis > Neopestalotiopsis rosae. Next base: position 2,023,658 of record JALGAS010000001.1, read on the forward strand.
CCTTCAATACATCCTAATAGTCTGACACGACCTATCATACAATTCAGGCTGGGCGATCCAATATGCCATCCATCAACTTTGAAGACAAGAAAAGCAGTGCTTCTCGAACGAGAGAAGAATATGTTAGCTACGGAGAGTCAGGGTGAGCTCTTTATTCCCCTTGGCTGTGTAGCGACTGACACCCATTAGCGCTGACCCAAGCACGATTGTTACGAGTTCACGGCATGAAGAGGTCGACGAGGACTTGGACTCCGAATTAGAGCCCGACGGACCGTTTCCATCCATCGCAGCCATGATTGAAAAGATATTCAGATCCCGCAACGGTAACGCAGTTTCCCCTCACGCTTGCGAATGCTTACTTATTCGTTAAGCTGGCATCCCTCCGCCGAATGAAAGACCTATATTAGCCCCCGAAACACCTGTTTGTACGGCACAGACTTTAGATGCGGAGGGCGACGACGAACTATTCGCAAATCTTGCACAAGTATGCACATTTTCACTCCTCCCGGATATAACTTGCGTTTAGTCTAACTGTCGATAGACCAGAAACAGCCGTCTGTCCTCGGGGAGTTCCACCTCGATAGCGAGTTCAACTCGGTACTGGCCGTATATGTTGAGCAATTTTGAGACCGAAGAGCACGTCTCGTCAAAATCACCATTGCCAAGAGACAGTAGAGTCGTCACGCAAACATGTAGAACAGCAACCAGGATGGTGCGGAGTCGAAGTGTAAACCGGGTCCGAAAATCGTCAAGAATTGCTGCCATGAGAGGCTCGGAATCAGCTAGTCCGTATGTTTTCCGCATTGGGACTAGACAATCGAAGCGCATAGCTTCCCGGAACAGAGATATCATCAAATACTAAAACTTGGGAGGCACTGACAAGCTGGCGTAAGGCACATGTATTTCCCGTATACCTTTTGCTGCAACGGTGTGGAAATCCCATAGTCTACCGAAACGAAAGAAACACGATTCTGGAAACTCTTTTCTGCAATATTTCACAATTTAGTTCCGTTGACGAATGATCGTACTGCAAGTTTGCTTCTTTCGGTTTCAAGAGTCCATCGTCAAGAAAAACATAGTGGTCTATAACTAAAGTCCTTCTCGGGGTCGTCTTTCGCTTTCAAGATTCATGAGTGCATTGAGTTCTGCATTGGATAGCTATATATTTGCAATTGAGAAAACAGTTTTCTTGTGATAAAACATGGAACAGCTTCCATGACTAAATGAGAATGCTCTGTCAATACGAGCCGACATTGTATGTCCAGGTACAATGATTCCGGATCAGCTATAGTCCATTTCACTTGGCTTTGCTAACAGCAATCTTGAGGCTCTCTATTCCCTCCTGAATCTGGTTGAGCGCTGCAATGATCTGGACTACGTTCTGGGATGGCTCGTCATTGCTGTCATTTCGAAAGGAAGAGAGGCTCTGTCCAACATGCCCGAACGATGTCATATCGTTTTGTTTAGTATTGTTGCCGTTGTCGTTGTCGTCGGCCAATGCCTTCCTACGCCACATATCACCGCTGAACCATCTGAGCCCACTGTCTCAGGCTCTGCGACGCCTGCATCCGAAGTTCCGTCCGGTTCGTCCGATGCTGGCAATAATTATCAGTATAATAACTTAGGTAACTGCTATTCATTGTTACTCACTATAAGAAGTCAGTGTGTCTGGCGAAGGGCATAGAGAACGTTTACGTCGTGTCCTTATTCTACCTCGAAAGGCCATGTTACGTGTGTTCAGAGAGTTTTGGTGAGGAACTAACAGTTGTCAAGAGTGAAAGCGTGCTGAGCAAGACGGGGAATGTGAAATATATGTGTGTAGAGGCTTCACAAGCTCCACAACGCGTAGAAGTTGAGGCCCAGTAGATTATTTCGTGGGGTTAGATTTGGAGCTAGGCATGGTTGACAATCATGTTCATGATCCAAAATAGACGCCGCACGATTCATTGATGCGATACATCGCGACAATGGGATGGGCCAAATTGGTACCAACACGGAAGGGTATCCCAACACAGCACCAGATTCCAAGGAACTAGTAAGCAAGGGTTTCATACCAAGAACGATGTGAATCGTTGACCATTGGACAGTTCGAAGGTTTGCATTGCGATGACTATCAGCAAACTATCTGGAAGAAGCGTCCAGGACTCTCACACAACCAGCCAACCTCGAAAAGGAGGCGTCTGCTGCAAGAGCCCTCATTTGTCAGTCGAAAGACAGCAGCCGAAACAAGACCACGACGTACCTCCGAAAGATTGAAGGCAAAGGAGAAGGCATGTGGTTCCACCGGGGTCACCAGCGATGTTCAAGGTTTGTCTCCCTAGTCACCTTACCTCAACCACCTCAGCTCTGTCAGAATAGCCTAAGAGATCTAACTTGAACGAAATCGAAGCCAGCACCGATATGGATCGTTCAGTTAGTCCCGAAACCACAGAAACGGAGGACAGTGGATCAACAAAACCTCTTCATGCCTTGATGCAACCACTAGGAGTTAGTGACCGGTCGCGGCCAGTACCAGGCGAGGATTACATAACGCATGAACTCACTGTGCAACGACGTGTTAAGTTACGAAGTCGTAGGTGCAAATTGATAAAATTGCTCCTAGAACTTATTTCGAAATTTGAGAGGGAGGGAAGCCCAAGCTACAGAAGTATATAGTCACTGGATTACCTCATGAATGGACTTTGACAACCCTGTCTATCAGGTAGAGAAGATCAAATAAAGACAAACAAAGAATTCAATTTCTGGTGCCGTAAGCTGCTGAGACTGTTCTTGTTCTGTCGCCTATCTAGACCTAGCACTGTGCGACGTGATGATTACCATATAGTTCTACAGAGTGTCTTGCCTACGCGATTCAAAATGAAAATCGTAGACAACCCGAAACATAGACGAAAAGGGGCGTTATTATAATATAGGCCTTTGCGCCGCCCAATATCTACTACAGTATTCACTGACACTGTTCTTGGTGTAAGAGTGACGTCCAATAGTGAAGCAGAAGCCGGTTGTATGCGCCCAAGTTATCCTCAGCTTCCCACGTTGGGCAGCGGTACTCGGTCCACCTCACGGCGTAGAATAATCGGCCATCATCGAACTCATAATGTCCAATTATGGCTTCGACATCGTGTTCAAGACAGTAATTGGTGGTGGGCCGTTGGTGGATGTCTTGCCAGACCGACAGATCTGTACCTGTACGATGAACCCACAACAGTTCATCGCTTGAATGCCAGAACGGGTCTTGGTTCCGAGCAAGGATGCCATATAAAACCGTGTCGGGCAATTTGTATGTGCACAAAGCATGGGATACAACCACATGGTTCGACCAGGTAGCTCCGACTTTTTCGCCTCGCTGCACGTGATCGGTTGTTGTCGAAGAAGCCATTTAGAATGCTTTGAAATTGGGTGAAGTCTGGGGGACAAGGTCTTAGATGCTCGAAAGAAATCGAGATCTAAGTATATGCGATAGACTGAACAATACTCACAGTGCAGTGTGTGTGCTATATATAGTACTGTATGCAGTACATACTTATATATGATTGAAACACGATGAAATTCCTCACCCATTACAGTTCCCTAACAATCGCCAAATATCGCTTCTCAGACATACAAAAATCACCTATGATTATGGATACACGCGCAGGCGTCGTTATGCGCCCCGATGATCACGTCATTATCCGTTAATGGAATTTCTGGCAAACATATATATGAGTAATGTCAGAGTGAAGTGCACCATGAACAACCGTCTTCCTTGTGCATATAGTGGTTACGAAAGATGACATATTCCTCGCCTATCATGGAACACAACGACACAATAATTACGCCCAATGTTTCGTACTTTTCAACTGCTATACTGAGCGACGACAACAATCAAAATGCTGTCATTGGATTACTCATAGGGCTGGTGGTTGGGGTCGCAGCCCTCGTGCTCCTAGTTGGCACATGTTTCGTTCTTTACCTTCTTGATAAATTACGATCTCGCAGCGGCCCTAGGCGGCCCAGAACTGCCTCTCCGGGATTCCCCTAATGAAAAATTATACCAGCATCATAGCCCTAGATACACAAACTAACACACATTGTCAACTTATCCGCCTGTCCTACATCTTTGGCCGCTACGACAGTAGAGGTCTTGGAGCCTTTCAAATCTGAAGCTCTATATGTCATTGTTGTATCGGTGCGGCTTGTTTCTGTTGAGACACGATGATCTGCTGAATCGGAGGTCAAAAGCTCGTTCGCCATAGGTCCCGTTGCGAATTGATGACTGATCCTGTCGTACGTGAGCCACTTATTGCTGCGAGTTGCCATGCGACAGGCCAGCCAGAGGATACGTTCAATCCTTTCTTTCTTCGTTGACGGTGTCTCTCTGTATCTCTCATCATTATCTATCTTGTCATTTCGGAAGAAATTCACAGGATAGTACTTTTCGGCCCAGGGCAACCCTTTCATCGCGAAATCTTCCGGAAATGGTCGTGAGACCTCGTCTCCATGTCGCGGAAATTCGTTGCTATGAATGTGCTCGTACTTGATATACGAAGAGATGAGGTAATTCAACAATAAAAGTGCCGAGCTCCAATGAAATCCCGTCCCATTCAGTCGCATGGCTGATGGAAAATACAGCAGGAAATTCATAAAAACAAGGACCGTGTGGAAATAAGGAAGAATCTGTGGATCAGCGAGTCGTCGAAGGACTACCTCTTGCGTCCTTGAGGCCAAGATCAATGCCTTTTCGAAAACCTCTGGCGGGTTGTCGGGTTCTTTCTTGTCAACTTCAGCAACCCCGGTTCTCTGTGGCGGGCAGGCGGTAGGGTTCCCAAGGGTGCCTCCCTTCCAACAGGACAGAATGGCACAACTGTTTGAAATGCCAATGTAGTACCCCTCCTCCATCCAACGACTGGTGCTATAGATGTGGACGTCCAAATTCTGCAAGAATTGGTCGACTGCCGCGAGAAAGTTTTCTTGACAATCGCCGCTGAAGAGGATTCCTTGTGCCTCGACAAAAGATAAGTCGACTCGCGAAAGACTAGTTTCCTGCCCCAGTTCGTTCAAAACGGGATCCACACAGAACAGTATTCAAACAGAGAACAGTATCCAACCACAGAACAGTATTCAAACACAGAAGAGTAGCCCAGCATGGAAGAGTAGCCCAGCACAGAACAGTATCCTAGAAGAGTATCCACACGTCGAAGCGTACCCCAGCACAGAAAAGTTTTCCAATGCAGAAGAAGAGTAGCCCAGCATGGAACAATACCTGTCACAGAATATGATCCCAACACAGTAGAGTATCTCGACAACAACTACTCCGCCTCCAACAGTCTAGAACGAATATCCTTCCGAGATACCACGATTGAATAGAACGTAATGATCATTTCAGAGTGGCACAATCTCGACGTAGTATTCTGTCCTGTTTATCTGGGCTACTATTCTGTGGTGGGACATACTTCTGTGGTCACTGGTAGGACACTATTCTGTGTCTCTTCTGTGTGAATACTCTTCTGTGCCGCAGGTACTTTGCTGTAATGGGATACTGTTTTGTGATGGATACTGTTCTGTGTTAGGATATTGTTTCGTATTATGATACTCTTCTGTGCTACAGATAACAAGGATTCTTTTCCGAATTGTGGGTATATTGTGGCAATGGAGAGCACAGTTTCCTAACCCGGAGTCCACTCCCTTTTCAACTGCCTAGAACATGGAGAAACAAATCTGGTAACTGCTAGAGCTGAGCTCGACCCAATGCGCTGCATGTCAAAATGACATCGGGGGCCAAAATGTCCACAAGTACGCGAGAACAATTAACGAACTCGTGAAGCCCAAGGTGTTTCTTAGTAGCGCCCATCTTATGTATATCAGTTCTAGTAGAAAGTCGAGATCCAGGATCAGTCACTTCCTAGTATCTTTTGGATGGATCGTACATCCAATTCCGGACTTTGACTGCATCTTCATACAGATTGCATTAGTCGGCCCTTCTTATAGCTATGTTTGTTTCTGTCTTAAAATGAAGATATGGATCTTGGCTGTCATAAATAGTGGGCTAGGGATATCTAAGATGTATTGCTTCTTGCCTCCATTTCTACAATTGGAGCACCACGATCACATAGTAGTCCCACTTCATGCTGCAAATCCAGTTTCTTTCTCACATACTCTTTAAAACAACAGCCACAAAAGGCTCGAGCCAAAGGGTACCCACATCCCTCGACTTCATAAATAAGCCATCTTTCCCAGCACTTTATCGCACAGTAAAGGCCAAAACTGACATGCACAAATATGCCGAACTGCGAGAATATAATCAGCATTGACAATCCTTTCGAAAGACGTCGCTCACCTCTGCATCCTGCCGTGTCAGACATCGAGATCTGCGGCCTCGGAGGATCGACAACTGCTTTTGATACATCAATCGTTCACATACACAATAAGAATTGTGTCCCGAGCTTTCTGGTATGCAATGGAAGTTAGTACCAGCGAGCCTAAGTATCCACAAAAGCTGACAGTTCTCGATATAGAGCAAGTCAGCAAAACCAACACAGCGTCAGCATCAGACAAACACATTGGGAGAAGTTCCAGGTACAGAATTCAAAAGCCGGTTTCGTTACAGACTGTTAGGCTCATACACAGCGCCTGAGACTTTAATATATGAGGCTCCTAGATAACATAAGAGCTTAATCACAACCATTCAACTTGAGATATGTTGTCTATTGCGGCTTTCAGATTTCTAATAGGTCCTAAGCTTTATAGCCGTAACATAGTTAAGGGCTGAAAAGTTCCTTTACTATGAAAAGATCTCCATTTTAATTCTATTTGTTGGGTCACCAATCAAGACAAGACGCCAAAACATTCTTCATTATACATAGTGTCTCCCAAAAAAAGAAGAAGAAGAAGAAAAGAGTACTGATTACATACAATATGACAGGCCAAATACCTGGCAACATTGCCTATTACCTAAGTTTGCACCGAGGACTATAGAGTCCGTTGTAAGTGATTGTAAGTGATTAGCAAGCTCGCTCATATGTACCAAGCATACAGTGGTGAATGATTGTCACGAATTTTTATACAGGTGTGGCACCCTCACCAAACCCTCACCAAGGACTGAAATATTTGGGATCTCAAGTCTAAGCCCCTATGTATTCTTCTAACACTCAGATAAACCACGGAGTCGCTATATTGAGATTAACCACGTCCCACCATTTCGGGTTGAGTGGTCGTCTAGTTTTAGCATACATATCCTGTTGCTTCCAAAATACTTCGACGATGTCGCGAAGAATCCTGATGTTTCCAATGTGGAGTTCACTGTCCATCCTATCTAGGGCCTCCAGCACATCAATTCGTTGTTCATCGGTGTCAGCTTCGCAAGCAAGCACGAACAGTGGCCAAGGGCAGGTGCAGACATCGAGAGACCTCAGGAATTCAAAGCCCTGTTGTAGATACATTGGCCTAAGTTCGTGGACTGAGACGGTGTTATGAGCCCTTTGCAGGTACAAGAAAGTCGCAACCCGATACAGTTCGGCGGTGCTGAGAATCATTGTGCATTTGTGCGGACCCAGTTGAAGGGCGTAGCTGTGGTCTATCTTCTGCTCCAGCTTCGCGAGTTTACTTTCGATGCAGTATACTTCATCGTTAAGACGAGATTTCTTTTCTGCTGAGAACTCATCGTCTTCAGTGTGCAGCTGTCGTACACGGATTCCGTTGATGTAGCTCATGACCTCCATGACTTCAATAGAGCAGCCCAGAGAGCCGACGATCTATACATCTCACTCAGCGTCCAGAAAGAACTTGACGTATCACTTTGTTTTCCCTTACCACTGTCGGGTCGACATCTAAGTAACCTCTGACTTGCAGTGATAGCGGTCCATTTGGATAGTATTGAGCTGGGTCGATGAATTCGCCGAGCACCTCGTGGTAGAGGAACCACGTATACAAAAAAGTGGACCTAGGGTATCCATACCGGAACGACATGAGTCTGTGCAATATGTTCTTAGCACCATTCAGATGAAGCAGCCAGTGACCCTCGGTCTCATCAAAGACCTAATAAATTTGTCAGTGTTGGGAGCGTCACCATCACTCCGCTAATCCTTGGCCACTCACGTTGTATACGCAGAGCATCATAGACGTCGCAAGGTGCGTCTCACTAATGCCCACAGAGTCGGTGGCCAATGAGGACGACAGGGACCGGAGCGCTTTCGCCTTGAAAGGTAATGCACCTTCAGATCCCCATAAGTGGAAGGCAGCCACAGAGTATATGGCGTTTCGTAGACCTTCCGAGGCCGAACCATATGGTGACATCGCCATGGGTAGGAGATCTTCGCGGAAGCCATTGTTGACGTCAATGGTCGAAATCATTCGCGACACTCTGTCGCGATCTTCGCAATGTTCAGTTACTATGGCTTTTATAGTACCACTGGCGACTTCACTTACAATATTGTAGCAGCTGGGACTCGGTTTCCAGCAGGTTCGGGATCATGGGAAGCACACGCCGAGGGTGAGGAGGAACATGAAGCAAGATAAGATGATGCAGCGTATCGCTATTTCTGATCCGCGCCAAGTCTTCGTAGGTGACGTTTATAAACTGCTTGCCATAGTATTTGGAATTTCTAGGACGTAATTGGGTGCTGTGGCCAGGCAGTTGACTTTTTCGGCGACGACCGTCGGGTTGGTCGGGCCATGCCAGCCTGATGCCGTACCCTAGACATTCCCGTCCTGTCCGCAGGCAATTGTTGCAGGCTGGAGTACCGCGATCGCAGCCAATTTTCCGTTCTGGGGGGAAATGTCAGCGCATATGCCCGGATGTCTGAGTGATGTGCCGCTGCTACTGCTGTTGTAGCTGCAAGCACAAGACTCGACTCACGTTTGCACGTCCAACAACCCTGTGCGCGTCTTCCACTCTCCATATCTACTCCCTCCTAGTGTCGGGGAGCAGCGCGGCGCCAGACGGAGGAGACAAGGGCGGCAAATGATGATGAGAGTGGAGAGTTGCACTCAATCAATTCTTACTCAGCTACTTACTGGTGGTGATTGTGCTGCGGAAGGGCTCTGCAGCATGATCTTGGAAGAGAACTAGGCTGAGAAGGCTTTCGGGTTTTGTGACCTCCTGCTTCCACGAGGATTCATTATAGGCGTCAGGGAGGGGTTGACATCGCGTATCGACATGTCTTGGGACGAGCGCTCCATGGACACTATTGTGCCCGGCATCCGTCATCCGACCCACGTTTTAGACATGCTTTACGCATGTACTCAAGAAGAGAAACAGGAGGCGCTCAATGCCATGATGTTGCACGGTCTAGAGCGCGAGGAGGGGTTGGTGGCCGTCATGGAGAAGACAGGCAAGCGTTTGGCTGAAGAGCTCGGCTATCAGAAGATGGAAGACGTCCTTGGTCCTTTGAACGATGTAATCAAGGACTTTCAGGGTCAGACAGCTGCCGCCGCACGAACACTTATCTTAGGTGGAGGTCCTTTTACCGAAATGAGGCGCCTGCTGACAGAGACGGCGCTGGTTCCTGTTGCTATTGTGGCTATGGCCCGCACCTGGTTTGCCGACGTCAATATATTTCCCAACAACTACAACGATCTGATGGACCTGGATGCTTCGATGGACACGGAAGATATCATTCGAAAAAAAGCCATCCCCACGTGGATCTTTCCGACAGAATGTGCAAAAGCCAAGGTGAAGGATAGGGAGGTTCTTCGTCCTTGCGCGCTAGACTTCTCCGATGACGACACCAAGCGCATTTTCCAGGAAGCTGGCGACATGGAATCGTACACGCAGGCACGATCCTTTGCTGAAGAGACCAAGACGCTGGCCAAGGTGCACATGTTCGACGTCCTGATCGTTGTTACGCTAACCTATCCCCATGCTCTGTCATATCGAAGCTCTGAGAGCTATTGGGGAGAAGTCGATAGAAAGCGGGTTATCAGGATCCGCGAAGTAGCCAACGGTCCCATCAATGTCTTTTATCCGGACGCAGAGAAGCTGGCGGCCTTGAAGGACGATGCGATGAAGGAGATCAGCTATGTGCTCTCACCAGTCTCGTCCACGGCATGAAGTATATTGTGTATCTGACTCAGTCTGGCAGAAAGTCTTGGACCTCGATCAGCATGTTCCTAACAAGTATTAGCAGAGTCGTGGGCCATCTAAATAGAATAGTGAATGGAGGGAAAGTGGGTAGAGATCACAAGCGAAAGAAGTGAGTAGCTAGTTGTGCTCCGTTTTAGACTTATCAATTGACATTCAAATTGAGTAGGAACCAAGGGGGGAAAAAAGGAAAAAAAAAAAAAAAAAAAAAAAAAAAAACACCACAGTAATTGTTCTAGTTTCTCTTTTCGTCGGCATATCTACAGACTTGTAGAATTCTTCTTAAGGAACATCTGTTTTTAGATAGTAGAGACAACTTACACATCAAGACTTTGGTGCATTTCGATTGAGCCTCAAACTTTTGTGGGAGGACCGTCGTAAACACGCAGTTCCTCGCCTCCTGTGCCTAGAGCCCATTCTGCCCACCGACCGGGAATACACTGGACGCCTTGATGGAAGTAGAACTTCTTCTAGCCGACGAGGCAGTCGTAATCTGGTGGTCATGTATCCCTGCAAGCGATTGACTAGCTATCGCAATCAGTAGTTGGGCACATTGCAAGGGATGTACGGAGACCAATGCAGGACGAGAAAGGGGTTGAAACGGAAGGCGGAAGATGAGTTGGTAGCTGCTGTCGAAGAGTAATCTTTCGATGAGATAAAGCAGGTGTGAGGGACCATATTCTAAGATTTTACAGCAGCACAGCAATGTACGCAGCGGGTGGGTAATGAAACTTTGAAATCTTTGGAATGATTAGAGATTTGACCCAAGGAGAAAATGCCGTGCTTCTTTTTATTCCTTCGCCCCGTTTTCCTCGTCTTTGCCTGCGCACGGTAAAATCTCTACTACATTCAAATATACTCGCAGACGAAATATCTGAAAAGCTAAATTTAAAACATCGTTGCCATGACAGGAGCACTGTGGAAGTGGTTGTAAGGCAATACGCGTGTTATGATGATATGCGTGATCAACCATAGCCATGCGCATCATAATAGCTCTCTGGTGCGGCAAGTCGCATGTTCCAGCACAATCGAAAGCGGTACACCAGCGTAGCAGAAAACGGCTTCAAGACCCGCAGCGGCCATACTAACCCCGTTGCCGTAGCCACTATTCCTTGGTCAAGAGAACAGGCACCGTAGACTCTACGGTACTACATCCGGAGAGCCGGAGCTAATGCCCACAATATCTTCGGTCTACGGGGCATTTGATCCACCCGCCAAGCAAACATGGCATGGGCAAGCCGAATAATTGACCAACCGAGTCAGATTAACAAGACGCATCGACGTACTGTGCAGTAGCTCGTAGCTGTCGGCACCATGCTCAATGGTACAGATAAGCATCCGATTGCACATGAAAAAGACAAAGAAGTCCAGAACTTGATTGTTCACACTTTTTGAGAAGCAATGAAGAATGGGTGATTTCTTAATCTAACATTGATAAAGTGTACATGATTGCATTATTTCGGTTACAATCATCTTCGACGTGGACCACCAGCGGTCTTCGTCTTTCATTCTCCGCTTTCCTCTTGATACAGTAGTACGTTACCGCGATGTTATTCATACCTGTGGGTAGGTGGGCAGCCTTGGGAGCCAGCTACAGAGAGTGTTCCCTCCGTGACCGCCAATACATGTTTGTTCTTCTTCAATCTTCATGGGTGCATGACGAAGGACTAAGGAAGATAGATTGTGATTTTTATTAAGAGCCTGTTGCCACTAATGTTCTTTGAGCGAACACTTTGAGTTGGATTTTTACAGAGACCATCAAAATCGGCTTCTTGTCTTTTGTCTCTCCTCTCGTCTCTGAGCACGGACGATCCATATTCTGCGCTGACATTCATGTACCCTAGCCAGACCCACTTAGTACTGTTATCCATAAGTACTTCAGTCAGCCAAAATCGGCTCTGGTTGACAAGCAATTTTCTACTGTCATTTTGATGACCTTTGACTCACCGAAGTACTCATAGATGACACTACCAAGTGGGTTTTACTCATGTACATGAATCTCAGCGCCAGATATGGATCTTCCGTGCTCAAAGACAAGATATGGGGACAACAAGGAGAAGCCAATTTTGATTGTCTCTGTATTTGTACTTAGTGCCCTCAAGAAAAGATACTACAATGCCATCCACGCACTTCACACCTGCAAGTGAGTTGCACGCCATTCCTGTTCTCTTAAATGTTGGAAACGCATCCTGATAATTCCAAATTCGCCCGCCAGGCATATGACGTATTTGATTCACCACGGTTCTCCAAATTTGCGGAATCTCCCCGTCAACGAGCACCCCCATAAAAACCCTATTGAGATAGTCTGACTTCGTTAGTCGAGGCGCTCGATCAGCTTTCGTATCAATGCTGATGCGAATTCTGGGCAGTCTTCCAGGAAATCTTGGAAGCTGTCGTCCTCAGCCAACTTTTTGATGACGCACGCAGCGTAATGGACTAGAAGGTTGCGCATTGCATCACTCCCCTGCGTACTTCTGAAAACGTAGTCTACTAATGACCGTATATCAATAATCCGATCTTTGTACAAAACAATGTCCCTCAGCGTCATTGCAAGATTATGGATCATCTGTTCCGCCAACAAGGTAATGCAGTATGTATTGGCAAGAACATAAAGCTTGGCGTGGGAAAGGAAGACTTCGCTGTAATCTTCTACATTTTCCTGATTTCGCCTTGCTTTAAATGGACGACCCAGGCGACGGATAAAGAAACGCGTTAGCCATCCGATATCTTCGGCACCCTTGTCAGAAGCAAGCGCCCAATCTTCTCATGATCTTTCTGAAAAGCCCATAGCTGCGTAATGGGATGCGAGCGGAAAATGGTCACGAGAATCATTCAGACTGTAGAGACATCGTTTCTCAAATTCGTGATTCCGAGCCAGAATATTTGTTGAACATCAATGCACAAGTACAGTATGCTCAGATAGATGGCGTTTGCGACAAACGATTCCATACCGAAAGAAGATACTGGGAGGAGAACCTTTTGTCGCAAAATGCGTACGGAACATGCTTTAGAATGCAAATATTGCAGTTGGACCAAACACTGTGCTGTTTATCTCGAGAACAACGTATATCCAAGGGATGGCAGGAATGTTTGTTAATAGAGGGATGACAAGCAACTTAGTATTGTGAGCTCCAACAATACTTTGGGCCAGAGCCAATTTTGGTTTACTGAAGTTACTCATGGATGACAGTACTAAGTGGGTCTGGCGCAGAATTTGGATATCGTCCATGCTTATAGACAAGAGAAGAGAGACAAAACAAGAAGCCGATTTTGACGGTCTCTGTACCGGCACTGTTGACTCCACGTAGTAGTAGAAAGAACCTGAGAGAAAAAATAGGGTGCTAAAATGGATCTTAACTTCCACTGTTTAATAGCACAATATTTTCCATCCCAAGCAGCGATCAGAGTAATCTCTCTACACTCCTATCAGCAGAGTCAAAGTCATGCCATTCGCTCACTTTCTGAAACTCCTCTTTCTTGTAGGAACAAGCCTTACTTTACCATGCAGTGCAGTAATTCACGGCTCACTCCCAGACCGGATTAAGCGTGGTTGCACAAGTTACTGTGGGTCGCATGTTTCAAGTAATATTACCGACATCAGCAGCGCAAGAAATGTGGGTGATTCAGGTAAAGTAGCACCTAGGTTACCAGAGAAAAATATTGGTTCATATTAACAGACGGCATGCAGCCTATCACTCCTACGCTACCGAGCCAAGTCATGTTCTTTCTTCCGGGTTCGACTGTTATCTCCGCACGACACCGCTCATGAGTTCTGGTCAGCCAACAACGAAGACATTGACGAGAAACACTACAACATCTCAAGAGATCGCCGATGCAACAACTGATATCATGGGAATTACAAATATTACCCCGACGAGCATTTTTCGTGGTGGTATACCTTGTCAACCATATGTAGACTGCTTAGCAACCCCTGAAAGCTTCCATGCCAGCCCTTCGACTACTATCACTGAGACACATATATTACCGTCTGTTACATGTACACCATTCGCTTCCGGTGACAAGGTTCCAAAGCTCGTTGCGCTGCAGTTTGTGAGCGAGTTTTGCGAGGACCGAGGATTAGACTTTACTCAAAATCAAACCTTGACTTTCGGTGGTGCAGACATCAATCCGGAATTTGATCTAGGCGCGGTTTTGACAGTGACTTTCAGAAGGCCTACGAATGGCGAAGACTGCGCTGAAAATTGTACAGTCGCATTCAAAAGCCTTTTGGACACTTGCTCGACAAACGAGAATAAAGGGCTTGTGTTCAATGGCATGGCGACGTCGAATCAACAATGCGGGAATTATTCCATAACAGCTACCGACCAGATCACAGCGTAGGCTAGCCGAGAAATCGTCCGGCCAGGCTCTGGTGGGACTAAGCCGAGGTAGTTACATCTGTGTCGTCTATGTGTCATGGACTCTTTGACTGTAATTCGATTGCATATTTGGAGCAGGAAACATAGCACCTCGACAAATTGTCTACAATCTAGGTTGCACTGTCAAGTCGCTCAGCCGGAAACTGCTTCTCATACCATCATTAACTATAGCTACAGCTGACATATCAGACAAGTCTAAGTGTCGTAGTGCTCAAACTGTTGATGGCTAGACTGTCGAAGTTGAATCAGTGATGATCCATTATAGATTGCCCGCTCGTGTAATTCGTGCATCTAATAAAATTGGGAGATATGAAGATAGCCAGGTACCAGCGCTGCCACTCAATAGTCTAGGTCCTCCTTCTTTTCCGATTCAACCTGGTAGACTATGTAACACCACTCTAAAGTCAAAATACAGTCTGTTTAGCTTCGCGTCGCGTCAAGATACAGACGAATCAAACGACGTATTTCATCGACCAACTAGTACACTTTCAGGATCGAATGGTCTATTTAGTGGGAGATAGTGTATGAAGTACGGCGTGTTAAGCGAGATAAGTTGATGGGTGTTCTCCCGTTATCTCAACATACACACTTCTTTGTTCAACAGCGCTTCTCTGGGAATATCTGTAGATTCTAGTCTAAGTCCGCATCTACAGAGCCAATGACTCAGCCCCCGTCATGTAGTCAATGTTGTACACAGGACAGGTTGTAAGAGGTTCCGGGGATCCTAGAGTGTGAGGGCAGTCTGGCTGATTGGTCAAGGCAAAGTTGGGCATGGTGCAGGTCTCATCATATCCATATGTGCAAGCAGCGTTGGCAATATTGTAAAGAGCAGCATTGAGTCCGACCCAGGAGTCTGTTGGGCAACTGCTTACAAAGTTCATTGCGTTTGCTGCAGAAAATGCAAGGCGTCCCTCTGACTCGACGAGCAAATTTACACATTCAGACATGTCAATGTCCATGTAAGTAGCAGCGATGCCACCACCAGTGGTGGGATACTGCGTAGCAGACTCCCCAGTGTAAAGGTAGTTCCAAGCATCATAGGAAATATCGTAAGCACCACCCGACTGGTCAATCCTGAGGAGATTGACAGATCTGCCATTGGCGCTAACCTGAACACAGATGCTATTACAGCTGGGGAAGGACGGCCAATATGCGATGCGGTTGGTATTGACTTTGCAGCCGAGGACGCCAATAGAGGAGGAGTATCTGTCGTGAGGCGTAACGAAGATGCTGTTATCGCGGCGGAATTTCGTAGCAATAGTCGGAGCTATATTGGTACCTAGGAGGTAGAAGATGGGGGCGAGCATTTTGGGAATTGCCTACAGTAACAGTCTTATGGTTCGATATGCTGATTCATTCAATGGTTTTAAGTATGCGCACCATGAATACTGTGATGTGTCGATGGAACAAAATGGACTTGCAGACCGTGCACCGGCGTTTTCAGATCTACCTCCCAAGAAATGCCAGAAATGGAGTATTTTCACAATACCTCAAATGAGTGCATATGTGTGATGTTTCCAATTCCTGCACTTCGAATCGAGCTACTTTAGGGGCAAGACTTGTGACTGGCCAGTGTCTTGAAATCAAAAGCGTCATAAATGGAGATATATAGATTGGGTATAAGGGATCGCGAACATTCCCCAATCGCTGCAGGACGGGCAAGGACTGGGAACTTGTATGTATTGCAGCACCCATGTTTCGAGCAAAAACCAACAATATCATATTTCCACATCAGAGTATGACACGGCCGCATTCGCTTAGTTGCCATGTGGTCTATTCTGGGAGTTCCATGGCTATTAGAATTAAACCAAAAAGACGGCACAACCTGGTGGAGAAGAGGATGGTATACACCAATCGGCGGTATCCAAGGACGCTCGAAGACGAGGTGGCCACAAACTGGATGTCTTGCTATGTCTCGGCATATGGGACATGTCGGAGCTATCCAGGAGGACTCATCGGGGTGATTGATTAATTCTTGAAACCAGGTTTGGATGCAAATGCTCCCGAAATTGTGGCCGCAGTGAAGAAAAACCTGTGTTTCCGCTTCTCCTTCATGGTTTGGTGTTCCAAATGAATTTTGGCAGATGATGCATTCATCATCTTGACTCGGAATAATCGAGGAATGATGCTCTTCATTCGTCGCTCTGGCGTCGCGGCAGTCGAACTCCTCAGTAAGTGGACCAAGTTGATGTTGGTGGGCACGGTTCCTTTTGCAACGGATTCCCTTCCGAATCAGCATAAGAACTTTTCGCAGCCGAGTCATCGGAATATACTTCTGGCAGCGAAGCTCCGTCATATATTCGCATTCGCGACGCTATAGTCTTCTTGGTGTGTCTGCAGCAGCCTGTGTATTGATCAGCACCCGACCTTTCGAACCAGCTCGGGAATTTGTGCTACAACGACGGCTACGAGACTTACAACCGTAACTACTGTACAAGAGTATTTCCTCCAGGCGATACGGAGGTGAGGCTTCGAATTGGAAACTAACAGAGATATCTGCCTTTCGGGATCTGCCACAAGAATTCAGTCAGTCAGCAGGATGCTGATAGCTGCGATGTAAGCAGCTTTTAGACTTGACTCGATTTATATGGACGCACTTGGGATAAAACCGTGGCTGAGATTATATTGTAACGGAACTCAATGTATGCCTAAATGAGTTTCATACATCATTCTGGAAGACTATACCGGAACTTTGGAGACAATTTATTCTATATCGTTCTTGATATTCACTTGAGCTTTTAGGATGATCGAACCCGCCCATTTTACAGAGAGCGATGCAATGAATATGGAAACGATGCGGAAGATAACAGTCTCCAAAATGCCACTTTCGTGTCGATATTACGATGCGAAAATATGCCGTGTACATGTGAAAGATTATAGCTTTAGCTTCTATATATCCTGACGGACCTTCATAGCTGCTTGGATACTCGTTTGTGCCTTAGTACTCTTCTGTGTTGGGTTATTCTTCTGTGTCAGGATACTGTTCTGTGTTAGTATATTATTTCGTGTTATGATACTCTTCTGTGGCGGGATACTTTCCTAGGCTACAGACAACAAGGATTCTTTTCCGGAATTGTGGGTAAGTCGTGGAGCTCCCCTGATATTGCTGCCTTTAGGGTATCGAACCGTCGGGACATAACCATACTAAGGAGAAAGTAACACAAGCGAGGACAGTGAACGGATCTGTGCCGGATCTCTGCCGGATCCGTGTCTCCGGAACACTTCCAGCATTCACCGAAGAACTTCTTCTCATGCGACATTTTCTATGAAACAAAGTAGATCGAGTCTGTCCGCAACACAAAGATTGATCATACATGCTACAAGTGTTGCGGACGAGCTTCACGTCGGCTGCATACTTACAAGTGCGAAGCTATGTACCATAACAACATTTAATACGTTTTGAAACTCAATATCGGACTTGGCTGGTAGCTTTGTGATCTCTGTTTTCATTCGTTAATGTAGCTGGTGCAGCCGATGCATCGCGGGCAACAAACACGATATCGTCATAGAGACATATGATTCATGAGTCATATCACTAAGACTAGGAGACTGACAGATTGATATTTTATCGTTGCCAATGCCTGAAAAGGTCTCATCTATGCGAAATGTCTCTTTGTTGGCCCGTTATGTAGGCTGATGCAATTTTCTCAATGCCTCGCTTTCTTGAGGTAGACTGTTTTAATGTTAGACGTGGACTAACTATATACTTGCTGTATTAAGCTTAATGTTTTAAATTCATCTACTGTACATCATGAAAAGATATTCAGCTGAATCAACTGCCTTTTAGTATAGAATACAATGTCAAACATGAGACTTATATCAAAGCTGGCAGATAGCGACAAAGAAAAACAGAAATACGCTTGTTTAGAAGGTGATATGTCTGGCGAGAGGTACTCGTACCCAAACACCGAGCAGTGATGCGAAAATAAAGACATTACCAAGAACCATCGATGATTGATGGGAGGGGGATCCTGTGCGTTTTCTCCCTACCCCCTGTCCTGGCTCTGCTGGCTGTTAAGCCTCTTCTAGGACTGGATATCCATCTTGCTGCGGGCCAACGACCCCGAGTGCAGCGACGCGAATCTTTAGGGTTTTGGTCAGAACCTTTTCTTGGCCGGTATCGAGAAGTGCTTCGGACGCCATCTCTCACTGCCCAGTCTGCCAAAACCCATTCGGCTGGCAGCTTTTGTGTTTCGACACGGGTCATGGGACCACTATGTGTCGTATCTTCCGTTTCACGTTTAATGAAAGCCTTTCTTGCTGTCAGCATAGCTTTCTCTTCAGTGATAGGAATTCCAGGGATCTATCGGGATCAAGGATACATCCACATCGGAGCTCACGTACTTGATTCATACTCAGGTTATGCTGGACTGTATTCTGCCAGCCCTTTTGCTCTGGTTCAGTTTTGACCGTGTTTTCTCGAAACCACTGATATATCTCCTGCACCGTCATAGCATGATCCTCTCGACTCATCAGCGCCTGGTAGATAAGCTGTGCGCATGGTCCGTCGGCTCTCTTGGCTTCGCCCGTGCCTAGACTGGTGCCATCTTCTCGTTCGCCTGGCTGTGGTGATTGTGGGGCCTTGCCAACATCTGAGCAATTACGGTACGGCTCATCAGATACAGGAGACAAGCTGCGATCCAGTACCACCGAATTAATAAGCTCTGGCGTCGTTGGCGGAACCTCGAGCGACATCGACTTGGGCTCTATAGTATTGTCAGAGCAGCCTTTCATCGCAATGATTGGAGCGTCAATTTGCTGATCGAGCGTCACGTCCAAAGACATGAGGGTTTCCACATGTAGATGATTGAGATGAGCGAGGTCGGGCTTCCTCCATGTATTTTCTTGGTACAAGTACTGCTGTGATACGACTGGTGACCAATGCTCAGGACTTGGATTTTGGTATAATGGGGGCAGATTGCCGATAGTATGAAACCTGAGGTTCATATTTGTCGGTGAAGAGCCGCTTGCATACTCGAACAAGTCGCAATTCCCCGGACATTGTGTAGTGCTCTATGTGTTCTGGGATGAGGAGTGTAAAGAGTTGGTGTATGACGGTCGATACAGAGAGACTGCGGCAATGGTCGTAGGAGGATAGTGGAAGTATTGTTCGAGGGAGAGCTCGGCGGGTTTAATGATATGTGAGGGCAGGAAGGCTGCATTAAAGACGGAGTAGTCACTCGTAGGTCTTAGTGACTGTGTCGTATATGTGCGTTGCATCTTGTCTCTAATCGAACCTGTTAAAGCATGTCCACCGGTTAGCAAGTTCAACACATCGATAGCATTTCGAGCAACAACTGCTGCTAAGGATACGTACAGTCGTGATGAAATCCTTACTCCACGTGGTGCGATTTACTTCGAGATGAAGAACAATTCCTCTTGTAAAAGCAAACTATGAGGCTATATGCCTATTGATGAAAACAGATTGTTGAGCTCATGATTTGCGGCCTGTTATATTTTCTTGAACGCTTGTTGAATATGGGAAGACTCGACAGATTGCTATGAAGAGTACACATAGAAGTAACATGCATTGGAGCTGGTTTTGTCGATGGAACGAAGCTAGAAATGATCTCATCACGTTTATGGGATCCAATATCTCGCCACCGTCCGGCTACTATAGTTGAGCCCCGAGCTGCAGTCACAGTTCAAAATCCCCTTCGAAACACTCTTATCGTACTGTACTGCAAATTGTCCAGACAGATCCTTCTACTTTCGTCACTCCGCTGACAGCGTCCGTTTTGAGCTCCGCACCCGGGTGCCGGAGCTAGGACCCACACAAGCCTGGTCTGCGGGCTTCCGTCGACCCGGCATAGCTCTAACTCAGTGTCCCTGAAATCCGGAGCCGGCTTTCGAACCTTTTCGTACAAGCTGAACTTTGAAGCAGGACACATCGAGGGAAATAAAATTTCATCGTGGGTCTGATTGCCACGTTCGGGATCCCACCTGACACATTCCGCATGAGATATGTTATTCTGCTAGAACACTTTCAGTGAAAGGTAGAGTCCGAGCAGGTGATTAAAACAGTTTTGTGTACGTTGAGCAGAGCACATAGCAGCCATGAATTGTCTTGCTTCACATTGTGCTTGGGATTCAATTATGTGAGTTCCAATGGTACTGTAATGTCGCGGGCAATCTCTGATTAATTATGTCGGCAAGTACGGAACTGCATTGCTGACCTGATAAAAGTGCTAGTGTAAGATAATTAGCAGATCAGAATAGATAAAAAACCAAATTCAGTACTGCACCAAACACAAGGAGGAGCCCCACACAGCTAACGAGCTGAAAATAAAGCCATCCTAAGCGATACTGAATCAAAAAAAATCTCCAACTGTCGATGCCATCGGAAGAAACCATTCAAAACCCACGCAGCCCTTTCCGGGCCACCCCTCCTTTCCCACCGCTTTTCATCCATTGAAATCAACTCAATCACCCGTAGCGCACTCAAGGTCGCATTTAATATAGACTGATCTCGTAGCTTTCACAATTTGATTGGCTTCCTCTCCAAAGACGCTGGCGGGCCCACCTCTTCGATTGACTTTTGCGAGCTTCGAGCCGCGTGCGGGCAGTAGAAAGTTAAATGCCGACTGTGATGGCCAATTCGCGACAGGGCCTGGATCCTGAACTGCTTGGTAAAGGTGTTTGGGTTGAAGGTCACGTTGGTTCGTACACTCGACCAGGGATCGAAGCGACCATGGCGGCGAACAGTTGTCGAGCAATTACTGCTGGCAAAACCTTCAGCCGTTGCAGTTCCATGGCTGCCCTTAGCGCTCATACATGACTAACAAACGTGGCGAATAATTCACGTGCAGAAGCGTCCCGCGCAGTACCTTTGTTGGGACACTTCTGCGGGGTTGAGGGGTTTGATGATCCTTCTGATATATGCTCAGGAAATGCCTTTGTATGCTCCTCAGTCAGAATCAATATTTTGGGACGGACTCACCCTCACTACAATATATTCGCGAGTCGCGGACTTGGGTCATCATATTCAGCAGAGTCACAATGCAGACGACCCTGGCATTATTTTTGACATGGGAATCACGCACATGCGACCTGTACTCAACAAGGACCGAGTAAATAGGATTTTACTGTACCCAGGATCTTTCAATCCTCCACACCACGGCCACGAGGCGCTGCTCAATCATCCCTTTCACAACGGGCACGACATGAATATCATCGCTACTATAATTCTTCCCTCAGATGATCAGCAATTGGAAAATAAATGTGCCGCCCTGGGTGAAAGCCTGGTGTTGAGCAAACAGGAGCGAGCTCGGCTGTGGAGGGGTTATGGCAGGCATGAGTGGGCTTGGGTCTATGACTGTAGTATGGCTGATTGGTTTTCATTCCGACGACGCCTTACTGAGTCAGTGACCCTTGATGGTTTTGACCTCCAATTTGTTCCGTTGTGCGGCCCGGATCAATTGAAAAACTTGTCGCTGCAATTTTGGAATCAATGGGATTGCGATGTAATTATGGTTAGCGACGCCGACAGGCGGCCCAATGTCGTCTCTGATCATAATCACTGGCACTCAGTTCGAGGCTGCAGACCTGGGGAAAACATATCATGGGACGGAAGTGAGGTGGACCGATGGGCAGCAAGGGAAGAAGCTTTCTACAGTGCTGCTCTGGCCGTACTGACAGGTGAGTCTCAAGGTAATAATAGGACAAGTTGAATGATTCAGCAAACCCTTCTTTCATGAATACTGACGATCGGGTAGGATCTGAAATCTTTGCGCCGGCTAGGCGGGAATCATACAAAAGAATGGCCCAGGCTGCCAGGCATACCAGTAGACCCACATGGTCCCGGCTTGCGGGTTTTAGGCCCACATTTCAAGTCCTTCACGCACAGGCAGGGCCCGCTTGGGAGGCTCCCGAGCGCATCGCCTAGGGGAGTGAGTGGCCACATACTTGCAAGGAGCGCAAACAAGTCTCGCTGTTTATAAGGCTACTGGCATTTCTGTAATTCAGGGTAGCAAAATATTGAACTGGGCCAGCGAGGTGAAAGTCAAAACAACGCGATATTACGTCAGCTTTCATCCCATTAACACCAAGCACGTCAATATTGGTTGATTCTGTCATTGCTTATGTCGTTCAGATGAAGCGGCGCAATGCTTGGGAAACCCAAGAGATACCGATCCTGACTTTGAGTAGCTGATCCAGGAAAAACTCTTGGTGATGTCTCGTTCAAAGACTTTGAAGTCGCTCCAATTCGGCACCCAGGAAGGCAAATCTGCAAAGTCATATATGTGCTGTCTCGATCCGTCCCTTGTACGGATGAGAAAAGCAAGCGATTGATTTTTCTGGAGCAGAAATCGGGCCGTACGTAAGTAGACTTGCTCGACACTCAGGCGATAATCTGGTCGCAACAGCTCAGAGGTATCTTCAGGCACTTGAACTTCCGCAGAGATGCCAAGTAAGGCGTAGACCTTGTCTCTTTGATCTGTTGCATGAAACTTGATTGAAGTTGCAGCTAACAGAGCATCAAGTGGCCACTTAGAAGATCGACGAATGTTGGACACTTCATCTACATTTCGCAGTTGTTCTGGTATCTGTGACAGACGAAAAAATCCGTTACGCCGCATCCACGAGGCAGCCCAACCCAGACGATCCCAGCTACAAAGATGGTGTCCGTGGATTATGACTGGGTCTTCTGTTGACACAACGACCTCCTGTATGATCCAAGCCGTTGTAAACCACGGATCTTGGAGTAATATATTGAATTGAGTTCTTTCCAATCCGGATGATCGAATGATGAGACTTTAGAGTCGGCGTGAAATTCCTTTGAGTAGAGCTTGAATGGAATATCAACAATGCTTTCAACTCCAGGGTTTTGCGATACGCAAACCCGATAAATTTCGTCAATCAATCGCCACGCGCCGGTGCATTCTCCTAGATTGGACCCAAGCCATATAAATGTCCGGATCGATTTGGCATATATGCGACCCATCGGTCCCACTTGTAGAGATCGTTCTGAGACGTCGTTTTAATTGATGCATATTTTGTCTATCCATATGCGCTGCACCCTTGGAGATCCGGGTCTATCTCTCGCAAATTCTTGAATATGATGAATAGCTGCGGTGAGATCTTGAAGGGGGCTAAGCAACACCGCACACAATGGGACGGGTCAACGTCTTATGTAGCAAGGTAAACACAGACAGTCTCTTTCGAGAAGATTCCTGCGCCATATCTGCCTGCTGGGAACCGAGTGAGCACAGAATCTATCCTCATGTTTTGGCTCTGTTGTAGTGAGCGCGTTCTACCTGCACATCGCGGTTATAAGCCTTTCGCTGACGGCTGACCTGATGTGCAGCAGTATAGAGAGTAGCTCTCTCGCAGATTTATGTTTGGGTGATTGAATCTTTTTTTCCCCCTCCAATTGCTTGTTCGAGACATGTACATATTCTCCCCAGTTTTTAACCTTCTAGCATTTTTGAGATACAGCCGCTCTACCCGCCATAAACCCAACCATAGAAGCTGTCGAACCAGGTACACCCAAGAAAAACATAGGAGTAACGCCAACCAACTAAAAGGTAGCAAAACCCGCATCGGCAAGACCGTCCCTCGTTGCTGTTGCCGCTCTTGCCTAGTCCAAAGGGACAGGTACTCACCGGCGAGCGCTTTCTCAAGGGGCTTCAGGGCGGAGTGGATAGATACTGAGATAAGTACGTTAGATTGCAATTGAGAAAAATAAAAATAAAAGCCGTGCTATCATCAAGTTCCTTGATCTAATCCCTTCATAACCGCTGCAGCATAAGAACTTGATTTTTTATGGGACGCGTGATATTTGAGAGGCTCGTTCTTGTAAGGAGCATGAAACTATAAGTTCTCTCGATTAGATATTGAGCCAAATGATCCATCAAATCACATACTAACATCATCAGACTTATCTTCGGCCTGCCGATCTCCAACGGCGCAACGAGCACCGCCCAATCCTACCGGACGAGCCGGGCGTTCCAGGGCAAAGTCATCGCAGTCCCGCATGACCTGCTGGCAGATATCAGACCACTCTTTTTCGGAGCGGTCGACCTTGCTCACGAGGAAACGGCAGCCAGACCGATCAAAGGCGTCAATAAAGTTACCAGAGCGGTAAATACGCTTCATACGACGGCGGCGCGACTTGAGCAGCTTGCTGTGGTTCGCTGGGCACGACAGCGAAAAGGCCTGTGCCTCAAAGATATGGCCACAGAGGCAAACATCGGAAAAGATATCGAGAAACTCGGTGTGCAAACGTAACTGCTGCAGTCGGTAGTGCCCTCCGATAATGGCGCCCCGGTATGCGGTGTACGGGAGCTTTAACGTATGATTGCTTCGTATTTTCGTATTTTGGCCCGGCATGATTGATACTAGGATCGTTTTGAGGATTAGTCGTGGGCTTTAGACGATCAGTCAGTTATGTAAAATGATCGAAAAACTCCAGTGGATGTATGATGTACTAAGAATAAAACCTAGGAGCCCTGTGAAAAGAATAGCGACTGGTCACGTGGCTTTCGGGACCTCGTAATCCTATCGTATCAAAATAGGCCTCAGCCTTATGCTCAGCGGAAATGACCCCAAAATGTTCTGTGTAGGACCCATAGCCAATAGTAAAGTGTCAGCCTGACTCTTTATGGTTGGGCACCTTCCTAGCATTTTAAAAGCAGTCTTAGGCAGCAGGCGGTATCCGGAGTTTCGGTACAGAGAGTACAGCGATGGAAGCGGGTATGGCAATATGACTGTATCTCCGTTTTCTGCCAAGTGTACTTTCCAATCGCTGTCCCTGTCTGGTGTGGCAGATCATAATTGCCCGCCCAATCGAAAGCAATCAATAGCGCAGCGGATTGTGGTCATATACCAACACCGGCCAAACCAACCCCAAGCTACATCCAGAAAGCCGGAGCTAGGGCCACAATGACTTCGGTCTGCGGGCGTTTGATCCACCCGCCAGGCAAACGTGGTGCGGGCAAGTCGAATGACTGACCGATAAAGCCAATTTAACAAGGCACAATGACGCGGCCCATGGCTGTCTACGATTGTTCGATCGTACGTTACTCAGGTACAGGAATCCAGAATTTAATTGTGTACGTGTCTGAGAAGCAATACAGAAGGTCCTCACAATTTAAAACTGCTACTGTAGAGTGTACACAATATCATAATTCTCGCAGTGAGATCCGTCTCCAAGTTGAAATCAATAGCGGCCGTCTTCTCTCACCTTTTCTTTCCTCCTTACATTAAAGTGAGTTTCCTTGGCCCATGAGCAATTGGATATAGCAATTGGCCCAAGAGTATTTTTCCTTCTTGACCGCCAATATATGTTTGCTCTCCTTTAAGGGTGCATGGCCAAGGTTAAATGGTTGTTCAAAAGCAGCTGGAGTAATACTGGTAGAAATTTGATGTAATGAACTATTGGCCTGGAGAAGTCGTTGTCCAGAGAACGACCAGGGTGAACAGCTGGAAGCGCTGTCCTGCATATTATCGGCACTAGCGAACTACTACTATTTCCAAGGCAGCTGTCGTGTAACAAGTTTTCAATGCCCTCCATCTCGATGTCAGGGTGCCCCTCCTCTGGCTGTCTATAATCGCGAAGGAGGAAGCGTCTAAAAACGACTGCGCGACCCGATCCCATTCCCAAACTCAGGTCGGTCCTTTGAACGATAAGGCGCCTTGGATTTTGTCTTTAGTCACAGTCACACACACACACACACACACACACACACACACACACACACACACACACACACACACACACACACACACATACAAACAATTTATTACGTCCGGGCTATTCCCCTAGAAGGCAACTAACTCTATAATACACATCCGTTTCTGAAATTTCCGTCCTGACTCCGTCTTGAGCCCATACGTGAGATCAACCGGTTCCGTATCAATCTATTCTGCTTCATGACATCCTCGTATGATACAATTTGTAAGTGACCAGCATATCCTGCTTGGAGTCAACTCCTCCAAGTGCTGTCACAGTAACAATGCATATTGCCATGACTATCCTGCTGATTATTGTGTGGTTGAGGGGAAGGGTGGGGTGAAGGGTGGGGTGGAGGGATGATCCCTGGTATACGATTCGTGATTTCGGATAGGCGAGCCACTGTTTTAGTGCCCTGGGGATGACCAGGACCTCTGACTGGTTGGCGGAAAGACAATGTCGCATCCGCTGAATGTCCCTCTAAGCTATGCCAAATCCGTATGTCAGTTAGACTGACATCCAAATTCGGCCAAAACAATGCTCATATGGCCCGGTCTTGCGGCAAGTTCCTATTGGGGGGAATCTGGTTCTTCCACATGTCCTCGACCGACCCCTCTTTGAGAATCCGGACGCCACCAGGACCTGCACATAGTCGTGGGGCCGCTCAAAAGCGCCGGCGCCGCCGCTTTGGAAGAGTCGCGCTCTATTCGAGGCCTGAGCCCGTATAGCGTCTATGAGAAGTCGAAGCTAATTTCAGCGGGAATCAGCGAGAAAGATTCACTCTCAGTGGTCCTGAAAACAGTAATGCAATCCGTCTAGATCAAACTCTCATAGATCATACATTTTTCTTTCCACATCACTGGGTTGGTTATTGCTCTTATCCAGGGGGTCCTTCTGATAGAGTTATCACGTGGGGAGATTTGCATTGAACTCCTGGTTAGATTGTAATTTGCTTCAGCTACTTATTTCAACGAATCTGCCGAGCATGGAACATGCAAATGCGTGGGTCCCGAGCATTCTTGATGCCCTTTCTGAGTGCAGAACCTCCCTCTTTCTGCCACAATTGCTCGTCCCAAGCACATGGCTCGAGACTGGGGGGCATAGGAGGAGCATCGCTTTGCTTTTCGTAGCCGAAGACGTGTTCTAGCCAAGGGATATCTACACAGGGGTGGGTCTGACTGAAACTCCTATTTGGACGGTGAAAAGACAATCTCGTACCCACTGAACCTTTTGTCGAAGCTATGCTGAATCCGGATGTCAGTCAGACTGACATCCGAATCAGGCGCCTCAAGGTAGGCCAAGGCAATGCAAGGAAGGGGCATTTCTCCCTCCTTGACCTATCGAGACAGGCAAGGAGAATGCGTTACGAATTTGCCGTCACTTCTATTGAAGGTGTGTCAAATCTCGTGGACGCGATGGTCTTGCGCCAGCCAATCGAGGCCCCAGACAATTGCAGTCACAGTAACGACGCATGTTGCTGTGCCTACCTCGCTGAACATGGGTGAAACATCTGATTGTTGTTTTGAATGGATACTGGAGCTGACTGGGATCTCTGACTGGTTGACCTGCTGAACGTCCCTCGAAGCTATGCCACATACGGATGTCAATCAGACTGACATCCAAATTCGGCCAAACTAATGTTCGCGTCATTGATTGGAGTAATGACCACAGCGCAGTCAGGATTTCATAAATCTTTCTCATGAAGGGTCATTCATAAGACGGCCGCCTTATCTGGGGGTCCAAAAAGATCCGAATGGGATGCAACATAATGCGATGGATTATTGCCACGACGAGTCCAAGATGCAAACAGCAGCAATGCTGAGATGCTTCAGTGTACCAATTCTGACGTGCTGGGCCTGAATGTATCAAGATCGAATTTCCTACGCTTACATGGACAGCCGTTGCGTCAGTGATCAATTCAAGCATCTATTTCAGCCGTAGGTGAAGCATTCAATAGTTACGCTTCGACAAATACACTTGTGGATCGGTTTAAGACCGTCATCTTCAGTTAAGTTTTGCCAATTCAGTATCTTGGCCAGCGAAACCCTTTGTATAGTCATTACAGTCTACTATTTCGGAACGAACTCGACTACACCAAATTTTCCGCAATCACTAAATGTAATTTCCAGCCGTTGCTCGTGAGTGCCAGAAACCCAATCGTTCTTTATATCGTCCCAAAGGTAAATAGTAAAGTCGGTGGTTGTGGTGCTCGGGAATGGCTGAGACCCTAGTGCGATGGCGGCGTTTATAAAACATTGCAGTTGCGTCGCCGTTGGACAGGACATAGATTTAGCTGATATCATTAGCCTAAGTCAGATCAAGCGGGAACATTCCTACCCTTTTGTAAAGCTTCGAGTGCTGATTTCTGCTTTTCGTCTAAATTTTCTGAAGGTTGGTCTGGAAGGTTTGAAAGGAGCTGTTCGAAACTTGATCGTCCGTTGTGCACGATGGAAAAGCCTGTAATCTGTGCTGCTGCGAATCGTGCCAGTGCATCTTTGAACTTTGGTTCCTCCATTGAGATATTCAAGTTTGTCGTTTATAGACCAAGTGTACGCATAGGTATTGTGATAGGATAGCAATCAACAGGGAGTACCGTGTATGCCAGGCGCCATTATATAATGGCACATAGTGGAACTAAATATTGATGGTGGCATTGAACTCTTTGCTGTGCGTGATAGTCTAGTCAGCTCATCCATGATACTTGGAAAAGTGGTTCGAACTAACTCATAGTACAATATTTAGCAAGCGCATCAAATAACCTTCCCAACGTACTATGTATGCAGGAGGTACGTACAGATTGACCTGCGGTGAACGGGGGAGAGCAGGCCCTCCCGTTGATTATCAGACTGGAGAAAGTATTCCACTAAGCAAGGGTACGGCTTTTCCAATGTTGATCACTGCGGTTGTTTCCTTCTTTACGTGGGCGCGAATCGGGCAATTGCAGCCACAGCAAAGATGCATGTTGCTGTGGCGATCTCGCTGGACAGGGGTGGGTTGTTTCAAATGGGCGAGCCACTAGCTTATTGTACTGGGGCTGAGCAGGATCTCCGACTGGTTGGCGGAAATTGCATCCGTTGACCGTCCCTCGAAGCTATACCGAATACGGATGTCAGTCTGACTGACATCCGCATTCGGCCAGAGTAACGTTTATTCATTGTACATTCTGGCCCATGAGCCTAGCTGATCGCGACTTGGCTTGCCAGATTCGGGTGCGACCGCGTTAGCCGGGATTCAAAAACGCTTGTATGAACAACAAAACACAATGGATTGATATCATAACAAGTCTTATCCTTAAACAGCAGCACAAACGTATGTTGGCGGTCAAGAAGGAAGAAAACTCTGGAGCAACGGTTATGGCCGACAAGAGATCTCAGTTGGCTGGCGAAAGACTGTCGCGTCCACGAAATCTCACACAAGTGCAACTGAAGTGACGGCAAACTCGCAACGCATCCTCCTTCTCTGTCTAGACAGAGCAAGTATGGGATATAATCTCTCCTTTGTATTTGGCTTGGCCAACTTCGATGCGCCCAATCTGGATGTCAGTCTTACTGACGTCCGGATTCATGGGAAAGCGCTGGTATATTCCTTTGTCTTGTGATACTTTCAAGTGTTGGGGTAGCTATCCGTCCAGGCATACTCTTCTGGGATACTCCTCTTTAGGATACCCTTCTATTCCACAGACAATAAGGATTCTCTTTCGGAGTTGTATATATGTCATGTAATTCTCCTGAAGTTCTTGCTTCTAGTGTACTAAACTATCGGGATACGGATCAACGAAATGAGAAAGCGACATGAGGTTGAACATCGTCTAACGACTTCTAAGTATGTAGCTATCCATTACGATATGTGATGCACTCTGACAGGACTCTACCAGTGACTGAAATGTAAGATGCGTTTAAGAACTGTATTAAACGATGGTGGCCGTGTAAGGGTTGGCTCTTGGTAGAGATTTGGACCGAGATTTCTCCTTTTCGGTTTGCTCACCGCCTAATGCAAGTCGCAAAATGACCTTACAGACTGATGTAGCACTACCTTAGCATTAGACAAGGACATGTTTACTCCCCCAGGTTGACTGCAAGCTCAGAGTGAGCAACGTTGTACGGTTTGTCCGGATCCGACTGGTCGCCATACAAGCCGGGGTTGGTCAGTCTGATGAAAGCTTCTAGTTGGACGATGGAAAGACAATCTCGTAATCTCCGTCAAAGTCATGCCGTATCCGGATGTCAGTGGAGAATGGATGAACATTATTCTGGCCGAATTTGGATGTCAGTCAGACCGCCCTGGTCCCGCTGCTCGCGAGTCGGCTTGCCAGATTGGGGTGCGACCGCATTAGTTTGGGTTGAAAAACGCCTGTATGAACAACACAACGCGATAGATTTTTACCATGACGAGTCTTATCCTCAGACAGCAGCAATCCTGAGATGCCTCAGAGCACCAATTATGACTTTTCCGCACGACTTCTTTGCGATCCACCACGAAAGCCAATGGAGGGTCTCGATTCTAGACTATCAGCCGAAACAGCTCTTTGTCGTCATCCCCTGCTTGGGCGCCTGATGATTCAATCCGATGCCAAGATAGGATGTCACGTCGTCGCGCTCTGGGGATCAGACCGCCAGTAAGACAACCCTATATTATCAGTATCGAGCTTGAAGCGCATGTGTTTACTCCTGTTAACAACCAGGAGAGGATTAGGCATCAAGAACGCACGGACAGGGAGGAAAAACAAGGTTCACCTTCACGCCGCCACTGGACCTGATCCTGATCTCAGATAGTGCCTCATCTCGTATGGCGAGAGGATCTGTTGTTTTGATACTTGATGACCCGTGATACAATAGCCGGCAAATAGTAGGTTAGTCCATAACTGTTTTGCTGATATCTGGATGACCGTAGCTTTTCGCAGTACAACATATTTTGCATGGCTTCTAGTTTTGTCTTGATTCCCTCTTCTTCAATCATATCATCAAACATGACCAAGTCCTCCAGTCTAGTGTCACCGGCATTAGTCGACTATCTGGTGTTGGAAGCTTATGCCCAGTCTACCAAGCTGCCGTTCATCTCGGTCACTTAGAAAAGGATATCCATGGCATGGTACGACAACAGTTGAACTGATTTTCCTGCCGCGCTGGACCTCGTGTATCCGTCCATAAGCACGGCAATCTGCGTAAAAGGGATCTGTGTAATATAGAACCTCTTCCAAGCGAAATGATTCACCGAGTAGCGGGTCCCAATCACAACGGGTTGTGGAAGGATCAAAAAAGCTGAACCGTGAAGGGAGTTTCAGGGTCATAGCTGATATCGTATCTAATAATGGCTGCATACCACTTTCAGGGCGTACAACCGAGACTTGATATCTACTTTGAAGACACGCCTTCTCCGTCCGATTCGATTCCACGGTCAGTATCAAGTCTCTTGAGCTATTAAATTGGTGAATCCCGGTGTTTGAACTCGTATATTTTCGGACCGGGGCATAACTTCTTCAACGTCTCAGCACGGTCGAGGCTGTGGGTTGGTTCGGCCATAACTGAGTGCTGTTTTTCAAAGATGCGAACGCTATGCAGCCATTATGGGAGCAAACAGTTATGGTGAAAATGTGGTGGAGAGCGACATGCTGCTGCTCTTTTGAAAAAAAATTTGATCCCGATCGGTATGTCTCGAGGTGACGCGTATGTATGGTTATTCACAACGGGACTGCGATCCACGGGAAAGGGAGCAATCTAGCCAACCACGTATGCTTACTGCTACTCATCCTGATTTTCGGACGAGTTTACAACTTTCGCAGCGTTTCAGCCAATCGTCACTCGTGACAAGTGGGCGAAGTTCGGATAGCACGTTGGCAAATGACTCTCAAGGATTACGCTTTGTTTTCCCCTGGTTGTTTACCCGCGCTTGTATGCTATCTCGTATCTGTTATTTGTGTTCTACGCAGTGGGTTAAATGGCATAGGGAGACGCGCAGCGAGAAGCGTGGTTGCGCATCTGAGACGCTGACCTTGTACCCATGGAAACCATTCGTTGGTGGCTATTCGTTGGCGGCGATCCGTGCTCAGCACACCGATATTTGAGTCATGGGGCTCGATGCCTCAATTTGCATATGTCGTAATTCGCTGTTTGTGATTCGAAATGGTGCCCAAGCTTGTTTACCAAATTGGAAAGTCTCGAATCAAAATATCGTACCGAGCCTGCTTGGATATTCCAGAGAGTTTCTTGATTCTGTTATTTGGAATATGATGTCGTCGAGCCGCGATCAGAACTGCAGCTCAGAATTCCCGCATGATGCGTTGGACTCAGAGAAGACAGGCAAGATGTCGGATTCCATACCAAGTATCAGAGGACCCAAGCTGTTTCCGTTCAACGAAGATTTTGCCGATGCCCGTTTCATCAAATTGCTGGACACTGAGAATGAGAATGCCTCCACTGGAGGAGCACATAGCCGAGTGTTCCAAGTGAGTATCAAAGGCAAGATTTTTGCAGTCAAGGTTGTACGTCGAGAGTTCAAGTTTTGTCATCTCACTGACGCTGACAATATCAAAGTTCAAATTCGTCGGTATCAACGAGATTCGCCCATTGTTGTTTGGGTACAACACGAAACCTATCAGTGACAACGTTTTTCGACATCAGCTGGACCCTTTTTTCGCCGAATGTCGGGCATTCGGGCTTCTGTCAGCAGAGAGGAAACACGAAGACCTCGCTGTTCGTTGTTACGGTTATGCGTATCTACACGAGTCCGTAGAGCGCCGGATTGAACAACAATTCAATATCTATAACTGGAATCGATCATCCGAAAATATGCATGAGCCATTGACGGCTATAGTAAAGGCCTACATCCAATATCATTCGTGGTACAAACCATCTGAGCTTACTCTTATGAAGAGCCGTCTCGAGCAATTAAACGAATTGGGAATCTACAACATGAACATTCGAAAGGAGAGTTACCTCAGCGGCAGTCTATACGATTTCAGTAATGCTATTACCGTACCTCATATCGGTCTTTCATTGGATGTTCGTCCGCAGACGTACATCATCCGTGATCTGAAGTAACTATGATCTGGCTTGCTTCGACGCCATGGCAAGAAAAGAACTCCAGGAAAATACTCAAGACAGCTCGGTGGACGAATCAAGTCGGTACCGGTCGTATATGTTGAGTAGTTTTGATAGTTTCGAGACCGAAGAGCGTGTCTCGCTAGAATCACCATCGGCAAGAGACAGTAAAGACATCATGAAAACATGGAGAACAGCAATTAGGATCAGACGGAGTCGAAGCATAAATCCAGTCCGAAAATCGTCAAGAATTGCTGCCATGAGAGGCTCAAAATCAGCTAGTCCATATGTTTTCCGCATTGGGACTAGACAATCGAAGCGCATAGCTTCTCGGAGGAACAGAAAAATCATTAAATACTAAAACCGGGAGAGACTGACAAGCTGGCGGCATGAGTCACATGTATTTCCTGTGTACCTTTTGCTGCGACGGGGTGGCGATCATATAGTCTACCGAAAGGAAAGAATCATAATACTATAAGCTCTTTTCTGCGATATTGGTGCTTACGATATCAATCTCAAGATCACATATTCTTGTGTCATCTATTCCCAGATGAAGTTTTCCGCCAAGACGGTTCAGGTTATTCTGATTTTTTGTATAGTCGACCAACATTAAAGTATACGCTTTCTAGTGCACACCTATACGATAACCCTGATATAGAAGATTCATGGTTATAGGACCGAGACTGCTCGAAATTTCCGACGACATAATATTCGTTTGATGCCCAGAGCAGCATTATATAAAGCATGTTCAGGCCAAACACGCCCCAAGGTATCCCATTTGACACATTCGTGTTACGATACTCTTCTGTGCTGTAGACAACAAGGATTCTTTTCTGGAATTGTGGGTATATCGTGGAGCTTCCCTGAGAATCCCACCTTTAGTGTCCCGAAATATCGGGACATGACCATCGCAACATGAAAATAACAGAAGTGAGGATGGTTGACGGATCTGAGTCTCCAGGACACTTCCAGTATTGACCTATGAACCTCTACTCGTGCCATTTTGCTCTTTACTTGACTCGAACAACCTTCCCTGAGTCGCATTCTATATCTACAGTAATTTTGCTGTTCCGAGCGTTTTCGAGACTTATTCTGGTTTCGTGTTGAATCTATGATAGGACCATGATACAGAAAGAAGTGCAGGGATGTACAAAGACAAGAAATACACAACCTGGTGACAAAAGCGTGCGGCCGTTCAGAGCCATGACAAATGTTACAGCTTTTTTACCCTCAAGTTTTATCTCGAAAGAATCACCACTTGAGTATAAAACATAAGACTTATGTACTACTGAAACTTTTTTCGAAAATTTCTCTTATTATGTGCTATGTACATATATTGCATGGCTTGATCCCAAAGACAATACAACTCAGTTCCTTTCCTACTGCTGATCATGTCCTCATTACATGAACACATGCTGTCTCTTGTTACAACATTCGTTGTTAGTCAGAAAAACACAAGACATGTCCTTTATCGTGCCGCCGCAAGATTTCGAAAGCCTTCGAGTGCTATCCTCTTCATCCACGTCCTGATTCCCAACCTAGAAATTCTGCGTTACTGGGCGCACTACTTGTTTTATGGCTATCATGTCATACCCACATATTTCGACTT
The DNA here is from genome assembly GCA_023078685.1 of Neopestalotiopsis rosae. Lineage (NCBI taxonomy): Eukaryota > Fungi > Ascomycota > Sordariomycetes > Amphisphaeriales > Sporocadaceae > Neopestalotiopsis > Neopestalotiopsis rosae. Next base: position 2,058,411 of record JALGAS010000001.1, read on the forward strand.
TGCGTTAATGGTCTTCCACTCGTGGACGAGCCACCATCTTGTGGCAAAGGGACATTACGCAGGCCATAAAAATATTACACAGCCTGTGTTCCATGCGCAGATGCTACTGCGCTTGGCCATCTCTTTCTGCTCCGTTTTCCTCGGAAACCCTTCTCTGCACTCGGCGACGATCAAAATCAATGCTGCAGCCTCGTATCCGAGGATACTCATATGGGCTGTCAAGAGGCTTAAGATACTCCCAAAATACAAGGACGTCTACGCGGCAGCTATGGTTATTGGTGGTCTGCTATCGCCTGTTGGGCTGGGCTGTGCCTCCTCGATGGGGTGGGTAGCATGACTCGGGCGTTTTGTATGGACCGCAGATCTTCATTGCCTGTTGGGCTGGGCTGTGCCTCCTCGAGGGGTGGGTAGCCAACGAGAGTGTAAACGCAGAAAGCAAAGCACTTGTGCTAGGCAGATCTTCCTGTTATGGCATTATCAAGAAGAATGTCGTAAAGTTTCTGAGGACAGTTGGTTTTGTGGATATGGATGTCTTGAGACAAGGTCAAGCCAGCAACAAGCAGGCAAAAGGTCCGCGGACGGCGGGTTCAGCATCAAGAATACCGGTTCCAGCACAAAGCATTCGAGCAAACTTAGCCTAAAGAGCATCGAGTCACTCACGGGCCTGGCGGCAGTCATTCTGATTTTCTAGATCCAAGAAGCACGGTAGTACAGCTGGGTCTCTTTAGTGGCACCTTCACCAAGTGCTCTACTGTCAAGTTACTTGAAGACAGCATGATAAATAAATCACATAGAAATTGGAGCGATAACTATGCAATGCAAAATTACGTAATTCGTAAGTACACGATTTGATAGACAAAAACCCCTTGGTATAGGCTGAATCCTGCAGCGGTAAAAATTACCTTGCAGACTGTGGCACGGACTGCAGACATATAGCTGGAATAATTACCAAAATATGAATACATTCCATCGATGACCGCCAGTCAGCCGAGCGTCATAACACATCTTCATTGCTCATACAGCCTGTTATTGCCTTATCGGTTGTAGAAGCAATTTGTTATAAATAACATAGCCTACCAAGGAAACCAGTAAACACGAGCATTCTGCACTAGCAGCTGCAATGGCAATGGGGGACCATGCGCCCCCCTGTGCCGAGTATACATTCAGCAGTGTATTACCCAGCCCCAGGAGCGAGTTTGAAAGTACAGGCCTATATGCTTGTGAGTCGCTAGTATCAATCAACATCTGAGAATTAAATGTAGAGTCTACACACATGACGATACGATTTAGAACCCATATGTAGCTATGCTTCCAGATACACCACACATAACCTAGCGCTGCTGTGGACATGAAGAACAACATACAGGCAATGACGAGTAAAGGCGGATTCTTAAGCGCTTTAAGCGCTGGCTCGTTGCTCTGCACTGCACTGCTGATGACTTCAGATCGACTGATAGACGTGAATGTCGAGGGCAACACAAGAAACCCGGCCAGCAAGGACCAGCTCAATGCCGTACAAGCTGCCGCGTAGTACCATGGTACGGCCTGGTCGTTTTCGATGAGCATCTTAATGTACTGTGCCGATTTCGCCCGGTGGGCTCTCAGGCGTTCTTTCAGTCGTCGGCGAGAATCTGTGCTGGGATTCATCGTAGTTGATTGATGAGTGGCTGGCCAGGGATGTTTCTGGGATGATCAGGTTCGGTATTATACTCAAATTGCAAGGAGGAAGAATCATATGTCCATAATTCGATCACGAATGGGTGCATAGAGGACAAGTCGTCCGGTTCTTTTCCGTGTCATTTCCGGCTCCAATGTACAATGGCCAAAAGTGAAGCTGGAGTTCATCAAATACGAAGCAGTGTACATAGGTCGCTTTAAAAGCATTCTGTTTTGGCATATTTTTGAAACTTATGGTCACAGTTTATGCTTTTCTTGGAAACAAGAAAATATTGTTACGTATCTCAGTCGTGGGTGTTGCATTCAAGCATATAGGTTTACAGTACCCACGAGACCGGAATCAAGAGAGAAAAAATAAACGAGAGATAGAACACGTAAAGATCCTGTCCAATCATTCTTGCTGCTCAATGTCTAGAATACCGAAAGGAAACACGCTTACAACATCTCAGTTCAACTAACATATTCACAGATACTGAGCGAGCCCAGCGCTGGCCATGGCATTTTCTGAGACCTCAAGCACTTGCTCCAATACAAGCGCTTTCTACTTGGAGGATTTCGCAAATCGTCTACCCACCAACGAATGCAACTCGGTTGTTTCACAGCTTCAAGAACTTAGTGAAGAGAACAAAAGTCTGAGACAGCAGGTCCATGGATTAACCAACTGCTGGACCTCGATAAGCATGCTGCTATCAAGCATTAGTGGCGGGGCTAGCCATCTTAATAGAATACTGGATGAGGGGGAACTCGGTAGGGATCACGAGCGAAAGAAGTGGATGGCTAATTGTGCTCCATTTTAAATTGATAACTTGATTTTCATATGCTTCCCTGCTGTATAACTAAATTGACGGTTTCAGTTCTACAGAGATTTCCCCGATGCCCAATTCATTAAATTTCTAAACATAAGCATTATAAAAGCCGTAGTGGAGGGACATATGGCCGAATGCTCCAATTGTGTATCAATGGCACGATTTGTGCACCTAAAATTGTACTTTGAAGGAAAAGATTTTGTCCTCTTACTAATGCCAGCAGTATCACAGTTCAAGATTGTCAGTAGAGAGGAAAGTTCGCCCTATGTTTTCTGGATACAACACGAAACTTATTAGTGACAATGTTTCTCGACCACAGCTGGATCCTTTCTTCGCTGATTATCGGGCGTTCATGATTCATCAGATGTGTGGATGGAAGCTTGACCCAATTGTTTGCCAGCAGAACAATGCTTGAGTTCTCAAATTTCCTAACCCAGACACAGATCCGTTAACCGTCGTCACCTTGAATGCACCATTTCGTATCTTGTAAACGGAAGCGACGCCGTCATTGAAGTGTCTACGGTACTATCCCGGTTTACTTTTCTGCTGAGCATAAGCACTCACTCGTTCATTACTTGTGATATCAACAATGATTTCCCGTTCAATCCTAATGAAATCTTCCGCACTTCCGCTTTGGTATGTTCTTTGGTTTCAATTCGCAATTTGATGCGGGTCATTCTTTTTTTTTTTTTTTTTTTTTTTTTTGGGCTCGATCAAAGAAGGATATGTATTGTTCTACCTCTCTCTAGGTTCAATATCTAGGAGATCCCCGGGATTTACTTCGACGCAGTGGGAAGTCTTACCGAAGGCATATCACCTTACCTTCTGATACGACTTGGTCCTTTCATCCGTTCCACCCTTCCTGCATTATCACCGAGGCGGCCGACGTTACACGGATCTTTTCGCTGCGGTAGCATGGGTGAGTCTAGGCAGATGATCAGTGCCTTGATGTCATACTCCAGGCCCCTCCTCAGCAATGTAGCTATCTCTGTCTGAGTGGTAGTAGCCTGTATATATCACCAACCTCGTGATCTGACGAATGGTACGGTCGAACAGCCCCAATCGCCGAGCTTGTGGGGTCTCATTCCATCCATGGACGCTGCGCATCCCCTGTAGGTGGTCGTGGTGCTGGTGAGATGACGTACTATTGGTCGTGGACGAGGAAGCGACTGTTTCCAAGTGATCCTCTGTTGAGCAGCAGTCTAAGGCGCACTCGAGAACAGTCGGACGAATGACTTCCGACTTTCCTAGGCCGATACGTAGGACGATCAATGCGACCCAGCTGGTGACGAGAAGTCTCGGGTAGTCTTCTGACCACCCATGGAGCAAAGAAGCAATGGCGCAGGTATGCTGGTTCAGCCTCAAGGAGTCTCAGGGAAGAACGGTGACCGATTCAGTTGTGGCTATATGGAGAAGGGCTTCTCCATCATTTCTTACTCTTATTTCACTCTCTCACAGCACCATTTCCCAATCGATACGATGGATCTGTTATCATTGTCATACATTCCTTTTGCTTTGAGCACAGCATCTTCTTTGGTTCGAATCAAGCGTGCTCCACGGCAGACCAACACACCACAACTGTATGCAGCACGCCATCGTAGTTGCTTTCTGATCATCTTCGTCGGCCAGATTGTTTCCTCGATACTGCTCAACACTGTATTCCTCGTGTTCGCGATCCACACGCATCATATGCTTCTTCTGTTCAGCTCATCGCTACTGATAAGTATGGTCCGGCAGGTAAGTACGATTGAGAATGTAGTTTACATTTTGCTAACTTGACGCAGACGATTTGGGAAGCTTACAAGTGGCACTCGAACCAATATGCTTATCATCCGTTGCTCCTCGCTAGTCACACCATAATCTGCTGTTCCGCATTTCTTGCAGCGATTGTAATGCCAGAGACGCAGACTACAAGCGTTCTCCTCGCAACTAGCCTATCTTGGTTTCGCATAATGATGGCGCTTTTTTCGGTGCTGTTTGTATATGAGAATCGCCACCAAGGAATCGGTCAATCTATCATATATGCAACAAAATATATTAGGGTATATGCGGGTTTTCAGGTCCTTTTCGCTGGGTTTGTGCTTGTGGCTTGCACTTTGTTGACAGTGCGCTCTGAATCCTGGTTACACTTGCCCTCAAAGCTCATCATTCTTTCGGTACGTTACTTGCTTGAATATCTGTCATCTTGTGTCTGACAAAACAGTTCGTGTCAATGATCTACAGCCTAAACGATTTCTTGTCTGACCTCGGACCTGTGGTTTATGGAACACGAGTTTTTGCATCACGAAATCCTGCACCATCCTCGAATACATACCGAGAGACTCAGCGACCGGCTTTTGCCAATCTCCGAAGGCCACGGGACTTTTACGTCAAACTTGAGAATTTCCAAGGAGTACTGAGCTCAATCGATACTTAATGGGATGGGAGATATCCTTCTCAGAAATAACGCAAGGCGATCTGCAGCTATTGTCTTTGTGGCTGCTCAGACTTCTAGTGCATGTCTGGAGACGCTGTCTGTGGCATCGCTTTCACTGATGACCTACCTCACTCAACGAGATCGAGGTGTTCAGAGCAGGGAATACGTTGGCCATAGATGCATTGTTTGAGGTTGAGGCTTGTCCGCGGACAAGCATTTAATCCGGCTACGAAACATGAAGCAACTCAACAGGGGACGTGAGAGATATAAGTAGAAGCTTCCTCTGGCAGCGTGGAATCGTTCTTTCTTCTTCTCTAAGTTCTGCTTTCTTGACATTTCCCTCCTCTTAACTAGCTACAGAACACCAACACTCACGCCATGTTCACCCAGATTGGCCTCTTGGATAGCCTCACAGCTCGAGGGCATCATGAATCTTTATCCACTGAAATCAAACCATTTTCCGCCTTTGAGAGCTCTCGAGATGATAGTTCTCGAGAATATCTGATACCGTTGTATCCCACGCCATATGGCTTGAGCGGGAGCAACACAGAGACAGTGTCCTCAGCCATGAACACTCCCACGGTCTCAAATGAGAGACTCCCAGGCAAAGACTTCATTCGAAAGACTCGCGTCATTGATTACCCAGACATCACGACCAATTCAACAACGCATTATCACTATCCACTACACGCTACGTTCCGCAGGATGAAGCGGTTCTCAGATGTCAAAGTACAACCACACGAAGTGCTGCGCCCAATAGGGCAGCCTCATTTCATGCTCTGCTCAGAAGATTGGCTCAAGGAGACCGAAGGCTCGGACGAACTGGAGGCTTTGAGGCCCGTTCATGTTGACAGGAATCCTTCTGTCGTGCTCGAAGATGATTTTGGAGATAGCGACACCGATGTGAAGGCATTCCACGAGAATGACGGTTTCCCTCACTTCTACAGCTCGGACAGCATCATCGAAGATGCGGGTATCGGTAGTAGCCACCACGAAAACGACAACGAGGATGAGGCCTTTCAAGAGGACTTGCCAGTCTCGAACAGAGATCCAATCTTACGATGTCCCAAGCTGCGAAAGGTTGACTGCGATCGAAGAATCAGGCGGAACAGAAGAAAGGGGGGCCGCAACGCTAAAAGACGTCGGTCGCATTCCAGTCGGAATGGAAGTGTATGTTATAAGGACGTCCCCCTTCGTTATGGTCGTCAATCGCCTGCACGAGTACAGCGTATTCTTGTAGAAGGGGATTTGTTTTCTACAGAATTGATTTGGAGCAATCGCGCCAAGGTCTGGCACGACTTGAAAGACTGGCGGAAGACAAATACCGTGGATTTGCTCAAACCTGAGCTCCGGGCGTTTCTCGGTGTCATTGTTCTCGTTAATGGAGACGGAAAACCTCCCACATTCCATTGGGAAGAAGCGACACAGATGTTCTCTTGCGTAGACGAGATAACACAAGAGACCGCTGGCATTTCAGAAGATGTGCTTCGAAAGGTGATAAGCGGCGAAGACCTAAGCATTACAATTGACTGGAAGGAAATGTCAGAATGATTGTACTGGCAAACAACGGCTGGGTCAAACGAATAATGTCTGAGTCAGGTCAAGGTGTTGATAGAACTAGGAGTTGATCGGAAGTGTGCTTAAAACTTCAAATTGTCAAGACTGTAAATTAGATAACTGTATCTAAGTGCAATTCGTTCGCCCTATGTGACATCGATCCAGTAATTATAGTCGTAATTTGAGAATGAATTGACAATAGTAGCGGATCAGGACAAAGCCAGCAGACTTTGAGTAATTGAATCGTAGACTAGGTAAGCTTTTTTGTATGTCGACCTTGGTCAGATACTGTTGACCCTTTCCAGACAATGGCAAACGCATTTTCACCTCCTATGAGACAAAACACGTTCCTCACAGGCCCTTGACGAGCTTCCTTAAAGATATGCAAGCTTAAACTATTTGAGTGGCGAAATGAGACGTGTTGTCTAAAGCAGCGTGGCCGCCTGGCAATATTTCCAGAAGTGATGCACGGATGCATTACCGTAGGCCTGATGACTTTCTGCCGGCGGACCCAAGCCTAACAATTCCATTTCTTGTCCGGAGTTGTTTCGTAGAGCTGGATCAGAGTGCTTCAAGTCACCCCTCCTCATAATGTATTCTTGTCATAAATACAACAATGGACGCTCAATAATATCTGCAACCAGTGTAACTCAGGTAGTAAATTTCCATGCCGTTGCTAGGACTGCCGAGAATTCAGCTCCATACATCGCAGGAAGGAGTCCAGCCCTCTTGAATACCACGCAAGGTCGCCCCAGAGCATCAAAACTAGTGGGCAGGAGGCAGATGGACGAGCGGAAGTTGAATCACTTTGGAGATCACTTGAATCGAACTCGAAGCGTTTCGTTTCGTCCCTCATCTCTTCTTATCTTTCAAAGGCTTTCGACAATTTGTCATTACTCTCTTCGTGCATACTACACGTGGAAGTTACGTGTTTTTATGCCTCCTTGCCTTCTTGTAATGGGACATTTCAACCTCTGCCAAGTCTTTGAATACTCTTCGAACCTCCGCCAACTCCATCCACCAAGACGCGCTGATAACCCTTGTTATCATTTTCTGATCCAGGCCTGGAAACAACTTGACAGTGTCACCTCGGAAAGCTTTTTTGTAGAGGAAAAAGCAATTCAAAGGCCGCTTCATTGTCCCTTGACTGTTGACTGCAATGGCTGATTCGTCGCATCGCGGCCGATGCACATACATATGAATATCAGGAAAGTTATATCGGTTGAAGAGCATGCTCAACGGCGTCGGAATGCGTAGCTCATCATGGATGAATAGTTCTTGGTGCTGCCAAGGGTGAATATAGTCTGGACTCGTAGGTGTTGTCTGTCCCAAAGTGTCCGGAATATGGTTACTGCATGCTGCTCGAAGGTCGATCAATTCGTAGGGATGAAGATGATTTCCAGGTGGCACATAGAGTCCTTGTGGTTCAAATCCCTAGCCAAAGCAAACGGTCTCAGAACATGGTAACTAACAAGACGTCAGAGAAGGCCAAGTATACTTACTTCAAATTCTTTGGCGTCATATGATGATAGGTCAAAGACATCATGGGTGGCAATAGCATCGAAACTATTGTGCACATCAACACGGAAATCCGAGTCAAACTATGACATTAGCAAAGGAACTGGTCCTAGGCGGGCGAATGGAAAATTTACAGTCAATGGCACTTCACATCCTAATTGAACTGGGTCGACGATTGATGTTGGAGTCTGGTTAGGTGCTGCCGCCGCGGCGGTATTGCCGCTGACGTCTTGCACAGCGCAGTCCTTATCTGATAGCAGATCCCTCAGACTGATAATCCGTCGTGGCCGATCCACGGGCGCGTTGATGCTGCACGGTGAACCTTTCTGAACATGGTGTTGGTCCATGGTGAGAATCAATGTCGATGTTCTTGGCCCAGATGCGTGAGGGCACTTGGAGGTTTTGCTTGCTTTATACGCAGCAACAGCAGCCACTCCGCCTCCGATAGTCCAGAACAGACATCCTTCCGAGACACGATGATAGAATACAGTACTGTAGAACATGATTACATTTCACAATGGCACAATCTCTGCGGAAGGACTCAGTTCATATTTCGTGTACATTTATTTCTGATCACCTGGTAAGGATATCGTTTCGAGTTCCTAAGACGAAGGCGATGCCATCAATTGCAATACCTACAATGTTGGTTTCTGTATCCGTGACTGGGAATTTCTCGATACCAACTAGATTGCCGAATCAAACAACAATTCCATACAGTACTGTCTATGACTGAAAGCACTGTAGTGCAACGGAAAAACGGAACCAGAATTGCGTGTAGTTGCGCTGAAGGCCAGTTAAGTGACTTCCAGCGTGCATGATTCATTTTGTGCGGTAAATACATTTGTTCTGCTTCATTCGAAAAAGCATGTGACATCAATGGATCTTCTTGAGCCAATGCTAGATCTGTCGTCGAAGCGCGGGATCCGTGCATCATCGTCGCTTGTGTTACTTTCTCGTTGCGATGGCCATGTTCCGGCAGTTTGGTACACTAAACCACGAAAGTCAGGCAAGCTCCACAACATTCATACAATTCCGAAAGAGAACCCTTGTTGTCCGAAGCACAGAAGGGTATCAGCACACAACAGTATCCAAGGCACAGAAGAGTATCCAAGGTATACAAGAGTATCCCATTACAGAACAGTGTTCCACTACAGAACAGTATCCCGTCACAGAACAGTATTTCAGAAGAGTATCCCAGAAGAATATCCCAGCACAGAAGTTATCCCAACACAGTAGAGTATCTCGTCAACAACTAACTTACTCCGCCTCTAGCAGTCTAGAACGGATATCCTTCCGAAATTCGACGATTGAATAGAACATGATGATTTCAGAGTGGCACAATCTCGACATAGTATTCTGTCCTGTTTATCTGGGCTACTCTTCTGTGGTGGGACACTATTCTGTGTCTCTTCTCTAATGAATTTGTCGATGCTCCATAATTGAACAAACTAGGAACTCGGACTTATGACCCACAGCCCCGCTGCTAGCTGGTGACATCCATTTCCTGCCGTTGCTGATACGCTTTGGTAAGGCAATCGGGGGAGGACAAGACAATAGAAACAGAAAGAAACCTCAGACTCCTTACTAGAGAAGTATGTGCAGACCGCCAAAGTGTCACATTGATGATTTTAGGCAAATCTCGCGACTAAGTCCATGTAGCAATTATAGTACAGGGCCAGACTGCACACTGTACAGTCAGTCGATTGTACTTTCGGTATCCCATAACGAGCGATATATACTCAACTTGAGACAAGCGATACTTCACCACGCTATTTGCGAACGGCACATACATAGATCGATGATCACCACATATCCCGTATTCTCAAAGAGAATCTACACCATTGATCAAGAGCACTCCAGGAGGTACCCAAGACTTCAATGCCTTTACGTCGCTTTCCCTTACTGTTCCACCCTTCAATTCAAACCGTTCCAATCTCCCTATAGCTCTCCATAGAGCAGAATTCTCTTCGATTTGATCTATCACCTCTCGATTGAAGACTGGCTCGTTGTCAGATCGGGTCCATGATAGACGTTTGACCGTTTTTGGAATCCAATCAATCAGTTCAGCTCGATAAGTGCCACAGCAGTCGATGATGCAACTCTCCGGTTTATAGCGTATAAGGCCCTCGATAGCCAATGCCTTAACTTGGGATGAAGATCCCAAGCTAGAATGAAGGTTGATGACCAATTCCGAGCGAATATAACTGCAGACGGAAGATGTTTGAGCCTGTGCAAATCATCAGTTATATCCCCGGTCGTGTAGGACGAAAGTACGGGAGGTGAAGTATACTTGGAGTGAATCGCAAGCATCCATTATAGTCTTGGCGGTCCTCTAGTGTGACGCTAATTTCAAGTCTGGTATTGGAACAAAGGATCGTTAATCTATTCAAAGAAACACAAGGTTGTTATGTATAAGCAGTCTGAACTTTGAAGAAAGCGATCTTGACCCTACTTCAGGATCACAATGATAGAGTGAGAAATCAGGTCGTATAAATAATAGTTTCGCATGTAACCCCGCCCAAAGGATCCCACCAATGTGGGTTCTAACTCCGAGTCCGCTGCACGTGAATGAATTCGGACTAGCTTCACAAGAATGCTCCACAAGATTGCTCCTGAAGGCTCCACGCGGGTGCTCCATAAACACTCAGTGCCCCAGTCCGAATCTGATTCATGATAAATTTAGCAGAATGCTTTCTTCATGGAGCTGCTCTCATCGACCCGCATGCAGCTTCATCCCCCGCTTGTCCAAAGTCCACAATGTTCAGCCTCTAGTGATCAAGTATTTTCTTTTCGTACTCTGGCTACAAACACCTCGTTTTAATCTGTAAGTCTCGTGTCTGGCCAAATCACAGCTTCTGCTGAAGACTCCGGTACAGAACTGACATACCTGTCTGAATTTTAGTACGAATACACTACATACTGTTTGACACGTTTTTCCACTCACGATCAACGATGTTTGGAAGGTTCCATTTTGAATCACATTGGCTCCTAGCCCGGGACGGTGCGATGACTGGTTGCTGACGACTTCGTGAGACTTGCTGAAGCTTTATTCGTCAGGTTTGACTATGTCTATTCCACTATCATGGTCCGTTGTGTTCATTTCTCCCTGTCCTACTGGGCCGGGCGCAATATTTATGCTGTCTTTGTCACGCTTGGTACTGTCAGTAGAGTCCGGGTTGCTGATTGGGCTGTCGATATTGTCATTGTAATTTGGAACGTCTCCAAAGCTCCCTGACGGACCGTCGCCGAGATCATTGGCACGCGGATAAGGAACATTGTCACCACTAAAAACGAAGTTGTCTGAGTTGTAAGGAGCCGTGACGCGATTCTGATACCCGACATTGGGGTCGTGCAGGAACGTGATGGCGACTCGATCTCGATGGATTCCATCAAACGAAAGAAATGCAATATAAGTGCTTGACGTGTGTAGTTTCTGAGGCGCAGCCATTCTGATCCGTAATTTCTCTGAGGAGGGGATTAGGAAAAAGTGAATAACTGGGTGAGGTGGTTCAAAAAACCATAGCACCGGGACAAGATTATTTATTTATGCAATACTGGCGCGTCATTTCTATTTCCTGATTGCGGAAAAGAGTATGCTGTCCGCCAGGGTGATTTGATAGATCCGTCTGTCACTAGAATCTATAATACCACCCGCCTTTAATGATTTATCGTAGTATCTGCCCGACTGCCGTGATTGTCCCCGGAACTATAATTCTCCAGTGGCGCGATAGTCCCTGAGATCGGAACTTGTTAGCTGGGGTATTGAGCAACAAATGACCGACTAGAATGAGAAAATTGGTCTTATCTCCTTGCCCGTTATGTACCGAGCTTGGAGACTGTAGACTTCGAGGTCTACACCCGGAGCGCCGGAGCTTAGGCCCACATTTCACCGGGTCCCGGGGTTTAGGTCCACAACTTAAGTTCTTCATATACAGGCAAGGTCCACTTTACAGGTTCCAGAGTGCACTCCTTCTTGCAGTGCGCAGCTACATATTGAGAAATTTTGCCACAGCTTGCACAGTTGGAAAAGGCAATTGAATAGTGCCGGCACTGTATATGCTTCTTAGGAAAAGGAGCAACGGAACAGAGACCTGCCTGATAAATGTGGATCTTATAACCGCATCCCGCTGTACCACTTTCCATTAACTAAAGTTCTAGTCTACCAGCCTGCCGACCCTGAGACATATGGTATTGTTCATGGCTAACTATCATCAGAAGTATGCCCAAACCCCATCCATATTACAGAAAGCGCTTACATGAGGACGGCAAAGGGCATGGTAGATCATTGCCCCTAGAATTTTCTTTTCCTTTCACCATATCCGAAGCCATACCGCTATCCGTGCCCGATGGTTCTAGGTCATATAGGGTGAGATGCATCAGTTCTGGATTGAAATGTCCTAATTCAGTTCTAAACTCTAAACTCAAACGTATGCACACTATTTGACTTGATAAATAACCTGTCTCTTCCTCGTATGCTACAGTGACTCTTGACAAAACAATATACGATCACGCCAAACCAAACCGTAAACCCAACTAGTACCTAATATTCTCCCTGGGCACGTCTTCACTCGTGAACCCTATTGCGTCAGACCTCGAGATCCACAGCCTTGGAGGATTCGCAACCACTGCCATTTGATCCCTGAGCGGAGACGTAGTGCCCGAAAGCACTTTTTAAGCTTATGAAACTAGAAGAAGCCAAGCATAGAGCACCGGCGGCAATATTGATATAGAAGCATCGTCGAATTGTCCTCATGATGGCCTCCAGCACGCCTGCATATAACTCCGGATGCTTCATCAAGGGAGCCGAGTTTTCTCCGGCAAGCAGCTTGAGCAGATCTTGAGCGGATATATCTTCAGGGAACATCAGAGACTGAAGAAGCTGGACTCCAACATTGTAGTATACGGCGCCGGCTATGGCTACACCAATAGCAATACCACTTGTCTGTGCCACTTTATGAAGAGCGATGATATCTCTTTGCTGGTCACGAGAAATTTGACTGTCCATAGATTCCAGAAACTTCGAGGACATGGTGAGTGTGCTTTGCCACATCAGCCCAACCCCAGCACCAATGATGGCTTCGTATCCCATGACAGAGTGGATCGAAGCATCAACTGTGATTCTCTGCTGAAGACTCGCGCCAATCGTCAGGAGAGCTGCTCCGATGACGACAAGCAGACGTTGGCAAGACATTGCCTTGACGAGATAGCTGGATGCTGGCATCGCCATGACGAAGGCTCCGGCGAATGGCAGCAAGTGCTTTGCAGCGTCGAAGGCGTTATCTCGGTGTACAAGAGTGAAGTAAATTGGCGTATAGTACAAAGTGGTTCCGCATACGATCGAAGCAAGAAAAACACACAATTCCGAAAAGAATACTCCAGAGTGGCGGGCGACAATAATTGGAATTGCCGTGTCCTGTCGTTCTCCTCGACGAATCCTCGTGAGTTGCAGAAGCGTGTAGGCGGTTAAGATTCCGGCCACGAGATCAAGTAGGATCCACACCACGATTGTGGGAGCAGACGTCCAAGCCCATACAGGACCCGAGAACGTGCAACCTAGCCCAAAAAGGATGAAAAAGGTCATCCATGAGACAATCCCAATCCACTCCGATCTCTTGGAAGCTTCGTCTCGACTGTCATGTTTACTTATTGAATCGGTTTTACTTTCTCTTCGCTGCTTGCGTGTCAGTAGTGACGCGTGACCGTGGATTATATACTAACCTGTTTCTCGGCTGTCGGTTCATCCGACGGCAGCGAATGACTCTCGTAGCCCATGAGGAGCAGTACTGCGGCAATCATGAGCACTGGGATGACGATGAAAAAAGCCTAGAATGAGTCAGCCATTTGGATATATGATTTGCTTCATGCGTTGTATACCCAGCGCCAGGCCGCGTGTTTGGCCTCAGCAAAGGCCCCACTGACCAACGGGCCCACGAACAGGCCCAATGGGAAGAAAATGCCAATGAATCCCTGAACCTTGGTGAACTCGCTACGAGGGACCATTTGTACGTTTTCGAAGAGGGCGCTTTGACTTATTAGCGTTTGGTACCTAAGCATTAGAAGCCTTACATTTGATCAAAGATCACGGAGCCTATAGCCAGAATAACTCGGCCGAATATGATTGTCTCCATATTTGTGGCGAAACCTACGAATAGGGAACCAAGGATGCTGAACATTGCTCCAACAATGCCGAGCGTTTTCGGTTTGCAGACACTCGAAAGCTTCCTGACCACTGGGACAAATGCCACACCAGCCAGAGCATAGACTAGGTTCAGCCAAGGCAGCATCTGTATCTTGCCAAAAGCATTGAAGATAGGGACTTGGATGTTGGCAATGTTACTGGTATTATAGCCTGGCGGGATTTCTCAGTCATTGATCATACCAAGGTGTAAGATGCAGTTCATCGTCGGGAAAGGGAAGAAGAGTAGGAAGCGAGGTGTAAAGAATGAATTGTGTCTTACCGTCGATCAAGGAAAACAACGCATTGCCACAAAAAAGCAATGGCCCGACTTTTCTGATTGATTGGGACATGTTGCCGGAAATGATGTTTCAACTGGCTGTGCTGATTTGAAAATCAGAATGCACAGTTTTTGTGTTTCAAGGGACTGTCACTTATATACACTTCTAGGTGTTATCGATTGACAACCCATAAGCAAGCGATTAGGCATCCATGCAAACATTCAAAGAAAGTGCACTAGTTATGGTCTCGACAGACAAGGTTTGTTTTGCAACCTTAATTGAGAGCGTCTGACTCAAAGAAGGCGAATCAAAGCTCATCAATTGCTCTGTGCTTGAGCAAACATTCTGATGATCACAATGACGCCAGCACAGCGGAATGCGGTCATAAGACCCGTATCGGACAGATCAAACCCCTGTTGCTATTGCCACTCTTGCCGGATCACAGGGAGAGGCACTATGGACTCCACGGACTACGTCCGGGAAACCGGAGCTAAGGCCCACAATATCTACGGCTTGCGGACGTATGATCCACCCGCCAAGCAAACATGGCACGGGCAAGTCGAATAATTGACCAATCGAGTCAGATTGACAAGACGCATCGATGTACTGTGCAGTAGCTCTTGGTTGTCAGTACCTGTGGGTAGGTAGGTAGCCGTAGAAGCCGGCTCCATAGTGTTTCCCCTCCTGACCACCAACACATGTTTGTTCTTCTTCCGTACCCTTGAATAAGGACAAACACGCAGCTGCGACTGAATTCCAACCTAGTTCTACACCCGAGCCCGGCAGAGCGTTAAGCTCCACAAAAGAGAGCGAACATTTGCAGCTCCATGTCCCGATCCTTTGTCGAGTGGTCGGTATGCCTTTGGGCCATGCAATAGACGCCCGTACTGCAGTCCGATCCAGAAGTGCAAGCGAGCGCGCACGCTTGACAGGACACGGAAATGACTTGAGACATTTTTGCATGCCGGCTTTGGACTTTGCCCCCACATGCACTAGACCCAGACAGCCATGGTCGCAAACATGTTGGTGCTTTTGTCTACCTTTGTCTGCCTTTTTCTCCACACCTAGTGCAAGTCCATCTGTCAGCGAGGAGACTTTTCCAGGCGTTGGCAACGACCAAGAACTAACCTGTCCATCGCCTGGTCCAGGTGAAATAAATCATGACTCGTGTGATTCAATAACGACATCGTATTTGTTTGCCGGTAATGCATCGGCTACGTTAATGACACGCGGATCCAAAAAGCTACCGGCAAGGTCCGACGTTGCAATTCCAGAATACATCTTGTATCGTGATGGCAGCTGTACACCTGCAAGTTGTCTAATCGATATTGATATTATGCTCTTGCACAGCGCTTTTATCGTACATCGTCGGTGTATGTCGTAGAGGAATTCGTTCTGCTTCGTTCTCGAGAGAATGTGACATGAGTAAAGGTTCTTCCGTCAATACTGGGGATGTACTGCAAGCACAGATCCGTCCACTGTTCTCGCATGTGCTGCTTTCTTGTTGCGATAGTTCATGTCCCGACAGTCTGGTACACTAAAGACAGGAATGTCAGGGGAGCTCCATGAAATTTATACAATTCCGGAAGAGAACCCTAGTAGTCTTACATCCTTGCAGCTGCTAGCAACTTGAGCCAAGTTCCAATACAGCATGCCGTCCCCACTATGGTTGAATTTTAGAGTTTGGCTTGCGTAGTCCAGTGCCACCTGGGGTCTGCTGAAGTGGATCAGCACTGTCGTCCCGAAGCTCAATGTTGGGATGGGAATACAGTAGGTAGAAATCGTTAGCCATTGACCGTCTCGAGGTCTGTTCAAGCCCATGCACACGCTCACGTGAAGTACGCTTCATACATGGTAACAGTTCCGTTCTTGCCGACATGATCAGCAATTGCCCGAGATATTTACAGTATCCCTGGAACTCACATAATTGAATCCCAAACACAATGTGAAGCAAGACAATTCGTGGCTGCTATGTGCTCTGCTCAACACACACACACAACTGTTTTCATCACCCTACTCGGACTCTGCCATTTTCTGAAAGTACCCTGGCACGATACATATTTTCATGCGCAATCTATCTGATGAGACCCCGACGTGGCAATCAGACCCACGATGGAAATTGTAGTTTCCCTCGATTTGACCTACTTCAAAGTTCAGTTTGTCTGAAAAAGCTCGAAAGCCGGCTCTGGTTTTAGGGAAACTGAGTTAGAGCTACTATTCCGGGTTGACGGAAGCCCGCAGTCCAAGCTTATGTGGGTCCTAACTCCGGCATCCGGGTGCGGAGCTCAAAACGGACGCTGTCAGCGGAGTGACGAAAGTAGAAGGATTTGTCTGGACAATTTGCAGTACGATATGTAAGAGTGTTTCGAAGGGGTTTTGAACTGTTACTGCAGCTCGGGCTCGATCAAAGCAGCAGGATAGTATCGAGATACATTCCCATAAATGTGATGAGATCAATTCTAGCTTCGTTGCATCGACAAAACCAGCTCCAGTGCATGTTACTTCTATGTGCATTCTTTACGTATCTACTTTTTCTACTTTTGAACTCCAACTGGATTTGACATGGGGAGATCGATGATGACCCACCGTATCTCTTCTACTGTATGTATTCATTGCAACCTGTCGAGTTTTCCAATATTTAATCAGCGTTCAAAAAAATATAGCAAACCGCAAATAATCAACTCAACGCTCTATACTCGTCAATTGACAAATGACCTATTAGTTTGCTCTTACGAGAGAAATTGTTCTCTATCTCGAAGTAACTCGCACCACGTGGAGTAGGGGCTTCATCACGACTGTACGTATCCTTAGCAGCAGTTGTTGCTCGATATGCTATCGATGTGTTGAACTGGCTAACCGGTGGACATACTTTAACAGGCTCGATTAGAGACAAGATGCAACGCACATACACGACACAATCACTAAGACCTACGAGTGACTACTCCGTCTTCGATAAAGCCTTCCTGCCCTCACATATCACCAAGCCCGCCGGGCTCTCCTTCGGGCAATACTTCCACTATCCTCCTGCGACCATTACCGCAGTCTCTCAGTATCGGCCTTCATACACCAACTCTTCACACTCCTCATCCCAGAACACGTGGAGCACTACACAATGTCCGGGCAATTGTGACTTCTTCGAGTATGCCAGCGGCTCTTCATCGACAAATATAAACCTCGGGTTTCATACTATCGGCAATCTGCCCCCATTATACCAAAGTCCAAGTCCTGAGCATTGGTCACCAGCTGTATCACAGCAGTACTTGTACCAAGAGGCAATATGGAGGAAGCCGGACCTCACTCATCTCAATCATCTACATGTGGAAAACCTCATGTCTTTGGACGAGACTCTCGATCAACAAATTGACGCTCCAATTATTACGATGAAAGGCTGCTCCTACAGTACTATAGAGCCCAAGTCGATGTCGCTTGAGGTTCCGCCCACGACGCCAGAGCTCATTAATTCGGTGGTACTGGATCGCAGCTTGTCCCCTGTATCCGATGAGCCGTACGGTAGCTGCTCAGATGTTGGCAAGGTCCCACGATCACCACACCCAGGCAAACGAGAAGATGACACCGGTCTAGGCGCAGGCGAAGCCAAGAGAGCTGACGGACCATGCGCACAGCTTATCTACCAGGCTCTAATGAGTCGAGAGGATCATGCTATGACAGTGCAGGAGATATACCAGTGGTTTCGAGAAAACACGGTCAAAACTGATCCAAAGCAAAAGGGCTGGCAGAATACGGTCCGGCATAACCTGAGTATGAATCAAGTACGTGAGCTCCGATATGGATGGATCCTTGGTCCCGATAGGAATTCTTATTACGGGAGAGAAAGCTATGCTGACAGCAAGAAAGGCTTTCATTAAACGTGAAACGGGAGATGCGACACATAGTGGTCCCATGACTGATGTCGAAACACAAAAGCTGCCAGCCGAATGGGTTTTGGCAGACTGGGCAGTGAGAGATGGCGTCCGAAGCACTTCTCGATACCGGCCAAAAAAAGGTTCTGACCAAAACCCTAAAGATTCGCGTCGTTGCACTCGGGTTCGTTGGCCCGCAGCAAGATGGATATCCAGTCCTAGAAGAGGCTTAACAGCCAGCAGAGCCAGGACAGGGGGTAGGGAGAAAACGCACAGGATCCCCCTCCCTTCAATCATCGATGGTTCTTGGTAATGTCTTTATTTTCGCATCACTGCTCGGTGTTTGGGAACGAGTACCTCTCGCCAGACATATCACCTTCTAAACAAGCGTATTTCTGTTTTTCTTTGTCGCTATCTGCCAGCTTTGATATAAGTCTCATGTTTGACATTGTATTCTATACTAAAAGGCAGTTGATTCAGCTGAATATCTTGTCATGATGTACAGTAGATGAATTTAAAACATTAAGCTTAATACAGCAAGTATATAGTTAGTCCACGTTTAACATTAAAACAGTCTACCTCAAGAAAGCGAGGCATTGAGAAAATTGCATTTGCCTACATAACGGGCCAACAAAGAGACATTTCGCATAGATGAGACCCTTTCAGGCATTTGCAACGATCATATACCAATCTGTCTGTCTCCTAGTCTTGATGATATGACTCATGAATTATATGTCTCTATGACGATATCGTGTATGTTGCCCGCGATGCATCGGCTGCACCGGATACATTAATGAATGAAAATAGAGATCACAAAGCTACAAGCCAAGTCCGATATTGAGTTCCAAAAGCGTATCAAATGTTGCTATGGTACATAGCTGCGCACTTGTAAGTATGCAGCCGATGCGAAGCTCGTCCACAACACTTGTAGCATGTATGATCGATCTTTGTGTTGCGGACAGACTCGATCTACTTTGTTTCATAGGAAATGTCGCATGAATAGAAGTTCTTCGGTGAATGCTGGAAGTGTTCCGGAGACACGGATCCGGCAGAGATCCGGCACAGATCCGTTCACTGTCCTCGCTTGTGTTATCTTCTCGTTCACATGGTTATGTCCCGACGGTTCGATACACTAAAGGCAAGAATATTAGGGGAGCTCCACGACTTACCCACAATTCCGGAAAAGAATCCTTGCTGTCTGTAGCATAGAAGAGTATCCCGCCACAGAAGAGTATTATAACACGAAACAATATCCTAACACAGAAGAGTAACACAACACAGAAGAGTACTAAGGCACAAACGAGTATCCAAGCAGCTACTATATGAAGGTCCGCCAGGATATGTAGAAGCTAAAGCTATAATCTTTCACCTGTACACGGCATATTTTCACATCGTAATATCGACACGAAAGTGGCATTTTGGAGACTGTTATCATCCGCGTCGTTTCCATATTCATTGCAGCGCTTTCTGTAAAATGAGCGGGTTCGATCATCCCAAAGGGCTGAAGTGAATATCAAGAACGACATAGAATAAATTGTCTCCAAAGTTCCGGTATAGTCTTCCAGAATGATGTATGAAACTCATTTAGGCATACTTTGGGTTTCCTTACAATATGATCTCAGCCATGGTTTCATCCCAAGTACGTCCATATAAATCGAGTCAAGTTTTAAAGCTGCTTACATCGCAGCTATCGGCATCCTGCTGACCGATTGGATTCTTGTGACAGATTCCGACAGACAAATATTTCTGCTTCTTTCCAATTCGAAGCCTCACCTCCGTGTCGCCTGGAGGAAATACTCTTGTACAGTAGTTACGGTTGTAAGTCTCGTAGCCGTCGTTGTAGCACAAATTCCCGAGCTGGTTCGAAAGGTCGGGTGCTGATCAATAGACAGGCTGCTGCAGACAGACCAAGAAGACTATAGCGTCGCGAATGCGAATATACGACGGAGCTTCGCTGCCAGAAGTATATTCCGATGGCTCGGCTGCGAAAAGTTCTTGTGCTGATTCGGAAGGGAATCCGTTGCAAAAGGAACCGTGCCCACCAACATCAACTTGGTCCACTTACTGAGGAGTTCGACTGCCGCGACGCCAGAGTGACGAATGAAGAGCATCATTCCTCGATTATTCCGAGTCAAGATGATGAATGCATCATCTGCCAAAATTCGTTTGGAACACCAAATCATGAAGGAGAAGCGGAAACACAGGTTTTTCTTCACTGCGGCCACAACTTCGGGAGCATTTGCATCCAAACCTGGTTTCAAGAATTGATCAATCGCCCTGATGAGTCCTCCTGGATAGCTCCGACATGTCCCATATGCCGAGACATAGCAAGACATCCAGTTTGTGGCCACCTCATCTTCGAGAGCCCTTGGATACCACAGTATCAGTGCTTGGCTCAACCCAATTCTCCCACCGCAGTTGTTGCTATGGGATTCCTGAACCAGAGATCCAGGAGGCGTCGTTGGTATCATCGAGCAAGAAACTATGAACGTTATCACGAAAATAACCTATTATTGGCTGCCAATTGGAGAGCTGATTATGTCGGATATTGCACATCTTGTCTTCGTGCAGCAGGTAGCAAGTAGATCAATATCTGACTTTGTACGTCTCAAGACTCCCTTGAAATAAGCTCAGCGTGTCATGAAATATCTTTGAGGGCATATGAGGCTCAACGCGAAGCATAAGAGTAACCCACTTTAATGAGGAAGTGGGTCTTATATCCTTTGTCCGTTGTGTAACAAGCTTAAAGACTATAGACTTAGAGGTCTACACCCGGAGCGCCGGAGCTAAGACCCACAATGCACCGGGTCCCGGGGTTTAGGTCCACAACTTAAGTTCTTCATTTACAGGCGAGGTCCACTTTACAGGTACCATAGTGCATTCCTTCTTGCAGTGGGCAGCTACAAACTTGCAAAGACTGCCATCGCTTGTATAAATGAGAGAGCAACTCGTGAGCTGTGAAGCTTCCGTAGGATTCACAGATATACAGACTCTACCTCTGCGACCGTTGTAAGTAGTCGAATGCTGTGCGACTTGTTAGGCCAAACTTATATGATCAAACATCTAGGAAGAAATCTTCGCTGTCACATTTCCTGCCAAAGTCAGACTAGAGCTGTCTTTTTACTTATATCTCGATTGTTCCGGATGATGTACCGCCATTTCTTATGTATGCCGCTCGAGTTACAAGAACACGTCTGGCGACTTGCTATGCAGGACCCAAGAATGTTATGGCTCGAGGAAATCCGCCGTGGCCAATATATCTGGCGTGCGTTTCCAGAAAAAACACCTGCAATATTGCAAGTTTGCAACCATTCTAGGGGCTTGGGTATGCGGCATTATCACAGACTTTGCCTCGAATCAGACAGCCAATACATTTATATCAACTACGACCAGGATATTATTTTCATACATTTACTGGATATGCAGCTCTGCGAGACACCCCTTATTGGATCCCATTTCACAGTGGGCCTCGATATATTTCGCATACGACACCTAGCAATGTCAGCTTTCAACTGGCATTTACTGTTGTTGAGGATCTCGAATCTCCACGAGTTTGCGATGCTCGAGACGTTTACGCTATTTCTCGGAGAAGGCCCGCACGAATGTCTCAAAGTCACACAATCCAATCGATACATTATACTTCCATTGCCCAGCATCAATTCAGAAGAGGCGCTTCCGCTTGAGGGTATACGAAGATATATTGCGAAGTAGTATCGCAAGACCCGGTCAAAGCGAATCACTGCAAGTTGACAAGTGTATGAGGCAACGCGCTATCTCACGTACGCTCTGCAGCATTCTCGACAAAAATCGGACGGCTCAGTACTCGGTGCATGTTACTTCTTCCGTCAACGAAAGTGTCTATTTCCCTGTCTTACGTATGATGCCTTCCAGGCAGGAATATGTATTTAGATATAGCGCTGCCGTTCGTACTCCATCACACAACTCGACTTTCATTTTAACGTAGTCGCATCGCTTCCAGTCTCTCAAGCACATTTCGCAACTTCATGCAGGTCATCTCCAGGCTCTCGAGTGCATCTTTCATCATTTCCAAATTATCTATCACATCAGTGCTTTCTTCGCCAGAGGAAAGGCTTTTGCCATCGCCGCTGTCCTCCGAAACGGTCGTCTCCGTGTCATCGGCAACGAAATCTGCGAGGCTTTCGCCATCGTCGGAGCCGTCTGTAGATCTTTCTGACGGGTCTGATTCGTGTGTATCGTCGCTATACTCTTCGACTCCTCGACGATATGTTAGTAAGGCTCAATCATAACATTTCGAAGAAGTCACCTCTGAACGCACTGTATGCCGGAACAGAGTCGGTCCTCGTAAAGTGCAATGGATCGATACCAGGCATCGTGTCAATGCTCAGGAACGTCTTGCCTGTATGATTGAAGAGAGGCAGTGGTATGTGAAGATAACTCCGGATCAAAGACATCTAGCATTTATGTACATAACGCTACAGCGACCTATTTGAACTCCGGATTGAAACATCCTGATTCAGCTCTATATACTTAATACATAAAACCAGCACAATACATTCATCCAGTTTTAGATCGCTCCACTTCTCTATTTTCGGATTTTCGCAAGTTGTGTCCTTCTAGAAGTGAATCTACTTGGACCCTTGTGGTATTAATAGCGCCCAGGTCAAACCTCATACACTGTCCTGCTCATGCCGTATACAAGATATCTTTGCCGTACATTACCTAGCACCATGTTCGGAGCTCTGCTGAATGGAATCAGCTCGATACTCTGTCTTTCTTATCCCCTTATCTCCACGTTCAGGGCGCTCAAAACGTCCAATCCTACACAACTCAAAGAATGTCTCATGTACTGGTCGGTCCTGTCGACTATTTTGTCCCTTGAATCGCTCTTCAAATCGATACTGAACCTCATTCCTTTGTATGGTATGCTGCGCGCTGCTCTTATGATCTCATTGCTCCTCGCCGGAGTACCGGGCGACAAGCATTTATTCGAAATGGGTTTGCAGCCATGGGTCAAGATTCAAGAAGGCAACAACGACACCATTACTCGCCTGCTTGGCTTGGGTATCAGAACCCTTAGTTCGGTCCTCTCGAAGCGGCTTCCTACAATTTCAGCAGCCGCGTGGTCGTCTGGGCCGGGAAAGAAGGCGCAGTAAGGCACAATAGCCAGGTGTCAACCCAGGATCGTCATGCTTAGGTATCGGGCATTCCAAAATACCCAAGTCGCGGTAACGGCAAGTTCACGTCAGTCTACGGCACGCTGCAACGGACATTGTCATGTGTAGTGATGTTGACATGGGTAATACTTGTCCGGAGTCAGCCGGAGGTCTTTGAGGAGGTCATTATGAAAGATCAAGAAGTCTTAGTCTCAAGCAAGCGATTTGAAGGCACATGAATCATGGATCTAAATATCATGGCTTTGTTTTTTGGAATTGCAATCGATGACTTCGACGTAGCAAGCTGCCCTCAGGAGTCATAATCTTCTGAATATGCATTGTAGAATGATACGCATGGTTGTGATTGATCACAGATATCACCTTGCTACCTTTTCCACAGGGCTCCTATCATAGCAGCGTCGTTTCACATCTAGCTTCCAAAAGATTTCGCCTTCGAGTGAATGCGAACGTGAAAGATGGGGTAGTCACACAAGCAGGCAAGAATGAGAAAACGGGGAGAAAGAATGAAAGAAGCACATCTTTTTCTTCTTGTTTGATCGAATTTCTAGTCGTTCCAAGGATCCCAAAGTTCATTGACCACCCACTTCATTCAAGCTGTCCTGCTGTAAAGTCTTAGAATATGGTCCCTCACACCTGCTCTATCTCGTCGAAAGGATACTCTTCGACATCAGCTACCAACTCATCTTCCGCCTTCCGCTTCAACCTCTTTCTCATGCTGCATTGGTCTCCATATATCCCTCTCATAGCTTCCAGGTCTGTATGGACGTGCGTCACAGAAAGACTTGTTGGACCAGGCGCGTAGTTGGGGCCGCTATGACAAGGTGCCGATGTCTGGAAATGCGCTCCAAAGCTCCCGGGCATCGGCGTCTGTGACCCGCTGAGCATGGCATTTAGACGCTCGATCTCAAGTCCCTGACGTATTTCAGACTCGCGCAGGTCTTCGACTTCTTTGATTAGGCGTTCTTTGTCGTGTTGAAGTTGTTGGTTCTCTTGCTGCAGACCACTTATATATGTCTGCAATTGGTGCAAGGAGCTAGCAAGCTCTTGAAGAGCGCTGTAGAAAACTGTGACGGGAAGCATAAGAAGAGGAGCGGGAGGCGCACGGGTATGATCCGCCATGGTTGACTCAAAATTTGTTCCCGCAAGTTCGAATAGAAACCTTTTACTTTACTGTATCAATGTCAAGATATAGAGTGGAACGGTCCATGAATTTATCTCTATTGCGAGATTTTGTTCTGGGCGTTACATACTGTACTTTGTAGTCTCGCAGTGTTGTGGACCAACCGAGACCCAAGTCCAGCTCCGATGATCCATTGTCGAAATTGGATGAAAGCGATTTTCTGACCCTTCCACACAATACAGTAGTAAGGATCGATATCGTGATACAGTAAAAGGCGAAATGGGTGTCGCATGTTTGTTCATTTAAGAACTATAGCGGGAGCCAATTTTGGAATCTGGGGCTGACAATCCGAAAATGGCTCGTACCTAGTTGTACCGGTACTTGACTTTGATGACAATAACAAGCAAGAGCCAGAACTGGCTTACCTAATTGCTTACATTATTGCCACCAACTAGTGCACTTTGGATCTAAACATGAATTTTCAAGAATGCTGGTGGTTGAGAACCCTCAGCTACTCTACAGTATTAGACCTGGCTGGATTATAGAACGTATCGAGTACTGCACTGCAGTACATTCCATTCACACTGCGTATCATTGACAACCATGGCAGCTCAATTTTAGAACATGGGCAGGCGATACTGTATAACAAGCAATTGAAGAGATGTAATCATTTAGTTTGCACAATTTTTGAGCAGCGGCTTCTCGCCCCTGAAAGTCTGGCCTTGTTAAAGTACTACCTCTTGAACCTCTGAAGTATCGCTTTGATTGCATCCCAGCGCCTTTGTCGAGAAGCTGTGGGTATTTCTATGCCATCATCCTCTTCCAATGCTGACGGATTTCCGATGGACGAGTTGGCGCCGAATGATTCAGTAGATGACGACGACGACGACGACGACGACGTACTTAAGCTCATAAAAAATTCTCGCCATGAGCGGACCTTAGGATGCGACGACCCATACAATACTTCTAAGCCGGCAAGAGCCTGCGTGCAAAATTGTCTGGCTTGAATTGACTTGCTCTGAGCCTTAAAAAGGAGTCCTAAGTTCCATGTGGTATTTATTACTGGTTCATATGTCGTCAGAATTTCAGGACCTACTGCCTTCTCGTACCCTTGGAGCGCCCGCAAGTACATCTCCTCGGCCTGTTGCATCTTGCCTTGGGCGACGTAAAGGAGACCTAGGTTGTTGACCGTATCCAGTGTCGACGTGTGATCCGGTCCCCACGCCTTCTCGTACCCTTCGAGCGCCCGCATATACATCCCTTCGGCCTCTTGCAGCTTGCCTTGGTCGGCGTAAAGGAGACCTAGGTTGTGGACCGTGTCCAGTGTCGACGTGTGATCCGGTCCCCACGCCTTCTCGTACCCTTCGAGCGCCCGCATATACATCTCCCCGGCCTCTTGCAGCTTGCCTTGGTCGGCGTAAAGGATACCTAGGTTGTTCAGTGTGTCCAGTGTCCACGTGTGATCCGGTCCCCACGCCTTCTCGTACCCTTCGAGCGCCCGCATATACATCTCCTCGGCCTTTTGCAGCTTGCCTTGGGCTGTGTAAAGGAGACCTAGGTTATAAAATGCCCAGCTGAGGTTTTCATCGTCCCTGTCGGCAATAGCGCAACAATTGATTGCATGTGACAAAAGTCTCCTTTGGAGCACCCAAAACTTATTGTCATTCTGTGAGGGAACGCGTGAAGCTACGCATTTCAAAGCCAGTCGACCTAACTCGTAGTCTCGACCTTGATTTAAGACGTGAGCGGACCAGCTGTGTAGGCAGCTGTGAATGCTATATCCGCTCGACTCCGAATGGTCTGAAATCACAGAGTGGGGTTCCACAAATCCATAGCTATGCAAAATACCCATTGCACCAATGAAAGTGAGTTCATCGGTCAGTTCTTGCATCCATGCTGGACAGTCGTCATCAGCGGACTGGAAAAGTTCGAACCACATATCTTCGTTATCGAAGTATGCCCACCAACGAAGTAAATGAGCTGCGAGAGGGTTTTGTGCTTGGACGTGCTCATAGGAGATCTGCCACGTAGAGCTGATTGTGCGGTCCTGGTATGAACCCAAGTTAGGAGTGTCTGCATGGATCCTTGTCCACGATTTCTCATAATGTCGAAGGTAATCGGCCAAGCTGATCGGTACATGTCTAAGGTACGCTCCGGCCGTAGTAAGGGCTAGAGGCAGCCCGTCAAGCTTTTCAACAAGCCTCCTCGCATCCGTGTCTGGACGAAATATTAGCGAGATCCGGCATATTTGAGAGCCTTTTACCTGTTTCTAGGATAACCCGGCCTGACGTTGCTGACAAAATCTTAAGGCTGTCATCCATGGCTGTGAGCTTTTTTATCCGAATGCGATGGCCTATGTCAACTTGTGATAATCGTGTGGTAATGATCATCGAGCCTTGGTATGCCGTGGGGAAAAATCGTTGAATATCGATGCCTGTGATGTTCGTGGAATTTGACAACTTCGGGTTATCATAGTTGTCGTATACAGCCAGCCATCTGGTGTTGTCTGGCAGGCTCCACCATGCCTTGACCGCTTCGACAACCTCACTGTCGTTTCGCTCCAAATCTAGAGCGCTGAGATGACTGGCATGGGGCTGCTGCTGCAAAATCTGCCTTGCGACTTTGGTAAAGCTCTGTTGTATAGATGTCTCGTCCTTGATGTTGATCCAGAAGACAGCAGAATACTCATTTCGGTACTGCTTCAAATATGCAACCGCAAGCTGTGTTTTACCGATACCGCCTAGACCGTGAAGAGAAACGATGCGACGACTTCCATCAGAGCTGAGTGCTCTGCGCATCTCCGTTAATTCTTCCTGTCTGGCAACAAAATGTTGTGTCTCGGAGACTTCGGATAGACTGAACGAGATAGAAAAGTCATTCGCATGTTTCCCTGGTCTTATTAGCTCTGCAGGTCTGCTCGTCATATCCGTGATTTCTTTTTACCTTTCACAGCTTTCTGTATCTCTTCGCGTAGTCGCAGCTGAGCTTTCTCTCGGCCTTCGCCGTAGATCATGGGCATATGAACGTCAAACATCCCCAGAAGCGAGTATGCCATATCCTCTTCGTGTGTTGTTTGACGACTGCCAACCCATGCCTCTCGTTCTGACACGGTGAAGTCGGATAATGGCATACCGCGAAGAGCGTTTGCGGGGATGTTTGTGATGTTGCAAATCATAGGCTCCAATGACCGCTTATCGCCGAGCCAGACTCCTTCTTTCGAGTAGAACTCTACCGCTTTGGGGGCGATGAGCTCTTGTAATGTCCACCCACGAGTAAACCACCTGCTGTCTCGGAGGGCTCTCTCTAATGCCGGCGTTTCGTGGGGTAACGCGGATGCATCGGCATTGGAGACATCAGATAGGTAGACATAGCATCGTGTCGCATCACGGTACCAACGAAACATGCTGTTGATCGCCGTCTGAAGCACGATGCCATCAGATTTGTCGATGCAGCAGGTATCGACCCAGAAGTATTGCAACCCGTCTCGTTTCGCTTGCTCGGCGCAGAACTTGATCTTCTCAAAACCAAGCTTGTGCTGCCATTCGTCCGGTGGCTTTGACAGGTCTGGAAGTAGCACTTCTTTTGCTCCCCATGTATGAGATAGGATCGCGTAAGGAGGGATATCCTTGGAAGGGAGGTCGGCCGTGAGGCCATATTGACCATTGCTGCCTAGTCGTAACAGCCGCATCGTCGCATCGTGTCAAGCCGGTCGCGGAGAATGTCGAAGCTAATGGGGAAGAAACGCCATCGTGTGCAGTAATGCGAATTGTGTGTAGTGGCCATCTCGTTCGCTTCCGCT
This sequence comes from Neopestalotiopsis rosae, assembly GCA_023078685.1. NCBI lineage: Eukaryota > Fungi > Ascomycota > Sordariomycetes > Amphisphaeriales > Sporocadaceae > Neopestalotiopsis > Neopestalotiopsis rosae. The sequence continues at coordinate 2,086,776 of JALGAS010000001.1, forward strand.
TTGAAAGACGTCAAACGAATGGCACAGCATGAGGCTGTGTGGATGAGGGGTAAGCAGCGCTGGGCTCAGCCGCATTCGAGGATCGGAATACGCTTCCACGTGACTGTCATCCCTGGAATTATTTTAGAATAACGGGATTCCGGAGGACTTTGCATCGCGCCTTGACCAAATGATTGTTGCAATGGGAAAGAGTGTCTCGACGTCTGGTGGGTTTTTGTGAAAATGCTGTTGTTCTCTCATTCCACGCATCGGTCCCATGGGATCCTTAGTGGGTCTACCGAGTTGCTTGGGTGGGCCACACAAGGACAAAGGGCAAAGAACAAAGAACAATGAACAATGAACAAACAGCAAACAGCAAACAATTACTCGACTCCGCCCGCCGAAATGGCCCTTTCATTGTTAGCTACGTCTAACATCACAATGGATTCCTTTTTTTCTCAACTCTGCTATGTGTTGCCTGTCCGCAGGTTCATCATCGGTATTCGTAGACGAAGATGGCGCCGCCCCTAGACGCCGAGCGACGTGGTTTGGTCGAATCGATGCTCGACAAGGGGTTCGATAATCGTACTATCAAGTTGAGAGCATCATGTAGCATACGTGCTGTCCAGCGGATCCGTCGTGAAAGGGAAGCACCAAGGCGCCCGACTACGACCAGGACCCGCGCGGGGCGCCGTAGCTGCATTACAGCACCTATGCAGGCCGCTTTACGTGATGTTCTGAACCACCAGCCTGATCTATACCGGGACGAATTAGTCGAGTACCTCTATCGTAGATTCGGAAGGCGAGTGTCAGAGAGGTCGGTCGGCCGAGCTTTGCATTCTATAGGATGGACGAGAAAGACGATCCGACGAATCGCTCAGCAGCGAGATGACGATCTCCGAGACCTATATCTCCATACCATAGCACAATACAAGTCCTACCAGCTCATCTTCGTCGATGAGTCTGGTTGTGACAGAAGAGCCGGCTATCGACGTTGGGGATGGTCACCGAAAGGGACCACACCCACACAAATTGCTAAATTTGGCCGTGGAAAAAGATGGCACATCCTTCCTGCATACGCACAAGATGGCATCATGCTACGGCGCGTGTATCAGGGCGCGACTGACAGTGATTTGTTCGAGGATTTTATTGCGCAGTTACTGCAGCACTGTGGCCGGTTCCCTGCACCCAAGTCCGTGATTGTAATGGACAACGCGTCATGGCATCACTCTGAAAGAATCCTGGAGATGGCCCAAGAGGCCGGCGTGATCATTATATTTCTGCCTCCATACTCTCCCGACTTCAACCCGATCGAGGAGAAATTCGGAGTGCTCAAGCGATTCATCAAAAAGCATTGGTACGAGAATGAGGACTTTATCCGTCGAGATTTTGGATCGTTCCTAGGATGGTGCGTCGATGTAGTCGGGGACGATGTTGTCGTTGCAGAAAATCACTTCCGTCATGCAGGTCTCTTCATTACATACCCGCCTACATAAGTTTGATTTGTTCTTCGGTCCGTTCTAGATATATTATACTTTGGCCGCTGGGGAGACGATGTCGGACTGTTATAACATACGATGTATTATGCAACTTGAGCTTTAGTCTGTCACAAAGGAAAAAGGCTGAAGAGCCATCTATATAGCCGCCAAGCCTCGGAGCTAGTCCGGCCGAGATCATATGATTGGGATGTTTGGTATTCCTCTACAAGTCTCGTTTCCGTCGGATTGTGACCATCGCCGTTCGCTAGTAACGTTATCCTCGAGAAACTTCTGCCCCTTTCCACCACGTCTCAATATTGATCTTGCTCACAAACTGTAATGCCACGCCGCGCTTCACGCCTCCTTCGGTGAGCAATTCGACGACCGGCAGTGGATATTGTAGCACGGCATTCAGATCTAGCAGGTTGTCCATCGCACAATCATTGCATGCCGCCAAAGCCATCTTCCACACCTCATCTTCGGTTTGTGCCACTCCCCAGCGGCAGTACTCTTCCAGCCTTCGTGCTCTATCACCAGAGATACTCACACGTTGTTCTTCCGTGGCGGATTCAGTGACAAAACCGTGACTAGGGTGTGACGACATGTGCATTTTACCAGGGCGACAGCTCTCTGGAGGTTGGTCTGCCTTACGTTTCCGACTCTCATCCAGGACGTCCTGGACGATCCTGGGCGGAATGTCAATGCTCACATCAACATCGTCTTCAGTCTCGCCTTCCTTCATTTTGTCTTTGAGATCATCAAGGATAGCCTCCAGGTGACGTGCTTCCAGTTTATGGTGGTTTCCCTGCTCGTCCGGCCAGCAGTGAGGTCCTTTCTTACAATGCTTCCCTCTACATCGATGGTGCTTGTAGACCCGGGTCCATAGGCCAGCTTCCGCGGCTCTCTGAGCTTTCTGCGCTTCCGTAGCACTTTGCTTCTTTCCTCTTCGTTTTGATGCGACCGAAGACTGTGATTCCTCTTTGTATACGAGCTCAATATGAACTGTAATTTTCTTTCCCAATCTGACTAAATCACCCAAGCCTTCAAGGTGATCGTCTATCATATTCCAATCGACCGTGGAGTTTTCAAAGCACTCGGAGAAGCCTCGTGATCTTGTTCGTTCGATGGAGATACCGACGGTCGTTGTTTCGTGCACGTAGCTATCGCCGGGTAACTTTTCCTGATCGGATAATATGGCGTCCACAACGCTCTGCAACGTCACCCGCCAATAATCACTAGGCGCTAGCACGACGTCGAGCTTTGAGCCTTGAGACACTTGCCTGGCTCGTATCCTTTCTCGTTGAGAGATCTTCCAGCGAAGATCGTAATGTATACACTCGGGATTGGTCCTGTCGTAGTGGTGCTCACTGTCCCATTCGTTCAAGCGGAGGAGTGGTAGCTCTGGTTCGCTGTTCGACAACTCGTCCAGCTCTTCGACATCGATCCGGCTGTCGGGAGGTGGGAACCAGGGAGTGGAAAAGTCGACAGCATTACCATCGCTATTATAGGAACCAAGAAATGAATTGTCCATGATCTTACTGCGTTATGTAGATGTTCAAGGATCCTTGCGGGAAAACCACGATTGCTGCATGAGAGCATTCCAGCGTTGCTGCTGGTTGAAAATGGGATCCATGGAACCCATCGTGACAACATTCCATGGCATTCTTCTGCTTTCCATAGGTAGAACCATTTTTGGATCACCAGCTAAGGCACCTTTGCTACATCCCTTGATCCATCTGGAATGTTTGCTCAAGTTTGCCTGGCTGCGCATCAGTCGTAGCCTAGTGGGGCAAGCCGACTTGTGGTTTGTTGGAAACGACGCGAATCATTCATCAATGTCGAGGCAAGCCGCGCTCGCTCATCCGTTGATCCAAGCATTGACACATGATTGATTGATTTGTCCTGCATTTGATGAGCGATGTACTCTGCTTTCAATTTGGAAATCGAAGATGCGGGGGAATTGAAGAAGCATTAGAGTTAGATAGAGGAATTCAATCAGTGCTGTATCGATGAGATGAACTTGCGCAGCAGTGCCTTATGTGGTCATACGAAAATAAAGGGAAAAAAAAAAAAAAAAACTTATTTGCACTCACTAAGGCGTTCAATGTTCTATTTGAGAAAGGGGAGGAGCAGATCCAGATCAAACTTGTGTATGGTCTCTGGTGACGTATTTTCACACTTGGAGTGTCAGCGCTGTAAGCAGTTTGGCCGAATCCGACTAAGGAATTGTGCTAACCTAGCTGATTTTGGAATGTAAGCTGTAAGCAATTAGGAACCGGTACCTGAGAAGTACAAGCTGACTTTGGATCCATTTTTGTACAGCCAGAAATGGAGCTTTTTATAAAACTTATAAGCAGAATTCTGCGACACCCGTTTCGCCTTCTACTGTAGCAAATAAACCGACTTTCGTCTCCTGGGTTGTAAGTTACTGCTTTCAGACCAAAGCCAGGCTGATTCCAGTCTGGTCACTCGACCGGACTGGGTCTGTCGGTGCTCCATAATTGAACAAACTAGGGACTCGGACTTATGACCCACAGCCCTGCTGCTAGCTGATAACATCCATTTCCCGCCGTGCACTTGGTATCACTGGGAAAATACTGGAGTCAACGACACGCAGATTCTGATTCCCATATACCTTCAGATCTGTTTCTGATACGCTTTGGTGAGGCAACAGGAAAAGAACCCGTTTGTAGATACATCGGGAAGCAAATACAATTACAATTTGGGTTATGTAGCAATGCCCAGACCAAAAACAAGCTACAGTACCAGGAGTACATTCCGGTGCACGATTCATACCGGGGCGCCATATTCAATTCCAATCCAGGATACTGATAGCGTTCAAATATAGTTAAAGCGGTGCGCTTGCAAGCGTACTTCCATATTTGGCCGTCAACGGCGAAGTTTCGTGGCTTGCCCTCCACCACTACGCCGCATCCCTTGAGACACAAATGTAGAGCGATGTATCTTTCTGAAAGAACTTTGGCACAAAGTATTCTTTGCAAAACGTGTCAATCTTCTAGCTCATCCCTTGCAGCCAAAGCGCGCTTTACCCCTCTGCATCATGGCATTCAACCTCTGCGCCTCACAACGACAAAGTCAATATTGGCCAAATCAACGATAAAGCATAATCTGATACCACGATGTTTGCGCCTGAGCGCAGCCTAAATCCAGAGTCATTCGCTTCCAAATTGAAGACTCGCCAGAAAGTCAATGGTCTAGTTCAATCAAGCGCGCCAAGAGACGTGACGACTGTTCAAGTCGCTGGTCTGCGCACCGCAAATGAGACCACAATCACCAGCCCTGGTGTGCAATCGACGGCTGGAATCTCGCGCAATGCAGAGACAGCCGGGACCGTTGAAGTAGTCTTAGCCACTTCGGGGGTTGGAAAGGAGCGACTGACGCGGAAGAGCCGACATAGGCCACTGCCAGAACAAAGACATCTGGCAGGACGATCACCACGAAATCTTAGAATATCGTCGCCAAAATCGACCATACCTTCATTGGAAGGACCGTGGAATGGGACTGGAGAGCGCAGGCGCGCCTCCACAATTCGCAATCTTGCATCATCAAGCGCAAGCAAGAAAGGAGATGCCAGAAGCAAATATGCGAGATGGGCTTCTGCGCGACTCACAAGTGGTACCTCGCAAGACGGGGCCAGTCTTTCGCATAGAAACTCTCATGACGTCTTCAGGTCCACCAGATGTTTTCTTTGTGAGACTGATCTACGCTCAGCAACCAAGCATCAGTGTGTTGAGTGTCCACAAATTATATTCTGCTCAGTTTGTCTGCCTAACGCTTCTCATATTCACCCCAATCACCAATTTCACTGCCTGCCTGCTTCAGGAAGCGATTCTGGGGGTCAAAATCCCAAGAGCGAGAGCGCGAAAGCCAGTTCTCTCAAAAATAAGACGCGCGATAACTTGAGACATAAGTCAATATTGGCGACAGTGTCACGTCCGCTTGTTCCCAAAGATGTCAGTGCAGCGCAACAGCCAACTGACGTGATAAGTCATGACACACACACAGAAACGCTGCCTGGTGCCTCTGTTGTGATGAGGAATGCACCCACGGTCCATATAGATCGGGAGTTACCTACTTACCGATGCGACTGGTGCAAAAGGAGATTAGTCGACTGGCGCTATGAGTGCCAACAGTGTCATGGCCATGTGAGCTTTTGTGCCAAACATCAGAACAACCACTACAGTCTGCACACAATCAAAGCAGTTGCTTTGAACACCGAAACGATTTCCAATTCCGAGGCGATAGATACTATCAGGGACGTAACAAACCTCGCAGACAGTCTTCCAAAAGAACAAGAACTGAGTGCGGTCACTGATGGTAGCTCGCTACATCCGTTTGTGAGCAGCACTGATGCTTCATGCGGGACACGGCAAGATGGGCTAATCTCGCTCGGCGACGAAGGCCGAACACACCAAGGCCGAGACAGGTCATCTGATGAGTGTAGTCCTTCATTTGGGTCTGAAGGTGATGGATCACCCGCAGGAGAGTTCTCTCGGGAGGCTGAGCCTGCTGCCGATGACATTGAGCGCGCCAACGAATCAGGCATCGAAAGTGTTCTGAGCGCGTTTGCAGACAGTTGCAGGAACTGCGCTTCAGATACTGACGAAGGTCAGCCGATACCTAGATCTGTCCAGTACGATGATCTCCTCCTCTCGGTCTGCACATCGGTAATAGATTCCATCACAAACTCCACCAAAGTCCCACTTGATCAGGACGTACGCCAAGAAGCGGAAATGGCTGCCAGTGAAGCTTTACACCGAGCTTTGTACGGCTCAGCCGACATGAAACCACTAAGTCAACTTGTAATCGTGTGTACAGCTCGCAAGCGCAGATCTTTACTTGATTTCAATACCGGCCTTAAGACGAAACGCACCAATCCAATCACCAACCGGCGGCGTAACGGCCCACGCCAATTATGGCTTCCAAAAGAGAAGGATGTGCCAAAGATACTGAAAGGGAAGGGGTTGTCAGATAAGGAGATTGGGCTCAAGCTGAAGCGTAGTGCTGCTGCGATTGCGCAGCAATGGAGAAGGCAGGATTTTGGTGGATGACCAATGTAGACATAAGATGGGTCATGTTTTCATGGTCCAAATTAATGGCAGCATGGACATGTTGTGGAGATGGGGGCTGAAAAAGAGGGTGAGTGACGGCGCAGTGATGGACACCCAATGTCGGAGCAGAAGCTGACGTAGCAGTTCTAGTCGAAACAGAGACACGATAGCTACAGTATTGAAACGTACAGCATAGTATTTGAGTCTAATGTGCTTAGTTCAACTCAACGACTTCCAGTTACATTGGGGAAGTTGTCTGCATGGTTTGGAAGGTAAATTGGTAAACAATAGACACTCGCCTGACAAACAGCTTGAGCGGCGTTGAGCGACGCTGCGAGGCAATTCCACCATGGTCGATACAAAGATGTTGGCACATGTTGTACAATCACTTACGATCACTTACTGGATACTATCTCTTTCTACTTGCTGCATCATACCAAAGACAGTTGATTTACAACAATCTCTCATGCAATCAACTCTTGAAGCAGGGAAAAAAGACCTCAAACCTAGAGCATAAATTCAAGCTATGTTCTCTGCCGGCAGCACGGAATCTTGAAAGTTGCAATGTGAAATTATTGGTGTAAACGACACTGGTCAAATGCAATTCTCGAAATGAAGGCTTCTGAACATCCTTGAATTACGATTTAGTCTGATCCGTCTCTTGCTTTGACGATTGGTAACGGAGGTCAGATCGTGAAACATAGTGGCAAAGGCAGATCAGAAGGGCAAGAGATAAAGAAAACGCAAATAAAACAAAGTCATGTATTTTTTTTTTAACCTTTTCGTCGACTTCGTGTCCAACATAATTCCGATTGAACGAGTATCTCTATTCAAATACCTAGCAGGCGTTTGACTCTGAGTATCTTGTTACTTTCTGGAGGCGCCGTCCATCCTTCCTGGCACGTGTCATCTGTAGAGGGAGCAAGCGATGGCTGTGTCGCTTAGATGGTGTTCTGTAACGTCTTTCCACTAGTATCTGTTCGAGCTCGGTGCGGGCACGATGCGTAGAAGACCTGGCGACTGGCTTCCGAGTGGATCGTCGAACTTGTGAGTGGATGACAGGAGTTGGGGCATATGGAAATGCATCATGATCTGCACTTCTAGTGGTGGCATCTTCACTTGAGGGGCTTTGGGAACTCTTCAGCGAGATTGTCGTGGTTGGTAGGGACGATGGGATCTGAAAAGGCTCTGGTACTGGTGGTGATGTGCATAAATCGGTTGGCGACTGTGCCGAGTCCATTACGTTATCTCCAAGGCTGTACTCCAGTGGCTTGCCCCCAATGGGAGAAGAGTCTGGGAGACTGGTGGTATAGTGTCGCAAGGGTTGGTCAGATGAAGTGATACTGGTGAAATTCCCATGGCACTGAAAGCAAGTGCTGGGGTCATGCAGAAGATTTTGCTGTGTCAGGGCTTGACATTCCTCGCAGGTTCCAGGATCGTGGGCAAATGGCCGACCTGAAGATAGGGCAGTGATGGGAGTCCCAGAAAGAGTCATGCTGCGTGGAGCACTCATCCTGTCTTGACCGATGTGCACCGACAGTGGTGTGGAGGATGCAACAGGAGGAGGTGCCCGAAGTATCGTATTGAATGGCGGAAATGGCTCGGATGAAACAAGAGTTCCTGATAGCAAGTCTTCTTGTCGCACTTGTCGTTCCATTTGTGGAAAATACTTCAAAGAAATGTCGACCTGCTCTTTGGGAATAACATTCCCTTTGCTCTGCTTCGTGCGGACCTCGGGTCTAGGGTGGCATCTATTGATCTTTCATCTCATCAGTTCCAGTGCGGCGGGTAAGTGATGTGGATCTCACAAGGAATGACCATGACGGCGGCCAATTTTCACCAGCTTCTGTGTTGTACACGTAGTACTTCTCCGTTTCTGGATGATAGAACAAGATGAAAGCTTCGATGCCAAAGTCATCGACCAGCTTGTGGGCGTTTCGGAAAATGGTCCGCTCCCGCTTGTTGCGCTTGTCTCTGGTATTATGGCGTGCCCTTCTGGCAGATTCTAAAACTGTATCCAGTCCCTGCGAGGTTACAGCAATGGGAATGGGCATCTTGGTACTTCGGTAGTAATAGGTTGGCAAAGATAGTGCTTCTGGAGGAAGTAAGATAAATCTTGGCAACAACAATTTAGATCCAGAAAAAGGCTATAGCCAAGGTTGTTTCCTATGCCGCGGCAAGAGTAAGGTCCGAGAGGGCATGTTCCATAAAGGATATGCCATCACGGTATTTATGGGCAGACAGGACAGGTGTCATTCATGGCAGTCACGCTGTGCGCGTATGCAAGTGACAAGGAACAAAGTATGATGGATAAGCTCAGAATTATGTGGACACTCCGTGATGTCAAAGACGGTGTAGAGAGTCCCTAGAAGAATCAACTGGACACGCGCCGAGAAATCTTCAAATCAGTATGGAACGGAGTACAGTTGGTTGGTATACAAAAAGCGGTATCACGGGAAGGGGCTTTGCATAATGCGCCTTTTGTTTGGTTTTTCTTCCTCCCTCCGTCTAAGGTATTCTGGTATTGGCTAAGGCTGTAATGGTTTCAAAAGTGTGGTCATGAAGGTAAACTCATCTGTCCATGGATGATGATGCAGCATTGTGCTATGCTGTGTGTCTGTTGATAATGAACAGGAAATAAAGCAAACACTTTTATGATGTGCTTTGCTTAGAAACTCCACCAAGAAAGAGAAAGCCTACGAAACTTAGAAACGGGCTCGCCGAGATGAACGAGTTGCACAAGCACAAGTCTGGAGGGCAATCTCAAAGTAAAGTCTGTGGCGGCCACATACTGACCTCTGTTTCGTAGTTTCATCCCTTTTGCCATTAGCGTGATTACCTCTGCCAGGAGGCGGTCAGGAAAGTGAGAATGTTCAGTGTACGCGAATGTCTCGTTTTTCAGTACCTATGATCGTGACTTGTAAGGTATACAAAATGGCTGACACCGTGAAAGTTCGAGTTTCACCATCTTGATGGTCCAATTATGCTGCAAGTGGCCATTTCCAGCGCTACAGATCATAGTTCAGAGATACCGAGGAGTAAGAAACTTGCTGCAGAAGAAACCTGTTGCGGGTGAAACTTGCTGCGGGTGAAACTTGCTGCGGGTGAAACGTGCTGCGGGTGAAACTTGCTGCGGGTGAAACTTGCTGCGGGTGAAACTTGCTGCGGGTGAAAGTTGAAAGTCTATCGCTAGGAAACTTGGGGAGCCGAAGATTCCCGGACCGGGTGCAGAATTTCTTTTTCCAAACTATCTTCAAGTCGAATTTTGATAAAGCAATTCCTGAAACTTTCAACCGTAAAGACACCGTTACACATCGTGTTGTGACGTTTGTCCCCAACTTCCGGGCCAAGATATTTCTGACTTCGCAGAATTGCGATGTTCTTGTTGCAAGTCCTCACGCATCCCGTCAATTGATACTTCGCCTCTCGATATGGCTCCAGAAGCACGATCCAAACGATCATCTCTTCAAGCGAAATCAACTGCCTCGACCGACTGGCTCCCGTATCAAGACGAACCCAAGTACACTTCCAAATCCATACGAACACGAGACCTCAAGCCTATAGCGCAACATGATTGGTTTGCAAGCCTCGCCTTGGCTATGAAGCAGCACGGAGACGATGTACAGAGCAAGATGGTTGCTAAGCTCTACTATTTCCTGCTGGACTTCATACCGCAAGCCTTGAACGAGGGATATAGACACATTTCCGGAAAGAATGTTATGGAATACCTGCTCTGCCATGCTGGAGAGTATCAGTTCTCGCGGCATAGAATCTGCAAAAACGCCGAAACTGCCTTCAAGAATCTAGAACAGTGGATGCGTCTTGGCAACGATTGGCAAGATGCTCTGAAGAATGCCACGGACCTCGCGTACCAGCATGGAGGCAGAGCACCGGGGCTCCATTCCCCAGCCGGCATGCTGGCAATCTTGGTGATCGCTTATCCCGACTCAGACAAAGTGGCCAGTTTTAAGCAACGGATCAAACGGCTGCAAATAGACTGGATGATGGATCAACCCAGAGATAAATTATCAGTCAGAGAAGGCTTCTGGAAGGGCGTGAATAATTGCAACATCTCCACCGTTTTCATCGACGAGAAGCTCGAGCAAGCAGCAAATGGAATTACAATGTTAGCCGACTACGACAAGCTTTTCGGCTCTGAGTTCTCCCATTGCCGAAATGATATGCGCCCGTACCTTCAAGACTGGGCGAGTCATCTTACTTTGGGAGGCTCATTCACAAACAATCAACGACAGTCTGCCGACAGCCTCAGCATCGACGGCGACAACTCCAGTATTGGCAGCCATGGGTCAAGCTCTCGAGACGATCCAGAGGATATACTGCCCTCGCTATCTATTTCACAACTGCGCAGGCATTTGAACCCAACTGCAAAAGACCCGAAAGAGCTGGGTGATTGGCTAATCGGCAAACTGGCGCAGGAAGCTGATGGCAGTGTGTTCTCAACGTGGTGCAGATACTGGGAAGGAAGAATTGATAAGGCAACCAGTTACCAGGAACAAATGATCATCCAGTCGCTTTTCATACAGAGCCTGCGCAGGATCGAGAGTTTGGACTCAGCCCCAGAAGCTGCTCCTGTCGCCGAGGTGTATGCACTACTGGACACGGGAGACAGCACGAGCGCATTCAATCAAGGTGGGCATGAAGCCTTGCAAAACTTGGACGACCTTCAAGTTTACAAGGCTTGCACCCAAAGCAATCACCAGCTTCGACAGCTGATAGAAAGTGGGGACAATAAGGAGTCAACACTTGTCTGGGCTGAAAAGTGCTTCACCCAACAAGTAAGCTTCTTTTCGGACTTCAGCAGGACTTCTCCGTTCTTTGCGCAATACAAAAAAGTCATCAAGCTCGATACTTGGCGTACATATATGCTTGTCGATGGATTTGAAAATTTGAACCGGGTCAATCGCGGCGAGCTGACTTCCTGGCGCAACAACCAGAAGTCTCTTCTGACGGATAACGCAGTAGCCACCCTGATGCTCACGTCTTGGCAAATCCGCTCACTCCTTCTTCCAGGCAGCGACTGGCAGACTGTTCTGACGGATTGGCAATATCTGGTCTTTCGTCAGTCTATTTGCTCGGATCTCAGCGAGCCGGTATCTGTGGATATATCGGAGTACAAGCTCATGCCTGTCGTAAACACTACTATTTCGAGCAGCACGGTCCAGCTTAAGCACAAGAGCTTGCACAAGCTCCTCGGAGATGTCAAACAGCCGCGGAATGTGAGCAGTCTTTTCAGCGTTGCCAATGGCCGCCCCTTTCAAACTCTGTCATTGAATAACCCGTCATCAGTCACATCACCTCACATGGCTAGTACATATACCACAGAGAAAGACACACTGGCTATATCCAGGAGGAAGAGTGATTTCGTTCCAACGATTGACTTGCTTCCAGCCAAGCGGAAAGCCACAGCAGATGGGAGGAATTCGAAGATGCCTCGGCTTGGACTGAGACATGAGCTCAATGAAGATTTGCAGCAGTCCAATATCGAAATGAGGACGCACTTACAACTTTACATTGAGAGCCTGAAGACGGACCTAAAACGAGCCAACGATGACTTGTTGTCCGGTGTGCGACATTCTCTCCATGAGGTGAAAGATGAAGTTCAAAATTGTAGTGATGAACTGAGGAGAAACATTGAGGCCAGCAGGGAGGCCGTACAAAAAGAGACGGTGAAGCATATTACCGAGGAGCTAGCTCAGACCCGGACAACCGTGCTATCGGAGGTAAACCTCAATCTCGAACAGTTCAAAGCTGATGTCTCCACTCGACAAGATGGTATTTTCCGTCAAATTCAAGAGATTAAGGCCTTGCTTGGGTCAGTGCCGCACCGTCCAGGAGACGGCGGATACCTGGCAACCCGGTGCCCAGCACCCAGTGGATGGGATCAAAAAGCGTACGAAGCTTTACTTCTCCGGGCATCGTGGTACTTTATCTTCCAACTTGGGCTTCCAGAGGACGGCGTAGCTCTAGATCCGCTCATGCTGGAGGATACACTAGTTAAGTTCTCCGATATCACCTCAGAGGACCATCTGATGGCGGCTCTTGAGCATGCGCATGTACAAGCTTATCGCTGCCCGCTACGCGAGATTGATGAATGCAGCTGAAAGCATTGTCAAAATGTTTGCAGGACACATTGCGAAGGTGTGGAAGGTCTTCACTTGTGCACATGCCCATCGACAGTAGTTATGCATAGTGCCACTCGTAGTTATATGTCAGTCTGTGCAAGCAACAGATGAAATCATGGTCACTTTTCTTTGGATGTGAGGACAATCATCTCACCTGGACTCTGAATCTAGAGAGTCATGCCTTATTGTATTGAGACTGAAGTACAAAGCGAATAATGACCTATCCTGACAATTTCAATAGACATTCCCTATCAAATGTCGACTAAGACACTTGCAAACGCGTGGCGATGATAAGAAGCAGACTCCGGGTTGGATGCCTTGCTTATCCAACAAGAATGACACAAGTGAAAGTTCTCACAAGCGGTGCAAACACGCCCATACCCGGTGATCTCGCACTTGCACATCCAACACCAGAATGGCAGACTGTTTACCTCATCCACAGCCAGACAGTTTGTGGGAGGGTCGGTCTTGAGTCGGAGGTGGAACTTCTTGTCCAGGGCATCTTTTGTAGGAATGCTGCTGGAATCAACTTGGTAGCAGCTGAGTATGAAGTCAATCGGCCCTGTCTCCACGGCATCATGGGTTTGTGCCAACTGATGTAGCCGAGACCCTTGGATTTGAACATTGACAAAGCCCACTGGAAGGTCCCGATGTGAGACAGAGAACCCCAGATCATATACGGGATCTCTCTGGTTGCCGATCTGAATAGGTCGGCCAAGGTCTGCTGACGAAGATACAGACGTAGCCTCCACATATCCGGGATCGCAGACAAGCTCCAGCTTGACCCAAGAACGATCCTTGTGTCCTGTATACTCTTGCAACTGAAGCTCGACAACCGGAAGTGACATGCATCCCTAGATAGTAACTATTAGCGCATGGCCAACACGGTTGGCATAAGCAGACCGTCGTGCTTACCATGCTGAAGAGCAAAGACGCTTCGTTCTCTCCCTCCCACTTATTGGATCCAGGACGTGCTGTGGAATGATTCCTGCTCTTCATCTGCAATCCAATAGCTGAGCCCTGCAAGATGGCTTCGGCAGGCGGAACGTCAATCATGCTCATGGCTGCACCTGCAGATACCGCTGAGGAACTAGAAAAATTATCAGAAGCACTGTCAATGATCCCTCTTCGGCTGAGCTTACCAGTGTTGCTCTGTTCTGCTAAGAAATTCGTAGCTTATTTTGACCCCTTCTCGCGCGGCTCGTTTTCGAAATAAGTCGATGTCTTGAGACACTAGGTGAGAGAGAATCTCACTGCGATAACTCCCACCACACAGCAAAATGGCAAAATCTTCGCGGAGGCCAATAAGATGCTGAATTTCTCTAGACAGAATCTCCCTGCCATGTTTAAAGGCACGGCTGAACACTTCCTTCATATCGTCCAACGTGAGTTTCACTTCTAAAGGCTGGTCACCCCGATAATGAAGACTGATTGTGGGTTGAGTGCCTCGCGACCAGTTGTTCCAGTCGAGCTGCCATTTCTCATTCTCCCAACCCAAAAGAAGCGAGGCCAGATCACACGACTGAATCCCATCTTGGGAAATCAGTGGTGCTAGACGCTTCAATGCGATCTTTCGGATTTCGTAGTTTGTGATGTCACTGCCACCTTGTGATCCTAACATCCATTTTCGCTGGTCAGGGACTGCATCTTGTTTACTATAGCTGTTTCAAGAAGATGATAGGGGGGAAATAAGGAAAGGAAAAAAACAAAGGATATAGGGAAGGAGTTAAAGATTGTGGTCAACAGCTTAATGTACCAATAGACCAATCCCAACCCGAGTAGGAATGACTTTTAGTCACATAACCTTCTTCATCAAACCACACAACTTGGGTCTGAAGGTTCTACTGAATCTGTCAGCGACGAGGGATGAAGACCATCGATCATGGCGGTGTACATCAGACGACACTATCCAACGTACCAGACTACTACTCCCGTGGTCAGCAACAAGGACTATAAGTCCATCCTCCTTCTTCTTCAAGTTCTCGAACACTTTGCACCGAGCTCGACGATTGACTCCGGAGTTTCCATCGTCAAATGGCTCAAGGGCATACAAGGCAGTGGCCTGACCTTCACTAGCAGTTCCATAGGCATTGTAGTTGTTTTGATCAATCTCGACTTCGTTCTCCCATACGGGCTGCAGTAGGCTTTCCAAGAAATCCATGTAGTCGTCATGGTCATCCGACTTAGGTGTAGGGCAGGTGAAGTTCGGATATGCGAGACAGATCTTGGTAATCCTCACCTCACAGCACTCAGCCTGCCGTAAGGCTGATGCCCGCAGCCGTCCGAAAAAGGCGGACAGAGCGGTTTCAATGTCGCGACGTGAAATCACGCCGCGATCAACTGCATCAACCAGGGCCAAACCTCCAGGGCAGTCTTTGACGACATTGGATCGTCGCCTGATCGAACACAACAACGCTGCTGTTTTCAATGGGATGCATGGATCTGTCCGTCTGGCGTCTCGACCGACAATCACTTTCCCATCATGAACACCAAGAGCCGCAACAAACTCGTACTGAGAATCTGGTGCTGTGGCAGTTCTGCGCTGTGCAACAAGGTCAAAATCTGGTACTCGGGAAATTTGCTTTTTACCAAACTTGTTCCTGTATGCCAGGGTCATCTTGGAGCTGGAAGACCCCAAGTCTATACCTAAGCATCTACATATCATATTAGAGGGCTATAACCAGAGATTCAGACTCTCCTACTCACGCTTCAATCATCTCATCATCCACTTCTTGCCTTACTCGATTGGGCCAGCCGACTTGATCGCTCAGGGCTACTAGGGCTGCCATTTCTGTATTGCTGATGTGATCAGCCAGTATGATGTGTGGTATCACTAGTGGAAATATGGTGAAGGTGGTACATTGACGACCAGAATCACATGAACAATATTGTGCCACACTGAAAGTCACGTCGACGCCTCCCAGCAAGACACGTGGCGACACCGCTTGGCGTTTTATAAAGTGTGAACCTTGTGAGAATGTGTGGCCTCGACTGCATAAAACTACAGTGCATCATATACCAACCAAACGCGATTAACGTGACTCGTTTGTGGGTCATTCAATCCCAATCGTGGTGCGTACTGTGGCAAATTGTTTTCGTAGGTTTCGAAGATGAAGAGAAGAGCTTGGGCTGGTAGAGTGTCAATGCTAGGTAGATATATGTTTCGGCCATATGACATCAAGTTCATAATTACGCCATATTGTGCACGCGAAGCGCAATAATGGACTGCGTTATGTTTCTGTAGCATTCAATTGACCTGGTCGGTGGACTTGCTACAACTATCATGGATTGCACAGAGACAGATCGTAATGATTTGATTCAGTTTCTGGGCAGATTCCATGTGGGCCGTAAATATTGGCGAGGCAACCCGACACTTCGAAATGGCTGGTATAAGGCAACAACGGCTGACAGATTGACGGGGGCTGGTCTCTGGAAACTCAGGCATCGACCGTTCTTGATCTGAAGAGAAGAAAACCCAAAGCCATCAAAGAGTCAAACATTTTATCGATCTCTTTGCTAGAATGCATAGATATGTCATCAACACATCATACGAGATGATGCTGTTCGAAGATGTCAATAAATTCCATGATGTCACTGTCTTATTCGTACAGCAGATCTGTGCCGCAGAAGAGTAACAATTAGACCTTGCTATATCCTGCACTATGACTTCAGGACGGCATTGTTAGCTCTTTCCCTTGCATGGACGTTTACCGGGGCCTACTCGGTCGGCCGTGAGACAAGCATGCTTTCCGTCCCCAAGTCGACAACTTCTCTCTTGTTATTGGTTACTGTACTGTGAGAACGTATCATTGCGGTACCTCGTCTCACCTCACCAAATGAGCCGTGCCTCAGCAGAAATGAAAGTCAGGTCATGTTTTAGATCCCGTCTCCAGATAGGTCCGAAAATGCCTTCAACTGGACAGAGAATCACATAGCGCCCCAATGAGTCTTTTCTTTTCTCGGCCATAGGGCGACTTGTTGGGCCTTTCGACCCGCCACTATTTCGACCATATTCTTTGCGCAGTTCGCCCTATTACTCCGCCATGATCTTCCGTCCAGCTCCGTCTCGGGGCCGTCTTCAATCAAACGGACACTAGTCACTCCGGTAGGAGCCAGCGCCCGGCGTTCGTTGGCCGCCGAGCTCTTGCATCCGGATCTATCGGGTCTTGTCAATATGAACGGATTTCGGAGACAAGATCGAGCTCCGGCTCAAAAGTCCTTCGATGGTCCCTTCTGATGAATAGTGTCGATCTATCTCGCTCTTTGAAGCCTTCTATCTTCCTACAAGCTTTATCCATCCTTTTTTGCAGTCCTTGTAGTCAAGATGCAAGATGCCCCCAATAACGCGGTCTTCTGCCAAAAGACAGCCTTCGTCTATCGTTCCACCTCTTATCTCTGTATCAGACCCTTCCGAATTTGAGCATTCAGACACAGACCCCAATGATTCGGATTATGGTTTCTCTGAGGACTCCGAAGTGGACCTGGATAATGGAGAATCTGTCAAAGATAGCAATTCTCTCGAGCATACTAGCGTAGGCATCATAGATGCCCGTACTGATTCACTTGGTTTGAATATCGAGTCGGGCTCTGATAATGCAGAAGATGATGATATCACCGAAGCTGTTTTGTATGATGGGAATGCTTACCCTGCTGAGCATTACCGTATGGCGATAGACAGCATGGACGTGAATCAGTACAATCGTAAGGAATACTCAAAAGGAACTGTAAGATTGATGGATCACATTGAAGATCACTGGCGTCGGTATGTGAATCAGTGCTGGGGCCCAATTTTCGAGACCGACTGACGCCTTGTAGGTTCTGTGTGCAGGTCATCAGAGATGCCGATTGGCAGCGCTGCTTTCGGAATATTACGTTCCAAGTTGCCTATCAGTTCATGATAAGCTATGTCAACCAGAAGAGAGGTAAGCGTGGCCAGAAAAGGCCGATAACCAAGAGGTCGACATTGGTCACTACCTGGTGCACATTCCGGCTAGTATTCGAAAGAGCTACCAACATGAAAATCGACGAGAAGATCAACCGTAGCCAGATGAGTAATGTGTGTAAAAAGAATGCACATCCCTTTTATTGCTCGTATTAATCACACCGAAGTTAGGCACTCGTTGAGCTTGGCAACAAATTCGATCTGACCCACAAGAAGCGGATCAATCGGGCCATGACGCTTGAGGACCTGAAGCGTCAGATTGACACCACGCTTAGAACGACAGAAAAGGCCTTCAAAGTAGGCGAGCTTCGAGTGCTTGCCGTCTTGTTCTTATTGCTGTTGGCGCCTCAAGGGTCCCGTCCGACATCCATCCTTGAACTCCGGTTTGGAGATATCGAGGTGCTTCTCGTCAAAGATCCCACCGATGTGAAGCTTGATAGTACACCAAAGCTACTGATCAGACTCACCCTCGAGTACACGAAAAGATACCTCGGGCCAAAGGCTGCGTAAGTAATATACTCCCTACCAGATAAGGCGAGTATCTTGCAATCTCCGGAGCATATCCTTCTGACAAGAGCCAACGACAGAAATACGTTCTTGATACCCGAGATTATTCACGATCCGAGCCTACTTTTGAGCCCTCATGTGTTTCTGCTTGCTGTTCTCTTTCGGCATCGTGCATTCAAGGCGGAGGCGCTCAACGACTCTCCTGATATTCTTCATACGTTGAAAGTTCCTCAAGATTGCTTCGAGCTTCCACTGAGCTTCAAGGATGGCATCAAAGACAAATTTGTCTTCCGACAGGCCATCAAGACCTCCAGTGGCTACCGGATGTCAGATGTTGCTATCACGTATAGTACCATGAAAGAATGGATCAAGCGTATCGGTATGCTTTGTGGATTCGAGACAAATACCATATGCTACGTGCTGCGTTACTGGGCAGGAAACAACTTGGACCAAAGCAGTAAGGAAGCCACACTTCGAGCTGCGGGTAGATCCTCGCATTTTGAGGCTGCATAACTAACCTGAGTGTTAGTCAACGTGAGCAGCTCCCTTTTGAATTTAGTCATGGAACATGCGCCAAATTCAAGCACGTTTCAACGAAACTACCTTTGTCGCGAAGTCTGCGCGGATCTTTGGGCAGTCCATCGGAACACGGCACCGCAGCAAGCTCTTATCCAGCAAGCTGCCAGCCACGGTCATTCGACCGATCCTCGTCGACCCGTAGCCCTTTCCAAGGATGATCTTGCCGATCTCAAGCTCGATCTGACATACACAAAGTTGACGCGAAAGATGTTTGAAGCGCCTAGAAGGTCAGCTCAGCGACAATCTCTCAGCAAACAGCGCCACAATCTTTTGAGTCAGCTAAGAAATGCCAAACTAAAACAGATTCGACAAGAGTATACCGACAAGCAGGCCGTTGAAGATGTTGAGCAGCAGATCAAGGGCAATCAATCATCTGGAACCTCAAGGCGTTCAAGCCGACCCATGAATGATGCGCATCAAAGGATGTGCGATGCGCTTAACCAACCCGTCGCAACAGACATGAAGGCATATTTTGGTCGAAGGACCGAGGCAATTGCGGCGATCATGGCGTACTGTCAAGTGGAAGATCCCATTGTTACAGTGATCCAGGAACGAGGCTACCATCCGGCGGCTGCGAGCGCAACAACGTCTCGTGCCGATCAAGTTCGGGACTTGAAGTGTTCTGTGTTTGTCAGTATAATGGGAAACAAACTTCGGAGATGCTTTTTGTGCGTTGCGAAGGCTTTGGATCGAGCACCTCCAGGCGATATCCTTATTTCCGACAAAGATATTGTTTTGAAAGAGCTGGTTCGACATTTCAGTAGCCGTGCTTCGTTAGCGAGACACTTCGAGACTGTTCATCTGGGACATCAGTATGATACATATGAATGCCCCATCTGTTGTATTGCGCTGCATGATGAAAAGCACCTCAAAGCTCATGCAGAAGGCGCGCATGGCATATTCATCGGGAAGCTGTAAGTTGAATACGAAGAATCGCATTTGGAAAGTCTGTTGGCTCTGTAGTGGGAGTACCTAAGACGCAGGCTTTCTGCCAGTCATCAGGTACACAGGGAGTTGCCGCTGCAAGCAGTTCCCTCGATGTTACGAAAGGATCTTTCTGAGTCTGTTTGCCGCGTCGGAATTGAATTAATCAGTGGATATTCTACAGTACGAGATATATAGTAGCGCGCCCAAAATTTGCTGTGCTCTTACTGTAGGTAATTTTGGCTACGGGTTGACCATATAGCCAGCAATAGTGCACATACACTACGCCCAGGCTACATATTACCCTGGAGGGCAACTAACGCTGTAGTACAAGTCCATTTGTCGAGTTTCCATCCTGATTCCGATTTGAGCCCATACATAAAGACCAATCCGTTAATGTCTCAATCCATTTCTCTTCCACGACATCCCTGTATGATACTGTTAGTAGTAAGTGACCAGCGTTCCTGCTTGGAGTTAACTCCTCCAAATGTTCAGAGTCCTATCCTCGGCGTTGAAGCGGGACCTACCGGGTGAGTTAGTATTATTTGGAGACGTCTCCACTATTGCACATTTCCATATCCTTTATTATCCTGAACTGTCCCCTGCCCTCGCCGATAGCTGAAGTCGACCTGTCGCCATAGCAAAATTGACCGTAGCTCGAACCACCTCTATATTTGGCTTCCATTTCTCATCATTACGGTGTGTCTTTCCGCCCAGGAGAAACGAAATGCTTCCTCTCCTATTTCGTGTGAGGTCAAGTAGGTCTTTACGATAGCTTGTCCACTTGCTGCAGTGCAAAGCGAAATGCTCTACCGTTCTCTCGCAAGCGCCCGCAATCGCGTTCCGGTGAAGCGACCGCGCCGATCTGTGCCAGGTAGTAGTTGAGTCTCGCCGTCCCCTCCTGCACCTGAACCGTGCCTAATTACTGAACTCTACGCTTCTGTTCAATCTTCCAGAGAATCATCGAGGTCAGACACGACAGCATCACTCGCACTTGTTACATACCAACCCAATTGTCATGAGCTAGGTCATCGGCTAGGTCATCGGCTAGGTCATCGGCTAGGTCGGTAAGAAATCGGAATTACCAAGCTCGAATACGTAAACCCACGAATCAGCTTATGATACAATTAGTCCATATTATCCCCCGTTCTTAGCATCCTCACTCTATTGCTCCCCAGCCAATGTCATCAATATCTTCTGCAGATTGCGCCTTTCTAGCCTTCTTCTTCTTCTTGCTTGAAGGTGGGATAAATATGGGATCTATTATCTCTAGAATACCCCCCATAGGCGTAGTGGCATGACGCAGCTCTGTGGCTTCTGCCGTCGGTGGTGAATGAGAGGAAGTTTTGATGACCAATGGAGTTGAATTGTGTGACCACACTGATTCGAAATCTTCGGAGGCGTGTGTTTGGTTGAGATCGCGGCCCTCTTGTTGATCTTCATGTTTTTCTAGTTCCATTGAAAGTGGCACGACATCTATTTAGACAGTGATCAGCACCCAATTTACCACCAGCCTGATAGTGTTTGAGATTATTTTCTTACCGTTGTCTTTGACTACCACAAATTCTTTGCAAACTTCAGTGCCCTTGTTTAGCACCGCAATTTGCCTCGTGAGCTGGATCCTCTGAGAGCGTGCATCCTCATTCTCACCAGCGATTCGAGCAATAAGTTCGGGCTGCATCTCGAAGATCTTCACTGGGGACAATATGGCGGGAAGCGAGGTGAGCAGCACAATTTCAATCACCTGAACGGCGATATCATCTAAAAACCGCTTCATGGCAACCTGACGGAAGGATTAATATGCTTTCGTAGTAAATTGTAGAGACAATGCATCGTACCTTGTAGTATGCCTCCATTTGGTCTAATGCCTCTGACGCAGCAAATCGATGCATGTCTGGCTCGACAGCTTTCCCAGCAAGCAGCTCAAGCAAGTTACCTAGATCATAATCGCTCGATAAATGGAATGTTTCTAATGTCTTGACGTGAAAAAATCCGCGCAACACCGTCGCCGTACGCTTTAGTTCTCTCTCTCTTCGGACACGCTGGATGGTATCTGTGAAGTAGTGATTGTATGTGATAGGATGACTCTTCTGATGAGGGGCCAAGATTTCTCCAGTCTTTGCGTTCAGTGATACCAGGACTGAGTCCATGGCAGGTTGCAAGATCTTGTTAATAATGGCCAACGAAGTTCCTGCATCAGCAATATGCGCAACGACGTGCTTGAGGAATTCCCGACATGCCATCCAGCACGTATGGACGTGTCTCTGTGCTAGTCCCTCCCATGGCCCTGCTTGCTCGCGGAATACATCTGCAACAACCATAGGATGGAACAAGCCTGGGAGCTCCCGTCCACGTGAGGTGCGTATTTTTTGTTGAATATAGTCGACAAATTTATTTCGGTCAACAGCGATGCACCCCTCTGGGACAGAATCGTTCTTGCTGTCAATCAAATGTCGACGATGGCCTTGAGTAGCAAGGGCTTTCGCAAAATCTTCATTCAGATTTTGAATGACGGCTCGAATGCGACGCTTGTAACCATGAGATGACTCCTCGTCACTGAAGAAAAGATCATCCCAATTGCCATCAACAGCACTTCGGACGAGCCGCTGGAATGATTCACTGATGCCAATCAGATGTCGTTGTTGCTCCTGCAAAGTTTCTCTAGGTACACCGAGCTTCTCGAGCCTGTCTTGACACCCCTTACGCTTCGTCTCGATCTCGGCGATCAAGCTTGGTAGTTCTTCAGTAATGTGGTTCAGAAGTACTTTGCTGAGTCGATTGCGCAGTTGGCTGACCCCAAGGAGCGATTCAGGTAGATCTGTCCAGACACCCCTCGCGAAAAACTCTGCCTCTCGTTCATCGCGTTTCATCAGTGGTTCAAAGGTCGCCTCTGAGTCCTGATTCTTGAGAACATGCCAGCCAAGACGGAACTCGACCTCTTGATTTCTAGCCAGAGATAGGTACTGTGATTCACTTCCAGAGCCAGGATGCAAAGTATCAGGCTTGGTAATGACTCCAAGAGTGCGGTTGCCTGTGGAGTCTGCGCAGCGGGCCAATTTAAGCACCACCTGGTTCGCAAAGTCGTTTTTGGCCGAGACGACAGCCAGAATGATACTTCTTGGCTCCATCATGTAGGATTCCACCACCTCTTGGATCAAACCGACGTCTGACGCTGACTGATTCTTTGTTTCAGAATGGATTAGCCCTGGCAAGTCCACAATGGTGAGGTGCGGTCGGTCCGGCCCAGAGATCTCAACGCGGAGCAAATCTCTGGAGAAGGCTTTGCCATGAGACGTGATGCCCATTGCTGCTTTGGCATCCTCGATGAGATTCGACAAGCCATCAAAGCTCTTAAGCTCTTCGTGAAACCCAGCAAGCGCCATTTTCTCGGCATCAGGCCTGGAATGGTGGGGTACGATGGAAACAGTAGCACTGGTTTCAAGCGTTCTGCGTAGAACAAGCTCAGTAGGAAAGCGAGTACAGAGGTTGCTCTTGATGGGAAATGAAACACCAGATATGGCTTCTAGAACAGAACTTTTGCCTGAAGATTGATCTCCACACACAATGATTTGGGGAAGGGAGACAAAATGGCTGATGCCTTGAGAGCGAAGTGTGTCAATGGAGTCCATCAGGTCAAGCCGTTCCTTGCAGCAGAGGTCATCTAGAACCTTAGAATGAAGAGTGGTAACAACCATGATGCTGAACAGTGTTTAAGCGGGATTGCTCTTGAAGAAGTGGTAGTAATAAGGTCAAAGATATTTGTAATAAGGTCTCAGTGAGAAATGGATTAATTCGAGCGAAAGTAGAGGAACACCATTTATATATGTGTCTTCATGTTTTTCGACCCAGACGTATCAAGTATCCCCAGCCTGCGAAATAACCCACAAGTACCAATCTCACACATTCCGTATCAAAAAGCTCCTGAAATCTCCATTACTGTTATCAATTGTGTACCACGAAAAGGCTCGAGAAGCCAGAAAACCCAATGGTATGTTGATGATTTGGGGCAAGCACAAGAAGCAATCTCAAGTCTGAAAATAGGTTCTTGCTCCATGACGAAATGATAAGATGTAGACTTCACCATATGTCCCTATTAATACAACTACACCTGGCTCTAGTGGCATTGTTCTTGTTTACTTATTGCTGACTCTATCTTCCTACAACAGCCGGCGAGAAAACCGTAATTACTTAGACTGAAGCAACTCGGCTTATCGCATCCCACAAAGAGTCATCATGAAATATCTAGGTTTGGAGAATGAAGACGCGCCGTTGACTCGCTTTGGACACGTGTAATGCGTGTATCGGGATGGTGGTTATCAGTCTGCATCATGTTGCCTAATTGGTGACATCGAGCCACAGCGGCAAGCAAGCGCCCTCAACATTACCAGTAATAGACGAGGCGTGGTGAAAAGAAATACTGACCCTGCTCTGTTGGTAAGTTGTGCAACCGCTGGGCGGCTATCTGAGCCTGAGTTTGGACCATGGCAACGAGAAGCGATCGAGGAAGGAGTCGAGAGCGTTCCAAAGGATGCGCCAGAGAAGTCCGCACCTGCGAAATGACTAGCAATCGTGGCGTGTTGACAGGCGCGCGGGTGCATCCCGCGCAATAGCTTAGTGGGGATACCTTTGCGGCCAGGTAGGGATGAGATCCGGCACCAGCAAGGCGTAGGGTAAGCGCTCAAGACATTCACTTGGAACGTTTCTAGTGTATGGCATATTGAACAGGCTAATCACAGCCGCTAAACAACTAGGCATAACCTCGATCAAATTCATTGCCGTTCAGAGTGGCATATCCCGACATAAGGCTTATTGATCACACAAGCCAACAGTTCCTTTATGTATTCCATACCTGCTAGAGACCGAATCCCGAGCATTTTGTGGGTGAATTCGACCGACTCAGGCGCCTCTACTAAATCTCCTGGAGTCTGAAGACGTCAGCTTAGTAGCTCCACCAAATCCCTGCACAATCGTCCCGCCTCAGCCACCCGCTCCAGCGCTTGACAACAGAGCGAACGCACTTGGTACGGCAACATTGCCGGAAACACTGTGCCAAATGGCCGCGAAAGAGTCTGTGCAAATACTGTTGAGATTACGTGAAATCTTGATACATACTTCTCCAAGAGGCGAAAAGTATGGTTGCTGCACCAATACACATAGTTGCAATAATGCCGGCGGAACCGAAAGCAGCCACTGTTAGGACTGGTCTTGTCGAAGCCACGCCAATGGCTCCATACAGCAAAACATCGCATGCAATTGTGGATCTGAGCAGCAACGGCTGGAATGGTGCCCAGAAACAAACATGCATCCACCAGAGGCACTGTGGCACGACCTGAATTTGATCGCAGAGACCGATCCATTCCTGGCTCTAATCCTCCAGTCCGGGTACGATTCTGTGTTCGGAATCTGGCCATGTTTGCAAACTCCTTGCCACCAACCAGCGATAGCGCTTAGAGCTAGAAAGGGCTCGTCCAGATGCTCTTGCTAACCATAAAAGGTTGGATCATTGATGACAAGAATTGTTTTCTTTTTACCGGCAAGATTCCCATGGTTGAAAATCTCCACATTTGCTTGATCACTCGAAAATAGCGTGCATCTACATTCGGTTAAGCTGCAACGGCCAGCAAAGCCCCAGAAAGGGTCTTACACATTTCTATGTTAGCTAATTCCTCGACTTGAACGATTAGCTGCGCGATGCGCTGCCAGAAAAGCAACACCGCAATGACTGCAAAACATACATACTGTACCATACCGTACAATACTTATCGAGGCTGCAAAGACTCGAGAGGTGGGGCCACCTGCGCTTAAGCGGGGAGAAGAGTGTGACGATTCGCAGGCAGTTTGGGCAAATCAGCGCTAGTGAGGAAGCTGCATGCATCCTGACATCTATACTGCAAGACACAACAAAGCGTTGACCCTCGAACTTGCTTTCTTATGCACACGATTCATCGCGATGTCAATCGTCGGTTCCAAGCGATACAGGAGCACTGCTGCGCTGGGCTCACAAAAAGGCCTGAGATTCATCTATCGTGGTCTCTACGTACTCCTAAGGTGAGATACGCGCATTACATTAGATAATTGGGATCATGCGGCTTGGAGCTTTAGCGCCGAGTAGGCGAATGAAGTGGCGCTCCCTGTCCAATCGATTCGCGATAGGGCAAATTGGGCTAAACTCTATTCACCCAAAATGGCTAGCTTTTTGGAGCATCCTGCCCCTTTCAATTGAAGCTAGCAATAATAGCGCCGCAAGCCGCCTGGGCGACCATTATGGAAATATACCATTTACTACAGTAGCATCTGGATGCTTAAGACCTCAAATCAACAATCAGCAAAAGCAACCAGGTAAGTTCGTCACTGCTAAATGTTTCGTGTTGGTCGAGACATTGTAATCAAGACCATACATGCGCCTACGCGCCGACAGGGACAAGTAGCGCTGCGATTTGAAAACTTTTGAAGAATGGCTTATGCTCTATTATTAGAAGTGCACTATTGTTGTTACATATCTAGGATGCAATACGACCGATCAAGTAATTGAATGAAAACGTGAAAACATGAACCTTGAATATCGTTGCGCTCTACTGTAGATAAGCTTGGGGCCGCTCGATTTGAGGTCGGATCGGTGACGATTGATGACTTTGAAGATGTCTGGTGGATGGTTGCGGGATTGGAACAAATTTTAGACCTAGATAGCGGGAGGAGCCGCAGCTAGCTTATTTTGGTATAGTTTTGGCCGCTTTCAATGCGGCCATCTTTTTGAGAAAGCGGGGTTGGCACTGAGGAGACAAAGCGTCTTTGAGGCGCAGCACAGCCGTTGCGATTAATGATCAGATCTGGTACTTGACCAGCGGTATTTCATTACGTCCGCAACCATCATATTTTATGGCGCAACAGCTCGGGAGTCGTCCAATTGATCAGCCACTGAAGTAGCAAGAAACACAAGTTACTGAGATCCATGGTAAGGCTACAAGAGAGGTGGTAGGTTGGCATCAGATTGGGATCGCTGATATTGCAGCTCGGCGCATCTTCATTCCGTGCACATGCAGATCGCAAAATTCAGCTGCAGCATCGCCACCAAGGCTTACAGCCTAACGAGGTTCTGGATTGCATTGGGTGTCACAGTTACCTCCGAACAATTTCGCTCTTGCATCTCTCAATCACGCGACCGCAAATGGGCTAATCCAAATCGTGACGCCAGCCGACGCAGTAGCTCTTATCGCCCTTATCTGTATCCCAAGGACCAAAACATCCCAGAACTCCTGGCTCTAGCATAACAAGGCGGAACTAAACAAAGAAGCCTGGAAGAGAGGGGAGAACTTGGTTCCCTGTTTCAGTTGGAGCTCAAGTTTGATCGTGCTAACCCCTGCCCAACTCGTAAAAGTAACAGGTATCTCGCAATGACATCTACATAATTATTCTGCTACTTGCATGCAAATTGTCTCCTTTGCCTTTTCACGGAAACAACTGGCTATGCGTCTCTTAAGAATTCAAACGGACGGGAGCTTCAATTTGACGAAGGATCTGATCGAGAACATTCCGCCATACGCTATCCTTTCGCACACATGGGGGGACGATGATCAAGAGGTTACTTTTCATGACATCCAACAACAAGCCGGCCGTCGTAAGCAAGGATACAAAAAACTTCAATTTTGTTGTCAACAGACTGCTTCGAATGGCTTACAATACTTCTGGGTCGATACGTGCTGTATTGATAAGTCTAATAATACAGAGCTTTCCGAAGCGATTAACTCAATGTTTCGCTGGTACCAAAATGCTGCTCAATGCTATGTTTACTTGTCCGACGTCTCAAAAAATGATCGCGAAGACGGAGAAGCATCGCGAGCATCGTGGAAGCTTTCGCTCAGGAATAGCCGATGGTTCACCCGCGGCTGGACACTGCAGGAACTCATCGCCCCAAAATCGGTCACATTCTTCTCAGCAGAACATCAGCGCCTTGGTAATAAAGCATCGCTCGGGACGTTACTCCATGAGATCACAGGGATTCCCATCGACGTCCTTCAGGGAACCCCGTTGTGCAATTTCGGTATACAGGAACGATTTTCGTGGCTAGGAAACCGGAAAACCAAACGTGTAGAGGATCGGGCATACTCTCTGTTTGGGATTTTCGACGTCCATCTACCATTGATCTACGGCGAGGGGGAGAAGAAAGCCTTTATTCGTCTACACCAAGAGGTTGGAAAGCAAGAGACTGGTGAGTGTTCCCCGGCTCCATCTATCTGATAGCCAGCGGGCTATCTTGTACCGTATTTCACACTAACGTCGCTTCGACTTCATGCAGACACACTTAGTGAAACAGACAAGCGCTGTATCGCCGACCTTCACGTCACTGATCCCCGGGACGATAAGAAGCGCATCCAGGATATTAAAGGTGGCCTGGTTCAAGACTCCTACATATGGGTGCTCGAAAATCCAGACTTCTGCCAATGGCGCGACAACGAAGATCAGCGGCTTCTCTGGGTCAAGGGCGATCCAGGCAAAGGCAAGACGATGCTCCTATGCGGCATCATTGACCACTTAGAGAAATCACCGGCAGATGGATGGGTATCTTCTTACTTCTTTTGCCAGGCCACCGACGAGCGCATTAACACTGCCACGTCCGTAGTGCGCGGTCTCATCTTCATGCTTCTCGACCAGGATACGTCCCTCGTATCTCATCTGAAGAAGAAATATGACATCGCTGGCAAGGCGCTTTTCGAAGGCACAAATGCGTGGCACGCGCTATCCGAAATCTTCGTGGGCATACTTCAAGACACCAAACTCCAAGGAGTCTGCCTCGTGGTCGATGCTTTAGACGAGTGTGGACAGGGTCTCTCACCGCTGCTCGATCTCATAGTCCAAACCTCACGGTTCCCTCACACAAAATGGCTCGTCTCAAGCCGTAACTGGGTTGGGATTGAAGAGAAGTTGTGCGATGTGGCGCATAGGCTTTCGCTAGAGCTGAATGCGAAGTCTGTTGCCGCCGCCGTGGATAGCTATATCAAGTTCAAGGTGGCCGAGCTTACCCAGCTCAAGGGCTACCAAGAAGACATCGCTGAAGAAGTGCGCCGATACCTGTCATCAAACGCTAACGACACTTTTCTCTGGGTCGCCTTGGTCTGTCACGAGCTTGCAAATAGTAAAGTTCGATTGAGGCATACACGTGATACACTAAAGTCATTTCCACCGGGCCTTGATCCACTTTATCAACGGATGGTGGAATATATTATCGATTCGAGAGATGCACAAGCTTGTCACGAGATACTAGCTCTTGCATCGACAGTTTATCGACCTGTCAGTGTGGATGAATTGAGGGGGTTGACCCAGGCCGTCAAGGACCTTGGCCAAGAGGAGGTCCAAGAAGTTATCACATCATGTGGTTCTTTCTTGACGCTTCGAGATAATATTGTCTTCTTTGTCCATCAGTCCGCGAAAGACTTCCTGCTCGAGAAAGCAACCAACAAGATCTTATCCTCCGGTATTAGGGACCAACATTTCAAGATCTTCACAGAGTCATTGAACCTCCTTGGCGACACTTTGACGCGCGACATTTACGATCTGCGCAACCCTGGCTATCCTATCGACAAAGTAAAAATTCCTTCTCCTGACCCGCTGGCGAGCATTCGATACTCTTGTGTCTACTGGGTAGACCATCTCCACGAAACAGGAGTCGTGACGCGGACAGGCATGGACGAGAGATTAGTGATTACTAATATCCTGAAATTTTTGAAGACTAAATACCTTTACTGGCTTGAGGCTCTCAGCCTGATGCACAGTATTCCGGAAGGTGTTCAAACAATACAAAAGCTAGAGAAAGTACTAGTGAGTAAAAACATTTTAATACTAAGTCCTATTTGAAGGGTAAATAAGAATAATAATTTCTTATAGTTCAATAGTGATTCCGAGGAGCTGCGAAGTCTTGCCAAAGATGCTCGTCAATTTTTTCTTTCCCAAAGAGGAGGTATCGAACTTGCTCCATTACAAACGTATTCGTCAGCCCTAATTTTCAGCCCGTCTAATAGCTTAATCAAAAAGCTGTTTCATAAAGAGTCCCCTGGTTGGATAGATTTAGCGCCAAAGGTTGAGGCGGATTGGAACGCCTGCCTACAGACGCTCGAGGGCCATTCCTCCGAGGTCGCGTCCGTGGCGTTCTCGCCCGACGGCCGCCGGCTGGCGTCCGGCTCCCTTGACCACACCGTCAAGCTCTGGGACGCCGAGTCGGGCGCCTACCTGCAGGCGCTCGAGGGCCATTCCGACTGTGTCAGGTCCGTGGCCTTCTCAACCGACGGCCGCCGGCTGGTGTCCGGCTCCCATGACCACACCGTTAAGCTCTGGGACGCCGAGTCGGGCGACTGCGTGCAGACGCTCGAGGGCCATTCCTACTGGGTTGATTCCGTGGCGATGTCGCCCGACGGCCGCCGGCTGGCGTCCGGCTCCCACGACGAGACCGTCAAGCTCTGGGACGCCGAGTCGGGCGACCGCCTGCAGACGCTCGAGGGCCATTCCGATTGGGTTAGGTGCATGGAGTTGTCAACCGACGGTCGTCGGCTGGCGTCCGGCTCCAACGACCGCACCGTCAAGCTCTGGGACGCCGAGTCGGGCGTCGACTTCCGTGAAAATGTAGCACGTAGGGAAATGATGAAGCAACCCACTACCGACGCTGAGGACAGGGCAGCTAGAAATGCTCGAAGGACTGGGGATGATCAAGTCATTGCTCTTAGCATGGACAAGAAATCTAGGAGAAAGTAGACCTCAGCGTTGTCTTGAGATTGTGGTGATGCTATCGCGTGTGTACTTGGCCGATAGCTTCAGGGGAGATTTGACGTGGGGACGCTGAAGTCGCCCACTGGTAGTGGCTTGTGGAGGCGTAGCATAGTGTGGCTTAGTGGTTCAGGTGGGACTCAAATAGCTGTTAATTTTTTTTCGTTATATTCTGGCACAAGCCAGGCAGAAAAGAATCACCACTCAGTCAGACATAGTCCCACCATACAATTTGCATGCGAAACAGTATCTTCACATTATTTTATTGGTTTTTGCGATCTCTACGTCTTGATCAAAACCATACAGGGCCCCAGCCACTGTGCTGGTAGTCCTAGGTGGGGTTTGGTTTGGTTGTGTTTTTGTTCCCCATCTCAATACTTGCGTACATATTGATAACTCTTCCCAGTGCGGTGCCCCCGAAGTAGAGATGGGTGCTTTAAGGGGAGCTTCGCCCTCTGTAACTAAGTGGTGGGCCTCCTGTGCAAAGGCCTTGGACTTCTCTGACTTGGTAAACAAATCTGCGTTGATGGGCCGGAAGACTCCGGACGCGTCAAAGTCTTGGGGACCATCCTGTTTCGACGTGGAACTCGTGTTGTTAATCTTGTCAACCTTTTGCTATGCTGTCGTACATTTCCAATTCTCATTAATGGCCTTGAATCTTATGGGCGGATAATCCATGTTCGTAACGGAGGTAATAGTAATGGAAACGTGAGGGACGGATGAAACTTGAACAAAAATCCAATATGGCTTGAAGGTGTCGGGTAGGCCAAATAAAACTCTATCCAGGCTAAAATTGGTCCGAGCGAGCGAGGGACACATCAGCGTAGGTATGGGAGTTTGGGTACGACATTCAGATCAGCGATCAGCGCCGTTAGGTTTGTTGGAAATTCTGCCGGAAGACGCTCTCACGGCCTGCCAACTACCACGCCACGAGCATTCAGAATGCGTCGAGGCATATGTTTCTCCATCCCGTTATCATAAAATGGTTGTCGGGCTTGTATCCAGAATTGTACTATGTAATGGGCTTTTGAGAGTTCGGGGCTACGGACAGTTCAGGCACAAGACGTAAAAGGGTCAGACGAGGATGGACCAGCGTTCCGAACCTGTCACCTAGATGTATATCGGTTCTCAGGATAAGTCAAGACACAAGTCATCCCACTGTTCATCCTCACAGATCTTCGGGGAGCTACAATAGATGAACAACTACCTGATAGGAGGAAGAGCTGACCCTGGTAGCCAGGCAAAATGCAGTTTCAGTGGAGCAAGAATGCGACGGTTATTTGTTCCTATTCATCTGGCTTGGAGCACCTTTATATTCTAGAGTCATACCGTACACTAGCCCAAAATCACGATCGCTCTCTTTGCCAGCATCGAATTTGTCCTAGAATGACCCGATGTCATCCATGTGTCTGCCGAGGGTGTAGATATTCCCGTTCCCAGATTCAGGGCGAAAAACACATTCGACCCCGCCGCTCATGCCCTGCATCTCATCTTGGCTGAGAGGAAGTCAATACTGTGCATAATGTGTCCAGACATCGCCTCATGCACATCGGTGTACCAGGCTTTGTACCCGAGTCAACAGCCCGAAGGAGACGCGATCCTTGTCTTGGCTCAATTCGGATGTCAGTCTGACTGACATCCTGATCCGGTATAGCCTGTGATGAGGGTCCAACGGATGCGTATTGTACCTTCCGCCGGCCACTCGCAACCTCTCATCAGACCCACTTCGCAGTAAAAAACGAACATTGTTCTGGCCGAATTTGGATGTCAGTCAGACTGACATCCAAATTCGGCGTAGCTTCAAGCAACGTTGCGGATGCGCTATTGCCTTTGCTGCGCCGTCCAAGGAGGAATCCCAGTCAAAAACCGCCCTGTCTAGGCATCGAGCCATAGCGGCTGGCTGTAGTGTCTTTTTTCTTTTTGACCGCCGAAACATGTTTTAGTGATTCAACGGGGCATATTCAAGGCTACACGGTTGGCCAAAACCAATTGAGGCGGTATGTGTACGACGTGATCCTTACCCAATGCATGCCAGCACCCATACCGGCCGGCAGACACGCAGTAGCTCCCCGGTTCCTGCTTGTCATAGCCTGTTCAACACTCTGTAGGTATGACTACTCAGCTGGTCTAGAATAGCCACGTCATCTCTGCCATCCGATTTGTACTGCTTCATGAGCTGGACGGTGACTCGACGTGATGATGCTAATCCCACACTGGAAAGAGCGATACTGGTGCTGTATTTGAGTATCTCTTAGATTTTCGAAGGATGTCAATAGGGAGGGCATTGGACAAGATACATACTCACCTGTAGTTACATCGAGAAATCGGGAAACATCCAGCTTGGTTTGGTCGCTTCCGTACATAACTTGTACGCAATGGGCGGTAATGGGACCTGGACGGGTCCAAGCTCAATGAGCCAGATCTATTCGACCCAATGCAGATTTGCCGAGGAAGACATCGGTCTCCTGAATTGACTGCTGAGGTTGAATTAATTCCTTATAGCTGTCAAGACTAAGGCCGAGTCGGTATGTAAGTGGACAGAGCGAGCGAGCTCAGAATAAGCTCGACCATTCGGGATTTGAGCAAGATCACCGCATATTGATTGTAGAAACTAAAATGTCCAAACTTTGTCCACCCAGAGCTTTAACTCCCATGGCGAGTTCGATGGGAGCACGATACCCAACGAATTAGACCCCATAACATTTTTCTCCGACCAGTCGCCATCAAATCTGGCATCAACGCAAACATAGGATATAGAGAAGACAACAAGCGGACAGAGACTAAGAGCTGACAATCACATGTCACGCGAAGAGATGCTGTGATGCGCCATTGGTCGACGCGCCGGACTACATAGTACGATGATACGTGGCCAATGGAGTATAAAATCCACACGTGACTAGGATTTGGCCGTACGATGTACGCAAGAAAGCTGCTCCTTCCTCACGAGCTTCGAATCACTGTTCGTCCAAAAGAGAAAATGAAAAGGCGGTGTGCACATGAAAACCGCAGCGTAAGGACGTGCCTATTGTGTATATCTTCTAAATTTTTGGTGCGATCTACATATCGAGCCACACAACGTTAACTTATCCGGTAATTCATGCATATTAATATTTGGAGGTAGACATACTTTGTCTCATCACCTCTCGCTACGATTATTCGCTTTCTCTTCGCCCTTGCAATACACTCTCCAACCCTACACCCTGACCAATGAGCACCTATCATGGCTAGCAACCGTGGAATGCATCATGATGCCCTTGTTGCTTTCTTCACGGTTCTATCCAACCCCATCCTTGGAGATCTTTACCTTGAGTCACCAGTGAAGCTTCACGTTCTCGAGCAGCTAGTGCCATGGCTCGATCACGAAAACATCTTTATCAGAAAAACAGTCTCCTTATACCTCCAACAATACCAGGATCTACCAGAGAGTTTACTCCTATTGGTAGTGGAGAAGCTCAATCAGCAATCTTGGGATCGTTAGACGGAAGCAACAACGGTCCTCCAAAAGCAGGAACACATTCCAGAATCCATTCTCCGAAGGTTAGAAACAGACCTAAACAATACGAACAAATTTGTTCGACGAGCAAGCCTCGAGATCCTCGCAATAAAGTCAGCGGATCTTAGATTGATATGTCGAGCGGTGGAGGTTTTTCTTAGTGACGGAGATGAAGGTGTAGAAGAAGTAGCCTGTGAAACACAGGAAGTAGTGAAGCAACGAGTGGAGGACGAACGTCATGATATGAACAGCTTGTCCGAGTTCTCGTGGCTCTGCGACGGTGATGGCGACCAATCCGAAAGTGTTCTCGCTCAGCGCGCGACTTCGGAGTAGAACGACGGATTTGCCCAAATACTTATTGACACGAGACATCGTTCCTCGTTTCACAACTCACCGATGTGCGGCGAGACGGTTTGTTATGATTAGCAAGACACTACCGTATCGCTGGAGATGACTGTAGAGCGCTACTGCACTAAACACCCTCAGTGTAGCTGCCGCAATCACTGTAGCCGAACCTTCAAACTTCCCAGCCAGTCTAGCGCGTAGTTATTTATTTACCTCTAGTTTATTATAGCGCACATATCTGCCACGCGCCCACTAAAGCAATAAGGTTATACCAAGCTCATAACTGGTGGTGCTTGAATACCTCGGCCTCGTTTACAATCCATTGCTCCAGGACATTACTATCGGCAAACGGCATGGTCTGGCTGGCATTAATGCCCGCTACGCCCTTTTCGCGGTCGCACCACCAAAAGAGGTTGGCAATGCCCGCCCACCAGGCCGTGTCCTTGCACCGCCCCGTCATGCCGGGCTCGATTGTGAGCATAAAGCTGATACACCGTAGCCTTGAGGCGGATTGCCTAAGAAAATCTGTGTCAGTCGAAGTCGCACCAGATGGTCTACAATAAAAGATTCCTTCATTTACCTGCTTGAGGATAGAGCTCAGGAATCGGATTGGTCTGCTCGGCTTTTGCCGCGGGTATACCCCTGCGAGCAAAACCGGGCATGTCGGGAATCTGATTCTTCCACATATCCTCGACCGACTTCTCCTTAAGAATCCGGGCGCCATTGGGATGCGCGCCGTCATTAAGCAGCGCCACCAGGATCTGCACGTAGTCGCGGGGCCGCCCAAAAGCGCCGCCGCCGCCGCTGTGGAAGAGTTGCGCTTTATCCGCGTCCGTCTCGGCCAAGAGCGGACCGCGATGCCCGTGAACGCGTCGCCGGTGACGCATCCCAGGTTCCTTCGAATGGTTTCTTGAGCTTGTTGGTTGACCATGGTAATGAGCTTGATTCTTGAGCGATTCTTAGAAAATAAGTGTCTCTGGTTTCTTGGAGTTCTCTTTTTCTGCTATAACTACCGGCTTTGCCTGGCACACGTCAGGCAGGAATGTCAGGGAGCTACAGATAATATATATTATTCTGGAGAATTCTTGTTGTGTGTAGGACAGGAGGGTATCCCAACACAGAAGAGTAACCCAGAATTAACATGACAGAAGAGTAGCCCGTCGGTTACCGTGTCAACTTCTTACATCCCCCTCCCCTCTTCTTTCTTTTCAATTCTTATCTTTAAATACATACAAAAGTGGTGGAGCATATTGATTCCGGGCTCGAGGTTCCGAAGCTGTGCTCAATCGATTCTATAGACGCCAGGATACCCTTCTGTACTTGGATACAATTTTGGGGTACTGCGATACTGTTCTGTGTTGGGATACCCTTCCGTGTTGCTACCAATTTGGCCCATTCCATTGTCGTGATGAATCGCATCCATGAATAGTGCGGCGTCTATTTTGGATCATGAACATGATTGTGAGCTACGCCCAAATCCAAATCCAACTCCACGAGATACTCTACTGGGCCTCAACTTCTACGCGTTGTGGAGCTCGTAAAGCCTCTACATACATATATTTGACATTCCTCGTCTTGTTCATCACGCTTTCACTTTCAACAAGTGTCAGTTTATCATCAAACCTCTCTGAAGACACGCACGATGGCCTTTCGAGGTAGACTAAGGACGCGACGTAAACGTTCTCTATGCCCTTCGCCAGACACCCTGAGTTCTTATAGTGAGTAACAATGAATAGTAGTTACCTGAGTTATTATACTGATAACTATTGCCAGCATCGGACGAACCGGACGGAACTTCAGATGCAAGCGTTGCAGAGCCTGAGACAGTGGACTCAGATGGTTCAGCGGTGTTACCGGAGCTGCATATCCTGGATATGTGGCGTAGGAAGGCATTGGCTGACGATAACGACAACGGCAACAATAATAAACAAAGCGATATGACATCTCCCGGGCATATCAGACAGAGTCTCTCTGCCTTTCGAAATGGCAGCAATGACGAGCCATCCCAGAACGTAGTCCGGATCATTGCAGCGCTGAACCAGATTCAGGAGGGAATAGAGAGCCTCAAGATTGCTGTTAGCAAAGCCAAGTGAAATGGACTATAGCTGATCCGGAATCATTGTACCTGGGCATACAATTTAGGCTCGTCTTGATAGAGCATTCTCGTTCAGTCATCGAAGCTGTTCCATGTGTCATTACAAGAACATTGTTTGCTCAATTGCAGATATATAGCTATCCAATGCGAAAATCGATGCGCGCTTGAAATCGAAGCAAGCAACTTGCAGCACGGTCATTCGTCAACGTCACCGCGTCAGATGTATCTGAATTGCGATGTGCTGTCCATGAGATCCACAATTGCAGTCTATCTAAGAAAGGTACTGCTCTGTACAGATATGAATGCGGATTCAGGAACTGTTATCTTACGTCAGATTACATCCCCAGACAGAGAAATCGACATGGTGGACTGTGACAATTAGGTAACAGAATTGGCTTTCGCTGTTGTTTTCGATTGCAAGTTTTCAATCAGCTGTTCAAAGTTTATTGATTCTGCAAAGTTCCAAGTATTACAATGTTTGCTGCACATATGCTAGCATAGCATTCGTGCTAGGCTCGTAGTGGCTAACAATGCCATACATCACTAAAGAGGTGTAGACTAATTATGCTGCAGTGTTCGATAACCGAGGTATTTGAGACTCTGGCTCCGGCCTTCAGATGTGAACACGGAGACCGATAGTGTCAACATATCGTATTCGGGTGAAAGTCTCCGGCACCTTCTTGATCTGTGACCTCGTACTTCACCCACTCTCAATCACTCGGTCGAATGTCCAAAGCTATTTAGTCTTTGTAACCCATGGCTAACAGCGTGATCTTCATTCCGACAGAACCTGTATTTCTTCCTCCATGTGCAGTTGTAACAAGTAACCTGCCATTCAAAGTCAGAACGATATTGTTAGTGGAGGGTGGGCAACTAACACATCTGCATTCCGCATAAACTAGAGCAAGCATTTCCTCAATTTCATCGTGACACACAGTACATTTGGGCCGGGGCTTGTCATCATTGCGTGTTGTGATGGATTGCATCTCGTGGTACACGTGTGAAGTGGCATTGCGCAAGTCTCGACGACATTGCCACATGACTTGCTTCAGACTTGGCGTCTCATGGTATTGCGTTTGTATAGATGGAGACTGGCGGGACAGTCGTTCAGACGACAAAGATCTGATAGCGAAATAGGCGCGCACGAAGATGGCTATTTGTGCGAGACAAGTGTCGACGTCCATGTTATGTAGAACTTGTTGAGGGGAACTGCATGGAGAATTCTATTTACAGAATGCGAGAAGTGCCCGCTTATATATAAGCAATAGCGATACGACTAGTGCTAGCCGGAAGCCATTGCAAAGCTAAGACCTATTATTCTATCACAGGTTGAAAATAGAACATCTAATAATAGTTATCTGGAAGCATGTCAGAACCGTTTTGTCAATACAGTATCTACGGCACCAACTATTGTGAAATTCTCGCAAAGTCTGCGAATGCACTTCAGTACCAATATAGTGCAGTACTCAGTCTAATGCTCATTCCACTATGTCGACCCGAGCCTGTGTACTAGAACTAATCTGTGCTAAAGCACAGTTGATGCTACCCTCGCCAAAAGGGGTTGCAGTCGGAGATGAAGTCCAGTTCCCGGGTTGAGTGCTTCCAAGGGTAGAAGAATACCGCGATGCAATCGTCAGGTAGTTGTTTACAAAGTCGGCAGAGGACGAGTCAGCAGAGGACGAGTCAGGCGGGAAGGTTGCGATGCTGGATCCCCGAAGAGCTGTCGCACCTTCGTGGAAGAGTTCAACTGGCTGAAGAGGCCTCCGCGTTGAGTTTGAATCGCCGCTGACTGGATTACTAAGGTGGCCTGTGGTATTTGTAGGGACTCGATCAATACTACATTCGCAAAGAGCCTTATGTGCCAGCAGTATCACGGCTACCATAGTCCGTTTTGCCATATCGATGCTATACGGCGCTGACAGGCACGATTTAGGCTTGCGCTGTGGTATCGCTGGGAGGTATGGAACGCTCAAACGTGCGTATTGAGGAGTCGTTAAAGAGCCGGTTCTAGGGATTTACTCGCAAGTTGCGTTTCTGGTGTATTTATCCCGTGATATGTGGTAGCCGAGGATCAAGAAATGGATCAATATTGTTTCTATGTACTACGTACGTATCCAAGTGAAAGGCCCTAAAGTGCATGATTGAATGTCAGGGAACATATCAAGTACCTGTGTGACAGTGCTGGGCCACAACTTCTCGATCTCAGCAATCAAATTTGGACATATGATGAGCAAGTGCCCTCCGGAAACGGATTGAACTGCCATTTCTGCCATTTTTGGCAGCTCCGAATATTGACTTAACGCAGGAATTCTGGGAGAATGATCCATAGCGGATGTATTGAGATCTAAAAGTCGAGTTCTTTGGGGTTCGGCACGTTCGAGCATCTATATAGTGTATCATGTTCCCTGTCCAGACAGATTGCACTGTTACACTTACATACTGCATTGCCCTAAATGCATTTGTCTATTCCCACCGCCATAATAGCAGGTCAATTGCTGGCTGATGTATGGACCCATCGGAGACGACAGTGTGACGAAAGATCCCGACAGCTTGGAAGACTTCAGGCTATCCAACATCTCTCTCCCCTTGACCTAAGCACAGACAACGATGATGAAGAACCGCCGCAGATGAGGAAACAGGTTTCATCGGGGAGCTCACCTAGAGAAACCTCCTATGTGGGGAAGAACACCAAAGTGACCGAGAGCAGAAATCCACTCGTCAATGATCTGCAAAGCCGCCAGAGAGTTCACCGGTCTACACATTCGGCAAACGAAAAGCGCACTATGATCATGTCATGTGGATCCAACGGTCTCCGAGGACGCCGAGATCGAATGCGGCGCTTCAAGCAGCAACAGCATCCCGCTTTTCCACAGCCATATATCTGTCGTACTAGGTCTGGTCGTCCAGTCACCCCGACTTGGAAAGTGGTGGAGAACTATGAAACACAGAGGCTGTTGAGGCTTGCTGGTGGCAAATCTGGGAAAAGGCAGAGATAATAGAACGGACGCTCCCGAGAATATGTTTCTCAAACCGGAATACGCTTTGCCTTTTTTTTTTTTTCTTTTTTTCGTTTCGAACTTGTAAATATGCTAAGTAGAAATCAAGATGAAACGTGCTAAATGGGATTCAATGGGCTTGAAATTGGGTAGCCGGTTTTGAGATTGACTAATCTAGCCAAGGCCTTCGTATAGAGACTAATAGTGTATCTCATATCTCTTTTCGTGAAAGTTCACTCTACTGAATCTTGCAAGCAGCAATCTCGACGTTGCTGAATTTTTGCAATGGTTAATGACTACCATAATCCCCATTGTGTTAGAGCCTAGATTTATTCCTCGCTGTGCGATCGAAGCTTGTTGCCTGAGATTTATGAAAAGAAGGAACAGAAAAAGTCCTATTTTAAGACCAGGTATTGCGCGCTCTGAAAGGACGTATAGGTCTTCTTCCAACTACGGAGAGGTAT
This sequence comes from Neopestalotiopsis rosae, assembly GCA_023078685.1. Classification (NCBI taxonomy): domain Eukaryota; kingdom Fungi; phylum Ascomycota; class Sordariomycetes; order Amphisphaeriales; family Sporocadaceae; genus Neopestalotiopsis; species Neopestalotiopsis rosae. The sequence continues at coordinate 2,126,545 of JALGAS010000001.1, forward strand.
CCGAGAGGTGGAAGACGACGGCCGTCAGCAGAATGTACATCTGCACACAGCTATGGCGATAGTGGAAAATGATAGAGAGACTAGGTAGCGCTCACTATCAGCTTTCGAGCCCCAGCATAAACTTCGGGCAATTTCTGTAGGAATATCGCAGAATAGGGCGGCAAGTATTGTATAGAAACCTACTTCCACTACTACATTTAATTTGGTACCATCAATGGCATAGAAAGACATAGAATGCACTAATTCACGTACCGCCTTTAGGAATACTGTTTACGGCATCTTCTGGATTTGTGGGGCATTTCTTCGACGAACTAGTAGTCAGCTGCTATGGCTGGACAGGAAATGGACTACATATAATCTGTTACGGTTTCTACGAGCATTGAAGGACAATACTGTACCATGACTATTTTCGTCAAAACTGGGGTAATCTACATGCTTATGGAGCTTGAGGTTACTGTTCACAACTATATAAGGAGGCGGCTTTCCCAAGTGTATGTCCCACATTATATATCCTTACGTTTTCCTCGTTGCAACAACACTTCCACTTTTGGAAGTATGCGACATGCCTTCCCGGCCGTCTGGAAGCAACTGCGCCACCTCTTCCCGTGCTTCCATGTACCTATAGTCCAGTCGATGTATCTTCCACCCCACACTCTATTGGCTTAGACGCTAACTACCGTCAAAGGGAGAGGGCATACAATGCATGTTCTGTCTTTTTCCTGAGTTTTGTGATAACCGTGACTACCCCATTTCGGTCGCAAACAAACCACATTCACAATCTCGATCGTGTTCGCACGTAACCGGATATTTAATCCGGAAACGTACGCTATACACCTACACCGGCGGCAATATGCCAAAAGAGCAACTGTCAAACATCCACAAAGCTGGCAAGCTCCTCCCGCACAACATCGCGCTCACAATAACGAGGGGGAGGCTGTTCTAAATGGCCATGCACAAGTTGTTCCATTCCAAGGGACATGCTTGCCTGCATGTATCTAGCACAGTCCAGACGGAACTTCAACTGTACTGACAGAGGCTCCAACTTTCACAACTAGTCTTGGAGCTTCCAGGAGCCAAACAACGAGAAGCAGTCACACCACCAGCCGATCTGGGATGGAGCTCGTTTGAAACGATTTCTTCGAGACTGTATAACTTACTATTGCCATTGTCTTTATGAGGTACTCTCTGCCACCCGGTTCGAGTGTAGGGCCTGCTTGTTCACGCCGTACCTTGCAAACCATGATGTCTTCTCCACCCCTATGGACACGAGACCGCGCGTTGCCGAGGACTTATTCGATAAATCGGCGAATCATTTGTTACGGACTGTCATTCTGATACCTAGATGAACGCCGATGGATCGAATGACTCAAGTAGCTACATTTGATATGATGGAAGTGAGCGTGAGGCTAAACGTGAAGGGGATCGCTAGAACGACGAGCGTCGTTTAGTAGTTGTTGAGGTGATTAACAAGTATCGGGCAATTGTGATCATGCTAACGGCCAATAAGGTAGTGAAGAGGATGTCGAAACGGCGGGGAGTTTAGGTCAGTATGATAGCATAGTAGTTGAGGGAAGCTGCGATGGGGCCGGCAAAGAAAACGACAGCTGTCAGAATGACCTAACAGTCTGCTGAATCATCAAAACCCAACCTCGCTTATGAAGAAAGAATATCTCCTTTCCGCATCGCTGTTCTCAACGTTAAATTATAACCTATGAGAATTCTGTCTTGAAAAACTTACACATGTCCAGCTAATTCTTACTTCGTGGGGGCCAAGTGGCTTTAGCGGCGAAGAAAAGGGCCACCAATTCCAAGTTCCTGTGATGGATTCAATAAAGTTCTTGGCTTTGTCAGAGAGGGCTGGGCTGTGGGTATTCTCAATGATCCGCATAAGTCGTGCGTATGCCAATTCTGAGAACAAGTCTGGCGTCCGAGGATATTGGGCTTTCAACTCTCTCATCTCGGGCCTCTGAGAAATCTCTTTCAGCCTTGTGAAGGGAACGCAACGTCATAAAGAGCCCCCAAAAAGTCTGCGAATAAATTGCTCTTGAGTGGAGTCTGCTAGAATAGATCGGTATCGATGGAGACGTCTTGATGTCCGCTAACATCATCGACCAAACTAACGTCATCAACTTGGTCGAGGATCTTGTTCGCGGTATTATTATCGTCGCAGTCGCTAACGAAGCCATCATTATCCTCGCTATCCGTGGCTTCGCAGCGGAGGATGGCGGCTCTGATGATTGAGGACGATATCTGCTCAGATCGACCTAGGAATATGGGTGATTTATCGTGACCATATAGTCCAGTGCCTCGACTACGGCGTCGGATCGACGAAAGGCAGAGGACGCTGGAGGGGCATGCGGGTTTTGTCACCTCGGTCGCATTCTCGCCGGACGGCCAGCAGATCGCGTCGGCGTCGTACGATGAAACCATGATCCTCTGGTCGGCCGCGACGGGCACGAGAGGCAGGCGACGCTCGAGGAACATACAGGTTTTATTAGCTCTAGTGCCATTAATGTAGCTGTTATATCACGAAGGGAAAATCCTCATGCTAAGGCACTCCACATCTCTGTCTGCTTTCAATCTTTTGGATCGCTTATCAAGCTTGATTGAGTACTGGCTGTAGAAATTGCATTAAGACCCTTATTAGATTTCAGTTCTGAGGGGAAACCATACCTATGTATATGAACTTGTCTTAGAGCTGATACGATATGCTCTGGGGGCAAGTCGGCGAACTTCTCGCACGTCTTGTCCAGTGTGCCCTCAATCAGCGTCGAATCCATCGGTCCAATACCCGAGAAGTTCAATGTGGTATCGCTTCCTCCGTGTTGTCCCCGAGTTTGGATTGAATGAGCCAATCCAAGCCAGAAATGAAGATGGGCGAGTTCTTAAAGACTTCTAAACTTTGCTGATCGTAATCGCTTTGCACTCCTAGAGAGCTCCGTACCCTTTCGCTGCTCGGGCAGTCTACCAGGATCATCAGGTCTTGGAACTTTGAACTTTCGTCACCTAGCGTATCAACATTAGTCGGCTCTAGTACTAATACTTTCTGCTGGAGCTGTTGATCCTTGGGCCATAACGATGAAAAGGAAGACAGAAATGGAGTTCCTTTCGCGACTCCGAGGCCGGAGGAAAGCATCTCGTCATGGGTGCCATCATGAACATGAGAAATTCAGTCGCGAACGGCTTGGACTACAGAAGTGGTTGTGATGCAATGCTTCTACTTTTAATCCGATCAAGTGCACTTATGAAGAAATGACTAAATTGAATAAAACCAGTCAAAATGTACATGTCCACATATTCACAGGAATTGGGTCTGGCTGCGTTTATTTCTTTTTTTTCTTCTTTTTTTCTCTTTTTCCCTCTGCTCAAAGGTTGGGGTAAAATTTAGCCTTGATAATTGCTTTTACTCTTCATTGACCTTTCATCTAGCATCGAGCCGTTATTTACCCCTCAAGACATACTACTACGTAGGTCGTTCCGTCTCTATCCCACCCGAGCGAAGCCAACTTGTTTTTTATCATCCCACTCGAATCATGCCATTAGTGCCGTGCAGAAAGGACAGTGTGTTGAACAAGAAGAGTCGGTAAGAGCCGAGAGATCACAAAGAGAAGAAATGATAGGACTGAGGTCTGGGGAAGGAATGTATCTACCGGGTGATTCACTTTATACTCCCAAGGTTCCCAACATCCCCCGCATTTCCTGGCGGTCCATCCCCCAACCCCCCTTCTGGCACTACCGCCATGTGGTACTTGTGAGTCCTGATTAAAGGCAGTATTTGACCTCCTGATTTGAATTAAAATTTATTCGTCTCTTAAAATTTAGCTGAGTTCGAGATACTTGTAATTATTGGAGGTTGGTCCGTTCTTGGTTCTTTGTTCCTGATCCTTGGGCCGAGTCCTAGCCTGTACTTATCCATTCTTGGTCCTTGGTCTCCGAATGGTTGCATGGTCGTGATAGTATCACGTGTTATTTTGTTGTTGGCGTGAGACGGCCACGTTTTCGCATTTGATTGGCTGGAAGCGAAACTGAGCCAGCTCTAGCGAGCGTATTCAGGACTGTCTCCTAATGCTCGAATGCCCGTGTTCCTTCCTAGATTGTCTGACGTTAACTAAAGACTGCAAGCTATCCCATCACTAGCGTGGTGAGCGAGCTATAGGTTTCCGTGTCATAGGCTATAACGAGAACGGTCCACTTTCACCAGGTAACTAGACACGTCCTGTGGCTGCTCGATTTGAAGCCGGATCGGTGACGATTGATGACTTTGAACATGTCTGATGGATGGTTGCGGGATTGGAATGAAGCTTAGAGGTGAAAAGCGGGAGCAGCCGCAGCTAGCGGAATGATAGGGGAGCTCCACGACAACGATATGCACACGATTCCAAAACAGAACCTCTGTTGTCTGTAGGACAGAAGAGTATTCTAGGAGAGTATCCCTGACCAGTATCCCAGCACAGAAGAGTGTCCCGCGTCTATAGAGTTTATCGCGCATATTCTTAGCCTGGGTCAAATGTGCTGTAATGTTCCGAAGGCCTGGACTAATATGGTTACATATTCTGGATCACGATCCATATTTGGCCACAGCGCCGGGTATTGAAGGTTTCCAGTGCAAGCAATTCGGGAGAAGGGGTACGTCCACACGACAACGATGAATGACGACAAACGTTTCAGACAACAGCCATGGATTGTGGATCAAATGCCTATAGGCCGAAGTTATTCTGGGCCTTAGCTTCGGCCTCTCGGACGTCGATTGTGGAATCTACGGTGGATATCTTTTGGGTGAAGTAAGAGTAGCAATAGTAACAGGGTTAGTCTGACTGATGTGGGTTTATGACCATAACCCGCTTCTTGGGCCGGGACTTGGGATCCGCCATACTAGAATGGGAATAGCGATGCGCATGGAAACCCTATGGAAATAGTGCACCGGGAAGCTCCATATTTCTTAAGCATCACCCGGTGCCGTGGCTCTTTTTTACCTGGCTATAAACGCACCAAAGCCGAGTATGCTGCTAGGAAAACGAACGTCGCATAAATAGATCAAGCGTATTGCATATCTGGAGTGGGCATCCATTGCGGAATAATAGACGAAATACAGACAACGTTCCTACTATCTGTTTGATGCATCATCTGGCGAGAGGATCGCTGTAGGCATGGTACTACGAAAGCAATGTTTTGGAGACAAATCTCTACCATGTCGACTTCATGACTTAGAGCGGAAACGGACATAGGTCGCAAATACAAGGCATACACAAAATAGTCCCTAACTGGGATAAGGGGTGCAGTAGTTAGTGGTGCTAATGACGCGTGTCAATGGACCGGAGCATTGAGGGTAAAGCTGTAAATAGCATCTGGACCATGATACGTGGTGGATGGGCCAGAAACGTACGCCAGCTGTGGCCAGGTGGGTTGTTGCCAGAGGCTTTCCAAGCACGTGCTTAGTAGAGCTTATTCCCTGTTTACGTTTCGTTATTTTACGTCTCTCACGCATCACTCAATTTTGTATATCCTCCCATGAAGAAAAAAAATCACCAAAAATGGTTCTTAGGGATGAACAGGTCAGGGTCATTGTGGACAACCCACTTGGCGACACCTTAAAGAGCGTTCGCGTGAAATTACGCGACTGCGCCGACGTGCTGTCGGAAGGCATTGTGGCGAATCTCTTAGGCGCGCTCGTTACTTCCTCAGCAGCACTCGACCTTCCCGCATCGGATGGAAATGAAGATGTTCCGGAGAAGCTACTTTTTTTACGGCGGAAAGTCCGGGGAGGTGCTATTCAACTCGACCAATTTCGCCCTCTTGTCCGCCACATTGTCAACAAATCGTCCGACATCGACGTTTGGCAAGCTGTTTTCAACATCATCGAAACCCTCAGCCCCCTCACTCCACCTCCATCCAGCGTCGCCCCAACGTTTCGAGGAACACCGGTCAAGACCAGCTCGAGTCGACTTGCCGATAGCGAAACGCGCGATATCGTTGAAGGCGAGCTTTTCCAGGAGATAAAACACTGCACCTTCCGCAATGTGGGTGGCTTCTGGGACAAGTTTTTCGACCCCAAGAGCTGGAGCGAAGAACAAAACGCCATGTTAAAGGGGATGTTGACAGCGCATGATGGAAAGAGATGGACGAACTTCCCCACTATACCTGACGAGAAGCCCGTCTGGGACTGGCTTCGCTCCCTGGAAGAACAATTCCTGGTCGACGCGCCATTCAAGTTCCATACTACCAAGACTGCCGCCCAATTTCAGAAACGGAAAGGTCAGATGGATCTGTTTCTGCAGAAGACAGCCACTCAACCCGATAGTACATTTTGTTTCAAAGACGTCCTTGTCGTTGGGGAGCAGAAGAAGTCCTACGACACCAGCAGGTTCAAGGCCGACCTCCTCCAGCTTGCGCGTTATGTACGAGGTGTCTTCGCCGACCAGCCGACGCGCCGATTTGTCCACGCCTTTTTTCTCTGCGCTTCCAAAATGGAACTCTGGATTTTCGATCGGTCGGGTGCTTACAGCTCGGGCCCCTTCGACATTCACGACGAGCCGGACCAGTTTGCGCGCGCTCTTGTTGGCTATACTACGATGGATGATAATGCTATGGGCCTCGACACATTCGTTGAGCGGCAGGGTGTGCATCGCTATGTCACATTAGACGATGCAAACGGAGAAGAAACAAGTGTCAAGCTAGAGAGGGCGATGGTCAGGCAGGCGGCCATCGTTTGCCGCGGGACGACGTGCTATGAGACTCAGAATAGCAACGTTGCTAAATTTGCATGGGCATCGGATAAACGGAAGTTAGAGGTGGAACACCTGAATCTAGCACAAGCAATGGGTGTCGAAGGCGTGGCGAGAGTCGTGGCGCATCGTCAGATCACTACCATTGCAGAGATGCGGGAGGGACTGCAGTTCTCAACGGCTCACCGGTTTCGGGGCGAAGCGGTTTATTTTGACGATCTACCGTCGGCTACAGCAAGCATACCGCCGGCTGCAGCAAGCACAGACACATCAAGCAAGCGCAAGTCATCGTCGGACCACACCAACGACGCGTCTGGATACAAGAAGCGGCGGTCCAACAGTCAAAGATCGTTTCCGGCTACAAAGATTAATGATCTGCTGTCGATGGACGATACTACGCCGAGCCTGTATACACCTGGCGAGGAACTGTGGGAGAATAGGATCTACTCCTGCCTCGTCATCTCACCAGCCGGCCGTGTCATCAGCGAGTTTGCGACCACCAAGGAACTGCTAGAGTCCACACGAGACGCGACCAGAGCACATCAGTCTCTCTACGTCAAGGCCAAGATCCTCCACCGCGATATCTCGTCCAATAACATGATTATCACGAAGCCCGAGCCGGCAGATGGGTTCAAGGGTATGCTCATCGACCTTGATTTGGCCAAAGTGAGAGATAGCGGCCCAAGTGGTGCACGGCACCAGACCGGCACGATGCAGTTTATGGCCGTCGAGGTGCTGCGCAAGGCCGATCACACATACCGCCACGACCTTGAATCGTTCTTCTACGTCTTGCTCTGGATGTGCGCTCGCCAGTCGTGGAGGAACGGTTTTGGTGGTGTAGAGAAGCCACCCAAAGAGAGTCTCCTTCGGAGTTGGGAGATTGGTAGCTTCAAAAGCATTGCGGCTGCCAAGGCAGGTCATATGACTGCAGACGGTCTCGACTTGATCATGAGCGAGTTTCCAAAAGCCTTCGATGGGGTGAAGCCCCTCTGTCTCAAGCTTAGGGACATACTCTTCCCCTTCGGCCAGGACTTTAGAATGAGCTTTGGAACTCCTGCAGGAGACCCAGATCAACTCTACAGGCCCATTTTAGCCGCCTACGATGAAGCCATTAGCCAGCTTTAAGCATTGTCAGAGATGGCATAAGGGGGTGGGAACTATTCACCATGTCCAGCGAAGGCCCCCACGAGCAAATCCATTTTTCGATGCCCACTATAGTTTAGATAGCGTTCGCAAGTTGTTGCATACATCTTAGAGGCCACACGTAGCCAATGCCAAAAGCAAAAAAATATTAACAGTATATGAAGAACAAACAGGGGCATTCCCAGATTCATTGCCAATGGACCAACACATTCAGAAAGGTCCACCGGTAAAATGTCTAGCACATACGTGACAGAAGCTATTATGGTACCCAGAGGAAATAATGCTGCCGACTATTTTGGGAACCCGTCCAAAATATTTTACAGTATGCATAACAGAACCCAAATGATTTGGTACTGTATCCCGTCTGGAGCCTATGTTGCACCGCCCATCTGCCTTAATGAAACAAAATGCGGTACCACTAAAGGATGCCTCTCTGGGTTCCCCGATATCGGTCTTGGAAAATAACATTATCAAATGAACTTCTGATAGAAATATACTCAAGCGGGATTCATGCCACAAGTAACATTAGTGCTAAAGTCATCATGTGCTTATTGAAAATGGTCATGCGAGAAACAACGAAGCGGGCCACAGTACTCTAAAACCCCAAACGAACGCTTAAGAGGGTGTTGTGCCGAAAAGGGAATTCCTTGTTCATGACGCTGGGCGGTGAAGGAACCTCGGTCTCACGGGCATATGTGGAATCCGTTCGTGGAAGGAAACGAGCCATGAAGTAATGCCGAATTCGTCATCACAGTCCTCGTATAATTCATGCTCCACTGTCCCTGCCACAGATCAAACGCACATGAAAACAAGGGGTTATAATGGATCAGAAAGTAAGGAGTCAGGCAAAGTTGAACTTTAGAGCCCATGAAGTCTCCAGCTCGTATCTTGGACTATGAAGCTATCCATAGACGTTGGCCGGTGAAGCCGCAAAATGCGACGGGTGGTGGGCCCTGCTTTCACGGACCTCGAAACAAGCAAACTGCATCAGCCTCCGTCCTTGAGCACAAGCCTTGCAGTGTGTGCTGGCCATCCGTACGTGGTGGTCCAATTCGAGTTTGGGCGCTTCATCACGCGAAGCGGAAACGGAGGAGCGAGATGCCAAAAGTACAGTTTACACCCGCTGTCTTACGGTGGAGATTGATTTTTCAGGCAGCAAGCTGACGCGATATGCCTTTCTCGGAGCGTATCAGCCAGCGATGATGGACCTCGATCTAGGGGCCTTGGTTTTCTGCAACCTATTCATGACGCATCGGCGGAGACTGTTGTCTGGGGAAGTCGTGCTGATAGAACGACAAGGGTGAACGACTGCGCTGTGTTCCAACCTGTTTGCGACCATGGCTTTCTGGGCCTAGTGCATGTGGGGGCAAAGTCGGGCATCCAACGACCAGTTGGCACGGAAAAATGACTCGATTCTTTCCGTGTTCTGTCGAGCATGCTCGCTCACTTGCGGTCCGACCCAGAAGCGCACAATGAGTGTTGGTGAATGACGCCGTGTCGTCGACCTGGCGATTCCGTCGGCAAGATTAAAGAGAAGATAAACCGGTCCCGCCACGATCTATAGTAAGCTGAGATGTGTTGTTTCCAGAGGTCGCCGAAAATGGAATGATGGACGTCAGCACGAACCAGGAAAGTCGTTGGAAAGCTGCGTCGAGACAATTGTCTGTCGTGCTATCTTCTGTAAACTCTAACGTTGGTTGCACCTTCCGCAAGACTCGGAGATGATTTCCATAAGAGATTTATCATACCCGAGAAAAGTGTGATATGCACAATAATTCAACGATGACGCTATGGAAAGTTGATGGTAGGTGGTTATGGTAATATCTCTGCAATGTCTCTTTCTAGAGATTGCCTCGAATGTTGATATTTTGGAAAATTTGTAATGCCGCTGCGCGGATGGAATCAAATACCAGAGTCGTTTTATGATGATCACAGAATAGGCTAGCCAGGAAATTTCCCTCACAAGCTCCAGTGAGGCTGGGTTAAAGTCGTCGCGGGAGAAGTCACTGATCCGTAATAGAATTCTCGTCTGTAGTTTAACTCCACATTTGGAGCAGGATATGTAACACATTGATCAACTAACTAGCAACTATGCTATTCAATCAAATGGCTACGTCAGAAACTGGTTCCCATGCTATTATCTGATTACAGCTGATATATAACATAAGTCCATGTGCGGAAGTGTTGCCTAATCAGTATGATCCATCTAAGGTTTTCCTGCTGGCGTATCTCGCACATCTAAGAAGATTGGAAGGTATGAATATGGCCAGGGCCATGGGGATGCGGAAGTCTATCCCTGCTCGTCGGGGGCAGGATACGTCTGCGTATACTGATTACCGAGGTCGTTCTAAATTTTGTTCAACTCAAACAATTCAACCCGAAAACAAGTGGATAGATAGACTTACCCATATACTGCTACTACTGCTCATATTCCACACTATCGCATCCAGAAAGACATCCTGGTTTTCTCCTTCGAAAGACCAGGTTATAGCACTAACGCCAGATGAGGAACTTTCTATTGTGTCAGCGATTGTTCATGCTGGGTGCACTTGTTGATATTTTAAATGACGGATGGCAAAACGGTTGATAGAGAGAAGGACAAAAAGAAGGAAGAAAACAACAAATCATACCAGGAAGAGTGATCTGCTAGTGGACCTAAGTGCTTATCGCCTAGAGCATAAGCAGGGTAGGCTCGTTGAAGCACGCCACAGAATATGGCATAGAGCCATTGAGCCTCTGGAGGAACCCCGTGACTCCTAGCCTCTTGCCAAAATTCAATCGAACATCCGAGCTGATGACATAGCTCGGGCTGGGGAACGGCCTGTGAGTCTCCCTCAGCTGTTGTTGGTCGCATCGATTGTATGGAACGAGACAGCTCCTGGCATACAATTGTCGTTGCCAGAAGAAAGTCATACATCACCAATGGATCAAGTTCCCATCTACCTTCTTGCGACCGACGGTTTTCAAGGAGAGCCTCTTGGATCTTGAGAACCTCGACGGCAGAGCTGACGCATCGTAAGCGTGACTTCTTTGCAGAGGGGCTCTGATCATTTATCTTCTCAGCCAGGAGGGACCATCGGTTAAGCACGATCTTGGCGGTATGATAGATGATTGACAGTGAGTGTTGGAGAGTCAAAAGTTGAAGTCCACTTCCACTCGACGTAGGACTAGATACTTTCCTATGTGCGTTGTCGAGTAGTACGTCGAATTTATCGATCTCCTTCAAAGTGATGCACTCTCTGTAGAATATGGCAAGCCCGATCTCTGTCGATACCCTTTGAAGCTCTCGCTTCAGGATGAGAGGGAGTACTGGCGTAGACTGGGTCAATGGCCGCGGGGGAGGAAGGTTAGCGCGATGATCTAGCGGCATGTCGGCATCAAGTAAGTTCGTGGGAGCCTCTGTTTGGAACTCGGGACGAACCATTTGTGTCTGATTGCAGTAGAAACTAATATGGTATTTCAAAGACTGCAGGTTTTCCCATGCTCTCTTGCGATATTCGATTTGCATTTCGGAAAGGCCCAAGCCTTCCAGGCTCGGATCTCGAGGGTTCGCATAGCCGGACGACTGGGCCAGGCCAATCGCTTGCGCGAGTGCTGCGAAGCCCCGCTTCAGATCGGGCTTGCAATATACCAAAGTTGCGATGCGCACAACAGCCGCTTCTACCTTGTATTTTCCTGGCGTTTCGAGGTCAATGTGGTGGGCACATTGATAGCACCTGTCAATAAACACCTCGAGCATGTGGCTGGTGGAGCCGAGATGGCCGGGAAGATGTTCGTCCCGGAGGTCAAGATACAAAGCTGTCAAGGCCAAGCATCCGTAGACGAGAGCCATCAACGACAGGGCATCAGCTTGATACCAGGCCTCAGGGTGGCTAGTGAAGTGTTTCCACTACCTATATTAGTAGTTGAGCTACAAGTGTTGAGAAAAGGCACTACTCACTTCGCCGAAGAGGGTATCCGCATGTAGCATGCCTGAAAGGTTGTAAGAGAAAGAGACAAGATATAGAAGACAAAAAAAGGCGTGGAAGTGCTGAGAGTTTCTCCTAGATGGCTACTTACTACTTATTGGATCCCCAAGCTCAAAGAATACAGGGAGCGTGGACCTAATAATACTTTCGATATTCGGCGTCGACAGGTCGGCAAGCTGCAGCTGATACTCGAAATCTGCTGTGTTCCGAGGAGTAGAAGATACCTGCTGAGCAGATGCGGAGGAGATTCTACGTTGGATTGCGGGTTCCCCGAGCCCCGTGAGGCAATTGATCAATCCTGGCCGTTCTTCGAAGTGAGTCGTTATATCTGCGTCGTACGTGCAATGACTTTGACGCCTGATACATGCGTCGCACGGGCTCTCGTGGTTGCACTTGGATCTGTCGGAATGTGAGAAGGGTGCAATTGCGACTGAAAACATATTAACGTACTTCTTCTGTCGGCAGGTTTGGCAGGACCTGGGCTGACGCTGTCTTGGTGTTCCTCGCAGTCCTGGGTGATGTGCTTCGAAAGCTTTCTTCATGGTGACTCTATCACTCTCAACCAGTAGTTAGTTGGTATCCCAAACAAGATGTAGGCACGAGCGTAGGTAGACTGAGGTGCTGATCGTAGAAACACTCGATCCATCCTTGACTGCCAGCAACTTCTTACATTAATAGCCAAGCTTCGCACCAGGGAGCTGCTTACAGTACATGTATTGATCATTTTCGTACTGGCGTTGGTATCAAAATGTCTTCTCTAGCGCCGTGAGTTGGGCTGGGAACCCCAGACTACAGTTTGGGATCGTCTCCACCGCAAGCCATGTTGGTGCAAACTTGACCTGCCTTGAATACAAGATCATGTAGGATTGTCCAGGAACGACGCTACGTACAATCGCAAATGGGCGACAAGCAGTATGGCATGGAACTGTCGCAAAGTTGACTGCCGGGTCAGACGACGGACAACATGATATCCTTCCGTACTCTTGGATAAGGACAAACACGCAGCTGCGACTGCAATTCCAACCTAGTTCTAGACCCGAGCCCAGCAGAGCGTTCGGCTCCACAAAAGAGAGCGAACATTTGCAGCTCCATGTCCCGATCCTTTGTCGAGTGGTCGGTATGCCTTTGGGCCATGCAACAGACGCCCGTACTGCGGTCCGACCCAGAAGTGCAAGCGAGCGCGCACGCTTGACAGGACACGGAAATGACTTGAGACATTTTTGCATGCCGGCTTGCTTTGGACTTTGCCCCCACATGCACTAGACCCAGACAGCCATGGTCGCAAACATGTTGGTGCTTTTGTCTACCTTTGTTTGCCTTTTTCACGGACCCGGAGCTCCACACCTAGTCTCTCTCCTTTCCTCCTTTCGCAAGTCCATGTAGTAGGATCTGTTGAATAAGCAGCCCTTACACTTTGTTTGCCTTTTTCTCCAGGAGACTTCAGCGAGGAGACTTCCAGGCGTTGGCAACGACCAAGAGCCAACCTGTCCATCGCCTGGTCCAGGTGAAATAAATCATGACTCGTGTGATTCAATAACGACATCGTATTTGTTTGCCGGTAATGCATCAGCTACCTTAATAACACTCAGATCCAGAGAGCTCCAGCGAGGGCCGACGTTGCAATTCCACAACACATCCTGTATCGTGATCGCAGCTGTACACCTGCAAGTTGTCTAATCGATATTGACATTATGCTCTTGCACAGTGCTTTTACCGTACATCGTCGGTGTGTGTCGTAGAGGAATTCGTTATGCTTCGTTCGAGAGAGAATGTGACATGAGTAAAGGTTCTTCCGTCAATGCTGGAAACGTACTGCAAGCACAGATCCGTCCACTGTTCTCGCATGTGCTGCTTTCTTGTTGCGATAGTTCATGTCCCGACAGTCTGGTACACTAAAGACAGGAATGTCAGGGGAGCTCCATGAGATTTATACAATTCCGGAAGAGAACCCTTGTGACGTACGGGGCCAGCTTGTGCCCAATATGGAAGGATATCCAGCAGCTACTTTAGCGTCTTCAGCCAAGTCCTACGTAACGAACGATGTAATATCCGACTCCCCACTATAGTTGAATTTTAGAGTTTGGCTTGCGCAGTCTAGTGCCACCTAGGGTCTGCTAAAGTGAATCAGCACTGTTAGCCCAAACGTCGATATTGGGATTGGTATAGGTAGAAATCGTTAGCCATGGACCGTCTCGAGGTCTTTTCGAGCCCATGCACACGCCCACGTGAAGTACACTTGATGCGTGGCAACCAGCAGTTCCGTCCTTGCCGACATAATCAGAGATTGCCCGAGATATTTACGGTATCCTTGAAACTCACACAATTGAATCCCAAACACAATGTGAAGCAAGACAATTCGTAGCTGTTATGTGCTCTGCTCAACATACACAAAACTGTTTTAATCACCCTACTCGGACTCTGCCTTTCACTGGAAGTCTCTCGGCACAATAACATATTTCATGCGCAATCTATCTCATGAGACCCCGAACGTGGCAATCAGACTCACGATGGAAATCTTAGTCAAAGTTCAGCTTATATGAAAAGGTTCGAAAGCCGGCTTCGGGATTCAGGGACACTGAGTTCGAGCTATGCCGGGTCGACGGAAGCCCGCAGTCCAGGCTTATGTGGGTCCTAACTCCAGGATCCGGATACGGAGCTCGAAACGGATGCTGTCATCGGAGTGACAAGGTAGAAGGATTTATCTGTAGAAGGATTTATCTACACAATTGACAAGACGCATGAAAAAGAGAAAGAAATCGACGTACTGTGAAGGATGGATACTTCATACCTGTGGGTAGGTAGGCAGCCTTGGAAGCCGGCTACAGAGAGTGTTCCCTCCATGACCGCCAACACATGTTTGTTCTTCTTCAAGGGTGCATGATCATGACTACATGGATGACCGAAAGCAACTGGGGCTGTACCTGTACTATGTAATCCTTGTCCAGTGCATGTCAATAACCCCATACCAGGCAGCAAATCACAGGAGTTCCCTACACTCCATTCCCGCGTTCCATAGCTTGTTCAATACTCTGTAGGTATAGCCACTCTGTTAGCCTATAATAGCTATGCCGGCTATGACTTCCAATTTGCACTGCCTTATGAGCTGGATTTTGGCTCAACGTGATGATGCCATCTCCCTTGCGTGAATGCAAACAATGAATTTTCCTGAACACCTATGATACTGTGATTGTTTCCGCATTCTCCGTCTAGGAAGCCCCTGTCGATACATGGTTCTTACAAAGCCTCATCCCTCGGCGAGGGTATCCGGCCTATAATTCTGGAAACCCTCTTGTTGCCGTAATTTTGATAGCATAATACCACGTACAGTACAACGTATTGTGTGATCCAAATCTGAGGTCTTCGCTAGTTGGCTTGCATAGCCTACTCGAGACAATGTAGTTTCCTATTTTCTTTCTTATTCTCTTCGTTTGTTGAGGTACTCAGTACATTCAAGCAAACATGGTTTATTAAACCTTTTGTATTGTAGAATACGCAGGTATGTACCATGCTTTTTACTCAAATAATTGAGTCAAGGCCAACCTTTTGAATCCGATCTCATTTTCTGGCACCTGGCTATTTGTATAGCCTTCAGTACGTCAATCCGCAAAACCAACATGGACTTTTTGGAAAGCGACGGCTGGCGGCTTGGACTCTAGGACATCAACCAATGATGGTCGTTTTCGAAGGTCAATGCTTTCACGGGCAACTTCGAAGCAGTTCAGCTAGAGTGATTGACATCAAAACAAGCAATCTCACCTGAGGTTTTTGTCGCAATGCATTGCATAGCGCAGAAAGCCCAAAATTCATCCACATTCATCTTGCGCTCAAGACACTCTTCGGGGATCCATCTGTGTATTAGCCAATGGGATTCAGTGACGTAATGGAGACCTGTTGGATTCTTTGCGGAATATGCCTTGATACCAAACTCATGTGCAATTTCAGTTGACTTCCAGAATTTGACTGCCATCTGTTGCAGTTTCCGGGGAGATATAATGAAGATCATAGCAGAACGAGTATCGTCTGGAGACTTTGACTTCATTATATTACAGATCCGTCCCGGACAGTCTGATACGGAAATGAAGGGCGGACTTGATGTGTCGTTGTTATTGAGGTGATTGCGGATGTGAGCTTCTGTAATTTCAGATTCCCCTGATTCGCCTTTCCGCCAACCGGGACAAACAATTCCAATTTTCTTCTTCCGCTCACTTTGCGATGACAGTGAATGGTACCGATAAAATGGTAATTCGACTTCCTCTTCGCAAACTTGACGTGGCGTTATGCTTAATTTAATTAGGTTTACGCGATGTAGCAGGTTCTGGTGAAACTCGTTGTGCCGCACAAGATGATGTAGCAATTGCTCAACCTGTATATTCTCCCTCTCAAGCTCGAGTAGCTCGTTTGTTCTATGATCGATGGCGTGAAGGGGGACTGATTCCGGAATAACTGTAGCTTGAGAGTGATCGCCCACGGCGAGACGGCTCATGTGATCCAGGGAGACTGACAGGAAATAGGCCAGATGCATCGCTTCTCTCAGTTCATTTGTGTTTCTCCGAAGCTCATTCATCTCCTGACACCTCTTCTTACTTGTCTCGAAGGTTACACAATCTTGATCTAAGAATCCAACATGTTGAAGTCTGCTTTTTGTAGCAGTTCGCAGGCCATAGGAATCTCTGGCACTGTCGACCATGACGACGTAGGAGTCTGAAGAAGCGGAAGGTGGGCTTGTTCATAGAATCTAAAAGAGAAATCTCGAACTTCGAGATTTACAAGATGGTGATTTCATGATTATGAGAAGAGAAGCTGATTTCTTTCTTGGTCTTGACTTCATTGTGACATCATAAGTCTTCATCTACGTAGTTGGCCTGTGGCTGATGTGGCTTGACGAAGACCTTTAGTCAAGATCTGCGTCAATCCGCACCCGGCTTTTACCGCCAGAACAGCGCCGGATTTGTCTACCCACAAATTACTACACCTATTACAGACCCAGTGACTCTTTACATACTGTACATACGACGCGTATGTTTCCAGTTTTCCTGTCAACGGAACGTCAGCATCTTCTGCATAGCTTTCCATTATGGAGCGCGACATAACAGGCAGGGCACTCATATATATCAAGCTGGTGTCCCAGATAAACACTTTCGAAGTGTCTCGTCAGTGACGCACGGCTACTGAATTGCCGAATCAGCTCATTTAACATAGTGTCACGATCTCGAGGTGCTCGATTTGATGCTTTCGCTATACACACGAAGCATTTCCGATCCTGACCATCTATCCCTGCTAGGACTACGTGTGCTGATTCGCTATCATACGACATAACTCATTCTTTTTCATTTCTCTGATGCAACATAACATAGAGCCTGTGCACACATCTTGGTCATATTTCGTCATTATTTCCGTGGCGTTTCTGGTGACCCTGAGCTGGTAAGCTGCGTTGATCGAGTCACGTCTCTACATGTTCACCGTGAAAAATGTTATGACTCGTGCTAATGGTGCGCATTGGATAGAAGGACGCAGCCATCCCATGACAAATCCACCTCCACAAACGGCAGCGGGAATGACATGACGGCCTAACTGTCTTAATATGGAATTCGTACGCCTTTGTGCAAGATTTTACAGTTCCTCAATTATCATGCGAAGCGTCCGAAACGTCCAACACACCTTTAAGACTACACTTGTGATGCAGCCCCAAGATCATTACCCTTAACGTCGGTTTCCATTATGCCGTCTACTTCCACTTATAACAACGTTGTTTGACTTCGGTAAAATCAAGGGATTTGAGTATAAATTACCAGACTACTTCTACCTCACTGAGGAGGAATGCAAAGAACTAGTGGACACAGACACATAACAGCTATTGGGAAGGATTAAAGTTGTTGTCACTATACAGTATTCCGTTATGCTCATCGACAAAATGCATACACACTACAGCAAAGTGCGGATAATCAGTAATTTACAAGATCCAGAATTAGTTCGGATCCACTCGCAATTTCGACTATTCATCGATTAATGACACCTCCATCAGTGATCCCATGTAATCACTAGGACTTGGACTGCGGAGCTACTTATCATCACCCGACATACATCCCAGTAATCGGGAACTGTTTGGACAAGAGCCCACGTTGTACAAATATTATCAGCTACATGGGCCCACTCTCCGATGTATGCATTGACTTTGAATTTTGAGTCAGATGTTCATAATAACAACCACGAGACACGAAAAGATCATAAATTAACTACGACCGAACCCGTTGAAACGCAAATTCATTTTCAATTGAACGTTTCACATATACGTAAGAAAGTAATCTGTTGGAGACTTCGTGTGGGATCCATGACGATGAACTTTCGTTTTAGATTTCTAGGTATTCACTAATTAAATAGTGCGAATCTTCACATCTTCACCACGAGAGAGAAACGGGGCTTGCAACATGGTGGAAAGAATTTTTACGTGCATAGCTGTGATCGACGTAATAATTTGTTCATTGCAATACAGCTCTCCATATGAAGATCAGATGAATATGAACTGTTGTATCGCTATTGGGGCTATCATTGGAATTTGACTCTGGTTTCAGCATAAACATTGAATGAATTTGCGCAGATCGGAGCTCAAAAAGTGGAAAGAGACACTAAGTTCTGTGCGATACGACGTTTTCTACCGCAAGTATCGGCACTAGAAATTCCATCCAATTATTTCGATGCATTCTCAAGCACGTGCGACACTACATAAACTAGTCGAGTTCTGACTCAGCCTTGTCAGGCGTTCTTGGTCAAAATTTCGACTACACGTCATGACTTACCCTCCATCCATCTCGAACGCTATATCTGGAAGGCAATTTGATAATGTGTGTAATTTAGGTCAGACAAGAAGTGATTACTACACGAATCAGTAAACAGTAAATTAGCTATGTCCATGCATGTTCCGTCATCGACATACGACATGGCACACAGTAGTTATGGAATTCGATCAGTCAAGACATGCACAAACACGAAGCTTGTGATTCTCATGTTCTTATAGATATGTAGCCGAGGAGCATTTCTGCTGGTGTCGCGAGATATATAGCATCGCGTGTTTTGCAACTTTACAATCGTCGATAGTAAGCAGCCCCGTACTAATTTTTGAGTTTTCTGACATCTTCACAAAGAAGTTCAACCATTACTTTACTCCTTAGTGCAGTATAACATGATGCCTAAATTATTCAGTTGCGAGGATCGACTTTGTGAAGAGAAAGATGAGTTCCATGACCTTGGCGAGACAATTGAACATCTCCGAAACGACCACAAGCTTTCGTTCATCAAGCGGCCATACGGACTGGGAGTATTCGACAGCCATGGACACGTCTGGTACTGCTTCCAGTGCGGTACTGATTTTGGGAAGGATCATAGGAGCTTTCAATCGAATCAAGCTATGTGGGATCACCTTAATGACAGACACGATCATCAGTTTAGTGTCATTGAAATTTTGAGATAAATACTTTTCCCCAGGGAGGGGTGGGTGGAGAACGTGGGTGTGAGACTAGTAAAATGTGACTAGAATCAGCGAATGCTTAGGTCGGACTGCTGATTTTCAAAATATGCCAATCTTCGGATGCAACTACGATATGTACGTCGGTGTACATGAGCTTTTGCTCCGTAATGAACGAGAAAGGTACTGGGATAACTTTTGTGCTTGTTCTAGAATACCGTTCTGGGATATTGTTCTGGGATATTGTTCTGGGATATTGTTCTGGGATATTGTTCTGGAATACTGTTCTGTGATGGGATACTCTTCTGTCCTTCGGACGACAAGGATTCTCTTTCGGAATTGTATGATTGTTGTGGAGCTCCCCTCACTTTCGTGGTTTAGTGTACCAAACTGCCGGAACATGGCCATCGCAACGAGAAAGCAACACAAGCGACGATGATGCACGGATCCCGCGCTCCGACGACAGTTCTAGCATTGGCTCAACAAGCTCCGGTCATGTCACATGCTTTTCGAACGAGGCAGAACAAATGTATCTACCGCACAACATGGATCATGCACGTTGGAAGTCACTTGACTGGCCTTCAGCACAACTATAGGCAATTCTGATTCCGTTTCCCATTGCATTACAGTGCTTACGATCATACTGTATGTCTTGAGGCTGTGCCCGATAGTCTATGGATGCTGAGATACACTTCTGTGGTGAGACACTCTTCTGTGTTGGGGTACTGTTCTGTGTTGGATATTCTTCTGTGCTAGGATACCCTTCTGGAATACTGTTCTGGGATACTCTTCCGGAATTGCGTGCATGTCGTGGAGCTCCCTTGACATTCCCGCCTTTGGTCTACCCTCGCCATAAATTAATGGCAGGTGAGCGCTGAAGATACCAAACAGACGGTGCGCCCGGTCCTCTGCACGCTTGGTCTTGCGGGTCCCCAGCCAGGAGAATCGTTCTTTTATACTGAAATTGGACAATCGCCGTCCACGAAAGACATTGACAGGAATCTTCGTAATCTCATGAAGCAACATTTCGAGCAACGCCTCAGTGATTAGCCATTTGTATAGATGGGACCTCTGCGTAAATTGATATGAAAGCCTAAAATATTTGTGAACAAACCATACAGTTGTAACTTACACCCTGAAGTATATATTGGCCAAGATTATATGAATGTTCTATTCTACTAATGCAATGGCCTATAGGACCATTGATGATTTCTTGCCTAGGAGACTGAAATCGTGAACAACTAGATCAGCCATTGAGGCTCAATCGAAATGCACCAAAGTCTTGATCTGCAAGTTATCTCTACTCTCGTAAACGATCGTCCCCTTGAGTAAGATTCTATAATTTTGTAGATATTTCGGCGAAAACAAGAAAATGGGAGAGTTAGGTAAGGGGGGGGAGGGGGCGTGTTAATCAGAATAAATTGCTTCACCTCCTAGCATTGCCCCTTCTGAATTTTATCAAGCAGGAACGTATGTGAATTTCAATCAATCAGTTTAAAATGGAGTACAATTAGCTACCCACTTCTTTCGCTCATCATCCCTACCGAGGTCTCCTTCATCCAGTATTCCATTTAGATGGCTAGCCCTGCTACTAATGTTTGATAGCAGCATGCTTATCGAGGTCCAGCAGTTGGTTAATCCATCAACCTGCCGTCTTAGACACTTATTCTCGTCACTGAGTTCTTTTTGATGCTGTAGAACAGCCGAGTTGCATTCGTTAGTCGGTAGACGCTTCGCGAGATCCTCCAAGTAGAAAGCGCTTGTATCGGAGCAGGTACTTGAGGTCTCAGAAGACGCCATGGCCAGTGTTGGGCTCACTCAGCATCTGTGAACATGTTAGTTGAACTGAGATGCTGTAAGCGTGTTTCCTTTCGGTATTCTGGACATTGAGCAGCAAGAATGATTGGACAGGATCTTTACGTGTTCTATCTTTCGTTTCTTTTTCCTTTCTCAATTCCGGTCTCATGGGTAAACTCATATGCTTGAATGTAACACCCACGAACGAGATACGTAACAATACTTTCTTGTTTTCGAGAAAAGCATAAACTGTTGCCATAAGTTTCAAAAATATGTCAAAATAGAATGCTTTTAATGCGACCTATGCACGCTGCTTTGCATTCAATGATGTCCAGCTTCACTTTTGGCCATTGCACATTGGAGCCGGAAATGACTCGGAAAAGAACCGGACGAATTGTCCTCTATGCACCCAGTCGTGATCGCATTATGGACATACGAATCTTCTTGGCAATTCCAGTATAATACCGAAACTTATCATCCCAGAAACGTTCCTGACCTGTCGTACATCAATCAACTACGATGAATCCCAGCAGAGATTCTCGCCGACGGCTAACAGAACGCCTTAGAGACCATCGCGTGAAATCGGCACAGTACATCAAGATGCTCATCGAAAACGACCAGGCCGTGCCATGGTACTACGCGGCGGCTTGTACGGCATTGAGCTGGTCCTTGCTGGCCGGGTTTCTTGTGTTGCCCTCGACATACACTTCTATCAGTCGATCTGAAGTCATCAGCAGTGCACTGCAGAGCAACGAGCCTGCGCTCAAAGCTCTTAAGAATCCGCCCTTACTCGTCATTGCCTGTATGTTGTTCTTCATTTCCACAGCAGCGCCTCGACTTTTTTCCTTGTCCCTATCCTCGCCGTTGCCGTGTACTATTCCCTGTTTCAGTAATATGATTGCTGAAAGTACGTAACGCTTCTTCGCTTGTTACATATCTTGCACTTCCTGTCCTTGCTGTGCCCAAACACACAACATGCATACAAAGCAGCAAAAGATTAAACTGTGCAGGAGCGGTCCATCGCTTCTGCGTAAGACACAGGCTCTCGGCGAAAAGGCCGATGTCTTCAGCCTTGCTGTGTATTACAACGCCACCTGCGATAGAATGGAGGTCATGGTACATCTTCCTGAGGGGTAGAAATTGCCAGATTTAAACAGCCTGGTTCGTAGTTGTAGCTGCCATATTACATTGGACTATCAGTGCTGATGTCAACAGGTCGCAAAGGTTCTTCAGCGCAATCGTCAAAAAGCTAATGGTCGAGCTCGCCCCACTCCCAAAATACCCGATTTGGGGTCTTCACAAGGAGGCGCTGATGCTGCCGGCATGCGCCAGCGACGAATCCTTCCACGACTTAGCTATCGCGAGGAGACAGACAGTGATAAGGATAACGGCAACCAGGGTGGAGATATTGAATCACCACATTCCTTATCACCGAGCTCAGATGATGAATACCAACCCCTCATGAGCGCTAGGCGCAGCAAAACGACCGGGGCAGATACAGAGGACGATTTAGTGTGCTATCGGACGAAAGGGCAAAGTAACATAAGCGCTGAAGCACAATCGCGTAAAGCGGCCAAGGCAGCGTCGGTACACCATCGTGGCGGCCAAACTCATATATTGGGTCAGAGAGTTGGTGCGCACCCAACGCAGCTCAACAGAAAATTTCTGGCTACTAGAATCTTGCGGCTGCTGAGGAAGATGCCAACGAGACCCGATAGATGCAAACCTACAATAGTTGGCGCTGCCTGAACACATCTTCTACTAATATTGATGTCAACCAAGTCGTTGGAATCGAAAGTGATTGCACGTCTTATCGAACCCATGTGACTCTCAAGCCTGGTAAGCATCCAGGGCTCCCATTCAATACAATCAAGCTTTGTGAATGCTAGGGCAACAATATCTTGCAGAAATATGTATTGAGATATAGCGCTGCCATTCGTACTCCATCACACAACTTGACTTGCAATTTAATGTAGTCGCATCGCTTCCAGTCTCTCAACCACATTTCGCAACTTGATGCAGGTGATCTCTAGACTCTCGAGTGCATCTTTCATCATCTCCAAATCATCCATCGCATCAGTGCTTTCTTCAACAGAGGAAAGGCTTTCGCCATCGCCGCTGTCCTCCGAAACGGTCGTCTCCGTGTCATCGGCAACGAAATCTGCGAGGCTTTCGCCATCGTCGGAGCCGTCTGTAGATCTTTCTGACGGGTCTGATTCATGTGTATCGTCGCTATACTCTTCGACTCCTCGACGATATGTTAGTAAGGCTCAATCATAACATTTCGGAGAAGTCACCTCTGAACGCACTGTATGCCGGAACAGAGTCGGCCCTTGTAAACTGCAATGGATTGGCGTCAGACATTGTGCCAATGCTTGAGAATGTCATGCCTAGACGATTGAAGAGAGGCAGTGGTATGTGAAGAAAACTCCGGATCGAAGAGATCTATGTAGCATTTATGTAACGCTATAGCGACCTATTTGGATTCTGGATTGAAATATCCTGATTCAGCTCTGTATACTTAACACATCAAACCATCACAATACATTCTTCCAGTTTTAGATCGCTCCACTTCTCTATTTTCGGATTCTCCCAAGTTATGTCCTTCCAGAAGTGAATCTACTTTAACCCTTGTAGTATTAATAGAGCCCAGGTTACCCTCACACTCATATCCTGCTCATGTCATATACAAGATATCTTTGCCGTACATTACCTAGCACCATGTTTGGAGCTCTGCTGAATGGAATCAGCTCGATACTCTGTGTATCTTATCCCCTTATCTCCGCGTTCAAGGCGCTCAAAACGTCCAATCCTACCCAACTCAAAGAATGTCTCATGTACTGGTCGGTCCTCTCGACTATTTTGTCCCTTGAATCGCTCTTTCAATCAGTGTTGAATTTCATCCCTTTGTATGGTCTCCTGCGCGCTGCTCTTATGATCTCTTTGCTCCTCGCCGGGCCACCGGGCCACAAACATTTATTCGAAATGGTTTTGCAACCATGGGTCAAGATTCAAGAAGGCAACAACGACAACATCACTCGCCTGCTTGACTTGGGTATCAGAACCCTGAGTTCGGTCCCCTCGAAGCGGCTTCCTACAATGTTCGCAGCCGCGTGGTCATCTGGGCCGCAAAGGAAGGCACAATAGCCAGGTGTCAACCCAGGATTGTCATGCTCAGGTGTCGAGTATTCCAGCATCCTCAAGTCGCTGTAGAGGAAAGGCCACGTCAGTCTACGGCATACCGGAACGGAAATTTCCATGTATAATTATGTTGACATGGGCAATATTTGTCCAGATTCAGCCGGAGGTCTTTGAGGAGGTTACTATGAAAAATCAAGAAGGCTGGGTCTCAAGGAAGCGATCTGATGGCACATGAATCACAGATCTAGATATCCTGGCTTTGTATTTTGAATTGCAATCGATGACTTGGATGTACAGAGACAATCAAAATCGGCTTCTTCTTGTTGGCCCTCTTCTCTAGTTTTTGAGCATGGACAATCCACATCCGGCGCTGACATTCATGTAGATAAGCCAGACCCATTTGGTATTGTCATCAAGGAGTACTTCCGGCGAGCCAAAGGTAATCAAGCTGACAGTAGAAAATTGCTTGTCAACCTAAGCCGATTTTGGCTGACTGAAGTACTCGTGGATGACAGTACTAAGTGGGTCTGGCGGAGGTACATAAAAGGTCAGCGCAGAATATGGATCGTCCGTGCTCAAAGACAAGAGAAGAGAGACAAAACAAGAAGCCAATTTTGATGGTCTCTGTAGCAAGCTGCCCTCAGACCTCACAATCTTCTTAATGTGCATTGACATGCCGCCTTCGAGTGTCGATCACTCAGCTACAATTGGGCGCATTGGATGGGTAAAGACGACACGCAATGCTTAGATATGGATCATATAACATGGGCTAGTACCATTATCAATATTCCTTGACCTTTCGGCGCTTGCGAGCCCCCTCCTGCACATCAAGAAACCGAGGTCTTACAGGGTAAAGAAAGTCATAGTCAGTCAAGGACTGACTTTGGGATAGCATTCCAAAGCTAATCCTTGATGATGGCACCGAGACTTCTTGTACATTGTTGATCGAGAATAAATTTCCTCCGTATACTCGTCAAACCTCTATTTCCAAAGTCGCCCTCATGGATGGAATGGTATATGTGACAATTTAGGCCTTTTGAGCAACTAATATTAGGTAGCTATCAACTACAACCGTAGAGTATATTGTGATGAGCTCCGTAGCTGTTATGGAATAACTTCCGCACTGTCGGCTCGACATCGCCATGCCATTGAACACCAGCCCACTGTTCTCGGAGGTCAGTTCTGGGACGATGCCCCCTGGATTGTCGATGTTCAAATGCTCGATAGAGGCTGTGCGATGCAGAAGGCCAGGAAACTAGTTGTCATCAGCTTGCGAAGGCGGGTAAATGCCCTGTTGGTTCACTGTACCTCTGCGGTAAATATGCCGCTGAACTGGTTACTAACTGTCTCCAGTGCTTTCCACGAGAAGTACAAGGAAATGGTGATTGTGATGACGTAAATCGTCCATATTGCGATGGATATATGGGGTCTGATGATCATTTTGATTTGTGGCAGTGTACTGTCTCCGCAAATGATCTCTTGAGGTGTAATTTCATATGTACGTACAGTACTATATATCAGTCCTAGTAGAAAAGTCGAGATCCAAAATCAGTCACTTCCTAGTATCTTTTGGATGGATCGTACATTCAATTCCGGACTTTGACTGCATCTTCATACAGATTGCATTAGTCGGCCCTTCTTATAACTATGTTTGTTTCTGTCTTCAAATGAAGATATGGATCTTGGCTGTCATAAATAGTGGGCTAGGGATATCTAAGATGTATTGCTTCTTGCCTCCATTTCTACAATTGGAGCACCACGATCACACAGTAGTCCCAGTTCATGCTGCAAATCCAGTTTCTTTCTCACATACTCTTTACAACAACAGCCACAAAAGGCTCGAGCCAAAGGGTACCCACATCCCTCGACTTCATAAATAAGCCATCTTTCCCAGCACTTTATCGCACAGTAAAGGCCAAAACTGACATGCACAAATATGCCGAACTGCGAGAATATAATCAGCATTGACAATCCTTTCGAAAGACGTCGCTCACCTCTGCATCCTGCCGTGTCAGACATCGAGATCTGCGGCCTCGGAGGATTGACAACTGCTTTTGATATATCAATCGATCTGGTATGCAATGGAAGTTAGTACCAGCGAGCCTAAGTATCCACAAAAGCTGACAGTTCTCGATATAGAGCAAGTCAGCAAAACCAACACAGCGTCAGCATCAGACAAACACATTGGGAGAAGTTCCAGGTACGAAATTCAAAAGCCGGTTTCGTTACAGACTGTTAGGCTCATACAGCATATGAAGTGAGATATTGTGCCTCTGGAACACCTAGCTGACATCCCTACAGCAACTGCCATTGTCAACAAAAAAGCGTGCTTGAAGCAGATCCGTCGGCAAAAAGATAATAAAAGCAAAATTCCTCTAGCTTGGCTTTGACGCAACCACAATTATTTCCTCCAACATCCGTAGCAAGATGATGCAGTAGTTCCCCCGTGATGACCTTGCTTACGGCGAGTCGAGAAGGCTGACTCGGCATGATGAGATGTAGATGTCCTTGTACGCGAGAAGTAGGCTGCCTGTGTCTTTAGTAGGGTACGTATGCATACGGCACCGTTTATATAGCTTTTGAGCCGAGTAAAACGGGCGTGTTCAGTTATCTCATTTCTGGTCGTTTCTGGCTCTCCTTGAATGGAAATACTTCAGGCTCCAACCCGGATATGGACCCTTCTTCTTTTTCCCCCTCTGTTAATCGTCCGGCATCGCCAATCTGAAGATGAAATGAAATGACAAAAGCCTTGAATACAATCAGCCATGAATCGGCACTCACCCTCATACTGTAGTATCTGATACTTTATGTCCTAGAATTGAACATTCGGAATCGGAACTTGACAGACGGATATCCATTTGCGGAGCGCTTGTGTCGGGAAACGTATACTACGGTCTAGAAAGCCAACTTTCCATATTTTCAAAGTCGCGAGCCAGAAACGTACTCGATCCTTAAATGGCGAATAATTAGGAGGGCTTAAAACAGATATTTCCCTAATTGCTGGAACACCACAAAACCTGTAAATCGCAGTAGAAAGTCTGATAAGTCATTCTCTGCTCATATATATTGGTAAAACTGGAGCTATTCGAAACATCGTACTCCACGGTTCTATTTATATTGGTTGCATAGAGTCAGAAGGAAACGACGAAAAATCGTTGAACATATCTACAGCAAACAGCAGAAGGATAAGGCTCGCAAGCGAGGCACGTCGCTGAAGAGGAAATGTGTCGAATTAGGTCAACATTGCGGCATATTTACTGCTGTTGCGTACTGGGAACCAACGCACAAACGCATGGAGGTAGTCATGTATCTGCCCAACGGCCAGACCGCACCAGATTCCAAAGAGCTAGTAAGCAAGGGTCCATACCAATAATGATGTGAATCGCTGAACGTTGGACAGTTCAGCGATTTGCATTGCGATGACTTTCAGCAAAATATTTGGAAGAAGCGTCCAGGACTCTCACGCGACCAACCAACCTCCAAGAGGAGGCGTCTGGGTCAAGAGTCCTCAGTTGTCAGCGGAAAGACAGCAGCCGAAATAAGATCACGACGTATCTCCCAAAGGTTGAAGGCAAAGGAGAAGGCAGGTGGTTCCACCGGGGTCACCAGCGATGTTCAAGGTTTGTCTCCCTAGTCATCT
This sequence comes from Neopestalotiopsis rosae, assembly GCA_023078685.1. Taxonomy (NCBI): domain Eukaryota; kingdom Fungi; phylum Ascomycota; class Sordariomycetes; order Amphisphaeriales; family Sporocadaceae; genus Neopestalotiopsis; species Neopestalotiopsis rosae. Next base: position 2,154,415 of record JALGAS010000001.1, read on the forward strand.
TATCTCAACCACCTCAGCTCTGTCAGAATAGCCTAAGAGATCTAACTTGAACAAAATTGAAGTCAGCACCGATATGGATCGTTCAGTTGGTCCCGAAACCACAGAAACGGAGAACAGTCGATCAATAAAACCTTATCGTGATCTGATGCAACCACTAGGAGTTAGTGCCCGGTCGCGGCCAGTACCAGGCGAGGGTCACATAATGTGTGAACTCACTGTGCAACGACGTGTCAAGTTGCGAAGTCGTAGGTGCAAATTGATAAAATTGCTCCTAGAACTTATTTTGAAATATGAGAGGGAGGGAAGCCCAAGCTACAGAAGTATTAACAATGCTTTCGCGGATGCTCATATATGGTTGGAGGGCCGCTGTTGATCAACCGTTTGGGTTGGTTGATATCATTCTTCGGAAAGGTCTTGATCTTGGCGGAATGGACTGGCAGGCTCTATTCGCTTCGTGCCGATGCGCTCATGAAACTACCCACAACGCGACAAGCCGAGCACAGGTTCTCTCTCAAGCTGTAGGAAATTATCCTCTGACTCGTCCATCAGACTAACAGTAATCCGCTTGTCTTCCACCTGCCATTCATCTCCCACATCCAGCCAACAGCTGGCCAGGTACTGGGACCAAACGGACACGGCGCCTTTCCGCACAATAACAACCACGTATGAAGCAGTTCTCATACCTGACTTCTTGTTTGCGTCACCAGATTCCTGTCTATACCTGTCAGGAATGCCGGCAAACAACGTCATCTCCCGGTATGATAAATTCAATTTCCTCATGGAATGTCGCACCTTGTCGAAGGCGCACGTACTTTCCACGCCAAAAGTCCATTTCGTTGCAGTAATACCGCTGCCTTTGTATTCTCCGCCTTTGCAGCTTGGTCCAAGTGGCTGTGTCAGCAGGATGTACCTCGGTAGACTCCGCTGCAGCTCGATATTGCTTTTTCAGTAGCTCATCAGAATCCGGAGCCCGTTCATCTTCACCGCCTCCATGGAACGCAGATTTTATGTCACCACCTTTGCGTTCTGAACCCATGCATTCGCTGGCAGTGGAATCACTACTGCTGAGGCTATCGGTGATCTTCTTTCGATATTCCTAGAGTATATGAAACGTGGGTGGTCCATACAACCGTCCAGTCCTTCTCCAAAAAGTATTTCGTGGGTTTGCCAGGTCGTCTCAGCCTTATCGGATCCTCATAAGGAAGCAGGGATGTAAGAAGCGTTGGAAAATTCTATTCACGATGGTGGCTGTGGAAGGGTTCGCTCTCGGTAGTAAATTGGTGCCAAGAGTTTTTCTTTTTCAATCTACTCAGCGCCTAATGCAAGTTGCAAATTGACCTTACAGGCTGATGTAGCACTGCATTTGCATTAGACAAGGACATTTTTACTCCCCCGGGTTGACTGCAACTTCAGAGTGAGCAACGTTGTACGGTTTGTCCGGATCCGATTGGTCGCCATACAAGACGGGGTTACCCTGGGCGCCCCGAAAAACATGGGCACAATGACCGGTTACTATAATCTCTGGCAATGTCGACGCGCCCAATTCGGATATCAGTCTGACTGACATCCTGATCGGTCCGGCGGATGCGTGTTGTCCTTCCACTGGCCAATCGGGACCCCGGATAAGACCCACAGTGCAAGATCCCATGACTGGCTAAACATACGCGAGAAAACGTGAGTAGCAGCTTTGCACTACACAAATTCCCTGTAAGAAGCCATTCAAGCTTGCATTTTGCTTGGCTGAAAGACTGGAAATCCTGCAAACTCCATAGTCAATATACTTTCCGCAGTCGAAGGGATAAGAGCCATTGGACAAGATCTCCGCAATGATATGGCTCATGTCGCAATGTAAGCCTTATCTCGCGACTTCAACCGAACTCACTTTCATATAGTTTTCAGGTCTAGTCTTCGTAGTTCTTTGGGAGCGCTATCGAAGAGTTGATCGTGAAAGATCAGATGACAGCACATTGCAGACTATCACACCAGACTCCGAGCATGAGTCCGCTGGACATGTCCACTCGATATCTATCCTTTATTCTCGCGTTGTATGCCGACCCGCAGAGACGACTAATTATATAACAAAATTTTGGAGAATGATGTGCTACGTTCCTTAAATCATGTTCCAAAAAGATAAACAGTTCAATGATCCTAGATTGACACCACGTCCTATTTTGAATCAACAAACAGTTGAAACGAGTCAATCCTTTAAGCATCCCTGCAATATGTAACTTTGTTGAGGCCAGGCGATCACATGACAGATCCCGTTCCTCGTTGAGATTCAAAGACGGGAAGAAGGCTTGGCCAATATTTGGCAAAGCGTTTCAACCAAGCGTGGCTTCCAACCGCTAGAGACATATCAGCAACAGATCAGCCAGGTGCATCAAACGATAGTTTTCTACCTTTCCTCGAACCAATCGTCAGGCAGCAGGTCAATGATTGGGCCAACAGTTGCATCCAAAAGATTTTTTGGGAGGTCTTTCTTGAGAAGACACTGAAGATTTTCGGCTAACCCTTTGATCCAGAAGTTTGCGTATCCCTTTGCGATGCCCTTGCCTGGGTTCCACGCTCTTTCTCTTGAGTTGCTGTAGTCACGCTCGGAGGGAGATATGGTCTTCAGCGCAGCAAGAACGGTAGGCTGTAACAAAATAGACGGCAATTGGAAACAGTATTCTAAAGGCTCACTATAGATTGCAAAGTCCAAGTCTACCACAGTTGCGCCCCACCAGAAACCATTGGGTATAGTATTTTTCGGAATATCGATAGCCTGGAGCTGAAGGGTTTCGAGCATATCGGCGCAAGTTCGAACAGCGGTGGCTTTTTCGCCAGCAGATTTGCTAATCCCACAGCTTGTGAGAGCTGTTCGATGCGCAAAGACTGGTAAGATTGATATTCTCACACAAGCAAACGAAAGAGACTGTATGAAATAGGACGACTGACTTATAAGTGCAGATACGGTGTAGCGGAAAGCATTTTGGCATGGTTCAGCGGAGGCGTTGCTCAAGGAAACGGAAAAGCCGTCATATCCGACGCAAAATCAATTATAGTGGTCAATCTAGTCGCCTATTGCTCGTCCAGGGTTCTCCAACCGGCATCATTGAACCCTGCTTCCGCGAGTGGGCAGGCCAATAGCAAGGTCGAACGCAGCCTTGGCACTTGCGAAAAGAAACGAAGAGAAAATTGTTTTGGCCAAATTAGGATGTCAGTCAGACTGACATCCGAAATCGGCATAGTCTTGATCAGCCCGTGACATCCCTGCTTGCCCAGAGACGAAGAACGGAGGAGCTTAGAATAGAACCTATCGGAACACGATATTGCCTACCACAATCGTGTCCAAATGCATTTCCCTCACCAATCGGATTCGAGAATTACATCACAGGTACCTTTCAGTTCCATCCTTGAGTACGTCAGGAGATGGGTCTTCATATTCGTCAACTGGGAATGACGCAGTCAATAATGTATTTCTTGTGAGACGTTAGAGGCATCTTCAAGCGATTTGTATATACAGACTGCCGGTAGCTAACTATCGGATCCAGTAGTTGACTGTTATCAAGGTTAACTACTTCGTGGTCCATGATCACCCTATCAGGTATTTTGAGGCACGAGTAAGTCCGTTAGCCCTAGCGATGCGATATCGCTAGTGTCTTCCCGCAGATCATTGAATTGTGAATAGCCTCGAAGCTATGCCGAATCGGGATGTCAGTCAGACTGACATCCTAATTAGGCAACATGTATTCAGAGGTCTGAGCTGTGCTCGATGCACTCCTTTACTTGCATGCTGATAAGCACATTATAGTCGTAACAAGCTCGATGTCTCTAAGACACGTCAATAACAATACGCGTGTGTGTGGCAACTACATAGAAGGCCTAGCTCACTTCCCTCCTCTGGAATTGACGACATTAAATGTCTTGCCCGTCCCAATCTTTAACCACTTACATTCTTGTTTCGTTCATGTATAGGGTCGAAAGAATATCTTCGCGGCTTAGCATCTTCAATAACAAAAACCGAAGCCAACAGCCTTCTATACGAGTATTTACCCATAATCCGTTCTTTCGAGTCTATACTGATACTTCGCAGTTCTCCTCTTGTTGCTTTTTCTGAGCAAAACTTGCATAATGATGGAGAACGTGATTATACGATCCAGCCGGGCGCAACGTGGTTTCACCGGCCACAACACCACTTCGATGAAGGTTACTATCTTCAGAAAGCTCCAGTCGAATACGCAACCGCTCGAGACGATCGAAACCCCCCGAAGAATTGAGGGAACGACAAATCATGACACTACAACTCAGTCGGAAGCAAGGTCGCTCAAGGAGGCAAATGACGAAATGCAGAACAATGTACGGAAGATACTCGGATACGATGAAGGACGCGAAACTTGTTCTGTCAGGAACACGAAGACGACGGCGTGTCTGAGGTGTCTATAGCCACTGCCCGGAACTGCAAAAGGCCCAGGTCATTGGCGACGATGGGAAGCTCTATCCCAAGAATACGAGTATCACACTGCGTATGCTTTTGAGTCATACCAGCGGTTTTGCTTATGAATTGTAAAAAGCCACCTATTTCTGTTCTTTGAGAAGACCAATTCATTGACGCAATCAAACCCCAGCTTCATCACCAAACTTCGCGACCATGGCCGTCCAGTCGGGTATGACGTTTTTCACGCCAACGAACGCGATATCCTGCGTATGCCGCTGGTCCACGAGCCTGGCACGGCCTGGGAGTACGGCATCGGCATTGACTGGGCGGGGCTCGTGCTCGAGCGCGCCACCAGCGTTCGGCTTAACGACTGGATCCAGACACGCATTATGCAGCCTCTGGGCCTCACGGGCGTCAACATGTTCCCCACGGACGAGATGAAGCAGGACCTGGCGTACATGCACCAGAAATGGCCAGGCGCGACGGACCCCGTCAAATCCGAGGAGAGAGATCACATGTACCGCGAGCCGCTCCTGGCCGAGACGGACGCGGATAAAGCGCGACTCTTCCACAGCGGCGGCGCCGGCGCTTTTGGGCGGCCCCGCGACTACGTGCAGGTCCTGGTGGCGTTGCTCAACGACGGCACGCAGCCCAATGGCGCCCGAATTCTCAAGGAGGAGTCGGTCGAGGACATGTGGAAGAACCATATTCCCGACATGCCCGATTTTGCTCGCAGGGGCATACCCGCTGCAAAAGCCGAGCAGACGAATCCGATTCCTGAGCTCTATCCTCAAGCAGGTAATGGAAAGAATTTGTTATTGTAGGAACATCTGGTGCGACTTCGACTGACACAGATTTTCTTAGGCAATCCGCCTCAAGGCTACGGTATCAGCTTCATGCTCACAATCGAGCCCGGCATGACGGGGCGGGCCAAGAACACGGCCTGGTGGGCGGGCATTGCCAGCCTCTTTTGGTGGTGTGACCGCGAAAAGGGCGTAGCGGGCATGATTGCCAGCCAGACCGTGCCGTTTGCCGATGGTAATGTCCTGGAGCAATGGATTCTGAACGAAGCCGAGGTCTACAAGCACCACCAGTTATGAGCGGGTGCGCATTGTCAATTGATGAATAGTTACAAACAAGACAGAAGAGTATCCTGGCGTCTATAAAATCAATTAAGCACAGCCTCAAAGCCTAGATCCTGTAATAAATGTGCTACAATGCCTTAAAGGCCTGGAGGTCCTAATATTCAAAAACAGGAAACTAATATGGTTACATAGTCTGCATCACGATCCATGATTCGGCCAGCGCGGCGGGTATTCTGCTACGATGTTGCATCGCTTTCGTTTGGGCCGGGACTAGTAATTTGCCACACCAGATAGGTATGGCGATGCGCATGGTCCACTCCCTTGAGAAAGTATGTATGGTTCCCTTCCAAGGTACAAAACGGGGTGGATGGCTACATTTACTAGAGACAGGACCTCAAAACTAGCTAGATGGGGTGTTCGTCAAATTAATGCTATTGGGCCCTTGGCGAGCAAACTCTAGCTGCGTATGGAGAATAGAGAACAGGGAAGGATGAGCAAATCAAACGATCTGCAAACGAAGCGATTGACCAAATTCAAATAGGAATGGCTGTTGGGAAGGAGTGAAAACGTCACAAAAAGAAAAAAAAAAATGAAGAAAAAAGGTGATGAGAACAGGCAAAGTCCAAGCAAACCAAACAGTATACGCGGGACAGCATATCAAACAACCAGATTCGGGAACTCCTCAAGCTTCCGTACGCCGGCGTTTTTTCCCACGGTTTTCTTGCTCGCTTGTATTGCTCCTCTTCTTGTGGTTTGGACTTCCAAAGTATGCCTCAAGATCTTGTTGCGTGAACAATTTTTCAAGTGTGAATGGAGAACCACTGATATGACATCCCTGGTCATTGTCTTCGCACAGTCGGATTGCAAATGGTTCGCTTCTATTGGCCACGGCGAACTTCACGTTCATAGTGAAAGGCGCCATATTATTCTCCGATGAGGTGGAGTTGCTCTTGCTAGAAATGCTAACCGTTCTATTGCCGATTCGAAAGAAAGCTGACCGATCTATGAGCTGATAGATAAAGGCCCGCAGCTCCTCATTTGACGCTCTCAGTCGACAAATTATGCGGCCTGAGCATTCGATTTCACCATTTCGGAACCGAGCACCATGCAAGGGGTCCAGCTCGAATACAAAAAGCCCAGCCCGAATGCGGTGGACCAGTTTCGACAGTATCGGGGAATCCTGGATAGTTTCGCGCGCGAGACGACCGATATCTTCCATCTCCGCAACACTATCCAGGGCTGGAGCACGTCCGTCGTACTCGACATCGAAACGAAACAAGACATTGCTGGGGTCATCTTTAGTATGGTCAACAAGCTGTTGCCACGCTCTCTTCGAATCCCCGCTACTCCAAAACGCCCGATAGACGCGGGCAGGAAATGAATCCCGAAGAAAATGTCTTTCGTTCGTGGCCGGAGGGGGGTTCGATGGCCTCGACGAGCCCGTTCCCAAGGATACGACAAGCCCGGGTTCCGATGCGTCGGGGAACAGAGCCGCTACTTCCCGTACGGCGATAGATGCAGGATTATTGAACATCAGACCACCGTCCTGAAATGTTCCTACGCCTGGAATGTGTTTCACCTTGAAATAGCTACCAAACGTCAGCTTGACCGAAGACTCGGTGTGAATGTAATATTAAAACAACAGCGGTTCCTTCCACGTACTAAGGAGCAGCTGTACTACACCGCACGCTACAAGGATATCAGCCTTTTACTTTTACTTTTTGTGATTGTGAATGCAATATCATCCTACATTTCCCAGAGCGGGACTCGGCTTAGGCCGTTCTTCGGGTACAGCACCTGGTAGTCTTGAATGATATGTTAACATGGCGCTTCATAGAGAGATATAGGACGAAGAAGAGAAGCGATAGGAAGAAAGTGGAACAGAGGAGAAGAAATGGAAAGAAACTGGAGAATACCTGTATCATGCCGTTGCTCTCCAGCACCATTATAGCTTGTGAAGACACAGGCACGTGCGTCGCGGATGGTAGTCACTGTGATTCCAAGTTTGGTGCCTCGAGCTGCGCCGCTAGTACAATCCATGAGACTGCGTGTCCCCAAGACATCTTGCAAGATTGTTTCTAGGTTCTTGCTCGAGTATCGGCTGTCGGCCAGCAGGGAAGCCACCATCTGTAAGACGGCAGACAAAAACGGCACCTTCAACCACCACCACCGCGGCTGGAAAGCTACACGCGCGAACATATCGAAGTACTCGGTACATTCCTCGATGCTCCAATCCAGCGCATATAACACAGCAGCTATGATTGCACCAGAGCTGGTGCCATATATGAAGTCAAAATTGTGTTGCACCGGCGTTGGGAGCTGCAGTCGGTCCTGAAGTGTCTGAAGAAATGCAAGTGGCGCTCGGCCCCGCGTTCCTCCACCATCAATACTGAGGAGCCGGATGCTCGCCGTCGGCGGCTTGACACCAATGATTGCCCTGCTATTTTCTTGACTGCAGAGAGGACACGTTCCCACGACGAATGTCCAAGGCATATGGTCCTCGTTCTTGCCAAACACCTGAACACAGTTCTCACACAGACTATGACTACAGGGCAAGCAATACTGCGGTCGCCGTCGCAAGCAACACAAGCATACGTCGTCGGAGCGTATCTGAGCCCACTTATGCCGAAAGCAGTTCATCATGGTTCGGTGATGTGTAACAGCCGACATCGATCTCCTGTATTGTTTATATTGCTTGATCATCTCCTCCTCAGCAAGCTCTGTGAAGTTTGTGGGAATATTGTAGCCGATCGTTCTCTGCGGACCTCGTTGACCTTTCTGGAGCAAACGTTGGCAGGCATCATGATAGAGTGCACGAAAGACTTGTTCAGGGCGGAAGGCTGTTCGTGTTAATTACTCCTCCCGAATATGCGTCTGACGAGAGACTTACGATGCATGTTAGGCGGGTACTGGTCTAGAATGAAGCTGGAGATGATCATCGGAATTGCGAATACCTCCACGTCTTCGGACGATTTCACCTCTTGGAGGAAAGCATTGAGATACGAACTCAGACAGGGAGAAACGGGATTCATCATTCTGGACATGCGTATAAGATCTAGAGGGCTCCTATCCACATTAACAAGCTCATCCATAGCGTACTGAAGAAATTTGGAAAGGTGTTGTGCTGAGAAACGCTCTCCGTTTCTGGTACGATTGCGCTGCGCCGAAACGAGACACCTTGTCAGTTCGTTGTGAAGTCTTCTCTGTGGCGTCTCTTGGGATGATCTCCTTGTCTGCTGAGGTGGACGTGCAAGATCAAAGACATGATAGTCCTGAAACACTGGCGGTATCATTCCTTTGGCGTCTGCTGTCAAGATCTCACGGATCGATACTTCCATACCGTCTTTAAGCTCGTCAAAGATCAGGAACAGCCTCAATCCGCTTTGAGCAGTTGTTGCTCGACCATACCTGAGCCATGCCCGGAGCCGAGAAGCCAAGTGATTCAAGCCTCCAATGTCGTTCACAAAAATACATACGACATCGACGAATGGGAACAGCAAGCGACAATATACGTGATCGATCACATCTACCGGCCTTCTCTCGCCGATGGTTGGTGTCATCTCGTAGTTTCGCGTCTCATGGCATCTTGGTGTATTGTTCAGCCTGCCCGGTTGCAATTTTGTGGACGCTCCAGTATTGAAAATAACGAGAGGCACTGACTTCCCAGTAGGTCCCAGAAATTCAGAATGATGGACTTGAGCCCGCCAGCCTGGGTGTCTTCTTTCAGAAGGACACTTTTGTATCCCGAAATCCAGCAGAGCATTATTCTTGTCTTCGTCTCCAATGAATAGGGCTATGCCAGGAGAAGTCTGATTTGGACACTGAAGCTGGCGTACAAATTCCTCCAGTCTGTCCGTGACTTCAAGCTGGGAATCACATTCGTGACGTATCAGACGTAGCCAATCAGAATGCTTGCATTGAGCCATGGAGACTATAGAAAGATGTAGCAAGGTCTGATCACAATATTGCTAAGCCACCCAATAGAATATATATAACCATGATTGCGGAAAACAAATCCTTATTATTCCATTATTCGACGTCAAGCTTTCGTAGGATGGTACGAGCGTAAATGGACAAACTCGTTAGATCCTTTCAGCTTTTTAAGGCTTCAGAAGACAGAAAAAGCTTTTTGGACCGCGCTTAGTCTGGATCTTGAACATCCTATAATGGTCTTCGATCGTAGTTTGCTCCATTACTTCTTGAAACGGCACTTCAAGGTCAATTAGTGGACAGCTTGAAGGGGGCTAAGCAAAACCGCACGGAATGCGACGAGTCGACGTCTAAAATTTGACTTGGACTGGAATATGCTTTTCAACATCTGAGATCCACAATATGCTCTGCAGCACGATCTTCTCCGTCATTGGAAGCTTTGCAGCTAAAAACGGATCATCTATGGGCCAAGGGAAAGAATAGCTCATGTGGAGTGACCAGCCTTTGCTTTCATACGTACCAGGAGGTCACAGCTTCTGATCCACTATACTGTTCTGTTCTCCCTTGGACAGCATCTCAACATAATTTCCCTTGCTCTGAAATGCTGTTCATCAATTGCCACCTTTTTCTTTTGATATTCTTTCTTCCACGGCTATCATGGGGTAGATTGCTTGACTCCGCAACAGATATCTCCAGTTTGCCCTCGACCTATGACTATATTGTAGTTGGTGCTGGGCCGGCCGGCCTGGTCGTGGCAAACCGGCTGACTGAGAACAGAGATGGTGAATATGCCTCAGAGCACAGATCAGAGGAAGCGGAGGAAACGTCCCAAGAGTTGAATTTGGCAAATACTAATGTTCATCTTCTAGTAACGGTTCTACTACTTGAAGCAGGCCAGATGTGTGATGATCGTTTGCAAATGGCACATTCGATAGCTAACTTCTGCCTAGGGACTCTCGAGAAGAGGCGGTCGTTCTCCCATCCAGGATCGGTGCCACCGTAGGGTCAAAATATGACTGGAACATCAGCACGGTTGCGCAGAATTATCTTGATAATCAGCCAAGGAGGCTCAGCCAAGGCCATGTGGTGGGTGGTGGGACGGTTCTCAATGGGATGATATGGACACGTGGGACCCGTGCTGACTACGACACGTGGAGAGATCTCGGCAATGATGGCTGGGGGTGGGACGATATGATTCCTTATTTCCAAAAGGTTGACTTTCTATTGCTATTGCTTTACTTTTGCGGTTTGTCGCAGTTGAGAAGGAACAAGCAGCTGATATCATGCACGGCAGGTCGAATCCTTCACCGATAACTTGGGTGATTATAGATGGCCAAATGCATCCAGCGACAAAATCATTTACGCGTACGGGTCCGACGGGGCGGTGAAGCTTGCCTACCCCAACTATATATACAGTCAATTCAGTGAGGAACAACACGTCCTTTCTTGATCAAACCAATCCTGAAAGAGACTAATCGCTCATGATGTTGACAGGCAACTTCATCGCGGCTAACGAAGAGCTCGGCATCGACTACAATAATAATGTGCCGTCCGGCGCTAATGTCGGAACAACCGTCCCCCCATTTAGCCTGTCGTCGTCAAATCAGTCTCGCTACGATGCTAGGACTGCTTATTTGAAGGGATCCATAAACAGACGCAACCTTTACCTTACCACGGAGAGGATTGTCACGCGGCTGCTTTTCAACGAGCAGGCCAACAATTCAGATGTCGCGATAGCAGGAGTTGCGGTCAGTAGCATCCGTTCGCTCTTGACATTGTTCCCCTGAGGGAGCGCAGGCGCTGAAATTTTCGTTTCTCTGTCTCTTTTAGTTCGTGGGTCGAAACGACAGTGACTTCACTTATATTGCGAAAGTCCGCCGAGAAGTGATCTTGGCTGCTGGCGCCGTCTGGAGTCCAGCACTCTTGCAAGTTTCGGGCATTGGCCCTTCAGCCACTCTGGGAAGGCTGGAAATTCCATTAATAGTTGACTCACCAGGCGTAGGAAACAACCTTCAAGATCATGCCATGATTGACCCGTCCTACAAATGTATGCCATCCCCGGACTACCGCTGGTGCTTTCACAGCTAATAACTTGGATTGACAATTCCAATAGATAGCAGTTCCACGCTGTTGACCACCCAAAATATGACGGGCCAGAGACTCCAGCTTGCGAGGGACTTGTATTATGACAACAGAACGGGGCCCCTCACGGCAACACTCGTGGAGGCAATTTGCTACTTGCCGATGACTCGTCTCACTAGCTCATGGCCATCTATCTTACAAGATTTGTCGACTGACAATGCCAGCGTCTACTTACCATCTGACTACACAGACCAGCTACGCAGAGGATACGAAGCTCAGTATTCTGCAATTCTGCAGTTGTTGAGTGCGCCGACCCAAGGTGCTATCGAAGTTATGGCAGACTCGATTGGAACAATTCAAGTCGCCCAGCAGCATCCTCTCTCTCGTGGCTACGTCCATCCAAAGTCTAGCGACATTCTCGATGGCGTTGAGGTTGACCCTCGCTACGGAGCACATCCGTTTGATCTAGATACCCTGTCGATGGGGTTACAATGGAACCAACAACTCGTGAGAACATCTGCCATGATGAACTTGAACCCAGTCCTAGACGAAAACCTCATGTCCGACGACCAAGTGGTATTGAAAGATCTTATCAGAAGCCAAATTGGCACTGGTTTCCACCCGTGCGGCACGCTGGCTATGTTGCCTCGTGAGCTCGGAGGGGTTGTCGGTACAGATCTAAAAGTATATGGGGTTCAGAATCTGCGTGTCATTGACTCCAGTATTATCCCAGTGATACCAAGTGCACACCTTCAGTCTGTGGTGTACGCAATAGCGGAAAAGGTTTGTTCCTTGATCAAGAAAAAAAAAAGGAAGAAGAAAAGATGTCCTTTACTGACACTACTGAAAGGGTGCTGATTTGATCAAGTCGCAACGATAATATATAGTAACCGCCGAAGGTCTTCTCCATTAGTCCAGACTTGATGCTTCAAGAAGAGTCTAGGGTTTCAATGGGTGATCAAATACGCGAACAAGGAAAAGTCGTCACATTAAGATCGTGTTATGTTTTGATAAGATATAGATATTCGATTGAGTTTGTCCTCTTCTTACACACTCTTCGTCTTTCGCAGGAATGATAAAAGCATAGCCTGGTACCTCCTTGATCGCACAGGTTACGACCCGATTTCGTGTTTGTGCTTAAGGAACATGAACCGCGATAGTTCTTCGTGCCAGGTTTCTCCGGACTGAGAGAAAAAAAAGAATTTTGTCCTTAAATATATATAATGGTTTACGTTGACACATGAAACAATGGGCACGCTCGAGTGGATTCCGCGTAAATCGAAGGTCTCCGAATAAAGACAGCCGTCTTTTCGACCATATGAACACATTTGGGACTCACAAATACGGGCTTTAGTGACGTATTCAGGGAGTTTATCATCCCCTGTAACGAGGGGTGGTGATCTGTCAACCCGGGAATCATCCTGGACGTTATAACGTCTCCAAATGATCTGACATGACTTTTTGTGGGCAGACTACGCTCTGCAGGTTCAGGCGCTGGGGATTCTGCAGGACCGGGGAATTGCGCAATTTATCACCGGAAGTAGACCGTCTGTACTCAGATTTCTAGTCCACATGTGATTGGGAGGACAAGAGAAACACAGCCTCAACATAGATCAGGACCGTCATGGGGATTCCTCTCCATAGCAGTTTGAGGTTTCAGCTGGAGCCTATGCCGCAAACGATCCGAATATCCCTGTTAGCTCGATGGGAGCGGCGATGCAAGGGGATGTGATGAGTACTTAAGAGAAAGACCTCCTTCAATACCATTATTATCGCTATTCCCCTTCGCTCGTACACCCAGGCGAACCTTTGAACGACAGCTCCCGACACTTTCCCGTCGAACCAGTCTCGTTCTCCGGGCGCGACATGTATTCCATTTCGAGGATGCCTGATCCATCAAACGAGGTCGAAGAAGCCCGAAGCCCAAGGAATGTACAGACAATGCCGCTATGGAGCGCGCGCTACGACTTTCAGCAGTTTCGCCAATCGTGCTTACCCCAATACCCGATACTTTCGCTCGAGCAATTGAACAGTCTGGAAGCCTTCGCACTTGGGCTGACGCACGGTACAATCGCTATGGATGGCGGGGATGACAGTCGACTGACGAAGTACGCTCTTGTCCTATTGGTCATCGCCATCAGTCATCGCTTCTCGAAGCCGGATGCCGACTTGAGGCCCCAACTTGCGGAAATCAAGGGGTTAATTAGTGGTATCAAGGAACATGAGGGTTTACAAAACGTTATTGCGCACGTGTGGGTAGCATGGTTATCGCAACTTTTACACAACCATGCCAACGCTATAGCGCACGTACAAACAGCTATGGATATACATCAAGCAGTCGCAAAGGATGAACACACAGTGCAGCATCGGGTGATCGAGTGGAGTTGCGCTCTGATATACAGGTAAGAAACCTGCCAACATTGTCAATAGAACCACGCTAATTCTCCAAGTGAAAATAAAACGCCACGAGATCTTGCTCGCCTCAACTTAACTGTAGACCGACCTCAACTCGAACAATTTTGGAATGGCATAGGAAAAGGGGAGCTAATCGTTTTCACTAATCGCCTCAAAGCTCTTGCCGCAATTCAAATACGTTCTACTAGATACCTTTGACAAATAATGGCATTCAAGATTGGCTCGTATAAATTTGAGACTTCACATTCAACTGGACTGTCATACAGCTGCTCACAATGTCGACTTGAATGGAATGAGCTCATGTAATGAAGCCATAGATAGCAGTAAGATGTGAAAGACGACACAAATATTTCCTGGGATATTCCTTTGGGATACTCTTCTAGGCTACTGTTCTGTGATGGAATACTGTTCTGCGTTGGGATACTCTTCTGTACCTTGGATACTCCTTTGGGACATTCTTAGGGTTAATACCTCGACTGGGGGACACAAAATTGGTAAGCCGAAGATATGCATATAGGTCAAAGATTGGTTTCGTTGAAAGTGTCATGTTCCGACAGTTTGGCATACCAAAGCAGGAAAGTCAGTGGAGCTCCACGACAGACCACAATTCCGGAACAGAACCCTTGTTGTCTGTAAGGCAGAAGAGTATCCAACACAGAAGAGTTCCCAATACAGAAGGGTGTCACGGTATTCCAAAATAGTTCCAAGCACAGAAGAGTATCCTCGTGTCGCTAGAATCGATGTGCTGCAATGCCTCGAAGGCCCAGGAGGTCCCCGTATTGGCAAGCAAGGGATCAATATAGTTACATATCCTGAATCGCAATCCATAATCCGGCCAGGGCGCCGGGTATTGAAGGCCACTCCGCTCATTATTTCTTCCAGTTCAAGAAATTTGGCAGAAGAGACATGCCCGCGCGATTATGATCAGCGACGACAAACATTCCAGCCTAGAATCGTGAAATGGGGATCTTTATTCCATGCCGCTATTATGCCCGACCACTATATTAATCTCAACAAGTCAACATATTGCAGCCAACTTTAATTATTCCTTCGTTTAATGGCGTCAAGGCACTTGGTGTGCAGTCGAAAATATGTATGTGTTCAGCGCACCTAGAAAGGGTCCTGACGATCATTGCTCGACAGCGTATGAGCTGATTGCGCTCGAAGGGCTGAAGCTTGTACCTGTTTCGTGATAACTATGTTGATCGAGTGGGGGAAATCCTAGTTTGTCGTTCAACCATTCGAGGATGTTCAAGTCTTTCAACAAGGGACTCGTCGTCTGCGTAATGATTCTGAAGAAGTCGATTGTGCGCCGGAAAAGCTCTTGTAGCTCTTGACGGTCTATAAATTGCTGAAGTGTCTCATCACGATAGCAAGCAAATAGGACCAATAGGTTACCCCATTGCCTGGCTGAGTCAGCTTATTTTGCTCGACGATGAATCGAATAAAGTGCACTTACGCGTGCGCCGTTGTAAATACGCTGGTGACTAGGATACGGTGGCCCCTCTCAAGCCCGTGAAATGCCTTAGTACTTTGAATTAATGCAGATATACCCAAGCGAGCATAATTCAGAGCTTGAGCGTTCATGCCAGTAGGCACATGAAAGCCCTGTTTGTCATCAATCTTGTAGACAGGTGATGAATTATTCATGTCGCGATGGGCGTGGAGGCAGATGCGAATATACGGTCTGTAGAGAATGACCTGAGATCCCCAGTACTTCGCCCGAAGTCGGGCTGCGAGGAAGGTACTTGCTGGCCCGTCGGTGTCTTCGAAACTGAATTCTTCCGGTACCCACTGTTTCTTGGCCAGCAACCGTTTCAGATCTTCAGTAGTATTTAGCATTGCAGGTCCGGCATCTGGCAAATCAAGACTGTAGAGCTGATGGTGCACTTGATTAAGTTGTTTCCGCACCCAGAGCTGTGCTTGGTAACTCGTGAGAATATCCTGGGAGTAGCCACTATTCAATTGCGTAGAGAGATTCGGAAACGGGATCGCATCTTCGTACATCAGAATGCCAGAATGGGGCAATTGCAGCTCGGCCAGAATATCACTTTATCGGTTAGAATAGAGGGACGTTGAGAATGACAGGGTAGGCTCGCCTTTCAAGCTGAAGACAGGTCCAGAACGCGAAGGCCAACTGATTGTCTCGGGTTGAAACTGGAAATTTGCCATTCGCTCTAAGATCATTCAACCGCGAAAGACTCCTGCGCATACAATTAGCAAAACTCCGAGTACCTGAAAGCTACTTGGGGAAAAAAGAAACGTACGGTCGAAGGACAACTTGCAGAGTCCTGCCGGCGCTTGCAATATACGACCAGCTCTCCATCACACGACCAAGCTGTCCATGGTATAGGCCCATGAACAACTCCACGTAAACATGCTTCAAGGTGTAGCCAGAAATTTGACTGCCGAGTATATCTCCGGCGAGAGCAAAATATTCCAGACCTGGAATAACGTCAATGTTGCGCTTGAAGCTATGACCTTTCAGTGTTGCATTGGAGCCCTGAAGCGAGGCTCGGCGGCTGTACATCCTCGGATCATTGTAGTCCTTTGGTGACGGAAGGCCTGATGCTTGAAGTGGGAATGGTCCTGGCGGTAATCCCTGGGAGGGAGAAGACACTGGTCCACCGTTACGCCCGTGGAGAGAGTTGTGATTAGCCGCACCGTCAGAATCCGACACGGGTTCTGGGATTTTCGTCTTGTGCAGACATAGCTTTCCCAAAGCCAACACAGACAACACGAGAGCGCTGTGGATACTCCTCGACACAGGCACTCCGGGTCTGAAGTTGTGAACATTCGGGTCTTCCACAGCAGGCGACCGCTTCCTCTTCGACCCAGGGTCCGGACCCAGTGCACCAAGTGGTGCCGCGCTTGATCCGACACTCTGGACAAACTGCGCTTTGGGCTTATACGATGATTTGCTGGACGATGGTAGAGAATCGAGGAACATCGTCACCATGGCGTCGAGCTGCGTCGGGATGAGAATGGGGTGCATGTTGAGCACATTGTCCTTGAAGCTCTGGACATATTGCTTGACAGTAGCGCGGTCGAAGTCGGGATTCCCGTCAGCATAGAGAACGCCACCCTTGTGTATCTCGACTGTGGGTGCGGGGCCACCCCCAACTGTACCCCAAGCTTCACGATCGGTCCACCCCTCATGTTCAGAGTAGGGAGATGGTGCCGAGTGTGCAGTATCGCCAGGTGAGTCGTCGATTTGACTTACATCCGTGGTCACTTGTCCCAACTTTCTCTCATGTTTGGAATTGCTCAGGATGTAGTCTTCTCCTCTGCCCCACACATGCAGAACGCCACGCTCTTGCTCTTGGCTGATTGGAAATTCGTTAATGTGATAGATCCCTTCACTCTCGAGAACTGGTTTCACAAGCTTCTCGATTGATGGCCACTTGAGCAGTAATGTAGCCCGCGTGGTGTGGTTCGTGGGCAGAGAAGGCGCTCCTGGCATAATTGGTGGTCCTGGGTTGCTTTCGATATCGTCCATGTCCATTTCATCAACAATCCTGGCCGCATGAACCACTTGCTTCTTATCTACATCATCCCTATTCCTTCTGGCAGATGACTGCTGCTCTTCCTCAATGGCATTCTTTGATTCCTGCGCGGATAGACCGTAATCATTTGGTGGCTGATCACCCTCAATGGATTCCTCCACCTTGGTATCCGAGGAATGATTTGAATTGTTCGTGATAGTGTGTTCCAGGCTCGACATGCGATCACCGAGGCCGACAATTTGTTCCTTCAAAAATCTCATCAATCCCAAGATGTCGGCGCTAACCTTGTCTGGCCTAAATTCTCACAGGTTAGTGGTGTATGCTGGACGGGAGAAAAAAAGGTTAAGCTATTTGGGCCACTTACTGTTTAGTAGGCAAATCTCGGTAGACACACTGCAACGACTTGTCGTTGCAGTTTCCACATGGATGACACTCATCGCATTTTGCTTTCAACTGTCTGCAATTATCACATGCCTGTCATTTTTAACGTCAAAACTACAACCTGGGAGCAGTCTGTATATGTTTACTCACCTGGGCTGCCCGATGCCATTTCCGCCTTCCACTGTAGATGGCAATAGTTGGGTCCATATCCGGTACGGATGATGGATGGTTGTAGCCTGACGGTGACGCATAGTACTGATTATGCTGTTTGGGCGTGTAAGGTGGGTAGGCTGGCTGGTCTTGTGGGCATATGTGCGATGGGGGAATGGAAGTTCCACTATCAAACCTTGTCGGTCTTTTATGGTTGTCCCGGTGCACTGGGTGCTGGCTTGCGAACAAGTTGCGACATAGATATGGCGACAACAGAGGCTGATTATGCTGTGGTGGTTGAGGTGTGATTAGGACACATTGAGCGTTTGATGTTCTAGAGAAGGCCATGGCAAACTAAAAGCACCGTTAGAATGCAGATGTTTGGCTTCAGGCTCCCCCACCTCCCTAGCTGCCATGGGTTGTGCAGCAGCCAAATGAAGCAGCAACAAAAGTCCAAAAGTAGGACATGGAAAATGTCAGGGTACACCAGGGAGCTCAGGGAAAAGGAGCTAGTCTAGAAACCGGCAAGGTATCTCACGGAAGCAGTTTGCTTTGTGGATGAGGGTAGTAGAATCATTCGGAGGTGTGCAAGCTGTGAACGGCGCGTGACCACATATATGGAGACCAGTATGTCGGGTTATCGAGATTAGATGTCCCAAGAAGGCGGTCCAGTACACTTTGGATGAGTTAGAAAAGAAAAGAAATGCTATCGATCCTTCCTCCAATATGCACACTAGGTATAAACAAGACATGGGCTGAGGCGATATCAGATCTGTAGGGTAAATAATGATTACGACTCAGCATAGAAAGAAACAAAGGAAGGAAAATGGAGTGAGATGGTGACCTTGAGCGGAGATAGCTTGTGAAGTTGTTGAAAACATGGCCATGGGATATACACACGCAATCAAAGCTGCTCGGTAGCATTCAGAAAGCGATTGGATCAGAATACATGACGATGAGCCCGGCAGCCAGGCATAAGCAATCAAGGATGGTGAAAAACCAGATCGATTTCTCCAGTCTCGTGGGTTATCGCAGATTTGAAAGCGAGTCCCTGGAAAGGGCCACTTTTTTACACTGAGGGTCGCTCGGAGTTGATAAGCCCAGGTACGTGTTCAAATACAGGGAGGACCCCTGCGTTCTGCAGTCTACACCTCATGCATCAATTCCGTGGTCTATGCGACCTTGTGACTGGATTCTGCCGCAGCCACCACCAGGTAACCTGGCGATATCCCTCTTAGACCCGGTTTTCTTTTTCTGCTGGCACTACGGCCGGTATTTACTAATGTGTGTTCCTCAAGCCGTGTCTTGCACGTACCTGTCAGCAGGCGATCCATCCGGCTCCGGCGACATCATGCCAGTCGGGTGGAATTAGCACAAGATATGTTGTCGATGCTAGAGAATTGCTTTAGTGTGTTGTTCGTGACGATTTGTAGCCTCTTGTAGCGCTTGCGCGGAAGGCTCCATTCTTGAAAGAGTGATGATGAACTGTAGAATCAAAGATTAAATGAGGAGCAAGAAATAGAGAATATTTAGTACTTATTGCTGCTATAGGTGTCTCGCACGGAGGGTGGGGTCCAGGCTTGAAAGTCTGAATATGGCACAGCTACTACCTTGCCCGTGGCCGAAGGAATGATCACGGTTATGGAATAGACGATCAATGGACAGACAACAGGTGGAATTGACCCGGTGGCGGGGGTCGAATGCGCAGTGGTACATCTCAAAGGCACCAACAAGTATATACGCGACCACATTATCCACGATGGCCATTATGGGCTGATCCAGGGGTGCAAATGAGCAATTCAGCTGGCTAGTTTCATAATTGGCGTTCCCCATCAACATGCTGTAGTTGAATGTGGCATGCACGGCATTAGTTCCAGCACATATGTAGCCGCTCGGACAGGACTGTGAGGATAGCAGTATCTCAGTGACATCAAATCGAGCATAAAGTCTCTTGTTTACTTTCTGCACCGTTGCCTGCCGATAGACTCCAAAAGTACTGCCCCGAGGACGGTGCATTCACTCGCCCGTTCACATTCCATACGTAGAATGTGATTGAACATACAAAGATAACGAATCTCGTATTCTCGGTCAATGAACGGAGTGCTGGAAAGGAGTAAAGCGAATGATAAATAGTGTGATACGATGTGCACAGCACAAATCCCTTATAAACAGTGGATCGAGAAGAGGATAGTTCGAAGAATAAGCTGAAAGATAGCGAGGATAACAACACCTAAGCGCTTCTTCCGATCATAGTTCTGTGACAAATTGTGCAAAGTAGCAGTATCATTCACTGAGTGTAACCGCCCTGCCAAAGTGACTCTAGTACGGACGGACTGTTTTTAGATCCCAGCTAAGGCGGCTTTCCTGTAGCCCTTGCTCCGCCCGGAATATCTACTTCAGGCCGGGGTGGTGGAGATTGGATGCACTTCGAATTTGGATGTCAGTCTGACTGACATCCGGATCTAGCATAGCTTAGAGGGATAATGAACGCATGCCACGCTCTCTTTTCGCCGACGAGTTGGAGGTCTTGGTCAGTCCCAGTGCACTGAGCTAGTGGCTTGCCCATTTAAAATACCTATGTTTAGCGAGATAGCCAACGCAACATGCGTCGTTGCTGTGATTGCAATTGTACTGGATCTCGGCTGACTGGCGGGAAACTGTCGAGTCCATGAAAATGTACACACCTTCAAGTGGAGTGACGGCAAACTCGCAGCGGGCCCTTTTACCCTGCCTCGAGAGAGCAAGGAGGGTGAAATGCCTCTCGCTTGCATTTGCCCTGGCCAACCTTGACGCGCCCAATTCGGATGTCAGTCAGACTGACATCCAAATTCGGCATAGCTTCCACGAAAGTCCTGTGGGTACGAGATTGTACGTCCACTGTCCAATTAGACGTTTCAGCCAAACCCACCCCTGTCGAGATATTGACCATTAACGAAAAGCAAGGCGATGCAGACAATGACAAGAGGATCCTACATCGACTGCACTTCAGTGGTGGAAATTGCTATACTTGCGCATAAGTTCAAGGCGATATCTTCACTTAGAAAAGTATTTCGTAACTAACTATAGTAGAGTCATTACATACAGGCCTTTGGATCTCGCGGTGGATCGATAGGTGGGAGAGTATGATTGATCGCATCGTACCAAGCTTCTCAGAATCCTGTTGACAAAGACATGCATTTGTTCAAGGTCACGCCTGAGAACTGTGCCTGCTAGTGCATAACAGAACTTAGCGACTGGGATCCAGTCAAAGGAAGAGGCACACACAGGATCCAAGCGGAGTGCGGAGTAAAAGCAATACAGTACATAGGAGATAAGATGAAGAAGAGAACAAAAAGTAACTATCAAACATTCATGGTGATGAGCCAAAAGGCATTACTTCTGTTGTGATATATTGCATGAGTTCTGGCGGCACGACAACCACAAATTGAAGAAGATACACGGTGCTTGGCACAGCAGGTCCCATGACGAGTCCTACTCCGATCACAGATTCATATATATCCAAGGTACTACAAAATATTTCGCCTAAAACTACCATTTAACTTCCACAATACGAGATCCTCCTTGGATGTTTCGCCCGCATAATTCCCGCTTATAGAACTACGCAGTGAAGCCAAAGACGGTCATACACTGCTGGGACGGAGCTCTATGAGGCATCGACAGCACGTCTCTACTTGCTGCCTCTATTTTGGTGATGTAGATCATACTGGAATCTGCGACGGGCCAGGGAATACGAAAATACGGTGTTGATTTACAGATTCCAATTCAACCAATCTTATACTCGCAATGCGGATGCTCGAGAAAGGTATTTGAGGATCAAATAAATTGAATTGAGGGTTCATGTAACTACCATCCAGGACACAATATTTGGACGGCGGTTGCCCCCTAAGTAACGATGCTACCGGCAAGCCCCACGCATACGCAAACCGACACTCGGGGCTGATCATTCCCTCGTCCTCTCCACTCGATACTGCCACAAAGAACTTTAAAGAAATGTCAACTTTTGTACGAAGTACCGTAGTAGTGCAAACGCCTGGGAAGATCTTTTCTGTTTATTTTACTCCTGATCTGAACCAAGTTTTTCCACAAAAGATATCCGGAGAAGAGAAAGCTAATATAGCGACCAAATCCATATCTGATGCATTCTGTCGCTTGTAGTTCGCGCCAGGGCACAAACGACAAGTCGTAATATGGCAGGATGGGTAAGTAAAACACTCCATGCCAGGTATTTTGGAGCCACTTGTGCAGACCTTGTGCACGATTTGGCAGCTGTCGAATGGGCGGCCCCATTAGATCTGGTATACGACTAGGGGGATTTTATTTACACCTGCTGCGACAGTAGGTTTCGTCCGGGATGGAATTAATGTTTGACAACAAAACAAGCCTTGAGAGTGGCAAAGAAAAGCCTTGCCAAACAGCTGCTTCAGAAAACGGGCCAAGTCAAGCCCCCACCGAGAACAAATTTTAGGGCCACTCGAGTCGAGATGTTCATGCGCCCCAGTTAGTGGCATTGCCACCAGGAGGGCAGACACCGCTGTACTTGACCCGAATACGTAATACGAAACGATGTACTATGTTGGCTCTACAGAATACGTGATGGTCGAATGCTCAAAATAAATCACCCGGTCAGATTTCCCGAAAGTACTGCTGATAGTGAATCGAGGGACAGGCTCACTCAGCAATGGTGATTACCAAGCTGCACTGACGGGAAAAGGGTGGCTATCTCGGATTTATCGAGATGATACGGGAGAATTTCTGGATCGTCCACTTGTCTCTATGTACTGAACTCGTTCTGAACCCCCAAATCTAGTGTCACATATCCTTTTGCAGTCTGCACTATTTTAGAGATGGAGACGTCGATGAGACGTCTTTGCCAATCACGAAAAGGCCCGGAAACCTACTGGAGACTAAAAACACCTACGTATCTTAGTTTAAATCACAACGGACTTGTACCCTCGATGCAAGAAAGGTTGAGCATGTTGATCGCCGATTGAAACCTTCGATGCAAAATTGATTGGTCGATCTCGACCTACGGCTTGACCCCTCCGGCCCCGACCCCTCCCCTAGAAATGCATATTCAATAGCACTGCACACTCGCTGACTGCCTCAGCAACGATGCTGTGGCGCTGAGACTTGCCCTGACTATGCTAACCTTCTACAGGATACATGTATCAGCTAATCTTGAACATAATGAATAACTAAATCTAGTCAAGAAGGAGAAGAATAAGAGTATTTCATAATCGTTGATAACATGACTTGCTGCCACTTCACTCAACTCAAAGATCCGTAGGATTCGTTGGGCCCCGAGAAGCTTGCAGCTGGATGCTGGATACGTCTTGCGCTATTTAGTTGTTGGTGAGTTTAGAATCTTCAGTAGTGCTATTAAAGCGTACCAACAAGAGTGGGATTCAGCATCTGCCCTGGAAAGAGGGTTGGAATTACTCACCCAAGCCAATTTGGGTTTGGATCTGCAGAAAAGAAATCCGGCATGACTCTTAATGAATCTTTGTACTTTTTTATATTGGGACCGATCCATTTACCGTTGTCGTGAGATTCGCAATAGCAATTGACCAGGGTCGATTTCGAACACTCAGTGGCGGTGCGGCAAATCCCCTGAGCACGTCGGGGGTCAGGGTTTATCATGCTTTGGCCGATGAATAGCACCGGATCTACGAATTACGTGGTACAAGGATGAAATCATTTGGCGCAAATCCTTTTCATCATTACTAGCATATATCAGTGTGACACTCACATCAGTGAACATCATCTCACTACGACTGGTCTTCACTTGACTCAACGCAGCCAGATCTATATCTCTAGAGTTCTCGTCGAATAACATCACAGCACAATCATTACTCATGTAGATATTGGATATAACCACAAACCAGATGACGCGACGTCATCATACCACCTGAGGTTCTGTGGACATGCGCCTAGTCCAGGCGCAGCAGGAAGCACTGTGAAACTTTCCACAGCGGCTCAGACACTGAGTCCTATGTTTGACAGGACACGTAAGCTTGTTGTTCGGGCTTGGAGATACCGTTGCTCACGAATACCCATCATTTTTGAAACCCTCTCATCTCTGTCTGTGACAATCTCGCCTGAGAGTTCGCTCCTCACTCTTCGTGCAGCGCGAATTGTCTTACCGCAAAGCCACTACTTTTTGCTTTAGTGTGTTAATTTCGCCCTACCAGGGGAGGCGTTACCGGTGAGAGATAGGAAGTAAATAAAGGAGCAAAAGCGTTGGGGAGAATCTTGAGCTCCAAGCGACGGCTCCGAGAACCATGTGACAACGAGCTTCGCACTAGTTTCTGTCCGAGTACCGGAGGAGAGATTCGGGTTAAATCAGATAGCCAAGAATTGTGTCTGATTGTTTGATGTAGAATGATGATTCCATTTGTGCGAATCTTGATGACGCATATGCTTTGAAAAGCCTGGCACTCCTGTCAGTTGTTATATATCAAGTGTTCTGGCAAGGCAATATTTTCATGATGGATACTCACGTTATTCGATCGCGAGCATATTGCGGTCATCGTCTCTATGTTTTGATCCGGACCTTTCGGTTAGATGTTTTTTAGACCCCCAGTCAGCAAAATACAAGGAGAATATTCCAATCGCTCATCTAGTTGCCGGCAGGGATTGAAATCGCAAAAAGGGGAAAAATCGCAGGAGGCGGGGTTATTCCCTGAAAACAGGGCCTCAGACCTTTAGAATCAATGAATCGTTCAGTAAGCAGATTTTTTATTACGCCACATTACTGCGCTGACAATTTCAATGAAATCTCTTTATTATATTTTAATTGAAGAAGGTTCTTCGCCTCTAGGTCGACACTTCAAGGTGTAAACCCCCCAGCACCCTCCCCTCCCCCCAACCAAAAAAAAGAACGTCCGACGAGCATTTCTTCGATGGAAAGTATAGAACAAAATGACGCTTCATCTTGGTACGAGGAGAACGGCCGCTGCTACAGCATGTCCAAGGCAGGACAATACTGGATGCCTATAGATGAGGTATATTGGCGCTATCCTACTTTTTCAGCCAAATAATTAATCTTGAGTTGCAGGAAGAATTAGACAGATTAGATTTCTTCCACCAGTTCATCAAGAATGTTCGTACAACGGATGGCTTAGGTGATTTGCATGGAAACGAAATTCGAACCGAAATGGCCCAGATCCTCGATTTAGGTTGCGGCACAGGAATCTGGGCTATTGATATGGCCGAGTAAGAGCTGCTTGCATACTCCCCATATGTCATCCTATTACCACTAACTAATCGTTCTCTACAGTAAATATTCGGACAGTGAGGTTACTGGGCTCGATCTCAATTGGACACAACCAGAAAGGTACTATCAACATGATAAAAATTACGGCTGCAATCTAACATGTACACCGATAAGAATTCCACCTACATGCCGGTTCCAACGTCAAGACATTGAATCGCCAAATTGGGGATTGCCTGAGAACACCTTTGATCTGATACATCTGCAAATGCTAGCGGGAAGTATCCATGACTGGCCTAGTCTGTACAAAAATGCTCTTAGGTGAGAGCCCTTGAGTGATGACGATTTCGGATACTAACGGAGCGTCAAGGCTTTTGAAACCCGAAATCGGATATATTGAGCATACTGAGTTGGATTTCGAGCCGTTAAGCACCGATAATAGCTTGCCTTCTGATTCAAGTTTCCAGAAGTGGTATGGAGAGTTGCGCGCAGCTTATGAACGTGCCGGTAGACTTATTTCCCTCGGCGACCGTCCAAGTATGTGGCTCAAGGAAAGTGGATTTGTGGATGTTCAACATCGCACTATTGAGATACCAGTTCATCCGTGGCCGAAGGAGGAGCACCAGAAGTTAGTCGGCCATTGGTGTCGTCGTGCGATGGTTGATACCCTTGAAGCGATGTCAATGGCCCCATTGACGCGATACCAAGATTATAGCAAAGAGCAAGTTTCGGAGCTATTAGTGGAAGTCAAGCGAGACATCCTCACTCCACAGTATAAATCGCATTGCATAATGTGAGTCATTCCTCGGTCCAGCTCCTAGCTATGTTGACTTACACGCTCGAATTGTCTAGGCATATTTACACAGCAAAACGACCATCATGAGGTCCGAGCCTTTCGAACAGCCAGAATTCTGCTCATTCATTCTGAAAACCATATAAACTCGCTATATTTATGGGAGGGAACAACGGAGTCGTCGTTCATTATTTTAACATCTCAATAAACGAATCATGCCCTTCACGAAACGAATTATGCTGACTGCGGCACTAGTGGACAACTGATTGTCCTAGCAATATTTATCTTGTATACTTGCCTGCGATAAGTGCCTTCGGGGAACAAGGATGGGGCTGGGTGCTTTGGGGAATAAGTTTTTTTTATCTTGTTCTCCTGCGGTACGAAGGTAAAATGTTGAACGAATTGGTAATCGTTCGTTGTACAGAACACAAAGCGAAAGCTTTCTTGGACCAAGACCCCAGTAACAATGGTTCTTCGCGACTGAGTTCAGCCGTCCCTTGTGCGAGAGATATTTTGACTTTGTCAAGCCATGAGCGGATATTCAGTACCTAAGGCATGGTAGTAGACCCGATGTTAATCTCTCTTCAGTCCCTCATGGTCTGGATTTGAGCGAAGAAAGGCCTGCAGGTCTTGTTACAGGTTGCTATACCCAGTCCATTGAGAGAGCAACAAGATTTAACGATCGCTTGTGGACCAGCCACCCGTAGCGGAGCAATGTGTCTAGCAGATAGCGGAGGCCGGCGAATCGGCACTGACATCCGATCAAGACGCTAGATCAGATTGTCATATATTGGGCAAGGGATTTATTCAAGTGGTAGCCCCATATATTCTTTGGCTGTAAATCGAATAGCCGGGGCGAATCAAGACAGTGGAGAGTGGGTGCATTTTCGTGAGATGCGAACATTGTTCTGGCCGAATTTGGATGTCAGTCTGACTGACATCCGCATTCGGCATAGCTTCAAGAAGGTTCAGCGGATGCGACAATGTCATTCCGCAAACCGGTTAGGAATCCTGGTCGAATCCACTCAGTGATGGTGGGCCATCTGCAGCTGATATTGAGTTTCTTGTACTACAACTGCATTTCTCACCGGTTTCGAGGACTACGATGGGCGAATCCTTGGTATGCACATTGATGAACTGTAGAGGCGCCCCCTGCTATATTTAGTCTGTGCAGCCAAAGAATGGGGTCAAAATCCCCCATAATAATGTACTCGCACCCTGAACGACCATCTGAGGCCCGATTTCAAAGCCCGATCATTTAGACATTACTCTAACAGACTTCTCTCAAGAACCTACCTAGATTGCTGTCGATTACTTTCATTGTCGATCAAAGCTATGGCGGATCCTGAGCAAAACGCTCCTTCAACAATTTGTATTGCCCTGCACCGGAAGGAGCCTGTCGAATTAACGGCAAGATGGCGCGTTGGCCAAGATCCCACCGTCACACAGTGGGAGAACCCCCCCGACGACGACCTGAATTGCTCTGCTACGATAGTCTGCGAGAACCTCCAAGTCGGTTCTTTTCCAATCAAGCTGGGCAAAACCACTTACTTGCGTGGAGACGCCAGGTTCCGTAATTACAAGAATGCAATGGGCATATCTCGGCTCCATTTACAACCCACAGCCATCAGAGACGTCGATGCAGTAACGCGGGACTTCCGAGAGCATGTTCGAACATATGCTCCCGAGTTTTTAAGAAACCAAGGAGTGTTGGGGCAGGAATTCCTTCGCATCTGCGATCAAGACGCAGATACCTTCCAAAACTTGGCAGCACAATACGTCTACATGAGAAGTGAGTTTTACTGATTTTTTCGTTTCGTAAAGATGACTAAGTCAATGCTTCAAGTGTGGACGGTTGGCTCTATGACATTGAATGGCGACGATTCAGCGCTTCAAGGCTTTGGAATATCTAAAGTGCCTGAAGACGCAGAGACCTTGGGAGGGCGCTATGTACCATCTCGAATCGTTGTCAGTCAAATGCAAGTAGTGGTGATCCGCGAACTCGAAAGCATGGCGCAAGAACTCTCTGAAGGATTCTCCCAGCTGTTGAACTCTCCCGAGGTCAAAGATAAACACTGCTTGTATGATTTTCTTCGCATGATGACCGAAGGAAACACGGCAATTACTTCAGATCGTCACAGACACGGCCTTGAAAATGGGCTGGATGTAAGGTACTGCAGGCATATTCTTAGTCCTTTGCTGACGCGCAATAGGGTCCTTCTTTACCGGAGACAGTCCCAAAGATCGAGCAGAACTTGGAAACGCTTTTCTCATGTCTATAATCCCGTTGCATCTCGATGAACTCACGAATGTACCGGGATATCTCGGTTTCTGCGAAGGAATTCCATGGCATCCTTTTGCGAGATGGTGGAACGGCGTTCGAGTCTCTACGGAAACAGATTTGAGAAATCATAAGATTATGAGTAAATTTATGTTGAATTGGCATTTCATCAATCACGTTAACTAATCTGTTTCATGTATCATTGTTATCGGATGAGCCAAACAACGCTTCTATCTTAATAGCTCAGAATCCAGAAAGCTTAGGCGACTCTCCAAATCAGTTGACACTTGAGTTCAAGCTTGACTTGCCAAACGAAGAGCGAATCTTTTGCAGTCCGCAAGGAACGTACATTCCGTTGGCGATCAGAAACGTTGCAAAACTACTAAATTAGTTGTAGGAACACCGATGTACCTTACGGTCACGCCCAGTTTATGCTAGCCATGCTAGCACCGTTCTGGCCGAATCGGGATGTCAGTCTGACTGACATCCCGATTTGGCGCAGTGACAATACTGACGGTGGTTCAAGGGATGACGACGATTCCATCCCGCTAGCCACTTAGGAACCTTGCCCAAATTCACTTACTGAGCTTCCACCCAAGGCTAGTGACGCGACCCTTGTTTTGGCCCAATGCAAATGTCAGCCTGACTGACATCTTGATCTCAAGACTTCTATTCCGTCACTTAGTTGAAGGTATGTGAAATCCCGTGGACGCGATAGTCTTGCGCCAGCCAATCGAGACCCCAGACAATTGCAGTCACAGCAACGACGCATGCTGCTGTGGCTATCTCGCTAAACATAGTGAAATATTCCATTGTTGTTTCGAATTGGCAAGCCACTGGCTTAGTGCACTGTGGCTGGCCAGGATTTCTGACTAGTTGGCAGAAAGACAATGTCACATCCGCTTAACGTCCCTCGAAGCTATGCCAAATCCGGATGTCAGTCAGACTGACATCCAAATTTGGCCAAAATAATATTCGTGTCACTGTGAAGTGCATCCATTTCCCACCGCCCTGGCCCATGAGCCCGGCTGATCACGGTTTGCTTTGCCGGATTGGAGTCACGACCACAGCGCCGCCGGAATTTTCGTGAATACTTCTGCTAAGGGTTAGTTATAAGAAAGCCGCTTTAGCTGGGGTCCAAAAAGACCCACATGGAAAGTGACACAACGCGATGGATTATTGCCACAACTAGTCCGATCTGCGAACAGCAGGAAGTACTGAGATGATACAGTGTACTGTACCAATTCTGACGTGCTGGACTTGGGCATACGTACGCAGCACGCCTTCTATCAGACATGTCAAGATCTAGAGGAGACATAATGCACGGGCTTCCAGAAAAGCATGTACTTCCTACGCGCCCATGACAATTCCCATTCGTCAGGATACAACCCTGCCGTCTCCTATCGCAGGCCGTTATTGACTAGTGGCTCCATGGGCAAATTGTTTCCTGTTGCATCGTCCTACACACACACCCTTGCATACAATGCAGTTGTAACGTATTTTCAAAACGAGGATGTCAATATTTTTCTGATATCAACAACGGATTGGTCGCTATGCGCTCCTGTGACAAGAATGCTTATACCTTTGCCCCCATCCAGGCTGCCAAACCAACTGCTCTCGAACCTACAACGCTACCGTTACCACGTGCAAATACTACGCAAGCACATGTCGCTCACCTCTGCCCGGTTCTACAACCCGGCCTCATTCATGCAGACCCCTGTGATAGGCGCACCATTTGGCACACGATTGGCCTTGAGGAGGCTTGCGACGGGTGACAGATCTGGTGTCCCGACAAGTGCCCGCCGTCGCCTGTCGTTAGAGGCCACAATGGAGGAGGTGAATGGCTGCCGCCATGACTATGCAACAGTGGCGATATCAAGTGACTGAAGATTTCGAGCAGACTAAGATAGCTAAAACTAAGGCTACGTATTACAGCATAACAAAGCTTACATGGAATGCGCATAACGACTGGTGGCAGCCAATACTTGAGACCCGACGGATGCAAGTCTCTTCATCCGCTGTGCTGCCTGAACTATGCTCGTCCGATGCTATGATGTAGGATTTCGTCACGGTATCCCCTGTAAAGCTTAATCTAGTGGCTGCACCATGAAGCATCTAAAAGGGACATCTTTCTTGATCAAAGACCCATCATCAAGAGTGATCGACAATCATTCGTAACCGTATCATTCTCACGCCCCATTGGTATGAAAAGTTTGTGACCAACAAGGAACGGGGAATGAAACGTTCAGGAAATTTGTACGTAACACAACGCTCAATTTCCATGGGTGCCTATTTTAAAATGAGTCGATCCGCGATTCCCGCAACATATGCCGGGCAACTCCAAGGACTGCAACGGTATGACAGGTGGCTCAATTCTCAGGAAATGATGCCTAGGATTTGACATATTAAGATACTATGCAATTATGCTAACCACTCGGGCGTTCCAGAGTCGTGGCAAGTATGATGCTTACCGCTGTAGGCAGACTCGAATCTGATACTCAACAGGCTCTATATAATACTTCTCTCTTGCACCAATCCAAATAGCTCAACACAAACTCCCAGTGGTGTTGCAACCCTCCGATCCATTGCATTATCTGAATCATCTTGCCATCTTGTTCTATTTCTCTTCAAAAACATACCTCATACACACTCGCAAATCCGTCTTAGGTTCAGTCGATGGATATGGCCAAAACAGCAACCCAAACAAGTAATGACACGGGGAATATGTTTGAATCTGAGTTTTCTATGCCTGCAAAGCGCCAAGAAGAGTAAAATCAGATCGCTATAGTCGTCATGATATCCTCGGTCACAGCGTGTATCGAGAACGAGCACTCGGACACTTCGACAAGGCTGGAGCTTGCTTGTTTGCTCGCTACAACCAAGAAGAAATTCTCCACTTCGACCCACTCGCATGCCTCAAAGTAATTGGGTGAGAGGAGAGCGCTGATTTCAACCGTGCATACAGTTACTTTAATTCAAGTACGCACTGTAGTCCCAAGCCAGTCTGTCAGATCAGCCCTGATAAATGTTTTGGCAGTTTTCCGGACAGCATTGGCTGGAAAAAATTGGGCTGCCACGCAGATGATCTCGACATAGTATATTTGAAGAAACACTGCGTCAGGGGGATACGAACGGTCTAGGTAACAGGAGTTCCGATCTATCAAAGTATTTCCTTCAACTGAATCATCTGCAACATCTTGTTTGATTGTGTACGCTCTGGTTGTGACTTTACCCTCCCGTTTTATGATGTAGGCAAATCCTCGAGGACAATGGTCCTCACCCGAGACGGAGGTCGATATCCCAACATCTTCCTCTGACAAATCAGTCTAGGCGAGCATGCGTCAATAGTTAGTACCTCACCCTACTCCTGGGATGCAGGAAAGTGCTAATGGGGAATGGAAAGATACATGTGAACTTGGCGGGGTGACGGCATATGGTGCATATGTGGCAACACTAGAGCTTAATTGCCGTCTTGCAGCGAGTTGGCGTACGACTGTAGCGCCTCGTATGGCATAACTATTATCATCTCTCACTGTCGATAGTACCATCAAATGGTACTTATTGCTGGTCCATTTTTGTCACTCTCGCAGCTCGCCCCACAACTCACATAACTGAGAGATATGAGCTTCCATTCAGAATGAGCTCCGAATCTTCTGCTTTGATTTGTTCACTGGCTCCTTCGTCAGCCCGCAAACCTATTTGTTTCTACCGTTGCGGCTTGGCCTTACTTCTATCTGTGGGGTTTGCTTTGACAGACACGGCCATCAGCACTATACTACTTCCATGGCTGACAAAAGAGCTACGATCTGACCAACGAATGCTATGGATATACGGCGCCTCGTGTTGTTTCGATCACCTTGCTGAATATTCGTGGACGGATATTTCAGATTTCATCCGCAGCTTCTGGTTTGACGTGCTTTATGACCGCAGGCTTATGCTTGACAAGAAGGAACTTGACAGCCTGAGGAAAAACAGCAGTCTAGATTCAGTGTTATCTATACTGGTCACGAAGCTTCCCTCGTTCGCAATCAAACAGGTTATGGTGCTATGGCCTACCTTTGGAATATGGTCCGCCTTTCTCCCTGTCTTTCTAATATCTGCCAATGTCATCATCAAATACGGCTCAGGCCAGAAAGAGGCGATGCATGACAATTGGGAGAAAGGAGTCAAGCTTCAAGATAGTTTGTGAGTATCCTCGCTCTCATGCCTGCCAAGCGGCATCTTCTTACGTAACAAAGCAATCAGGACGATGAACAAGTTCTGCAATTTAGCCAACGGGAAGCGAGCCGATCACTTCGTCAGAGCGAATGGATCAAGTTTCGTTCCAACATCCTATGGGCGATCATCGTTGTGGGCTCGCTCGCGTATATATGCGATCGGTCCAAAATCTTTACGTCTTCGAGCCCAGTTCTCCTCATTATCTTGAAAGACGCCTTCGCAGTGAATACCAACCTACAAAAGTTGTGGCAAAGCCTCGCACCAGCTTGGACACTGATGAGATCGAGCGAAAGGATACCCCGCCGCGACTATTCACGTTATCCGACAATTTTGGCATTGATCGCGGCCCTGGTACGTATACTCAAACCCAGAGGAGAGCGAATCCCAGCAAGATGATGTGTTGTTTCCAGATGTCTGGTCTTTTCACATCATTGCCACGGTCGGTAGGACACGGAGAGTGCTGTTGGCTCCAGTATCATAGCCCGTTAGTTTAGATTGAACAATAACTATCAGAGATTTACATCTTCAAGTCTAATATCTCATTCTATCATCGTGACCTGCTCGCAACTTTCGGCTCTGGAAGACCATAGCAGTCAATTCGTCGCAATACTGCAAAAATTTGTCGGAGGGGCTGCTCTTGATCAACCGTTTGGATGGGTTGATGTTCCCAAAAGTTCTTGTTGTCAGCGTAGTGATTTAATAGGCAAACACCCCCAAATCGAAGATGTCCTCTTGTTTGGGCCACATCAGAGCTAAGAACACCGGCCGTCAATCTGGCAAGTGTAAACTTTCTGATCACATCATTGGCAGGTCCTGGTTTCCTAACTATTAGGACGATCGGTCGTGTTCTGCTCCACAATCAGTATTCCATCGCTACTTTTAAAACCTTTGCACAGTTCTCAAAAGATCACAAAGAGCTACCTTAAGAACCATCCCTTGAACATGCTGTACACACAGTACAAGTTGTCATGAAGATGCCTCTACCATCTCACAAGAAACATTTTTGTTGATTGTGGCATTCCCAGTTGACCAATTGGAAGGCCCATCTATTGACTTACTCAAGCATGGAATTGAAGGAGCGGTGGTGTAGTTCTCGGATCCGATTGGTCAAGGAAATGCATTTGGACACGATTGCAGTAGGAAATATCGTGTTCCGATAGGTTCTATTCCAATCCTTTCCGTTCTTCGTCTGTTTGCAAGCAGGGATGTCAAGGGCTGATCAAGGCTATGCCGATTTTGGATGTCAGTCTGACTGACATCCTAATTTGGCCAAACAATTTTCCCTTTGTACCCCGCCTTTCTACCGAGGATTTCATTTTTTCCCGACGGAAAGCAAGTGCCAACGTTACGTTAAACCTTGCCATTGGCCTACCCACCCACCAAGCCGTTACGTATCAAAGGCCAGACCTCAACGCACCGCAGATTACTACGAGAAGAATCCCATTCATCTCGTATCACTCGCGAAAGCAGGGATCAACGATGGCGGCTGGAGGGCCCAGGACGAGCAATAGGTGACTGTATTGATCACTATAGTTGATTTTGCGTCCGATGAGAAGGATTTTTCGTTTCCTTCAGTGACGCCTCCAGTGGTTTGCGCTTATGAGTCAGCCGTCGTATTTCATGCAATTTCCTCGTTTACTTGCGTAAGCATATCGATCTTTCCAGCATTCGCATCGTACAGGTTTCACAAGTTGTTGGATTAGCAAATCTGCCGGCGAAAAAGCCACCGTTTTTCGAGCTTGTGCCGGTATACTCGCGACCTAACAGCTGCAGGCTATCGATGTTCCGACCAATGCTACACCCAATGGCTCCTGATGGAACAAAGCTGCGGTACCGCTGGAGTTTCCAGTCTATAGTAGGCTTTTAAAACACTAATACGAACTACTGTCTACTTTGTTTTCGCCCTACCGTTATTGCTACGCTAAAGGCCATGCTTCCCGCCAAGCGTGGAAACAGCAACTCACGAGAAAGTTCGCTGAGCACGGGCAACGGCGTCCTTAAAGAACACTCAGAGTTCTGGATTCAAGGGTTATCTTTTGGATGCAATAGTTGGTTCAATCATTGACGCCTAACGATCGTTCCGAGGAAACGTGAACAATTATTATCCGATACACTTGGTAAATGTTGCTGATACTTGATGCTTGGAAGATTGACTTTTTACTGTTGATTCTTGTTAAGTGAGTACGGTCTGTCAATCAAGGATCAGCGAGCCCTTTCTTTTTTCTGGATCAGAATCTTGGAAACGCAACACATCAAGCGCAAATATCTTGTCACATAGTCGTCGCGAACCATGTTCAGCAGGATAGCCACAGCAGCACGCATCGCTGCTGTGACACGTACAATTCATTCCAGTACACACATGCGGTGCAGCCACTGGGGAGAGGACAATACCCGACGATACATTACGATGTTGGAATCGGCTACAGCTCACCACGGCATAGGCTTTCGAGGACAATGTATGCAATCAAGATGCAGTTCCAATGAATGATCAACATTGTTGCATTCAATGGTCTGGTTGTGCATAGGTGCCGGGCGAAGACTAGCAGGGGAGACCAGCAGCTTGAGGAACTTTTCTAGACACTCGCCAGCGTGATTTAGATCTCACCGACTACATTGCGATAATGCGATGCACTTGCTTTCCTGGAAATATCTGGCGATAGAAAAACAAAATGGACATCTTCAAGAGAGACACCTCAACGAAATATAATGTCGCGATATAATAAAAGCCCTTGGCAAAATTTGTGATATTGTGAGGCAACTGATTTTGACACATGCATCGAATGAATTGTTGAATTCTTCGTTGTGACAATGACAGCTTGCATCTGTGAGGCCACCGTCAGATATGTTCAAAGCTGCTGAGACGCAGGATTGCTGCAATAGTTGTTTTCAGTAACAACTTTCAGTCTTGGGATCCAGGAATCAACGGGATGACTTACTGCACATGATGGGAAATCAAGCGTTGTACTGCTGGCGGCTCGAAGAGATTGGGAGACTGTAGCAGCGATCCATACGAAGAACAAAGGGTGAACAATGGCTTTTATTGTGGCTGCGTCAGCGATTTCGATGATCCTGAGGCCTTGCAACTAGAAGGATAATCTAACAGCTAATTGATGAAAATGCAAGGAATACGGCTGGTCAGTTTAATATGCTTGCGAATACTCGGAGCGGTGTTGGAAGTAGACGTAACCGGAGCGCAGTGGACATCTTTGGGTTGGGTTTCCAGAAATGGCGCTCCTGGTGCGTAAGGTCGTCCGTAAAAGGCGCTGCCATTGGTATATATGCTATACGGCTCTCCAGGCACATATCATATCCCAAATCAGTTTTCGGATTTGCCAAGAAGCCAAGAGTAATCTATTATTTATTGCTAGCAGCCTCCTGACCACCTGAAATCATTAATGGTTGACTTTTCAATTAGTTATGATGAGACATTATCGGCTGATCTCTATAGTCAAGTTAATCCTGGCCGGTTTGTCGTCGCCCATTTTATCTACTGATCATGGAGGCCGCTCCGGACACTTTGGATTTGCACAACGAAATCTCAATCAATCATTGGGACTTCAGTTCGTCAATAGTCACAAACTTTGCGATCTCAATGCATATGTGACTGGCATTAATACTGCGGGCGACATCGTATTCTTGACCGCCTCAGGTACTTGGTACTATCCTACACCACTGAATGGATCAATGCCCACAAAATTGGACGACGCTAATATTGCTATTCCTGTACCGTATCTGGATGACGAGTCATCCGCAACTTCCCTGATTTTGCCTGATTATATATCTGCCGGTCGCGTATGGATCGCTCAGGGCGAGCTTGAGTTTTTTGCGTTGCGATCCGCGAGCGGCGCGACGATGCTGCAGGAACCATCCGCCTCGAATTTGGAAGATGCATCCACAACAATCGTTTGGGGGTTTATAGAGCTTACTTATACGAAGAAAGGTGGCTTATTTGCAAATCTGTCCTTTGTGGATTTTATCGGACTCTCACTCGGCATGATCTTGACACTCGATAACGGCGAAGTCCAGATCGTAGAAGGACTCGCAAGTAACGCAGTTGAGCAAGTGTGCGATGAACTGCAGACACAGTCGGATTCGGATCAAATGCCATGGAACCAATTATGTGTCTACTCACCTCAAGGCCACCCTCTCCGAACACTATCCCCAAATCTCTATGAGACTATCAATCCCGGGGCGACGGATGGCTATTACACGGACTACATAGATCGCGTGTGGGAGCTATACCTGACGGAAGACCTGATCTTTGACAACGGAGCCAATCAGTCCATTACATGCCGGGTAGCCGCCAACGATGAGCTCACTTGTGAGGGTGACAACCGCCCCTACAGTCGACCCACGACGGCCGACATCTGGGGTTGTAATACAGGGCCGTTTGCCATTCTGGATATCGATAATGCCATTCACCGTGCAGTTGTACCGCGCTTATGTGCAGCCTTTGTTCGCACTACTCTCCTCCTACATGGTGGTAAGATACAGCCATCCTTGCCAAACACAAGTTACTATCTGAGTGGCCCCACCAATCATTATAGCCGAATTGTTCACGAAAACGAATTGGATGGAAAGGGTTACACATTCTCTTATGATGATGTCAGTGTTGGTCAAGAGAATGTTGCTGGCATAGTCGCAGGGTCGGGCGCTCTGGTATTGGAAATCCTCATTGGCGGATACGAAAGATCTTGACGGAATTGGTGCTGCTTTTCTTTTGCTGCTTTCCTGTTTCTTGTTCATCCTTTGTGCCCTTGGTCTATAATTCTTTGATTAGCATTCAAACGATGCCACTAATGACAGACGCAGCCAATTCCGTCTCGGTTGACTTCTTGATGGCTTGGAACATTCTCCACGCGGTCTCTTGATATTCCTCTTTGCCCGTAATGCGAAACGTGATGAAGATGCTTTCGATCGCTTCGGGTCGCAAGATGTGTCGTGGGTCCCGAGCATTCTTGATGCCCTTTCTGAGTGCAGAACCTCCCTCTTTCTGCCACAATTGCTCATCCCAAGCACATGGCTCGAGACTGGTGCATAGGAGGAGTTTGTAGATCTCGGGCATGGAGTGACCGGCGGAAGGACAATACGCATTTGTTAAACCCTCCTTACAGGCTATTCCGGATCAGGATGTCAGTCACACTGACACCCGAATTAAGCCAAGACAAGGATTGCGTCTCTTCGGGCTGTTGACCCATTCGACGAGCGCCGCCGCGCCTGGGCATCCTTGTAAGCGAGATCAATGACCGCCCTCAGCTCAAGACCAGGATAGCTACTGTAAAGAAGTTCTCTTCTATTGCTTGTCCCAGCAGTATAGAATTGTGCACGGGATTTGCCGGTTTATGAATAATCTCCTGGTTCATCTACCAGCCCGCATGCTAGGAGCATGGCTCAAGTATGTGTGGTGGCATATAACCTTCACCCTGAGGAAGGCATTGAGCGTGACTATACGGCAAAGACCTATAATGCTCCGGTCGGCGGCACTTGGCACTATTTGGACGACCTCCTTTGAGAGTTTTTATTTGAGCAAGGAAATCCATGAGATTGAATGATTTGATTGATGACCGTTTTCTACAGCGCTTTGAACACAAACTAGACGGCGGGGCTGTGGTGCGGAGACCATAGTAGAATCTTGCGGCTGCTGAAGAAGAGGCCAACTAGAACAGACGGATGAACTAGAATCTCGAGATCGACTAGGGACTGCCCAGGCAGATCCTCTATACCAGCACTTGTAAAAACCACGGAGTCGCCATGTTGAGATCAACCACGTCCCACCATTTCGGGTTGAGCGGTCGTGCAGTTTCAGCATGCATATCCTGTTGCTTCCAAAATACTTCGACGATGTCGCGAAGAACCCTGATGTTTCCAGGAGTTGAGTCCGACATGATACAAGTCTCGTTCTTTTGTGTGCGTGAAAACTCCTTGGTTTCGAGGTCAACCCGGAGATGTCTCCAAATATCTATACACATGATTGCAATGCGTTAAAGGTAAATGCAAGCTCTGTAAGAATAGCTAATGCGTAATAAGCAGTCAAGCTTTTTAAATGCTGGGTTCTCTGCATTCAGGATTCAACCAACCACATGTTTCATCTCGCCCATGTCCACTTGTTGCAAGCTGGAAGAGGTCACCTCGATACCAAGCATATCGACCCGCTTGTCATGATAATAGATGTAGCTACCATCTTTATTGGAAACAACATGCCATAGAATGACGTTGTCTACCAGCTTGACAGCCACCAGAAGGGTCGAGAACGATTTGATGAACATCTTTTCCCTGTATGGTACAAGTCTGGAGTTTTGTAACAGGGCAACGAGAATACTAAACGGCAGTTGTAATCCAAGACTTGTGACAGGATTTCGGAGATGAATGGGATAACCCGTTACCACAAGGGGGTTTCGGAAAAGGTCATGCCAACAAGCGGCGACCTGAGAGTCAACAAGTTGAACACGTTTTGGCGTGGCCGTTAATTGAATATGCAACGATGCACATAATTCCGAACGCCGTATTATTGATGTTTTCCCAAAAGAAGGCTCGCACGTGCCTAATTCAGTAAAATCTGAGGATCGGAGAGCACAACTTAACCACATGAGTTGCTCGCCAATTTCGATAACCGAATGCGGATGCCCGCAAGCTTTCATCGTGAAGCGGCCCTGTTCGATTGAAGCCTCAATCGTGGTTTCGTCACTTAGTATTGCTAAAATGATTATTAGAAAAGGGATATCCCACAAGCATAATATCGCACCATTTCGTGATGCGTCTTCCGCAGACTTGACGATCGATTGCACCACCCGTATAAAAGTCGGTGCTGACTCTGGCCATTGCCTCAGAAGGTAGTCGCCACAGGCCGAACCTTCGGCCTGCGTAGCCGTCCCGACCAAAACCAACGCCTTGAGAACAGCTTCTTCTGGCGGTATCCCGTACTCCTGCTCTTTGAAGAAGGAGTGCGGAGACCATTCCGTATCGTAGACGACGTCAATATGTCGAGGTGTGGATTTCTTGCTGAACTTCTGTTCCTCTTCAAGTGCTTTGAATATCTCCTCCGACAGTCTGGGAGCTGCTGACTCGGTGGGAATCCCCAATTCAGGTTGATCCCTCAGCTTTACAGGTCTTGAGAGACTCATGGCAGGCTGTTTGTCGCAAAGAGTAAGCGGGTGGATTTATCTGCCAGATGAAAAGTGTTTTGTAGATATTGTTTCGAGACAATTATGCGACCTTGGCCAACAGGGCGAGCTCAAGCATGACTGAGCCTGAGCTATGGTCGTTGTGCAGTAAGACAGGGATCCCAGTCCTCACGAAGTGTAAAAACTTGGAGGGGGGTGGGGGAGGGCTGCAGCGGGAGCTGCCGACTCGATCAGGTATCGATCGACCGGTCACTCAGTTGCTTTTTGCAGAGAAGCGGGGCTTGCTGCAAATAGAGCTCCACCCACTTCGAGGCGTAGCAAAGCCGTTGTGATTGAAAGATCAAGACTTGTAGATCGCGATCTACTGCCACATCCTTAGATAAGAAGATCCGATGAAACAGCGCAATATTTTAGGCAATTCTCCGTGTTCTCCAAAAGGCGCAACCACTCGAATCAAGGAATACCAATCGCTGGCATCACCATGGCAAGGCTCCGAGGAGAAATGTTGGCCTAAAAATCGCATCTGGTTCGCCGACAACTCAGCCCGGCGCAACTTCACTCCATAGTATAATATGCAAGGCTCTTTCGGCCCTCGCGCACCAATTAGGTTCAACATGCAGCTGTAGCTCCGCCACCTAGGCATACAGGCGAATAGGCTTCGGAGTGCCTTGGGCGTCAGGCATTTACCTGGCATTCTGCAACTTCAGGAACTCGTCACTGCTTCGAACCAAACTATGATGAAGCATTTCAGATCATACCTGAAGCACGCAGTATTCCTATCAACTCATTTCCTGGCCATTCAAGGAGTTGGCAAAGGGGTCCTATGTTCAACAGCAGTACTCATTGGGACTCAACCCATCAGGATAGAACTTTGTTGGACTACACTACCGCAGAGCATACTCACCTTGAATTCCCTGACAGACAGTCGTCCATGCAGGCTAGCAATATGCTTGGTGAAATTCCAAGGAAATCTCACATGATGGAGTCTTTCCACAAAGCCATTTCAGCCATGGATAAGGAGAAGGCGTGCCAGATGCTAGAGAAGTCATTCGAACGCGTTGCAGTGCAAGATTATTCTTGGCTGCTTGAATTACGAAAGTTGGGTTATTCACCCACAGAAATAATCGACGAACTACTGGAAGCATCTCAGGACGGACCTTGGATCTTCATATCCTGCCAGCTAACAGGCACATCCAGAGCATGCTCTCGCAGGAGTGAAAAGTAGGGGCTGGACTTTTTCGATTCCGGCAGAGCAGGCTGGAAAGCGACAAACTGTACATATGAAATTCTCATGATTTCTCATGAGATACATAACTTGGCGACTGGCTTGGCGCACTGCGGTATATTCACCATGCAGGAGCCGGAAAAAGAACAACAGACTGTCACTCCAATGTTGTCCCTTTTTCGATATTTTTATTCCAAATCTCTGTCACGATCCCACGGCTGGGATGTATTCTGACGTGCTGGCGCATATGGTCATGCAGCCACCAGCCTGCCGATCTTGCTGTCCGAACCGATGGATGATATTGTACTGCTCATGAATGAGAGCAAGCAAGTTAGAGGTCTTCAAGCGAGAGCGCGGGACTACGGATGCGGTTTGCTTGCATACATTAGTTGAAAAAGTGGCTACGATCAAGGGTTCTCGTTGGTCGCTGGTAGGTAAATCATTCTCACATCATAGAACACCTTTGGCAATTACCAAATCAAGATGTCAGTCAGACTGACATCCCAATTCGGCCCAAGTTACAATTGTCTTCTCCTACAAAGTAGGATTAAAAAATGGCTTGCCGCGAAAAATTACACAAACCAAGTAAATATACACCGTACGATATTCCGATGTCGCGCTTACAGGTGTCTGTCATGATATCATCTTTGATCGTTTGGGCTGTTTCTGGTTCCCAGCGATGGCAGCTTTCTAATATGCCTTGATCCGCCAGGAAGATTTGCTCTAATCCTACATACATGATGGTCGGCAAACAATCTGCCAAGCCAATCCCGCCATCAGCTAGGCTAATGGGCCATGGCAGCGGAGAATGGATTCTGGCCGAATCTGGATGTCAGTCTGACTGACATCCGGATTTGGCATAGCTTCGAGGGACGTTAAGCGGATGCGACATTGTCTTTCTGTCAACCAGTCAGAGATCCTGGCCAGCCCCAGTGCACTAAGCCAGTGGCTTGCCCATTCGAAACAACAATCAGATATTTCATCCATGTCCAGCGAGATAGCCATAGCAACATACATCGTTGCTGTGATTGCAATTGTCCGGGATCTCGGTCGGCTGGCGAGAGACTGTCACGTCCACAAAATCTGACACGCCTTCAATCAAAGCCACGGCAAACTCACAACGCATCCTTCTTCCCTGTCTAGAAAAAGCAAATAGGGGGAGTTACCTCTCCTTTGCATTTGGCTTGGCCAACCTCGATGCGCCCAATCTGGATGTCAGTCAGACTGACATCCAGATTCAGCATAGCTTGACGAAGGTTCAGTGGGTACGAAATTGTCTGTTCACCGTCCAATTAGAAGTTTCAGTCAACCTCACCCCTGTCTAGACATCCCTTGGCCAAAACACGTCTTCGGCAGCGAAAAGCAAAGCGATGCAGACACTGGCAACAGGATACAAATTTCGATCAAACTTGCTCTTCGTGCAA
This sequence comes from Neopestalotiopsis rosae, assembly GCA_023078685.1. Lineage (NCBI taxonomy): Eukaryota > Fungi > Ascomycota > Sordariomycetes > Amphisphaeriales > Sporocadaceae > Neopestalotiopsis > Neopestalotiopsis rosae. The sequence goes on from JALGAS010000001.1 coordinate 2,196,656, forward strand.
TCAGAAGCTATAACCCTGCACCTGCGATTCATCGTCCATATACGCAGAATCTGACCGAACCCAATTGCCAGAACGTGTCCCCCCCCCCCCCCCCCCCCCTTCCCTCTTCTCTCAGAGCACCGACAGCTTGTAATTTCACACAATAGATAGATTTCCACACTCGCTACCCACACAAGCAAGACGAGTATATTCAATCACGGCTTCTGATTAGCTGATAGACTTCATTACGTTGGCTCAGTCCCTCCAAATCGGCATTTTGTTTAACAGTTTGAGACAACCCACTCGACAACTCTCACTTTGACTTGAAACAATTCTCAATGCTACTAGTCGTCAAAGACATCTATTCGAACAAATTTGAGTTGCGACAAGTGAAAGCAAAGAGGAAAAGGCAAGCAAGAAAAGAAAAAGAAGGACTGGCCTTGCCTCGCTCACATCATGCAACATGGTCGTCTGCCCAAACATACAGCATGGTGTAAGTACGGGGACTGCGATCTCAGTAAATGTCGGTTCAGCCAGCCATAGAGCATGAGCATGTAGAGTGATGCAGAAGCGTCGGCAGTTGGCACCTGCAACTCATCGCCAATCATTGCCATCCGTGTGGCTGTTAGGACTTAGAATGCTCTATGTAAGTCGATAAACTGGGAACGCTCCATCACGTGGGCGCAGCCGATGTACGTCAGGAAGGTTTACATATACTGATTGCTAACACACCCCCGTCCGCTTCATTGGACCAACGACGACAATGGGGCCATAAACTGGACAAATTGGATTCTTTTTGTGAGACTCTCGACCATTTACGAGGTTGCTTTAGTACACACACACACACACACAGATAGTGAATTCGGGTGTGCCAACGATCTAACGGCCTCGTTGCACTCGTGAAAGGTCGTATTTTCTGCAGCGAGTGGGAGGACAAGGATGTCATGGACCGGTTGGTCATAGTGCCAGCGGCAATGCATAGGCGGTTCCGCGACAGCACGTTTGGTATGGCTGTGCCCCATGTTGATAGTTGAGTCGTACTACGACATTGGAAATGTTGTGCCCCCAATTCTGGACTGAGCATCCGGCCCTTAGGGACCATTGACAAAAGTGGCCCCCCACGATGTGACGTCCACCGATCAGCCCAGCCTGCTTCCCGGCCGACCAGCTGACCTTTCAGGTGTGTAACAAGATACAGCTACATAGGCCTAAGGCGTAACCATAGATGGCAGTCGGGGCACTAAACATACATACATACATACAATAACACATCTATACTCGAGCCTTCACATCTTGGTCCGAATTCCGTAGAGCCCCGCCAGATGTGGTTTCGGCGCCCGGCTCTGTGCGTCGAGCTACCTTGCCTATCACATGGATTCCTCATACTCCTTACCTTGTTTAAGGGCCCATGTTTCGTACAATGTCATTGACAATGTCACTGACAATCTCACTTTATCTGTTCACTCGTCACGTCGCATTCGTGACTGACTGATTATGTATCCCAGCTTGGCCTGTTGGTTGTTGTGCCTAAGAACCCCTGGGGGGCAAGAATCGCCAACAGATTTTGGTTAATCACCAATTGTATCTAATCCATGCTCCATGAACAACTGTGACCGAACGCAATTTCATGCGTGTATCCATGGATCTTACCATGAAAATAGTAATTCTAAAAGGCTCTTTGCTTTTCTTTTCTTTTTTCCTTCCCCTTTGGACATGCAGCCGGGGTGATCCGCTGCAGGCCTGTCAAAATACCATTGGGCTGTTAGATAAGAAACTGCGCATATACAAAGTACAACCGGCCTAAAGATATTGCCCTTCTTGATCCAGACCTCCCTGATTGGCGTTTGCGTTGCCTATTTCCTGGGGTCGCAAGATCCTGGAACCTGTACGCATTCCGAGCAAACATCTTTAGATTGCACATATTTGACATCGGAATTGTTCGTTGGTCGTCTACTCTCCAACAGCAGATGTTCGCTGAAAATCGTATTTTATTTGAGCCCTACGTCAAAGGGAGCTTGCTCTCGTACGACAAGATATCAAAGACTCGTTAACAGGCTGTCTCATTTCCCATTGTTTCACCCCCTCTCACAGTCAAGGATAGTCTCTGCCTTGGTTATAGCATTGTTTTTGTCCTCAATGTGGCTGCCCGTACACACAATGTCGAGCATTAGCACGATCCGTCAAGTTCCCATCAACAACACCATACAGGTGGTTGTTGGCCCAGGCAACGTGACGGGTCTGTATTACATTCTTGTCTCCAATGTATGTAAAGGCCTTGGGCAGACATGGCTCAACTTGCAGTTGGAATCTAGAGACTGACTCAACACTTGTTAGTTACCATGGCAGACCTCGTGGAAGCAGGTCAAGGAACATGTGCAGACAGTCTGTTCCTGAGTTGAGAGAGTCGAGATTTTCAAAGAGAGCACTTCGGGATGGGTGTGCGTTCGTGGCCGCGAAAACTTTCGCGCGGCAATGTGTATGCTGTGCCATATTCTACGCTGCTCAACCGAATGACTGATTGGAAATTAGGTTATTTGGCATCGACACCCTTTCAAGATCGGCCAATGCTCATAGACGGCAGGAACGCTGAAGAAGAAATCCCCATCAAAAGACTGGTAGGAGGTCCAGGAAGACTGTCTGCCTCTCCGCGATCGCCAAGAACCCCACGGACAATGCCTCAACTTATGCACTTGTCCTTCGATACTCCGTCATTAATGTCACTGACGGCATCAGGCTATGACCAGGCAAGTCGTCCGTCCATGAATCTCTTCTTTTAAGAAGAGAATATCGCTAATCTTACTTGATACCAACAGTGGTCTATACCTAGCACAGTCTCACTTGTATCTAGTCCCGTAAATTATGGGATGCAGCCCATGCACACAACAATGGCTGGTGACTATCAAGAAACCACCTCCTGGTATCAGTCTCATGATAGTAGCTATATGGGCAACCCACCCATCGTCTCACCTGGGCAAGTTCCCACATATCACGCAGAGCCATTATTTCATATTCCGCGCCCGAGAGATATGTATGAAAGTCATTACTCCATCTCAACCGAGCCAGTCCAGGTGCAGACCCTGGCAGCCCCTGCAGTGATTGAGACAGAATACCGGAAAATAATCATTAGGGGACTATCCAAACGGACTCAAAGCGATCTAATCAAATCTCTGCTCCGTTCCAAATGCGGCTTGGGTGGTAACGAAATCAACAGCATCAAGATCCCCAGATCTAGAGAAGGAGGCAATCGAGGACACGCGACCATCACCTTTGTCAACATGAATTGTGCAGAGAGAGCAGTACAGAGATTACACCACTACAACTTCGATGGTCACCAGCTTGAAGTAAGGTTGACAAACGAGGGTGTCTCGCCAAACGAGGGGCGGAGAGCAAGACCTCAGCGGCAGCAAGAAGCTTCACTGCAGCAGCAGCAGCAAGTGACAGGCTCGCAGTCCACATCGTCTGTCCAGGGGAAGAGGAAAGGAGAGGAATCAATCAATAGAGGCGTCATTATTGCTAATGGATCCTCGAGTCGGCCGACAAGTCAATAAAGCGAACCTGGATCTCAGAGATAAGAGGTCTGTTTAGTAGGGATTCGCCGTCAAAGAGGATTGTGGCCATTGCCGGCGCTGGGAGAATGGTGAACTTCGAAGGCAAGTGTAACCGGGATTCATGGCGCACTGTCAACAAAGTGTAAGCTACAAGCACAACCCCAGCGAAAAGGACCGAATTTGTTGCATATATAATAGATTGACTGGTTCCTTGGTGGTGATCCTCATCTATGAACAGCATCAAAACAAGAGACGTAACCATGCGAAGCAATGACAATGACAGGCTCATTACGAGGAGAATAATGGTAGTCTGTGTCTTTGGTACTCTAATCGCTACAAGAAATGCGCAACAGCAGATCATGAAGTGCGTCTCCAGATCACGATACGTTTTTTAATGACCGCCTAGGGCCGGGCAGTATTCTTGCAAGTCTCTAAATAGGAGAAAGATTCCTTCGTTGATGATAAGGTATCCAGGCAGCCAACGACACAATCAGGCGTGGTACTACCACGGCCTTGCGCAGAGGTAATAGGAACAGATGCGGGAGCTCTGAAACATGTAACCTAGGTGGAGGCACGCGCAACCTCGCGAAGGGAGTGAGCAAATAACTATGCGTACCGTCGCGTATTGTATGTTCTGCGCGTATGAGCCATGAATGAAGCTGATATGAGCGGTATAAAATTGAGAGTATAGCGTGGATACCGTCCGTTCGATGTGGCAAAGATTGAATGGCGAGAAGATGGGGAAATAGGAGTTGCGAAAAGTCTGAGTCCAGTCGCTTGAGAGTGCTAACCTATTGCAACGTAAGGAAAGGAAGTTGTTGACCAGCGCAAGAAGGGGAAGGAGGAAGGCGCTAAACTTGCTTAGGCATGGGGGCTTCGCAACTTGATTTTCTTGCTAAGTGTGAACTTCTAGAAGAGAGAAGCTGTGATTAGGGCTCTACAGTAACTAGCGCTGGTGCGTATTAGGCGCTATTACAAGAAACTCCGCACCTCTATTATCCGCAACTTGCTAGATGGTCGTTTTCCCAGAGCATTGCGCCAAAAATGAGTCTTTAGATGTGACACCTGTATTATTTGATGGATCAGTAGTTGCTAGAGAAACGACCATACTTTCCAAGGTCGATCAAGTATTCGGCCATCCTGCTATCGCATAAATGAGTTCTTGCTTCGTACTGAACATAGATTTTGATCTTGATCAGTACTAGACACTATTGCATCTTTGTAAACTCGTATTTTTCAGCAGAAAGGTTATGGGACTCGACCTCAGCTCTGGTATTTAGGTTCGTAGAAATACCTTGCGGCACAGCATGTTTGGATTTCAACTTACTATGTTCTGAGCTTTTGATGGCTTTGGTGAGCGATTCTAGTGTCGTGCAGCCCGCAAAATGGGGTTTCACAAGCTACCACAATTCTTTCGCAGAGGAGATGTGCGAGGGGAAGAAAACAATCCTGTTGGCAACGAGCAGAGCGACTTGCTAAGCAGAGGTCGAGCTAATTCGTTGCTTCAAGAGTGAAATGCCCTGTACAAACCACAAGTTTCACCACTTGTCACTTGTGGAATGATTATTGATTGTTAGGCTCCATCGCTCGGTGACGCCAAATTTTGCATTTTGTCGAAAACCATTCCGAGTAGAGCGATCTTGAAATTTTGAATCTCCACGTTCAAGAGATCAGAAATGGTGTCAAGCCTGGGATAACCACTGGATGGATCGATGAAGGACAACCAAGAACTGTGGTATGCGACTGTGTATAGACCTTATAAATAGTATAAATGTTTGGCTGGCTTCCCTGTTAGGAAGAGACACTTGAATTCATCCAGAGATGGATAAGTGGAGTGATCTGAAACTGGATGAAATGATTGTGCCGGTCCTTTTTCTTGAATGTGCCGAGCTAGAATAGAGATTCGGATCCATTATCTTTCAATTACCTGTAGTAGCTTTTCTGCGTCTGGAACCGAGACAATCAAAAGTAGCTTCTTCCTCGTCTCTCTTGTCTTGAATTTGAGCACGGAAGATCCATATTCGACGCTGACCTTCATATACCTGTGCAGATCCACTTGTTACGGATCTGTACTGTAATCCATATGCCTCACGAGCGACCTGGAAGTACATGAATTTGAAACCCAGATTTCAGCCTTAGTTTGAGCATCCGGTAAGTCCTTGGCTGCCAGTGATCTAGCGCAGCTTGTCGATGGCGCTTTAGGCAACGCCCCTGAGGTTGTCTGTCGTAGGCAAGCAATTGTAGACTAATCAGCCTTCTTCTCCTTCAAGTTCAGTTCCTCAAACTTCAAATCTTCCAAGCCCCCTTTATCTTGAACTTGTGGCAGCGTCTTAGAAAGAATAAGTTCAAGTTCGAGCTTCATGTTTTTAGGTCTATACCCTTGATCCAACATCCTCTTCAACGCTCGCACATACACATCAGAAAAAGATGCCTTCCAGTCTTCGATGAAAGCCTCTGCCTGAGCCAGTGTCCGAAACCACTGGTGACAAGCACCAGAAACCTCTTTAACCTGAGGTTCTGAGCCTTTATCTCCACTAATTTGCGTGAGCATAATCCCGTGACAGGTAGCGTGAGAAGATCATACTACCAGTAGTTATATATACCAGGTCGTTCACCATTGGCAACAGTGTAGAAGCCTATACTATTCCATTTCGGAGTAGTCTCACCAGCTCCGTCCTTGATGATCTCTTGATGTTCTGACACTCCTCGGTCCTTCAAATAAGTTCTTGCTTGTTCAAGCGTACGGAAGCCTTTGAATATAGAGACACATCCTGTTACACGAGGATGCGCATCGCCCCTACCCAAATCCATTAGTTATTTTCATGACTGGAAATATTTCCATCGAATACGATACCAGGATGAGAAGATTGTAGGCTCATCGACATGGCCTTCTAGAACAGCGTAGTATTCCTTGTTCTTGACTTTCCGCGAGCCCATCGTAGCAATCATTGAAAGTTTGACATATGAGCACTCGAGTTTGATTAATGACTGTTTTCATTGACGTTAGGCATTTAGCCAGCCTAGGACTTTAGGTAAATGAACGGATCTGGCTACATGGGTTTACTTAAATAAAGTGCACAAGACCTAATTGCCTCCCACAGCCCGGCGGAAATAGCCATCAAGCCGGAGGTCCCGGGGTTTGATACTTTTATCCGTCAAAACGAGAGTTGTACCCATTACTTTAGTCAAAGTCAACTTTCCACAGCTTCCTCAAGGGCTGGAATTTTAGTGTCCAGCCTCGGACGAAATTATTCGCTCGCCTAAAAAGCAGGCTCCCACGACAACTAGGATTGATTAGTTAGTAGTAATCGACAAGTACACATAAGGAAGAGCTGAACGAAGCAGATTGATCATTGTGCTGGAAGCAGTCGCCGTCGAGGTAAGGCTGTTAGCATTACCGATCAAATGGTAGCGGCATTGCTGGCTGCCTAAACAACCCCGCATCCACAAATAATCAAGGACGACAACTACTTTCTGAACTTCACCATCACATGCCCTTGCGAGCTCGTATTGTGACACCGGTCGATCATGATCCCTCTCGTCCAGCGTCTGCTCTTGTACCGCTTCGTACCGGATACGTTTTACACCTATGAAAGCGCTTTATACAGAGAGCATCAAAATTGGCCTCTTACAGTATGAGAAGGCGTAGATTTCATCGATCAGTCAGACGTAGCCAAAATTAAGAGGGTCAGCTTGGCGGACTGGGTCAAGTGCGTTGTTTGCTATTCTCCCTTTTGTTATAGTGTGACTCACTCTAGCGACTTGGTGATCCACTAAGGATTCCAAGGGACCGATTGGAAGACCAGCTCCTGGTCCAGAGGTGCATGCCACCACATCGACCAAATTCTGGTCCAAAGGTGCATACAGTACATCGACAAAATTCTGGTCCAAAGATGCATGCCACTACCAACTCCTGGTCCAAAAGCCAGGGAACATTGCACTAACACCAATCGTCCTCGATGAACTTGACTATGTCATCTGCTTCATTGGTTTGTTGTACCTTATCATCTGTATCCCAGCCGCACTCATGCTGCTCAAAATCGTAATAGGGACCATCGGAGATGTCTGAGTCAGAATATTCAGGAGCAAAATGTGCCACTGAGGATTTAGTTGTGAGTTTGCCAGATGGTTTGATTTCAAAACTTACTAGCTAACTCGTCAAAACCAATAGACAAGTCATCTGTCTCGTGTTTCACTTGACTATCTGATCTGTTATCGTTTCGTAATGATTAGGTTTCACGGCCGCTAGAGACGGGTCCTGCTGTTCTTGATGCAGTCGCCCGAAACCATCTGAACGCCGGCATTACGATCCGCTGGTACCAGTCCTCATTGTCCGCGAGATCACTCCAGGGCAAGCGGGTGACGATTTCAGGCTTAGTCACTTGCCAGAGACACACATAGTGGTCGGTATAGTATTCTCTGCGTTGACCGCAAGGGTCCTAGATGTCATAATGGTCCATTTCGTTTTCAACATTAAGGAAAGGGAGACGATTCCTTATTCGGGTGCTCGGGTCTACTATAGTGAGGGTATGAGGACCTCGATTCAACGCCCTTTTTAGCACCAGCTTTTCAATTGTGTCTGGCGAGATTGTGAATGAAATATATGGCCTGGCCGTCCAGTCATGATAATTGAGGTGGTTAGCTAGGGTGGATTTCCGTATTTCAGCAGTATCGAGCCGTATGTCCGGCGCCCGGGAAAGCATGCCTTCACCGAGAATTGGCTGGCTTCCAGAAAAGCGATCCCATAATCTTAGGAAGGGCTTCGGGAATGGGTCTGGGAATAATGATTACACGGATCCTATTTCCCATAGGTGCGAATCCTCTTCACCTCCAAATGAAGACCTTTATTAACCGCTCTGAGACGATTCTATGATCGAGCGTGGGAGCGCTAATCATAATCAGGAGAGATGTATAGAATATCATACCAGGGCTTGCTCACGAGGAGGAAATATCCGGTGAAAGAACCCTGACAGTCTACGTCATACAACCTGCCGTGCTCTGATCCATGAATTGGTTGGTGGAGCAAATCTATTGAAATAGCGTCTATTAGTTTACTTTATTCCATACATCGTGAGTTGGTATTGCTGTTCTATGTCGCTTTTGCGCTGAGATTAATCAGAAAACTTCCCGAGGCTTCGCAAGTGCTTGCCATCAAGTTCGCCTGTCTTCAAAGATGCAGCTACATCTGGGGTAAAGCGCTGAGCTTTCTAAACTCAGGATGAAGCTGCAGGCACTACAGCAGCGTATGGATGAGACTAAAGGCAAACTTTGCGCAATTGGCAGATAGAACAATTGAGCAGGCTGCGCGTTTGGATGGGCTGAACAGTCATGTTGCCGGTGCTTAAGATGATTATGGAGAATGTTTTAGTCGTAGAGCCTAAATTAGGAGGAAGCCAAGAACGAGGTTTGCACAGAAATACGTTGAAATCGCCATGACCATCCATATCATTACCATCTTGGCCCACTACAGTGGCATATTTCAATGTTTTGAATCAGTCCAATTAAACCCGGCGAGGAGCGATGAAATCATAAGAGCAGCGCGCAGGAGACCATACAAAGGGATGAAATTCAGCATTGATTGAAAGAGAGATTCAAGGGACAAAGTAGTCGAGAGGACCGACCAGTACATGAGACATTCTTTGAGTTGTGTAGGATTGGACGTTTTGAGCGCATTGAACGTGGAGATAAGGGCATAAGAAAGAGAAAGCATCGAGGTGATTCCATTCAGCAGAGCTCCAAACATTGTGGTAGGCAATGTACATACAGTACGTCGAATATATCTTGTATATGACATGAGCAGGATATGAATATGAGGTTTGACCTGGGCGTTATTAATACAATACCACAAGGGTCAAAGTGGATTCAGATATAACTTGGGTGAATCCGAAAATAGAGAAGTGGAACCATCTAAAACTGGATGAATGTATTGTGCTGGTTTTATGTATTAAGTATACAGAGCTGAATCAGGATGTTTCAATCCGGAGTTCAAATAGGTCGCTGTAGCGTTACATAAATGCTAGATCTCTTTGATCCGGAGTTTTCTTCACATACCACTGCCTCTCTTCAATCATCCAGGCAAGACATTCCCAAGCATTGACACAATGCCTGATGCCAATCCATTGCAGTTTACAAGGACCGACTCTGTTCCGGCGTACAGTGCGTTCCGTGGTGACTTCTTCGAAATGTTATGATTGAGCTTAACTTAAGTTGTGGACCTAAACCCCGGGACCCGGTGAAATGTGGGCCTAAGCTTCGGCGTTTGTATTGAGAGAACGCTCGAGAGTGAAGTGGTTGCGTACTAACACTTCCCCTTACCTGTCGTGTATTTTATACGACAATCGCACCTCGCCGGAAACTATTCTGATCCTGTTGTCAAAGTCTCTAGTGCATCGCCAGCAGATATATACAATATATTTTCCCTCCTTGCAGTGCCGTTTCCGGAAATGGACCCTGGTCCTTCCTGATTCCGCTTGTAGCCCGCGCGGGACGTTTTGCCTACAAGCTCGGTGCCACACTTATGTACCCATTGGATTTTTCGGTACCTGGCATCGAGCTCATCTCAGCCACAACGCCGCACATTATTGACGCGGCATATAATAGAGGGGTGACACGGCTGCTTTTTCCCCAGACGAACTAATGGTAACAATTGAGATGAATGTGACGCATGATTTCTGCACTTAATGCTGCGCCAAGGATAAGCGCGGTCACGAACCACGTTACTTCTCACTTGTTAGTCTAAGCTCAATACGTCAGTGCATATAAATGGATAATCTCCATTGGCAAGGCACAATATCCTATCAGATAGAGTACTTTGTTATGTACTGTAGCAATTTCCCCTTGATATCAGGATAGCTTGATGTGATCACGTTGTTATTTGGTTTGATCTGCAATGAGAGTGTCATTTCTGAGGCTCGTTAAATACTCAACCTTAGATGTTTTGACTAGCTCTGAGTTCATTAGAGGACAGATTGGTCTGCGCGAATGCATCATCTGCAGCACTAAGCGTATCCGTATCTGCGGGAAGATAGGCAATGAAAGGAGAAGGGCTTTCTGCAGAGCATCATCATTTCTTGATCAATTTCACAAGAATTCAATCAAACAACAGATTTATGACATATGTGCCAACTGCTATTGCATAAGTCTTTTCATATGCGTGTGCACATCTCCTAGATCAACAAAGAAAAGAAATACTAAGGGACATGCACACCACGAGCTGCTGACCATTGATTGCAATGGTTCAAATCCTCGTTACGACCAAGAAGTAGCGAACGAAGCCTTCAAAGTGTCTTTTAAAAAACTTGCACGGCTTCTTACAAGCATAAAGAGAAAAGAACCCCCCACCCCTCCCCTTGGGGATTCGAGAATAAAGGGGTGAAGGATGGCCATACTATCGCATGGAATTGCTCTCCGAGAGGACACCAGTCGCACTTTCGCAGCAGTGTAGCAAGCAAACATCGAAGAAACGATTTATGGCGGAGCCAATAGTGCATCAACTAAAGACAAGCGATGGTAGCTCGATGCTATTTCAGTTTTCTGCTGAACTACACAAAGACACGGGCTCAACTAAAGCTTGCAGCGTCAGCCTAGGCAGTATCAATGCACGTAGTTGATGAGATTGTTGAATGTCTATAAGCTTGTACTGTATAATACTAATATTCACTACATTTCGGTGGGGTTTGACCTTGCAGACGACGTCAGTGCTTTCCGGGACGTAGCGACTGACTAATCAGCATGACTTTCTCCCTCAAGAGGAACCCAAATCCTGTAGCCCAAGTTCTCCCTGAGCTTAAGCTGTCCATTCGAAATTGCGTCTTGGAATGTCTTTCCGTCTTCAAGATTGGCTTTACGGAATCCGGACGTTTGGTTAGTAATACAAATGTTTTCGCGGCTGTACAAACTGAATTGTTCCTGGAAACCTCGCCATAGCAAACTTTCGTAAAGATGCTCCATATGTTGAGGATTGCGAAGGGTAGGTCGTGTTTCGAATTCAAGTGACAGCTTTTGGGTCTCCAAGATATTATCCATCAAGTCCGGCTGCTCGCCTAGAGCTCTGGTGGCAAAAGATCGTACTGACGAATCCTCGTCCTTGAGGAGTGCTACTAAAGCAGTCGTGGTTGTCTCTGACAAGGCGGACTGCTTACCAAGAGCTCGAATGGCAGAGGATCGTATTGACAAGTCCTCGTCCTTGAGGAGTGCCACTAAAGCAGTTATGGTCACCTCTGACAAGGTGGACTGCTCGCCTAGAGCTTCGGCGGCAGATGATCGTACCGACGAGTGCTCGTCCTTGAGCAGTGCTGCTAAAGCAGTTGTGGTTGTCTCTGATAAGGTGGACTGCTTGCCTAGAGCTTTAACAACAGAGGATCGTATGTACGAGTGCTCGTCCTTGAGGAGCGCCACTGAAGCAGTCATGGTAGTTTCTGATAAAGTGGACTGCTCGCCTAGAGCTAAGGCGGCATAATATCGTACTGACGGGTCCTCGTTCTTGAGGAGTGCTACTAAAGCAGTTGTGGTCGCCTTTGGTAAGGTGGACTGATTGCCTAGAGCTCGAATGGCAGAAGATCGTACGAAACTGTTCTCGTCCTTGAGGAGTGCCACTAAAGCAGTTGTGGTCGCCTCTGACAAGGTGGACTGCTCGCCTAGAGCTCGAGCGGCAGAAGATCGTACCGACGAGTGCTCGTCCTTGAGCAGTGCTGCTAAAGCAGTTGTGGTTGTCTCTGACAAGGTGGACTGCTTGCCGAGAGCTTCGGCGGCATCATTTCGTACTGTCCAGCAATTGTCCTTAAGGAGCGCCACTAAAGCAGTCATGGTAGTCTCTGACAAGGTGGACTGCTTGCCAAGAGCTTTAGCGGCAGAAGATCGTACCAACGAGTGCTCGTCCTCGAGGAGCGCCACTAAAGCAATTATGGTCACCTCTGACAAGGTGGACTTCTCGCCTAGAGCTTCGGCGGCAGATGATCGTACTGACCAGTGCTCGTTCTTGAGGAATGCTATTAAAGCAGTTGTGGTCACCTCTGATAAGGTGGACTGCTCGCCTAGAGTTCGAATGGCAGAAGATTGTACCGACGAGTGCTCGTCCTTGAGCAGTGCTGCTAAAGCAGTTGTGGTCGCCTCTGACAAGGTGGACTGCTTGCCGAGAGCTTCAGCGGCAGAACGTCGTACTGACGGGTTCTCGTCCAAGATGAGTGTTACAAAAGCAGTTATGGTCGCCTCTGACAAGGTGGACTGCTTGCCTAGAGCTTCGGCGGCAGAAGATCGTACTAACGAGTGCTCGTCCTTGAGGAGCGCCACTAAAGCAGTTATGGTCGCCTCTGACAAGGTGGACTGCTTGCCGAGAGCTTCAGCGGCAGAACGTCGTACTAACCATTTCTCGTCCTTGAAGAGCGCCACTAAAGCAGTCATGGTAGTCTCTGACAAGGTGCAGTGCTCGCCTAGAGCTCGAGCGGTATAAGATCGTACTGACGAGTCCTCGTTTTTGAGGAGTGCTACTAAAGCAGTTGTGGTCGCCTCTGACAAGGTGGACTGCTTGCCGAGAGTTTCAGCGGCAGAATCTCGTCCGGACGGGTCCTTGTCCTTAAGGAGCGCCACTAAAGCAGTTATGGTCACCTCTGACAAGGTAGAGTGCTCGCCTAAAGCTTCGGCGGCAGAACGTCGTACTGACCAGTTCTCATCCTTAAGGAGCGCCACTAAATCAGTTGTGGTCGCCTCTGACATGGTGGAGTGCTTGCCTAGAGCTTCGGCGGCACAAGATCGTACTGATGGGTGCCCGTCCTTGAGGACCGCCACTAAAGCAGTCGTGGTAGTCTCTGACAAGGTGGACTGCTTGCCTAGAGCTTTAGCGGCAGACCATCGTACTGCCGGGTCCTCGTCCTTGAGGAATGCCACTAAAGTGGGTTTAATAGTCTTCGATAGATGCCTTCCAGAATACAACAGTGCCTCCAGAATCTCTTGTTTTCTCCCAGGCCCGGCTAACACAAGCTGTAAAACCTTTTCAGGGAGTTCTCGTTCCCTCGCGAGGTATGAACGTCCTGTGAATTCATTTTCGAACAATACCCATTGCTTCATTCGCTCTTCTCTGCTTTTCCTAACACCGGAAGGCAAACGAACTGCTTCGCACATGCAATGCATGACCAGACGCTGGTGCGCTGGCCCGAGCAGGTCGACTGGCTCTTTCTCAATTTCTTCGAAGAAGCGAGTTGACTCGTATGTCCCTTCGGCATCCAGCAGTCCGGCAACGAAGCGCCACACCATGTCGTATCGTGCAGTGTATTTGTGTTGTTGGAAATATGCGATTGGTGATAGTTCTTCCAGAACATCATGTCCTGTCATCCACTTTCTTGAAATATACCGTGCTGCAAAATATTCTTGGATTGTCAGGTGAAGAAAATAACATTCGCGGCGATTGTCTGTCGAAGTGGCCGATGAGCGAAGAAATGAAGATTTGCGCAATGTCCAGTCGAATTTTCCTTCTATTGAAGACAATTCGAAAAGAACATCTTCCTTGAAGACCGTAATACCATTGTGTATCCCATAGAAAGCCATACTCTCGAGTATTTCAGTTACTGGTCTCATCTCACGTACCAGCTGCTTTCCCCAAGCACTATCGTCCTGATCCCGCCCTCCCATAATTCGAAAGTCTTTTTTCAATAGCCCTTTTTCAATGGCATGGTAGAGCTGGGTCATTGTCTCTGGCTTGGACTGCAAGACATCTTCCCACGCAAAGCATACTGCATCGAGCTGTATTGGGATCCGAACAAGGTCCTCAATCAGGGGACGATCATCAAGAAACGCCATAATGTTCTTTGCTTTTTCTTTGTCTCCAACCATCTGACGAACGTACTCCCTTGCCTGATTTGGATAGAATCCAATTGTTTCTAACTCAACGTCGAAAGTACCGAATTCGTCTGGTAGATGGACTGATGGCCGAGACGTTACAATAACGTTGGGCAAGTTCAATAGCTTTTTCATGAGCCCGTGGAGATCGTTTCCAGGCGAGAGAAGCTGCTGAACTTCGTCCAACCCATCAAGTAAGAACAGACTACTCGACTTAGCCTTTGCACACTCACTGGACAGATCATGACGAATGGGTTTATTCGCTTCGTGATCCGAAAGGAATGTATCGGAAATGAGGTCTTCCAAATCGTATACTCCACGACGCCCTGCCAGCTTTCTTAATGGAATCCAGAGAAGTCGTACAAAGCGATCGTTCCATTGCTTGGTTTCCGTGAAATCATGAACAATCTTTTTACACAATGTGGTTTTCCCAACACCTGGGCGACCTCGAATAAGAATCCGCCGTGGTTCCCTCTCAGTTTTCTCGCCACGTATCTTACGCGGCTTGAACAAATCGACGAGGTTGATGTGGCAGTCCTTGTCGGGTTCCTCGATGTTGAGTTGATCTCGTAACGAAGTCCGAAGCCTGGGCTTCCCGAGTTCGTCAACAGGCAAGTCGCCATGTCGTTTCTGGTCGACAATGGCCAAATTGATATAGCACTGTTCCATAGGCAATTTGTCTCCTGAGAGTCTTTCGATCTTGAGCTTTTCAGAAGAATAGCTTCCGCGTATGAGGTTATCCGCTTGGTCGAGAAGCGGCAAACGTCGCATATCAGTGATAGCTTCTTGGATCGCGATATACGCTGGGTCTTCAAGCCCATAACATTTGTTGAGCCCAGAATGATCGGTATCAACCGGAGTAGCCGTACTTGCAGGACCTTTGGCCGAATTTCGACTGACGACCTAGCAACAGTTAGACGAGCAAAAAATTGCGGGCCACTGATGATACCTACCAGATCAAAGGAAAGACCCAAGATATACAAAGGCATTGTTTCGCGAATCGACCGGATCTTGACATCTTTGCGCAATTTGCAAAGGTCTGCGAATCTGTCTCCTAGATCATCAAGTTCGGAGGAATCCGGACGAAGAGAGATGGGCAAGTCGGCCCTGGAACCAAGCAAGCTTGTCAGCCATGCTACGAATGACCCGATCGAAGATATTGATGATCCGTGGTGGGGAGTGCCTAAAAACAAGACCCCAGAGGTATCCCGGACGATCTCATTTGTGTCAGGAGCGTTGGAAAGTGCCTGCGAGACATGATTAGTCAATTAATCAGAACAAGACAAGACTTCTTCTACCTGTTTAATAATGATCCCGCCGAAACTGTGTCCGATAAAGTAGATTGGCAGGCGTGGGCGAGGGTGTTCCGTTCTATCCTTCTCAAGGTCCTTCAGTAATTTTTGGCCGATCTCCTGGGCCGATTTAACCGATGCATTGATGAACCAGTCGGAGTTGTAAGCAAAGCTAAGGATTCGCGCTTCCTTGAATGTCTCCGGCAAAAGCTTTCGCAGCAGATGTACCTTCCCTGAGGAATCCTGCGTATGCGCATGGCCTTCCCAGGTACGCTCGGGATGGGCACCCAGGCCATGGACAGCAACAATCCTATCATGTCAGCTTCCTCGTAATGTAATCGGGAAACACATACTCAAATTTAGCATTCATCGGCTCGAATGTGACTTGGATTCCATCGGGTCGATGTTCCTGACTGCGACGTTGGATTTTGAACGCCAGGGGATACAGTAAGAGGGCACCGAGCACCACGGCGCATGCCGTGATTAAGCCTGACAGACCCATGAGGCGTGATAAAGCTCGCAGAAAGAGATAATAAAGTCGCTACAGCGAGGATGACTGCCTGGGCGAATGCTGAGTGGTCTATGCTTCTGCTGATGTTGTAATGGTGGTAAGTTTGACAGAATGCAGACGGAAAGAGATACAGCAGATCAAGAAGACGTACAAAGTGTTTGATCAGTTGCGAGTAGCAGAAACTCGACACACTGGGGTTCGGCAGGGTGACGTGGCTATTTCCATGCCCACAGAATGTCTTCCCTGGTTCTTTTTTCTCTTTTTTCCAAGCTTGCTCCGCACTTCTGCTGCTATATTATGCAAAAAGCTCAATCTAATCCTATCAAGCTTATCGTTTTTGTGGTCCGTACCTTTCGGACTGTTCGCGGAGAAGTCACAGCGCAATTATCATTGATCTGTTCGAGGCTCCAGGACAACCCACAGTTCAGCGCGTTCCGTCCCACTTCCTGTGGAGCCGGCCGATATCCCGCATTGTGACAAACAGGGGATGCAGCGCGAGACGGTCGATCGTAGAGGGCTGCACAGATTGATTGGCTGGAGCACCGTTCCACCCCGGCCAAAATAGAAGGCCGCGATCTCGCAGGTTTGCAGATCAACTACTCACTTCGTTTTTCTTTTTCTCTTTTTCGGACGTTCGCAGCGAAGGAGAGAATCATGCGAAAGGAGGTTGAAGTGGATTCAAGTTCAGGGTTGCGCGTTCGCATCAATTATAGGTTGTCCAGTTCGCGACGGCTGCTCGTCCTCTTCTCTACTGATCTTATCACTAGCTCAAATTGTCAAAGGGTCTATGACGTAAGCTGTCTGTAAGCTATAGAAAGCGTCACCATCCCAGTTTGTGCCGCCGGAATTACAAGGATGGTTTTCGCATCAGCGCCTTCTCAAGATTTGCGCTAGCCATAGCGCGCGGGGCTCGGCTGATGCCGCCTGGTCGTTGGGTTAGTATCCTTTGACGATCTTATATCGAATGGCGATGAATCCCCCGAGTGTTAATTTGATTGCATTACCAAATACATAGGTAGGCAATGAACACTGGCATTCACTGCGTTGGTGATTAGGCGAAGTCACAACGCTTTAATTGATGGAGCCGCGCACTCGACAGCTGCTAAAACGTGCACAAGGTCTGCACGAATGGCTCCGAAATACACGACATGGAGTGTTCTAGTCACCCACCCTACCATAGTACTAGAAACTATTTTTCCTAGGCCTACTTGCTGATTTTCGCTCCTTCTCGCTTTTCTTTCTTGTTCTGGTATGTGGGTGTGCGGAAAGCAGCGGACAGTCCCGCCTTGCGAGCCTCTGGGGATTTGTAGGATCACATATCTAATAAGTGGATGCTGTTATCGCTGATCTTAAAGAATAATTTTCGCTGGTTCGATCGATGTTGCTCTCATTGGAGCGTGCTGGAACTACCTTAGCACTCTCGAAAGGGAAGAGAAGGGGGGGGGGGGGGGGGGGGGGGAAGCTATAGTTTCCCATAGGAGAAGAATGCATCAGGAATATAAGGGCGGAGGATGGACAAATACTCGTATTGGGATCGCTCTTGGGAGAATGCCATCCGCACTTGCACAGCAATGCGGCAAGCAACCGTTGAAGACAGGTGTGATGACGACGCGAATAGTGTGACTCCTGAATGTGAGCGAAAGTGGCCCAGCGATATTTGAAATCTTTGCTGAAACACATTAGAAAAATGCCCTCGACTAGAGCATTTGACCTCGGTTAGACAGTATTGTCATGTGATGAAGTGAGAAAAGATGATGAGTCTTCCTAAACTTTGAAAAAGGGAACTGTGAGATGGGTAATAAATCACTTACCGTTTGCATAGCACTGTTATGGCACTAAAGAAATTAGCAATTCTATTGAATATCTACGGTAAAATTCAACATTGACTATCCCATAGCCCTGGGCACAGGTTATCCTGCACTTCCTTAATCGCCTCGGCGAGCTCGTCACGCGAGCCGTTTGCTTGATAATCTTGTAGTGCTGTGGATATACACAATGTTTCATGTGTCAGTTGCCATGTAAAATGCTCCTTAAAAGCGACCTCCAGCATGGCTTGAAAGAGTGGCCCTATGGTCTCCATAAAGAGACTGGTTTGGGGTAGTGAGCGTAATAGTATTCTGACTGCCGAACCTCTGACATGCCAATCATCGTCTCGGAGCCTAGCTGCAACTGCTACAACATGCTCGTCTGCAAGGGCTGGTTGACTCTGAAGCACCTTAAGAGCTGCTCGTCTAACACGCCAATCATCGTCTCGGAGCCATGCTATAATGGCTAGAATATGCTCGTCTGCAAGGGCTGGTTGACTCTGAAGCACCTTGAGCGCTGTTTGTCTAGCATGCCAGTCATCATCTCCGAGCGATGTCATCAGGGCTACAATATGCTCATCTGTAATGGCTGGTCGTCTCTGAAGCACTTTAAGAGCTACTTGTCTCACACGCCAGTCATCGTCTCGGAGCCTTGCTGCAACTGCTACAACATGCTCGTCTGCAAGGGCTGGTTGACTCTGAAGCACCTTAAGAGCTGCTTGCCTAACACGCCAATCATCGTCTCGGAGCCATGCTATAATGGCTACAATATGCTCGTCTGCAAGGGCTGGTTGACTCTGAAGTACCTCAAGAGCTGCTTGTCTCAGGTACAAGTCATCGTCTCCGAGCCTTGCTGTAACTGCTACAAGATGCTCGTCTGCAAGGGCTGGTTGACTCTGAAGTACCTCAAGAGCTGCTTGTCTAACACGCCAGTGATCGTCTCCGAGCCTTGCTGTAACTGCTACAACATGCTCGTCTGCAAGGGCTGGTTGACTCTGAAGCACCTTGAGAGCTGTTTGTCTCACGTCCGAGTTATCGTCTCGGAGCCTAGCTGCAACTGCTACAACATGCTCGTCTGCAAGGGCTGGTTGACTCTGAAGCACCTTAAGAGCTGCTCGTCTAACACGCCAATCATCGTCTCGGAGCCATGCTATAATGGCTAGAATATGCTCATCTGCAAGGGCTGGTTGACTCTGGAGTACCTCAAAAGCTGCTTGTCTCACGCCCGAGTCATCGTCTCGGAGCCATGCTATAAGGGTTACAATATGCTCATCTGCAAGGGCTGGTTGACTCTGAAGCAGCTCAAGAGCTGCTTGTCTCACGCCCGAGTCATCGTCTCCGAGCCTTGCTGTAACTGCTACAACATGCTCGTCTGCAAGGGCTGGTTGACTCTGAAGCAGCTCAAGAGCTGCTTGTCTCACGCCCGAGTCATCGTCTCCGAGCCTTGCTGTAACTACTACAACATGCTCGTCTGCAAGGGCTGGTTGACTCTGAAGCACCTTGAGAGCTGTTTGTCTCACGTCCGAGTGATCATCTCCGAGCCTTGCTGCGACTGCTACAAGATGTTCGTCTGCAAGGGCTGGTTGACTCCGCAGCACCTTGAGGGCTTTTTGTCTAACACGCCAATCATCGTCTCGGAGCCATGCTATAATGGCTAGAATATGCTCATCTGCAAGGGCTGGTTGACTCTGAAGCACCCTGAGAGCTGTTTGTCTAAAACGCCAATCATCGTCTCGGAGCCATGCTATAAGGGTTACAATTTGCTCGTCTGCAAGGGCTGGTTGACTCTGAAGTACCTCAAGAGCTGTTTGTCTCACGTCCGAGTGATCATCTCCGAGCCTTGCTGCGACTGCTACAAGATGTTCGTCCACAAGGGCTGGTTGACTCTGAAGCACCTTGAGAGCTGCTTGTCTCACGTCCGAGTGATCATCTCCGAGCCTTGCTGTAACTACTACAACATGCTCGTCTGCAAGGGCTGGTTGACTCTGAAGCACCTTGAGAGCTGTTTGTCTCACGTCCGAGTGATCATCTCCGAGCCTTGCTGCGACTGCTACAAGATGTTCGTCTGCAAGGGCTGGTTGACTCTGAAGTACCTCAAGAGCTGCTTGCCTAACACGCCAATCATCGTCTCGGAGCCATGCTATAATGGCTAGAATATGCTCATCTGCAAGGGCTGGTTGACTCTGAAGCAGCTCAAGAGCTGCTTGTCTCACGCCCGAGTCATCGTCTCCGAGCCTTGCTGTAACTGCTACAAGATGCTCGTCTGCAAGGGCTGGTTGACTCTGAAGTACCTCAAGAGCTGCTTGTCTAACACGCCAGTGATCGTCCCGGAGCCATGCTATAATGGCTACAATATGCTCATCTGCAAGGGCTGGTTGACTCTGAAGCAGCTCAAGAGCTGCTTGTCTCACGCCCGAGTCATCGTCTCCGAGCCTTGCTGTAACTGCTACAACATGCTCGTCTGCAAGGGCTGGTTGACTCCGAAGCACCCTGAGAGCTGCTCGTCTTGAACGCCAATCATCATCTCGGAGCCATGCTATAATGGCTAGAATATGCTCGTCTGCAAGGGCTGGTTGACTCTGAAGCACCTCAAGAGCTGATCGTCGAACGTCCGAGTTATCGTCTCCGAGACATGCTGTAACAGCTTGGAGTAAACCATCGCGCAAGGGTTCTCTCAATCGCCGCAACAAGTCAAGAAGATCGGGATCCAGAGATCCATCGCCACACTTTGCTACCCATATAGAGGCAAGTTCTGTGGCCAACAAGGGAATACGAGGTCGGTTTCGGATGGTTTGTATAAGTATTCTTCTTGTCTCCTCAGACGCTTGTTTGAATGCCATCGTCAACGAACTCTCCGGAAGTTCTATATCGCACGCCAGTCGTGATGCTTTCGTAAATTCGCATTCAAATGAAATCCACCGTGACAACTGGCCTTCCAACCTCCTTCGAATTTTGGTGAATCCCTCGCAGTGCTTGGGCCGGCTTTCCAATGGTACCTCACTCAAACAGTGCATAATGAGTCGTTGATGTGCTGGACCTAAATGGTCCCGTGGTTCTGCCTCAATCATTCTGAAGAAGTCAATCTTTTGCTTGTCGTTTTCGGTCCCGATCAGGCCGGCGACAAAGCGCCAGAAGATATCGTATCGTGCGTCGTACTTGTATTTTCGAAGGAAGGCAGCAGGTGTCAGGTCCTTGCACTTTCCATCCTTGAGTGCAAGACACTTCTGATCTTTCGAATCTATCCATTGCCTCACGAAATAACGTGCTGCAAAGTACTCCTGAAATGTCAGGTGTAGAAAATGGTAAGTTCTGTTGACATCTTTCATCGTTGAATCTGATGTCCGCAGGAAAGACACCTTCCCGAGGATATCATCCAGCGAGGAGTACTCCTTGGGGATCAGGAATTGCGTAGAAACCTCTTCCCGATGATCTTGTCCGAAATCAATGATGTTACGTGCCATTCCGGTGAAAGCCAGGACTTCAACAAGATTGCGCTCCTCTCTGACGTGGTTATAAACATGTGGCAGGCTGCGTATTTTGTGCGGTGTAAGACTTTTTATCTCCTTTAGATTTAGGACGTCTTTTTTCCATAGCCTACGCTCGATGGCTTCGTACACTGCAGTCATTGTGTCTGGTATATGCTGAGTTAAGTCGTCGTCCCAAGTAAAGCAAAACGCGTCAAGCTGGATAGGAATGCGCACGAGATCATGCAGAAGCTGATGCCGTTGGAGAAAGTCCTGTACCTTTCTGACTTTTCCATTATCGCATTCACGTGTCTCTTGATTCGTAAAGGCGCTGTGAATGTATTTCGCAACCTCCTCCGAGCCAAACCCAATTGTGTCCAACTCGAGATCTAGAGCCTTGACTCCTATCGGAAGAACTGCATTGGCACGAGAAGTGATAATTGCATTGCGCTGGTCCAAAAGGGTTCTAAGGAACTCGAACATGCTGCCGTCCAGATCTGCGACCTCATCCAGACCATCAAGAATGAACAACATCTTGCCATCCTCATGGAGCTTATTCCACAAGGCTTTTCCAAGTTCTTTGCTTTCGGGATGCGAGGAAAAGTACTCGTCATAGAAAAGATCACCGAGATTGTAGCTAGCAATGTTGCGCCTCTCTGGTAGCTTCAGATTCCTTAGTGGTACCCAGAGCACATGATCGAAGAGGCCCTGCCACAGTCCATGATAGACAAACTCGTAGACGATCTTCTTGCAAAGTGTCGTCTTGCCTACTCCAGCCTGGCCGCGGATGAGGATTCGTTTTGGGATCTTCTCTTGGTCACCTTCCAGTTTGCGGGGATCAAAAAGGTGACGTAAGGTGATGAACCCCTCCTCATCTGGCGGCTCAAGCTTGAGTCGAGTTTGGAGCGAGAACGGAGACGCCCGTTCGGTCGCGTCAGCCGAATTTGCCCGCAATTCATTCTTGACGCGGTGTCTCACGATAGCCAGATTGATGTAACATTGCTTCATCGGTAGCGTTTCGTTTGCGAGTCGCAAAATCTTGAGCTTTTCCGGCGAGTAGCACTCTTGCCGCATGAAGACATCTGCTTTCGTGATAGGTCGCCCGTCGAGAGCCATGCGACGAAGATCTGCTACTGTACTGGCCACATATCTGTAGTGTAAATTCTCAGGCCCGCAGAACTTATTCATCAATATATGTGGTCGATCGAGGGCAAGCGGATTGATGACCATCTGCAGGGTTGCAGAGGACTTATCGACTATCTTTACGACATCAGGTCTGATCCGTGCCTCGGAGCGACTGCAGCACAAAGGAAGGTGTGGGACATTTCCACCATCGTACATACCGGCACATCTATAGTCAAAACCCCAGGAACCCATGGGGCTAATTTGCGCACGAGGCTCGAATTTCTGGTTTCGTAAAAGTTTCTCACGGAGTCGATTATATCAATGTCTCGGCAGAGAGCAGTAAAGCTGCGTACAAGTTCGTCAAGGTCGAAACTAGACTGCGTATGGTTGAGAAGATTCGATACGTTCTTCTTCTGTAATCTAGCCCATGCCTTCAGGCCTGGCTCGGCCCATCGCGCGACTTTCTGGAATGAAGTTCCTTGAAATGGAGTAGCGAGGAAGACGATACCGCGAGTCGCCTTCTTTACGCAGAGGTATTCCTGACTCTGGCCAGCTAGTACAAGCGCTTTCATCAATACGACGCCTCCGAGACAAGATGCAATGAAGATGGTAGGTCGATCATCTACACTGCGGGCATCTCCTGGGACCGGTCTCGACTTGATCCCAATGAGCAGAAGTCGGGCGAATTCTTCAATCGTCTTCTGGACCAGGTCGGGCTGCTCAAAAAGATCTGCCGGCCAGTCGCAGGTAAAAATGCGGGCGTCTTCGAGCGTCGGCAACATTCGTGGATCCTCAAGCCAATTAACCTTGGCTCCATGCGGATCCCACGTCCAGGTGTCCGGCGACCGCGTGTCGAGACCATGTATGGCAATGATGTCGATCTTGGTTGGGGTCTTGCTTTCGGGTGACGGTGCCACTTGACGGAGTTCGACACTCCTTAGTTGTGTGTAAGACTGTTTTAAGTCCTCTGCGCCAGGCCCAGAGTGCAATGGGCGCCGTCTGAAAGGGAAAGATACCTGCCAGGAGGGAACAAAACTTTGGACTAGAACGTACAAGGCTATGGTGCTGCCCGCGACCAAGATTATTCGACCGACCCTGGTGGAATCCATTGCTGTAGAGAACAGAATAATGTACTGCGCCTGTGCGTCTAGTTCTTTGCTCGGGTTCTGTGCAAGACAAAATTGATGATGAAGAGCGACAACGTTGCTGCTGCATTCCGTTTCAAGTGCAAACTATCCATAGCTCAAAACGGAAGCAAAAGAAGGACCGACAGGTCGCGTTCAAACGGTGTGGAAATGACGAGAACTCGATATCCTGAGTTTCAGTAATGAAACCCCACACAGCCACCCCTCAGGTCCCGCTGATCACTTCGACCAATCTGTCACTTTTCAGCTTGCTATGCGCTTCTGCCGCCTCGCTTACGTACTAGGCTTGATCTGTCCATATTTCCAAACCCAAGAGCTAGTCTATTCTGCTTACAAAAACCGATTATTGAATCGATCACCCTATTAGCTCCCGCAGGACAGCGCCATTAAAGCCTCGCAAAAGTTGGTGTCACTTCCATTAAGCCTCTTTATGCAAAGCGTAGGCCGTCAAGAAATCAAGGCGAGGTCTATAGTACAAAAGCCTGTTTTTACACATATGGTTCTGTCCTATGTGCAAAAAGCCTGCTTCTTCCTAACATGGCTCTGGAAAAGCATGGATCCTCAAGGAGCTGGGTGTAAGACTTTCACACCTGAGCTCTTCAGCACACAGGGAGTCACAAGTAATCGAATTGGCTGCCATACGACGTCCGAGCTACGATACCAGTTGATGACATACTAGGTCTTAGTTGGCTATGCTCGCTGTGTCTTCTGGTTAGCTGATACAGTCAAAATTCAGCCCACGAATTCTATGATTCGAAGCACGATGTCGTAATAAGCCAAGCTCTAGGCTGATTGCAACTCGCATGATAACCACGGTTCGGTTTTGATCGGCCAGTCCAAGATCACAAAGATGATCTGCAGCAAGTTCGTTAATCACCTGAAGTACGCTGGCGCCAGTAAAACAGCTCCATTTCAGCCCACAAGAATTCAGGCCGGTTCGAGATACACACTAGGCCTTGCTTGAAGGAGCGGGAAGCACCGAACTAAAAACAACTGTCCTTTAGCGCCAGCCTCCATCTGCCCCGCATTGATAAGCCAGTGGATCTCGGGTCGGCTCGCTGCCTAAGGTGATTTAGAAAGGAATCTAATGATCAATACACGATTTTTAATGGCTGTCTGTGTGGAGAGGGGAGCGCGTTACTACCATTTGCCTATGTAAAATCGTAATCACATATGCTTTGACGCTGAAATTTCTCTTCTTCTGGGCCAACAGTCCTACTCCGATTATTACGGGTCACGGTGCATGTAGTGGGGCGGAGCTGAAGTTCCGACTAGCCGACCTTGCTGTGATACCGCCTCGAGCCTATCAACGTGCCTGCATAGCCGCTATTCGGTAAGAGGCGCATCTCAGCCGACAGATTGCACCCTTTATCTGTATCATAACGATCGTCAGCAGCTATACAGTGATTGGCGTGAGCGTGATTCTACCCCGCTCGGATTTTCAGGCGGTAAACCCGAGAAGTCACAGGGGGCCACTCTTGATGAAGATAGACTTTGATTGGTCGATGCAGTGGATTCGAAACGAAGACTCAGTTGTTCGAGGCAATAGAATTAATTGCATCGAAGACTGTTTTCAATTCCATAACGCCTCCTTCCCTCTTCGATCCCAAGAATAGAAAAGTTGGCTCCCTCGAACGAGTTACTCGGTGGCCTTATGGTTCCGGAATTAGAGTGAGCGTCAACAGAACGTGGGGCATTGGAATGAACTAGCACTGCATGAAACGTCGTGATCCGGGCGTCTATAGGCCTACTAGGACTAGCCTCTCAACGGCCCTCCCGGCGCTTCGTTAGCCATAAGCAGAGTGGACAATGCATGGGTATCCTTAGGCTGCTGCTTAATAGTGATTCACCTTTGGTATTTTGTTACTCGAGTGAAAGTTCAGTGGTCGTCGGATGTGTGTGTACACGAGACAGCGAGAATAGGGCTGGTCTGTTCTTGTGTACGAAGTCTTGAGCGACCGAGCCAATGGTCATGCACAAATTGGCGTCCAGAAGCATTGAAGCCTAAATCGAACACTCGCCCTTTCACGCTAGAGCTATCCCATTGTTCCCGTCCTAAATGGACGCGCAAGAGATGTAGTCTTGGCACTTTTATTGGGTAGAGCTTGAAGTTAGCAAGACATCATCCAATGACGAACTATGTCAGGCATCTTGCACCGAGCGGTTATTGGACAACTGGGCGGCATGGTAGCGTTCGTCGTCCCACAGTTTGACGCCCGTGGCGACGCGAATTTTGCGCTTGTATAATCAATCCACCAAGTGGTCGTTTTGCATTCGCAACAGCGAACCTTGCTGATGTCGTGGTGAACAGCCATATCGCCGGTTTACAACGGACAAGATATCTTGAGAAATGCAACGAGCCAAAGACATGGAAGACCAGCAGGTGCCGTTCTCAGTCCCTAAAGCAAGTGGTGTAAATGAAGCTGACTGAACAATATATAGCATGCCCCTTTCCAGATACACCTCCTCCACGAGGCTTCGTCGCTTGATCAGTCTTCAGCGCTTCTGCCTGCCTCATACCGAGCCGGCCCCGATAACGCCGATCTTGAGGCCCCACGATCGAATAGCTCATTCATCGAGAAAGAGTTGGACCTAGGCCGGCTAGTGGATTTGTCCGCTTGGCTTTGGATCGCGGGGCGGCCCGTACCGCCACACCCGCTACATCATCAACAGTTACTCAGTAGGGAGATTGTCGTTGCCGAGCAGATGGACCTTCATTTGGTCTGGACGAGCGGCCGCATTTTCATCAAACCTCTCCCACTGTTCCTGCTTGAACCCCACTTTTGGAGCGATAATCTAGCGTGCCTCGACAAATGTTGTTGTTCTCCGACCAACAAAACTTTCTGTGATCGCCAAAGGCTTCGGAGATATGCAACGGGCTTCTTGTTCTCGTATGCCGCCTTGATTCGCCACAAGAGCGATTTCCTCCTTGCAATTGAGAAGAATCTGCTGTCTGAAAAGATCGGGTGGGCCAACTGGAGACAGTTCGTTGCGGAACTGATGGAAAAGCGAATCTACGACCTAATCGATGAACGCTTCTACTACGGTGAGCTGCGCCTGAGCCGACTCAATAAGTTGCAATACCTGGCCTCCGGTACTGCGTGTATGCCATTCTGGAATCGCTACGAAGACTTCTTTCGCGATAACTTCACATGGCTAGCCTCGACGACAGTGTACATTGCGGTCGTGCTCACAGCTATGCAAGTCGGCCTTGCCACATCTCTTGGCGCGAATGAGACCTTTCAGGCAGCGTCTTATGGGTTTACCGTCTTCTCGATCTTGGGTCCTCTTGTCATCATGTTTTTAATTTTAGGGGCATTTTTGAGCATATTTGTGTGGAATTGGGCGAGAACGGTTGCATTTGGCAAGAGAAGGCTTGTCAGAATTACACCTCCCAAAGACATTAATAATCACGTTCGTTACGCATGAATACAGCTGCTTTCGCGATGTGCCGCTCTTCAAAAATTTTGTGTAGGAGTTCTCGCACTGTATTGGCAAATTCAATGTCAAACGGATAAGGATCTTTGACGATAGTCTATCAGATAACTACAGCCATTATTTTAGGAGTGTTAATTAGCGGTATATGTGCCAATGATTGGTAACTAACGTTTGAAGCAGGAATTGCGACTTGATCTGACAGAGCAATCTCCGGTCGCTGGTCTCCAAGGAAAGAACGAATGAAGCGATGGAAGGGCAACGCCACCAAAGCATATGAGCCTATGCAATCAACAATGGTTTTGGAAAGAGAACCAGTGTACTTTATGTGGCCCACCGTTTGAGTACTGGACGGGACAGACACGAATACCTCCCAATTCATCAGGATAATGATACGCGGACGAGGATCGGCAAGAGCCATGAATAACAGTAACAATTAGATGGAAACTCGTAGCTCGTCAATCTTAAGCACTTTCTCCGTGATTCGTAGTGCGGCTTCGATTTGTGTCTCGAGATCAGCTAAGGCCATGGACCTGTTTCTTGCTTTTCGCTGGTCTAGCCGAATCTGTAGGCTTCCAATCTAGCTTCCTCAATGCCGAAGAAGGGTTCGCAGGCTACGAAAACCTTCTCATTCCTAAAGGAGGATACTCGACTCGCCCGAAGGCCAATTGGCTGCCGCATTTAGTTTCGTGCCATACGCGAATACATGATGGACAACCCGAAAAGCCTGGGGAGGCGTATGGCGCCGAGTTTTCAGCGGCTCCGCCGCAGGGAGAAAGTTCAACCGCCTATGGCGGCACATACATTCTGCATAGTCATAGCTGGCCGTTCTGCCTATCGTCCTTATCCACCTTCACGGCACGCGTGAAACTAGTCCCTTTAATTTCTGCTCCCACAATGGTGAAGGTAGGCTTCATGCCACACTGCTTTTTCGTGCCGAGACGCGGAGTCCTCTAAGCCACGGCTCCATCTAGCCAATAACCGCCATCGATAGAAAAATTAGCACCAACCTTTTGGTTTTCGGTTTCCATTTCTACGACTTGCGTCCTCTGTCTCTTACATTCATGCTCCCGCTGACCCAACCCTTCCAGTCTCAGCGTGGCTCCCCTCACCTTTACTCACCATGATTCCCAACTGGCATGAACTACCTACCTTCGCATTCTCCAAAAGATTTCCAAATTACACTCACGTTACGATATACTGCAATCCAACACTCTGCATGATGAGCGCAGTATGTCACGTCAGCCTCCGAGCTCGCGCGCATCAACATTGGACTGGGTACCATGGGTATCATCTAAACCAGCGTGCACTATCAAGCTCTCTTTCTGGGTGGCTCGTGCTTCTTTTGTGTAGAAAAAGCGCCTGGAACAAAGTACACAAGCAATGGAGACAAGCAAATACTGGATTACGCTTTCGCCTTCCTCATATCCTACGTTTCCTAGATGTAACATTAAACTCCTCATCGGACACCATCACTCTTTTCGCACTTGCGAGTTCCTGTTCACGAAATAGCTTTTCGTCGTCAGACTTAATTCCATCGTCTGGCGACGAACGCCGTTTGCGTTTCTTTACTTTCTGCGTGGACTTGACACCCTGGCCACCGTCCTCAGCTTCCCGAACCAGCTGCATGCGCTCAGCTTGATCCAGCAGCTCAGCCAGCTTATCGTACGGCATTAAGCATTTGACCGGTTCGTAATCAACAGTTCAGAATTGTGAGTCCAGTCAATGCACGGGATCGATCTCTCCCTGCATATTGGTGGAGAATTTAGAAATAAATTTTTTTTGATAGTACATGAGTCGCAGCCCGTATTCACTAATACCAGCGTCCTGTCAAGCATCGAAACAAAGTCGCGGAAAGCGATATCTGGTAATGGGTGTATAGCTGGTGTAATGGACTTGGTAGGCTTGACTTATTATGTTCGGATATTGTGATGAAATCGCATATGACACACTACCATATTCTGGTGAAATAAGAATGGCTGAGAAGCTGGACCACGGCGTCATGAGCACCTCGGGGCCTTCTGGTGGATTCATCTCGACTTCGGGATTTTTGGACCCCAATAACTATCTCCATTGCCAGGTCCAAGTCACCTTCCCGAGAAGCAAGCCAAGTATGCATTTTGCTCGCTTGAGTGTAGATTTCATCCATCATGGCAACTTGCGATTCCTTCTCTATCTCATTGCACTGGTGAATACAGAGAAAGTCGACCTAGACAGTGCACGCCCTCATACTTCATAGCTGAAGCAGTGCTTCGTTGAAGTTTCTTGATATTTTGACGAGGCGTCCATACTCGATCAAGTCGACATCGGAAGGATTTTGTCCCCAGCACTAGAATAGGGCTGCGAACGTCGAATCGCCCCACCAGAGTTGTCCATTCCGTTGAGGCCAGTGCCTTCCACATAGTTTACATCTTGCCGAGTTCCGTACTCTTTCAGTCTGCGCTTGAACCGCACCTCTTTCGAGACATAGTTATCGATAATCGTACAATTCAAGGAGGCGGATCTCATGCTTGTATGAGGCAAGCCAATTGTAAAGCGTGGCAGCATTATTGTCAAGCGCCGGCGATCTGCCCGGCAGCGATTTGTCA
Source organism: Neopestalotiopsis rosae (assembly GCA_023078685.1). NCBI lineage: Eukaryota > Fungi > Ascomycota > Sordariomycetes > Amphisphaeriales > Sporocadaceae > Neopestalotiopsis > Neopestalotiopsis rosae. Next base: position 2,226,378 of record JALGAS010000001.1, read on the forward strand.
GTCTGGATGCCGAGTCCACGTGAAGGAACGTCTTCGGAGGACATGATACTCCAAATCTGTCGGCGATGCTGCAGTCTTATCGTGTCGGGAAGTGGCTTGATCCTACGGAGCTGCTTCTCGTTGGACCAAGTAGGCGGTAGGTGCTTCGCTTGCACCCTCAGGGCCAAGACTACCAGTAGCTCAACCCAGCGCCATGGTTCGTTAGCCATTTCGCAAACGAAACGGCCTCTGAACCTCAAATCATGTTCCTAGTCCAAAAGTGTAGAAGAATCTCTTTGGATTATCTCTTTATTAGACGAAGGGGCGTTGCAATGATCAGCTGAACACTTGCTCGTCTGAAATATGATCTACCTAGTAGACACAAGAGTATCGCATGCTGGCTAGCGGGCCAGATGAAGAGGTCTCGACGTTGCTAATAAGAAAGCCAGGCTTGAGCACATGGTAAATATCTCACCTCGAGGTGCCAAGAAGTTCCAACGAATGCGCGAAAATCTTGAAATGTTGATCTTCGATAACAGAGCTAAGGAACTTGTCCGATACTTTTTGGAGCAAGAAATCTTTCGCGGACTGATGGACAAAAAAGACAATGTTGTCTCGAAGCGTCAAGAACGAACCGCATGATGCGACAACTTCCGGGACCTCGTCTTGACCAAGGCTCTTGAGAGACTGGATAGAATCCTGCAACTTATCCACACTAATAGGTCGATATACTGTCGAAGCAAGAGCCAGGATCTCACGACAAGCTTCTGCATCGTCCAAAATGGAAATGTAACTATTCCATCATCTGCTCATAAAGCCAATTAAGGCCTGGTGGGAATGATCCAAGCGTATCTTGCGTATGTCTCGGCCGAACTTTGCGAAGCTTTTGACAGATTAGGGAGACCCAAAGAGATGTGTTATCGGCGTTTCATAACATATATCGGCGTACTCGTGATTCTCTTCATTTTGAGCCTTAGGCTCTTCGAGTCAGTCAATTCCTCGGCATTTATCTGGCTATCAGAGCGGCAGTCCTCAACAGATGATCCATCAGTTTCTTGGATAGGTTCTTTCGTAAAGCACAGTCTCATGTTCAGGAGGGTGGAAAAGTGTTGTAATTCGCAAAGTTTCGGTGTGAACAAGCAGGTCCAATAGTCGAATCGGGTGGCAGAAAGTTCCTCATAGTAGTGAAGGCAATATTTAACAGTCTTGGAGTTATCGTTTCGAACGATCTCCGTCTCTGATTGGCTGATGATGTGACTGGTTCTCGTTGTTTGGCTCCTAATTGCTCTGAGACTAGATGTGAAAGTTGAAGCCTTTGTCAGTTCAGTTGAAGTTCCGTCTGGACTGTGCTGGATGCATGCAGGCAAGCATGTCCCTTGGAATGGAACAACTTGTGAATGACCATTGAGAACAGTTTCCTCCTCGTTACTGTGAGCGCGAAGTTGCGCGAAAGGATCTTGCCAGCTTTGTGGATTTTTGACAGTTGCTCTTTTGGCACATTGCCGCCGGTGCAGGCGTACGGCATACGTTTCAGGATTAAAGGTCCGATTACGTGCGAAGATAATCGAGATGCCGAGTGTGGTTTGTTTGCGACCGAATTGTGGTAGTCGCGGCTATCACAAAACTCTGGAAAAAGACAGAACATGCATTGTGTGCCCTCTCCCATTGGCGGTAGCGTCCAGGCCAAATGGAGTGCGGGGCGGAAGATACATCGACTAGACTGTAGGTACATAGAATCACGGGAAGAGGTGGCGCGGTAGCTTCCAGACTGCCGGGAAGGCAACTAGGATGCTTCCAAAAGTGGAAGTGTCGCTGCAAGGAGGAAAACGTAATGCTATAGTTATCGAAAGCACAGTGGCGACCCACCACCTCCCAGTGTACGTCTGCTCGTTGACGCCTCCACCCAAACCGGCCTGACTCTGAATAGCACTCATTCCTACGCAAATCACGACGTCCAGTCGGTCTGCGAGGCCCAGCACAGCTTGCTATACGCGCTTTGCTGGCAGCGGCGTCTTTGACTAGGACTAAGATAGGAGTGTCCGTATCCTTGTACAGAAACAATTTTATAAAACACTTCTTGCTTTGGGAATGAAAAATTAATTTAAAAATATTGATTTAATGGTTTATAAAACCTGCTCGAGTCCCGAGATCTAGTAACCTTCAGCCTAGCAGACATGGCCTGATCCAATAGATAGTTTATTTTGTTTTTCTTCTCCAAAGAGCTTTCTATCCAGTTTCCTTGATCGCCTGATCCATCGTAAAGTATCCTTACGCTTCGCGTTGAGCTTCATCTTTCCTAAATGATATTTCATGACACAATGAGCTTATTTCAAGGGATTCTTGAGACGGGCAAAGTCAGATGTTGATCTACTTGCTACGTGCTGCACGAAGACAAGATGTGCAATACCCGACATTATCTGCTCTCCAATTGGCAGCCAATAGTAAGTTCCTTCCGTGATAAAGTTCATAGTCTCTTGCTCCATGATACCAACGACGCCTCCTAGATCTCTGGGTCGGGACCTCAATGGCGACTACTGCAGTGGGGGAACTGGCTCGATTCAAGCACTGGCGTTGTGGTATCCAAGGACTCTCGAAGACGAGGTGGCCACAAACTGGATGTCTTGCTACGTCTCGGCATATGGGACATGTCGGAGCTATCCAGAAGGATCCATTAGGGCGATTGATCAATTCTTGAAACCAGGTTTGGATGCAGATGCTCCCGAACTTGTGGCCGCAGTGAAGCAAAACCTGTGTCTCCGCTTCTCCTTCATGGTTTGGTGTTCCAAATGAATTTTGGCAGATGATGCATTCATCATCTTGAGTAGGAAGTATCGAGGAATGATGCTCTTCATTCGTCGCTCTGGCGTCGCGGCAGTCAAACTCCTCAGTAAGTAGACCAAGTTGATTTTGGTGGGCACGGTTCCTTTTGCAACGGATTCCCTTCCGGATCCGCACAAGAACTTTTCGCAGCCGAGTCATCGGAAGATACTTTTCGCAGCGAAGCTCCATCGTATATTCGCATTCGTGATAGTAGATGTAGTCTTTTTGATGCGTCTGCGGCAGCCTGTCCATCGATCAGCACCCGCCCTTTCGGTCCAGCTCGGAAATTTGTGCTGAACGATGGCTACGAGACTTACAACCGTAACCCCTGTACAAGAGTATTTTCTTCAGGCGACACAGAGGTGAGCCTTCAGATTGGAAACTAACAGAAATATTTGTCCGCCGGGATCTGCCACAAGATTTCATTCGGTCAGCAAGGATGCCGATAGCTGCGATGTAAGCAGCTTTAAAACTTGACACGATTTATATGAACGTACTTGGGATGAAACTATGGCTGAGTTCATATTGTAGCGGAACCCAAAGCATGCCTAAATGAGTTTAATACATCATTCTGGAAGACTATACCGGAACTTCGGAGACAGTTTATTCTACATCGTTCTTGATATTCACTTAAGCCTTCAGGATGATCGAACCCGCCCATTTACAGAAAGTGCTGCAACGAATACGGAAACGACGCGGAAGATAACAGTCTCCAAAATGCCACTTTCGTGTCGATATTACAATGTGAAAATATGCCGTGTACATATGAAAGATTATAGCTTTAGCTTCTACATATCCTGGCGGACCTTCATAGCTGCTTGGATACTCGTTTGTGCCTTAGTACTCGTCTGTGCCTGAAATACTCTTCTGTGCAGGGATAATCTTCTGTGCTGAGATACTCTTCTGTGCTGGGATAATGTTCTGACATGCAGGCGACAAGAGTTCTACTACGGAATTGCGTGCATGTTGTTGTCGCGGAGCTTCCTAAAATTCTTGTCTTTAGTGTACCGAACTGTCGGAACATGACCATGCCAACAAGAAAGTAACACAAGCGAGGACAGGGCACGGATCTGTGCCTCCCAAAAAACCTCCAGCATTCACCGAAAAACTTCAACTCATGGCACGTTTTCTCTGAAACAAAGCAAAACGAATCTGTTCGTAACAAAAAGATCAATCATACACGCTACAAATATCGTTGCAACATTAAACACGCTTTGGAAACTCAATATCGGACTTCGCTGGTAGCTTACCTTTCTTGCTGTCAGCATAGCTTTCTCTCCAGTAATAAGAATTCCTATCGGGGCCAAGAGTCCATACACATAGGAGCTCACGTACTTGATTCATACTCAGGTTATGCCGGACTGTATTCTGCCAGCCCTTTTGCTCTGGATCATTTTTGACCGTGTTTTCTCGGAACCACTGATATATCTCCTGCACCGTCATAGCATGATCCTCTCGACTCATCAGAGCCTGGTAGATAAGCTGTGCGCATGGTCCGTCGGCTCTCTTGGCCTCGCCCGTGCCTAGACCAGTGCCATCTTCTCGTTCGCCTGGCTGTGGTAGTCGCGGAGCCTCGCCAATATCTGAGCAGTTACCGTACGGCCCATCGGATACAGGGGACAAGCTGCGATCCAGTACCACCGAATTGATAAGCTCTGGCGTCGTTGGCGGAACCTCGAGCGACATCGACTTGGGTTCTATAGTATTGTCAGAGCAGCCTTTCATCGCAATGATGGGAGCGTCAATGTGCTGATCGAGCGTCTCGTCCAAAGACATGAGGGTTTCCACATGTAGATGATTGATATGATCGAGGTCGGGCTTCCTCCATGTATTTTCTTGGTACAAGTACTGCTGTGATACGACTGATGGCCAATCCTCAGGACTTGGACTTTGGTATAGTGGGGGCAGATTGCCGATAGTATGAAACCTAAGGACCATATTTATCGGCGAAAAGCCGCTTGCATACTCGAACAAGTCGCAATCCCCCGGACATCTTGTAGTACTCCATGTGTTCTGGGATGAGGAGTGTAAAGAGTTGGTGTATGACGGTCGATACTGAGAGACTGCGGCAATGGCCGTAGGAGGATAGTGGAAGTATTGTTCGAGGGAGAGCTCGGCGGGCTTAGTGATATGTGAGGGCAGGAAGGCTGTATCGAAGACGGAGTAGTTACTCGTAGGTCTTAATGACTGCGTTGTATATGTGTGCTGCATATTGTCTCTAATCGAGCCTGCTGAAGTATGTCCACCGGTTAGCCAGTTTCAGCACATCGATAGTATATCGAGCAACAACTGCTGCTGGGGATACGTACAGTCGTGATGAAGCCCCTTCTCCACGTGGTGCGAGTTACTTCGAGATAGAGAACAATTTCTCTCGTGAGAGCAAAGTAATAGGTCATTTGTCAATTGACGAGTATAGAGCGTTGAGTTGATTAGTTGCGGTTTGCTATTTTTTTTTTTTTTTGAACGCTGATTAAATATTGGAAAACTCGACTGGTTGCAATGATACATACAGTAGAAGAGATACGGTGAGTCATCATCGATCTCCCCATGTCAGATTCAGTTGGAGTTCAAAAGTAGACAAAATAGATACAAAATGAATGCACGTAGAAGTACAGCAACATGCACTAGATTTGGTTTTGTCGATGGAACGAAGCTGGAATTGATCTCATCACATTTATGGGAATTAATATGTCGATATCATCCAGCTGCTTTTATCGAGCCCCGATCTGCAGTAATAGTTGAAAGATCCCTTCAAAGTCTCTAATCGACATACTGCAAATTGTCTACAGTAGACAAAGCCGTCTACTTTCGTCACTCCGCGAACAGCGTCCGTTTTGAGCTCCGCACCCGGATGCCGGAGCTAGGACCCACATAAGCCTGGTCTGCGGGCTTCCGTCGACCCGGCATAGCTCTAACTCATTTCCCTGAATCCCGAAGCCGGCTTTCGAACCTTTTCGTACAAGCTGAACTTTGACTCAAATTTCCATCGTGAGTCTGATTGCCACGTTCGGGGTCTCATCAGATAGATTGCACATGAAAATATGTTAATGTGTCGGGAGACTTTCGGTGAAAGGCAGTGTCCGAGTAGGTGATTAAAACAGTTTTGTGTATGTTAGCAGAGCACATAACAGCTACGAATTGTCTTGCTTCACATTGTGTTTGGGATTCAATTGCGTGAGTTTCAAGGATACCGTAAATATCTCGGGCAATCGCTGATTATGTCGGCAAGGACGGAACTGCTGGTTGCCACGCATCAAGTGTACTTCACGTGGGCGTGTGCATGGGCTCGAAAAGACCTCGAGACGGTCCATGGCTAACGATTTCTACCTATACCAATCCCAATATCGACGTTTGGGCTAACAGTGCTGATTCACTTTAGCAGACCCCAGGTGGCACTAGACTGCGCAAGCCAAACTCTAAAATTCAACTATAGTGGGGAGTCGGATATTACATCGTTCGTTACGTAGGACTTGGCTGAAGACGCTAAAGTAGCTGCTGGATATCCTTCCATATTGGGCACAGCCTAGCCCCGTACGTCACAAGGGTTCTCTTCCGGAATTGTATAAATCTCGTGGAGCTCCCCTGACATTCCTGTCTTTAGTGTACCAGACTGTCGGGACATGAACTATCGCAACAAGAAAGCATCACATGCGAGAACAGTGGACGGATCTGGGCTTGCAGTACACTTCCAGCATTGACGGAAGAACCTTACCCATGTCACATTCTCTCTCGAACGAAGTAGAACGAATTCCTCTACCACATACACACATCGTACACGGTAAAAGCGCTGTGCAAGAGCATGATATCAATATCGATTAGACAACTTGCAGGTGTACAGCTGCGATCACGACACAGGACGTGTTCTGGAATTGCGATGTCGGACCTCGCCGGTAGCTTTCTGGATCCGAGTGTCATTAACGTAGCCGATGCATTGCCGGCAAACAAAGACGATATCGTTGTTGAATCACACGAGTCATGATTTATTTCACCAAAACCAGGCGATGAACAGGTTGGTTCTTGGTCGTTGCCAACGCCTGGAAAAGTCTCCTCGCTAACAGGTGGACTTGCACTAGGTGTGGGGAAAAAGGCAAACAAAGGGAGACAAAAGCACCAACATGTTTGCGACCATGGCTGTGTGGATCTAGTGCATGTGGGGGCAAAGTCCAAAGCTGGCATGCAAAAATGTCTCGAGTCATTTCCGTGTCCTGTCGAGCGTGCGCGCTCGCTTGCACTTCTGGGTCGGACCGCAGTACGGGTGTCTGTTGCATGGCCCAAAGGCATACCGACCACTCGACGCAGGATCGGGACATGGAGCTGCAAATGCTTTCTCTCTTTTGTGGAGTCCCAAGATCTGCCAGACTTGGGTCTGGCACTAGGCTGGAATTGCAGTCGCAGCTGCGTGTTTGTCCTTATCCAAGGGTACGGGAGGATATCGTTTTGTCCGTCGTCTGACCCGGTCAACTTTGCGACAGTTCCATGCCATACTGCTTACCACCGATTCACGCCTGTACGCAGCGACTTTCCAGGGCGATCCTACACGATCTTGGTTCCAGGCAAGTCAAGTTTGCACCAACATGGCTTGCGGTGGAGACCAATCAATACTATAGTCTAGGGTTCCCAGCCCAACTTATGGCGCTAGAGAAGACATTTTGATACCAAAACGGGGACGAAAATGATCAGTACATGTAAGCAGCTCCCTGGTGCAGTGCTTGGCTATTAATGTAAGAAGTTACGGACAGTCATGCATGGAACGAGCGTGCCTACGATCAGCCCCTCAGTCTACTTACGATCGTGCCTACATCTTTGTTTGGGATACCAACTAACTACTGGTCAATAGTGATAGGTCGCCATGAAGGAAGCTTTCGAAGCATATCACCCAGAACTGCGAGGAACACCACGACAGCGTCAGCCCAGGTCCTGCCAAACCTGCCGACAGAAGAAGTACGTTGGTATGTTTTCAGTCGCAATCGCACCCTTCTCACATTCCGATAGGTCCAAGTGCAACCACGAGAGCCCGTGCGACGCATGTATCAGGCGTCAAAGTCCGGGTGATTGCACGTACGACGCAGATATAACGACTCAATTCAAAGAACGGCCAGGATTGATCAACTGCCTCACAGGGCTCGGGGAACCCGCAATTCAACGCAGGATCTCCTCCGCATCTGCTCAGCAGGTATCTTCTACTCCTCGGAACACAGCAGATTTCGAGTATCAGCTGCAGCTTGCCGACCTGTCGACGCCGAATATCGAAAGTATTATTAGGTCCACGCTCCCTGTATTCTTTGAGCTTGGGGATCCAATAAGTAGTAAGTAGCCATCTAGGAGAAACTCTCAGCACTTCCACGCCTTTTTTTGTCTTCTATATCTTGTCTCTTTCTCTTACAACCTTTCAGGCATGCTACATGCGGATACCCTCTTCGGCGAAGTGAGTAGTGCCTTTTCTCAACACTTGTAGCTCAACTACTAATATAGGTAGTGGAAACACTTCACTAGCCACCCTGAGGCCTGGTATCAAGCTGATGCCCTGTCGTTGATGGCTCTCGTCTACGGATGCTTGGCCTTGACAGCTTTGTATCTTGACCTCCGGGACGAACATCTTCCCGGCCATCTCGGCTCCACCAGCCACATGCTCGAGGTGTTTATTGACAGGTGCTATCAATGTGCCCACCACATTGACCTCGAAACGCCAGGAAAATACAAGGTAGAAGCGGCTGTTGTGCGCATCGCAACTTTGGTATATTGCAAGCCCGATCTGAAGCGGGGCTTCGCAGCACTCGCGCAAGCGATTGGCCTGGCCCAGTCGTCCGGCTATGCGAACCCTCGAGATCCGAGCCTGGAAGGCTTGGGCCTTTCCGAAATGCAAATCGAATATCGCAAGAGAGCATGGGAAAACCTGCAGTCTTTGAAATACCATATTAGTTTCTACTGCAATCAGACACAAATGGTTCGTCCCGAGTTCCAAACAGAGGCTCCCACGAACTTACTTGATGCCGACATGCCGCTAGATCATCGCGCTAACCTTCCTCCCCCGCGGCCATTGACCCAGTCTACGCCAGTACTCCCTCTCATCCTGAAGCGAGAGCTTCAAAGGGTATCGACAGAGATCGGGCTTGCCATATTCTACAGAGAGTGCATCACTTTGAAGGAGATCGATAAATTCGACGTACTACTCGACAACGCACATAGGAAAGTATCTAGTCCTACGTCGAGTGGAAGTGGACTTCAACTTTTGACTCTCCAACACTCACTGTCAATCATCTATCATACCGCCAAGATCGTGCTTCACCGATGGTCCCTCCTGGCTGAGAAGATAAATGATCAGAGCCCCTCTGCAAAGAAGTCACGCTTACGATGCGTCAGCTCTGCCGTCGAGGTTCTCAAGATCCAAGAGGCTCTCCTTGAAAACCGTCGGTCGCAAGAAGGTAGATGGGAACTTGATCCATTGGTGATGTATGACTTTCTTCTGGCAACGACAATTGTATGCCAGGAGCTGTCTCGTTCCATACAATCGATGCGACCAACAACAGCTGAGGGAGACTCACAGGCCGTTCCCCAGCCCGAGCTATGTCATCAGCTCGGATGTTCGATTGAATTTTGGCAAGAGGCTAGGAGTCACGGGGTTCCTCCAGAGGCTCAATGGCTCTATGCCATATTCTGTGGCGTGCTTCAACGAGCCTACCCTGCTTATGCTCTAGGCGATAAGCACTTAGGTCCACTAGCAGATCACTCTTCCTGGTATGATTTGTTGTTTTCTTCCTTCTTTTTGTCCTTCTCTCTATCAACCGTTTTGCCATCCGTCATTTAAAATATCAACAAGTGCACCCAGCATGAACAATCGCTGACACAATAGAAAGTTCCTCATCTGGCGTTAGTGCTATAACCTGGTCTTTCGAAGGAGAAAACCAGGATGTCTTTCTGGATGCGATAGTGTGGAATATGAGCAGTAGTAGCAGTATATGGGTAAGTCTATCTATCCACTTGTTTTCGGGTTGAATTGTTTGAGTTGAACAAAATTTAGAACGACCTCGGTAATCAGTATACGCAGACGTATCCTGCCCCCGACGAGCAGGGATAGACTTCCGCATCCCCATGGCCCTGGCCATATTCATACCTTCCAATCTTCTTAGATGTGCGAGATACGCCAGCAGGAAAACCTTAGATGGATCATACTGATTAGGCAACACTTCCGCACATGGACTTATGTTATATATCAGCTGTAATCAGATAATAGCATGGGAACCAGTTTCTGACGTAGCCATTTGATTGAATAGCATAGTTGCTAGTTAGTTGATCAATGTGTTACATATCCTGCTCCAAATGTGGAGTTAAACTACAGACGAGAATTCTATTACGGATCAGTGACTTCTCCCGCGACGACTTTAACCCAGCCTCACTGGAGCTTGTGAGGGAAATTTCCTGGCTAGCCTATTCTGTGATCATCATAAAACGACTCTGGTATTTGATTCCATCCGCGCAGCGGCATTACAAATTTTCCAAAATATCAACATTCGAGGCAATCTCTAGAAAGAGACATTGCAGAGATATTACCATAACCACCTACCATCAACTTTCCATAGCGTCATCGTTGAATTATTGTGCATATCACACTTTTCTCGGGTATGATAAATCTCTTATGGAAATCATCTCCGAGTCTTGCGGAAGGTGCAACCAACGTTAGAGTTTACAGAAGATAGCACGACAGACAATTGTCTCGACGCAGCTTTCCAACGACTTTCCTGGTTCGTGCTGACGTCCATCATTCCATTTTCGGCGACCTCTGGAAACAACACATCTCAGCTTACTATAGATCGTGGCGGGACCGGTTTATCTTCTCTTTAATCTTGCCGACGGAATCGCCAGGTCGACGACACGGCGTCATTCACCAACACTCATTGTGCGCTTCTGGGTCGGACCGCAAGTGAGCGAGCATGCTCGACAGAACACGGAAAGAATCGAGTCATTTTTCCGTGCCAACTGGTCGTTGGATGCCCGACTTTGCCCCCACATGCACTAGGCCCAGAAAGCCATGGTCGCAAACAGGTTGGAACACAGCGCAGTCGTTCACCCTTGTCGTTCTCTCAGCACGACTTCCCCAGACAACAGTCTCCGCCGATGCGTCATGAATAGGTTGCAGAAAACCAAGGCCCCTAGATCGAGGTCCATCATCGCTGGCTGATACGCTCCGAGAAAGGCATATCGCGTCAGCTTGCTGCCTGAAAAATCAATCTCCACCGTAAGACAGCGGGTGTAAACTGTACTTTTGGCATCTCGCTCCTCCGTTTCCGCTTCGCGTGATGAAGCGCCCAAACTCGAATTGGACCACCACGTACGGATGGCCAGCACACACTGCAAGGCTTGTGCTCAAGGACGGAGGCTGATGCAGTTTGCTTGTTTCGAGGTCCGTGAAAGCAGGGCCCACCACCCGTCGCATTTTGCGGCTTCACCGGCCAACGTCTATGGATAGCTTCATAGTCCAAGATACGAGCTGGAGACTTCATGGGCTCTAAAGTTCAACTTTGCCTGACTCCTTACTTTCTGATCCATTATAACCCCTTGTTTTCATGTGCGTTTGATCTGTGGCAGGGACAGTGGAGCATGAATTATACGAGGACTGTGATGACGAATTCGGCATTACTTCATGGCTCGTTTCCTTCCACGAACGGATTCCACATATGCCCGTGAGACCGAGGTTCCTTCACCGCCCAGCGTCATGAACAAGGAATTCCCTTTTCGGCACAACACCCTCTTAAGCGTTCGTTTGGGGTTTTAGAGTACTGTGGCCCGCTTCGTTGTTTCTCGCATGACCATTTTCAATAAGCACATGATGACTTTAGCACTAATGTTACTTGTGGCATGAATCCCGCTTGAGTATATTTCTATCAGAAGTTCATTTGATAATGTTATTTTCCAAGACCGATATCGGGGAACCCAGAGAGGCATCCTTTAGTGGTACCGCATTTTGTTTCATTAAGGCAGATGGGCGGTGCAACATAGGCTCCAGACGGGATACAGTACCAAATCATTTGGGTTCTGTTATGCATACTGTAAAATATTTTGGACGGGTTCCCAAAATAGTCGGCAGCATTATTTCCTCTGGGTACCATAATAGCTTCTGTCACGTATGTGCTAGACATTTTACCGGTGGACCTTTCTGAACGTGTTGGTCCATTGGCAATGAATCTGGGAATGCCCCTGTTTGTTCTTCATATAGTATTTTAATCGCTGCAGCTGAGGCTAGGATTGCCATCACTTTTCTGCCTGGCTCAATCGAAAGCGGTACACTGGCGTCTCGGAATACGGGCATAAGACCCGCATCGGCCAGATCTTCGCCGTCGCTGTAGCCACTCTTGCCTAGTCCAAAGCGACGATCACCGTAGACTCCGTAGACTACGTACTATGTACTACGTCCGGAAAGCCGGAGCTGAGGCCCACAATATCTTTGGGCCGCTGTAAATTGACGCATATGACTCTTGCCAAGAATGTTTGTCGTAGCTCATCATGATCGTGTAGATGTGCCTCTTTTCCCAGATCACTTGTCTCGGAAGTATTGTAAAGCGGATGGACCTTCAATGCCCAGCGCAGTCGTCGATTTCCGGGTCTTGATCTATAAAGATACTGCAGCACATTTGTTCCAAGCTCTAGGCTTTGAGGCTGTGCTCAATATTCTATAGACGCTGGGATACTCTTCTGTGTCTCGGATACTCTTCTGTGTCTTGGATACTCTTCTGTGTCTTGGATACTCTTCTGTGTCTTGGATACTCTTCTGTGTCTTGGATACTCTTCTGTGTCTTGGATACTCTTCTGTGCTGGGATACTCTTCTACGATACTCTTCTGTTTTGCAGACAAAAGGGGTTACGTTACAGAATTGTATGTATGTCGTGGAGCTCCCCCGGCATTCCTGCTTCTAGTGTGCCAAAGTGTTGGGACATAACTACCGTCTGCCGATTCACAGGTACAGTAGCTATCCACTATGACGCGGGACGCGCCCTGGAACCTCAAATACGGACTTCATTCGTAGGTTGCGACTCAAACCCCCGCAGACCAAAAATATTGTAGGCCCTAGATCCGGATTTTCGAATGATCATTGTGGAGTTATTTTACCGTACCGTGGTAAAAGAGAAGACCAACAAGGATTCAAAACCGTCGATGTGGATCTTACAACCGAGCTCCGCTGCGCGTGTGTACCACATCCCATTACTTTCGCCGTTGTCATCTGTCCTAGAGCAGCATGGAACTGTACATGACTTGGAGTGTTCCGTGTGGATACTGCGTCCGACTCCCGTCCAAGTTACAGAAAGCACTGAATGGATACAGAAATCAATTTCGTAGACAATCGTCTTCACCGTGCCGATCTCGTATTGCATGGATTGAATTGATATCCCGACCAGGTGGTACACGGAATATGCTCTTGATATATAATAGTTCATGGCTGCTGTCTCCTCGACTTTTTTCCTTGTCCCTATCCTCGCCGTTGCCGTGTACTATGATTGCTGAAAGTACGTAACGCTTCTTCGCTTGTTACATATCTTGCACTTCCTGTCCTTGCTGTGCCCAAACACACAACATGCATACAAAGCAGCAAAAGATTAAACTGTGCAGGAGCGGTCCATCGCTTCTGCGTAAGACACAGGCTCTCGGCGAAAAGGCCGATGTCTCCAGCCTTGCTGTGTATTACAACGCCACCTGTGATAGAATGGAGGTCATGGTACATCTTCCTGAGGGGGAGAAATTACCAGATTTAAACGGACTGGTTCGTAGTCGTTAGCTGCCATGATACATTGGAATACCAGTGCTGATGTCAACAGGTCGCAAAGGCTCTTCAGCGCCAGCGTCAACAAGCTTATGGCAGAGCTCGCCCCACTTCCAAACTACCCGATTTGGGGTCTTCACAAGGAGGCACTAATACTGCCGGCATGCGTCGGCGACGAATCCGTTTACAACCTATCTACAATATCAATTCGATTGCGTAGGCCTGTTCATCGCTCCAGATATAGGTAATTAGCGGTCATATGTAGCTTTTCCTACTATCAAAGTCTTGCTGCAGCTTTGTGTATGAAATTTGAACGATTAGATTTCATGGGCGTGGTGTCAGTTCCCTGTGAAGAAGAGCATGGTTCTAGCCTGAAGGTCTGACCCGTTTTTGTCCGTTTGCGCTCGTACTATCCTACGGATGCTTGATGTCAAATAGTGGAATAATCAGGATTCTATTTTTTATGCAATCATGGCTATATCCTACTGGAAGGCCTGGCAATGGCAAGTGCTGAATGTGGCTGGTCGAAATACTGTAGAAGGTAGTATGCTCTTTTGTCTTGTTTCTTCTGTGCTGGGCTACTGTTCCGTGGTGGGATACTTTTTTGTGTTGAAATACGGATACAATCAAGATCGGCTTCTTCTTGTTGTCTCACTTCTCTTGTCTTTAAGCGCGGACGATCCATATCCGGCGCTGACATTCATGTATCCCAATCAGACCGACTTTGCACTGTAATCTGGTGCAAATCCTGGCCATATAGTCTCCAAGACAGTGGCAGAACTTGATGACCATCAATGATTTCAGATTCTGGTAGGCACCTATAGTATGCGGCAGAATGGTTTTGCATCCCCCTCGCGTGGCTTCAAAAATGATACTTCGACGCACGCGAGTAATGGGCACGTCAAGAGTGACTTGACAGGTCGAGGTCATAATCCGAGCATATCCGACCCAGCGCTTTTCGAACAGGATACATTTTATCGTTAACCGAAAAATCGGGCAACTAGCCGCATGACAAGTTAAGGCGGTAGTTATACCTGAGGTAGCATTTCTCAGTGCGGCGAAGTCAGTGGAGGGCCTCCTGGATATTGGAATGAGGCGTTAACAGATGTATCTTATTTCCTCATCTTCCTGCTTGTGTGTGTATCGCGATTCATGGCGTGGTATGACATGCAGGCTGCCAGAGGGTTCATCTTGGTCACGCTATGCTTACGCTGCAGCTAAGCCATGTTGTCAGGTTCAGTTCCATATGTTGCTACCCTAAATTACAGGAATGCCAGTAGCCTTATAGACAGCGAGACTTGTTTGCACTCCTTGCAAGTATGTGGCTCACTCACTACCCTAGACGATGCGCTCGGGGGCCTCCCAAGCGGGCTCTGCCTGTGCGTGAAGGACTTGAAATGTGGGCCTAAACCCCGCGGGCCGGGACCATGTGGGTCTAAGCTCCGGTTCTCCGGATGGCCGGGGATGATGGAGCATCGGAAAAGGCATATATTCAAGGGATGGCAGGAATGTTTGTTAATGGAGGGATGACAAGCAACTTAAAACTGTGAGCTCCAACAATACTTTGGACCAGAGCCAATTTTGGCTGACTGAAGTACTCATGGATGACAGTACTAAGTGGGTCTGGCGTAGAATTTGGATATCCCTTTTGCTTATAGACAAGAGAAGAGAGGCAAAACAAGAAGCCGATTTTGACGGTCTCTGTACCGTCACTGTTGACTCCACATAGTAGTAGAAAGAACCTGAGAGATAAAATAGGGTGCTAAAATGGATCTTAAATTCCACTGTTTAATAGCACAATATGTTCCATCCCGATCAGCGATCAGAGTATTCTCTCTACACTCTAATCAGCAAAGTCAAAGTCATGACATTTGCTCACTTTCTGAAACTCCTCTTTCTTTTAGGAACAAGCCTTACCTTTCCATGCAGTGCAGTTATTCACGGTTCCTTCCCAGACCGGATTAAGCGTGTTTGCACAAGTTACTGTGGGTCGCATGTTTCAAGTAATAGTACCGTCATCAGCAGCGCAAGAAATGTGGGTGATTCAGGTAAAGTAGTACCTAGGTTACCAGAGAAAAATATTGCTTCATGTTAACAGCCGGCATGCAGCCTATCACTCCTACGCTACCGAGCCAAGTCATGTTCTTTCTTCCGGATTCGACTGTTATCTTCGCACCACACCGCTCATAAATTCTGGTCAACCAACAACGAAGACATTGACGAGAAACGCTACAACATCTCGAGAGATCGCCGATGTAACAACTGATATCATGGGATTTACAAGTACTACCCCGACGAGCAGTTTTCGTGGTGGTATACCTTGTCAACCATATGTAGACTGCTTAGCAACCTTTGAAAGCTTCCATGCCAGCCCTTCGACTACTATCACTGAGACACATCTATTACCGTCTGTTACATGTACACCATTCGCTTCCGGTGACGAGGTTCCAAAGCTCGTTGCACTGCAGTTTGTGGGCGAGTTTTGCGAGAACCGAGGATTAGACTTTACTCAAAATCAAACCTTGACTTTCGGTGGTGCAGACATCAATCCGGAAATTGATCTCGGCGCGGTTTTGACAGTAACTTTCAGAAGGCCTACGAATGGCGAAGACTGCGATGAAAATTGTACAGTCGCATTCAAAAGCCTTCTGGACACTTGCTCGACAAACGAGAATAAAGGGCTTGTGTTCAATGGCATGGCGACGTCGAATCAACAATGCGGGAATTATTCCATAACAGCTACCGACCAGATCACAGCGTAGGCTAGCCGAGAAATCGTCCGGCCAGGCTCTGGTGGGACTAAGCCGAGGTAGTTACATCTGTGTCGTCTATGTGTCATGGACTCTTTGACTGTAATTCGATTGCATATTTGGAGCAGGAAACATAGCACCTCGACAAATTGTCTACAATCTAGGTTGCACTGTCAAGTCGCTCAGCCGGAAACTGCTTCTCATACCATCATTAACTATAGCTACAGCTGACATATCAGACAAGTCTAAGTGCCGTAGTGCTCGAAGTGTTGATGGCTAGACTGTCGACGTTGAATCAGTGATGATCCATTATAAGTTGCCCGCTCGTGTAATTCGTGCATCTAATAAAATCGGGAGATATGGAGGTAACCAGATACCAGCGCTGCTACTCAATAATTTTGGTCCTCCTTCTTTTCCAATTCATCCCGGTAGACTATGTAACACTACTCCAAAGTGAAAATACAGTCTGCTTAGCTTCGCGTCGCGTCAAGGCACAGACGAATCAAACGACGTATTTCATCGACCAACTAGTACACTTTCAGGATCGAATGGTCTATTTAGTGGGAGGTAGTGCATGAAGTACGGCGCGTTAAGCGAGATAAGTTGATGGGTGTTCTCCCGTTATCTCAACATACATACACACTTCTTTATTCAACAGCGCTTTTCCGGAAATATCTGTAGATTCTAGTCTATGTCTGTATCTACAGAGCCAACGACTCAGTCCCCGTCATGTAGTCAATGTTGTACACAGGACAGGTTGTAAGAGGTTCCGGGGATCATAGAGTGTGAGGGCAGTCTGGCTGATAGGTCAAGGCAAAGTTGGGCATGGTGCAGGTCTCATCATATCCATATGTTCAAGCAGCGTTGGCAATATTGTAAAGAGCAGCATTTAGTCCAACCCAGGAGTCTGTTGGGCAACTGCTTACAAAGTTCATTGCGTTTGCTGCAGAAAATGCAAGGCGTCCCTCTGACTCGACGAGCAAATTGACACATTCAGACATGTCAATGTCCTTGTAAGTAGCAGCGATGCCACCACCAGTAGTGGGGTGCTGCGTAGCAGACTCCCCAGTGTAGAGGTAGTTCCAAGCATCATAGGAAATATCGTAAGCACCACCCGACTGGTCAATCCTGAGGAGATTGACAGATCTGTCATTGGCGCTAACCTGAACACAAATGCTATTACAGCTGGGAAAGGACGGCCAGTATGCGATGCGATTGGTATTGACTTTACAGCCAAGGACGCCAATCGAGGAGGAGTATCTGTCGTGAGGCGTAACGAAGATGCTGTTATCGCGGCGAAATTTCGTAGCAATAATCGGAGCTATTGTGGTACCTAGGAGGTAGAAGATGGGAGCGAGCATTTTGGGAATTGCCTACAGTAACAGTCTTCTGGTTCGATATGCTGATTCATGCAATGATTTAGGTATGTACACAATGAATACTGTGATGTATCGATGGGAGAAAATGGACGTGCAAACCGTGCACTGCCGTTTTCAGATCTACCTCCCGAGAAACGCCAGAAATGGAGTATTTTCACAATACCTCAAATGAGTGCATATGTGTGATGTTTCCAATTCCTGCATTTCGAATCGAGCTACTTTTGGGGCAACACTTGCGACTGGCCAGTGTCTTGAAATCAAATCTGCTGTTCCGCATTTCTTGCAGCGATTGTAATGCCAGAGACGCAGACTACAAGCGTTCTCCTCGCAACTAGCCTATCTTGGTTTCGCATAATGATGGCGCTTGTTTCGGTGCTGTTTGTATATGAGAATCGCCACCAAGGAATCGGTCAATCTATCATATATGCAACAAAATATTTCAGGGTATATGCAGGTTTTCAGCTCCTTTTCGCTGGGTTTGTGCTTGTGGCTTGCATCTTGTTGACAGCGCGCCATAAATGCTGGTTACACTTGCCTTCAAGGTTCACCATTCTTTCGGTGCGTTACTTACTTGAATATCTGTCATCTTGTGTCTGACAAAACAGTTCGTGTCAATGATCTACACCCTCAACGACTTTTTGTCTGACCTGGGACCTGTGGTCTGTGGAACACGAGTTTTTGCATCACGAAATCCTGCACCACCCTCGAATACACACGGAGAGACTCAGCGACCGGCTTTTGTCAATTTCCGAAGGCCACGGGACTTTTACGTCGAACTTGAGAATTTCCAAGAGTACCAAGCTCAATCGATACTTAATGGGATGGGAGATGTCCTCCTCAGAAATAGTACAAGGCGATCTGCAACTATTGTCTTTGTGGCTGCTCAGACTTCTGGTGCATGTCTGGAGACGCTGTCTGTAGCATCGATTTCACTTATGACCTGCCTCACTCAACGAGATCGAGGTGTTCAGAGCAGGGAATACGTTGGACATGGGTGCATTGGTTCGAGGTTGAGACTTGTTTGCGGACAAGCATTTTATCCGGCCACGAAACATGGAGCAGTTCGACAGGGGACGTGAGAGATATAAGTAGAAGCTTCCTCTGGCAGCGTGGAATCGTTCTTTCTTGTTCTCTAAGTTCTACTTTCTTGACATTTCCCTCCTCTTAACAAGCTACAGAACACCAACACTCACGCCATGTTCATCCAGATTGGCCTCTTGGATAGCCTCACGGCTCGAGGGCATCACGAATCTGTATCCCCTGAAATCAAACCAATTTCCGCCTTTGAGAGCTCTCGAGATGATAGGTCTCGAGAGTATCTGACACCGTTGTATCCCACGACGTATGGTTTGAGCGGGAGCAACACAAAGACACTGTCCTCAGCCATGAACACTCACACAGTCTCAAATGAGCGACCTCCAGGCGAGGGCTTCATTCGAAAGACTCGCGTCATTGATTACCCAGACATCACGACCAACTCAGCAACCCATTATCACTATCCACTACACACTACATTCCACAGGACTAGGCGGTTCCCCGATGTCAAAGTACAACGAAATGAAGTGCTGCGCCCGATAGGGCAGCCTCATTTCATGCTCTGCTCGGAAGATTGGCTCAAGGAGACCGAAGGCTCGGACGAACTGGAGGCTTTGAGGCCCGTTCATGTTGACAGGAATCCTTCTGTCGTGCTCGAAGATGATTTTGGAGATAGCGACACCGATGTGGAGGTATTCCACGAGAATGACGGTTTCCCTCACTTCTACAGCTCGGACAGCATCATCAAAGATGCGGGTATCGGTAGTAGCCACCACGAAAATGACAACGAGGATGAGGCCTTTCAAAAGGACTTGCCAGTCTCGAACAGAGATCCAATCTTACGATGTCCCAAGCTGCAAAAGGTTGACTGCGATCGAAGAATCAGGCGGAACAGAAGAAAGGGGGGCCGCAACGCTAAAAGACGTCGGTCGCATTCCAGTCGGAATGGAAGTGTACGTTATAAGGACGTCCCCCTTCGTTATGGTCGTCAATCGCCTGCACGAGTACAGCGTATTCTTGTAGAAGGGGAGTCGATTTCTACAGAATTGATTTGGAGCAATCGCGCCAAGGTCTGGCACGACTTGAAAGACTGGCGGAAGACAAATACCGTGGATTTGCTCAAAGCCGAGCTCCGGGCGTTTCTCGGTGTCATTGTTCTCGTCAATGGAGACGGAAAACCTCCCACATTTCACTGGGAAGAAGCGACACAGATGTTCTCTTGCGTAGACGAGATAACACAAGAGACCGCTGGCATTTCAGAAGATGTGCTTCGAAAGGTGATCAGCGGCGAAGACCTAAGCATTACAATTGACTGGAAGGAAATGTCAGAATGATGTACTGGCAAACAACGGCTGGGTCAAACGAATAATGTCTGAGTCAGTTCAAGGTGTTGATAGAACTAGGAGTTGATCGGAAGTGTACTTAAAACTTTAAATTGGCAAAACTCTAAATGGGATAACTATATTTAAGTGAAAGTCGTTCGCCTATGTGACATCGATCGAGTAGTTCTAGTCGTAATTTGAGAATGATTGATAATAGCAGCGGCTGAGGACAAAGCCAGCAGACTTTGGGTAATTGAATCGTAGACTAGGTAAGCTTTTTTGTATGTCGACCTTGGTCAGATACTGTTGACCCTTTCCAGATAATGGCAAACGCATTTTCACCTCCTATGAAACAAAACACGTTCCTCACAGGCCCTTGACGAGCTTCCTTAAAGATATGCAAGCTTAAACTATTTGAGTGGCGAAATGAGACGTATTGTCTGAAGCAGCGTGGCCGCCTGGCAATATTTTCAGAAGTAATGCACGGATGCATTACCGTAGACCTAATGACTTTCTGCCGGCGGACCCAAGCCTAACAATTCCATTTCTTGTCCGGAGTTGTTTCGTAGGGCTGGCTCAGAGTGCTTCAAGTCACCCCTCCTCATAATGTATTCTTGTCATAAATACAACAATGGACGCTCAAGATCGCCTGTAACCAGTGTGACCTAGGTGGTAAATTTCCATGCTGTTGCTAGGGCTGCCAAGAATTCAGCTCCATAACTTTATCGCAGGAAGGAGTCCAGCCCTCTTGAATACCATGCAGGGTCGCCCCAGAGCGTCAACGCTAGTGGGCAGGAGGCAGATGGACGAGCAGAAGTTGAATTACTTTGGAGATCACTTGAATTGAGCTCGAAGCGTTTCGTTTCGTCTCTCGCCTCTTTTTATTCTTCAAAGGCTTTCGACAATTTGTCATTACTCTCTTCGTCCATACTACACGTGGAAGCTACGTGTTTTTATGCCTTCTTGCCTTCTTGTAATGAGTCATTTCAACCTCTGCCAAGTTTTTGAATATTTTCCGAATCTCCGCCGACTCCATCCGCCAAGACGCGCTGATAACCCTTGTCATCATTTTCTGATCCAGGCCTGGAAACAACTTGACAGTGTCACCTCGGAAAGCTTTTTTGTAGAGGAAAAAGCAATTCAAAGGCCGCTTCATTGTCCCTTGACTGTTGACTGCAATGGCTGATTCGTCGCATCGCGGCCGATGCACATACATATGAATGTCAGGAAAGTTGTATCGGTTGAAGAGCACGCTCAACGGCGTCGGAATGCGTGGCTCATCATGGATGAGTAGCTCTTGATGCTGCCAAGGGTGAATATAGTCTGGACTCATAGGTGTTGTTTGGCCCAGAGTGTCCGGATTATGGTTACTGCATGCTGCTCGAAAGTCGATCATCTCGTAGGGATGAAGATGATTTTCAGGTGGCACATAGACTCCTTGTGGTCCAAATCCCTAGCCAAATCAAACGGTCTCAGAATCTGGTAACTGACAAGACGTCAGAGAAGGCCAAGTATACTTACTACAAATTCTTTGGCGTCATATGATGATGGGTCAAAGACATCATGGGTGGCAATAGCATCGAAACTATGGTGCACATCAACACCGAAATCCGAGTCAAACTATGATATCAGCAAAGAAACTGGTCCTGGGCGGACGAATGGAAAACTTACAGCGAATGGCACTTCACATCCTAATTCAACTGGGTCGATGATTGATGTTGGGGTCTGGTTATGTGCTGCCGCTGCGGCAATATTGCCGCAGACGTTTTGCACAGCGCAGTCGTTATCTGATAGCAGATCCTTCAGACTGATAATCCGTCGTGGCTGATCCACGGGCGCTTTGATGCTGCACGGTGAACCTTTCTGAACATGGTGTTGGTCCATGGTGAGAATCAATGTTGATGTTCTTGGCCCAGATGCGTGAGGGCACTTGGAGGTTTTGCTTGCTTTATACGCAGCAACAGCAGCCACTCCGCCTCCAATAGTCCAGAACTGACATCCTTCCGAGACACGATGATTGGATACAGTACTGTAGATCATGATTATATTTCACAATGGCAAAATCTCGAAAGCTTGCGGAAGGACTCATTTCATATTTCGTGTACATTTATTTATGATCACCTGGTAAGGGCATCATTTCGAGTTCTTAAGACAAAGGCGATGACATCAATTGCAATACCTACGATGTTAGTTTCTGTATTTGTTTCAGTGATTTCTGTACATGGATTAGAAATAGATGGTATTTTCTAGCGGCAGGAACTAATCACGGAATATTACTCATCTATAGCCATTTGAACGCTTTCCGTAACTATCCTGGATCGGAATTGAATATGGCGCCCTGGTATGAATCGTGCACAAAGATATACTCCTAGTACCATGGATTATTTTTGGTCTAGTCATTGCTACATGACCAGAACTGTAATTGTATTCACGTACCGATGTATCGAGAAACGGAACTCGGGGTTCTACTGTTCAATCGTTTCGTCCTCCCCCTGTTGCCTCACTCAAGCGTATCAGAAACAGATCTGAAGGTATATGGGATTCGGAATCTGCGTTTTTCGTCGACTCCAGTATTATCCCAGTGATACCAAGTGCACGGCGGGAAATGGATGTTATCAGCTAGCAGCGGGGCTGTGGGTCATAAGTCCGAGTCCCTAGTTTGTTCAATTATGGAGCATCGATAGACCCAGTCCGGTCGAGTGACTAGACTGGAATCAGCCTGGCTTTGGCCTGACAGCAGTACAACCCAGGAGACGGAAGTCGGTTTATTAGCTATTACCATAGCGATCCTTACGTACTACAGTATTTTGTGGAAGGGTCAGAAATCCAATTTGGTCCAATTTAGACAATGGATCATTGGAGCCGGACTTGGGTCTCTGTTAGTCCACACCTCGGACTTGAACACGCGGTTGCAAGTGCGTTGCCGCGATTGTATCTAAAATCTGGGTACGTTGACCGGTGCCGAAGCACTGCGTTTCGGGTGATGTACAACTACAATGGTAGCGATCAAACGTCAGGTAGCTCCCACGTGGCAGATGCTCAGGTTTAGTGCCTTCTGCTCTAGTAGGGAGAACCCATGGTCAGTGCTTGCAGCTTTCAGATTTGGTGTAGTGGTTACTAAGAGCATGAGCCAAAGTGTCCCGGACGATCCCGGGCGGAATGTCGATGCTCACATCAATATCATTGTCGGTCTCGCCTTCCTTTATTTTGCCGTTGAGATCATCATGGACCCTCCAGGTGACGTGCTTCCAGTTTATGGTGGATTCCCTGCGCGTCTGGCCAGAACACCGCCCCCGATATATTTGAGCTGTGTAGGGGCAGTGGCACAAGCGTATCTGTTGCATTGTTCGACCGTCATATACGCAGCAGGATATATGTGCTGACGAGCCGATTGGGAATCATCAGGGCACGTATTCAACAGTTACGAGAACAGGAGCATGCGGAATACTTGCAGGCGTGGAGTGCGTAGGTAGCATTATAGTAACTCTTTCATGTGTTGAGGTATTCAGTACCGTCAAGCAAAGATTCAACTCGAAGTGATCTCTGAGGACACGCATAACATGTAGAATATATTGTAGTAACCAGCTCTGAACAAAACAACAATCTACCTCCCTAAGT
The DNA here is from genome assembly GCA_023078685.1 of Neopestalotiopsis rosae. Classification (NCBI taxonomy): domain Eukaryota; kingdom Fungi; phylum Ascomycota; class Sordariomycetes; order Amphisphaeriales; family Sporocadaceae; genus Neopestalotiopsis; species Neopestalotiopsis rosae. The sequence continues at coordinate 2,250,032 of JALGAS010000001.1, forward strand.
CGTTCCATCGATCTCCTCCAAGCTCGGATAATAGTTTTCGTATACCCTGCGGCAGCGTGCTTTGAAAACTTGTACTACCAATAATTCCAGATTCCTCCACCGAGATGCACAACTGGCTCATCACGTCATGCTTGTCTTGACGCATCATTTGGCAGACTCCGTGATAGTCCACTTGACTTCGCGGCTAGGATCATTCGTATTTCGACAATGATCTAGTCTGAGGGCATATTGGGCCTTCCACGGCAGGTCATGACCCTTGATGGATAATTCTTGATAAGCTCCACGACCATGGTTGAAATAGAGCACACATGTCTCTAGACCGTCTTTTGTTCTTCGGAACAATTTTTCGAAGCTCGATACTTCAGTATGATCGTCATGGTTTATAGGCTCCCACAAATTGAGTGTGATATTGCCGAATTGGTATTCGCAGAGCTTTGCATCGACACATTTGCTCCGCTCCAAGATGGACACGAGTCGAGTTTCTTATCGGGGAACAAGCTGACGTACAAAAGCGAGACGTCTGCCGGCGACAAATCGGTTTCGTGCTGATCTTGACTGACTGCATTCCCACGAGGCGGTGCTGTCATAGTCTGCGGAGGAGGTTGCATGTTGGTCGACATGGTATTCGACATGTCGGTCGATCTCTTGGTCGGCGCATTTGCGGTCGCTTGAGAACCATGCTTGCGGACTGCAGCTCGTAGATTAGACAGCCTCTGTGACCTTGAGTTTGTGTAGGGACCAGCTCGAGGTCGTTGCGACGAAGGTGCTGTCATTTCTGAATTGATTCTGGACCCTGATTCTGGACCCAGATAGACTTTATGAGTTAACAAGAGTTCTCAAGGGTGATTCTGAATTTGCAGGTAGATGTTGGATATTTAAAGGAGCTTGGAGAAATGAACCGATGGTTCATATCGTGAGGTGACGATACAACTTGGAGCTCGTGACATCGGAACTTCTGAGCTGATTAAATAACGACAAATAATTCAGTCCGAATGCTAGGGGTAAGTGCACTGAGATTGGATCAAGGTAATTGCTGCTTTGAACCATGACGGAGAGCACAGGCGGAACGCGGTGATAAGATCCACTTCTCAAGTGAGTTTGCAGCCCTGGCTATGTTCACTCATGTTGGTTCTAGTCCTGACCTGTACGCTGGTATGTATTGGAATGCAAGGGACAGAAGAGTGCAAATGAGCAAGGGGATACCTTCGCATATACCGTCCACCAGAATCGTACACACTGTGCTGCCATGGGGGAGCCTTGGGGGAGCCTTGGGTGGGTCCCCTTTCCCACGTCGAGACCATTCTATCCACGCAAAATACGGGTCAAATGCCCGTGGGCCGAGTATTTGGGAACATTTCCTCGGATAAGGATCAACACAATCACATCCGGTAAATCCATCACAGACATGCGTAGAACTGTCTCATGTGCTTGGGTTACCGGCTTACATGTTTTTTCTGCACTCCTTCGCGATCTAGGTGAACAGACAGACATACGATAAGTTACAGGTAGACAATTCGGAAGTTGAATGCCAGTTTATTACATATCGATCCATTGCTTGAATTAAGACAGGTTAAGCTATTTAGTCAACACCAGTCTCGCCTCTGTTAAAACTGTAGCCAAACATTTTAACAGTCGACAGATGACAGTGACAGTAGCCAGTCATCTCCCACTCCAATGTATCTTCTGAATGGCATCCTAGAGCCTACTGTATACTGCAGCTTTCAAGACATTATAGTAGCGCGCGCTGCATGTGGCTGGCTTGGCTTACCTCTTGCCATTTGTTTGGAAAACTTGGTAAGGCAATACGCGTCTCATGACCAAATATGTGGGCAACCAAATAACCATCCGCATCGCCGGGACCTACCTGATGCGGCAAATTACAAGTCTCGGCTCAATCGGAAGCGGTAGACTGGCGTAGCGGAATACGGGCATAAGACCCGCATCAGCCAGATCGTCCCCCGTTGCTGTTGCCACTCTTGCCTGGTCCAGAGGGACAGGCACTGTAGACTTCGTGGACTCCATTCGGAGCTAAGACCCACAATATCTTCGGCCTGCCGGGATTGGATTTACAACCCATGCCTCTTGCCCGGAATGTTTGTCGTCGCTCACGAAGATCGTGTGGGCATGCCTTTCTTTCCAAATCGTTCGCACTGTAAGTATTTGTTGAGCGGATAGACCTTCAATGCCCAGCGCAGTCGCTGATCTACAGGTCGTGATCTAGAAAATGTAAACATGTTGCTCCCATATCTATCAATTATCCTATACTGTAGATGCCGGATACTCTGCTGTCCTGTTTTGCAGGGGTCAAGTTGATGCCCCGACCAAATCTGATGGACGAGTCGGAGGATAATTTCCTACGACTTGAGAGAGAACCTATGCCCGGCTTGTCGCGTTGTGGATAATTTCAGGAGCGCATCGGAACGAAGCAAACAGAGCCTGCTAGTTCACTCCACGATATGCAGCTATGCCAGAGACCAACTATTGCACCGTTCGTGATGGCCATTTTCGATCGGATAATGGACTGCAGATTGCACGCATGTTCGTTGTACGACGACGAAGTGAAAAGTCCGATGGGGGGTACCGCTCGCCACCGAGGCGACGGTATTTCGAGCGTGGCTTCAGTTGCTGAATCAAAACTAAAAGCATCAAGCGAAGAATCTGAATCCACATCAAGCATTCCCTTTTGATGCATCCCTCTCATAAGTGCTCCCAGCAATATCGATGAACATTCGAACGAACAACCCTCTCGCCCATCGCGAAGATCTCTGAGAAGGGCCTGAAGAATTGTGAAAATTTGCTTGGTGGATTCCCGTTTCCTATCATCGATGGCATCTAACCCACGATTAGCGCGGCAACGACCATACTATAATTTAACTTGCTTACGGACAAGGTTTCCCGGGATGGGAAGATCCATAGTACATAGCTGTCCTTTCATTGTTCGCAAAGCAGTTCTCGTAACATTTTCGAAGATGTCTGCTTCGCAGAAGACCCATGACACGTGGAGCCATAAAACAAGCTCTCTGCCGTATGTTGTAGGCAACGGCCACTTCAACCTTGTAATCCACATCTCTACAGCAAGCTCAACTACTTCATGGCAGTTGTAGTAATCAACCAGAACTGCAATCTTCGCGAGTGTCTCCAAATCTATTGACCTAGGAATACTTCGAATGCGACCATGAACGACATTCATGAGGATTATGAATGCATTTGCATCCCAATCTTCCACTTTGATCGAATACTTATCCTCTGATCGTATCGTACTTTCTTGCCAACAGCCGGTCAACATCGTTTCGAAATTCGGTGAAGCCAGAATCAAGTGTCTTGAGGAAAGCCTTAAGTATATGTCTTGCTGTTTCTCACATTTCATTCTCAAGGGCACAGACATCAAGGTTGATTGACTCGCTGCGACATCTAGATTAGACTCCGCAACAAAGCATTCGGCCGAACATTCCGGTTGAGTCGGCACCCCAGTGCTTTCATCCTCATCGGTGGTATCTGGCATTTGTACGGCGAGCTCGACATCAGGCGTGGGATCGCTTCGACCATCCTGCTCGTTGAATGGTCCGGTCGTAGAATGTGTCGATGCTTCTGAATCCAATTCGAAGGCTATAGTCGAGATAGATGGATCCAATGCTAAGCAGCATCAGCTATTAGTTCAGTACAATGCCGGCTATGAGAGCAGACTAACGCTCGTGCTGTCGTATACTCTTCTTCTTCTTCTTCTTCTTTTTATTCCGAATTCTCACTGGGCCTTCTTTAGAATCAAACGTGTTAGACTGTATCGAAGTGTCGGCTATTCGGAGTGTTGTGGAAGAGTTCTCTTCGTCGATGTCAGCCCAAACTGCAAATGGTCTGTTCGGATTGGATAGAATCAAGGTGACATCCCCATGAGGATCGATATCGTAGCATGGTTCGTTCATGATTTTGGTAGCATAGCACGTATGGACGGCCAAGGGATGATGGATGAATGGCCAGCTCTGCCGTAGTGACAAGATCAGAGATGCGCGGCCATGTTTGCGAACAATGAGCATCAAGAATGCGCAGACGATGTGCGTGGGAGGTTGGCGGGGGTTGCCCAAGAGACCTAAGATTCACTCGCCAAGTGCCTATTCTGCTACAGGCTTAGCTCCAGACTCCACGATCCGAAAAGCCGGCTAAGGTCCAACAGATCTTCAGTTTGCGGGGTTTAAGTCCCAAATTAAGGTCTTCCAATTATGGGTGGGGATCCGCTTACCAGGTTCCAGCGGATAGCAATGGACAAGCCATGTTCTCATGGGCTCTCCCGAGTGATGAAATGAATACCTTGAGTCGGAGGTATATAGATCAATAGTTTGGAGACAGTCGCATTTGCGTACAGTGTTGAATAATTTATTGTAAATCAGTGCAATATTCACAACCGTAGCAACTGCCGAAGTGGAGCCCGCGTGGCAAATTTCAGACAGAAAAAGAAAAATTACGGCCAAGGGACAATGATAACAAAAATGCAGCGCATTTCGCTCGGGACTAGGCAGCGAGGCATCTCTACGGCATGACTGTGGATATGCTGTGTCTAACTCCGTATCTATCCACCATTCTCACCATTCATAATACTGAAGTAGAAACCTACCTTGATCACGCTGAGCACCACGACCATGGTTACTGTGCCTGAGAACGACGACTTGATTTATATGGGCACGTTCCCAACGCGATGCAGAGATTCTGGCAGTAAATCTCGCCAACCTCGGAGCAGACGCGAAACAGTGGTGGTCTCAGAAGGTCTACCAAAAGCCCGCAAACAATCAAAACAAGTCTCGCAATCGAAGAGTGTTTCTCGTCGTTCGCCTCAAACTGGAGGAGTCCGGCGAACCTCAAAGACCTCGCGCCGACCGCAAGCGAAGCATCATGCTTTCATTCCCAGTCAAGTTGTTCAAGAGCCCGTAGAGGTCGGCCAACTCAGAATATCAGGCAACACCAAACAAACATTGATAGTGTACGCGTACTTCGATGAGTATAGCCGCTTTCGCTACCAGACTGGTGGGACTGCCAAACGCCGAAATGTCTCGCACAAGGACATTGCGTACAACAAACGATTTCATGGCTGCACACAAAGGCAAGTCTGCGACAAAGTACTGCGCATTCTCAGTGCGCAGTTTGGTCCGTGTCTTGACGATGGTGAGGTCTAAAAGCAGCAAAAGAAATTGAGACGGCGAACAGGCAGTGTGCACGCACGCTGACTTATGTCAATCAGATGATTGCATTGAAGAAATGAAGTGCTCGGGTTGCGGATACCGGTATGTGTCTCAGGCAATGATTGTAGTGTCCGTTGGAGGGCAGTGGACATCCAAGAGGGCGTCTTGGGTTACGAGGAGTATGGGAGCTTGACTTGACTTTTCAGTGCGTTAGCTTGATGTGAAGCAATTTTTATATAAGTTGCGTAGATTATTCATCCGGAAGATAATATGAGTGTGCCTGCGATACTTCTTTAGACTTGTGTCGTTATGTATACTTCGGGAGGCGACAACACATCAGCACCTTCGCAAGGCCATTTTTGCCAATACCCGATTCTTCAGGTGCTAAGTCTTTGACGATGGCTCGTAGGCACGTATCCTGTCCAATTACCTTGCGCAGATCTTTGTCGATTATTTGGATTAATGAATGTAAGTCCCCTTTTCTCAAGTTGTCGTCTGTCTTGGTTACTCAGAAATAAATATCCATGGCACGTTACCGCTACCGCCGACCTTACTCCCCTGTTGCGCTGGGCTTCGAGTACCCGCCCATAAGCACGGCATTCTGCGTAGAATGGGTCTGTGTAATACACGATATTCCTCAAGGTGAATGGTTCATCTGACTTGTCAAGTAGCGGACCCCAGAAATAGCGATCTGTCGAAGGGTCAAAAAAGTCGAACTGTGCCTGCAGGTGAGTCTCAAAAATCAAAGCTCGTCTGGGGGTCGAGGAGGTTGCTCACTACTTTCAGGGCATAAAGCCGAGACTTGATCTTTACTTGGAACACCACGCCCTCCGCCTCCGAGTCTTCTCGATCCATGTCGAGTCTCTCGAGCCATTCAATTGATGCCCCTTGGTGTTCGAATGCATGTATCTTCGGGTCAGGGCACAACTTGACCAACATCTCAGCACGATTCAAATCCGCTGCTTGTTTTGGCATTGTGAAATGTGAATAAATCCAGAAATATGCGATTATTCATTCCCCAGGACTGGTGGAAAACAAGTGTAGTAGAAATGGGGGGTAAAGAGGGGGTTCTCCTATTCTTCTAATACAAAGCTCGATTCCTGTCTCGGCCTCCCCATTCCGGCTCTCGCATACATGTCTCGCGTTCATAAGCTGGGGCACATGCAGACATCCGTCACAGGGATTGCTCTCCGTGATAGGCGGCCTTTCTGGCCAACCGCGCGTGCCTGCTACTGCGAGGTATCTGTCTATCCTGCATCCAAACTGGCTTGTCCGTCCACAAGAACAAAAATGCATGGTCGGTTTCGCTGCTGTCAGTAATGTCCCAATTTAGATAATGGTACGGGCCGCGGTGATCCCCTATCGCAGCGGGCCGGCCCCCCAAATATCATTGGCCAAGAGGGTGCCAACGCATATGACCTAGTCTAGCGAGAGAGGTGTATGCATTCGAGTCGAGAGGCCACCTGCGTCGCGCAGAGACGGCGACGGGGAATTGGCCGGCGCTGTCAGAGTTTTCATCCCATTGCATCTCTCCCCTTTGATGTTCATTCAATTTGAGAACCAATAATCACCATGGGAACACGTGCATAAACCTGTGATCGATGAGTAGGATTAGATATGGTGCTAAGAATTGTCTATCGTCTTCAGTTTGTGGATGCCGTACCGCCAGAAACCATGCACTATTGTATGACAAAAGTAATGCATTTTGGCTCATTGCCATAAATGCTTGATACTTACTTTTTATTCTCACTATATTTTGTCTCTTATGTACTGTATTACTTCTGCTCGATGGTCTCCGCTTCGATCCTATGCGCGCCTCTTCCTTGGACGAGAGCCCGGCCACTAAGTGCTCTTATGCACTAACAAGCATAATTTTCAGGCATGACTTCGGACAAACGCATGTCTTGTCAACGGGATGCTGAGATGCTTGGTGCGGAAAGACAATCTCGTATCGCGTCCACGAGATTTTACCCACCTTCAACTGAAGTGACGGCAAACTTGTAACGCGTTCTCCTTGCCTGTCTGATAAGGCAAGGAGGGAGAAATGCCCCTCCCTTGCACTACCTTGGCCTACCTTGATGCGCCTGATCCGGATGTCAGTCAGACTAACATCCGGATTCAGTACAGCTTCGACGAAGGTTCGATGGGTAGTCTTGCGCCAGCCAATCGAGACCCCGGACAAGTGCAGTGGCTATCTCGCTGAACATGGGTGAAATATTCTGGTTATTGTTTTCTTAGTGCACTGGGGCTGGCCAGGATTTCTGACTGGTTGGCGGAAAGACAATGTTGCATCCATTGACGTCCCTCGAAGCTATACCGAATTCGGATGTCAGTCAGACTGACATCCAAATTCGGCCAGAACAATGTTCGTGTCATTGTGAAGTGCATCCACTTTTCACCGCCGGATCTTACGTCGAGTGCACTTCAGTGGTGGAGATGACACCACACAGTACCTTGCAAATGATATTCCGGACAAAATCACTTTTCGTGCCATCAGAAGCTATAACCCTGCGCCTAAAGACATTCGTCAGCAGCATCAGATCGGCCCCAATACGCTAGAACGTTCTTTTCTTGCCTTTCTCTTTCTTTTTCCCTCGGAGCACCGGCCGCGGTCAACCTCGCATCGTGAATATACCCTCTCGTCATCCCCAGTGCCACAACTTGACAATGGTCAGCCCCTTTTGATGTATTGTATCAAGACAAAAGTAGTTAGTAAATTGCATCAAGGCTTCTGGCTGGCTAGCTGGGTGTATGTCCTTGTTCTGTTCTGTTCTTGTTGTTGTTGATGGCACTCGACCTATGTATCGGCCCGAGGGCTGATTTCATTTCTACGCACATGTTCTCGAATGACCACTCACGTTTCACAAGGGTCGTTGAAATCTCCTACAAATATATGAAAATGTAGTGATACAAGACCCTTTACACTGCGGACCATCAAAGTTGCTTTATGGTCAAACGCATAATTGCAGGAGCCTACCAGCACACAAGGGAGGTACTTCGTTACTGCAAAATTGGTCTCCATCTTACCAGGAAGATTGCAGCTTTTGCGACAACCATGGGGATCAATATAGGAAAGGCAGTACCCCTGTCTAGTGGAATACTCTCCTCAGTCTGATAATGGACGAGGGGACTACTCTCCCCCGCTCACCGCAGGTCAATCTGTGCGGACCTTGCACAGCTTATTGAATCGTATACTATCGGCTGGAATCGCTTCTCCAAGTTTTATGGATGAGCTGACTGGACTATTGCACACGGCAAAGAGGTTGATGCCTACACCCCTAGTTCCTACTAATGTATAAAAGCACCTGGTGCGTACGTACTCTCTTTCAAATACAATCCTTTTACAATACTCGTGCGCAACACTCGATCGAAAAACAACCGCCTCGAAATCTCAATTCTTGTTCCACAGTGGCAATCCTGGAAATGTCCCAGGGAGGACAGAAGAGTATCCAACAAGTAGTATATCTTAATCATGGTCATCGAGGATGTCCTGGCTAGTATTCGGTGCTGGATCCATAGTCCTTCGTGTTATGTTTTATTCCGTTGCTATAGTGTCTTAATCCTCAAAGGCGACAGATATTGTCTCTGAATACTCCTTTCATTCCACATGTTTTGACCTTGCCGTCTTTGTGTCTGCCCTATTCGCCAGGTTTCGTGCGATGAACATCTCACGTAGCCATAAAGCCCCCCACAGACAAACAAAAGCCTGCGGGCCACACCAGATGCCGGAGTATCTCATTGCTCTTAGTGTGCCAATGAAAATCATGCCGGTGTAGATGTCCTTGTATGTAGGGAACATATGCATTTCCGGAGATATCTCTGATCTTGAATGTAGATGGGATACGAAAGCTGTATAAATTTCTCTGTATGTCGCAAAGACCTTAAGTCTTGACGCAATATGAATAATAATATGAGGATAGGACGCTGAAGCGTTGATCTTCATAGTCGCCGAATGCAAGTCTGGGAAGCCGAGAAAGACTGATGCGAATGAGACGACCAAACGTAGTAGCATCTGGGCCTGAAATATAGGCCGAACAATTACTTATGTCCACGATAATGTCCCTGATAAACAATCAGGTGGCTCGTCCATGAATGAAACACCATGACCGCGAAGTCAGAGTAGGTTGGGCTTGGATGACGGCCGTCTTTGAGATAGAGTGCCCAGTATCGGAGGAGTTCAAGATTCGGTACTAGAATGTGGAGGTACAAATTTGCTTTTGAAAATTTTCGAGACGCTGCAGTGGTACGTGAAACGATGTGAAAGATTTGTATCGTCTGTTTAATCTCCCAACAGTTCAGAATATTATTGCGGCTCTGATTCCAGAGTATACAGAAGAAATCCATTATGAATCGGCCACAATGCTGGATTTGAGTAACAAGGGACTCGTTCGGTAGTCGAATTTCGGAGATGTGTACCTGGCACAAGAAAAATTAGTCGAGGCGGAGAAACACCTTGTGTATGAAAAAGACGACTTGACCAAAGTTCTTGGTACAGCCCATTTTCTGACGGAGCTGGTAAATGCAGGGCTCTCGGGGATTTGGACAATCAAAGGTAGATGGGATGAGGCAGAGAAGTTGTAGTTAGGGATAATGGAGATTCGGTTGTATTATGGGACAGGTCAGTCTTGAAGTAACTTGGGAAAGATCTCAGCTAATCTTCCTCAGATCTTTGACACTCTAACTTACGTGGAGAAGAGTGGGTTTCGTCTGACGGCCTTGACTCCTTAGATGATCCTCTTGACACATGATGGGGTGGTTAAAATTAGTAAGGAGCTTCCAAATGATGCTCCTCGGAAAGTGTTGCATTTGGAAGACGGACAAAAGCTGACAAATTTGCAGTGAGTTCGACCTATACCGACAAGGGCCCAGCCTCAAGAGACAGGGTTATTTTAGATTCCCTTGCATCAATTCTGACGCAACTGTTGCACAAAAGTCCCCATGCGTTGCTTAAAAGATCAATGGAACAGTCGCAGTCTGCACTATTTCGTGAGTCTCTCAAGGTTGCTCAATCATTGACAGATATCTCTGACGTGAGTTTCCCCACCTATAACGCAGAGTCACTTTTAGTATTTGAAAATATGCAGCATTCATTTGTGCGAGGAAAGCGAGATACTAGTCAATTAGCCTGTCTAGTGCGTTTGGCAATGGTTTGCGTTGTCTCTGACTACATCTATGAACCTGGAGAGCAGGATGTGAGGTCAAGCCCCGGCAGGTAGTTAAATAGGGTCGAATTATATAAGAGATGGAGGAACAATAGGTGTGCAGCACTTGCAACAAGAAATACCACCTTCAATCATGAACCTTTCTCTGATGAAAGATTGCAGAAAGTGTATTCACTAGTAAGTTGTATGATCTTGACCTTGATAACGAAAATACAACTGCACCCGGCTGCGTCCGGCTCTAGAAAAAACATGTCTTCTGATGAGGCAATGGCTATGAACATAGGTGCACGGCGTATTCAATGATAAGGATGAAGGACTGGTTTATCGTTCATTACGGAGCACCAGATCATGTACACCGACGTGTCGTAATTGCATCCGAAGGGTGGCATATTTTTGAAATTAACAGTCCGACCTAAGCATTCGCATTTCTAACCTAATCCTTTTCCCGGAAGCAGACCCACTGATGTTCAACAGTCACCAGTCATGGCTCAACAGTGTTCATCTATAACGACAAGACACAGCATATATCTCCCCAGTAACAAACAAGGGTGTTTTTAGTGATATTCCAAAAGATCCAGCGAGATGTAATAACTACTAATCGATCGGGTGTTGTCAAATGTTGATTGGTCGACAAGTTGTCACGTGAAAGTCGTGTTGCCTTCTTTTTGTTGCCTTTTTTTTTTTTAAAATTATTCAGGCCTGCGAATTTGTAAGATACAAGATGAGAAGATTTTGTGGCTTGATACGCACCGTTCTTGCAGTTTCTGCTGCAGCATCTTCTGAAGCGCTGTCAAGCACCATTCTTCCCATGAGCTCTGCCAGTCTGTCCTTGTCTGACCCTAGCATCCTCTGCTCGATCTCTTCCTTCTTCTTATCAGTAAGACGGGGGTGAGTCTTTACTTTATGGTTCGCATTCCGGATACAAAGACGTTCCAGTGCTGGGCGATGGTTATTAGGCCTGGTAGGAGCCATGCTGTCTGATGCTTTGATCTCCATGTACTCTTTTTCTCCAACATGTGGAGGAGTGCAGCTTATAAATATTTCAAATTTCGGGGGCGCTTGAGCTGTCGCGTGGGAACCGTATCATTTAAAGCGGATCTATTTGTCTCCTCTTGGATCTTCAGTCTGATTCTACAAGCAAAACCATGGTACTGTAACGATGCCGGTGTAGTTACTTTCTCGTTTTCGCAAAGAAGATCCAATTTTGCACGAACAAGGGCGATTTGGTCAGAGTCTGGCCCCTTGTATTCATCCATTTGACCCCGCTTTACGATTTCGAATCGTGAGCACTTTCCGATTCCGATCCAAAGTACGGAAACCGTTCGAACGAACACAAAATATCATCCTACACAATTATTTCCAGGGCGCCGCTTTCGTCTTACAATGCTGAAAACGGCACCTCTGACAGATATTGCATTGTGTCTGGTACAGTGCATCCTGTTGTAGCTCGTAGCTACTCGACGCTGGAACAGTCTTACAATAGCTTTATATGCTACATGGTCTCGCTATAACTGAATACAGAATGTGCACATAAGGCATGAGAAGGTATGGCTGTGCAGGAACGGTGCATGTCTGCTCGTAGAACACTAGAACTTGGCAATAAGACCGCCATCTGGAATTATGCCATGTTCTATAACGACTACCATACTCGGACGGAAGCAAAGATTCAATTTCGGAAGGGTATGTCACTAGACACAAACGGATTGATCGTCACTGTACTTGAAAGCTGTTACACTGCATTGCAATACTGTCACTGACAGATGCAAATAATTATGCACGGCATGGAAAATCCATCCTGGTCGAACAACTGAGTACTTCTATATCAGAATTTTCCGAGAAGTCCATAAATAGTCCTACAATCGAATAGAGTACTGATAAATATACCAGCAATTTGTATTCTTTCTGTGCGTACACAAATACCAATAATTCAGGGCGTACTGAAGCAGTGCTGCTTCTGACAGGTCACCAATGAAAGGAACCCATAACGAAACTTTCTACGCCAGTGCTCCTCAGCCCAGTGCCTGCAAAAGACTCTCTACAATTTTCCCTCGTAGAAAGATACCTCTTGCGCCCCAGGAAGCTCCTCTTCGAATCAGATGTTTGGCCACCGAAAACTTGCCATTTTTGATGGCCCACCACAGTGCCGTTTGACCTTTGATGAGCCGATTTATGTCTTCCATTCGCTGGCTGATTCTGTCTGCTAAGAGTAGATAGTTACTCTCGCCAGTCGGGAGGCAGCTTAAAGCCACGATTGGCGCTTCCTGAGAGCTTCCGGGTGTCTCGTCTACCAAGGCACCCGCGTCAAGGAGCAGATGGGCTATTTCTGGCGTGCTATGGTTCAGCGCCTCAGTCAGGAAGAGATAGGTCTCAGGGCGTCCATTCACGGCATAAGTCGGATTGGGATCCGCGCCGGCATCGAGCAGAGCTTTCACAATTGCAGCCTGCCTGCAGTGGACCGCATGCGCCAGAGGAAGACGGCGTGGGTCGCTCAGTCGTGGTGATACATCTGCACCGGACTTGACCAGATAATGGAAAGTAGACAAGGTGTCTGGAGTCATGTCGCCAAACTTGAGTACGCCATCGGTTCCCACGCTGTAAGCCGCAGAATGCCACTTCGAAGGGGTTGCTATTCGACCGCAGCGCTGGAGATAATGGATACGGATGAGTGAAACAAGAGGACCTTGTGGGTTTTTCTCTATGTCACCATTGATGATTGCCCCATGTGCAAGCATGAATGCTGCCTATTTTGTTTTCTTACTTAGCAGAGTATTGGAAGTTGTGAAGGAAGGGCACAGATGCACATAGAAGGACTTACGACACTTTCGTTCGCTGCATAGTGGATCGGCGTGTTTCCTTTTGTATCAGTACGCTCCAGCTTGGCACCTCCAAAGATGAGGGCTTCAGCGATGGCCGTACTGCCTCGGAGGGAACAGAGATGTAACAGAGTGCAAAGGGTCGGCTGGGGGGCTGAGTTGATTCCGTAGTCCAACGTGGTGACAACGCCTCTAGATGAACTGAATCGGTTGAGGTTAGAAACATCGAAAAGCCGATTGATCATGTCATCTGGACTTCGGCATGCTTTCTCAATAGCCATGATGGACATGGCGTAAGGCTGCAATCTACCAAACCAGCAACTGAACTGGAGGGCGAAAGGTACGCCCTGGCGAATGTGCGCTTGAACATCGTTCATATATAACCGAGGCAAGACTCTTGCGCTCATATCACGGGAAGTCATGGCCAGAGCTAGACCATCTCTGTAGAGTAAATTCTCCAGGATAGAGCAGAGAATTTCATTAGGCAGAACTAAGGCAAGATCAGCAGAAAGGTTTTAACTTCAAACTAGTCAAGAAATCATCCATATGTTACAAGAGGCAAAAAGACTTTGATTACCTTGCAAGTTGACTTCGCGTAGCGAACAAATGCTGATATCCCCCATTTTGTTGAACATCTATAAAGGTATATATAATGTGGGACATACACTTGGGAAAGCCGCCTCCTTATATAATTGTAAAAAGCAATCTCGAGCTCCATAAGCGTGTGGGTTACCCCAGTTTCGACGAAAACAGTCATGGTACAGTACTGTATTTCAATACTCGTAGAAAATGTAACGGATTATATGTAGTCCATTTCCTGTCCAGCCATATCAGCTGACTAGTTACTAGTTCGTCGAAGAAATGCCCCACAAATCCAGAAGATGCCGTAAACAGTATTCCTAAAGGCGGTACGTGAATTAGTGGATTCTATGTCTTTCTATGCCATTGATGGTACAAAATTATATGTAGTATGTAGTGGAAGTAGGTTTCTATACAATACTTGCCGCCCTATTCTGCGATATTCCTACAGAAATTGTCAGAAGTTTATGCTGGGGCTCGAAAGCTGATAGTGAGCGCTACCTAGTCTCTCTATCATTTTCTACTATCGCCATAGCTGTGTGCAGATGTACATTCTGCTGACGGCTGTCGTCTTCCACCTCTCGGATACCTCGCCGTAGTTGGAAAAAAACCCAAACATCCTTTCAGAGCGCGCAATACCTGGTCTTAAAATAGGACTCTTTCTAATCCTTCTTTTCATAAATCTCAGGCAACAAGCTCCGATCGCACAGCGAGGAATAGATCTAGGCTCTAACACAATGGGGACTATGGTAATCACCAATCGTTGCAAAGATTCAGCAACGTCGAGATTGCTGCCTGCAAGATTCAGTAGAGTGAACTTTCACAAAGAGAGATATGAAATACACTATTAGTCTCTACACAAAGGTCCTAGCTAGATCAGGCAATCTTAAAACTAGGTGCCTAACTTCAAGCCCATTGAATTCCATTGAGCACGTTTCATCTTGATTTCTACTTAACATATTTACAAGTTCGAAAAAAGCAAAAGGAAAAGCGTAGTCCACTTTGAGAATTGTATTCTCGGGAGTGTCCGTTCTATCGTCTCTGCCTCTTCTCAGATTTGCCACCAGCAAGTCTCAACAGCCTCTGTGTTTCATAGTTCTCCACCACTTTCCAAGTCGGGGTGACTGGACGACCAGACCTAGTACGATAGATATATGGCTGTGGAAAAGCGGGATGCTGTTGCTGCTTAAAGCGCCGCATTCGATCTCGGCGTCCTCGGAGACCGTTGGATCCACATGACATGATCATAGTGCGCTTTTCGTTTGCCGAATGTATAGACCGGTGAACTCTCTGGCGGCTTTGCAGATCATTGACAAGTGGATTTCTGCTCTCGGTCACTTTGGTGTTCTTCCCCACATAGGAGGTTTCTCTAGGTGAGCTCCCCGATGAAACCTGTTTCCTCATCTGCGGCGGTTCTTCATCATCGTTGTCTGTGCTTAGGTCAAGGGGAGAGAGATGTTGGATAGCCTGAAGTCTTCCAAGCTGTTGGGATCTTTCTTTACGCTGTCGTCTCCGATGGGTCCATACATCAGCCAGCAATTGACCTGCTAGTATGGCGGTGGGAATAGACAAATGCATTTAGGGCAATGCAGTATGTAAGTGTAACAGTGCAATCTGTCTGGACAAGGAACATGATACACTATATAGATGCTCGAACGTGCCGAACCCCAAAGAACTCGACTTTTAGATCTCAATACATCCGCTATGGATCATTCTCCCAGAATTCCTGCGTTAAGTCAATATTCGGAGCTGCCAAAAATGGCAGAAATGGCAGTTCAATCCGTTTCCGGAGAACACTTGCTCATCATATGTCCAAATTTGATTGCTGAGATCGAAAACTTGTGGCCCAGCACTATCATACAGGTACAGTACCTAACATGGTACCTGACACTCAATCATACACTTCAGGGCCTTTCATTTGGATACGTACGTAGTACATAGAAACAATATTGATACATTTCTTGATCCTCGGCTACCACATATCACGGGATAAATACACCAGAAACGCAACTTACGAATAAATCCCTGGAACCGGCTCTTTACTGTAACGATTCCTCAATGCGCTCATTTGAGCATTCTATGCCTCCCGGCGATTTTACAGCGCAAGCCTAAATCTGCCCGTCAGCGCCGTATAGCATTGATATGGTAAAACGGACTATGGTAGCCGTGATGCTGCTGGTGTATAAGGCTCTCTGCGAACTTAGTATTGATCAAGCCCCTACAAATACCACAGGCCACCTTAGAAAACCAGTCAGCGGCGATTCAAACTCGATACGGAGGCCTCTTCAGCCAGTTGAACTCTTCCACGAAGATGCGACAGCTCTTCGGGGATCCAGCATCGCAACCTTCCCGCCTGACTCGTCCTCTGCCGACTTTGTAAACAACTACCTGACGATTGCAAGCACTCAACCCGGGAACTGGACTTCATCTCCGCCCAATGCCAACATTTGGACTTCACGATAAAATACTTCGACGATATCGCGAAGAACCCTGATGTTTCCAGGAGTTGAGTCCGATATGATACAAGTTTCGTTGTTTTGTGTGCATGAAAACTCCTTGGTTTCGGGGTCAACCCGGAGATGTCTCCAAATATCTATACACATGGTTGCAATGCGTTAAAGCTAAATGCAAGCTCTGTAAGAATAGCTAATGCGTAATACGCAGTCAAGCTTTTTGACTGCTGGTTCCTCTGCATTCAGGATTCAACCAACCACATGTTTCATCTCGCCTATGTCCACTTGTAGCAAGCTGGAAGTGGTCAGCTCGATACCGAGCATATCGACCCGCTTATCATGATAATAGATGTAGCTACCATCTTTATTGGAAACAACATGCCATAGAATGACGTTGTCTACCAGCTTGACAGCCACCAGAAGGGTCGAGAACGATTTGATGAACATCTTTCCCCTGTATGGTACAAGTACGGAGTCTGGTACCAGGGCAATGAGAATGCTGAACGCTAGTTGTAATCCAAGCCTCGCGCCAGGATTTCGGAGATGAATGGGATAACCTGCTACCACAAGGGGTTTCCGGAAAAGGTCATGCCAACAAGCGCCGACTTGACAGTCAACAAGCTGAACACGTTTTGGCGTGGCCGTTAGCTGAATATGCAATGATGCACATAATTCCGAACGCTGTGTTATTGATATTCTCCCAAAAGAAGGCTCACACGTGCCTATTTCACTAAAATCTGAGGATCGGAGAGCACAACTTAACCACATGAGTTGCTCGCCAATTTCGATAACCGAATGCGGATGCCCGCAAGCTTTCATCGTAAGGCGGCCCTGTTTGATTGAGGCCTGAATCGTGGTTTCGCCATTTAGTATTGCTAAGATGATAATTAGAAATGGGATATCCCAAAAGCATAATATCGCACCATTTTGTGATGTGTCTTCCGCGGACTTGACAATCGATTGCACCACCCGTATAAAAGTCGGTGCTGACTCTGGCCATTGCCTCAGAAGGTAGTCGCCACAGGCCAAACCTTCGGCCTGTGTAGTTGTCCCGACCAAAACCAACGCCTTGAGAACAGCTTCTTCTGGCGGTATCCCGTACTCCTGCTCTTTGAAGAAGGAGTGCGGAGACCATTCCGTATCGTAGACGACGTCAATATGTCGAGGCGTGGATTTCCTGCTGAACTTCTGTTCCTCTTCAAGTGCTTTGAATATCTCCTCCGACAGTCTGGGAGCTGCTGACTCGGTGGGAATCCCCAGTTCAAGTCCTTTCCTCAGCTTTCCAAGTCTGAAGAGACGCATGGCAGGCAGTCTGTCGCAAAGAGCAAGCGAGTGGATTAACGTGCCAGATGAAAAGTATTCTGTGGATATTGTTTCGAGACAACTATGCGACCTTTGCCAACAGGGCGAGCTCAAGCACGACCGAACCTGAGCTATGGTCGTTGTGCAGTAAGAGAAGGGATCGCAGTCCTCCCGAAGTGTAAAAACTTGGAGGGGGTGGAGAAGGACTGCAGCGGGAGCTGCCGACTCGTTCAGGTATCGATTGGGCCGGTCGGTCAGGTTCTTTTTGCAGAAAAGCGGGGTCTGGAAAAGGCAGGCGAATAGAGCTCCACCCACTTCGAGGCGTAGCATAGCCGTTGTGATAGATTGCGATATACTGCCATATCCTTAGATAACAAGATCCAATGAAAGATTTTATTATGGCGTAATAATTTAGGTAGTTCTCCGTGTT
Organism: Neopestalotiopsis rosae; assembly: GCA_023078685.1. Classification (NCBI taxonomy): domain Eukaryota; kingdom Fungi; phylum Ascomycota; class Sordariomycetes; order Amphisphaeriales; family Sporocadaceae; genus Neopestalotiopsis; species Neopestalotiopsis rosae. The sequence goes on from JALGAS010000001.1 coordinate 2,267,939, forward strand.
CTCCAAAAGGCACAACTACTGGAGTCAAGGAATACCAGTTGCTGGGATCACCATGGCAAGGCTCCGCGGAGAAATGTTGGCCTGAAAACTCATTCCGGAGCGTAATATGGAAGGCTGTTTTAGCCCTCGCAAACCATTTAGGCTTCAGCATGCAGCTCAGCACCGCCACCTGGGCATACAGGCTGACAAGGCCTCGAAATGCCTTGGGCGTCAAGGCATTAACAACCTGTCATTCTGCAACTTCAGGGAAAGGATAACGAACAGGCCAGTGTTAGTAACGTTTGGAGACATGGAGCGGGCAATCTCGGCTCTCCAGCAGCATGGGAGGATGCTGTAACTCATTCACTTTCCTCGCCAGGCATGAGTCGCTTGTCGATCTTCACCAGGTCGACTTACTCCTCATGCAAAACTCGATTCATGATGTCGACGCGCCAAAATCGCAATTATCAGAATTTCTCTTGCAAATCCCGACCAGCCAGACAGCGTCGATAACTTACACGTCAATGAAGGTGAAAACGAGACTGTCACCAAAGACTCGGCCATGGTAGGTCCAGGCGCAGGCATGATCCGATAAAGCGCATGCGATCTTGTCTTCAGTCACAGTAATGATGCAAACTGCCATGACTATCCTTGGTGTGCAATTCATGAGTCTGGATAAGCGAGTCACTGGGGCTGACCAGGATCTCCGACTGGTCGGCGAAAAGACAATGTCACACCCGTTGGCCGTTCATTGAAGCTATGCCGAATGAGGATGTCAGTCAGACTGACATCCAAATTTGGCCAGAATAATATTCGTGTCATCGTGAAGTGCATCCATCATCTTTCCCCCAGTGGTACTATCAGTGTTGGATTTTTGCAAACTACTGTGGTAGCTCTAGTAGACATTGCTCAGCTTGAAGGGTGTATGACCATGACCACATAGTTGGTGGAAAGCAACTGGGACTGTGGCTTTACTATATGATGCTTGCTGGATGCATGTTAACGTCTTTGTAGAAGTTCCTCCTTTCCGTGTTTTATAGTTTATTTGATAGTCGTTAGGTGTGGCCACTCTGTTGGTCTAGAATAGCTACGCTACCTCTACTTATCCATTTCCCACTGAACTCTCAAAGCACTTTTCAGCGGACCCACAGCTGTCCCTCCAGCATACTGCTTATTAAAGCTGCGCCTCCTTAGGCACAATTATGCAGATGCTTGGGGTTTAGCCAAGTGGGGTCACATCAAGGCACACAAGGCACACACTCACCCCGCAACATCTTCTTAAATCTGATCCAGACCATGGGGAGCGCCAACCTGGCTGCTTCCATATCGTTTGAACATTACATTGAGTTTCCTTTCATATTCTAATCAATGCAGACCGCTGATTGTTAGCATCATGAACTCTCTTGTACCGAACAACACAGTTGCAACGCTACGGGCACCTTCTCGTAACGCCACTATAGAGATAGCAGGCGAAGCTGTGCTTGGAACATTCTTGGCTAACGAATGTCAGTTCAGGTCAATATGCAAAGAAGCTATGAGCAGTATGAGGAGGGAGAAATTCATGCGAAGTCTCTGTCGCCTGCTCAGAGCATTCTATGAAAACCTGTCCTTAGAAGCCGAGACTGAAGTTCAAAAGGCGATTGCATGGTTGCTACGCAGTAAGAGACGAAGATATCGGATAAGTGAGCGAATCACGTGTCGAGTGGAGGCAGACGAAAACGCAGCCGAAGCAGAAGGAGATCTTCATGTGGGTGCGCCTCACACAATCCAGCAGCAGGCTGTTGAGTGGCTTTTCGAAACCTCGACCGGAGAAGAATGCTGACTTGGAAGTAAGGATAACATTCCCAGCAATGTATTGGAAGAGATTTCCGACGAGGACTTTACCGATGGTCCAAATTATGATTCAGATGATAACTCGGAGCACAACCCAGTCGTTGAGTTTCCCCAGGTTTCTGACTTGGAGGCACACCTGACGGGCACCAAAGCCTTCCTGGATCTTCAAAAAGAATTCATAGTTTTGTTGCTACCTGATAATATCAGCGATGTTCTACGAGGGATCCGGAAGGAAGATGTTTGGTTTTCAGAGGAGCAGGACTTCTCGTTGGAGACTCGACTCAAAGCATGGATTGAGGATACCACTCAAGTCAGATGGCAATGGTGGCCTCTTGCGCCACGAAAACGTGTGCTTCGCGAAGGCGAGACTCGGATGTTCTGGCACTGTGTAAGTTCCGTCCCTTTCCAGTAGGAGTCCATGACTTATAATATTAGCGATGTGGCTTCACACTATGGGAAGAAATGTCGAGTCAGCAGTCTCAGTGGGTGCAAAGGATCACATCCATATCAAATGATAGCGATCTCCTGGTACCTTTGTGCATGTTGAGCCGAAAGGGCTTAGGTGACGTGGGTTTCAAAAGCATATTGCGACCACTATCGCCAAGCGCCTTGCCAACGACAGGATCGTCACCAACTTCTCGACGGTGTACATTGACCGAATCCATCAGCGCTGCGATTTCTTCGCACCAAGGCAGCACAAGCCTGTACTCGAGATATCTGAGACCGTCTGCAGGAGAAGCCATGATTCTTGCTGAATCGAGTGATCAACTAGATAACGCATATTCCCCATCAAGTTGGGTTCTACTGGGCGTTCAAAGCTCGAGTCGAGCACTTGTACCCACCCAAATCCCGATTTTTGATAACACTACGGACCACTCGTTTTTCAGAGCCGTAAGAGAGCATTATTGTTGCCGCCGTGGAGTGCTCCGGCTGTGGCTTTCAATTTGGCAGTTAGACAACTGCGAGGTTGTCAAGGTATTTCCCTTCCAACATCCAGTTCTGATCATCAAACTCATGCCATCCAGTATCACAGGCTTGCCCCTGATCGAATGATTCGCGAATTTCGTGACTTGCCAGCCAATCGAGACTACAGCTACAGGCCGAGGGGCAAGTACGCCAAGAACCCACCGATATCGACTCATCTATTCACAACTTTGTTCCACTCCGGTGATTCAAACTGCAGATGTATAACACCGCGCGAGGGTATAAAGCCGCCGAACGGTGCCACAGGTCTCCAACGAATTCCTAAGAGACAGCATCCCTTTGACATGGATACAACTACCGAAATATGGGGGCTCGGAGCTGTGCATGCCGTCTCGTTCGCATATGTCTGTGCTTATCACATCATCATAGTTGCGGCACCATTCGTCTTCTTCATTTGGTGGATTGAAACAATTCCGGAGGACTTACAAAACGCATCTGTGCCGGTGACTGTGGTTTTTGGGCTTCTTTCACTTTTCTGGAGTGGCGCCGGCATCTTGACAAGCCGGAAGGAGGATTGACCGTTCTACGGATACAGTGTCCATGAAAGTATGGCATTGCAAAATACAAAGCAGCTTCCTGGAACCAATTGTATACCGTGTCCATTTGTTCAGGACAGCCCTTTCTAGACCCTGGGAATCAGACTTCCATACTTTTGGGGGTACAAAATCATGCGCATCGCCGTACCCACAGTACCTGGTGTGACCAAATACAAGTTCCCCAGCATTATACCATACTGCAATCCTGGAATCGCTAGAATACGATCCAATCTATCTCTTATTCCCTCGTCTCCAAGTGCTGCCTCGACACTTCTTTTCCTGGCTTTGGTTGGCGGACGTCCCTTCGCAATTCTTTCCAAACCACCTTCTGACCTTTACGTGAAGATCAGGAATAGTCTTCCAGAGAACAACCAGAGCAAGTACCAAGCAAAAGATAGAGTGCTCGACAGTGAACAGGTCACGAACTGATATTCCCCCTTTTCTACTAAGCTACGGTATAGGTCTCTCAACTTCATCTCCTTCGGTTTCGAGCGATTATTTTCCATGACTATAACTCATCGAGAGCAAACGAAGTGAATCTTAAAGTTGAACGTCGGGGACCTCAGACCCGCTATCCTCGGCCTGCGGGGATTCGATCCACGATCCATGACTCTTCCCCAGAGCGTTTGTCGGCGCAGATCATGATCGTGTGGGTGTGCCTCTTTTCCAAATCACTTGCACTGGAAGTACTGATTCATCAAGCAGGTTGAACTTCAGGATCCGGCGCCCTGGTGCCGAGTTGTGGATCGCGACCCATAAATGTAACCATATAGTGTAAAATCATACCTCAAAAACTCATTTGCGGAGACAGTGTCTCAAGTCTATTCCTCGGCACACTCTTCATGTCTTCTGCGAGTCGCTGCATCGGCGAGACGAATCGTGTAAACATACGAAAGCCTGTCGTGCGAAGCGGGTTGCTGCTCGGCAGTGTGTGCAAGTCGACCCAGAGCTTGATTGCCCGCTTGGTGAAACGACTTTGAGCCGACAAAATATGTGCCTCGGCCTCGCCCACTGCAGTGGCTACTTTGCTGAACGCGCCTACTATCGCTTGTGCACCTACTCTCTGCACCCGATTGATGACATGCATCATCCGCTCGCCACAGGCGTATCTCCATACATTCGATGCAGAACCCATGATCGGAGCTACCATGGCGGTAAATAGCTGTCGGGCGTGCAGTCCCTCCCGCATCTCTGCAATGGTAGTGATCTGACGATGCGCCACGACTCTCGCCACGCCTTCGACACCCATTGCTTGTGCTAGGTTCAGGTGTTCCACCTCTAACTTCCGTTTATCCGACGCCCATGCAAATTTGGCAACATGGCTGTTCTGGGTCTCATAGCTTCCGTTAACGAAAGTGTCTATTTCCCTGTCTTACGTATGATGCCTTTCAGACAGGAATATGTATTTAGATATAGCGCGTCGTATATGTGCGCTGCATATTGTCTCTAATCGAGCCTTAATTGAGCCTGCTGAAGTATATCCGCCGGTTAGCCAGTTGCAAAACATCGATAGTATATGGAGCAATAACTGCTGCCGGGGATGCGCACAGTTGTGATGAAGTCCCTACTCCACGTGGTGCGAGTTACTCCGAGATAAAGAACAATTTCTCTCGTAGGAACAAACTAATAGGTCATTTGTCGATTGACGAATATAAAGCGTTGAGTTGATTATTCGCGGTTTGCTATATGTTCTTGAACGCTTATTAAATATGGAAAAACTCGACAGGTTGCAATGAATACAGTAGAAGAGATACGATGGGGCATCATCGATCTCCCCATGTCAGAGTCAGTTAGATAATGAGTGCACATAGAAGTAACATGCGTTGGAGCTGGTTTTGTCGATGGAACGAAGCTAGATTTGATCTCATCACATTTATGGGAATGTATCTCGATACTATCCTGCTGCTTTGATCGAGCCCCGAGCTGCAGTAACAGTTCAAAACCCCTTCGAAACACTCTTACATATCGTACTGCAAATTGTCCAGACAAATCCTTCTACTTTCGTCACTCCGCTGACAGCGTCCGTGTTGAGCTCCGCACCCGGATGCCGGAGCTAGGACCCACATAAGCCTGGTCTGCGGGCTTCCGTCGGCCCGGCATAGCTCTAACTCACTTTCCCTGAACTCCGGAGCCGGCTTTCGAACCATTTCAGACAAGCTAAAATTTGAAGCAGGACAAATCGAGGGAATCTACAATTTCCATCGTGGGTCTGCTTGCCACGTTCGGGGCTTCATTAGACAGATTGCGCATGGAAAATACATTATTGTGCCAGGGTACTTTCAGACAAAGGCAGAGTCCGATTAGGGTGACTAAAACAGTTTTGTGTGTGTTGAGCAGAGCACATAGCAGCCACGAACTGTCTTGCTTCATATTGTGTATGGGATTCAATTGTGTGAGTTTCAAGGATACCGTAAATATCTCGGGCAATCTCTGATTATGTCGGCAAGGACGGAACTGTTGGTTGCCACGCATCAAGTGTACTTCACGTGAGCGTGTGCATGGGCTTGAACAGACCTCAAGACGGTCAATGGCTAACGATTTCTACCTATACCCATCCCAACATTGAGCTTCGGGATGATAGTGCTGATCCACTTCAGCAGGCCCAAGTGGCACTGGACTACGCAAGCCAAACTCTAAAATCAACTATAGTGGGGAGGCCGGATACAGTATCACATCGTTACGTAGGACTTGGCTGGAGACGCTAAAGTAGCTGCTGGATATCCTTCCATATTGGGCACAAGCTGGCCCCGTACGTCACAAGGGTTCTCTTCCGGAATTGTATAAATCTCATGGAGCTCCCCTGACATTCCTGTCTTTAGTGTACCAGACTGTCGGGACATGAACTATCGCAACAAGAAAGCAGCACATGCGAGAACAGTGGACGGATCTGTGCTTGCAGTACGTTTCCAGCATTGACGGAAGAACCTTTACTCATGTCACATTCTCTCTCGAACGAAGCAGAACGAATTCCTCTACGACATACACCGACGATGTACGATAAAAGCGCTGTGCAAGAGCATAATATCAATATCGATTAGACAACTTGCAGGTGTACAGCTGCGATCACGATACAGGATGTGTTGTGGAATTGCAACGTCGGCCCTCGCTGGAGCTTTCTGGATCTGAGTGTTATTAAGGTAGCTGATGCATTACCGGCAAACAAATACGATGTCGTTATTGAATCACACGAGTCATGATTTATTTCACCTGGACCAGGCGATGGACAGGTTGGCTCTTGGTCGTTGCCAACGCCTGGAAAAGTCTCCTCGCTGACAGATGGGCTTGCACTAGGTGTGGAGAAAAAGGCAGACAAAGGTAGACAAAATCCGGAGCCCACTCCCTTTTCACCTGCCTAGAACATGGAGAAACAAATCTGGCAACTGCTAGACCTAAGCTCTAACCAATGCGCTGCATGCCAAAATGACATCGGAGGCCAAAATGTCCACAACTGCGCGAGAACAATCAACGAACTCGTGAAGCCCGAGGTGTTTCTTAGTAGCGCCCATCTTATGTGTATCAGTTCTAGTAGAAAGTCGAGATCCAGAATCAGTCACTTCCTAGTGTCTTTTCGAAGGATCGTAAATCCAATTCCGGACTTTGACTGCATCTACATACAGATTACATTAGCCGGCCCTTCTTATAACTATGTTTGTTTCTGACTTAAAATGAAGATATGGATCTTGGCCGTCATAAATAGTGGGCTAGGGATATCTAAGATGTATTGCTTCTTGCCTCCATTTCTACAATTGGAGCACCACGATCACATAGTAGTCCCATTTCATGCTGCAAATCCAGTTTCTTTCTCACATACTCTCTAAAACAACAGCCACAAAAGGCTGGAGCCAAAGGGTACCCACATTCTTTGACTTCATAAATAAGCCATCTTTCCCAGCACTTTATCGCACAGTAAAAGCCAAAACTGACATGCACAGATATGCCGAACTGCGAGAATATAATCAGCATTGACAATCCTTTCGAAAGACGTCGCTCACCTCTGCATCCTACCGCGTCAGACATCGAGATCTGCGGCCTCGGAGGATTGACAACTGCTTTTGATACATCAATCGATCACATACAGTCGACTAAATCACCCATAAGTCCCGAACAACGTCTACTAGAGCTGGTTCGCGAAAATGGCAGGTTAAGACAGGAGGCGGCATACTTTCGGGAGCTCAATGATCAAGCGTTGCCGATGCTTTCAGTGCTGCGTTATCACGTCGGCGAGCTATTGGAAACAATAGACAAGTCTATTGAGCATATAAATAGCGCCAGTAAGCGCTGGGGAGTGGAGAGAATCATCTAGACTCTTTACGCGTGGGAAAGAGGCACAAGACAAGTTGGGAGACATCAACGGGAGTACTAGACGCAAAGCACTCCTTTGAAGCCCTGTTTCCTTCTTCAATCTTCGTTTCGATCCCGCTCATTTGGTGACCAATGATCATTTTTGAGTTTCGAGTCGATCAAGGGGCGGTCTGACTTGAAGTGGACTTGGTGGCGCTGGAACATGGGTAATTTAGTACTATGTTGCGGACAACAGTGCTATAGAATTGTGGAACGGGGACCAAAACGAGGAAGAACATAAGAGCGCATTGCTTAGTCTTGATAATCTGCTGATCGAGTCATGTGTGAAAAGTGAGCTCACCAACTACGAACCAGTGTCGGGATCTAAAAAGTTTCATGGTGAGATCCGAAAGCATGCACAACCATACGTAGCAAAGGAAACTATGCTAAAGGAACTTGATTTCCAGCCCGAATCATCGTGTGGAACTCAACTCGGCTTTCTAAATACAGACGTATCACATTGCATTCTCTCTGGGCCCAAATTGTATGAAGAATCAACGAAACCCCTACGCAATGTCCTTGACGATTCAACAATTTTCGACAACCACAGACAGTCGTTGGCTTGATTCGGATGTGTCGTAACCCATTGAGTTTTGTCCCAGTCAGGTGCTGGCAACGCAGATGCCATCTGAATCTGCATCTGCGGCTCGGTATCTCAATTCAACATGGCATCCCCCCCCCGGAGCTGACTACAACTTTCTCGTAGCGACAGAAGGTTTTGCCCGTCAAACTGTCGATCTCATATGCCGGGCTCCAGTGCAGCCTGTCATTGGTGCCACTATCTCCGTCTCGTGCAGGGATGATAAATCCACTGCCCATTGAGATCGCATGGAGATTTTTGGGGTTGTCAAAAGACGTGATTAGCTCTCCAGGACCCCAAGTATCCAGAAGGTCCTTGTCACGTGCTAGTACCCCCACCAAGGTACTAGTACCAACACCTCCAGCCACTACGGCATTTCCGCCCTCTTCCTCCTTCACCCACTTTAGCTTGCACCTTTGCCATCAGTAGATTGATCAGTTTTGCCCTGAACACTCATACTGTGTGGCCTTCGCAGCTAGATATATTCACTCATTCACTTTAACTTCGTTTCCAGTGATCGTTCCACGTGTACCAGTGACCTCGCAGCCCCTGACGGGCCTTACAGTCCTCCGGTTTGGCGGAGAGATCAAGCCTTATGGCAGATTCGGAAAGCATCGTACCAGCATCACAACCATGGCTAAATTGAAAAGTAAACACCTGCTCCCGTAGAAGATCCCCAAGACAATTGAGGTTCATCAGAGATCCAACAATGCAGGGTCCCTGGAAATCTTCATACCACTGATGCTCCCCTATCAAGATGATTCGTCGTAGCTGTGTGTCTAGGAAGAATGGTCGAATAGGTCCGCAATGCGCTTGGCAGTATGATAGAAAAGCCAGAGACAAGAATTGGGCCAGCAGAGAAGACGACAAAGGTTGTTTGTCAATTTCTTTCGCGAACATTTGCGAGAAAAATTCTGATAATTGCGACTTTGGCGTGTCAACATCATGAATGAAGTTTTGTATGAGGAGCAAGTCGACCTGGTGAAGCTCGAGAAGCGATTCATGCCTGGAGAGGAAGGTGAATGAGTTACAACATCCTCCCTTCTGCTGGAGAGCTGAGATTGCCCGCTCTAGATGTCTCAAAACGTTGCTAACAATGGCCTGGTAGTTATCCCTTCTCGGGGAACTTGCGAGCGAGACGATAGCAGTCGAGTTGTTGTCTTTGAAGATCACGGACCCAAATTGAGTCTCTCGAAGCCCCGTAGGCATCGGACTGATCCCCCCTATTCCGCAGAAATATTCGAGGCTTTCACGAATAGGATACTCAATCGTATTCAAGCGTTGCGGTGCTGGCACTTGGTTCTGGGACAGTGGCACTTTTGGCTTTAGTACTTGACTGCTCACACGTCTATTGCTATGCAAGCATTTCTCGATATGGAATTCGGGATTAAACGGTTCCAAGTCCGATACATCGAATTCTGAGAGTAGTCGCGCAGTGGATCATCCCAGTCGTTTCGTTTAGTGAGCCGAAGTATTGTTTCTTTTCTGTCCACGTTAAAAAGTTGAAAAAGAAAATGAAAAGGAAACCCCCCGCCCCCCAAATTCTCTCATATAGAGGGGTATCAACACATCTGGCCACCTTTTTGGGGACTTAAATCCCGTCAGTGCATTCAAACAAAACCATGGAGTACAATGTATGGAGCGTTTACCATCAGCTCAACTCCAATGAACCCTCGTCTCAAAGTGTTCTGAGCACTGAAGTCGTGATGGCAGCCCAGTTTTCGGGCAGAACTCAGGATGAAGCTGAGGTCTTGCTAGCCACCACGCTTTCGAGAAAATTAGCTGAAGATCTCCAGGTAAGCACTGAATATTGTCTTTTCGTCTTGATTGACTTATCTGACAATGAAAGGGACTGAATCACACAACTCGAACCCGATTCCTGCAATACCTGATACAGCTTGGACTTGCCATCAACGCTGACGCAGAACATCTCCGAGAATTCACGAATGAATGGGTGTCCGATACTTTGTACAATCGCTTGTCAAATCCTGACATCAAGACTTTAAGCCTTCTGCAGCTTGATGTTTTACGGCGCGTGCTGGTATATGCTGGAGGACCAGCTGGCAACCCCCTTTCCAAAAGTCGAGCACCAGTGCTGGAAGCAGATCGTCACATGACCAAAGAAGCTCTGATTGGGCTCTTGGAACTTGGATGTTCACCCGTCAATGATTTTGTCAGCCTTGAAACGGTTGCACCTTTGCTCCGAAATAGTGAAGCGTGCAAGGATAGCGATATATCCGATGATTTGATCCGGCAAAGACACAACGATCTCGCCTGCTCACTTGGTCTTGAATCAGAGCGCCTTCAACTCTACAAAGCAGCTTCCGAGTCTAATGTCTTTATCCTTTTCTTCCGTGGTGGTGCGTTCAGGGGAGACAAAGAGACAGGATCCACCAAAGACAGCTATGAGCCTGCAAGATTGGCTAATAAGTTTGGATTCCATGCGTATATCCTTTCTCGGTATGCTTGCATTCAGGACCAACCGGGATCATTGCTCGACAGTCCTTTCAGCGATGTCATGGAAGCAATTCAGACCATACGCAGGAGGCATCCAGGATCATGCTTAGGCCTCTGCGGATTTTCTGCCGGCGGCCTAATGGCATCCATACTGAATTCTCTTGCGGATTTCATTGTTCTGGCATATGCAGTTACGTCCCAAGAAGACGACATCGCACACAAGGAATCTCGAGAGAATCTTCTAGGACTACAGCCCTCCAAAGAGCAAATTTCCAAGTTCTCGGCTGCTACACATGTAAACCAAAAGACCTGTCCCGCATACATTTTTCATTCCATAGAGGATGAATCTGTTAGTTTCAAGCATGCGCTTCGACTCGCTCAAGCATATATCGACGCTCAACGACCTTTTAAATTGGTTCTCGTTCCGCGTGGTCTTCACGGAGCTCACGGCATTGGTGATTTGGTGGGCTTGCCTGAATTCCTTCAGGATATCATGAAGCCATGTTCACTCGAGTTACAAAGGAGATCGATCTCTCTGAGATGGATTTTACTGGACAGGAAATAGTGATGGTGCAAAATTACGAAGTGTGCAATTGATTTTAACACCTAGCGTGGATAGAAAGGAGTCTAGTCACGTATTCAGGACCTGATCAGCAGTGAGCAGTTTCTAATATCATTTTGATGAGCCTGATGTGCAAATTCTCTCAATCACTGTGTATAACCTGCGGCAGCCACATTGTCACAGATACCACAGATTACCTTGCAAGCCAGTCAGCAGCGATTCAAACTCAATGCAGTGGTCGCTTCAGCCAATGGAATTATTCCACGAAGGTGCGGCTGCTCTTCAGAGATCTCTATGAGCATCGAAGCTTTCCCGCTTTATTTATCCTCTGCCGAGTTCCTAAACAACCGTCTGACAATAGCATTGCGGTGTTCCTCTTTCCTTAGAAGCATTCAACCCCGGCATTGGACTTCGTTTGCGCCCAGTACCAACGTCTAGACTTCACGAAACGATCCCTTTTTGCCAATGATGAAAGCAGCATTAACTAGAACTAGCACCAAAATACCTAACCCGAGCATGGAAAGATCCTTATCGTAGCGCAAAACACCACTGATCGTCCTGATAGGAAACCAGGACCTGCCAGTGTTGTGTTCAAAAAGTTGACACTTGCGAAATCGATTGCCGGTGTTGTTAGCTTTAATGTGGCCCAAGCCAGAGGACATCATATCTTCGATCTGCGGGTGTTTGCCTATAAATTCACTACGCTGACAACAAGAACTCTCGAGGACATCGACCCACCAAACGGTTGATCAAAAGCAGCCCCTCGGACAAATATTGGCATCTACGAAAGCATTCTTGGAACATGTCACGCGAGTGAAAGCATTCCATCATCGTTTTGGTATGCCGGAGAGACACGTTCACGTGCCACCGGTATCCATATTGCATGGCCAGAAGCACGAGTTGGTGCAGATGGCTTCCCCAAGCGGTCCAAATAGTTAAAGGAATGTAAGTCCAACACCCACCTATCAATATCACACAAAAAGATATTGACAGACTGGTTGGAAGGTTTCTGATCGCGGATTTGCAACTAAATGCATTGACTGCATTCTTGACGAAGGGAGATATTCTGGAGGCTTTGAGCAATATCAATGAAGGACCAAACCCTCTATATGCGATATATGAACTTGCCATGGAAAGGATCGAAAGTCAGGGTAGCGGTTTCGCACAGCCAGCGAAGGAAATCCTGCTGTGGATCGTCCATGCCAGGAGGCTGATGTCCACCGCAGAAATCCGGCATGCACTAGCTATCCGACCTAAAACGAGTGCCATCGATTTGAACTACTGCCCTAGCCTCAAGCAGATAATGTCAATTTGCGCTGGCTTGGTCACAACCGACGAGGAGAGCAAGACTGTCCGTTTGGTCCACTACACAACCCAGGAGTATTTTGAAGAAACACGCGAGAAATGGTCAACGAATGCGCAAGCACATTTCTGAGAGCTGCGTCACGTATCTTTCCTACGCTGTTTTTGATGGCTACTGCGACAATGACGAGGACTTTGAGAAAAGGCTTCATGACTACCCGTTGTACAGTTATGCATCCCAAGAATGGGGTCACCATGCGGATGCAGCTTTGGCGATAGAAGTGATCATCAGGTTCTTAAAAGACAAACGCCGGGTGCAAGCATCAAGCCAGGCACTTATAGCTCGGAAAGCATGGTCCGGCGACTCAGGATACAGTCAAAAAGTTCCACAAGGCATTAATGGGTTGCACTTGGCAGCAAGATATGGCCTGGCAGCTGCCATCAAAATGATAGTAACTCTCCCTGATGCCGATGCGTCTGACAGCTATAGCAGAACGCCGCTCTCGTGGGCGGCCGAGAATGGACACGCGGAAGTGGTCAAACTGCTGCTCGACACGGCGCAAGTGGACGTCGACTCCAGAGATGATGATGGTCGGACGCCGCTATGGTGGGCAGCGAAAACACAAAGCGAGGATGTTCTTGGTATCCTTATTTCTATGGGTGCAGATCATTACGCGACGGATCGCTTCGGGCTGAATCCTCTTCATTGTACAATTTTTGGCAACCATAGATCGGCTGAGGATCTCTTGGTTGCAGCTGGCGCCGACTTACAGGATACATATGGTTTGAGGTTCTTGTTTAGTACATAGCATTCTAGTGGAAATGGTCGCTTCATACGCTACTCGTGATCAAACTTGGCCTCGGTACAACATTGAATGTAAAATTCATTCTGTCAGTCGTCTCAGTCGTCACCATTCACTCTTCCGGACAAGCTGCGGCTCTAGTGCCACTCCACATGTGGCAATATGGCTTTAAATGGGCTAAATGCAGGTACCTAGAAATTCAAAGGGTACATAGCTGTGGCACCGGGCTTGGACGCTCAACGTCCCGCGCAGGCTACAGCGGAATCAGGAAGGACTAGAGTCCATTACCGCGAACGGCACTGCAAGGAGGGAAAATATATAAATACGAGGTTGCACATGAGTTGCATCACTCAGTAAATTTGCTCAAAAGCTTCAATCTCATGTCTGTAAAGTCTTAGAGTACGGCTTGCGCATTTTATCATGATGAACAGCAAATATTGTCCTGCCACAGAAGTGTATCCCACCACAGAAGTATATCCCACCACAGAAGTATATCCCACCACAGAAGTATATCCCACCACAGAAGTATATCCCACCACAGAAGTATATCCCACCACAGAAGTATATCCCACCACAGCAGTGTATCTCACCACAGAAGAGTAGCCTAGATACATCTCACCTGGTGATTCACTTTTTCCAATGCCCTCCTCAGAGGAACCATGGATCACAATGGCTGAGCCTCAAAAACTATGTACATCAAGAACTTTTATTGCACTTATTTCGTTTGATGGAATCCACCAAGATCGAGTCGCAATCACGTTGCTGCACGACCCGAATATCGGGTATCCGCATCTCGTCACGGCTCCTTACATCTCAGACAACAATGGCAATATGACAGTCCAATCAGCAACCCTGGCTGTACTGACAATGCCAACAGCGACAAAGACAGCATGAACACTGCGCCGGACCCACTAGGACAGGGAGGAATGACCACAACGTATCCAACGTATCCTAATAGTGGAATGGACATGGTCAAACCTGATGGAGAGAGCTTCGGCAAGCCCCAGGACGTCGTCGGGAACCCGTCACCGCAGCATCGTAGGCAAGGAGCCAATGAGATGCGAGATGAAGCCTTCCAAACATCGTTCATGGTGAGTAGCAGAGAACATCAAGTAGTATGTAGTACATTCGTACTCAGAGTCAGGCAGGAATGCCAGTTCTGCAACAGAGTCTTCACCAGAAAGTGTGATTTGTCCAGACACTGGAATCATATGAGAAAACGAGGTGTTTGTAGCTAGAGTACGAAAAAGAAAACTACAGTGTTTCGTGAGATGTAGTCCATATCAGCTACTTCAGATTCATCCATTTGATTAATATGAGACTTGGTGCCATCGTAAATAATTACGACAATCACCAATCAGCTGTAATTGAAGCCCTTTGCCTCCCATATGGCTTATCTCCCTGTGAACGGAACTCTGTAATCCTTTGAAAAGAGAATGCGAGTGCCTTCGCTCTTTCTGGCCCGTAAGCAGTCTATTACAATGCAGCCACATCCGCGACAGGAGTTTGGCGTCTCGGGTGCAGTAGAGCTCGATCGCCTCGAGAGTGGACGCAGGTTTGATACTCCGAAGTTACCGCCACATTCCGGGGCGACAAGTCTCACGCTCTTCTCGTTTACTGTAAGTGCTCCGGGAAGTCATTGCCATGTGTCCATCGAGTGCTATGGCGGTAATTAGCATTTTCGATCCACTGTTTACAAATGAATGACGGTCAAACATACGCAGGCTGCAATTTTTCATTGCTGTCAAGGTGCAGATTGCCATACTCTGTATTGTAAAACTTGCAAGCACTACCACGGAAACACCGAGGATCTTTAACGCAATGATGACTGAGATAGCAATCATAGTCATCGCATTCAGGGCCATGGAGGCAGACGCTAGTGCGGGCTTTGTAGCGATGTATTGACATCTCCTGTGGAGTGAGGTCGATGTTGTGCACGCGTTCGCAGCCCATTCGGCGACAGGTACCAAGTAGATACTGATCGTTACAGAATGTATTAGGAGCAATCTTCTCCAACTTGGTCTGATAGGTACCCTGAGCGGGCGTATTAGCGGGGTGCTTAATAGGCGGATCGATGCGGCAGCCCTCCATGTTATAAAGAATGGTTTTTTTCTGCTTCTTAGACTTGGTGGTTTTGATTGTCACGTTATGGACATCACTACCACTGCCACCAGCAGTAGCATAACTGATTGAAGTTCCGCCGTTTCCAGACTTGAAAATGCCTGGAGACTGAATCTCGATTTTGATCAGAGCTGAGGAGGGCTGAGACGCGGTGCTTGCCTGAGCGGGCGTAAATCGAGATGAACGTGGCTGCGGCAGCGACTGGGGCACCGGCTGCTCCGGCGGCTTTGGTAAGACCTGCGGAAGCGGCTGGGGAATATTCTGAGGAAAGGGATGCTGTCTAATAGGGAGCCCAAGACTAGGTGACTCATCTGTAATCGAGCTCGTGCTGAAGGGTATAGACAAGTGCTTGGTCTCGTAGTCCAAGGATTCGGAGCGGAAAACGCCATCGAACCTGGTTATAGGAAAACCAAGACTCTGGAACTGAGGCGCTGCTGGAGTCGTCTCAACCAGAATAATTTTTTCAAGACCGTTCTTGTCACTGTATTCATGTAGGTCATGAAGATAACCATTATCGTGACAGCAGGCGACAAAAATCTTCCTACACTGTGCATTGTTGTGGTAATGGGCTAGCATTCCTAAAACATTGGTTAAAACTTCTCTCGTGGAGCGAATTCAGCTTCACGTGCCAGCTAGTATGCGACAACATGACATACTTACTTCGCAGCTTGGAGACGGCGTTTTCCTTGCCTCTGTTTTCGCGTCTCAATTAGTCAAGCATCGGACCAAGAGATTGGGCACCAGTTGCACTATACCTTCCAACGTTAACAAAATCAACATCCGAACGGCTGTTGGTAAGCTGTTCGGCAAAAACCCTCATATCCTCATCTTTCTCGATGACTCTAGATAGGCGCAGTGACTGGGCTAAGCCATTGAGGTCGGCGTAAACACGGATCAGTATCGGGATGTCATTAGCGTTGAGTCCGGGAGCCTCATCCTCGATATGAGTGCGCACTGCTTGCTTGAGAACTTGTGCGGCTCTGGAGGCGCCTTCAATAGGGTTCCGAATAAATGCGTCGGCAAACTTGGCCCCATCGCCGTCTATCAGAACCGCAACGAAAGACCCGTCATTCTATAAATGCGCATCACTTTAGCGGTTCCGCCGGGTTGGAAGGAAAATGAGCAATACTCACAATTTTCTGCTCTAGTCTATGTATGGCAGACTCGTATCGCTCAGCCTCCATCTGGAAGTTATTCCGCGACTTATGCTCGGCGGCTAAGTCACGCTTAAGCTGATTCGTTTGATACTTCTCATCTTCAAGTCGCTGAATTAAAGCCTGCGTTGATGATGTCAGTCTGTATCAGCCTACCCAGCAAGATGGATATAGAAGGTCCCGTGACATAGTCTTGAACTGTTGTAATTGCTATAACTAATATGCACGCAACAATGAAAGCATGAAATGGGCGACGTGTAGGAGATTGAAGTATCCAGGCAACATGCCGCGAAGGACGGTGCGACGACAGTTGTTGAGATGTCTATGGGGTACCTGGACGGCAGGCTGGAAAAGGGTACAACTGACTGTAACGATTTCGTTCTTCTTATGGTCTGTACTTATGAAGTTGCACATCCATTCTTGAGCATCACGAAGGATAACCTCTGTATCTTTCATGCAGCGCTCTGCATGCGTCCGGATGGTCATCGCGAATGGATTGAAGTGTCTGAAAGGGGAAGAGAAGGAAGGTTAGTGCGCTGGTGCTGCGGCGATGGACAGCCTTTTCTTTGGTTGCTCGCAATTCCCATCTGTTTGGACAGAAGTGCCTGCAAACGGTGGGGAAAGGACAAGGGTAATTACGACTAAGGTTGGCTGGCTGTGGCCTGACAGGGTTGGCCTAGCATTTGCCGCATCATTCCCCCGCTCGCCAGTCGAACCCACTTGTTCATGGCGCAAATACACCAACAACTCATAATAATATCTAACTCACAAGCGAAGGCTATTGCATTGCAGGTTTCTTTTTTTTTTTTTTTGCTCTATGCGGCTCAGCTTGGAGAGAAGAGCATCAAAATCGTCATCGCCCAGGGGGGCGTAGTGACATGCCGAAAGTCAAGAGACGACGAAGGTGCTAACGATAATTCCGACCACGATGCAGACTACGGCGCCTTTGCTGTACAGCACGTTGCAAATAAGAAGTTAACCGCTGTGGACACAAAATCAGTCGACCGAGGATCTGTGGGCCTCAGCTCTGGCTTTCCGGGCGTCGACTTTGGAGTCTACCGCGCCTGTCCCTTTGGACCAGGCAAGAGTGACAACAGCGACGGGGGTTGCTCTGGCCATGCGGCTCTTATACCCGTACTCCGCTGTGCCAGTGTACCGCTTTCGATTGGGCCGGGACTTGTAATTTGCCTCATCAGCTAGGTCCCGGCGATTCGCATGGTTATCTGATTGCCCACAGATATCGTCATGAGACGCGTATTGCCTTACCAAGTCTTTCAAACAAATGGCAAGAGGTAAGCCAAGCCAGCCACATGCAGCGCGCGCTACTATCATGTCTTGAAAGATGCAGTATACAGTAGGCTAGGATGCCATTCAGAAAATAGATTGGAGTGGGAGATGACTGGCCACTGTCACTGTCATGTGTCGACTGTTTAAATATTTGGCTACAGTTCTAACAGAGGCGAGACTGGTATTGACTAAATAGCTTAACCTGTCTCAATTCAAGCAATGGATCGATATGTAACAAACTGGCATTCTACTTTCGAATTGTCTACCTGTATCGTATATCTGTCTGTTCACCTAGATCGCGAGGGAGTGCAGAAAAACATGTAAGCCGGTAACCCAGGCACATGATCTTCTGAATGTGTACAGACATGCCCCCTAGTCAAGATTCTTTCCTTGAGGCCGCGATAACCCTGCTGCGTTTGCCATTCCTCGATATGCAGTCTGAATTGGTTTTATGCTGCGACAGGGGGATAAATTTGTGCTTCCTCCCTTGTCGTCTAGAAGAACAGATGTATGTCCGATGTATCCAAAGAAGCAATTAGAGCCTTTCCGCTTTGATAAGCCCCCGTAGTTGCTACACCAGATAGTTTCTCAGGTGCTTGATTCTGAGCTGGGACAGGAGTTGAGTCCGACATGATACAAGTCTCGTTATCTCTGGTGTAGAAAAGCTCCTTCGTTTTGGGGTCGTTCCAGAGATGTCTCCGAATATCTATGCACATGGTGGCAGTGGGTCAAAGATAAATGTGAGCTCTGTGAGAACAGCTGATATGTAATAAGAAGTCAAGCTTTATAGTATGAAGTTGATAGATGTTCTCTTCTTTCGTAGCTGTAGATCATTCATAAAAGCAAGGTGATTGTAGAATAGGTTCCGAGGAATGAAGGCTCGATTCAACAACTAGCTTCAAAGAATATATAAGGCGACGCAGCAGTGCCAACATCATCATCATCACTGAGGTACACGCTACGCAAACAAGTTACGGCGATGGTCCTTGTTGTTCTTCCAAGCCTCTGCTTGCAGATCCTATCCGTGGACTAAACGTCTACAGGTGGAAAACATACGGGCCTTAGCTCCAGGAACTGTTAACGTAACGTTTACACAACTGACTCGAAGCAAACAATCAGCAAGGGATGTGCCAAATTAACTACATGCATATGGGCACTACTACATAACACAGTCCCATGCATGTTTGTGGCAGATCTGCTGGATGTGACTGTGTTGTTCCTGATTCGAGGATATGTTCCCAAATACTCGGCCCACGGGCATTTGAACCATATTTTGCGTGGATAGAATGGTCTCGACGTGGGAAAGGGGACCCACCCAAGGCTCCCCCATGGCAGCACAGTGTGTACGATTCTGGTGGACGGTATATGCGAAGGTATCCCCTTGCTCATTTGCACTCTTCTGTCCCTTGCATTCCAAGGATCCAAGGTTGACTTCATACCAGCGTACAGGTCATGATCTAGAACCGACATGAATGAACATAGCCAAGGGCTCTACAATCACTTGAGAAGTGGATCTTATGACCGCGTCCCGCCTGTACTTTCCGTCATGGTTCAAGGCAGCAATTACTTTGATTCAATCTCGGTGCAGTTACCCCTAGCATTCGGACTGAATTATTTGTCGTTATTTCATCAGCTCGTAAGTACATAATCAAATACCGATCATTGACCTTGAAAACAAATAGGTGGCACCTCACGATATGAACCATCGATTTATTTCTCAAAGCTCCTTTAAATATCCAACATTTACCTCCAAATTCAAAATTATCCTTGGGCACTCTTCCTCACTCATAAAGTCTATCTGGGTCCAGAATCAGGGTCCAGAATCAATTCAGAAAATGACAGCACCTTCGTCGCAACGACCTCGAGCTGCTCCCTACACAGACTCAAGGTCACAGAGGCTGTCTAATCTACGAGCTGCAGTCCGCAAGCATGGTTCTCAAGCGACCGCAAATGCGCCGACGAAGAGATCGACCGACATGTTGAATACCATGTCGACTAACATGCAACCTCCTCCGCAGACTATGACAGCACCGCCTCATGGGAATGCAGTCAGTCAAGATCAGCACGAAACCGATGTGTCGGCGGCAGACGTCTCGCTTTTGTACGTCAGCTTGTTCCCCGATAAGAAACTCGACGTCTGCTGATCTAGCTTGAGCCAATCTTTGGTCGTGGAAAGCAAAGAACATACCAAAACAGAAGTGGGAAAGATTTCCTTAGAGCTGAACGGGATATCATCGTTGATATCTCAACTGATGAACGAGTGAGTGTTTATGCTCCTGCGTGGGAATGCTGATTGCTAATGGTGTCGAAAGGATCCAAAGCACGTAAGTAGTAGCACGAACTGGTCAGTCATTAAGTCCATGAGTGAAGTTCTAATGGTGGCCCATGGGCGTAGGAGACAAGAGATCGATCAAGGGTATGTTAGCACTGCTCGACGTCTTTTCGCTTCCATTTAGTGACAGAATTTGAAGATTCCAACACCACAAAAACATCACAGAGTCCTTGATGGATATTCTCAAGGAAGCACTCGAGATGGATGAGATCCAGTACGACCAGGATGGGGCGGAGCAAGAACAAGAAGATTTCATGGACCCAGCGCTTTTCGAACAGGACACATTTCATCATTAGCTGATAAAGGAGGCAGTGGCCGGATGACCAGTCAAGGCGGTAGCTATTGCTTGGGGAAGAACTTCTCAGTGCGTAGCAATAACAAAGATTGCGCACATCCATACCACGCCCTGATTCACAATGCACATATGGACAGCCAAACAACTCAAGTAATACAACTAGTGACTCAATATCAGGAGACGCTTGTGTCAGCGTCTCAGTCCAATGTTCAGGAGGTCCCCCCATTTACTTCGAGTGATTGTAAAAACTTATACTCATGCATGGAGCATACATGAGATGTACAGCAGCGGATTGATCAATGTGAGAGTTGTGAACTCGTGTATAGTGGGTCCCATGGCGACTCTTTGAGCATACCCAAACCCACCAGAAGAATGGTTAAATCAAGACCGTACGATCCATGGCAAAAGACGTGAGTCAGGTCGTATTTTACAGGAAGCGATTCCGGGTCTACTCGGATTTCAAGTGAACAAACATCTGATCCGAGATTTTAAGACTAACAATCCAGGTAGAATGGCATTCTTGCTTTCAGCATGGACATGGAGGCTGCCAGAGGGTTCATTCCGGTCACGCTGTACTTACGGTGCAGCTAAGCCGTGTCGCCAGGTCATCACTTTTCCTACCAATTGTGGCAGTCTTGCCGTTCTCGCCGATCGTGAACAAACTTGGACTGGACACATTGTGCACAACTTGCCATACCTATCTGCCGCGGGCAAACTGCATGAGCGCAGCGGGCCACGGTCATAAGACCCGCATCATCCAGAAGGAATCACTGTTGTTGTTCCCACCCTTACCTGGCTCACCTGGCTCAAAGGGACCAGCATTATAGAGAGCACGGTCTACGTCCGGAAGACTGGCGCGAGCTTAGACCCACATTCTTCGGCGGACGGATTTTAGGCCCACAGGCCAAGGGCTTCCGCCACGGGTGGAGTCCACTTCCGAGGCTATAGAGCCCTTTCTGCATCAGCTCTAGTACCGGAGTATGGTTATAAGACCCACATTAACAAAGTCAAATTTCCGCCATTGCAAAGACCTGGCTTGGGTATGTACACAGGCACTGTTGACTCGCGGTCTACACCCGGAGAGCCGGAGCTTAAGCCAACATACATTCGGCTTGCGGGTTTTAGGTCCACAGTCCATGTCTTTTGACTGGCGTTTTAGGATGTTTGTTTTCGATAATCGTCATTGCCCTGTTGGGACTTTCTCTGCTGGTGGGTTATGAATCCTGTTCTACGAGCAAACCTCGTGGGTCAATTCCGTACGGTGTTTTACGTACAGAGTTTCCTCATGCTGTTCCCCTGGCCAGATCAGATCGAGTTTACGATGTACGTACAGAAAGCAGGGGCTAGGCCCACATATCTTGGACTTGCGGGTGTTGCGGGTGTTGTAAGCAAGTTGCTGTACTACTGATGTCCTGGTCGTGAGTACGCTTTGCACAGTCTGGTTGTTCGAGGGGTTTTGTTTGAGATTATTGAGTATCTTCGCCCCATTCAGTAAACTTTTGTTTCTGAAGGGAGAAATTGGCAGTTCCATTGATGGGTTTCTTTGCTTTCGATAGGTGGTGGGGCCCTTAAGATTCTGTCCGAAGCACAAGCCTTCAGCACAATAAGGAATGTCAGCAAATGGTGGCCATGTTTCATTTTCTTGACTAACCATATCTCAAGCTACGATCGGCCACCTCACAAAAGACTTGCCTGATACAATCTCTATGGTTTGGCACAGCACCTCGCAAACCTGCCCGAATGTTCATCTCAAACTGCCTATCAAACTAATAAGTGGAGCAAAGTACGATCAAGGACCATATAATTTGAAGGAGCCAGTATGATAACACCTTTATTTTCAGCATAGGAACCGGGGCCGCTGCAACGAAGGGCAAAGTGGCCATAATGGAGGACCCAGTTACGCACTAGTTTAGATCAGCATTTCCATGATATCCGTGGCTCAAAACTGTTGCTCTCCGTAACCAGGAAGCCGCACTTGAATCCACATATCCGTAGTATGCGAGCTTCTGCTGCTCTGCTGCCCCGCCTCTATACTGGCATGTCGGCTTGACCGGATCGATGAGAATTGATGAAGTTTGCCGTTCCTGAACGCAAATTTGCATGCCCTACACAACAAGCAGCATGGGCCCCGGCTCTCTCGTGGTCTTGGGCCGTATTTGGTCGGACTTGGCGTTCAGACTCCCTGTGAGCGCTGGCTTCGACTTTACTAATACAAAACATCGTAATTACTGCACATATTGTAGACATGTTACGGGATTCTTAGGGTAATGATTAGCTATAAAATATCTAGCCATATCCTGCGACAGACACGTCTCTACACACTTCTCTACACACTTCTCCACACACTTCTCCACACACTTCTCTACACACTTCTCTAGACACTTCTCTGGGAAACAATCCAGGCATCATCCATATTTGCCCGTCCACTCGGATGTTATCAGGCCTTCTTTTACAGTGTTCAAAGGATCGAGCGAGGGCGCACCTAAGCAGGCGACTATCACCAAGCCCGACTACCTTACTGGCGACCAGGTGTTCCTCAAAATAAGCGCATCTGGTTTATGCGGTACAGACCTACACTTCAGGACGATCGATATGGCCCTTGGACACGAAGGTGTTGGTGTTGTGGTGGCTCTCGGCCCTGAAGTGAAACTCTTGAGAAAGGGTGACCGCGTCGGCTGGGGATATGAACATGACTCCTGCGGCCACTGCAACCAATGCCTGTCGGGCCGGGAGAACTACTGTCGTGAACGCGCCGTATACGGCAGCGCCAACTTGGACCAGGGCTCTTTCGCCACTCATGCTGTCTGGCGTGAGGCTTTCCTGTTCAAGATTCCCAACGGTCTAAGCGACGAGGCTGCCGCGCCGATGTAGTGCGGCGGCGCCACCGTCTGGAACGCGCTGCAAGCTTATAATGCGCAGCCCTTCGAAACAGTTGGTATTATGGGCATTGGAGGACTGGGACACCTGGCCATCCAATTTGCTGCTAAAATGGGATGCCACGTTGTCGCGCTCTCGGTCTCGGACCACAAGAAGGACGAGGCTATCAAGCTTGGAGCTCATGAGTTCATTGCCGTCCAGAAGCAGGGCAAAATCCCCGTGTCAAAGCAATTGAATCGTCTTCTCGTCATCACCTCCGCTCAGCATTTCCTACCTTTTTGCACAAATTTGAGAAGTGTCTTTTGCATTGGATTCAAATCCTCCGAAGGTTTGTCTTTTACGAAGCTTTCGAAAAGCGATTGTCCATTATACACGAGCATGAAGCCGACAGACTGGGCTGCTACTTCCCATGCCGCGGCATCTGCGTCCGTTGGCTTGCTGATTGGCATCGTGAGAGGTTTCGCTCTGTGGGTCAAGTGAAATGCACGGGCATTGTAGTACGATAGCCTTTGACAAAGAGTCAGGTGTGCGCCAGGCACCTTGATATATATAGACCTAGTGGAAAGGGAGTCATTAATGGCTCTCGCTTACAAGGATGCTCGGGCGCGGCGGCGCTCGTCGAGTGCGATACGTGAGTCAAACAGCCAGAACAGACGCGATCCTTGTCTTGGCCCAATTCGGATGTCAGTCTGACTGACATCCTGATCCGGTATAGCCTGTGATGAGGGTCCAACGGATGCGTATTGTACCTTCCGCCGGCCACTCGCAAGTCGCAACCTCTCATCGTACCCACTTCACAGTAAAGAACGAACATTATTCTGGCCGAATTTGGATGTCGATCTGACTGACATCCATAATCGGCATAGCTTCGAGGAACGTTAAGCGGACGCGACATTGTCTTTCTGCCAACCAGTCAGAGACCCTGGCCAGCCCCAGTGCACTAAGCCAGTGGCATGCCAATTTGAAACAACCAGAATATTTCACCCATGTTCAGCGAGATAGCCACTGCACTTGTTCAGGATCTCGGTCGCCTGGCGAGAGACTGTTGCGTCCACAGAATCTGACACGCCTTCAATCGAAGTGACGGCAAACTCGCAACGCATCCTTCTTCCAGTAGGGGAATTACCTGTCCTTTGCATTTGGCTTGGCCAACCTCGATGCGCCCAATCTGGATGTCAGTCAAACTGACATACAAAATCGGCATAGCCTTCATTAGCCTGTGACATCACTGCTTGCCAAGAGACGAAGAACGGAGAGGCTTTGAAAAAGACCTATCGGAACACGATATACCTACCGCAATCGTATCCAAATGCATTTCCGTGTCCAATCGAAATCGAAAATTACATCACCTTTCAGTTCTATCCTTAAGTACGTCAACAGATGGACCTTCCGATTGGTCAACTGGGAATGCCACAGTCGACAAAATGCTTCTTGCGAGACGGTAGAGGCATCTTCGAGACAGTTTGTATGTACAGCATGTTCAAGGGATGGTTTTTGAGGTAGCTCTTCGTGATCTCTGAGAATTGTGCCCAGATTCCGAGAGTAGCGATGGAACACTTATCGTGGCGCAGAATACGACTGATCGTCCTGAAAGGGAACTAGCACCTGCCAGTGATGTGATCAAAAAGTTTATACTTGCCAGATCGAATGCCGGTGTTATTAGCTCAGATGTGGCCCAAACCAGAGGACATCATATCTTCGACCTGCTGGTGTTTGGCTATCAATTCACTACGCTGGTAAAAAGAACTATTGCAGACATCAACCCATCTGAACGGTTGATCAAAAAGCAGCCCCTCGGACAAATATTGGCATCTACGAAAACATTCTTGGAACATGTCACGCGAGTGGGAGCATTCCGTCATCGTTTTGGTATGCCGGAGAAACAAGTTCACGCGTCACCAGTATACACATCGCGTGGTCAGAAGCACGAGTTGGTGGAGATGGCTCCCCCAAGCGGCTTTGCTAATGCAATCCGCTGGTCTAGTGCTCTCTTTCTAATGCTGGGCCCTCCGATGCATTACACACATATCCTCATGTTGCAGTATATCATTCGGTCGTATCGCGAAAAAGAAGCTCTGCAATCAGCTTGAGTCTATGTGGGTAAACATCGCATGCCATAAAAGTGCAGCCCAGAAAGGGTTGCCAAACAATTCCTCAGGCCAAAACAACCAACCACGTTCCTCCGCAAGTTTTGAAGCCTCTATTTTCCCTACTGATTGTGTTTCCGCCTCTTTGATCGCAACCAAGATTATTGGTACATTCCGATTGAGACGTGGTGGACTCCAAGTCCTGATTGATGCAATTGAGTCGTCGTCGCGGTACGTTATAATGCATACATCTGCGACCTTGAAGCAGTCATCGACTATATGTGCGTATGTGTTCCAATCGCCCGTATCGTCAACTTCGATCTTGTATGGTCCAACCTCAATTCTGGTTGAGTCGAGTATGGTTAAGGGAGACTGGAATTATGCTTAGCTCCATTATGACACAACCGAGGTCCAACATACGTCGAAGTATTCTTCGCGATGGTATCTCTGAATGAGACTTGACTTTCCACAGCCCTCTGGACCGGCCAATACGACTCTAGTGAGCTTCTGGTCTTCGCCGGGCCAACACGAACGAGGGAGTCTGTAGGTGATTCGCCAGAAGGCAGTCACAAAATCATCGCGCGGCTGAAAAATGCGCATCGCTAAGAGCCAAGATCTTATGTATATGAGCTTGGAATTGCTGTCGGAGAGGCCGGGGCGAAAGGACACTATTGCCGGGCATGCTAAGAGCAACGTAGAGGAGTCGCGAACTGAAACCGCGTGGTTCGTAATGACACATGGGTTTAATGCATACATCGGAGAATGGGCATACGTAGCTTATGATATTTGTACAACGCGAGCTCTTGTCCAAACAATTCCCGATTGCTGGGATGTTGGTCGGGTGATGACGAGTAGCGAGCCATCCGGGTCCAGAGCTGAAGGCGGTCATGCATGGCTCTCTCTTACAAGGATGCTTAGGCGCGGCGGCGCTCGTCCAATGTGATATACTTCAATAGTCACAGCAGTCCATCATTGCTGTGACTTCAAGATGTAATCGCGCATGGTCCGATGTGAACATCCATGGGATTTACACATGGTTCCATGAAACCTAACCCGGGAACATTGCCACAGGACTACCGGTAACTAACTATCGGATCCAATGGTTAATTGTTATCAAGGCTACTTCGTGGTCCATGATCAGCCTGTTGGGTATTTTGGGGCATGAATAAGTCCATTAGCCCTAGCGATGCGATATCGCTAGTGTCTTCCCACAGTTCATTGAATTGTGAATAGACGTGAGTATTATCTTATGCATTAGACATAATGAATTCGACTAACTAGGACCACAACTAGAAGGACCACATCGCTAGAACTCCTCGAAGCTATGCCGAATCGGGATGTCAGTCAGACTGACATCCTAATTGGGCAAAAAGTACTCATAGGTTTGAGTTGTGCTCGATCCACTCCTTTACTTGCATGCTGATAAGCACATTATAGTCGAACATGCTCGATGTCTCTAAGACACGGCAATAATAATACGTGTGCGTGGCAACTAGAAAGCCTAGCTCACTTCCCTACTCTAGAATTGACGACATTACATGTCTTGCCCGTCCCAATCTTTATCCACTTACAGTCTTGTTTCGTTCATGTATAGGGTCGAAAGACTATCTTCGCGACTTAGCATCTTCAATAACACAAACTGAAGCCAACAGCCTTCTATACGAGTATTTACCCATAATCCGTTCTTTCGAGTCTATACTGATACTTCGCAGTTCTCCTGTTGTTGCTTTTTCTGAGCAAAACTTGCATAATGATGGAGAACGTAATCATACGATCCAGCCGGGCGCAACGTGGTTTCACCGGCCACAACACCACTTCGATGAAGGTTACTATCTTCAGAAAGCTCCAGTCGAATACGCAACCGCTCGAGACGATCGAAACCCCCCGAAGAATTGAGGGAACGACAAATCATGACACTACGACTCAGTCGGAAGCAAGGTTGCTCAAGGAGGCAAATGACGAAATGCAGAACAATGTACGGAAGATACTCGGATACGATGAAGGACGCGAAACTTGTTGTGTCAGGAGCACGAAAATGATGATGTCTTTGAAGAAACATCTACGACTTATGATCCTACACGATATCGGGAAGGGCACCATCATGATCAAAGGCGCGAAACGCAAGATCTTGACAGGCTTCAAAGGCACAACTCGTGGATAATAAAACAAGCTAGTCTTTTCTGTATCCCTCAATAAATGGAGAATGAAAGAGATTACATCACATGATTACCCTGATACATCTGGAAAACTAGTGCTATAATGATCTCATTAATTGGAATGGAAACGACAATCCATCCATCAGGCTGGTCTACATCGCCGTGCGTTTGCAGCATGTAATCGTGGCTCTTTCGCACGACAGTGTAGAGGGATCTCTCGACAATGCTGCAGCCAAAATTGTGCAACTAGAACCCGGCGACAAAGGAAATCCCCGAGGCATCCCTGCTTGTATGAGGCTTTGGTTCTCACGTGTGCGAGCAACAGGTAGTGATAGTCAATCGATTCATCGCTATTTCCATAGCAACTCAAGGCGTTTAGCACGAGCTGGTAGATCTTCTATTTCAGACGTGCAGAGACGGCAACTTGACCACCGCAGCTTATCAGTTCAGGATGGCCAGAAAACGTACAGAAACAGTTGCAAAACACTACCGATGGCGTATACAGGCTCCATGTTACGACTGCTTCAGAGCACCGTATCTACTAACATTAAAGATAGGTCAATAGCATCACCTTCACGGTTTTACTTGAAATCGGCTATATTCGACACTCTTTTGTGTAGATTTCAAAAGAATGCTTGCGGGAAAGTCATGGTTCGTGTACCGAAGCAACCCAACATTGCTGCTGTTTGAGAATTAGACTTATTGTACATAGCAGTACTGTCCCTTCGTCAGGAATGTTTGCTCAAATCCTGGCGGCGCTCTGGTCGCGCCCCCAATCTGGTGGAGACAGATGTACTTCACAAACATTATTCTGGCCAGATTTGGATGTCAGTCTGACTGACATCCGCATTCGGTATAGCTTTGGGAACGTTCAACTCATGCGACATTTTTTGTCCGCCAACTGGTCGGAGATCCTGGTCAGCCAGTGCACTAAATCAGTGGCCACAGCAACATGCATCGTTGCTGTGACGCGTATCATATATCCCAGCGCACGCATGCGGCGCAGCCACTGGGGAGAGGACAATTCCCGGTGATATGACACGATGTTGGAATCGGCTGCAGCCCGCCACGGCAGAGGCTTGCGAGGTCGATTTAGATACAGTTTCAATCAATGATAAAGGCTGTTGCGTTCAACTTGTAATGAAAGGACACTCAATGTCGACTTCAAGCGATATAGAAAGCCCAGGCGGCGTCTGATTCGCTCCTGATGGTTGGTCTCGAATTTATTCGTAGCCGTGGAAGTGTATGTAATGCTTTGGATTCACCCAAAACGTTTCAAACTACCGGGAGGCGCTCATATGTCCTTGGCAGTATGCACAAACGCTTTCTAGGTGATAAATCTGGGATCATCAAGCGCGGTTGTATGGACACTCGTATCATTGGGTAAGGAGCTGATCAGCTATGGGTCACGTCAGTGTGACCAAACCAGTGATTCGACATGTCCGTGCCACTTTGGTTGGCGGGTGGATCAGACGCCCGCAGACCGAAGATATCGTGGGGCCCTGGCCCCGGCTTTTCCGATGTTGACATTGGAATCGATATCCTCACATCAGAAATAACAACACCAGCGATTAATCAGGCAAGTGTGAACTCTCTCGTCCTATTGTTGGCAGTCCTTGGTTCTTAAGATCTTCGTACGCTGTCTGTTCGAAATACCAATTTGTAAGGTTTGCCGTAATCTCCACCACTAGAGTGCAGTCGACGTAGAATCCTCTTGCCAGTGTCTGCATCGCTTTGCTTTTCGTAGCCAAAGACGTGTTGGCCAAGGGATATCTAGACAGGGGTGGGCTCGTCTGTGCAAAGACATGCTCGTACCCACTGAACCTTCGTGAAGCTGTGCCAAATCCGGATGTCAGTCTGACTGACATCCGGATTAGGCGCATCGGCACCGCCCAAGATTATGGTACCCGGTCATTATGCCCATGGTTTTCGAGGCGCTTAGGGTAATCCCGGCTTGTATGCGACTGTTGCGGACGCCGTATAATACAGCCTCATCGAACCCACTACCAGTAAGAATCGCTTAACGACCAAGCTCGTGAACATCGAACCAACATATCCAGTCTGTGGCTCTCAGGAACAGCCTTCTCCTCTTCATCCCATCCCCCCCCCCCCCCCCCCCCCCTCCGCCACACCCACCAAACGTGATTGGGGTACGCTAGGGTCGCGTTGGCAAGCCGAGTGTTCTTTGGCGTCCACAGGTTTATTGTGATTTTCAGCGCTGCCTTTTCCATTCGTGGACAGTACAGCTTGATCTGCCTGCTAATAGTCGGAGGACTTGTCGCTCCCTAGGTTAACCAGTCTGGCGCTCTCAAAACGATTGAGAGCGCATGTAATCACCTCAGCTAGTCTGCCACCGTGCAGACACGCAATTAACATCTGGGCAATAGTGTGACGAACTATACGGTCGGGTTTCTTAGATAAACCTGGAGTATAGATCTAATGGGGTTTATGCTAACAGGATGCGCTAGCCAAGAAGATAACTGTACTGAGCAAAGGGTTTCGGCAGTAGTCTTAAAGGGATTCAGCGAATGCGACATCGTCTTAAGCCTTCGAATGCCATCACCTATGGGGAAGATAGCCAATGCTTATTTTGCTCGCTGAAATCAATGACTTCATAGAGTAACCGTAGGAAATCCGTCCCTAATATATCCATTCATATCCCTCACTGCATGTTTGCACAGCTGTGCTCAGTTGACGTAGCATTGCCCTCGTTCCTGGATCTTATGGATCACAATGATCCCTGTGATCCATTCCAATGGATCATTGCCAAGGCTATGATCCTGTCAACACTTGTCGACAGCTGGCGGCGTGGCTTGGGTCTTTGGCCAGGGTCATGGTCATTGCCCCGCAGCATGCCTTCTTAAGCGCCAACACATTTGTTTGTCCTTCTGCAAGGGTGCATGTTCGTAACAAATAGGTCAGATCGGACTATCGTGTTTTCGGCAAGGGATTCGTTCAAGTGAGAGCTAGGCAGTGGAGAATGACACGAACATTGTTCTAGCCAAATGCGGATGTCAGTCTGACTGACATCCGCTTTCGGCATAGCTTCAAGGAAGATGCAGCGAATGCGACATTGTCTTACCCTTCGGCCGCCATGGCGAAGAGGGGAAGAAGCTAAAAAAAATTTTGCTCGCTGAAATCAAACTTCATAGAGTGACACAGGTGTGTAGGAAAATATAGCATTACGTTTTCCTCCTTGCAACAACACTTCCACTTTTGGAAGTATGCGGCATACCTTCCCGGACGCTTGGAAGCAACTACGCCACCTCTTCCCGTTATTCGATGTACCTATAGTCTGGTCGATGTATCTTCCACCCCGCACTCTTTTTGGCCCAGACGGTAAGGTCCAAGGGATAAAACATGCATATTTGTGTTCTGTCCTTTTACTGTAAACTCCTAGTCGCGATCACCATGACTGTTAACTAACTACAACTCAATCACAGCTGCACCACATCCGGAATTATTGAGATGTTTGCTGACAATCGAACTTTCAATATTGCCACCTACGCGGACCACCTGCGACGGCAACACCATAACAAAAGAGCCACCGCCAAGTGTCGCCAAAGCTTGGCAGGCTCTTCGTCGCATTCTCAACCCCGAAATGATGAAGATGGAGGCACTTTAGCTGGCGAAGCACAAATTGCTTCGCGTCAAGCGACTTGGTTGCATGGGCGCAGCAGGCATCACCCAACAGGGCTATTGACAACACCAACAGAGGTCCAAGCCTCCACGTCTAGTCTCGGGACTTCCAGGAGGCAAGCAACGAGAGGCAGTCATACTACCACCAACCCATCAGGGACGGGGTTCGCTCGAAAGGAGTACTCCGAGACTGTTCACTATTGCCTTTATGTTATGAGAAGCTCTCTGCTACCCGATACGAGTGTAGAACCTGCTTGTTCACACCGCAACTTTGCAAACCATGTTGCCTTTTCCACCCCATTGGCCATGAGATCATGCTTTGCGGAGATTTCATCGCAGAGATTGAGAAATCATCTGTTGGGGATTACCACTCTGATACCCAGATGAGCGCCGATGGATCGGATGACTCGAGTCACTATATTGGCTATGATGGAGGCGGGCCTGCGGCTCAAAATGAAGAGGATCGCGAATGCCACAAGATTGGCAAAAGGGCTGGTGAGGATGTCATCGATGAGGATGCTTGCAGCGTAAATGGAGACCTCCCTGGTCTTGGCACGAACGAAGCCACAGACGTTTTGGACACACTGTCTGAAGTTGAGGACGACAATGATCGCTTGGTGGACAGCAACTTCGATGATGAGCTAACGGAAAACGAAAGGGATGCCTTGGAAGATTCACTGCAGCAGGCCAGAGGTGAGCTTGGACATGGACATCAGCGCTCTACAACAACAGACTCTAGTGAACCGGATCTTGGCACGGACTCTTCTGTTTTTGAAGAGGATGTTGAAGAAGACAGCCTGGGTGGTGGTCGTGTGGATGACGAACATCCTGGCGACGAACAAGACATCGAAATGACAGACGACGCGATACACGAAGAGAACGGAAGCTCCGGGGATGGTCATTCTTCCATCGACAACGCTATCCCATATGTCCAGCGCAATCCAACAAACCAAAGTAATCGAGCTCTGCCGACTCATGTTACCGTCACCTTCTCGATAGATGCTTTTTTGAACTTGCGAAGTTTCATAAACAAGGCAGCCTCCAGTATGGGCCTACTGATCCCCGATACGGATGTTTCATCCGGTCTCACAGGCAGTGTCGAGTACAACGAGCTATTGGACTTTGACTGTAACGATTTGGATTCCCGCGCAAACGAAGAAGTGTCGGCTCCTTCACGCACTACTTCGAAGCAGCTTCGACGGAAGCGTCTATCACAAAAACGCCCGTGGCTTGCTAAGGATGAAACTAAGCTTCGAGAATACAAGGCTAGAGGATGGACAGACCATCGCATTGGTATTGCTCTACAGAAGACGCCAGACGCGGTCAAGAAACAATGGAGAAAGCAAGATTCGGAGAAACGAGCAGGGATGTAAATAACAGCTCGTTCGGCTACGTTATCGAAATATGAAAGACACTTCATGCGATGTATGCGACACGACGAACGACTACTAGTTATACTTGTGAAGACATGTTCTCAATGCTATACAGTTATACCTGGTTACAATTGGACTAACTGCTGAAAAGTTGTGATATCATGAAGGGAAAATTCTCATGCCAAGGCACTCCACATCTCTGTCGGCTTCCAATATATATGATCAATTATCAAGCTTGATTGGATACTCGCTGTAGAAATGGAATGAAGATAACTACCCCTCATTAGATTTGCGTCTTGAAAGATTATTGCAAAGCACTGCCCTCAGCTGGAGACTTTCAACGTCTCTTGGTGCAAGCACATGGATGCTCGAGGCAACAGAATCGGGGGCGGCGCCGCCCAAGGGAAGCTCGAGGCCCGCTACGACGTTTAAAGCTTCCGCCGCCAACCCTTTCCGAAAACTATACCTACGCATAGTTATGGACTTGTTCTAGAGCTGATACGATATGATCTGGGGGCAAGTCGGCGAACTTCTCGCACGTCTTGTCTAGTGTATCCTCATCAGCGCCGAAGCCATCGGCTGGATGTCCCAAAAGCTCAATATAGAAGTATGCCGCGCCGATCAGCTCTGCCTCATAAGCCTTGGGGTCCCAGCTGTGAGGGGCTGCGCAGTGCATGATAAGGTAGCCGTCTTCACCGAGGGCGGGAACTTTCTCTTGCTGCGCTCTCAGGAAACCTATCGCTTCCATCATGTCATGTTTTGTAGACTTCAAGTTGGCGTCGATGGCGATCTTCATCTTCTTTGACTCTTCTTGGACTGCATTTCTTACCCAAGTTTTCAAGTCTTGGCTAGAAGCGTTGAAGTGACTGTTGAACGTAAGAGTTTGTTCCCTCACAGCCTCCAGAATCTGTAAAGTCATTTTTGTATCCTTTGAAATGACCGATATCTCCTTCCTAAGGCTCTCGGCGACACCAGAGATACAATCTTTGAGTGTCGTGATTGTATGACTGACGGAGGCCAAGAGCGCTGCGGCGTCCCTGGCCTGCATATCCCTCCAACCTTCATGATGTGCACTGAATTGGTTCATGAGATTTTCAGTAGTATCCATGATATTGTCAGTGATTTTTTTCCCGACGCGCTGTGTGGACATCTCGATCTCTTCAGAAAACTCGTCTTTGGTCATATCGCTGAGCTTAGAAACTTGGCGTGGCCTATCATTGATGTGAGTCTTTTTGGATGGTTTCCATGCTAGTCCAGCGAACGGCCTTTTCTTGCTTGGACTTGAAAAAATGGAAGAGCCGCGCATGCCAACTTCTGGAGAGTTCGTTGCCAAAGAAGTGCGACCACTGGGTGCAGCGGCTAAGGGACACCGTGGTGCAGGTGTTGAGCGAGGGTTGAATCGAGCCGGCGTGGCACTATCATGAGATGATACAGACAAGTCTTCAGTGGGTCCATCTGTGTCTGGCGCTGTTTTAGGGGTCATAGATCAGGCAGCGGTGAGGAACAGCACTGATTCGAGAGATTGTGAGAACAGAGCGGGAGTAGTGAGTCTCATGCGCTCAACATAAGGCTGGGTAATGTCTCCCAATAACTTGAGAAGACTTTTGCTGTGGCTCTCATCTAACAAAACATCCGTGGCATCATGTATGGGCAAGGGCGTTGTCGGCTTCATGGTAGACAAATCGACATTTCTATTACCATCGGCGTACATCTTGCTGAAGACCTGAAGTTGCCACTCCGTGAAAATGTCACGAAAGTCCTCTCGTGGCACAACGAGTTGTCGTAGCTGCCACCGTGTCAACTTCAGAATGGCAATGGCTTCCTCAGTAAGTATCCTTTCCTCGTGTGCACCCAGAGGAGATGGACTGGACAGACTACTGCCTTGGTTGTAGGATTGTTTGGTCATTTGATTGGAAGCCTGAATCAAGATCTGGGTTCGGAGCTTCTTGAAGAGCATGATGTCTTCTACGTACTTGGAGAACCTCTCGCTCTTGATAACGTTGTTTAAATATGTAGCCATATGGCCAGAGAGGCGTTTCAGCAGTTGAGCCGATTGTGTGTCGCACCCGAGACATGAAAGGAGCTGTGTGTTGACATTCGCATACTACATATAACCTGGCATGGTATAAAGGTCTCGAAGATCTGTTGAAGCAGTATTGGGTTCGTCGCGGCTGACTTCCTCTTCGTCCATGTCGGGGAGCATATAAACATCAGCCGTCGTCTCAGCTACGTCGGTGGCGTTGCAGAGATTATACAGGACTCTGAGGCTCTGCTGAAAGAGCGACTGCACAATGAGTTGTTCTTCGTAGTGAGCGGCCTTGTCAATGCGATAAACCCAATACTTGACCCAGCCGCCGATGATTTGGCTTTTGCCAGACAGTCTACAGGCCAACCAAACATGCAGCTCTGCCTCACTCTTCGTGCAAGGAGAATCTAGGTGCTTCCGGAGGGTGGAAAAAGCGTCGCGATCAATCGAATCAGGCGCCGGCGTGGGAACAGCTGTATGACTATCAGAGTATATGCTCTGTTCTTCGGTGTGCTCAGTCTCAAGCCCAGCGACAGTAATATTTGGATCCCAGGACTTTAGACACGGTTTGATGTCTTGCCCAAGTTGCAGGAATTGATCGCCAAAAAGTATGTCGTAATCAACCAGTAATTCTTCGCCTGATTTCCGTACGTCTTCTCGGACAAAGGTACGTTCCAGGTTGTTTTGATTCAGTCCCTTCCAGAACCCTTCCTGAACGTCCAATTTCTCTCGAGGCATGTCCAACATCCATGAGATTCGGAGACGTCCGAACCAATCTGTATATCTGGGGTCGGGGTGGGCGATGACAATCAAAGCCAGCATTCCCGCGGGCGAGAAAAGCATCGGTGCCCTGGTGGAGGCGAAGCGACGCTCCTTGCTCATTTCCTCAGCGTTGGCTTTTGCCGCCTGCAGAGCTTCTTCCCAAATGGTCCCCCATATCATCCAGTCTTCTAGCTCTTTAAACGCCGCATCAGCGTCTCTTGTGAACTTATGCTTAGTCGAAGAGAATTCGCTTACGTGGGAGAGAAGATGCTGCATAAGGTCTCGGCCACGAATGTGGGTGTTTTTGCCGGTAAGGTCTCGCTTGAGCTCCTCATGGTCGTGAAGTATAAGATACAGCTTAGCGAGCATCTGACCTCGCGCATCGTCTTAATTGCTTCGTTCCATTATCGCCCAGGCAAGTGACAGAAGCAGATCATCGTGCTTATTGTGCTTCATGTATTTCTTGGTGATCGGCTTCGTCAACAATTTGGACGATACGCAGGGAAACCAATTCGATGCGGACGCGTGGGGGCTCAGAGGCCTGCGTGACATACTGCGCTGATCATGGACAGTGTCGGATTGTAGTAAATCGCGATCCGGTGTAATCTGAACATCTCTTAGAGAATATGAAGGGAATTATGATGAGCAGAGGTCAGTAGAGCCATGCTGGAGCTGGAAGGGAAGGGTCAGGGGCAGCAGCGAATGTAAGGGATAGCGAAAGCAAGGAGGGATGAAAATTGAAAACCAAAGGGTTGGTGCAAGGGAAGGACGTTACTGGCTGGGTCAAGCCGTAGTAGATCCCGCGTCTCGGGACGAAAAAGCATTGTGCCATAACGTCCACCTTCACCATCACGGAAGCATGATTCAGATGGATTAGCTTCGCGCGTACCGTGAAGGTAGGTGGAGAAGGTAGGCAGGCCGGTCAATGACTCTGGAGAATGGATGTGCCGCCATAGGCGGTCTGACTGTCTCCCTGCGACGGCGACACAGCCTCCGACAGGTATTTCCGGGTTCGCCATCAGTTATATATCCAATTATGGCAGGGTACGTCAATCGGCCTCTAGGCGAATCGAGGAGCCTTCCTGGGTATCAAGCAGGCTTTCTCAGCTTGCGTACCCTTCTTCCGCGTCTATTAAGCTAGATAGAAGACCCACTAATCCGTACACACTGAAATGCTCCGAGATCAGAGACCTGTAGTTACTCGGAATGTCTACAAAATGCGCTGAGCCCGTATGTTGCGATGAACCCAAGATCGTGACCCGTATCAGCTATTTTGACGTACGGAACCATTGGCGTTATCGATAATGTCTGACAACGATGAGGAAGGTAAGAAGCATCAACGAGTCCTCTTCAACCATCACCTTCGGAAGCCTCAAATCATGTTACTTGAAAATGTCCACCATTTTAGTGAAGACTTCGGTGTTCAGATCTATACAGTGATCTACCGCAATTACAGATTCCACGTCTAACTATTCGTCCCGCCCGAGCGAGGTCTGGCCGCCACTGCCATCATGGAATTGTAAGTAGACATCAATGATGACTAAAGAAGATCCCAGAAAACATGCCCGTGAGCACAGAGAATAATAACTTTTGCCGACGTATGCGCGCAAGTGTTGCGACGACGGGAATCACCGACCGGAGGCCGGTACCAGTCTACTCATAGCCCCAATCTCAAAATTCTGCATTGTCGTTGCACACATCGTGTCCACTGCGAACCCAATCCCCACGTCTGCGGGTTTGCGCGGGAAGTCTCATCATGCCTTCTGCCCCTGAAAGTGTTATGTTCGAGGCTGCTGATAGACCTTTGGCAGTCAGACTTTAGCATTGCTCGACAGTCTTCCATTCGCATCCCTTAAAAGCAAAGGGAAATCTTTCGCAAGATTGAATAGAGTTCCAAGCACGACAAGACAAAACCCGAGTATCGGACCCAGAATGGCGAATATAGTAAAGACATACGAAGCCCACTGAAATTTCGCATCTTCCTGGAGACCATCTGTTGCGAGCCCGACTGACATAGCGGTCAGAACTAAGCCAACGAAGACGGTAGCTACAGCCATCCATTCAAGGTTATCGCGGAAAACATCGCTATAAGTATTCCAGCCGTCAAAATAAGGCTCGCAAAATGTAAGTCCTTTTAGTCGGTAGAGGAACCTGATACGAGAGATGCGAAGCTCGGCACGTGTAAACCGTGAATGGCTGTCCTCAGGCTTGCGGTTATTTATGAGTTCTCGTGCACAAGTCTTCCAGCTTTTCCAATCGATAGGTACGTCTTCAGCCTTTCGAGGTAAGAGTCGCTTATCGATGGCAATGGCAAAGTCGGTCTCTGAGGAAATAAGGCAAGTGTAACTGTGTAAGAAGCCGTATGCGATCTGCCGCATCGTTCTTGGGCATTTCTGATCCACTGCGCTCTCGGGACCATTTATACTATTGTATACTGCTGCTTGTTGACGTAACTGACATATGCATCCATCCGAGCATACCAGATGCTGCTCCCAGAATGTTGGGTCAAGTAGGAATCTTGGTATAGGTTTAATGTAGATTGAGTTCTGATCCCGAAGAAGGTGTAGCTCCATTCGGTCCGTAACTACAATTTGACGGCCCATCGCTAGGTGCATGTGAAGTTGTGTAGCCGGATGTTTTGCACCCGCGAACCACAGGAATCCTGGTATCTTCGCTAGGTCACCAAGTGATAGCTCCGTTTGTAGGAAGTTTGAAACGTCGATTGTAGCATCGGCGACAGCTCTTCGGCGCTTGTACGGTCTCTCGGCTCGTTCGAAATAATGATAGGTTGCGGGCAGATCATCCTCCTTAGCTGTAAGTTTACAAGCTGCGGCGTCAAAGATTGTATCGCCATTGGTCGTATCGGTATTGCCCTTGGACAGCAACTTTGTGCTATACTACAAAATATTGTTAATCAGGTCAATACGTCTAAATATCATTGAGTGATATACCTACAGGGCAAGCTGACGGGCCTGATCGGTCTTTTCCTAGCATTTTCAAGCACAGAAAAACCACAATATCAATGAATTCATGGGATTTCTGGTAAATCAAATCAGATTGAAATTCAGCTTCCCAGTTGTGTGCTTCAATTCAAATGCGTTAAACAAAGACCAATAATAATGAATCCTTGCGCCCGTGGCATTGGTACTTGCTGGATCGAGTTTGATTCCTTTGGCGACCTTCTTGGTTGCTCATCGATGTGGCAGTCTTGTTTCCGACTCCGACACTAAAAAAAAACATATCACTCTCAACGTGGCCCACGTGCGAAGGACCAAATGCTTTCAAGGATATGCCTGGCTAATGGGCATTGATAATCGTGACTCCACAATGCGACGAACCTTTCCAGTCTCCCGTTATTGTTAGTCGCCGGATTCATATCTCACAAAGCTGACCCACTTGGACCCAGGTTTTCACATTTACAGAAGTGTACCCGATTAAACGACCTCGCCAGGCCAAATCAGCAGCAGACACGCTCAAGTACCCCACTCCTTCAAGCGTATTCCGCCGAATCGGTGATATTAATTAAACCGGTTAGATTTTGGCTGATGGGGATCGCAACTGGCAGCACTCTAGACTGAATAGATGAGAGCGACTTGGTCGTTTAACCCGCTACTGCGTTTGGCGATATCTAGTCGGACACATAAAGGACTGCGATGTTAGTTGACAAATAATTAGTGTAAGCGATCTCAACAGGCTTGATGCTCGGGTTCGAGGACTTCATGATGGATACGTATATATAGCTATCTCAATTTAGCTTTTTTATTTTATTTTAGAGGCGCAAATTAGGACGTAGTTAGACTCTGACATTTTCATCTGATAGTTAAATGAGAAGAGAAACAGTCTGTGACGAACTATACGATCGGGTTTCTTCGATAAACCTGGAGTATAGGTCTGAGTGGGTTTATGCTAACAGGATGCGCTAGCCAAGAAGATAACTGTACTGAGCAAAGAGTAACTGAAGTGGTCTTGAACTGATTCACAAGTGTAGTCGTCAAAGCGTATTGAATGCTTCACCTATGGGTAAGATAGATGCTTAGATTGATCACTGAGGTAATGACTGTCTATGTAACCGTAGGAAATCCGTCCCTTATATATCCATTCATCCCTCATTGATGTTGGTGTTGGATCACCATAGCAAACAGTGATCCATACTGGATCACCATTCCAAACCGTGATCCATCCTTGGATCACTTTCCGAAAGCGTGATCCATTCCATGGCTCACGCGCCAAGACCGTGATCCTGTCAGCCAGGTGGTGGCAGCTGTCAGCTGTGGTAGGACGTGCGGTCCTTGTCTAGTGGTCTTGGGCCCCGCAACCTATCCGTTCAAGCGCCAACATTCGTTGTCTTCCTGCTAGGGTGCATGTTCGTAACACAGTCGTTGCGCTACGGATAATTCATCCTTGATGCGAACGCCAACCCTGTACTTGTCTTGAATCCACTTCGCCCTCTTTTCGCATAATCCTCTCCTCCACCCCACTGCCAACAAAAATCCCAAAAAGACCCAGAACCTAATGCATTCTAGCCGCCTTTCTGTCATAAATATTTATGGCTAGCGTAGCGCTGGTAGGGCATTGAAAGGCTAGTCCTAGTAGGTCCAAAGACGCCCGGGTTACGACCTAGTTTCATATGGCACTAGTTCATTTTTGTTGATGCTCAGTCTCATTCTGGAACCATAAGGCTCCCGAGGAACTCGTGCGAGCGAGCCAACTTTTGCGTTATGGAATTGGAAACAGTCTTCAATGCAATTAATTTTATTGCTTTGAACAGCTAAGTCTTCGTTTCGAATCCACTGCATCGACCAATCAAAGTCTGTCTTCATCAAGACTGCTCCGCTGTGACTTCTCGGGTTTACCGCCTGAATATCCGAGCGGGGTAGGATCACGCTTACGCTAATTACCTGCATAGCTGCTGACGATTGATTATTTATCGTGTGCTGCACAATTCGGGCATCCTTAATTTGGCTACTTCTCACGCTCCGATCTTGCACTGGATACGGTACCCGTTTTTATAGGATATATAGTCAGTCGGTTTTTGCTTTGGCACTCTCGGGAAGATGAGGAAAAAATACTGCCTCGGGTATCGAAATAAAACGGAGAAGGGCTTGAAGCTGGATGTGCTGCACCTGCTTACTATTTTATTCTTGTTGTTCTCGGAACCCCAAGGGATTCGCCTTTACTATCACTTATCCTAGAGTTTCGCTCAGGTGCAGCATTTTTTATCGAAGATTTCACTGCTCCTAAAACGACAG
This sequence comes from Neopestalotiopsis rosae, assembly GCA_023078685.1. Taxonomy (NCBI): domain Eukaryota; kingdom Fungi; phylum Ascomycota; class Sordariomycetes; order Amphisphaeriales; family Sporocadaceae; genus Neopestalotiopsis; species Neopestalotiopsis rosae. The sequence continues at coordinate 2,308,674 of JALGAS010000001.1, forward strand.
CTAATCGAAGCGTTTGATTCGACTTACCTGTCACGGCGCTGGACGCGCTGCCGCTGGGCAGCTAGCGAAGGGACCCGGGCGCCAGCTGTGGGCGGCCCGGGTGGATCCCGCAACTGCAAATATCTTCACCGATCTGTCGGAACCTGAATTGTAAAGTTAGCTCTTCGAGCTACGTCCTGTCAACTAACCTACCGTAACGGTGAGCCGTTACCTGTAGACCTGTCAGACTGTAGAGAATATACTGCTATATGGCACAAGCCTATACTGCCTGCCCGCACCCCGTGACATTACCCACAAGTCATGAGGTCGTGGCTCCTTCGAACCTCCATTTCTTCGGAGCGTTGTAGTATGGGTGCAGTCTGTCGGCTGAGATGCGCCTCTTACCGAACAGCGGCTATTCAGTCGCATTGATAGGCTTGAGGCAGTTTTCACAGCAAGGTCGGCCGTAGGAACTTCAGCTCCGTCCCATTATATGCACTTTAGCTAGTGATAATCGGAATAGGACTACTAGCCTAGAAGAGAAATCTCAGCGTTAAAGCATAATTACGATTTATTCTAGGCAAATAGTAATAACTCGCTCCCCTCTCCAAATAAACAACCATTAAAGACTCGTTTATACTAGTCATTAGATCCCGCCTTTCTAGACCGCCTTAGGCAGCGAGCCGACCCGCAATCCACCGGCTTATCAATGCGGGACAGATGGAGGCTGACGCTAAAGGACGGAACACCTAAGGTCTTACTAAATTGGTCGGCTTGATGCGCCTCGCTCCTTCAAGCAGGCCTAGTGCGTATCGCGAACCGGCTTGTTGTTTGCTAGAAATGCTAGAAAATCCAAAATTCCGCTGTATCCGCACCCTGTCGAGCCTGTGCGGTCCCCAACGCTCAGCAGCCAAGCCCCTGATCCTTGTCAGGGCTGAAATGGAGCTGGTCTACTGGTGATCAATGAACTTGCTGCAGATCGTGTTCGTGACATTGAACTGGGCAATCGAAATCGGGCCGTAGGTGTCAAGCGAGCTGCAACAGTAAGTCAGAAAGCGGCAGAACAATCAGTGCAATTACCCGGGCCTAAAAGTGAATGCGTCAGGGATACGGACGTCGCTTCTTGTTGAGATGTATCGATCCACAAACAGACTATTACATTACGACGTTTTTCTCCGCATCGTAGAGTTCGTTGACTGATATATGATCGTAGCCAACTACTAGCAGGCACAACAAACTCAGTCGATTCAGCCCGAGTAATTCACGCTTGGTATACCATTAATCGCAAGCCACCACATTGCTTCACGATCGATAATCCATCTATGTCTACTAGTTAGAGTAAGGCGCTCTCTCCGTTCACACTCTTTAGAAGTCTTCATGCTTACGGCCTGTACAGCTTCACCAAAATGTTTGAATACTTTGGCCTTGCCCAGGTAGTCGTGCTCGCCATAGCAACAGTGGTCGCCTATCGATTATGTCGCGAGAAACTCGGCCGATCTCCGTTGTCTTCTTACTCTCAAGTGCAATCACTCCCCCAAGAGCGTGCTCCAGCTGATAATGCAACCACTGCCCCACAACATCCTCGAGCCGTTAGTGTGCGCCCAGTTGACCCAGATCAGAGCCAGGCGGATGCGGACATCGACATCATCGCTATTCATGGCCTCGACACGAAATCACCTGATACGTGGACTTGGCGAGATCCAAAGGACCCAGAGAGTCTTGGTGTCAACTGGCTCGCCGATAAAAATATGCTTCCGAAAGCAGCCGGCAAAGCTCATATATTTACCTGCGATTGGCCCGCGGACCTATTTGAATCCTCCGAATTCGAGCCGAAGCAGATCGAAGAGCTTGCAAGACACTTGCTAGCGGGTCTGCAAAGGCGACACTCGAGCTCAACATTCAGAGAACGGGCGAAAGAGCGCCCGATTTTCTTTATCGCATCCTGTCTAGGCGGTTTAATTCTAACGAAGGCGCTTACAATGGCTAGCGGAGAGTACGAGTCTCTTCGGAAGGCGACACGCGGTATTGTCTTTCTCGCTACTCCGTTCGGAGGTACGTCTTTTGCAGACATCGCTAGTTGGGCCGAATCGTGCTTGAAGATCATGGGATTTGCCCAGGGGCGAAGACTCACCCAGCTTCTCTCGAACCTCAAGGATTCCACATTCGGTCTTGTTGAGCTAAGGAAAGACTTCACTGTTTGTTGCGAAAAGCTTGGGATCCAGAGAGAGGTCTTCACATTCTACGAAAAGGGCAAGACAAATCTCTTACGCGGAAGAGTCCCATGGATATCACAGCTCTTGAACAGAAGCGAGGTGGTAGGTGTTGCACGGCTCTCGTCTCGACTGCACTCCTGGTGCATTACAGGTGAAATCAATAGCTAACACCGCTTAGTTGGTCAGTTACAGTTCAGCAACTCTGGCGTTCGTGGAGAATCCTCTATCGCTTGACCGGCACCACGTCTTGATGAACAAGTTCAGTGGTCCAGACGACCCTGCTTACAAATGCGTTAGCAGTAAAATACAAGAGATCCTCTCTTCCATACGAAAAGGCACCCTGATCGTACGAGCAGATGCTGCGATCCGCAAATCTCGTTATTCGAAAGACAATCTCCGAATCGAAAGGCTCTCTGGGGAACTGCTACCAATGAAAGAGTGCTATATCAACCTAGCGATCATCAAGCAGTCCCAAGAGGATGGGAAACGTTCAAGAAAAGATACTGGGTCAGCTTTGACTCCGTTCTCTCTCACATCTCGACTGGATATCGAACGGCCTGTGGAAGCGATGGATATTACACTTCCCACACTTTTTGACGAACGTCACATTGGAGATGGTGAGAGAATGCAGCCACGCCGGATTTTAATCCGAGGACGCGCTGGAGTGGGGAAAACAACATTGTGCAAGAAAATTGTTCACGACTTTACCTATCCACAGGACTCTGCACGCGGCGGCATGTGGAGTGACATGTTCCATCGTATTCTCTGGATACCACTGAGGAAATTGAAACAGCAACGGGGCCAGAGAAACGGTTACGACTTTGGAAACCTCTTCCACGAGGTGGTTTTCGACCAGGATCACGAAAAAGATCGCCACGCCGAAGCGCTCTGGGACGAGGTTCTCGATACACATGGTGCTAAAACTCTGTTTCTACTTGATGGATGGGATGAGGTGGTTTATGAACAAGATCACATGTCGGACTTCCTCAAGATCCTCCTCAATCAGCCGCATATCATCATCACGTCTCGGCCCCACGCACGCCTTCCATATTATGCAAATACGATGGATCTTGAGCTTGAGACGATTGGATTCAATCCAACGCAAGTAGCAAGCTACTTGGAGATGTCTATGCCTTTTCAAGCGGACCAAGTTAAATCCTTTCTCAGTGAGCACCAACTAATGCAAGATCTCGTGCGAATCCCGATCCAACTAGACGCACTGTGTTACATTTGGGACAGCGCTGCGAGCAGTCTTCAATCGACACCAGAAACCATGACCGCTGTTTACATGGCCATAGAGGAAAGGTTGTGGAGGAAAGATATTGAGAGGCTCGAGAAGGAGAACAAAACGCTGGCTCGTGATGCTCCTAGATTCGAGATTGATGAGGGAACGGAAGGTGAGCGGTCTTTCCTCGAAACACTTGCCTTTACCGGATTGTATAACAATCTGGTCGATTTTGGCGAACAGAGCCGTTTCGCAGTATTCAAACGCTTCCGCGTGAAGGATGCTCAACTCTCACAACTCTCTTTTCTACGCACATCAGACGCATCAATGACCTCTTCGGAAAGAGAATATCATTTTATACACCTGACATTCCAGGAGTACTTTGCAGCACGGCATTTCGTGCACCAGTGGAAAGATTCGCAACCTCTCATGTGTCTTGGACCCAAGGACGGAGACGATGAGTGCGAGAAAATTTGTCATGTCACCTTTCTTCAGAAGCATAAATATGACAAAAGATACGATATTTTCTGGCGCTTTGTCGCTGGCTTGATTGGAGCAGAACACAGCACGCAAGTACTCTCCTTTTTCGGCATGATTGAAGCAGAGCCCCGCGATCTACTAGGCCCGGCACATCAACGGCTGGTCATGCACTGTTTGGCTGAGGTATCATCGCAAAGTCAACCCATGGATTTTGTGCACACTCGGAAGACGTTGGAGAGCCGGTTGTCGCAGTGGTTGCTGTTTGAATGCAAATTTATGGGAGACTCACAACTGGCAGGCGAGTTGGATGTTCCAAAACCATCACTAGAGACGGCCCTAGATCAGGCAGACGAGGCGACAAAGCAAATGCTTATACAATCACTGGAGTATCGATCTCGAATTCCTTCGTGCGTCATAGAGCTTGCTACCTCATGGCTAGCAGGATGTGACGCTGAATATCCCGTCCTAGATATTCTCGAGTTGCTGCAACAATCAGAAGAGCTCCTATCCAACGATCTGCTTGAAGCTGTAGCAGAACATCTCCATGAAGAGGACCGGAAAATCAGAGAGGTAGCACTCTTGATACTTCAAAATCAGTCAGGTCTTTCGAACAAGCTGCTCCGAGCAGTCGCTCAGAAGCTCGGGGACGAAAACGTTTTCGTCCGAATAGCTGCTATTGGCATACTCGAGAAACAGGCGAGCCTGTCTGGATCGGTGCTTGAAGTAGTCGTTGGAAAACTCGAGGACGAAGACCCTTCCGTCCGCAGAGATGCTATTGACATTCTCGCGAATCGGGCGTGCCAATCAGAGGCGGTAGTCGAAGCAGTTGTTCTGAAGCTAGGGCATAAGAAATGTTGCGTCCGAGAGGCTGCTATTGATATCCTCAGAGGCCAGACGAGCCCGTCCGAGTCGGTACTTGAAGCAATCATTGGGAAACTCGAGAACAAAAACGCTTCCGTCCGAAGAGCCGCTATTAGCATACTCGAGAAACAGGCGAGCCTGTCTGAGTCAGTGCTTGAAGCAATCGTTGGGAAACTCGAGGACGAAGACGCTTCCGTCCGAATAGCTGCCGTCAATGCCCTCGAGAAACAGGCGAACCTGTCTGAGTCAGTGCTTGAAGCAATCGTTGGGAAATTCGAGGACGAAGACGCTTCCGTCCGAAGAGCTGCTGTCAATGCCCTCGGGAAGCAGGCGAGCCTGTCTGAGTCAGTGCTTGAAGCAATCGTTGGGAAACTCGAGGACGAAGACGCTTCCGTCCGAATAGCTGCTGTCAATGCCCTCGAGAAACAGGCAAACCTGTCCGAGTCAGTGCTTGAAGCAATCGTTGGAAACCTCGAGAACAAAAACGCTTCCGTCCGAAGAGCTGCTGTCAATACCCTCGGGCAACAGGCAAGCTTGTCCGAGTCGGTGCTTGAAGCAATCGTTGCGAAATTTGAGGACGAAGACGCTTTCGTCCGAGGAGATGCTATTAACATATTGGAGAATCATGCGATACTGTCTGAGTCGGTGCTTGAAGCAATCGTCCAAAAGCTCGAGGACGAACACCATTGCGTCCGGTATGCTGCTGTTAATACCCTCAAGAAACAGGTGAGCTTGCCTGAGATAGTGGTTGAAGCGATCGTTCAAAAACTCGAGCATGAAAATCTTCCCACTCGATCTTTTGCTATTAGCATACTCGAGAAACAGGCGAGCTTGTCTGAGTCGGCTCTTAAAGTAATTATTGGGAAACTCGAGCATGAGAAGTCTTTCGCTCAATACGTTGCTCTTGGTGTCCTCGCGAATCAGGTGAGCCTGTCCGAGCCAGGACTTCAAGCAATCATTGGAAAACTCGAGGACGAAGACGCTTCCGTCCGAAGAGCTGCTGTCAATGCCCTCGGGAAACAGGCAAGCTTGCCCGAGTCGGTGCTTAAAGCAATCGTTGGGAAACTCGAGGACGAAGACGCTTCCGTCCGAACAGCTGCTGTCAATGCCTTCGGGAAACAGGCAAGCCTGTCCGAGTCGGCGCTTAAAGCAATCATTGGAAAATTCGAGGACGAAGACGCTTTCGTCCGAAGAGATGCTATTAGCATACTCGAGAAACAGGCAAGCTTGTCCGAGTCAGTGCTTGAAGCAATCATTGGAAAACTCGAGAACAAAGACGCTTCCGTCCGAAGAGCTGCTGTCAATGCCCTCGGGAAGCAGGCGAGCCTGTCCGAGTCAGTGCTTGAAGCAATCGTTGGAAAACTCGAGAACAAAAACGCTTCCGTCCGAAGAGATGCTATTAGCATACTCGAGAAACAGGCGAGCTTGTCTGAGTCGGTTCTTGAAGCAATTATTGGAAAACTCGAGAACAAAGACGCTTCCGTCCGAATAGCTGCCGTCAATGCCCTCGAGAAACAGGCAAACCTGTCTGAGTCAGTGCTTGAAGCAATTATTGGAAAACTCGAGGACGAAGACGCTTTCGTCCGAAGAGATGCTATTAGCATACTCGAGAAACAGGCAAGCTTGTCCGAGTCGGTGCTTGAAGCAATCATTGGAAAACTCGAGAACAAAGACCCTGCCGTCCGGAGGACTGCTGTCAATGCCCTTGGGAAACAGGTGAAACTACCCGAGACAGCGGTTAAAGCAGTCGTCCAGACACTCAAGGACAAAGACTCTTCCGTCCAACGGGCCGCTACCAATTTTGTTAGAAGACAGTTGAGCCTGCCTGAGACGGTGCTGCAAGCAGTATCAGATAATTTGAAGGAGGTACTTTCTGATCTTGATGAGGAAACCCCCCCAGCATTGCTGTCTGTTCTCAAGAGCAGGCCGCATTTAATTCTTATTTCCCTCAAGAGTGGCACTTTTGAAGATTTATTCCGCTTCCTTCTCCAACAAAGCTTCCACGATCACTTAGCCATATACCACAATGAAGGCAAACTTTGTCTTGACATTAATGGTGTTGTTGTACGTTGTACAGGCCATGTCCCTATGTTTGACGTCAATGGGGTTAGAAATGCTCTGTGTGTTCCAGTAGCAATAGGTCCATAAATCCTGACGTGATCAATTAGCTATGTAACTTATACAGTACGTAGTGTTTGACATAGCAAATAGAATATTACATAACAGTATCCTGGCACAGAACAGTATCCCATTATAGAAAAGTACCCACGGCACAGAAAAGTGCCCATCACTGAAGAGAAACAGAAGAGTGTCCCACAGAAGTATAACCCAGATAAACAGGACAGCAGATTAATGTACGTTGAGATTGTGTCATTCTGAAATCACCATTATGTTCTATTCAATCGTCGTACTTCGGAAGGGTGTCCGCTCTAGACTGTTGGAGGTGTAGTAGTTGTTGTCGAGATACACTTGTGTGCTTTGGATACTCTTCTACGATACTCTTCTGCCTTACAGTACATACAACAGGGTTCCGTTGCGGAATTACGTGTACGTCGTGTAGCTCCCCTGAAATTCCTACCTTTATCGCACCAAATTACCCGGACATGACCATTGCAACGAGGGAATAACGCAAGCGACAATGGTAGACGGATCTGTGCCTCCAAGGCGCTCGCAGTCGACTGAAGAACCTCTGCATAAATTGAGCAAGCCAGTAATTTTTCCGTGCCCACCGGTCGTTGAATGCCCAAACTTTGTCCATATACACTAGGCCCAGACAGAAGCCATGTTCGCATACATATCATTGCTTTTGTCTAATATATACCTTTCTGCTTTTGTATCCCTACCTAGCTCAATACCTGATTCTGTGGCTCATCTGTCAGCCAGTAACTTCGCAAGGTAGAGACCTTTCCAGGCTTTGGCAATAAGCAAGTACCAATATTTATATTGGCTGGTCCCGATGATATGATTGACGATTCATTTGTTTCTGTAGCATAATTGCCAATTCCACGTCTATTCGTCTCAGCCGAGCAAGCTCTGACCGCCACCGCTTCACGAAACTGTGAATTGACACCAATAACGAAGAAACTCCAGGAAACACGCTAACTGGCACAGAAACTAACCTACCCATTACCAACGATCTATATCGCGGAGATATGCCAGCCTCGTCAGCGCAAGCGTAACAACGATGAGAATCACCGATCCAAGGCCGTTACCAGCCTGCTTCCAAACCAATCCCAGAGCTTTATCTCGTCGCTGAACGCATCGTGTTGGACGAAGACTCGTCAGTACGATCTTCTGCCGTTCGAGCTCTAGGCAACCAGTCCACCTTGGCAGAGACTACCATGACTGCTTCAGTGGCGCTTCTCAAGGACGAGGACTCGTCAGTAAGATATTATGCCGCCAAAACTCTAGGCAAGCAGTCCAAGTTGTCAGAGACTACCATGACTGCTTTAGTAGCATTCCTCGAGAACGAGGACTCGTCAGTAAGATATTATGCCGCCAAAACTCTAGGCAAGCAGTCCACATTGTCAGAGGCGACCATGACTGCTTTAGTGGTACTCCTCAAGGACGAGAACTCGTCAGTACGATATCATGCCGCTGAAGCTCTAGGCGAGCAGCCGAACTTGATGGATAATATCTTAGAGGCCCTGGAGCTACCGCTCGAATCCAAAACACGACCTACCTTTCGCAATCCTCAATATATGGAGCATCTTTATGAAAGTTTGCTGTGGCGAAGTTTCCGCGAACAATTTAGTTTGTACAGCCGCGGAAACACTTGTATCACTAACCAAACGTCCGGTTTCCGTAAAGCCGATCTTGAAGACGGAAAGAAGTTCCAAGACGCAATTTCGGACGGACAACGTAAGCTAAGGGAGAACTTGGGCTACAATCCTTGGGTACCTCTCGAGGGAGAAGATTATGCTGATTAGTCAGTCGCTACGTTCCGGGAAAGCACTAACGTCGTCTGGAAGGTAAATTCCACCGAACTGTAGTGAATTACTATTATACAGTACAAGTTCAAGCTGCTCACCCGCGCCCGGTGACAATTGGCCATGATTAGGAAATTCAGTTGGTTCGTTAATGAGCTTAAGAATCCGCAATGCAATTGGCTATTCATCATCTAAGCAAAAAGACTCAGGCGTTGTAAGGATTTATGCAAGATATTTGACGAAAAATGATAGAACATCACAAAATACATTGGGACCCAGAAACCGAATTCCCTCTAGTAGTGATAAATGACTTGTGCGCATGTGGCTGGTGACGGCTTAATCAAAGGTACACAGAAATTATAAAGATACAAGCTGTGGCGTTGGGCCTGGGACTCCAACGTCCCGTGTAGGTTACGGCGGAGCTAGGAAGCAGCAGGGTCCATTACCGGAAATGGCACTGCAAGGAGGGAAAATATATATATATGTATTTATATCTATCATTGTAGAAACCACAGCTGTGCTCAGTTGACGTAGCATTGCCCTTGTGATTCAAATCTTCAATCGAGACACTCGCAAGAATGACCTCGAACTCTGGAGAAGAAGGAAAATCGGAAATATGTGGCTGTTCATACAATATCATCAAGGTTTCTAAATGTCCCGGCAAAGACTATAACAGAAAAACAAAAATTACGACAAAATGTCAGCAAACATGGGAAAGATGCACTGGCGGTACGCACCAAGATTCATATGGCAATGTGCACCGCTTTGTTGATCTCAAAAGGTGCACGAGCCACCCAGCGGCCCCGCCAGATGGCTTTTACGGCACAGAGAAGGAGGCGTCGAATCCAGTTCCAACTTGGGAGGAATTGATGTGGAATGATCAGCAGGAATTACCTACTGCTGATGAACTCAGTATAGACCAATTTCAACAATCGCAAATCACCTATCAAACGGATCTTTCTCACTTCACCTCTTATCACCATCGCTCATTGTCTGGAGACACCGATCCACTTTCAGGAGCTTTTCAAGATCTTACGGTACATGACAACGCAAGTTCATCGACGTCTCTACCGATATATTCAGTAGTAGCTTGGTGGGATAAGAACGATGATGGTTGCATTTACTACAAGAACCCAAGCACTGGAAAAAGGATACCCACAAAAAAGGATCAGTGGACACTGGTATCCGAAAAATGGCAATACACTAGCAGGAGGTCTGAGTGTATATTTGAGGCAGCCAAAATCCTTGACTCGAAGCCCAAGGCGTAGCAGAGGTAGAGGCTATCGCAAGGGATGAGGGGCATTAAGCCAGGTGCAGCTTGAGAATTGATCAATTTACTTCATTATGTCACTGCTTTCAGTAGGGAGGCACATTCAACGGAATCCTTTCGACGCAGACCATGAAGTTATACGTTACTGTCGTGGGATATCGATGCTGGGAGCCCGGGCTCTCCTGGTATAGGCGAACGGCCTGCAGAGGTTATTCGTGGGCCGCGCTAGCACATCGCAGCTAACCCAAACGGGGGTAGTTTCGTACGCACTGAATTATTTAACTCCAACCGCCCGTCCCCCACGTACAGTTGTTCATTAGGAAGTAAAACTTGATGAACCGATCTCTGGCTGCATGCTTTCAGCTTTAACTTTTTCCGTATTCAATCACGCCTGACCATTCGCGAGAAATGTCGATCAACCAGCAAAACGACCAGTGTCGCCAACTCCAAGAGGTCTACACCAAGACCGAGCGTTTGTGGGCGGCGCTTTTGAGGAGAGCAGAACAATCGCCTTCGGATTGTTTTTCTTGCGATTTTCGGCTCACAGATCTGCTAGCCCGAATGCCTGCACTTCCTGACAGAATCCAAAATGGTCACTTACTTCAAGGATTTTCGACTTGGAGAAATGGGTCAACATGCCAACTTCAGAAGAAAACAGAACCGCCTCACACGATTCCGCTGAGGTGCGGTAAACCTGTCTGGTGTGACGTGTCAGAAAAGACAGATTTTCAGTTGCCGGATCGCTATTTCAACAACGGCCTCACTTTGCTGGTCCTAGCCTGGTGCTACATTTTCAATGCCAGCCTTGCAGAAAGACAATGCTTGAAGTTGGAACATGTCTCTATTGAGCGCGTCCCAGATATATCGGTAGTAGAATCAGCAGGCCTGGCAACAAACATCAATTTAGATTATGCCTCTCAAGAGGAGACGTCTTTTTGGGCCGCTCTATTGAAGCCAAACGCCGTTTTCAGGGTGAACCGGGACAGATACCTTCCATGGACGATCGCGTTGACGAGCAAATCTGCACGACTTGTGCAGCGCACTGACAAACACGCATATAATCTGCCGCCAGCAGAGCAGGCTGCCAAGTACTTACAGAGGCTGTGCATCCGATTCAAGTTGGCCGAGCAATGTCATGCTGCGCTGGCTGTTGCGATTGTGTTACCATCTATTCGGACCCCGGGCCCAAGATTTGAGATGATCGTGCTGCCACGACCGAGTCTGGATCCAATCAATGAAGTCTCTGGATACGCTTTGCCTGAGGGCTTTGCTCGACTCGACCACTACTTAACATTCAGCCTGTGCACATACGCAGTTCGCGGCACGATGGAGAGTGTATTCTGGCAGCCCAATATCTCTTGTGAGCTATCTGGAGCTGTACTTCATCCTATTTCCAAGACACTCACGCCGCTCTTCCAAGAAAGGCACTACGGACTATTGGCCAGACTATTTTCTCCCACCAAACAGGGAAGCCTATGGCTCGGTATGTTGATTTGCGGCCGAGGGTCTTGGATATTGGATGCTCTCAATCATTCATCATGGCAACATCTACATAGCATCGATGTGGCTGCCTGGACAGGAATTGCCAGTTCCTTCATGCATTTCGGGACCCAAGGAGCAGACCAGTCTGGTCACATATCAAGATCTGATGTTTGGCGACTGCGACATGACCAATACCTAGAGTACTCAGGCCCCGAGAGTCAAGCTTACTCTCGAATTCCAACGTCTGGTTGGGAGCCCCCCGGCTACATGCGGTTGGAAGACCTGGAAATCGAAATCCGCTCGCACGCTCACTGTAGCCACAAATGGATATATGAATCGTGGTCTTGGATTGGGCCACGCCATACCCTTAGCACAAATATGGGATATAGCAGCACATCATCAATTGCGAACTGCCCAATAAAAGTGTCAGCAAGTCCGCGAACAGATGATAGGGTGTTTGACCATGTTGAGCTGGAGGCCTGCTCGGCCATCGGAAACACAAACTCTAAAGTAGCATTCCAATGGTGTGCATGGCAGACTGAGAAAGGCTTCTCGTCTCTAGTATCATCCAGCCGGTATGACGAACCAGTGAAAATGGATAGAAGGGATGAGGACGGAGAACAAGGAGTTCTTGCATGGCTGGAGCTTCTGAGTGTACCATGATCTTACTGTACTTTACAAGCCATATTACTCAGTCGTTTCGGCTCCTGCATTTCGAATATGGTAGGCCTTATAGTACATGGCATAATTTAAGATGGTGGTCTTCTCGCCAAGTACCAGTGTTGAGTACGGACGATCCACATTCGGCGCTGACGCTGCGGTCCCTCGACCAGACCCACTTGGGATTGCTATCCATAAGTCCTTCAGCCGCCCAAAGAAACTTAAGCTCAAGAAGTACTTGGGGCGAGTGCTGAATGTGGCTGGCCGAAATACTATAGAAGCTGGTATACTCTTCTGTCCTGTTTGTCCAGTGCTACATAGACCATCAAAATTGGCTTCTTGTCTTTCGTCTCTCTTCTCGTCTCTGAGCACGGACGATCCATATCTGGCGCTGACCTTGATGTACCTCAGCCAGACCCACTTAGTACTGTCATCCATAAGTACTTCAGTCAGCCAAAATCGGCTCTGGTTGACAAGCAATTTTCTACTGTCATGTTGATGATCTTTGACTTGCCGGAGTACTCATAGATGACACTACCAAGTGGGTCTGACTGATGCACATGAATGTCAGCGCCAGATGTGGATCGCCTGTGCTTAAAGACAAGAGACGAGCGCCAACAAGAAGAAGCCGATTTTAATTCTGTCTGTACTCTTGTGTGCTGGGCTACTCTTCTGTCCTACAGACAACAAGATTTCTATTCCGTAATTGTATGTATGACATGGAACTCTCCAGGCGTTCCTGCTTTTAGTGTCCTTGTTACAGTTGCAAAAATATGGCTACAAGTTCCACTCCACAGAATTGCATCTCGTATGCCACCATCTTTGCCTCTATATAATCAAAACAGAGGCACTGTTGGCTCCACGATCTACGTGCGAGAAGCGGAACTACGATCCCACATATCTTCGGCTTGTGGGAAGATGGTCCACACTTTTGGCGATATATAGGTTCTAGAGCTTGTAAAGTATGCAGACACTTCATGTAACATAGTCCCCGCCCTCCCCACTTGCTTCTTAACATGTCTTCGATCTCGCATACAAAGGACTATGGATCCAGCACTGAATACTAGCCAGGACATCCTCGATGACCGTGATTTAGATATACTACTTGTTGGATACTCTTCTGTCCTCCCTGGGACGTTTCCAGGACTGCCACTGTGGAACAAGAATTGAACTAGGTGTGGAGAAAAAGGCAGACAGAGGTAGAGAAAAGCACCAACACGTATGGGACCATGGCTGTTTTCGGCCAAGTATATATGTGGTAAAGTTCGGGCATTCAACGACCGAAGCTGGTGTGGAAAAATGACCTTGGCTGGACCTTCCATCCACCTCAACCAGATCCACTCGGTACTGTTATTTACACCCAAAGCACTTGCTAAATTGCTTGTCAATCGTCATATACACACAATTGCGGAAGAGAACTTTTGTTGTCTGTAGGACGGAAGAGTAGTCCAACACAGAAGAGTAGTCCAACACAGAAGAGTAGTCCAACACAGAAGAGTACTCCAACACAGAAGAGTAGTCCAACACAGAAGAGTACTCCAACACAGAAGAGTACCCCAGCACAGAAGAGTACTCCAATACAGAAGAGTATCCGGTAGTATTAGCGGGAAAATGTCTACTCATGTCACATTCTCTCTCGAACGAGGCAGAACCAATTCCTCTACAACATAAACCGATCGTACACGGTAAAGGCGTTTGGAATGAGCGTGACATGTATCGATTAGACACTTGTAGGTGTGTTGTTACAGTACGCAAATTCTTTCTGATCTGGGACGTGGAACATTACATCTCGGGATCGCAGTTCAATAGGGGGACTATCGCCTTTTCGCCTTAGTGACAAAGTTCTATCTGGGTGCGCTGTAAGCTTAGATAACGCTTGGTTTATGAGAGACGGCTAGTATGTTTTATGGCTTCCGGACGAATATCGACCGTCAGCAACGAATATTTCTGGCAATTATATTGTTTTGGGTTGTTCGTCTGGCAAGGTACTATGTTTGCGCATTATCTAGGGACTCCGAGTACGATCCCCCTCCCAGGGTTCCGACCAAACCAACCCAAACCAACCCAAACCAACTTGAAGAGCACATTGGTATTGGGTTACCATTAGTCATCATTGTCATCAGTAATCCAACCTCTTCGGTGGGCGAGAACATGTGTCCCTTCTGCTGACATTGGTGGCACAGCAATTGACAAACTTGCACAATAGCTAATCTATGCTTATCGTACGAAGTCGCGAATAGTGATATTCGAACAAGAACCTTTCTTCCTAGACGACTAAAATCACTGCCTGTTTCATCAAATGAATGAGCTTCTTCCAACGCGGTCTTCCGGCTCAAAAGCCTTGTCCATTATCAAGGCAGCCATGATTGTTTGTTGTCCTCAGCAGGAAAGGTGCCAAAATTGAAGTTGCTTAGCTTATTATGAGGTAGCTTTGGGGCTTCCCAGGAAATGTTATAATTATCCTTAGGTATCAACCAAATTCATGAGACTAGAGTTGGTCGCAAATCACGAGCAAACAGAACAAAACATTCAATGGGTTACTATACGGGACGCGATACCCAGAGGGTAAGCGTCTCCATATATGACAGTCACATAGTCCCAGTGACCCCCAAATCGCCGAGCAGTCTGTATCGTTGAAATCTTGTGTAGGTTTGAAAGCGTTTCAAGTTCAGCTAGGATCATAAAGCATTGAAACGATGCCTGGTATCGATCCATTGCACTTTACGAGGACCGACTCTGTTCCGGCATTCAGTACGTTCAGAGGTGACTTCTTCGAAATGCTATGATTGAGCCTAACTGACATATCGCCGAGGAGTCGAAGAGTATAGCGACGATACACACGAATCAAACCCGTCAGAAAGATCTACAGACGGCTCCGACGATGGCGAAAGCCTCGCAGATCTCGTTGCCGACGACACGGAGACGACCGTTTCGGAGGACAGCGGCGATGGCGAAAGCCTTTCCTCTGGCGAAGAAAGCACTGATGCAATGGATGATTTGGAGATGATGAAAGATGCACTCGAGAGTCTGGAGATCACCTGCATCAAGTTGCGAAATGTGGTTGAGAGACTGGAAGCGATACGACTACATTAAAATGCTGACAGTTGTGTAATGGAGTACGAATGGCAGCGCTATATCTAGATACGTTTTCCCGTAAGATATTGTCGCCCTAGCATTCACAAAGCTTGATTGTATTAAATGGGAGCCCTGGATGCTCACCAGGCTTGAGAGTCACATGGATTCGATAAGACGTGCAATCACTTTCGGTTCCAACAATTTGGTTGACTTCAATATTATTAGATGTGTTTAGGCAGCGTCAACTATTGTAGGCATGCATCTGTCGGGTCTCGTTGGCATCTTCTTCAGCAGCCGTAAGATTCTACGAGCCAGAAATCTTCTGTTGAGCTGCGTTGGGTGCGCACCAATTCTCTGAGCCATTATATGAGTTTGGCCGCCACGATGCTGTACCGACGCTGCCTTGGCCGCCTTACGCGATTGTGCTTCAGCGCTTATATTACTTTGCCCTTTCGTGCGATAGCAAACCAAATCGTCCTCTGCGTCTGCCCCGGTCCTTTTGCTGCGCCTAGCGCTCATGAGGGTTTGGTATTCATCATCTGAGCCTCCTACTGTGTCTATAAGGTTAAATCAGCCCTGCTGTTGGTCTCATCACCGAACCTAATCTAAGGCAGCACATACTGTGGTTGGGGTTGCGCCTACCGGTGTGAACTGAGCTCGGTGATAAGGAATGTTGTGATGCAATATCTCCACCCTGGTTGCCGTTATCCTTATCACTGTCCGTCTCCTCGCGATAGCTAGGTCGTGGAAGGATTCGTCGCTGGCGCATGCCGGCAGCATCAGCGCCTCCTTGTGAAGACCCCAAATCGGGTATTTTGGGAGTGGGGCGAGCTCGACCATTAGCTTTTTGACGATTGCGCTGAAGAACCTTTGCGACCTGTTGACATCAGCACTGATAGTTCAATGTAATATGGCAGCTAACAACTACGAACCAGGCTGTTTAAATCTGGCAATTTCTCCTCCTCAGGAAGATGTACCATGACCTCCATTCTATCGCAGGTGGCGTTGTAATACACAGCAAGGCTGAAGACATCGGCCTTTTCACCGAGAGCCTGTGTCTTACGCAGCAGCGATGGACCGCTCCTGCACAGTTTAATCTTTTGCTGCTTTGTATGCATGTTGTGTGTTTGGGCACAGTGAGGACAGAAAGTGCAAAATATGTAACAAGCGAAGAAGCGTTACGTACTTTCAGCAATCATAGTACACGGCAACGGCGAGGATAGGGACAAGAAAAAAAGTCGAGGAGACAGCAGCCATGAACTATTATATATCAAGAGCATATTCCGTGTACCACCTGGTCGGCATATCAATTCAATCCATGCAATACGAGATCGGCACGGTGAAGACGATTGTCTACGAAATTGATTTCTGTATCCATTCAGTGCTTTCTGTAACTTGGACGGGAGTCGGACGCAGTATCCACACGGAACACTCCAAGTCATGTACAGTTCCATGCTGCTCTAGGACAGATGACAACGGCGAAAGTAATGGGATGTGGTACACACGCGCAGCGGAGCTCGGTTGTAAGATCCACATCGACGGTTTTGAATCCTTGTTGGTCTTCTCTTTTACCACGGTACGGTAAAATAACTCCACAATGATCATTCGAAAATCCGGATCTAGGGCCTACAATATTTTTGGTCTGCGGGGGTTTGAGTCGCAACCTACGAATGAAGTCCGTATTTGAGGTTCCAGGGCGCGTCCCGCGTCATAGTGGATAGCTACTGTACCTGTGAATCGGCAGACGGTAGTTATGTCCCAACACTTTGGCACACTAGAAGCAGAAATGCCAGGGGAGCTCCACGACATACATACAATTCCGTAATATAACCCCTGTTGTCTGCAACACAGAAGAGTATCGTAGAAGAGTATCCCAGCACAGAAGAGTATCCAAGACACAGAAGAGTATCCCAGCGTCTATAGAATATTGAGCACAGCCTCAAAGCTCAGAGCTTGGAACAAATGTGCTGCAGTATCTCTCTAGATCAAGACCTGTAAATCGACGACTGCGCTGGGCATTGAAGGCTCATCCGCTTTACGATACTTCCAAGACAAGTGATCTAGGAAAAGAGGCACATGCACACGATCATGATGAGCTACGACAAATATCCTGGCAAGAGTCATATGCGTCAAATTGCAGCAGCCCAAAGATATTGTGGGCCTTAGCTCCGGCTTTCTGGACGTAGTACATAGTACGTAGTCTACGGAGTCTACGGTGATCGCCGCTTTGGACTAGGCAAGAGTAGCTACAGCGACGGGGAAGATCTGGCCGATGCGGGTCTTATGCCCGTATTCCGATACGTCAGTGTACCGCTTTCGATTGAACCAGGTAGAGAAGTGATTGCCTGACGACATGCCTTAGCTGCAGCGTAGGCATAGCATGGCCAAGATGAATCAACAAGACAAGCTAAGCTGTTGGCTAAACCCTAACTCACTCGTTCATAAATCCGTAGCTAGAAGATTAAGTAGTCGACACTTGACTGTGGCAGGCCATCTCCTGCTCCATTCCGTCTATTGAATGGCAATCCTAGCCTAAGCTGCAGCGACTGAATTACTATAGTAGCGCGCGCATGCATGTGATTGGTTTGGATTATCTCTTACCATTAGTTTGAAAAGCTTGGTAGGGCAATACGCGTCTCATGATAATATCTGTGGGCAATCAGATTACCATGCGCATCGCCGATACCCACCTGATGTGGCAAGTTACAAGTCCCGGTCCAAAGGGGCAAGCATTGTAGATGGCACGGTCTACGTCCGGTCCGCCGGGGCTTAGGCCCACATATCTTCGGCTTGCGGATTTTAGGTCCACAATCCATGTCTTTGACTGGCGTTTGAGGATGTTTGTCTTCCATAACCGCCGTTGGCGTGTTGGGACTTTCTCCCCTTGTGGGTCGTAGATCCCATTCTACGAACAAAACCACAAGGCCAATTTCGTACAATGTTTTACTTACTGTGTTTCCTTTTCCTTTTCCTCTTTGCTTCGAAGTTTTTATCTTCCGTCGTGGCAAAAACTGACCGTACTGATGACGAATGTCAGAATTTCAAATTTGGACGCCTGACAGGCACGGAACCCTGTCGGCCAGATCAGATCTTTGTTGCCGTTTGTACTCTTACCTGGCTCATCGACCCTACCACGCACTGTAGATTCTACGGTGTACGTCCAGAAAGCCGGGGTCAGGCCAACATATCTTGGCCTTACGGGGATTGCAAGGGCTGGACTGATACTCATACTAGATGAGACATGATGCGTGATCTGGACCTATAATAGCCCATAGCTGCCCCTCGCTCGAATCGAGCAGCAATGTCCTGTTCTGTCTCCTCGCAGCTAAGGTGTGTTATTCTACATTGCAGAAATCCAAATATTGAAAGCCATACTCTTCAACCTGTTGTATTACACTGCCTGCCCCCGTCGTGACCAACCACCCAACATGCATACAAAACAACAAAAGACCAAAATGCGCAGAAGCGGCCCATCGATCCTACGGAAGACAGCTGACCTCGGTAAAAAGGCCAACGTCTTCAGCTTCACCGTCTACTACAATGCCATTACTGGTCGGATGGAAGCAAGAGTACACCTTCCCGAAGGGGAGAAAATACCAGATTTGAACAGACTGGTTTGTAATCATAAGCCACTGCTTCAAATGGAAGTGCAAATGCCAACATCCGCAGGTTGTATTAGCTCTCCAGAGAGATCGCCGGAAAACCTCCACAGTTGCTGAGAATACATCAATCACTTGTGATGCCAAGCCTACGGAGACAGTGGTAGATAGGACGTTTCCAGCCCAACGTGTTCGTCACGCGAGCCAGTATTCATCTGCAAAAACAATAGCCGCCGCAGATCCGGCACCAGATATGGAGACTGGCCCGGAAGGCTGGGCAGCGGGCAATGAGAGTCCCGAAGACGCGGAACCGGCTCCAACAGCTAAGACAAGTACCAAATCGATCATATCGCGCCTGTTCTTCAGTATGCTCCTGGCGTAGGACAGTCGGGCAGTACATTTGGGAGCTTTGAATGTGAATATGGTTACTTGGCCAGGAAAGGGTCGACTATATGGTTGTACAGCAATAGGTTGCGGAACATGAAGTTCAGATGGGCGGAAGCGAGATACTGCGTCTGAAATCTGTGATAGGAAATGACTTTATGAACAAGTTTTGACCTTGGTTTGGGACATGTCTGTAGCCTCCAGAGTGAATCATAGAGCCGGGCGATCTACTTCAAGACCTAGAATGGCAGTTTCTTATGTTTATGGAATCTTTATTTCTGGAAACTTGGACCTTTCGTTTCAAGAGCTGTGCTCAGCTGCCAAATGTTCGAGCCAGTACGTTGAGCATCGCCGGACAAGCTGACTTCCGCAGCCCAATGATATGTGGGCGCTGCACTAAATCACAGAAATGCCAGTAGCCTTATGAATTTTGTTTGCCCACTTGCAAGTATGTGGCCACTCACTACCATAGGCGATGCGCTCGGAAGCCTCCTAAGCGGGCCTGCCTGTGCGTGAAGGACTTGAAATGTGGGCCTAAAACCCGCAAGCCGGGACTATGTGGGTCTAAGCTCCGGCTCTCCGGATGGAGGACGGAATACTGTAATGCTTGTCCTTTTGAGTCAGGTAAGAGTGGTAATATCAACAAGGGTTTTATTTGGATGATGCGGATCTTATGACCATATCCCGCTGAGCTAGTGTAGTTTGTCCCGGCAGCTAGAGTAGCAGGTATTGTACAATGTGTCAAGTTCAAGTCTTGTTTTTGATCGGCAAGAACGGCAAAAGTACACAACATCGTTCAGCTATCGAATCAGGTACAGTAGTACAAACCACGGCCTTATTTTTCAAGATTCCCTTGCTAGGATCTGGCCGGCTCCAAGTGCCATCGGCCTCCTACAAGGTACGGCCCACTCAACTTAACTGCAGAGATCTGCACGGGCTTAATCACTGTTCCGCTACCTTCATTCAAACTGTATGGCCCGGCCAAGTCCAGGTACATAGTCTACAAGATCAAGAAGAGTACGCAGTTCTCTCTCTCCTTCCCCTGGGACCTTCCTCGGGCCCGAGATCAAATTTGGAGTCAGAACTGGATTGTCCGTACAAGATATCTACGTCTTCAACAAAAACAACCACGAAAACCCACAAGAAACCACGTGCCACTCTCTTCCGACTCTAGATGTCGTCGTACCAGCATCTAGGACCTTCGTCTTTGTTGTCTCGTAGCCTCCACATATGTCTAATCAAGAGCGATGCGACTGCCCACCGAAATCTACAAAACAGAGTGGTCCGACTTATTATCTTTCAACCTGTACGCACATTGTAGTGCTCCTGTCGTCCTACTATTGACTGCCTAGGCCTATCACCGCGAGCTTTAGCCGGTCTAGTTGTTCGAAGAGTTTGATCCGACTGCATGGATAGAATGGTCTCGATGTGGGAAAAGGCCCCCAAGGCTCCCCCATGGCAGCACGGTGTATAGGATTCTGGTGAGGCTATTTGCAAAGGTATTTCCTTAGTCATTCAAAAACACCTGTCCCTTGCATTCCAATACCCACTCGGACAGGATCACTTGTTTTCATACGCAAGGTTGACTTCATACCAACGTACAGGTCAGGATCTAGAACCAACATAAGTGAACATAGCCAAATGCTGCAAACTCCTTGAGAAGTGGATCATACGGCGCTAGGGACAAGACTCACCCATCAAAGATATATGTTGGATACACAAAGTTCGAGACGCGACTAAAGGCTTTCGATGAAAGAATTCAATATCATGGAAGAGACCATAGCTGGGGAAACAAGCTTATGAACGAAGATTATTCAGGCTGGACGACAGGTTTGGAAAGAGAGCAGTTGGCAAATAACAGCCATCGAAACGGCGATGGAATTCCATGCAAAAGCAGCCAAATGATACTGCCCTCATAGACCAAAAAAATATGGGTGTTCAAGCTTTATTGAATCCAGCACGGTCTTCTTCACCAGCTGACGTTTGGTGCTAGACGACAATGTGATTGCCGCTGGATATGTCTGACTGTGGTCCAGGATCAGAGCTTAGTTGATTTTGTACTGTAAATATATTCTCTCGTATCCACCCTGCTTCGCCTATGCAACCTTGTCTTCGAAGTTCTCCATTAGACGTGCATTCATCAAGACGATAAGTCCGCATCCCATGATAGTTGCAGTAGGAATTTTCCGTGCTTAAGTACATGACCAGTACCCGCAGTGGTGGCCTGTTGCAATGACCTCGCGTCCTTCGCCATAAGTCTGGCGTCTAAAGAATCTTCGGTATTCCTCACGCCATGATTTTCATCCACAAGAAATGGCGAGAAGGTACGGAGGTATATTTGCCCCAGTCTTTACTTGTCTTCTGAATGCATAGAGACATGTAGCGCTTGAGATACGACTTGTAGAATAGATGCCTCATTCCATACACCAACAGCTTGGAACGTATCATCGCCCCCTCCAGCCCTCCACGTCGTAATCACAGTCTATGGAAGATACAAGTAGCTGGGTGGCCTTGTTTCCAGCGGTGATGTCTTTTAGCTGGTGCGTTATTCGAGCTTTGAGGGCTGACGATTTTAGGGGGTGGGGGTCATCGGCTTCATTGATTGATGTGCCGCGTACCGCGACGCACTGGCATGGAGGAGTCGCGCATGGAAGAGTCTTCATAGTCATTGTGTAGGGTTTGTCGATAGTATCAGCTAGTAATGTTTGAATCGCTGGCGCTTCAATTGCCACGTTTAGTTTGTTTTTTTGAAGGAGGGGGGTTAGGTGTTCTGTAGACGCAAGCTTGGGTGAAGACGATATGATGAGGGGTAATACAGATGTCAAGAAACCGAGTCGTGTCCACGTACACTGTAGAAGGAAGAAACATTCCCCGCCCCGAGCAAATCACTTATCCGCTCTGCGCTACCGCACACTTCTTGGCTGTTTGTGATCCACCAAGGTCACTGATCGTTCTCTCATTGCTTATCACAATTGTCATGTCTGTCGGAAATGTAGCAACTTTCCACATCTCAACATATTTGTGAAATAATTTATGTACTGTGGTGGTGTAAATAAAACACCCCTAATCGAGTACCGATCTGATGGGGCCGCCCACTCGACAGCTGCCAAAGCGTGTACAAGGTCTCCACAAGTGGCTCCAAGCATGGCGTGGGTTTTTTCACTAACCCATCCTACCGAAGCACATGTTTCTGAGGCTATGGACAGCCCATTCCCTGTCCTCAAGTGGCCCCGTTCTCCTGGGTCTAGTAGTCTGGAGGATACCTCTGCTTTCCTAAAGGAATTTAGTCTCCGAACTTGGCTTACGAAATGGTTCTTGCAATGAGGAGAAGGACTGTAAGGATATACTTTTACTGTGTAGAAGCTCGCACCGTCCCACGTCTCTGACAGGCTCCATAATTCATTGTGTCAGCCTCGTGGCTGCCTAGAGTGGGGTCAAGGCCATAATGCTGCCAATTATGATGCTTGCCGATTCTGAGAGGGGTCGGGCCACTTGACTGTCGTTCCACATAGCAATTCGGCTTTTTAGCGCATATAACTGGCCCATATTCTAATCGTTCCTAGCATGAGTCAGCGTTTGAGGGTTTTCTATTCTCCTACCAACTAGCACGCGACGAACAGGCATCCCGAGGCTAGCTGACGTGTGGCTCTAAGTTCGAGGTGCTGCTACAAACAAGACGATACGGAGCCCGCAAATCCAGGTCAAGATGCCATGCGATATTCCAAACAAAGGTGGCAAGCTGTCCGGTGTTTCCGATGGGTTGTCAGGCACTGCTGGTGTCAGTGATACGACAGAGTTAGTGCTCGATGAACCAGACAACGTAAACTTGTGAGACGGATCACTGCAATTCCTCAATGACGGAGAGATCTAGCTAACCTTGAAGACACAGTCGTGTCGCCGGTATCACACCCACAGTCCTCGACTACAAGAACCTAGTTTGCCAGATTCACGTTCTGCGTGAACAGCTACATCAGCTTAATACAGAAGTCCGACAGATGATCAATGAGGATACCGTCGCTTCAGCTGTCGAAATACAAGCAAAGCTGGATGAAATTGACAGCACCCAACAGCGTTTCTCGATTCACGCTGAACTCGCTGCACACATCGAGCAGCTCAATCCAACTCTGAAGGAGCATCGGCATCTCCATTCAGGACAAGGAAAAATAACACAGCTCTTTGAAGCGGGAAAAACAAGCGAGAGTGTTTGTAAATGTCAATGCAACAAGGTTGCATTTGGTTCGGAGGACTTGATTAGTGCAGAGCGACATAACGTATTCCAGGACATTACTATGGATGGCGATACCTATAATATTTCGGTTTCAACGGCAGGATTGCTTGTCACTGCTAAAAGAATCAACTTGGAAGGCAAAGCACGGCACGTTGGTGGACAAATCAGCGATGACAGTTATCAAGAAACCATAGCTGCCTTCACACAAGTTTCTATAGGACATCACGATCCATCGACAAGGGCCGATGGAGATCGCATGAAGACAAATCTCATTCAAGGGACAGACGGTGGAGGCTCCAGAGCAAGTCAATTTCAGGATCGTTATGGTCCAGGATTTAGGCTTTCTGCGCTGGGAGACACGACACCCCATACGTAGGATCTTGGCCGCCGTCCCACCTTGCTGTTAATTGACAGATTGTGTCCGATGCAGGGCAATACAATGTATGAAGAAGGCTTCTGCTCAGGGTCCGCCATAGCTTTGATCGATAATGGAGGTAATGGACAGCAATCTAGGTATGTAGGTTCTAGAGACCCTTCAAATGAAGTTCCTTATCCTTGTAGCCTTGTGAATTGGTCCTGAATTTGCCGCCCAAGACGTCAAGAAAGGTATCCTGGGTTATTCGGGGTTATTCTCTAGATCGGAATAAAAGTGATGCAAGGTGGGTTCTTGGACGCAGTCATTACTTACAATAATCGATTGGAACGTTTTCTGTGGATCGAGGTTGTCTATCTGGGGCGTGACCTTTAAGGCTGGGGCACACATGGGCCACGATGAATTTCAAAATTATTTTAATAAGAACACTACTTACCCCCGTCAAAGTGCCTCATCAACCAAACGGAACTTCGTACTGAAAGGCACGTAATCTTGATATCTCTGAGAGAACGATTACCCAGATAAGGGGAAGAATGAGATTTGGGTACCGCTTGTCCCAAGGGGCAGACCAGTCTAAGCAATACCAAGACCTGATGGTTGGCGACTACGACATGACCATGGCCCCGAGAGTCAAGCTTACTCTCAAGCTCCAAAGTCTGACTGGCAGCTTTTCGGCTACATACGGTTGGAGACCGATAGTGTCAACGTATCGTATTCAGGTGAAAGTCGCCGGCACCTTCTTGATTTGTGACTTCGTACTTCACCCACTCTCAATCACTCGGTTGAATGTCCAAAGCTATTTAGTCTTTGTAACCCATGGCTAATAGCGTGATCTTCATTCCGACAGAACCTGTATTTCTTCCTCCATGTGCAGTTGTAACAAGTAACCTGCCATTCAGAGTCAGAACAATATTGTTAGTGGAGGGTGGGCAACTAACACATCTGCATTCCGCATAAACTAGAGCAAGCATTTCCTCAATTTCATCGTGACACACAGTACATTGGGGCCGGATCTTGTCGTCATTACGCGTTATGATGGATTGCATCTCGTGGTACACGTGTGAAGTGACATTGCGCAAGTCTCGACGGCATTGCCACATGACTTGCTTCAGGTTTGGCGTCTCATGGTATTGCGTTTGTTTAGATGGAAACTGGCGGGACAGTCGTTCAGACGAAGAAGATCTGATAGCAAAATAGGCGCGCACGAAGATGGCTATTTGTGCGAGACAAGTGTCGATATCCATGTTAGGTGGAACTTTTTGAGGAGAATTGCATGGAGAATTCTATTTTGAGAATGCGAGAAGTGCCCGCTTATATATAAGCAATAGCGATACGACTAGTGCTAGCCTGAAGTCATTGCAAAGCTAAGACCTATTATTTTACAGTACTCTTCAATGCTGCGCTACTGTTCTGTGATAGGATGCTGTTCTGTATGGGATGTGATGGGATACTCTTTTGTGTTGAAAGACTCTTCTGTCTTACAGATAACAAGTGTTTTGTTCCGACGATTCCGGGATTGCGTGTACGTCATAGAGCTACCCTGATATTCCTGCCTTTAGCGTACCAAACTACCGGGACATGAACATCGAAACGAGAAAATAACACAAGCGACAATGTTAGACTAAAGAATATCTACATGAATTGAGCTAAGCAATAGCCAATACGATATGCTTCCGGTCATGGAGTAAGGTAAGTACAAACACGATCGTGCCTACGTCTTTGTTTGTTCCCAACACAGAAGAGTATCCTAACACAGAAGAGTATCTCGACAACAACTACTCCACCTCCAACAGTCTAGAGCGGACATCCTTCCGAAATACGACGATTGAATAGAGCATAATGGTGATTTCAGAATGACACAATCTCGACGTACTATAGTATTCTGTCCTGTTTATCTGGGCTACTCTTCTGTGGTGATATACACTTCTGTGGTAAGACACTCTTCTGTGTCTCTTCTGTGATGGATACTCTTCTGTGCCGTGGGTACCTTTCTGTAATGGAATACTGTTCTGTGCCAGGATACTGTTCTGTAATTGTGATGGCAGCTGTCCAGCTCCAAGTGTCTAATCGATATCATGCTCTTTCGTCCGCAGAGTGTACAATGCCTCTTCCTTTGAATCTGGACTGTAAATGTAGCAACAACCACAAGATCTTGATCTGGTCGATGCGGGTCTGATGGCCGTATTCGGCTGCGGAAAAATATGCATCGGTCCTTTCCAAGATTTTCTAAATTAAAAAGAGAAAAAGAAAAAGAAATCAAAAAGGTAGAAACGGATGTGAGAAATCGACACAGTAGCCGACGGGAGTATTTTCTGTCTTGGAATACTGTTCGGTATTAAGATACTGTCCTGTGCTAGGATACTGTTCTGTGTTAGGCTATTGTTTCGTGTTACGATACTCTTCTGTGCTGTAGACAA
The DNA here is from genome assembly GCA_023078685.1 of Neopestalotiopsis rosae. Taxonomy (NCBI): domain Eukaryota; kingdom Fungi; phylum Ascomycota; class Sordariomycetes; order Amphisphaeriales; family Sporocadaceae; genus Neopestalotiopsis; species Neopestalotiopsis rosae. Next base: position 2,334,849 of record JALGAS010000001.1, read on the forward strand.
CAAGGATTCTTTTCTGGAATTGTGGATATATCGTGGAGCTTCCCTGAGAATCCCACCTCCCGTGTCCCGAAATGTCGGGTCATGAGCATCGCAGTATTGTAAGAAAATAAAACAAGTGACGATGGTTGACGGATCTGAGTCTCCAGGACACTTCCAGTATTGACCTATGAACCTCTACTCGTGCCATTTTGCTCTTTGCTTGAATCGAACGACCTTTCCTGAGTCGCATCCTATATCTACAGTAATTTTGCTGTTCCGAGCGTTTTGGAGACTTATTCTGGTTTCGTGTTGAATCTATGATAGGACCATGATACAGAAAAAAGTGCAGGGATGTACAAAAACAAAAAATACACAACCGGGTGACAAAAGCGTGCGACCCTTTAATGCCATGACAAATGTTACAGCTTTTTCCCCCTCAAGTTTTATCTCGAAAGAATCACCACTTGAGTATAAAACATAAGACTTATGTACTACTGAAACTTTTTTCGAAAATTTCTCTTATTATGTGCTATGTACATATATTGCATGGCTTGATCCCAAAGACAATACAACTCAGTTCCTTTCCTACTGCTGATCATGTCCTCATTACATGAACACATGCTGTCTCTGGTTACAACATTCGTTGTTAGTCAGAAAAACACAAGACATGTCCTCTATCATGCCGTCGCAAGATTTCGAAAGCCTTCGAGTGCTATCCTCTTCATCCACGTCCTGATTCCCAACCTAGAAATTCTGCGTTACTGGGCGCACTACTTGTTTTATGGCTATCATGTCATACCCACATATTTCGACTTTGCGTTAATGGTCTTCCACTCGTGGACGAGCCACCATCTTGTGGCAAAGGGACATTACGCAGGCCATAAAAATATTACACAGCCTGTGTTCCATGCGCAGATGCTACTGCGCTTGGCCATCTCTTTCTGCTCCGTTTTCCTCGGAAACCCTTCTCTGCACTCGGCGACGATCAAAATCAATGCTGCAGCCTCGTATCCGAGGATACTCATATGGGCTGTCAAGAGGCTTAACATACTCCCAAAATACAAGGACGTCTACGCGGCAGCTATGGTTATTGGTGGTCTGCTATCGATGCATGACTCGGGCGTTTTGTATGGACCGCAGATCTTCATTGCCTGTTGGGCTGGGCTATGCCTCCTCGAGAGGTGGGTAGCCAACGAGAGTGTTAACGCAGAAAGCAAAGCACTCGCATTCGGCAGATCTTCCGGTTATGGCATTATCAGAAAAAATGTCGTAAAGTTTCTGAGGACACTTGGTTTTGTGGATATGGACATCCTGAGACAAGGTCAGGTCAGCAACCTGCAGGTGAAGGGACTGCGGACGGCGGGCTCAGCATCAAGAATACCGGTTCCAGCACAAAGCATTCGAGCAAAGTTGGCCTAAAGAGCATAGAGTCGCTCACAGGCCTAGCGGCAGTCATTCTGATTTTCTAGATTTAAGATGCACGGTAGTCCAACTGGGTCTCTTTAGCAGTACCTTCACCCAGCGCTCTACCGTCAAGTTACTTGAAGGCAGCACGATAGATCAATCGCATAAAAATTGGAACGATAACTATGCAATGCAAAATTACCGGTGATTATCCCGTCCGATCTATAGCTCCCTAAACCTCACATATTGCTAAACCCACTGAGCTCTCATCCCGCCATGTCTTTCGCTATATGTCTTCAGCCCTTGCCACAGTTTGCAGGGCAATTCTTCCCGCTGCAGGATTCAGCCTATACCAAGATTTGTCTGTCTACCAAAACGTGTACTTATCAACTCCAAAACATGAACACATTCCATCGGTGGCAGCCAGTCAGCCGATCGCATGACAAATCTTCATTGCTCATACAGCCCGTTGTTGCCTCATCGGTTGTAGAAGCAATTTGTTATAAACAACATAGCCTACCAAGGAAACCAGTAAGCACGAGCCTTCTGCACTGACAGCTGCAATGGCAATGGCGGACCATGCGCCCCCCTGTGCCGAGTATACATTCAGCAGTGTATTACCCAATCCCAGGAGCGAGTTCGAAAGTACAGGCCTATGTACTTGTGAGTTAACAGTACCAATCGAAATCTGAGGATTGAATGTAGATTTCACGCACATAACTATGCGATTCAGAACCCATATGTAGCTTTGTTTCCAGATCCACCATACATAACCCAGTGCTGCTGTGGACATGAAGAACAACATACTGGCAATGACGAGTAAGGGCGGATTCTTCAGAGCTTTGAGCGCAGGCTCGTTGCTCTGCAGTGCACTGCTGATGACTTCAGATCGACTGATAGAAGTGAATGTCGAGGGCAACACAAGAAACCCGGCCAGCAAGGACCAGCTCAATGCCGTACAAGCTGCCGCGTAGTACCATGGTACGGCCTGGTCGTTTTCGATGAGCATCTTAATGTACTGTGCCGATTTCGCCCGGTGGGCTCTCAGGCGTTCTTTCAGCAGTCGGCGAGAATCTGTGCTGGGATTCATCGTAGTTGATTGATGAGTGGCTGGCCAGGAATGTTTCTGGGATGATAAGGTTCGGTATAATACTGAAATTGCAAGGAAGAAGAATTATATGTCCATAATTCGATCACGAATGGGTGCATAGAGGACAAGTCGTCCGGTTCTTTTCCGTGTCATTTCCGGCTCCAATGTACAATGGCCAAAAGTGAAGCTGGAGTTCATCAAATACGAAGCGGTGTACATAGGTCGCTTTAAAAGCATTCTGTTTTGGCATATTTTTGAAACTTATGGTCACAGTTTATGCTTTTCTCGGAAATAAGAAATTATTGTTACGTATCTCAGTCGTGGGTGTTGCATTCAAGCATATAAGTTTCCAGTACCCACGAGACCGGAATCAAGAGAGAAAAAATATACGAGAGATAGAACACGTAAAGATCCTGTCCAATCATTCTTGCTGCTCAATGTCTAGAATACCGAAAGGAAACACGCTTACAACATCTCAGTTCAACTAACATATTCACAGATACTGAGCGAGCCCAGCGCTGGCCATGGCATTTTCTGAGACCTCAAGCACTTGCTCCAATACAAGCGCTTTCTACTTGGAGGATTTCGCAAATCGTCTACCCACCAACGAATGCAACTCGGTTGTTCCACAGCAACAAAAACTCAGTGACGAGAATAAGAGTCTAAGATGGCAGGTTCATGGATTAACCAACTGCTGGACCTCGATAAGCATGCTGCTATCAAGCATTAGTGGCGGGGCTAGCCATCTTAATAGAATACTGGATGAAGGAGAACTCGGTAGGGATCACGAGCGAAAGAAGTGGGTGGCTAATTGTACTCCATTTTAAACTGATTCATTGATATTCATATTCGTTCCTGCTTGATAAAATTTGGAAGGGGCAATGCTAGGGGGTGAAGCAATCTATTCTGATCAACACGCCCCCTCCCCCCCCCCCCACTTACCTAGCTATCCGATTTTCTTGTTTTCGTCGAAAAATCTACAAACTTATAGAATTTTGCTCAAGGGGACGATCGTTTACGAGAGTAGAGATAACGTGCAGATCAAGACTCTGGTGCCTTTCGATTAAGCCTCAAACCTGTGTGGCAGGTACCGTCGTGAGCATGCGGTTCTTCACTTCCTGTGCCTAGAGCCCATCCCAAGGCCCACCAACCGGGATATACACTGGAAGCCTTAACGGCAGTAGAGCTTATTCCCATCGGTGAGGCAGTAGAAGCCTGATCGTCGCGCATCTCTGCTGGAGATTGACCAAGTATCTTTTGAGAATGCTCCTGATCGTCCGTTGTTGTATTTCGCATGTTGGCGGTTCGTTGTTGTTCGACAACAAGAGCTGTCGCAGTCAGCCTAATGTGCTTGATTGAAATGCGAAAGCAGAGGGCAAGAGTCTCACATTGATTAACACTACAAGTTAAGTTGCAGAGTAGGTTCCCGGAAACAGCCGTGCTCCATCGCTATTTTTATGCGCGCAGAGATACTCGTGTACTATAGGAAGAAGAGCGGGCGCATTCAGCAGGCATAGGGTGATACATAATGCCACTTCTAAAGTGACAGTTTGATGTAAGATTCCAAAATGGAACAGGACGTTGATTCGATGCAGATTTACTGAGCCTTTTATTGTGGCTAATTGTGATGTATAACAAGACTGAATACGTCTCTTTTTTGGATCAATGTGACTAGGATCATTATTTACAACCGATGGCTAGAATTGGATGTTGCACGTCGAGCGACGAGAACAGATCGGTAAGAGGAGGAACTGGGCTCTGCCGTTGTATATAATATTGACTCGAACGGATCAAAGCCTCAGAAAGGCTATGAAATCGATACACGCAGGCTGATAGATATCTATAACGTCCAATGGCAACGCGCGTTGAGTTAGCGACTAGAACATGGACCTTCCTGGAAACCAGGGTATACACCACCACAATTGCATGCTCTACCCATACATCCATGTCTCGAGATTTTATCGAGCCCTCTATTTCATTGCAGTCCGCGTCGAATTCAAGTAAGCCGGGCGAAGGCTTCCACAATGAGACTCTTGTCCCAGTGTCGAGTCTAGTACAGACAAACCCCTCGACAACGTCAACTTCAAATGCTTCCTTCACGTATCACTTAATTACGCCTGTACCTACATCCGTATCGAGAGGGACTTCTTCTTCTAAGAGGACCATGGGGAAAATGGTTTTAGTCTTTGGTGCAGTATTGAATTTGGTTTTGTATCTATTCTGATCTCCTGATTATTGTACACTAGCACTTTTATCAGGCCAGCAAGGCAATTCTTCTGGTCTCTTGACGGTGTGTATATTGACTGCAGAGAATAAGCAGTGCGCAGAGATAAATCCCTTCGCGTGTTGTGTGATACTTCTAGGCTATCAACCTTATTTTAGCATATTTATGTATGTCGTCGTAAATTCTCAAAGCGGTGAATAGTTGTGGAAGGATATTGATAAAGCAATGTACTAGGGTCCAAAAATATCGAAGCCATAATGATCTCAACTTTTCTCGAATTTTACTGCTTATTTAGGTTTTCAGGGATCGCATCAGATTTCTACAATGCGTGAAATGATTCAATAATTGACAGTTGCTGTAAACGACAGGGACAGCATTCGAAATCCGTGTCAAGAGTACACAACACTGTCTGCTAATCCAGGTCCGATCTTGCAAATAGAGACACTTGGCCGTGCGGCGTGAACTCGACGTCCATCGCTCTTTCTAATATTTCAAGTCACAGCGCCACCTTACGAAGCGGGGATTTCACTCGCAATCCATGTACTCATATATATGCTTTGAAGGTACTGAGCATCATGTGGATCCCAGCAACTCATCGATCGCATTATGAGATCCTGTCATGGATTGTACGAGAGCTACCACTAGAGGCTACTTCCGACTTAGATTATACTTGCCACCGTTTTCAATCCTTGGTGAGAGAAACCATCTGTGCGAAGTATCTTCTGAGGTAGGCTCTGGCTGGTCAGCTTTTCAGGCTACTTTATATCCAGCCCAGACTATTTTGGGAAAGTGCTGGCCGTGAGATGTTGGGAGTTTTATTAGAATCTTTCCATCGACTGCCCTTGTGAGTACGTTGGTTCGTCATCGAAGTATGTCCCTGGAATACAGCGAAAACGTTCCGGTGGATGGGCCCACGGCTACTTGCGGCAGGGTCGATTGCTCCCCGCATAGTCGACGAGTCAGTGGCACGCAAGTTCGTGAGCGACCGTTTCTTCTTCAACCGGTAGCGTCGGGCAGCGACAATCGACAATCCACCACACGCACCTACAAGAGACACAGCAGCCATAACGATACCAACGGTCCTTCTTCTCTCTGCACTCGTTTGATTATTTGTCGTGTCTATGGTTGGCTCGCTCGTAGCTTCAACGGAGCCAGAAGTGGCTTTCGTGGATGTCACCAGGACCTGGGGGCTACTGTGGGACGAGCGGAAGCCCTGCGCTTGATCCACACTTGATGTATCAGTTTTCGTGTTTTCGGCACAGCATTCCGTCACTGCAGTGGAAGTTGTAGCATGCTCGGTCGAGATCCCTGTCCGCAGCATACCGCCAGTTACGAAGATACTGGACAGAGAAGCCGTGAGACTGTCTGTGGTCTCTGTCTCCCACAGCCCCCAACCGCCAAGATCTGCTACCGGAGTGATATTCGCGTCGGCAACATAATCGGTACCATCATTTTGCGTATGCTCTGGACTGAACGCTGAAAATGAAGGTTGCGCAACATCCATGAGCACAGTGCTCGCGCTAGTGACCGTATTGCTATATTGCAGTCCGAAACTTTTCATCATTGTTTTCGTTCCGGCATCAACTGTGCTTTTTGAAAACACATCATATGCAGAAGCGTCTTTGAATGGCGAAAATACAACAGTCTCGTGTGAAGCAGAAATGGCTGCGACTTCAGATAGGTCGGCAAGAAATGGTGAAAGAGCTCCAGTTGATGCATCAGTTTCTATGATTTGCAACGAGGTGGCGGACATCTTATTCGATGATTCAATGACGTATACCTCGCTCACAGACAAATTATTGAGTTGAGGTAGAATAGAGCTTGTTTCTCCCGTGCCTGAAACGGTCCCTTCTACTGACGATTGTACATCCGATTGTTGTTTGAGAATTCCAGTCATTTGTACTCGCAGTGTCGAGGTTACGTCGTCCTGAACCACAACTGAGGATGTCGCAAACAATGTTGGGACTGAAGGCGTTTCTCCCGTTAGCGTGGTTATGCCAAGAGTGCTGCTAGATGCTCTGAACGGCCTATCAGACACAATGAATGTGGAATCAGTTTTAACAGTTGCCAGGAAGGACCAATTATGATTTGTTGTAGTCGCTGAGGGCGCTGCGTGAGATAATCTTGCCATGCTCGAAGTTTGTATCTTAGTGCTAGTGCTACCTTTATCATCGGCAGAGCCGATATCGGATCGTGAAGTCCAAATGTCAGCGTTTGGCGGAGATGAAGTCCAGTTCCCGGGTTGAGTGCTTCCAAGGAGAGAAGAATATCGCGATGCAATTGTCATGTAGTTGTTTACAAAGTCGGCAGAGGACGAGTCAAGCGGGAAGGTTGCGATGCTGGATTCCCGGAAAGCTGTCGAACCTTCGTGGAAGAGTTCAAGTGGCTGAAGAGGCCTCCGCGTCGAGTTTGAATCGCCGCTGACTGGATTGCTAGGGAGGCCTGTGGTATTTGTAGGGACTCGATCAACACTACGTTCACAGAGAGCCTCATGTACCAGCAGTATCACGGCTACCATAGTCCGTTTTGCCATATCGATGCTATACGGCGCTGATAGGCACGATGTAGGCTTGCGCTGTAGAATCGCCGGGAGGTATGGAACGCTCAAACGAGCGCATTGAGGAATCGCTGAGCCGGTTCTAGGGATTTACTCGTAAGTTGCGTTTCTGGTGTATTTATTCCGTGATATGTGGTAACCGAGGGTCAAGAAATGGATCAATATTGTTTCTATGTACTACGTACGTATCCAAATGAAAGGCCCTAAAGTGCATGATTGAGTGTCAGGTACCATATTAGGTACTGTACCTGTATGATAGTGCTGGGCCACAACTTTTCGATCTCAGCAATCAGATTTGACACATGATGAGCAAGTGTCCTAAAACGGATTTCACTGCCATTTCTGCCATTTTTGGCAGCTCTGAATATTGACTTAACGCAAGAATTCTGGGAGAATGATCCATTGCGGATGTATTGAGATCTAAAAGTCGGGTTCTTTGGGGTTCGGCACGTTCGAGCATCTATATAGTGTATCATGTTCCTTGTCCAGACAGATCGCACTGTTATACTTACATACAGTTGAAGAAAACGGCTTCCGCTTTTGCGGGGAAGAATTTACTTTCACAGCAGCCAATTTTGGAGCTTTAGGCTGACACAGTCCCAGCTGACATTTGTATGTGGGACTGTACGAATCAGGTACCTGATATGTACCATGGTTTTGCTTGTAGAATCAGACTCGAGATCCAAGAGGAGACAAATAGATCCGCTTCAAATGATATGGTTCCCACGCGACAACCCAAGCTCCCTCGAAAGTCGAAACATTTATAAGTTGTACTCATCCACATGTTGGGGAGAAAGATTACATGAAGATCAAAGCATTACACAGCATGGCTCCTACCAGGCCTAGTAACCATCGCCCAGCAGTGGCACGTCTTTGTCCTCGGAATGCGAAGAAAAAGTTAACGACTCACCCCCGTCTTACTGATAAGGAGAAGGAAGAGATCGAGCAGAGGATGCTAGGGACAGACAAGGACAGACTGGCAGAGCTCATGGGAAGAATGGTGCTTGACAGCGGTTCAGGAGATGCTGCAGCAGAAACTGCAAGGACCGTGCGTATCAAGCCACAAGATCTTAACATTTTGTATCTTACAAATTCGCAGGCCTGAATAATTTTCAAAAAAGAAACAAAAACAAGGCAACAAGACTATCACACGACAACTTGTCGACCAATCAACAGTTGGCAACACTCGATCGATTAGTAGTTATTACATCTCGCTGGATCTTTCGGAATATCACTAAAAACACCCTTGTTTGTTACTGGGGAGATATATGCTGTGTCTTGTCGCTATAGATGAACACTGTTGAGCCATGACTGGTGACTGTTGAGCATCAGTGGGTCTATTTCCGCGAAAAAAACTAGGTTGAAATGCGAATGCTTAGGTCGGACTGTTAGTTTTTAAAATATGCCACCCTTCGTATGCAATTATGACACGTCGGTGTACATGATCTTGTGCTCCGTAATGAACGATAAACCAGTCCTTCATTCTTATCATTGAATACGCCGTGCGCCTATGTTCATAGCCATTACCTCATCAGAAGACATGTTTTTTCTAGAGCCGGACGCAGCCGGGTGCAGTTGTATTTTCGTTATCAAGGTCAAGATCATACAACTTACTAGTGAATACACTTTCTGCAATCTTTCATTAGAGAAAGGTTCATGATTGAAGGTGGTATTTCTTGTTGCAAGTGCTGCACACCTATTGTTCCTCCATCTCTTATATAATTCGACCCTATTTAACTACCTGCCGGGGCTTGACCTCACATCCTGCTCTCCAGGTTCATAGATGTAGTCAGAGACAACGCAAACCATTGCCAAACTTTCTACTGGGACTTTACAGGTTTTGCGGTGTTCCAACAACTAGGGAAAGATCTGTTTTGAGCCCTCCTGATTATTCGCCATTTTAGTATCGAGTACGTTTCTGGCTCGCGGCTTTGAAAATATGGAAAGTTGACTTTCTAAACCGTGATATACGCTTCCCGACACAAGCGCTCCGCGAATTGATCTCCGTCTGTCAGGTTCCGATTCCAAAGGGTCAATTGTAGGACATATCCAGTATCAGATACAACAGTATGAGCGCGACTGCCGATTTGTGGCTGGTTAAATTCAAGGCTTTTGTCATGTCATTTCATCTTCAGATTGGCGATGTCGGACGATCAACGAAGGGAAAAAAACAGAAAAAGGGTCCAGATTCGGTATTGAGCCTGAAGTGTTTCCATTCAAGGAGAGCAAGGGTCTGGCATACTCCCGGAGACATGTTAGTCATGAACAATTCCGTATTCGTCTCTGAGACAGCGGGCGGGCAAACTAGAATTCTGGATCGCTATCCACTGTGGTATGGAAAGGGCTTAACAACTTCAAATGTGGACTGATTGCATAAACTATTGTATACTGTGCTAAGTACTGAGTCTCCTTCCATCATGCTTTCGACTGTGCTACACTTGATATAAATGCTAGTTGGCTGCCCTAGGTACAGATAGCGAAATATTTTTAAGAAATCCCAAATCAACACATACATCTATACTACCGAAATGGCAGACAGAGCCACGCGCTATGCAGAACTTTATCAGCATATGTGAAGCTGTCAGCTTTCGAACCACACACTCGACTTCTGTCACCTCAACGAGCGCGGAAGAATATGCGTAGACCCCTCATGAGAAGTTGGTATTCATCATCTGAGCTTCCTACTGTGTCTATAAGGTTAAATCAGCCCTGTCGTTGGTCTCATCACCGAACATTGACACAACGATGTCCTAATGTGACGACTTTTCTTTTTTCGCACAATCAATTTACGCGTCAGAGTCCTTGGCTCTGCTTGAAGCGGCAAGTCTGGGCGAATGGAAAGACTTTCGACTGTTATATTATCTTTGCGACTTTATCAAATCAGCACCCTTTCAAGTGGTGTTAGTAAAGGACATCTTTTGTTTCTCTATGGAGGAACTGACCTTCTCCGCTACCGCATACACCACAGACTGAAGGTGTGCACTTGGTATCACTGGAATAATACTGGAGTCAACGACACGCAAATTCTGAACCCCATAAACCTTTAGATCTGTACCGACAACCCCTCCGAGCTCTCGAGGCAACATAGCCAGCGTACCGCACGGGTGGCAACCATAGCCAATCTGGCTTCTGACAAGATCTTTCAATACCACTTGGTCGTCGGACATGAGGTTTTCGTCTAGGACTGGGTTCAAGTTCATCATGGCAGATGTTCTCACGAGTTGTTGGTTCCATTGTAACCCCATCGACAGGGTATCTAGATCAAACGGATGTGCTCCGTAGCGAGGGTCAACCTCAACGCCATCAAGAATGTCGCTAGATTTTGGATGGACGTAGCCACGAGAGAGAGGATGCTGCTGGGCGACTTGAATTGTTCCAATCGAGTCTGCCATAACTTCGATAGCACCTTGGGTCGGCGCACTCAACAACTGCAGAATTGCAGAATACTGAGCTTCGTATCCTCTGCGTAGCTGGTCTGTGTAGTCAGATGGTAAGTAGACGCTGGCATTGTCAGTCGACAAATCTTGTAAGATAGATGGCCATGAGCTAGTGAGACGAGTCATCGGCAAGTAGCAAATTGCCTCCACGAGTGTTGCAGTGAGGGGCCCCGTTCTGTTGTCATAATACAAATCCCTCGCAAGCCGGAGTCTCTGTCCCGTCATTATTTTGGTGGTCAACAGTGTGGGAATGCTATCTATTGGAATTGTCAATCCAAGTTATTAGCTGTGAAAGCACCAGCGGTAGTCCAAGGATGGCATACATTTGTAGGACGGGTCAATCATGGCATGATCTTGAAGGTTGTTTCCCACGCCTGGTGAGTCAACTATCAATGGAATTTCCAGCCTTCCCAGAGTGGCTGAAGGGCCAATGCCCGAAACTTGTAAGAGTGCTGGACTCCAGATGGCGCCAGCAGCCAAGATCACTTCTCGACGGGCTTTCGCGATATAAGTGAAGTTGCTGTCGTTTCGACCCACGAACTAAAAGAGACAGAGAAACCAAATTTCAGCGCCTGCGCTCCATCAGGGGAACATTTCAAGAGCGAACGGATGCTACTGACCGCAACTCCTGCTATCGTGACATGTGAATTGTTGGCCTGCTCGTTGAAAAGCAGCCGCGTGACAATCCTCTCCGTGGCAAGGTAAAGGTTGCGTCTGTTTATGGATCCCCTCAAATAAGCAGTCCTAGCATCGTAGCGAGACTGATTCGACGGCGACAGGCTAAATGGAGGGACGGTTGTTCCCACATTAGCGCCAGACGACACATTATTATTGTAGTCGATGCCAAGCTCTTCGTTGGCCGCGATGAAGTTGCCTGTCTACATCATGAGCGATTGGTCTCTTCAACATTGGTTTGATCGAGAAAGGCCGTGTTGCTCCTCACTGAATTGACTGTATATATAGTTGGGGTAGGCAAGCTTCACCGCCCCGTCGGACCCGTACGCGTAACCGCTTTTGTCGCTGGATGCATTTGACCATCCACAATCACCCAAGTTATCGGTGAAGGATTCGACCTGCCGTGCATGATATCAGCTGCTTGTTCCTTCTCAACTGCGACAAACCGCAAAAGTAAAGCAATAGCAATAGAAAGTCAACCTTTTGGAAATAAGGAATCATATCGTCCCACCCCCAGCCATCATTGCCGAGATCTCTCCACGTGTCGTAGTCAGCACGGGTCCCACGTGTCCATATCATCCCATTGAGAACCGTCCCACCACCCACCACATGGCCTTGGCTGAGCCTCCTTGGCTGATTATCAAGATAATTCTGCGCAACCGTGCTGATGTTCCAGTCATATTTTGACCCTACGGTGGCACCGATCCTGGATGGGAGAACGACCGCCTCTTCTCGAGAGTCCCTAGGCAGAAGTTAGCTATCGAATGTGCCATTTGCAAACGATCATCACACATCTGGCCTGCTTCAAGTAGTAGAACCGTTACTAGAAGATGAACATTAGTATTTGCCAAATTCAACTCTTGGGACGTTTCCTCCGCTTCCTCTGATCTGTGCTCTGAGGCATATTCACCATCTCTGTTCTCAGTCAGCCGGTTTGCCACGACCAGGCCGGCCGGCCCAGCACCAACTACAATATAGTCATAGGTCGAGGGCAAACTGGAGATATCTGTTGCGGAGTCAAGCAATCTACCCCATGATAGCCGTGGAAGAAAGAATATCAAAAGAAAAAGGTGGCAATTGATGAACAGCATTTCAGAGCAAGGGAAATTATGTTGAGATGCTGTCCAAGGGAGAACAGAACAGTATAGTGGATCAGAAGCTGTGACCTCCTGGTACGTATGAAAGCAAAGGCTGGTCACTCCACATGAGCTATTCTTTCCCTTGGCCCATAGATGATCCGTTTTTAGCTGCAAAGCTTCCAATGACGGAGAAGATCGTGCTGCAGAGCATATTGTGGATCTCAGATGTTGAAAAGCATATTCCAGTCCAAGTCAAATTTTAGACGTCGACTCGTCGCATTCCGTGCGGTTTTGCTTAGCCCCCTTCAAGCTGTCCACTAATTGACCTTGAAGTGCCGTTTCAAGAAGTAATGGAGCAAACTACGATCGAAGACCATTATAGGATGTTCAAGATCCAGACTAAGCGCGGTCCAAAAAGCTTTTTCTGTCTTCTGAAGCCTTAAAAAGCTGAAAGGATCTGACCAGTATACAGAGACTATCAAAATCGGATTCTTGTCTTTTGTCTCTCTTCTCGTCTCTGAGCACGGACGATCCATATTCTGCGCCGACCTATATGTACCGTGACCAGACCCACTTAGTACTGCCATAAATGAGTACTTCAGTCAGCCAAAATCGGCTCTGGTCAACAAGCAATTCTCTACTTTCAGCCTAAGTGCCACTGGCTTGCCGTATCGGACCCCAGCGGCAGCTTTTCGGATCCTGGTCATCAAAGTGACCCATGCATCGCCAGCAGATGAATACGACATAGTTATCGAGACGCACGATTCATGTTCCCAGGACCAGGCGATGAACGGATTAGTACTTGCTTGTTGCAGACGCCGGGAAGGTCTCCTCGCTGATAGATGAGCTAGAGACATGTCTAGGACTACCGCCATGGAACAATACATTGAACAAGGTTGGAGAAAGAGGCAGACAACGATCGAAGCAGGCATTGAAAAATGATCCAGCTCTTCCGTCTTCCGTCAAGTGTGCTCGCTCGCTTATGCTTCTTCTAAGTCGGAATGTAGTCCGGGTGTTTATTGCAATGGACCCAAAGCGTACCGACCGCTCGACGAAAAAGCAGGACATGGAGCTATTGCTCTCTTATGTGGAGCCACAACGATCTTCCGGGCTCGGTTCTGCAGGGACGCGTTTGTCCTTATTTACAAGTACGGAAGGAATCACGTTGGCCATCGTCAAAGTTGGTCAACTTTGCGACAGCCCCAGGCCATTCTGCTTATCGCCGATTCGCGCCGCGTGTACGGAGTGGCTTTCCGGGGCAACCCTGCACCATTTCATCACAGGAAGGTCAATTTCGTACCAACATGGCTTGCGTTAGAAAACTCCAGCCTGAAGTTCCCAGCCCAATTTATGGCGCTAGAGGAGGTATTTTGATGCCAAAACGTCAACGAAGATGATTAGTATATGCGAGGAACTCCCCGGTGAAGAGCTTGGCCTTGAACGTGAGAAGCTGGGGATGGAACGGTTGTGTCCATGCTCATTGACTCAGTCTATTTACGATCGTGCATGCCCTTCGTTTGTGATACAAACCGACTACTGATCAATAGCGATTGCCCACCATGAAGATAACGTGTTGGCGTCCGAAACCTTCGCCTCGGCTGTTATTTTCTTACTTTGCAAATAAAGAATGCGAGGATGTACTGCAAACCCTTGCGGCGACTCTTAGGTTTGTAATCAATTACCGTCTTACCTAACGTCCGCTTCATCCCATTATCACCCGATTGCCCAAAGCTTTAATTTGGAACTATTGGGATCACCTCTGTCGCTTTCTTCCGATTTATCCTCAGCGAAAGTCGCTCGAATGCCTTTTTGTCTAGCCGTCTGCTTCCGAGCCGTGCGGTGCAAAGGTACCAAAGAAATCCTTATGCAAAAGCATGAGGTAAGCGAGAAGGGGAAACGGGAAGGTTCGCTTGGGCGGCTGAGCACCACGGCATGAGCTGAGTCGTATGATGTGGCAGCATTAATCCATCCCTTCCCGCCTGGTCCGTTTACGCCGGTAAAGAAAGCAATGTCTTAAATATCCGTGAAGGGTGGGGGGACGGAGAAGAATTGAGAATGTAGAGTATGAGCTAAGTAAATAGGATGGAGATGAGTCTGCTAAAATACGGCTTCCTAATTTACTAATTGATGCAATAATGAATTGAGAATTACCATTATCGTTCTCGCTGTTGACGTCGGCTATGTCTCCCTACTGCTGTCTTTCCTGAGCCTAAATATAACTCTGCCTAAGATCTCAGGACAGGAAGCATAAGTACGATATCATCTCGCACTCCAGAAACAGCACTAGGTTCGTCGCTGGGAACTTTAAGTTGAACCTAGAATTGCACGCCTTTAAGTTAAGCACTGGAATTGCTAATCAGTTATCGTAGGTTCCCGCTTATATATCTTCGCCCAATGCTTCTCTCAAGAAAAGAAGTCATGAGATGGCATGGTGTTCAATCTTCCTCTGATTATATTGAACCCTCGAGGTTCCACTCGACTATAACGACAATGACTTCTGTCGTCCATATCAAGGAGATCGATACTGAAAAAAGTGTCACGACTATTACGGCATCACTCCAAAACACCAGCATTGAAGAGAACACAGTTTACGAGTTCATCGACACTCCTGTGAAACTGGCCTCGGTTCTAGACTCCATTAACGGCTTGCCAAGCTGCCCGCCATCTCTGTACATCGATTTGGAGGGAGAAAATCTTTGCAGACATGGCACTATTTCCATCATGCAGCTCTTCATTCTCCCTACCGAACAAGCTTATCTAATTGACATCCATACACTCGGGGAGACTGCCTTCATCACCGCCAGCACGAACGGCTCAACGCTGAAAGATATTCTAGAATCCAACGATATCCACAAAGTATTCTTCGATGTCAGGAATGACTCCGACGCATTATACAGCCTATACAACATCAGCCTGCGAGGTGTCCAGGATCTACAATTGATGGAGTTGGCGACTAGACTTTTGGCTCCAAGATTTGTCAACGGCCTGGCTAAGTGCATTGAGAAAGACTTGAAGCTTCCTACCAAGGAGCAGGCTGCCTGGAAAGATGCCAAAGAGAAGGGTGTGAGACTTTTCGCTCCGGAGCGTGGCGGTAGCTACGCAGTATTCAACCAGCGTCCACTCTCTGAGGAAATCAAGCTTTACTGCATCCAGGACGTCAAATTCCTACCACGGCTGTGGTTGCATTATGACAAACTGCTTACGAGCCAGAAAAGAGAGAAAATACTTGCCTTCTCTTCACAAAGGATTACAGAATCCCAGTCTCGGGGATATAAGCCTCATGGGAGGCAAAAGGCTTTGATTCCTGGTGGTTGGTTAGTGTAGTAGTTATGATGAAATCTAGTCTGGGATCAATCGAACGATTTCATTTTGCAATTGCTGATAGTTACGCACTTTGAGTTCGGCAAATCTTTAATACACTTTTCAAAGCTGCCGAGGGGCTTAAGTGAAATTATCTGCAGACGCAATATAAGTACAGTCGTGTACATGCTTCCTTAAGTGATGGGCTTTACTTTGCCAAGCCTACGTTAGGGCTTCATGAAGACGCCGTTGACATAAACTCAGGTTCTGAATAAAAAATCCTTACTCTAGAGGATTTACCATGCCACGGATGATATTTGGCGTACCAGCGTTTTCGGCAGACCATAAAATTGATAAAAAGAGTCTTGCGTCCAATATTGCTGTTAGGGCGGGGGCTGAGTGCATATATCCCATTCCCTACGCACGACGACGAGAAGAGTCAGCTTATGTATTATCGCACTGCCTCGAAGCACAGGTAAAAGTACTAGGTACCGTCAGTGAAGTTGTTGCGAAAGCTGAAACTCGTCATCATGTTCCAGATTCGCAATATCGTATCGAACGAGCTGCTCGGTCCATGGCACGAGACAACCTTGCTTATCCATACCGGGACCTCCCAGGGCTTCGAGGCACTGCACCACATGTATTCCAGGCTTTAGGCTTTGAGGCTGTGCTCAATAGTCCATAGACGCTGGGACACTCTTCTGTGTCTTGGATACCCTTCTGTGCTTCGGACAACAAGGGTTCTCTTTCGGAATTGTATGAATGTTGTGGAGCTCGCCTGAGTTTCGTGGTTTCGTGTACCAAACTGCCGGAACATGGCCATCGCAACGAGAAAGCAACACAAGCGACGATGATGCACGGATCCCGCACTTCGACGACAGTTCTAGCATTGGCTCAAGAAGCTCCATTCATGTCACATGCTTTTTCGAACGAAGCAGAACAAGAGTATCCACCGCACAAAATGTATCATGCTCGTTAGAAGTCACTCGACTGGCCTTGAGCTCAACTGTAGGCAATTCTGGTTCCGTTTCTCCATTGCATTACAGTGCTTGCAGTCATACTGTATGTTTTGAGGCTGTGCTCAATAGTCTATGAATGCTGAGATACACTTCCGTGGTGGGACATTCTTCTGTGGTGGGACACTCTTCTGTGGTGGGATACTTCTGTGTTGGGATACTTCTGTGTTGGGATACTTCTGTGTTGGGATACTTCTGTATTGGGATACTTCTGTGTTGGATATTCTTTTGAGCCTTGGATACTCTTCAGTGCTGGAATACCATTCTATGCTGCCATATTCTTCTGGGATATTCTTTTGAAATACTCTTCTGTGGTGAGATACCATAGACGAGTCTGATTCTGGATCTCTATCCCAAACTCCCCACCACCCTCACTTTCTACGTAAGACCTCGAGCGTCTTGGCGAGTGCAAGTCATCTGATTTTGCCGTATGTACACACTTGCAGGTGGACAGCTGCCATCACAATTACAGAATAGTATCCTAGCACAGAACAGTATCCTAGCACAGAACAGTATCCTAGAACAGAACAGTATCCTAGAACAGAACAGTATCCTAGAACAGAACAGTATCCCATTACAGAAAAGTAACCACGGCACAGAAGACTATCCATCACAGAAGAGACACAGAAGAGTTTCCTACCACAGAAGTATATCCCACAACAGAAGTATATCCCACCACAGAAGTGTATCTCACCACAGAAGAGTAGCCCAGATAAACAGGACAGAAAACTACGTCGAAATTGTTCCATTCTGAAATGATCATGACGTTCTATTCAATCGTCGTATTTCGGAAGGATGTCCGCTCTAGGCTGTTGGAGGTGGAGTAGTTGTTGTCGAGATACACTTCTGTGTTGCATACTCTTCTGTGTTGCATGTGGAACTTTGAAGATGATAATTGTAAAGAGGCAACTTTGAATTGGAAGAAATAACAGGAGAGGTGTCATTTTGAGCATTAGAAGACGAAAGCGGCGTCCTGGAAATAATTGTGTAGGATGATGTTATTTTGTGTTCGTTCGAGCGGTTTCCGTACCTTGAATCGGAATCGGAGAGTGTTCACGAATATAAATATCCGTTAGTGTCTCAATCCATTTCTCTTCAACGACAACCCTGTATGATACTGTTAGTAAAAGTGACCAGCGTTCCTGCTTGGAGTTACTATAACTCCTCCAAGTGTTCAGAGTCCTATCCTCGGCGACTGAAGCGCGACCTGCTAGGTTGGTTAGTATACTTTGAAGATGTCTCCACTGTGGATCATTTATGTTTTCATCTTATTGTCTGTTACTCTCGCCGATAGCTATAGTCGACCTGTCGCCGTAGCAAACTTGATCGTAGCTCGAACTGCCTCCAAGTTTGGTTTCCATTTTTCATCATCACGGTGCGTCTTTCCGCCCAGAAGAAACGAAACGCTTCCTCTCCTGTGTCGCGTACGGCTCATTTGATGCAGATTAATTCAACCTTCTTTTATGGTGTAAACGTGGTATACATCAACACCAAAAACATCTCTTTTTGGATCGGTGTGACTAGGGTCATCATTTCTAACCGGTGGCTAGAATCGGATATTGTGCGCCAAGCGCCGAAAATAAAACAGCAAGAGGAGTAACTGGGCTCTGTCATTATATATAAGATCGACACCGAACGAAACAAGGCCTCAGAAAGGCTATGAAACTCAATACACGCAGGCTGATAGATATCTATAACGTCCAATGGCAACGCGCGTCGAGTAAGCGACTAGAACACGGACCTTCCTGGAAACCAGGGTATACACCACCACAATTGCATGCTCTACCCCTACATCCATCGAGCCCTCTATTTTGTTCCAGTCCGCGTCGAATTCAAGTAAGCCGGCCGGAGGTCTCCACAATGAGACCCTTGTCCCGGTGTCGAGTCTAGTACAGACAAACCCCTCGACAACATCAACTTCAAATGCTTCCTTCACGTATCACTTAACTACGCCTGTACCTACATCCATATCGAGAGGGACTTCCCCTTCTAAGAGGACCATGGGCAAAATGGTTTTAGTGTTTGGTGCAGTACTGAACTTGGTTTTGTATCTATTCTGATCGCCTTGATTATTGTACACTAGCACTTTTATCAGATTAGCAAGGAAATTCTTCTGGTCTCTCTTGACGGTGTACATATTGACTGCAAAGAATAAGTAGTGCGCAGAGATGGATACGTTCGTGTGTTGTGTGATACTTCGAGGCTATCAACCTTGTAACATTATTTTAGCATATTTATATACGTCGTCCGGTATGGGTGGACTTTTGTGCACTGCACGGTAGACGGAATAGAGGACATGTACGTGATAGATGAATTGCGGTGTTTCCTGTACACCAAATATCGCTGCCTGAGTTTTGGGGGAGTATCAAAGGGAGCCCACTGACTTATGACCCCTGAAATAGTTCACGAATTAATGGTTAATCGGACTGGATTGGCTGATCTAGTTGTTCACGATTTCAATAACCAATGCAGCATGGCAAAGAGGTTGAAACGGGAGGCGGAAGATGAATTGGTAGCTGATGTCGAAGAGTATCCTTTCGATGAGGCAGAGCAGGTGTGAGGGGCCATATCCTAAGACTTTACAGCAGCACAGCGTTGAATGAAGAGGGTGGTCAATGAATTTGGGAATTCTTGGAATGACGGCTGCAAGTTCGCACAACGCGACCCTTGTCCCGATTTCGAGTCTAACACAGATGAGCCCTTCGACAACATCAACTTAAAATGCTTCCTTCACGTACTTTTGGTTGGTATACACTGAAATGATAGATGATCCTTATTCTGTGTGGCTAATAGATTGAGTAGAACCTTCAGCCCAAGTTGTGTGGTTTGATAAAGACGAGACACATTTATGTCAAGTTGAGGTCCGTCTTGGCACATCAAAAGTTCTATAAGAAAATAGGTCATCGGTTCGAATGTTACCAAATACACTGCTGGATAGTACGTAACTATCAGCAATTGCAAGATGAAATCGTTCGACTGATCCCAGACTGGATTTTACCGTAACTACTACACTAACCAATCATTGGGAATCAAAGCCTTTCGCCTCCCATGAGGCTTATTATCTCGAGACTGGGATTCTGTAATCTTTTGTGAATAGAAGGCAAGTGTTTTCTCTCTTTTCTGGCTCATAAGCAGTTTGTCATAATGCAACCACAGCCGTGGTAGGAATCTGATATCCTGGATGCAGTAAAGCTTGATTTTCTCAGAGAGTGGACGCGTAGCTACCGCCACGTGCCGGAGCGAAAAGCCTTACACCCTTTTCTTTAGCATCTTTCTAGGCAGCCTGCTCTTTGGTAGGAAGCACGTCTTCTCTATGTTGTGAATTCCTCTGAGGCCTGACAGGTAGCTAATGAGAAAGTAGGATTCCTTCAGCTCCTACCACTTTTGCCAGATCCAGCGAAATAATTTGACACGACAAGGTTCCCTTTCTCTTCAGTCTACACTCCCTTTGGATTCTACCTTTGTCATTATCAAGCGAGTTGACAGCTATCTTCTCCTGCTGCTGGAAACAAATGGGTGATGCAAGGACGTGTTTCTCTGCTCTCATACATTCTCCCAGATTGGTCATTGATAGATCGTTGTTACAGTCCGTGTTTGGCTGTTCGGATCGTCGCCTTTTTCTTTGCGATGCAAGCCATGATGTCGGGATCACGTCACAGAAGTTTCGCTTTCGTCTTGAGTGATCGATACTTTGTGGAGGCTCGCTGGCACGAGTAGGGGTGGCTTGGAGAATCTCAGGAGATGACCACAGAGGAATGAGCAATATCTGGTCATTGCCTTGCTTGTAACAGTTGATGGTGACGAGAGACATATCGGAAGGAAACTGCAGCTACCGTAACAGTATTGCTCGAGATCAGGATCAGAGGATGGAAGGCGTGATGGAGGGGGGTTCGTGTGTGTAGAAAAGGAAGCACCGAAAGACAATGGAAGACAAATGCTGCGATGACATATTTATACATGAGTTCCGCAAGCGATCGGCTCAACTTATTTCCGTTCGAATACACGACTGACCTCTGTCTTGATTGCTGATGCTAGTGTGAGAGCACATTAATCATCAGGGTTCCCCTGGGAAGTATCATGGTTGGACGGGTTTGAGAGGAAGTTTCCAAGAAACACGAAAAGGGTAACTCGGATTCTGTCACTACTCGGCCTTCATCATTCTTCTGCGGCTTTCCGGTGGACATCTGGAAAGGTGGCCAGTACATGATTCCGGATCCTGTGACGGCAGCCGCAACGGGTGAAACGGTATCATAGCCATATGTTCTGCAACGAAATCAGCTTCCGCCTTTCTGGACTGGAATGGTATCCATTCCCGGCGCTGACATGATGATGTTATTTGCTGACTTATTGCATGCGAGGGGTTACCGACTTGCATATGAACATGTAGCGACTCAAATCCGAAGCTGTCCATTATTATACGAATCTTCTGATGGCTTAACTTCGCGCCCGAGAATTCCTCCATCGATTATGGTGCTGCTTCTTTTACATCCTTTCCTGCTTCGTATTCTGTGAGACGAATCTGCACTTTTGGAACCGTTATTTCAATTTTGAAGTTGAATTCCATCTGGATGTGTTTCTGGAACCTGCCGACATCCCCTAGGCTGCCTATTTCTCTATATCCTCTTATGTATTCCCGAGACGATTATCCGTGATTGGGCAGACGTACCTAAGCAGCCATCCCGACTTAATGATGCGTATCACAACGCCATCCTTGTCCACTCCTCTCGTATCGGTCCCGCCCCAGATGTCCAAAAGTATGCCTTTTCCGCTACGCGCACCGTCGCGGAGAGGTCGTAACATATACGTATATAATTGCATGATTTGGTGATAGAGAGGGAGTGCACAGCAGGATCGGGTGGTCATCGGTATATGTTCCTTTGAAGGTTCACGGCATGATTGATTAGCTATGAAAGTCAAATAATTCTCGAAGCATATATGCCTTCATTCATTTCAATGGATATTTCCTCGAATTTAGGATATGTATGGGAAAATTAGGTTCTACACAAACGACCACAAGTTCTAGACCAGCTCGAGATTCCGCGCGGTCGGCAACATCCTGTCTGGCACGTATTGGCCCTGGGATCGAGTCCTCTAAAATATGTTGTAAATAAGTTGGCTGCCATCACAAAAGACTATTTGGCTAGAACTCAAGTTCTTTAACTCAACAGTCTATTTAGACTCTCGCCCAAAACACCCTCTGCTAAACGCAAAGCCTTGTGGCAATCCGGCTCGGCCATCAACTGGCATCCGGTCAGCACAAGCTCTTCCCACATGACCTTCTCAATGTCGTAACCAAAAGCCTTCATAAGACCTTCAGCGGGCCCCCAGAGCCGTTGCAAGCTTCCGGTAGCATTTTTCTCCCACAGAGGACTACCGTCCTGCAGAAGCAGCTCAACATCAAGCTTAACAATGTTGTTATGAATGAAGAATGGCTGAGCAATCACTTCCTCAGCTTCCTTGACCATAGTTCTGTTGGAGCTATCCTCGCCCTCGAGCCTCTTCACCTCAATCGAGTCCAATTCGAATCCTTTGCTGGATCTTGTCCCGGAGGTATGAAACAGTTCCCAGTCTTCCCTCGGATCTGCCTGCTTCATGCCAGCTGATCGCCACGTCCCGTTCAGCCAACGCCCCATGACTGTCACACGGCTCTTGACATCGTAGAAAGGTGCTTTGGCGACGAGCGCCGCGTGAAGGAATGTCTCCTTGTCGCCCTCGCCAGCGGCGCCTTGACTCAACATCGGGTAGTAGAGACGGGGGCCCAGAAAATTATAGTACAATGCAAGGAGCAGATCGCGCGCATGCCGCGACTTATCGTAGAGCATAATGCCGGACTCTGAGCTCCTTCTCTCGGCCAGCTGAGGTACCGGTACATCTGCGATCTCGTAGGCCAAATGGCTGACAGTGTTGGCCCAAAAGTCGGGCCAGACAACCATACCCGTAGACGTATATGGCTGAGACGCGAAGAGCAGATCCGGATTATGCGCCGGAAACGCGTCTGCGTCTAGGAAGAGTATCTCTTGGAAGGGGGAGAAGAGTATTGCAAAGACCTTGAGCTGGTATTTCTCTTGTTCAATAGAAGGGGGCGCGACATCGAAGAGCTCGGATAAGATGACGCACTGGGCGCCCATGGGTGGAAACAGCTCGTCGCAGACACGCTCGTCGTAGTCCCCTAGGGGTATCGAGAAATACCACAACTGGCAACCTCGAGCCTGCTCGTCGCAGCATACGCAGAGAGAGTACGACCACTTTGAAATACTTCCCGCTTGCCGTCGTGACGACACCTCTAGTTCCCTGTTGGTATGGCAGAGTGGGCGCGAGCGTGTTGGTGATGTCGAGGTAAGACTTGTGGCTGCCTCTCAGGTAACTGACTGCCTCCTCTGGAAGCTGGGCAATATCGAGTCGCTGGTGATTTGGATTCTCGTCAAAGTCGAAGGCCTGGTCTTTATCGCTGGCGCCCCCGATCAACACTACTGAACTGACCAATGGTGTCACATCACGCAGGTGATCGCAAAGGTTGTGCCAATATTCGTGCACTCTTGGCGACCGAATGTGCTCTTGTGCCGATACAAGTCGACTAGCTCGAAGTATATTGATTTCCATGCGCTCCTTCCTTATCCTAGCTGCGCCTTGGAGAGTGAAGTAGAGAAAGGAAGCAGTGGCAAGGGCGATAGAAATACGCCAGACTCGCAGCCGCGGGGGCCGCATGGCCATAACGTTCAACTTGGAGAATTATTTCGTTTGCTCTAGATGGGCTATAGTTATGGAAAACGATTGCTCGAAATCGAAGAAGATAAAGCTGAAATGATTATTGCTACAGGAACTTAAGTACATAGACAACGAGACAAGCGAATGGAGAAAGAAAGGGGATGTGGAAGCAAATAAGTCGAAGCAGAGATCACGGTTGTGAATTATGTACGTATATCGATGTTCAATAGTGCCTCTGTATTGAATTCAGACCAAGAGCAACGACACGCGAAATGCGATTTCGTAAATGTGGGTCTTAAGGCCGTTTGCCGACGCTGTAGCGTCGTTTTTTGTCGATGCGATAGTGATGATCTTCCCCGTTTAGGGGCCGTTCTGTGCATGACTCATATTTGGAACTATGTCCGACTCCCATTCGATGCACAAAGAGTGCTCAATAAATAGATACAAAAAGCAATACTGTATGGTAGGCATGTATGTTGAAGGCGTCGCTTTGGCCTACAGAAGTCGAGATGATGCCCGTGCCAGGTGACCAGAGTCGACTGTCCGCGAAAACAGCAAAATGGATTCTTCCGGAATCGTTTAACACTGTGTCATTGTGGAACACGCAATTATCATGTTCTCTTGAATCATCAAATCTCGGAAAGGTATCCGCTCTGCCTGCCAACGGCGGAGTGATTCTTATTGATGCTGATAAGTACGGTTTGAGGCTGTTCAGAATATTTCAAGGTACAAGTAAATTATTCGGTGCAGGTTTCAATTCCGACCCATATAGCACGAAATTAGTGTCCTGGAGACCACTATGTACCGTTTCACTTTCGTACGCAACTCTGCTTACACCTTGGAAGGAACCGACGCATATTTCCCAAGAAAGTAAAACATGCGCATGGCCGTACCTATCTGGTACGGCAAAGTACATGTCCCAGACCGCTTGAGGGCGGTACACCAGCGTTGTGGAGTGCGGTCACCGCATCGGCCTGGCAGAATCACTCTTGTCGTTGCTGTTTGCTCAACCCCAAATACACATCAAGTGTTGACGGTCCACGTCCGGAAAGCCGGAGTTAAGGTCCACATATCCTCGGGTTGCGGGCGTATGATCCACACCTCCCCAGTAATGTGGGCCTCGATGTTGATATCGATGGCGATTGTGCGATGCATCACCTTCATGACTTCAGGGAATTTCAAGCACAGAGAAGTGGAGGTCTACAGTAATGTACTTTGTCCAGCATGATCCATTCTCCACCTCAGCAAGACTCAAAATCGATTTTTGCAATTTGAGATGACGGTCACCATAATGTATTATCCGGCGGCTAGCAAGTTTGCTGGAGGAAGCGAAAAGCCAGACCACATTTCTTCCGTGCATCAACGCTGTAGACAGGCCACTCTTTTTATATGCATCAGAGCTGAAACCGTACACACTAAATCCATTCCAACCCATAGTCGACCGGCCATGGTTCTGTATTGTTGGCCTAATATGTGAACAGATGCAGTCTTCGACTCGATAAGATACATACCTCTAGTGCGCTTTTGTAGCCGGCTCACCTGGCTCGTCAAGCTTGACTTTTTATCGTCTATATAAGCCCTTCTATCTTCCTCCTCCGAATTTTATTGTTGCTGCCAAA
Source organism: Neopestalotiopsis rosae (assembly GCA_023078685.1). Classification (NCBI taxonomy): domain Eukaryota; kingdom Fungi; phylum Ascomycota; class Sordariomycetes; order Amphisphaeriales; family Sporocadaceae; genus Neopestalotiopsis; species Neopestalotiopsis rosae. The sequence goes on from JALGAS010000001.1 coordinate 2,359,934, forward strand.
TACGTCCATCAACCTCCTGCTATCTAATTCATGATCCAGTTACCACATAAAGTATCATCACCTACCTATATTCCGGTTCAACTGCAGGACCATGGCAACAGAGGCAATTGTCCATTCCGGTGCAGAAGTCTTCCGTCTGTCCGTATTTCTTGCCCAACTACTGCAGCATGCACCGACCAAATCCTTCGTTTTCGGTTTCTTGTGTGTTGTCACAGCCTTGTGGTACGTGGTCCCTTATATGACCTCGCCGCTTCATAGATATCCGGGGCCCTTCTTGGCGGGTGAGTATCAACTCCTTGAACTGTCGTGATCGACCATCTCACATATGATCTAGCTTTATCGAACTATTGGCGGATGTACTATGCCGCAAAGGGGTCCATGCATCTCAAAATGAAATCCTTGCATGAAAAGTACGGCCCCATCGTGAGGACAGCGCCCAACCAGATTGACTTGGACTGTCCATCATTAATCAAGATATGCTTCGAGCGACAAGGGCAATTCCCAAAAGTATTCCATGTTTTCCTCTCTTTCTTCAACCGAATTTGTCTTTTTCATGCTTGATCTCTATTGTCAGTGCGTTGACTGATAGTACCAGACTGAATTCTACTCAGTGAGCGGTGTGAAACAGAACGGAAAGATTACATACAATATTTTCAGCGAAACTAGCTCGATCATTCACGCGAGAACAAAAAAGCCGGTAGCAAAGTACTATTCTCCGAAGAGTGTACTTGCTTTGGAAGCCAAGGTAGATGAGATCATCAGTCACTTCACCTGCCACCTTGACAATCGATTTGCCGGCAGTGGCTCGAGTTTTGGCCCGGTCTTCGATTTCGGCCAGTGGCTGCTTTATCGTGAGTGACGTTCTATCTCCACGACTCAGGTCCCAAGGCTGCTTCCTATGTTAATATTGCTTTGACTGTTTAGTGACGTGGGATCTCGTTGGACAAGTTACCTTCAGCAGACCCTTCGGATACCTTGACAAAGGATTCGACTTTGACGGGACTCTTCGCATTTCTAGAAAAGCCGTAGGCTATCTGTCTGTTGTTGGGATGCAACCATCCCTTGACTACTTCTTGGACAAAAACCCGTTCTGTCGCATTGGCCCACCCGGCTTCAACGCTCTTGTGAACATCTCACTAGAGCAGCTGGGACGTAGAACCAAGGGGACAGACAAACGTGACGACAGCCAGGCCGACTTCCTAGATCACTTCATCGAAGCTAAAGCATCCGCACCAGACGTGGTTGATGATCCGAAGATCTTATCATACCTACTGATCAACATGGCCGCCGGCGCCGATACGACTGCCATCACTTTGCGTTCCATATTCTACCTCTCGCTCAAGCATCCCAAGGTCTGGGCTAGACTCGAGAAAGAGGTCATCGCTGCTACGCATGCGAGAGGAAGAGACGCTGAAGACGCTCCAGTCTCCTTTCAGACAGCACGCGCTATCCCATACCTCGAGGCGGTCACGCGCGAGTCACTCCGCTTGTATCCTGGGAACTGTTTCTCCATGGAAAGGTATGTTCCCAAGGGAGGCCTCCACCTTCCCGACGGATCCCTTGTGCCGGAAGGGACAGCAGTGGGCTTCAATGCCTACGTGATCAACCGCAATCAAGACATCTGGGGTCCAGATGCGGAATGTTTCGTGCCCGAGCGGTGGATTCGGGACGAGGGACAGGAGTCTGAGGAACAGTACAGGGAACGAATCGCGAACATGATGAAATATGATCTCTCGTTTGGTGGTGGGAATCGCAAATGCATCGGTATGCATCTCGGGCTGATGGAGGTTTATAAGATCGCTGCGACATTGATTCGCCGTTATGAGTTCGAGCTTGTCAGTAAGCGATGGAAGATCTTCTGCCACTTCTTCCCATATCAATCGGACTTTCGTCTCAGGATCAAGAAAAGGGAGGGAGTCAGGTAGAGGACAACAAATGAACACACAGTGTGCATATTCTCCCTTTGATGCGGGCTGGTAGAGATAGCTTGAGAATAGGGTCGGCAAGATTCCTCTCCAAGGTCAGGCCTTCGTCACGAGTCATTGAACCGGGGCAAACTCCAGATACTTTTGTGACCTCGATGACCGGTGTCCGATAGACATACTGAGAAACTCAGCAGGAAACTGTACACATTTTATCCATTGCCCAATGTAAACCATGTTAAGCTATTCGACCAGTACAAGTCTCTTTAGTTATGTTTGTGAATTGCAGCTCGGGCTCTGCCGCAGTCGCATGCGCAGGATATCGACTACAGCATACGTTTCTCGAATACATCTTCGCTAGTCTGAAGGCTTTCTCCCCATCACTAGCATGCATCATAGTTTCTGGCGAGCCTCGTTATTGTGCCAATACAAGATAATTTCTTTATTGTTGCTATTCCTTGGCAAGTCATATGCGAGTACAATGAATGGAAACTTGAAGTTACGGGATAAAGCTAGAGAGACAATCGGGTCCGATACATTCGTTCTTTCCCATTCCTTGTCCTTGATTCCGAAGAGAATTGAAAGAAGAGCCTGCAAAAATGAATCCAAACGAGAGTGAAGATACGCAATAACGCGATAAAGACGAGAAGAGCAGAGGAGAGGAGAGAAGAGAAAGAGAGTCCTCCGACTATCTAATGAATAAGAAACACAAAACATGAAGTGGTTACAACAGGAAATCAACAACGATTTATCCAAATCAAGAATCGAAACTGAAATCAGTGAGGCCGAGGAAAGCCTACAGGTCTCGTACACGTCGGGCTCCCCTGTCCGAATAAGCCGTTGTACCAAGCGAAGAGCCGATCCTCTCCATTCTAGTCCTTTCGAGAGGCTGCTGGCGGATCGGGCGTCGGCGACATATCTCGCAGCCTCTCGAACTCGGGATCACTGTCTGGCGTTGGTGATTTGTCGGTAGCCGGTCGTATTCCGGCCAGGTACTCTTGGTGCCGTCTTTCACATCTTATTGCTGCCTTGATAATAGCTGCGTCGGCTCTTCCTATTGTTTCATCGCTCGATACCAGGACAATGCCATCTAGCTCAATACTCTTTTTTAGAGTCACCTTCCGGTTGCCGAAGAGGTCTTTGAAACTCGATCTCGTTTCCCAGCTTGTAACAGATTTTTGCTTCTTGCCATCCGCTCTTGGCACGAACCACCGGACTTTGATCAGCGTGAGGCGAAAATACGGTCGTTTGTTACGATCTAGCGGCCGATTGGTGGGACACAGCGAGAGGATTGGGTTTTTATCATTAGTAGGATACTCCCAGGCAACGGCCTGGATAGCTGCAAGGGAGCCCTTCTTTCTGTTGTTCTTGCTGTCTCCCAGCCTCTTCCAGGTAAGATTTTTGCTGTCGTCCGAGGTGATGGTCGTAGTGACTTCGCTTTGGGGTTTGATTCGATATTTCGCTGCATTGCGCGGTCCGTAGCTTAGAAGAATGCTCTTTCCAGATCCGCGCTTCATCCAGCCTTCGGGTTCCCCGTCTTCTTCATCACTATCACCGTCGATTTCTCTTCGGGCGTCTTCTAACGTGAATACATCCTCGTCATCCTCGTAGTACGACGGACCTCCCGCCTCGTCTGCCACAAAAAGGACGTCCTCGCTTGTCGCGCGGGTCCCTGATGTCGATGTGGTGCCGTAGGTTGATGACGGGCTTGGTAAATCACTCGCGCTCTCTCCTACACTGCTTTTCGGACTTGTGGAGCTAGCGTACGGTTGTCCATCCTCTTGCTTGATGGGCTTAGAAGCATCATGATCCGGCAGTCCTGTCGGTTGATTGACCTCTCCCATTTGTGTGTCCTCACCCAGTTTCTGTACATCCTCATCCAGTTTTTGTGCATCCTCACCAGGCTTTTTGATCTGATCTTTTGCGATAGCAATCTTTTCGGCGGTCTTGGGATCTTCAGATGCAGCTTGCAAGTTGTGTACAAGTTTAGTCAGATCCTCCTTTTTCTTGTCCTTCTGCCCTTGAGAACTATGAGCTTCTTGTTACTCGTGCTGGCACCGACAAAGTCTCGTTTGTCTGATGTCTGTTGGTTCTCCTTATTAGGCGCCATGTTGATACTGATGACCAAGAGGATTTGAGAACTGCACAGGAGAGAGACCCAGATTTATACTTTTCGATATCTTATGAATGCTTTTGATAACCAGTTCTGGATCACATCCAGTTTCCATCATTTCAGATCAGAGATGGCAGCGTAGGTGGAGGATCATGTAATGGCGTAAGGAATGTCAAACACGAATAACAAGTGAGGGAGCTCAGCACCGGATACTGACCTTTTGGACCTTTGGTCAATGATCGAAACCTGTCTCGCAAAAAAGAAGAAAGAACAAGAGGGAGAGACGAAGACTTCCGCAACCAGACTTTTTCATGAGATTCATTTGTGGATGCGTAACATCTTGATGGGAAAGAGTTGGGAGGGAGAACAAAAGAGGACTATGCAACACGATATGGCGCTAGATCTTGCGTTTTGGCTCTTCGATTTCGATGTTACGCGTTTTACTGTGGTGTCATTTTTGTGCTTTCTAATCAATGACCGACGTTTGACGCAGTCGGCGGACTAGGATCGACTGGGTCATTGTATGGTGCCGCCAGTTTGTCTATATTTTGATGAGCCATCCAGCATGCCTTCGTCTTTTTGGACGCCACGTGTGTTGCTACAACAATAGTCTTCAAGGGGAAAGAAAGAGAAAGATGGAATATAGTCGCAATCCGGCAACCTCTAAAAGGCAAGTAAATGTGCTCGTTGCTCTCCATGCACAAGGAAAAGAGAAAAGGGGTTGCTCATTTCGCAGATCGATTGGAGCAAAGTCAAGAGGGTTCACCAACAGTGAATGTTAGACTAATCCACTCGCGATGCTTGGCTTCAACCAAGAGTCGTATTAGCATACCCTGCAACAGACTTGTATTAACTGGTCAAAGCTCATATGTCAACATGGGATGATTGCCAAGCAATTCAATATCATGTCAGTCGTCTCTTTGATAGACCGAGCGCGAATGTTTTCACACTGTTAAACAGCTCAAGCGAAACTGTCGAGTATTGATCTCGCTTCGCGAAACTTCTCAAAGGCTCCATAACTGCATCGCCTGTACGTATTCGTGGGCTTCCTCAACCTTCCTGGTAGGTCGGACGTTCTAAGATAGAATAGATGTCGCGCCTGGAGAACCTGGCTGATTGATGAGAAAGTAATGAGAACACTCGGGAAAAGGTTCGACTGGGTAGACAACCGAAGGGCAACTCAAGTAATAATCGCAATAGAAGAGCTCTCTTCTATTAGGCACTCATAACATCCCCTTGCCGAGTTGCCTCCATCGATACCAACAAGGATACTCAAAATTACATGCCGGATAAGTTACAGCAGAGAGCTCGGACTTGACCAAGAAAAAGAAAAAGGAAAACAAGCTCACTCAGATCATCGTGACGACTGGGGAGTCTAACACTATTGATGAACAAGGCCTGGTTAACCCGGTCACACGGATCAACACTCTCGACAGATTCGCTCTATGCTACTTTGTGGCGGAGCTGCTTGAAGCAGACATATAAATAGTTGGGCTCCCCCTCAAAAGTATTCCCGTTCGTACTTGTCCTTGAATACATCCTAATAGACTGACACGACCTGTCATACAATTCAGGCTGGGCGATCCAATATGCCATCCATCAACTTGGAAGACAAGAAAAGCAGTGCTTCTCGAACGAGAGAAGAATCTGTTAGCTACAGAGAGTCAGGGTGAGCTCCTTATTCCCCTTGGCTGTGTAGCGACTGACACCCATTAGCGCTGACCCAAGCACTATTGTTACGAGTTCACAGCATGACGAGGTCGATGAGGGGTTGGACTCCGAATTCGAGCCCGACGGACCGTTTCCATCCATCGCAGCCATGATTGAAAAGATGTTCAGATCCCGCAACGGTAACGCAGTTTCCCCTCACGCTTGCGAATGCTTACTAATTCGTTAAGCTGGCATCCCTCCGCCGAATGAAAGACCTATGTTAGCCCTCGAAAGACCTGTTTGTACGGCACAGACTTTAGACGCGGAGGGTGACGACGAACTATTCGCAAATCTTGCACAAGTATGCACACTTTCACTCCTCCTGGAGATAACTTGCGTTTAGTCCAACTGGCGATAAACTAGAAACAGCCGTCTATCCTCGGGGAGTTCCACCTCGATAGCGAGTTCAACTCGGTACCGGTCGTATATGTTGAGCACTTCTGAGACCAAAGATCATGTCTCGCTAGAATCACCACTGTCACGAGACAGTAAAGACAACATGCAAACATGGAAAACAGCAATTGGGATGGGACGGAGTCGAAGTATAAATCCAGTCCGAAAATCGTCAAGAATTGCTGCCATGAGAGGCTCAAAATCAGCTAGTCCATATGTTTTTCGCATTGGGACTAGACAATCGAAGCACCTAGCTTCTCAGGGGAACAGAAAATCCATCAAATACTAACACTGGGAGAGACTGACAAGCTGGCGGCATGAGTCACATGTATTCCCGTGTACCTTTTGCTGCGACGGGGTGGCAATCATATAGTCTACCGAAAGGAAAGAATCATAATACTAGAAGCTCTTTTCTGCGATATTGGTGCTTACGATATCAATCTCAAGATCACATATTCTTGTGTCATCTATTCCCAGATGAAGTTTTCCGCCAAGACGGTTCAGGTTATTTTTATTTTTTGTATAGTCGACCAGCATTAAAGTATACGCTTTCTAGTGCATACCTATACAATAACCCTAATATAGAAGATTCATGGTTATAGGACCGAGACTGCTCGAAATTTCCCACGACATAATATCCGTTTGATGCCCAGGGCAGCATTATATATAGCATGTTCAGGCCAAACACGCCCCTAGCTATCCCATTTGACACTTTTATTTCCAGCCGTCAGTTCTGAGTACTGAATCGTCATAATACAAAATATTGTAGTCGGTAATTAAGTTGCTTGGGAACGGCAGCGACCCCAAATCGGTGGCGAGACGCATAAAAATTTGTAGTTCATTCTGCGTCGGGCAGGATAAAGATTGAGCTTACAGCATTAGCCCGACTTCAGCACAACTGGCAATATTCCTACCCTTCTGCAGAGCTTCGAATACTGCTTTGTGACCTGGCATCAAATCTTCCGAGGACTGGTCTGGAACTTCTGAAAGGAGCCGTTCAAACATCGATCGTCCATTGTACGTGATATGAAACCCTTTCCTGCGGCGAAGCGTGCCATGACGGACTTCAGCGATGGGTACTCCATTGAGATTTCGAGGCGGTTGTTTTTCGATCGAGTGTTGCGCACGAGTATTGTAAAAGGATTGTATTTGAAAGAGAGTACGTACGCACCAGGTGCTCTTATACATTAGTAGGAACTAGGGGTGTAGGCATCAACCTCTTTGCCGTGTGCAATAGTCCAGTCAGCTCATCCATAAAACTTGGAGAAGCGATTCCAGCCGATAGTATACGATTCAATAAGCTGTGCAAGGTCCGCACAGATTGACCTGCGGTGAGCGGGGGAGAGTAGTCCCCTCGTCCATTATCAGACTGAGGAGAGTATTCCACTAGACAGGGGTACTGCCTTTCCTATATTGATCCCCATGGTTGTCGCAAAAGCTGCAATCTTCCTGGTAAGATGGAGACCAATTTTGCAGTAACGAAGTACCTCCCTTGTGTGCTGGTAGGCTCCTGCAATTATGCGTTTGACCATAAAGCAACTTTGATGGTCCGCAGTGTAAAGGGTCTTGTATCACTACATTTTCATATATTTGTAGGAGATTTCAACGACCCTTGTGAAACGTGAGTGGTTACTCGAGAACATGTGCGTAGAAATGAAATCAGCCCTCGGGCCGATATATAGGTCGAGTGTCATCAACAACAACAAGAACAGAACAGAACAAGGACATACACCCGGCTAGCCAGCCAGAAGCCTTGATGCAATTTGCTAACTACTTTTGTCTTGATACAATACATCAAAAGGGGCTGACCATTGTCAAGTTGTGGCACTGGGGATGACGAGAGGGTATATTCACGATGCGAGGTTGAACGCGGCCGGTACTCTGAGGAAAAAAAAAGAGAAAGGCAAGAAAAGAACGTTCTAGCCGTATTGGGGCCGATTTGATTCTGCTGACGAATGTCTTAAGGCGCAGGGTTATAGCTTCTGATGGCACGAAAAGTGATTTTGTCCGGAATATCATTTGCAAGGTACTGTGTGGTGTCATCTCCACCACTGAAGTGCAGTCGACGTAAGATCCGGCGGTGAAAAGTGGATGCACTTCACAATGACACGAACATTGTTCTGGCCGAATTTGGATGTCAGTCAAACTGACATCCGGATTCGGTATAGCTTTGAGGGACGTCAATGGATGCAATATTGTCTTTCCGCCAACCAGTCAGAAATCCTGGCCAGCCCCAGTGCACTAAGAAAACAATAACCAGAATATTTCACTCATGTTCAGCGAGATAGTCACTGCACTTGTCCGGGGTCTCGATTGGCTGGCGCAAGACTACCCATCGAACCTTCGTCGAAGCTGTGCTGAATCCGGATGTTAGGGCAAGGAGAACATGAACATCAAAGGGGAGAGATGCAATGGGATGAAAACTCTGACAGCGCCGGCCAATTCCCCGTCGCCGTCTCTGCGCGACGCAGGTGGCCTCTCGACTCGAATGCATACACCCCTCTCGCCAGTCTGGGTCATATGCGTTGGCACCCTCTTGGCCAATAACATTTGGGGGGCCGGCCCGCTGCGATAAGGGATCACCGCGGCCCGTACCATTATCTGCATTTGGGACATTACTGACAGAAGCGAAACCGACCATGCATTTTTGTTCTTGTGGACGTACAAGCCAGTTTGGATGAAGGGTAGACAGAGACCTCGCAGTAGCAGGCATGCGCGGTTGGCCAGAAGGCCGCCTATCACGGAGAGCAATCCCTTTGACGGATGTCTGCATGTGCCCCAGCTTATGAACGCGAGACGTGTATGCGAGAGCCGGAATGGGGAGGCCGAGACAGGAATCGAGCTTTGTGTTAGAAGAACAGGAGAACGTCCCTCTTCACCCCATTTCTACCACACTTGTTTCCCACCAGTCCCGGGGAATGAACAATCGCATATTTCTGGATTTATTCACATTTCACAATGCAAAAACAAGTAGCGGGTTTGAATCGTGCTGAGATGTTGGTCAAGTTGTGCCCTGACCCGAAGATACCTGCATTTGAACACCAAGGGGCATCAATTCAATGGCTCGAGAGACTCGACATGGATCGTGAAGACTCGGAGGCGGAGGGCGTGGTGTTCAAAGTAAAGATCAAGTCTCGGCTATATGCCCTGAAAGTAGTGAGCAACCTCCTTGACCCCCAGACGAGCTTCGATTTTTGAGACTCACCTGCAGGCACAGTTCGACTTTTTTGACCCTTCGACAGATCGCTATTTCTGGGGTCCGCTACTCGATAAGTCAGATGAACCATTTTCCTTGAGGAATATCGTGTATTACACAGACCCATTCTACGCAGAATGCCGTGCTTATGGGCGGATACTCGAAGCCCAGCGCAACAGGGGAGTAAGGTCGGCGGTAGCGGTAACGTGCCATGGATATTTATTTCTGAGTGACCAAGACAGACGACAACTTGAGAAGAGGGGACTTACATTCAATAATCAAATAATCGACAAAGATCTGCGCAAGGTAATTGGACAGGATACGTGCCTACGAGCCATCGTCAAAGACTTAGTACCTAAAGAATCGGGTATCGGCAAAAATGACCTTGCGAAGGTGCTGATGGATATACGGAGTTTGAATAAGATCATATTAGGAGAGAGAACTTTAGGGGAAGACTTGTTGACTTTGGCAGATCATGGACCGAGCCGCATCGTATATTGGATGCGCTGGCCGAAGTTGATGCAAGGGACGCGAGACTAGAGGATTTGGTCATGTTCGACGATATGATTGAAGAAGAGGGGATTAGGACAAAACTGAGGGCTATGCCAAACATGCTGTATTGCGAGAAGCTACGGTCTTTCGCAAGATCTTAATATACGAGCTACGGCGCAGCGACGTCCCGGATATCACTTCCATGAGTGCGCGAATGAATAGGGGACTTCTGCGACCAAGGCAGCTGATTCCAACTCAGAGCGAAGCACTCAACTGTGGCTTCTCTGTTCACCACTCGCCACATGACCTGATCGTTCAAGTTTGATCGGTTCATGGTGTATTTCGAGAAGTTTATAAGCCAGTGACTATGGATCAGTCAGAACACAAACGAATTTGGATTCAAGTCTTTGTATTGACACCCGGACGAGTCTTCGCAACTTGCGCAGAATATCAAGTCCCTTATTCCAATTCTCACGCATCGTATCAATGAACCATGAAGTTGAACATCCAGCCTTATCCTCAATATCTCTCGATAGAGTAGATATCGCCGCTTGATCCTGCGATGAGGAGAAGGCCTGTCTCACCACAAATAGCGGCTGGATAGCATGGACCAGAACAGCCCCGGAGCGTTCCTGACTCACGATGCCGCATACCTCTCGGGCATGTCGGTTGGTGCGCTGCATGTCTTGCTGGTAGTAGCGCAGCCGTGCCGAGACCGATGACCGGATCGCCGTTGATTCCATGGGACGGTTGGCGTAGAGCAGTATGCTGGCCATGTGGTAGGACAAAAGCGCGCTGTCTGCTATTCTCGGACGGCTGCGAGCATCTGCCTTATGGCAGGCCGAGTGCTGTCAGGTGAAATTCACCAAGATTTATCTTACAGACTCGAACTTTAGCTTCACTTCACCTAAGTTGGATGGCCATGACGACTGCATGAATTTCCTGGAAAGCCTACTGCAATTCACGTGGGAGAATGAATCCGAGATCGATCAAAGCAACTGCAATGCCTATGGAATTGCTAGTGAAGTTCAAGCCACTGCCTCGTATACCCTTGAACCATTTGACGACGGGAATTTCCGGAGTCAATCGTCGAGCTCGATGCAAAGTGTTCGAAAACTTGAAGAAGGATTGGCTGATAGTTCTTGTTGCTGACCACGAGAGTAGTAGTCCGGTACGTTAGACACTTTTGGTTGGTACACACTGACATGATAGATGATCCTTATTCCGCGTTGTTAATAGATTGAATAGAACCTTCAGACCCAAATTGTGTGGTTTAATGAAGACGAGACACATTTATGTCGAGTTGAGGTCCGCCATGGCACATCAAAAGTTATATAAGAAAATAGGTTATCGGTTCGAATGTTACCAGCTGCACTGCTTGATAGTACGTATCAGCAATTGCAAAATGAAATCCTTCGATTGATCCCATACTGGATTTCACCGTAACTACTACACTAACCAATCACTGGGAATCAAAGCCTTTTGCCTCCCATGAGGCTTATAATCTCAAGACTGGGATTCTGTAATCCTTTGCGAAGAGAAGGCAAGTGTTTTCTCTCTTTTCTGACTCGTAAGCAGTTTGTCATAATGCAACCACAGCCGTGGTAGGAATCTGATATCCTGGGTACAGTGAAGCTTAATTTCCTCAGAGAGTGGACGCGTAGCTACCGCCACGTTCCGGAGCGAAAAGCCTCACACCCTTTTCTTTAGCATCTTTCTAGGCAGCTTGCTCTTTGGTAGGAAGCACATCTTCTCTATGTTGTGAATTCCTCTTAGGCGTGACAGGTGGCTAATGAGAAAGTAGGATTCCTTCAGCTTCTACCACTTTTGCCAGCTCCAGCGAAATATTTTGACACAACAAGGTTTCCTTTCTCTTCAGTGTACACTCCCCTCTGGTTCTACCTTTGTCATTATTAAGCGAGTTGACAGCTATCTTCTCCTGCGGCTGGAAACAAATGGGTGATGCAAGGACGTGTTTCTCTGCTCTCATACATTCTCCCAGATTGGTCATTGATAGATCGTTGTTACAGTCCGTGTTTGGCTGTTCGGTTCGTCGCCTTTTTCTGTACGATTTAAGCCATGATGTCGGGATCACGTCACAGAAGTCTCGCTTTCGTCTTGAGTGATCGATATTTTGTGGAGGCTCGCTGGCACGAGTAGGGGTGGCTTGGAGAATCTCAGGAGATGACCACAGAGGAATGAGCAATATCTGGTCATTGCCTTGCTTGTAACAGTTGATTTTGACGAGAGACATATCGGAAGGAAACTGCAGCTGCCGTAACAGTATTGCTCGAGATCAGGATCAGAGGATGGAAGGCGTGATGGAGAGGGCTCCGTGTGTGTAGGAAAGAAAGCACCGAAAGGCAACGGAAGACAAATGCTGCGATGGCAGATTTATACATGAGTTCCGCGATCAGTCGGCTCAACTTATCTCCGTTTTAATACACGACTGACCTCTGTATTGATTGCTGATGCTAGTATGAGAGCACATTAACCATCAGGGTTCCCCTGGGAAGTATCATGGTTGAACGGGTTTGAGAGGTATTTTCCAAGAAACACGAAAAAGTCAACTCGGATTTCGTCACTACTCGACCTTTCTTATCCTTCCGCGCTATTCTGGTGAGTATCTGGAAAGGTGGCCTGTACATGATTCCGGATCCTGTGACGGTAGCTGCAACGGGTGAAACGTTATCATAGCCTTATTGTCTGCAACGGAACCGGCTTCCGCCTTTCTGGACTGGAATGGTATCCATTTCCGGCGCTGACACGATGATTTTATTTGCTGACTTATTGCATGCGAGGGGTTACCGACTTGCGTATAAATATGTAGCGACTCGCTGATTCTGAAAATCATCGCATGCTGGCAAACTTCACAATACTCCTCTGCAGGGTAGATAAAATAATCTGAACTACAAGCAGTCTGGAAATTTTGAGCGTTCGAGCGAACGACCACGACGATATGCCTTTGATCATTTACTACCTTGTCATGTAGTACCGTGTGGCCGTCATGGGCAAGTCCAGAGTTTGTCTCTCCTCCGCTATTTCTGGATCGCTAGAGTCAATTTGCGTGACAAACTTGTACATCCAGTTTCCCGTTTAGGATGCGCTTTTTTCTTTCCTTGGAAGATTCCGCAATAGAATGTAATTCTGTGGTACGGGCTTCAATCCTAGCTCTCATAGCACGAAAGCAGCGTCCTGGAGACACTTTTGTACAGTTTCGTGTCGACTTCCCACATCCGTTTCAACCCTCTTCATGAATACCTTGGAATGTACCGATGCATATTTTTCCAACAAAATGCGGTGTGCCATCGTAGCGGATCACGGTCATAAGACCCGTATCGGTCAGATTAACCTCCCTCTCTGTTGCCACTCTTTCCTAACCTCACAGGGCAGGAACAGTAAACTACACGATCTACGTCAAAGAAGTCAAGAAGCGCTTATCACCGAGTCTTAACCGTTGAGACCATGAGCACGCCCGAAAAGGCATTTGCGCACGATCCTGAAGCATCAAGAAATTCACGAGGCTGTATGGGATAACAACACTTTGATCATCAATGAGTTTGCTGCCGCACACTAGGAAATGCCAATCTGTGCCGTACGAAAAGAATAATTTTCTTATCCTATCTGCTTGTTGTTGCAATAATTCAACACCCCGACAGTCGATCGACAAGTGCAAAATTATAAGAGCGCTCGTGCGAGGGATTTCTCAAGACTTATTTAAAAACCAATAAGCTCTCTCTAAGTTACTTGGGGTTGCTCTAAGAGCTGATGGAAAGCTAGCATTCAGTAGCAAGAATGGGCCATGAATTCATGGAGCAGATCAAAAGACGGAGGGTCCCTCGAAGAGGGCGTTTCTCCTTTCTCTTTCTTTTCTTCTCTCCCCCACCCCTCTTCCTGGTGTCCTTTTCTCAGAATGGTTATCAGGACAGATATCATAAACAGAGCGGGTGAATGTCTCTAGCCTCAGTCACGGGGCTCAGCGGAGGTTATAGGCCACAAATTTACCACAAGTACTGGTCCAGATCGCATCTAGCTCGCTATAGGTGTAATCAATGAACCCGTCGTAGTATTCCTCTCTTGTCTTTGGGTCAAAGTGAGGAATGGCTGCAATCGACCGCTCAAATTCCGCCCTTTGACTCGAGTTGCCACAAGTGCGCACGAAACGCTGTCGTCGCTCGGCTGTGATGATTTCATCGTACGCCTCGGCATACTGCGATGCATCTTCGCCGGCATATTTTTCACAAAATTCGCCATAAGCCATCATTTCATGGAACTCTTGAAAGGCGTCTCGCATTGCGTCGACGGCTTGGTTGTAGATGATTCGGGGTGCCCATTGCTGTGTATACTGGCTGTAAATCTCCGAGGCCGGGTCCTGGATCCCATTGACGTGAAGAGCAACTTTGATCAACATGTATTTGGCCAGATTTGGCATCCCCTCCACCACTGAAGCATGATTATTCGTGTCAGTCCAGTCGACGTCTTGAAATCTTTTCTTTCCCGTATCCGCGATCACTTGCTTTCCGTGACCGATCAGACCAAGCTCAGTGGCATTGCAAAGCGTTCCCTCCACGGTCTGGTAGAGTCTCCCTTTCGCAAAGTGTGGCTTTCCAGGAAAGGACTCCTTAACCTTGCCAGCTAAGGCTCTTAGTAGTATGTTACCTTCAGCCGACAGCATCCTCGAGCCGAGAACACAATCAAAGCTTTGACCATTCAGCTTTACCTTGCCCGCCACAGGATCGAAGTGGATGTCTCGATACGGGCTCTCTTGATGTGACATGACACCTTGCTCGAAAAGATTTGCGAAGTAGTGCGCGACAGACCCAGACGCGGCGGCCACGAAAGAGCGGAATGCCCTAGAATGAGCCTCGTGGAAGACATCGCACTTCTGATCGCTTGCACGCTCTGCCTTGGTGTTGTAGCTGGCCAGAGACCGGAGAAAGTGCAGACCGGCACGGTCCTTGACAATGCGATGGACAGAACTTAAGCGAGTGTCATCCCCGATAGTTCGGCCGCTTTGCACATCACCTCCGGTGAATGTTTTGAGAATACCATACTGCAGAAGCCCTGACCATGTCACACCTGCACCGTACGCTGTAGTCTGCTTGGAGTGGCTTAATAACTGGCTCAGTATCTCTCGTTGGATAATGCTTGGGCATTGGAGTGCTGTCATAGCTTGTGACGGCAATAACCCGAGAGATCTAGCGACCGCAGCTGTCAGAATCTTCAGCAGCCCGGCCAGACCGCCACAAGATCGATCCATCAGAGCCGCTCTGATGATGAGCGAGGGCAAGGGAAAGTATACGTGCTCGGGCCAGGCAGTGTCCCTCGATAGACTCGGTGCCACAAATCGGCTTCCATCGCTGCTTACAGCCGTGAACACGCCTTTGTAGTCCTGGAAATAATCATTGAAGACAGAACTCAAAGTCTCTGACTCGCTGTCAAATGCAAGTTGCGCTGATCGGCTTCCAATCACCGCATTATCCATGGCCGAGAGGCTCGTACCCAGTATCAAAATGCGAGCATCACTCTTCAGTTTTCCATTTGTGTGAAGTAGATCGAATCGCTTATAAAATTGTTGAATGTCGTCGAGATTAGCCTCTCCAAGGAACGTTCGGTCCAGCACAGGCCCGCCGAATGGGGTTTTGCTAGTAGTCCCCGTTGCGAACACGACATGGTCGAAGGCGTGCCTCGTTGATGGATGGAATTCGGCTGACATGGTTGGCTTGGTCACTAGAATAGGTCGAGAAGGATCTGTTGTTACGTCGCAATGGACCACATCGGTCTCGTAGTGAAAGCTGAACTCAAGAAGCGGGATATACCTCTGTGCCTCCGACATGACGAAGTCAAACTGCTTCTGCAGAAACTTCCCGTGTGTGCCGCGGGTGATGAATGGCATTGTCGCGTCGATCTTGCCGCTAGGAGTCATAGCCTGGCGCAGGTTGGCTGCAGCGGCCGTGTTAACTCGTTGGTACTCGGCCATTGTCTCATCATAGTTCTCCTCAACAAACTTCACAATGGACCCGCGTAGATCGATGGCGACCTCCACAAGCTCCTTGAACTTGGGGGCGATCTTGTCAAGATTGGGAATATTGATGTGCTCTGGTCCGATTGGTGCCGTGTTCATAGTGCCGTGTGATCGAGGGGAGTAAGCATTTCCGACTGCTCGCAAGGCCCATGGTTGTTTCTCGAATGTGTGCAGACGAATTTTGAACGGCGTTCCAGAAAGGTGAATGGCCTTTATCTGATCGGCTTCGGCCAGTACCACAAGGACCATGCTGATGTTGAGGAAGGCGCCTCTCGGACCACATCCTACCACCCCGATGTCATAGACAGGGGTCTCATCGCGTGTACTCAGCATCATGCTTGGTGTATGGGTAGAGGATCTAGGGGAAATACTTTGGTACCGTGCTGTTTCCTGGAGAGCGGGTGTCCTTGAAATTTATAAGCATGGGTGGTGGATTCCAGATCAAGCAAGCGTGTCTTTCAGTCACAATATTCTTGTACTACTGTACCTTTTGTCTTCCTGGTCTTCACTTTGATATTTTTGTGGAGAAAAAGTCCGATCGTGAATAGCGCAATCATCCTAGAAAAGTACGATGAAAGCATTGTGTGAATACGGTGTGTATCTTCCAGAGACTGATCATCCCCACCTTGCCGATGAGGTGTGTCGCTCATGATCGCAGACCGAGGGTATGACGGACCCTAGCTCCGGCTCCTGGGATGTAGACCGTGGAGTCGACAATGTTTGTGTTATCGAACGAAGTAGAAGAGCAGCACCAGGCGGTATCACTGCATGGTCCATGTGGGTTTTATGAACGTGTCCCGCTACACTTATGCATTACTGTCTATTCGGTTGATACTTGTTGTTGCTACACCAGATAGGTACGGCGATGCGCGTAATTTATGCCCTATGATTGCGTAACATATCCCATCGAGTTGAGAATTTGAGATTTGGGATCCTCACATTCTGATTTGAAAGAACAATGTGTTTGATTTTATGGATAATGTGTCAATCAATGTCCAATGGCTGTCTCATAGGCGCCATAGTAATTAGAAGACGCATGCATCGACACGGCACAGCTAGGCCCTGGCAAACTTGTGGAATTGGTGGACTTCCCAACCGTCTGAGTTTTCCGCATGCTATCCATGTTTATGATGCCAAAGTCGTTTCCTGAACCGTTCGTATCCGGGTACCAGATCTGACGAGCAAGCAGGCAGCGTACGACTGTGGACCCGATGGCAAGTAGCCTCCCAGCACAGCGGAAGTCGGCCTTAAGATCCACATCATCATACCAAGTCCCGGTACCGTTACCCTGTATCTGCTCAAAAACAGTAAGCTCCATAATCTCGCCTGGAGAGCCGGAGCTCAGGCTCCACATGTCTCTGGTCTACGGGGTTCAGATCCACAGCTCGAGTTCTTCAGTTCCTTGCAAACCCGCATCCGTGATCTCAACGCCGGCAGGCCGAGAATGCTGGGGCCGCAACCCCAAAAACGACAATGTCGATTTCACTTGGATGACTTGAAGCAAACAATAAGCAAGGGATGAGCCAAATTAGATGGATCAGAGATGGCCTGCCACTGTCATTTGTCGACTGCTTGATTGTCTAGCTACAGATTTAGTAACGACGAAACTGGGGCTAAGTTAATGGTTTGATCTGTCATATCTAGGTCGCGAAAGAGGGGTGAATGGAAGTTCGAAATTCGTTGACCCTACCACATACAGTAACACGATTCCACGAATGTAAGCGACGGATCTATCGGATGTTATTGTGTTGTTCCTGATTCGAGAAAATGTTCCCATATACTGCGCCCACGGACGTTTGACCCGTAGTTTGCATCAATCGAATGGTCTCGACGTGGGAAAGGGGCCCCACCCAAGGCTTTCCCATGGTAGCGCAATGTGTGGGATTCTGGTGGAGGGTATATGCGAAGGTATTTGGCTTATTTGCAAACTTCTGTCCCTTACATTCCAAACCCACGCGTGCAGGATCATTTATTTGCATACACAAGATTGACTTCATACCAGCGTACAGGTCAGGATCTAGAACCAACATGAGTGAACATAGCCAAGGGCTGCACACTCACTTGAGAAGTGGATCTTGTCACCGCGTCCCGCCTGTGCTCTCCGTCATGGTTCAAGGCAGCAATTACTTTGATTCAATCTCGGTGCAGTTACCCCTGGCATTTGGACTGAAGTATTTGTCGTTGTTTCTCAGCTCATAAGTACATAATAAAATACCCATCAATGACTTCAAAAGCAAATATGTGACACCTCACGATATAAACCATCGATTTTATTTCTCAAAGCTCCTTCAAATATTCATGTTTACCTGCGAATTCAGAATCATTGTTGAGCAATCTTGTTAACTCACAAAGTTTATCTGGGTCCAAAATCAATCCAGAAAATGACAGCATCTTCAACACAAAGACCTCGAGCTCGTCCCTACACGACCTCCTCAAGATTGCAGAGGCTATCCAATGTACGAGCTGCGGTCCGCAGGCATGATCCTCAAGTGACCGCAGATGCGCCGACGAGGAGATCAACCGACATGTCGAATACCATGCCGACCGGCATGCAATTTCCTTCGCAGACTATGACAGGACCGCCACATGGCAATGCAGTCAGTCAAGATCAGCATGAAACCGATTTGTCGCCGACAGACGTCTCGCATTAGTATGTCAGCTTGTTCCCCAATAAGAAACTCGACGTCTACTAATTCAGCTTGAGCCAATCTTTGGTCGTGGAAATCAAAGAACATACTAAAACAGAAGTCGGAAAGATTTCGTTGGAATTGAACGGGATATCATCGTTGATATCTCAAATGATGAACGAGTAAGTGCTTATGCTCCTGCGTGGGAATGCCGATTGCTAATGGCGTCGAAAGGATCCAAAGCACGTAAGTAGTAGCACGAACTATCAGTCATTGGGTCCATAAATGAAGCCACTAATGGTGGCCCATGGGTGTAGGAGACAAGAGATCGATCAAGGGTATGTTAGCACTGCTCAACGTCTTTTCGCTTCCATTTAGTGACAGAATCTGAAGATTCCAACACCACAAAAACATCACAGAGTCCTTGATGGATATTCTCAAGGAAGCACTCGAGATGGATGAGATCCAGTACGACCAGGATGGGGCGGAGCAAGAACAAGAAGATTTCATGGACCCAGCGCTTTTCGAACAGGACACATTTCATCATTAGCTGATAAAGGAGGCAGTGGCCGGATGACCAGTCAAGGCGGTAGCTATTGCTTGGGGAAGAACTTCTCAGTGCGTAGCAATAACAAAGATTGCGCACATCCATACCACGCCCTGATTCACAATGCACATATGGACAGCCAAACAACTCAAGTAATACAACTAGTGACTCAATATCAGGAGACGCTTGTGTCAGCGTCTCAGTCCAATGTTCAGGAGGTCCCCCCATTTACTTCGAGTGATTGTAAAAACTTATACTCATGCATGGAGCATACATGAGATGTACAGCAGCGGATTGATCAATGTGAGAGTTGTGAACTCGTGTATAGTGGGTCCCATGGCGACTCTTTGAGCATACCCAAACCCACCAGAAGAATGGTTAAATCAAGACCGTACGATCCATGGCAAAAGACGTGAGTCAGGTCGTATTTTACAGGAAGCGATTCCGGGTCTACTCGGATTTCAAGTGAACAAACATCTGATCCGAGATTTTAAGACTAACAATCCAGGTAGAATGGCATTCTTGCTTTCAGCATGGACATGGAGGCTGCCAGAGGGTTCATTCCGGTCACGCTGTACTTACGGTGCAGCTAAGCCGTGTCGCCAGGTCATCACTTTTCCTACCAATTGTGGCAGTCTTGCCGTTCTCGCCGATCGTGAACAAACTTGGACTGGACACATTGTGCACAACTTGCCATACCTATCTGCCGCGGGCAAACTGCATGAGCGCAGCGGGCCACGGTCATAAGACCCGCATCATCCAGAAGGAATCACTGTTGTTGTTCCCACCCTTACCTGGCTCACCTGGCTCAAAGGGACCAGCATTATAGAGAGCACGATTTACATCCGAAAAACTGGAGCGAGCTTAGACCCACATTCTTCGGCGGACGGATTTTAGGCCCACAGGCCAAGGGCTTCCGCCACGGGGAGAGTCCGCTTCCGAGGCTTTAGAGCCCTTTCTATATCAGAAGGAGCTCTAGTACCGGAGTATGGTTATAAGACCCACATTAACAAAGTCAAATTTCCGCCATTGCAAAGACCTAGCTTAGGTGTGTACACAGGCACTGTTGACACTCCGCAGTCTACACCCGGAGAGCCGGAGCTTAAGCCCACATATCTTCGGCTTGCGGGTTTTAGGTCCACAGTCCATGTCTGTGACTAGCGTTTTAGGATGTTTGTTTTCGATAATCGTCATTGCCCTGTTGGGACTTTCTCTGCTGGTGGGTTATGAATCCTGTTCTACGAGCAAACCTCGTGGGTCAATTCCGTACGGTGTTTTACGTACAGAGTTTCCTCATGCTGTTCCCCTGGCCAGATCAGATCGAGTTTACGATGTACGTACAGAAAGCAGGGGCTAGGCCCACATATCTTGGACTTGCGGGTGTTGCGGGTGTTGCGGGTGTTGTAAGCAAGTTGCTGTACTACTGATGTCCTGGTCGTGAGTACGCTTTGCACAGTCTGGTTGGTCGAGGGGTTTTGTTTGAGATTATTGAGTATCTTCGCCCCATCCAGTAAACTTTTGTTTCTGAAGGGAGAAATTGGCAGTTCCGTTGATGGGTTTCTTTGCTTTCGATAGGTGGTGGGGCCCTTAAGATTCTGTCCGAAGCACAAGCCTTCAGCACAATAAGGAATGTCAGCAAATGGTGGCCATGTTTCATTTTCTTGACTAACCATATCTCAAGCTACGATCGGCCACCTCACAAAAGACTTGCCTGATACAATCTCTATGGTTTGGCACAGCACCTCGCAAACCTGCCCGAATGTTCATCTCAAACTGCCTATCAAACTAATAAGTGGAGCAAAGTACGATCAAGGACCATATAATTTGAAGGAGCCAGTATGATAACACCTTTATTTTCAGCATAGGAACCGGGGCCGCTGCAACGAAGGGCAAAGTGGCCATAATGGAGGACCCAGTTACGCACTAGTTTAGATCAGCATTTCCATGATATCCGTGGCTCAAAACTGTTGCTCTCCGTAACCAGGAAGCCGCACTTGAATCCACATATCCGTAGTATGCGAGCTTCTGCTGCTCTGCTGCCCCGCCTCTATACTGGCATGTCGGCTTGACCGGATCGATGAGAATTGATGAAGTTTGTCGTTCCTGAACGCAAATTTGCATGCCCTACACAACAGGCAGCATGGCCCCGGCTCTCTCGTGGTCTTGGGCCGTGTTTGGTCGGACTTGGCCTTTAGACTCCCTGTGAGCGCTGGCTTCGACTTTACTGATACAAAACATCGTAATTACTGCACACATTGTAGACATGTTGCGGCATTCTTCAGGGTATTGATTAGCTATAAAATATCTAGCCATATCCTGCGACAGACATTTCTCTACACACTTCTCTACACACTTCTCTACACACTTCTCTACACACTTCTCTACACACTTCTCTACACACTTCTCTACACACTTCTCTACACACTTCTCTACACACTTCTCTACACACTTCTCTACACACTTCTCTACACACTTCTCTGGGAAACAGTCCAGGCATCATCCATATTTGCCCGTCCACTCAGATGTTATCATGCCTTCTTTTACAGTGTTCAAAGGATCGAGCGAGGGCGCACCTAAGCAGGCGACGATCACCAAGCCTGACTACCTTACTGGCGACCAGGTGTTCCTCAGAATAAGCGCATCTGGTTTATGCGGTACAGACCTACACTTCAGGACGATCGATATGGCCCTTGGACACGAAGGTGTTGGTGTTGTGGAGGCTCTCGGCCCTGAAGTGAAATTCTTGAGACAGGGTGACCGCGTCGGCTGGGGATATGAGCATGACTCCTGCGGCCACTGCAACCAATGCTTGACGGGCCGAGAGAACTACTGTCCTGAACGCGCCGTATACGGAAGCGCCAACTTGGACCAGGGCTCTTTCGCGACTCATGCTATCTGGCGTGAGGCTTTCCTGTTCAAGATTCCCAACGGTCTAAGCGACGAGGCTGCCGCGCCGATGCAGTGCGGCGGCGCCACCGTCTGGAACGCGCTGCAAGCTTATAATGCGCAACCCTTCGAAACAGTTGGTATTATGGGTATCGGAGGACTGGGACACCTGGCCATCCAATTTGCTGCTAAAATGGGATGCCACGTTGTTGCGCTCTCGGGCTCGGACCGCAAGAAGGACGAGGCTATCAAGCTTGGAGCTCATGAGTTCATTGCCGTCCAGAAGAATCAGGGCAAAATCCCCGTGTCAAAGCAATT
The DNA here is from genome assembly GCA_023078685.1 of Neopestalotiopsis rosae. Lineage (NCBI taxonomy): Eukaryota > Fungi > Ascomycota > Sordariomycetes > Amphisphaeriales > Sporocadaceae > Neopestalotiopsis > Neopestalotiopsis rosae. The sequence continues at coordinate 2,382,163 of JALGAS010000001.1, forward strand.
GAATCGTCTTCTTGTCACCAGCTCCGCTCAGCCCAACTGGGACGTCCTCATGCCCATGCTTGCGCCCAATGCAACCATTCACCCCCTGTATGCCGCCCAGGGCCACCTCTCCATTCCCTACATACCAATGCTGGTCAACGGTGTTACTGTGCAGGGTTCCATTGTTGCGCCACGCAAGATTCACCGTGACATGCTCGAGTTTGCTGCTCTTCACAGGATCGAGCCTGTTGTAAGAATCTTTCCAATGACGGAGGCGGGTATCAAGGACGCGATGGACAGTTTAGAAAAGGGATCTGTATACTTTCGCGCTGTCATTAAGCCTGAGCCCATTTCCCATCGTCATTCGAGTGATTGAAAACAGCCCCAGGCGAATCTGGCACTCTATCCCAGACTTACGTTCCTCTTTGATAGACCATGGATAAGGATAAATACGTATGAGACCATTCCCTATCTTTGTCGCATCTATTGCACTTCTTTCATGAATTAGTTTATTAAACAAAGAAAAACGATTGCTTTGAACACGCGGATTCTATGTTTTTGGTGCTCTGACAGTGACTTGACTACTCTTGCGTACAGACGTTCCTTCATTTATGTTGAGACCGGGAATACTCATTCAGAGAACAAGCCAGAGCTGTATGTGGAGTACATAGGCACCAAGCAAAATCTGACCATTGAGAGAAGGCTCGACAGTGAAGTCATCACGAACTGACATTTCCTCGTCCCCGTTGTGTATTCTGTACGACAATCGCACAAGTTACGCAGAGCCGACAAAACTGTCGATGTTTTTGTCAATCGTACTTTCGTCCATAATCATGGTGTTTAGTGCAGCTCAAGAAAGTGCGCGATATGTCCAACACTGACTACCAATTGAAGCTAGAATACTCATGCGTGCTGCGGACTCTTCAGGATGCGATTTACGCCATAGCGGCAACCACAAGGCCAGGCAGCAGATACTGCGGACTTGTTCTACTTTCGATAAGCAACATACAGGGATGCCTCCGAACCGGAAACGATGCGTTCGGGCGTCGCATACAAGTTTGACCATTGTTGATGAATACGGCCCACTGCTCTCGAGACCTCGGTGCTAGTGCGTGTGGAGACAGAGTCCGGCTCCGTCTGTTGTACACAGCATGTTCTCGTCCAAATGCCCGTCGTGGCCAGACACCTCATATGCAGAAGCGTCTCTGGATGCCGGAAACGCGAGAGTCTTAAGTGAAGCAAAGTGACCACGACATCTGATAGGTCGGCAAGAGATGGTGAAAGAGCTCCAGCTAATGCATCAGTCTCCACACTTTTCAACGAGGTAACGGCTTTGATGATTCCGTGACGTAGACGTTGCTCAAAGACAAACTAGTGATTGGGTGTCAATACAGCTTGCTTCTCCTGTTCTTCAAATGGTCGCTTCTGCTAATGATTATACAGCCGATTGTTGTTTGAGAATTCCAGTCATTCGTAATCGTGAGCACTTCTATATCAGAATCCATAAATAGTCCTACAATCCAATAGAGTACTGATACATATACTGTACCAGCAATTTTTATTGTTTCTGTGCGTACACAAATACCAATGATTCAGAGCGTACCGAAGCAGTGCTGCTTCTGAGAGGTCACCAATGAAAGGAACCCATGACGAAATTTTCTACGCCAGTGCTCCTCAGCCCAGTGCCTGCAAGACTCTCTACGATTTTCCCACTTAGAAAGATACCTCTTGCGCCCCAGGAAGCTCCTCTTCGAATCAGGTGTTTGGCCACCGAAAACTTGCCATTTTTGATGGCCCACCACAGTGCCGTCTAGCATGTCGTCGAGGATTTCGAGAGTGTAGCGATGATACACATGAATCAGACCCGTTAGAAAGATCTACAGATGGCTAGCCTCACAGGTTTCATTGCCGATGAGATGGAGACGACCGTTTCGGAGGATATCGGCGATGGCGAAAGCGTTTCATCTGGCGAAGAAAGCACTGATGTAATGGATGGTTTGGAGATGATGAAAGATGCCCTCGAGAGTCTGGAGATGACCTGCATCAAGTTACGAAATTTGGTTGAGAGACTGGAAGCGATACGACTACATTAAAATGCAAGCCGAGTTGTGTGATGGAGTACGAACGGCAGCGCTATATCTCAATACATGGTTGCATGTGAAAACGTGGTAAAATTTGAGTACGGTACTATAGGCAGTTTGACTCTGGTATTAACTCTCCAAACAAGCAACCTGGATAATGAATAAGTGGTGAGAAGATCAAAACTGTCTACATAAACGGAACGCCGGCCTATTTGTCGTTGCAAAAAAGAGAAAGTAAGTGATATGAAATATCTATGCGACCCTCGATATGACATAGTCAGAAAAACACAAGACATGTCCTTTATCGTGCCGCCGCAAGATTTCGAAAGCCTTCGAGTGCTATCCTCTTCATCCACGTCCTGATTCCCAACCTAGAAATTCTGCGTTACTGGGCGCACTACTTGTTTTATGGCTATCATGTCATACCCACATATTTTCCCTCCTTGCAGTGCCATTTCCGGTAATGGCCTTCAGTCCTTCCCAGTTCCGCTGTAGCCTACGCGGGACGTTTGGCACTTCAGGTTAGCGCCACAGTTTTGTACCCTTTGACTTCGGTTGTACCTTTTCTTGTGTCTATACAAGCCACATGCGATTCGCACCCGAAATAAAACCACACATGGAATGTCCCAGGGCTATCATCACTGCTGGGTTTTCCCGAATGAATTGTTCATTAATGGTTCGACGAATCGGCCTCCATCCCTGTGATAAGAAAATTTGAATGCATGTTTTAAAGGCTTGCCGCGCCGTTGATGCTCATACAAATGCGTATCGCTTAATTCCTCATTTCCATAACTATTCCCAGAGGTTGAAATACTCGACAATAGCCACAGTAAGGTGAGATGTGTTGCAACGGATTGAAGCGTAGGTTTATGAGGAATACGTAGATTTGGACGATTATGAAATGAATCATCGAGTACTGCAGCGCATTCCATCCACGCTGCGTATCATTAACAACCATGGCAGCTTGATTTCACAATATAAGCAGACGATACTGTACAACACGATTAATTCTAGCTCGAGATCTAAAAGGATTCAACCCTATCGGAAGTATCGCATTGATACGGGACGTGATAATGGCATTTCACGTATCCTTTCGTCCTCTTAAAGTTTTCCGCAAGGCGACAATTTCCTTCTGCAGTCGGCGGACGTATACTTTGTCAATTTCTTCCAGCCAGCTCGTCAGGTTTTTTGCTGCACTACAGTAAAGCAATTCCTGATGCGCTCCAACCAGTATACCTGGAGTATCCACGATTCGAGCTGCAATGTCTATTATTTCGTCAGCATTGGAATGATGCAATTGCAGGGGTCCACCTACCTGCCATCCGTTCGCTAGATTTAATGAGCTCTTGAAAAGACATCAAATAGTACTTTTGGTAAAATTCGCCCATGAAATGACTGAACTGCACCACCTCAGGCATCTCTGCAGGAGCAACGATGGTTGTTTCTCTGGACAAACACTGTCGCAACTCCACATCTAAATATTGTGTTATCATGTAACATGATCAGACCATAACTAGAGATTGAAGCATTCCCGTACCAGCATAAATGTTGATCATGCGATCGATAAAGCCGGTATCCGTGGCTTGGCGTGGACGGAGCGCTAATAGGCTTGCCATCATGATGATGTGATATCGACTGGGAAAATTGAGGGAGATTAGCGTGGCAGCCACGATCTCGCGCGGTTCAATTGCTGGACGATCATCGCTTCCGTAGAAAGCTTCGCGAAACGCAATCACTGCATGAGCCCATTGAATTTTTCTTGAACTCAATTCAGACTTGAATTGCGGTTCCAATTGATAGAGGTTTTCGTTGACAATTTTGTCGCATTGCATAACCGATGAGCGATTCTTGATGCAAAGTTGCCCTTGAGCGAGATACTCGCCAAAGTAGTAACTTCCGGATAATGTTGTATGCTTTTTACTGCGAAAATGTCGAAAATCTCGAAGTCCGCGATCACTCCAGCGTTTGTATTGACCGCCGATTTTGATCATATGACTGTTTGGCACAGAATCTTCAAATCTCTTCATAAGAGTTAAATCCTGTACAAACGTTTCGTTTGGGAACAATGTCGTATCAATAACAGCAAAATGAATGTCCTTCAACTCTATACCCTCTGTCCTGTGTTTGTATATTGAATATTGAATAGCGAAGAGCAATGAAGTCGTCCACGAGATGAATGGATCGGGGAATGATCTTGATGTAGACCATCGAAGGTGCTCATTCAGGGCCATGGCCACATGCGATTCCTCATCATCGATTATATTTGTCGTGTTGCCATGTATGGTAGCCTCAGATCGCATCCAGTCCTGATCATTATTCCCAGCAGAAACTCTAGAGAAAATACGGAATAGAAATCGAGGGACTACCTCGGTTTCTCCAGCAGTCGCATAGAATTGATGGAAGGGAATTTCGGTGCGAGCATGTTCGCCCGCCTCATCGTCTGCAAAACCCACATGAATACGCTCAAAGTTCTGGGTCAAGCATTCCATGATCAACGCCACGAATCGGAACAAATTCAGGGAGAACTTTGATTGAACCTATACTATTCTATTTCTTAATGTTCAGTGGACAATATATATGTATAAAAACATTGATTGGTTGGCGAATTAGTATGGAATCTATGACGATAGACTTTCGTTTTAGATTTTCTAGTTCTGATCTAATGAATAGTGCGACTTTTCACACTTCCGCTAAGGAGCGAAACTGAGCTCGACATATAGTACAAAAGTTATTATGTGGATAGCTGCGATAGACAGAGTAATCTGATCACTGAAATGCCTTTCCATATGAAGCTCGCCCAACCTGGCGTATTTGATGAAGGTGAGAAAATTTCTGGCATCACATGGACACGAACTGATATAGCAGTATTGGGTTTGCAACTGGAAGTCAACTATGGTTTCAGTATAATCATCGAACACATGTCAACTATGGGCTCAAAAGGTGGGACGGAGCCGCTGCTCTCTCTGTGTGTTGCCGTCGTGGGCTGTAAGGGTTGGCACTCGACATCCATATAATCGTGCAATGCAACATCGTCTACATGCGGCACCCAACCTAGACCAGCTGACTTCTGACTCAGCCACCACATCGGGCATTCTTAGATGAAATTTTGTCTACGCGTCATAATTTACTGACTCATGTCGGCACATTCGTTTCCGATCTAAGTTTCAATTAACTATCGTGACGTCGCCCTTAAGATAGAGCATTCGAGATGGATGCAAAGCTATGCCCAAGCATGTTTCATCATCACGATATCGACATGGTCCATAGTACTTAAATGAAATTCGATCAGCCCAGGCGCGCACAAACACGAAGCTTGTGATTTTCAAGCCTTTCATAAGTATACAGCTAATGAGCTGCATCGCTGAAGCGCTAGATAATGCGACAATACACGATTTACAATTTTACCATCGTCGACAGTAAGCAACCTCAAACTTATTTTGAAATCTGCTGACAGCATGTACGGAACTCAATAACTACTTTAACACGCAGTGCGGCATAATTAAATGACCCGATCATTCAGTTGCGGAGATCGACTCTGTAAAGAGAAAGACGGATTCCATGATCTTGGCGAGACAATTGAACATCTCCGCAGCGCCCATGAGCTCTCGTTCATTAAGCGGCCGTACGGCCTGGGAGTATCTGACAGCCACGGACACGTTTGGTATTGCTTCCAGTGCGATACTGACTCTGGGAAAGATCATCGGAGCTTCCGATCGAATCAAGCTATGTGGAATCACCTCAACGATAGACACGACCATCAGTTTAGTGTCATTGAAATTTGGAGATAACTACTCCTACAATGGGGATTAACAAAGAATGTAATATGGAACAGGCCGGCACATTTGTCCTAGCGTTGAAAGGTCGCACGATCTTGTCAAAAGTAGTGTAAATGTGGTTGTGTATTTGTTGTTTCATGCAGTGTGCATTTTGGGTTGGGATAGGTAGTGATGAACCCTTTTCTCCCAGTCCTCCTCATTATCGCAGTAGCCATCAAAAAAGTCGTAGGAAAGATACGTGACGCAACTCTCGGAAACTTGTTCTTGCGCATTCGTGAACCATTTCTCGCGCATTTTCTCAAAATACTCCTGGGTTGTGTAGTGGACTAAACGGACAGTCTTGCTCTCCTCGTCGATTGTGACTAAGCCAGCGCAAATTGACATTATCTGCTTGAGGCTAGGGCAGTAATTAGTATCGATGGCGCTCGTTTTAGGTCGGATAGCTAGTGCATGCCGGATTTCTGCGGTGGACATCAGCCTCCTGGCATGGACGATCCACAGCAGGATTTTCTTCGCTGGCTTTGCGAAACCGCTACCCTGACTTTCGATCCTTTCCATGGCAAAATTCATATATCGCATATAGAGGGTTTGGTCCTTCATTGAAATTGCTCAAAGCCTCCAGAATATCTCCCTTCGCTAAGAATGCAGTCAATGCATGTAGTTGCAAATCCGCGATCAGAAACCTCCCGATCAGTCTGTCAATATCTTTTTGTGTGATATTGATGGGTGGTTGTTAGACTTACATTCCTTTAGCTATTTGGACAATCTTAGAGATAATTACATCACATATTTCCTCGTCGTAGAGATCTCTGTCGTATGTTCTGATCTTGCTCCGAAACATGATGGCAATGTCTTGATTATGTGCCATGATCGGTAAGATCTTTGTGTTATGTCCAATTAATAAGGCCGCAATCTCCTCGTGTATCCGGGATGTAGCGAGAATGTTCAAGCTCGTCTTGCCTTGGATATCTAGAATTTCTGACAGAATTCTAGTTCTGCACTGACTGTCGACCGTACACTCGTCAAGAGCATCCAGGGCGATGAACACACGTTCGTATCCGAGCACCACGCAATGCAGCGCAGTAAGCAATTAATCACACGTCAGTCGCGTGCCTTTCTTTCGGTGCCGCTCAGACAAATCGCTCACGAAGTCCGGAATTGAGCTTCGTCCACGCAACAACTGTACTAGAAGACTGGCGAGTCCGTGACGCTGGCGAGAAAAGACGAAATAGATGTACGCCAGCCCGACTCCTTGGTTCGCCGAGAAGTGGCGATCAATATGGTTGCTGGCCGCAGAAGCAATAATTGTCTTTCCTGCCCCAGGTATCCCCGAACAGTACAACGTCCTGCCCTTCGTGTGGAGCCAGTCCTTGAACTTTGGCGAAGTCAAGAACCACTGGCCCGTCTCCCGGTGCTATCTCTTCAGTGCATTGCTCTGCTGCGTACCGTATTGCTCAGTCGAGAGCCAGTCAAATCGCTCCAAATCTTCTTTTCTGTGAAGCAAACGCTTCTTCTTTGCGAGATCTTCCCGAATCGACGTCACGTTTTGAGACATTTGGGACACTGGGTAGAATTAGGTGCCATGGAATTGTACACGAATACTGCTGGCAAAATAAAATTCACTGACTCTCAGCAAGTTATTTTTTGATTGGCTTGGCTTCTTGAATCTCGCACAATATTACATAACCTAGCAATTTCTTCGCAAAGGCAGCTGCAACTGCGGCTGCATGTTCCTGCCGAATCCTGTTCTTGTGGGAGTCAGCATATTCGCAAACTCCGCAGATCACAATGCACGGAAAGTTATCCATAAGGCCTGCAGCTTCCATCTCGATACAGAGAACCTTCTTGACCAGGTCTTCAGATAGCTGATTCCTAGCTCGAGCATCTTTGATTACTTGATTGCCTGATGCGATCAGTCCAAAGTGCACGCGCATATCCCGTGGCTTTCTCTTGACAATATGGGCCTTATCGGAATGTCGACAGCTGTCTTCGTCCTCAGCCTCTGAATGTTCTTCCACGCCGTCTTCAAGCTGCCGGTCCACATGGTCGTAGCTTGCTTTGAACAGAACATCTTGCATTAGTCCGACCGCAGGTACTTCGTAGCTAGCCGTGGGTAACGCGCTTGTAGCTCTTCCAAGTATTGCGGTATCTTGCCTCCATCCATCCCGTGCTTGGTCTTCAACTTCGTCACAGCTGTCAGAAGCAAAGTCAGTGGGTTATTTAGTGCGCCTGTCCGACGAAACGTTCTTCCTCGCCCTGTTTTCCCCATGTCCCACTGCACAGCGCCAGGGTTCTCATCGGCAGGCACACTGACGACCACGTCGTCAAGTCGAACCCTGGGAGGAACCCCACCTCCGATCCCAACCATCAGCCCAAACTTGATGGACGGGAAAGCATGTACCAGGTGACTTGCAACAGTCGCAGCTGAGCTTGTCCCTATTATCCCCTCAGGCTAACAAGCAATGACAATGTTGTGGCAGCCGATCGAGCCGAGGGTATACCTGTTACGGTCGTTCGAAGGCTTCGGGAGATCAGGGTGGTGGTCGTCAAACATGGCAGTCGCCGCCGTCCCGTGGAGGCGTCACGCATCCGCGGCCCAGTTGCCATTGTGAATAGATCGAGGAGCAGCTTGTAGGCGACTAACGATGGCTACGACATGATCTGGGGTGCGTTGTCATAAGTAAGGGCTCGGAGTGAACAACAACTTTGCGCAGCCTTGCAGGCTGACTCCATGGTGCGGGGGTGCAGGCACGCTCATTAACAATTGGCTGATAAGACACATGGCGACGCATCTTGCATTGATTATTGGGGCGCGCAGCTGCACATCTGGGCTTCAATCGATGAGTAGAGGTAGTGATTGATGAAGTCTTAGTAAATCGGAATTTAGTCATTTTAATGTTGTGATTCCAGCAAAGACCGCCAAATGCAGTAATTCAAGGTTTGGTTTAAGTCCAGGCACTGATAATTGTTCCTGGGCGGACCACGGGTGCGGCGTGCGCTAAAATGCTCTGCGCTTATCGATACGCAACTGCAGTTTCTGCCTTCTGCGAACACGGCAGATCCAACGTCTAAATCAGGTTGGCTAGCCAGCTGTCAATGGTAGCACTTGCGTCGTTGGAGGTCGCTAGATACCTCTTCCCATAACATAGCCATTCCCTTTAGATGGGCGACAAACCTACCGCAGCGTAGGTTGATTGGGGCTCAGGTCAAGAAGTGCAGCCGGCACGTTTCCCCAGAACAAAATTTAGGGCGTGGGGTTGCAGTGGATTTCACCCCATAAACACAGCTAAGTTCATTAAAAACATAGTTGTAGACCTGGTCGCTTCGATGTTCACCTTCCTCAATGCAATAGTGCAGGACGACGCGAGTGACCTGAGTAAAGGTAGAAGCAACGAGTTCGAGCTTCGAGCTACTTAATGGCAAGACCGATTACTTGGTCATCCACTGACACCGCCAAGCTCGAAGCACCAGCCGATATGACACGATACGAGACAGAAAAAAGAAAGGGGGGGTGGACCGGGGGCGGGGGTCCCCTGACGGACATTCGCTGACCCGGGATAGGATCTCGACATTCTACCGTGACCAGAGACGATAGAACAGCCGAGCAATTGTGAGGCGATCGCCAGCCTGAACAACGACGGACCGATCGGGCTGAGGGGGAAATTACTACGGTAGGTACGATAAGCCGCATCCCGGTCGTCATTTTTCGTGGAGCGTACGATTATGGCAATGAGCACAAAAGCAGCCACATGCAGTAGCTATGGCGGCGGCAGCGTGTCGTCGGATAGCACTTGCGGAACTGTCGTCTGTGCACAAGTAAACAGCACCAGGATTGACGGAAAACTCACTGATTCCATGAGACAATTGCTACAGCTTGACTTGAATTATCATGCACTTGTTCTTTTATTTCCGAAAAAGGAGACAATCAATATTTTGCAGCCGATTTGTGGGTCTTCACACAGTCGCTGCTAGATCTGTTACAGTTCCTGAAGAAATGATTGTTACCAGCCGAAAGCTTTATTGCTTTCACTACGCGTAACGTTATACATAAGAAGGTCGTATGTTAGATCACCCAATTCTTTAAGCAGAGCTTGAGTCTTGTCCTCACTTAATAGCTCGCGGTTGCGGTGAAACGTCTCTAATACAACCTCTCGCAACCCCCTATCCGTCCCAGCCGTAGATGTGAACGATTCCTTCGCAGCGGTGAGAAAGTTCTCTGCCCAGTCCTTGTCACGCTCACGGTGAGTCGCTGCTGCGAACTTGGCAAGCGCAACAGATTTCAAGCCCTTGATGGCGTACTTCTCCGCAATTGTGTATACTTTGGCATGGACCACCATTTCAGTACTAGTAATTGACAGAGACCCTTCTGTATGTTCTTTAAAGACGTGTTGGCCGAAGCGCCTCTGCTGCTTACTTCCAGAATTTGGACTGACAGAGCATTCAAGCTCAGGGAAAAAGTAATCAAGTTGATAAAAATAGGATATCATAGAAGCAACAGCGACAGGATCATCATCATCCAGGTGGACCTCGCTCTCCCGTTCTTCCTTCTCAGCATGAGTGGTCTGCCGTTTCAAATATAGGGTAGAAACATACCTTGAAGCCAGCACGAAAGGCTGCTCTAAAGAAATCAGATCGTGGGCATATGATCGCTTTGTGTACTGGATATCGCTTTCCAAGGCAGACAATCGTGAAGTCCGAGAATAAAGCGCTCCAATAAAGCCTGGTAAGGTTAGCGGACAGACACGGAGGTTGGGATAGTGCGGGTCACTCTTTTAACGAGCATCTTAATTCGTCCATTGGCTCGCTAGACTGGGCTTGACTTTGTGTGATATATCCTCCGTCCAAAGGCATCGTGCTCAGTGTTTTGCGTCATTTGAAGACGCCAGGAAATGTATGCTGCGAACAGATGAAGGAGAGAATCTGGTGTTTGATAGCATGAGCTGTAAGATGGCGGGCGACTTAGGGTTACCGGAATAGATTTACAAGGTTGCGCAATTTGGCGCGTAGGAATTCGCCAATCAGATGACACTACAGGGAGTTTCAGGTACTTGCATTAGTGCCGCCACTCAGTCCAAAATAATTCACGATAACGACCAGTAGCGAGCCAGCTAATACCTAGCAAAGGGGTGGCGTGCATGTGCAGCTGAGAAGCAATGCGAACAATACCAATGGGAATGCTCTACACATATACCTTCTGCTAACGCAACGAAAATTTGAGTCGGGTCTTTATGCTCCTCCTGCTATTCAGTGGATGATTTTTCTGCCAGTATTTAGTTGTAATCAGCCATTTGCTCGCAAACGGCCTAACGATCAGTGCGAAGTGCCTCCCCTCTCGTTTTCCTTCAACTCACACCGAAGTTGCTGTCCGCCAATCGATCATCGTCGTCCTCATCTTCCGATAATGTGTTCAGGAACGTCTGTATCTTCGTTCGTGCCAAATTCAGGGAGGTCTCCATTTTCGCTGCAAGCATCCTCATCGATGACAGTTTCTCCAAACATTTCGTCAATTTTGTCACATTCGCGATCCTCTTCGATGTGAACCTCAGGCTCGCCTTCATGATATCGAATATAATGCCTCGAGTCATTCGATCCATCGGCGTTCATCTAGTTATCTGAGTGACAGTCCCCAACAGATGATTCCTCAATATCTTCGATTGATCCTCCACAAAGCACGATCTTATGGCTTACGGGTTGGAAAAGGCAACATGGTTTGCAAAGTTGCGGTATGAACAAGCAGGTCCCACACTCGTATCGAATGGCAGGTAGCTTCTCATAACAATAAAGGCAATAGTGAACAGTTTCGGAGTACTCGTTTCGAGCGAACTCCGTCCCTGATCGGCTGGTAGTATGGCTGCTTCTCGTTGCTTGCCTCCTGGAAGTCCCGAGACTAGACGTGGAAGCTTGGGCCTCTGTTGTTGTTGTTGTTGTTGTTGTTGTTATTGTCAATGGCCCTACTGAGTGATGCCTGCTGCGCGCATGCGAGTTTGTCGCTTGATACGAAGTACTTTGTCCTTCGCCAGTCAAGTTGCCTCCGTCTTCATTACTTCAGAGTTGGGATAGCGACGAAGAGCCTGCTAAGCTTCGGTGACACTTGACGGTCGCTCTTTTGTCATTTTGCTACCGATGCAGGTGGTCTGCGTAGGTCGCGATATTGAAGGCTCGATTGTCAGCAAACATTTCAACGATTCCGGATGCTGCCCAGCTGCGATTGCAATGTAATTGTTATGATGGTTGTGACTGGTCGTCTACTGTAAAGGAAAGAACACAAATATGCAAGTTCTTTGCCTTTGACGGTAGCGTCCAGGCCAAATTTTGTTATGTTGTTGCTGACACAGGTGGTCTACTTAGGTGGCAATGTTGAAGATTCGATTGCCAGCAAATATGGCCAGAATTCTGGATGTGATCCAGCTGTGATTGAACCATAAATGTCATGATGGCTGTAATTGGGAGTCTAAGAGGACAGAGCACAAAAATGCGTGTTCTACCGCTTGGCCAATAGCGTCTAGGCCAAAAATAGTGTGGGGTGGGAGATACATCGACCAGACTATTGGTACATTGAATCACTGGAATAGGTGGCAGAAACAGAGTTACGGCTGACGGAGGGCGGAGTATTTTGGCTGACTGAATTGCAGATGGAGCGTGAGATAGTCAAAACCGGTCTGTTTCCTGAATAGAAATAGAGATTTCTAACACCATAGTGAATAGGATCTGAGATCTGTCGCTGGAATGACCCTGAATATGTCACCACATCCCGTAGCCGATGTGCTCAGATTGGCGGCGGCATGATGTTCAGGCGAAGCAATAGCCAAGTATTTAGGGCTGCTCAAGTTTGTCGACAAGTCTTTGCCGAAGAAGATGGGGTTTGCACCTTTGGCGGCGACCATCCTATGCCAAGCGTAGGCCTGAAACGTCGCCGCCAGTAAATGATCAAGCAAAGACCGTGCATCCATTTTCAAAAATATCAACGAAGGGGCACGATTTGAATTGAAGATCATTAAATCTGGATACAGCTGCACATGATTACGAATTGAATAGCGTCTTGTCCTGTTACCGCTTTAGAATGTTCTGAAAAGAAACTAAGACCTTCCCACTGGAACATGGTCGTATTTAGTATTTACATTTGCCAGATCAAAGCACTGGTGCCAAAAATTTCAATCTAGCTCGAATGAGTGGGCATAGACTCCAGTGCCAAGACTTGAAAAGCCGAAGCTAAGCCACAACACCTTCGGCCTGCGGGCATTCGATCCCCCCGCCAAGCAAACATGGCACGGGCAAGTTACGATGGGATCAATTCAGACATCTTCGTTTACGTTCACGATCACCAGAATTCTCCTTCATATTGGCTCTGTTGATAGCTGAGCATCTCCTGTTATAAGAGTTCTTTTCGTCCCCAGGTACCGGCTCCTTGTAGTATTAACTGCTACTGATGCTTTCCGATGACGGGAAATCATCCGCCATAAATCTTATATTCAACTCGGCCTCCGAATGAACCTGGATGCTCAATAGGACACGAAATCTTCCCTGCTGTACCATAACTTTGAGAACATCTTCACTCAAACTCCAGAGGTCGTTGGAACCGCTAACAAACCGTGGGTTGTTCAAACTAGAAATCTTCCTACCAAAAGACTTGATAGTTTTGGAGGTTTCTTTGAAACGGCATCTTATGTGACCTGATGACGTGTTAATACGAAATTTACATACGACGGAGAAAATTGTGTAGGGTCGAATTTATCTAATAAGGCAGAACTATATCGAGCCCTCCTTTTCAAGATGACGTACCGGAAATGGTCCAACCACTTTCGTGTAACTCGGACGAGGTCTTATCGAAGTAGAAGATAGTCGATATCAATCGTCGAGTGACCCGCTTAACCTGGCCACGGAGATCATCTTGGCCTAGAGCCTGCTCCTGGAGTGAAATGTCCGTCAGGACAGATATGTCGTCAGCGCTAGGCAGTGGAGACGTTTCTGAGAACTCGGGACATAGCCGAATGTATCTATCTGGCTCCTTTTGCGCCTTTTCGCCAAATTCGTTGTCCCATATGGCTCCTGCGCCGGTACAGGCTATGGAGCTGGCCAAAGTTCCCAAGGCATTATGGCCACAGCCAACAGAAACAAGAACATCCGGTGGACTTCTAACGTGCGGCCAGAGAGATTCTGCCTCGTCGAGAGTGACCTTAGCTGGACATACGAAGTCAGGAGCGCCACCGGCATGTGTCTCGTTCCCTGGGTTTACTTTACAGGATCCAAAGAACGGTTCAAAGGAAGCAGTCGCTTTCGCAGCTTCGCAGACAGAGTAAATCTCTGCACAATTGGGTTTTGCTCGATTGTTTTGAGACTCCTTGAAATCTTGGTCTTGGCTGTCGTCAGTAGCCTTTCTGCGGTAATTCGACAGAAGTATTCGCTCTGATTCTTTTCTTGTCGAGGTCACAAAGACCCGTGTTGGTCCGCTTCCATTTTCGGTTCTGCAGGACTAGGGCCAGCGTCAATGACACTGCCATATAGACATTAAGATAAGCTTACCAGTGATGCGGACATTGACCCTTGCAAATCTTCTCCGAAAGCGTCCTCGATACTCCGGATGAGGTTAGCCAAAGAGTATGGGGGGGCTGCCCAGCCCGGAATCCAAGAGGCGAAGCCGCTTTGTCTCGTGAATACTTGGGGAACCAGACTGTTGAACTTTCTAATGGCATCAGGAATATCCCAACCATTAATACCTAGTCCTAAAGCGTTGATTCCACCGATTCCTGTTCCACCAATCAGATCGAAACAATCTTTTACGGTAATTTCTTTCCCCAGCTGGTTTTGAACGGCATCTAGAAGTTTGAGCTGCAAGATGCCCCTAACTCCGCCTTCGTCAAGGCTGAGAAGCCTTCGCCCGATTGTCTCTGGAAGATGGAGAAACTCAAGAGGTGGATCAAGTTCTTGGGCTGCTTCAGGGTGTTGATCACAGAACCTGACAATAAACACTCTATCATCTTCTTCTGCCACTGAACCGATTTTAATCACGCAAGATGAGCAGATCCAGTGACCACAAGACAGTCTTTCGGTAGGGAAATTTTGCATGCACCAGACGCAGCACGGGAGCCTCTCGAGGTTTACCTTAGGCACTAGATTGTGCAATGCTCTGATGTTTCTCCTGTGAAGATCCCACAGATCAGGCAACTCCATGATGTTGAGATGGTCTATGCCTTGCGCTAACGCGTAAGCCCATTGATCCCGAAAGCAGTCTTCAAAGGACGCATCGAACGAACCAAATCCAAAACGGACCCCATTCGCATCTTGGTGCCAGCCTTTGGAGCCTGGATAATTATGGGCTCTCCTGCCATTGACGCATATCATCCCTTCTGCACTAGAAGAGTCGGAGAATGTATGGCCACATGGTAAGATCGAGTCGGCAACCTTATGAAGAACTCCCTGAACAGTCTCCTCATAGGAGTTATCTCGTACCTTATTGTTGCATGATGGGACCTCAGATGTGTCACCTCGAAAGATGTTGAAGAGGAACCCGGGGAACTGGCGTCGACGACTATCCATGGCAATGGTTGAGCAAATCAACGGGATCGTGGCTGCTATGAGTTCCTCAGCGAAAGTCTGATGGTTTGACGTGTGGTATTTTTGTTTGATGGCCTTGAAGGTTGCCTGCAAAAGCTGGAAGAAGTTGTCTGAAAGCTTCGCTGGCGAGGGGTGGACCTCGAAGAACGCTTCAATGAAATCGAAGGGTTTAGTCGACTTGGAGAAGTGGTCAAATGTGAGCTTGTATAAGTGACGCAGGTGCTCCGGCGAAAGGAGCATGTTGTTATCTTTCTTGATCCTATGTGTATCATTTGTCAAGGATTCAATCATTCCATATAATTCCTGGAATTGTTTCCTTAGTTGTGATGTGTCCTTGGCAGTCGGAAGCTGCAGGATTTTCACCGCGGCGTAGGAATTCTCGAGAATGTCTTTGATGCTCTTGTGTGGCAGTTCAAATCTGGCTAGCTCGTCTCTGCGGTTCATGATGGTCTTGTTTTCCTGCATCAGGTGTGCATTTTCCTCGAGAATCCGGTGTGTGGCCTTGTCAGAGCTCCATTCTTTAGTCTTGGCTGGGTCGCATTGATTGATCAGGATAATGAGTGATGGAAGTGACGCTCTGTTCACGACAGACATCTCCGCCTTCTGAGACCATTCTATGAGCTTCTCGAGAACTCTGCCCATACTCTTGAGGTTTGTTTCAGCCACAACGTACACGACAACATCTGAAATATTGTACACGAGCCTGGGAAAAAGCTCCGCTATGGCCTTACTTCGATCGATTTTCGAGTCAGACCATTCTAGCGTTCGCTTAAGAAAATTCATCGTGGTATCGAAGACTATCTTCGTCCATTCCTTGAGCTTCGTAGGATCTTCTTTTACGTGGTCCGGTGCGTCGCTTTCTTTGGTCTTCACGTGCTGAGCCCTACTTTTCGAAGCGGCCGAGTAATTCGCAGCCTCAAAGCCTTCGCAGTCTGCAAAAAGTAACGGGAATTGGGGATTCTTCTTTGCCTCGTGCTGGTCGTGGTAGAGGTGGATATCCGACGACGTTGGCAGGGTGCCTGTGGCGTTTCCTGCTACAGGGACGAGAATGCCATGACGGTCTTGATCGGCAATGCTGGAGTCCCATAAGTGACCCATGAGCACTTCGATCAATGAGCTCTTCCCAACGCCCGTGTTACCGACAAATGATATCAGTCGAGGGTAGTATACCAAATTTTTATTTTCAAGTTGCGGTTGGACCAGTCTTTGGTGTTCTCCCATTAGATCGTCGAACCTTGAGCGCTCGTCGAATGAGAGTGAGCCACAGTGGGTGTCATCGGAGCTTGTGACAGCGAGCCAGAGGGTTTCCATCACGTTGAGATGCTGCTGATGCTGCTGATTGTCCTCGACGGCGGTCGTTGGAGCCGGGTAGAATACCTGTTCCAGCCGACGGCTTCAAGTTAATTAGAAGATGTGTCATAGATGTCAATTCTTCACTTCAAGGAAAGAAGAGAATCATTGCTTACTAAACAGGGGTGAGATCTTCCATTTGTGATCCATGAATCGGCACTCGGTCGTGTCCAGAGTCCCCTCTCATGTGCGGCCTTCGGTGTGCCCAACAAGCATCGCAATAGACATGGTTACACTTAAGACATGACGAGGTCGCAGGTTGCCGTGCTTCTCTGGGGCAGTCCACGCAGAGGAACTCCTCCAACGGAGCAGATGGCAGAGTCGAGGACGATGGCTCTGTAGCCCAAGCCTGCCACTCGGAGCTCACGCCGATTGCGGCCTCGATGGCCGACATTCCGGGGAAGAGCAGAAGATAGGGCCTGAAATTGGATAGATATCGTGGTGATTGATTTGAGAGGTACTATGTTAAAATGAAGCTTTTGATACGAAGACGAGAGGGCGGCAGGAGCCCCGCAGGATGTCGTTGCCTGACTCCCATCCCCCAGATTACCCCGCCACTGGTCAGTACTACTGGCTGCCTCATTTTCCCATCCTGATTTGATTAGCCAGAGCCAGCATTGATGATATGCACTCTTCCCACCTTTTCCCCTTGAATGGTTACACAATGTCGCCGCCCAACCAAATACCTGTTCATTCCATTATCAGGGTTTTGAATGCTTGCGCAGCGAGCTCGCCCCTGACACATTATATACGAGAGTTTCGCGGCAAAGCCTCAGCAGCGGAAGGGAAAAAAGAAACTTAGCTATTTCGCGTCTAATCAGGCCCTCTCCAGTGAGTAGAGGTGGTTTGGTTGCTTTCGTGATGGGCAAGCAGAAGTAAATAGACCATATTGCTATGCTGGTCCGTGCGCGAAAAACCAAGAGTGTTAACGAGGTCATGTCTTTTTGGCACGATTGCACGATCATTGACAGAGCTCTCGACTGGGGAAACAGCATTGGCGCCACATTCGAGGAAGAGGAGGACCGCCAACATACACTTTAGACGGAAAGCATCCCGAGTCAACAAGAACCCTTTGCTGATCAAGGGGAACGGGTGTATCCACAAGACAAGGTCAAGATCAGGGCTCCGATCAACCCAACTGCCCAATTGAGTTGGCCGACATTACTGGCCAACCCAACCCAACCCAATGCCAATATATCTTGTCGGCTGAGTTGACAATTAAGTGAAGTTGACATAGTAAGTTATGACCGACTTTTTTCCTATTGGGAAACTACATTTATCTGAGAATTAGTAGACCCACGACAGCCAATAACTACGCTATCTAGATTGTAAAAGCAAGTTCATGCATAACTATGTTCTGGGGGCAAATCGGCAAACTTTTCGCACGTCTCGTCTAGCGTGTTCTCATCAGCGCCGAGACCATCGGTCGAGTACCTCAACAGCTCAATATAGCGACCAAATGACAGAGCTCCGAGTTGATTACTTATGATTTCTTTTCTCGTATAAGCCAGGCCTGTAACGTAATGCAGTTCAACGCGACATCGGAGACTTGCGTACATGGAGAAGTTTTGCAAGCCATCCCGAAATCTCTGATACGCGTCTTCTGTTGTGGTGGATATGTATCGTATCAGCTATGGAACAAGTCCACGTGCGTAGGTATGGTTTTACTTTGAGAATGCAAAAATACTGAGAGAACTTTGTATCACTGCTACGGGTCGTAACTAGTCAGTTGAGCACGGTAATTATTCTAACAGATGGAAAGCAGACAGAGATATGGAGTGCTTTACAGTAACCTAGTTTTCATGAGTGTTTCCCCTGCTTGTCGTAGTTAATAACTTCTCAGTAATCTAATACCACGAAGCATGAGGTGTAATCTATATTTCGCTATCCAAAGTATCTGTTGCATCCCTGCTCGTTTCCTTGAATCTTGCTTTCTCCATTATTTCTTGACCCCGTTTGGCATCATCCTAAGCGCAATCCTCATGCTGGAGGCTGCATTGTTGATGAAACTCTGCAAGTTCAAAAAATCGTCTAACTATCGTAAAGTGTAACGACTATACTACGGGTTTCTAGAATAAACCTGAGTATAAGAGGTGTTGGGGTTTATGCTAACAGGGAACGCTAACCAAGATACTGAACTGAGCAATGAGTAACTGAAGGTGATAGTTTCGAACTGATTCACAAGTGTAGTCGTCAAAGCGTATTGAATGCTTCACCTGTAGGTAAGAATCAAGATAGATGCTTAGATTGATCACTGAGGTAATGACTGTCTATGTAACTGTAGGAAATCCGTCCCTAATATATCCATTCATTCCCTCACTGATGTTTGCTTGGATTATACCAACAGGTATGATCCCCTTTGTTCCTGGATCTCATGGATCATTGCCAAGGCCATGATCCTGTCAGCACTTGGAGACAGCTGGCAGGGATGGTTGGGTCTTTGTCCAGGGTCGTGGTCATTGCCTCGTAGCGTGCCTTGTTAACTAAGCGCCAACGTGAAGGCGACAGTAATGAGTCCGCAAAGTTCGATTGCCTTGATTTGCCGGATTGCGTTTGACGAGTAGGATAGCGTTCTCGTGGGAAGAATGAACAATTTAGAACCTTCCGATATCCAAACCCCCTCAGGATGTTCGTCTTCCACATGACTATCATCCGAAGTGTCTTCTCCGGCATCATCTTCGAAAGTAGAAGAATCCGTGCCAATATCTGCTTCACTAGAGTCTGTCACCGTAGAGCATTGATGTTTGCGGTCGAGTTTATCCCCGGTATCCTGTAACTAGTGTATTCTCCAATGCATCATTCTCGCTTTCCGTCGGCCAATCACCGAAGTTGCTGTCCGCCAAGCGATCATCGTCGTCCCAATCTTCTCACAATGTGTCCAGCACGTCTATAGCTTCGTTCGTGCCGAATTCCGGCGCAGGGGGCAGAATACGCATTGTGTATTCACTTCTTCGAAGGTAGCGTCTAGTCCAAATGGAGTGCGGGGCGGAAGATACATGGACTAGACTGTAGGTACATAGAATCACGGGTAGAGGTGGCGCAGTTGCTTCCAAGCGGCCGGGAAGGCATGTCGCATACTTCCAAAAGTGGAAGTCTTGTTGCAATGAGGAAAACGTAATGCTATATTTCGACTTTGCGTTAACGGTCTTCCACTCGTGGACGAGCCACCATCTTGTGGCAAAGGGACATTACGCAGGCCATAAAAATATTACACAGCCTGTGTTCCATGCGCAGATGCTACTGCGCTTGGCCATCTCTTTCTGCTCCGTTTTCCTCGGAAACCCTTCTCTGCACTCGGCGACGATCAAAATCAATGCTGCAGCCTCGTATCCGAGGATACTCATATGGGCTGTCAAGAGGCTTAACATACTCCCAAAATACAAGGACGTCTACGCGGCAGCTATGGTTATTGGTGGTCTGCTATCGATGCATGACTCGGGCGTTTTGTATGGACCGCAGATCTTCATTGCCTGTTGGGCTGGGCTATGCCTCCTCGAGAGGTGGGTAGCCAATGAGAGTGTTAACGCAGAAAGCAAAGCACTCGTGCTAGGCAGATCTTCCGGTTATGGCATTATCAAGAAGAACGTCGTAAAGTTTCTGGGGACAGTTGGTTTTGTGGATATGGATGTCTTGAGACAAGGTCAAGCCAGCAACAAGCAGGCAAAAGGTCCGCGGACGGCGGGTTCAGCATCAAGAATACCGGTTCCAGCACAAAGCATTCGAGCAAACTTAGCCTAAAGAGCATCGAGTCGCTCACAGGCCTGGCGGCAGTCATTCTGATTTTCTAGATCCAAGAAGCACGGTAGTACAGCTGGGTCTCTTTAGTGGCACCTTCACCAAGTGCTCTACTGTCAAGTTACTTGAAGACAGCATGATAAATAAATCACATAAAAATTGGAGCGATAACTATGCAATGCAAAATTACCGTAATTCATAAGTATACGATTTGATAGACAAAAAACCCTTGGTATAGGCTGAATCCTGCAGCGGTAAAAATTACCTTGCAGACTGTGGCACGGACTGCAGACATATAGCGAAAAGACATGGTTGGATGAGAGCTCAGTGGGTCTAGCAATATTTGAGGATTAGGAGGCTATAGTTCAGATGGAATAATTACCAAAATATGAATACATTCCATCGATGACCGCCAGTCAGCCGAGCGTCATAACACATCATTGCTCATACAGCCTGTAGTTGCCTTATCGGTTGTAGAAGCAATTTGTTATAAAAATCTTGAGTACGATATTGAGGCCATAATTGGACATTATGAGTTTGATGACGGCCAATTATTCTACGCCGTGATGTGGACCGAGTACAGCTGCCCAACGTGGGAAGCTGAAGAGAACTCGGGCGCATACAACCAGCTTCTGCTTCATTATTGGACCTCGCTCTTCCACGAAGAACAGTGTTAGGGAATACCGCAGTAGATATTGGGCGGCGCAAAGGCCTATATTATAATAAAGCCCCTTTTCGTCTATGTTTCGGGTTGTCTCCGATTTTCGTTTTGAATCGCGTAGGAGAGACACTCTGTACAACTAGATGGTAACCATCACGTCGCACAGTGCTAGGTCTAGATAGGCGATAGAACAAGAGCAGTCTCAGCAGCTTACGGCACCAGAAATTGAATCTTTGTTTGTCTTTATTTGATCTTCTCTACCTGATAGACAGGTTTGTCAAAGTCCATTCATGAGGTAATCCAGTAACTATATCTTCAGCCCTTGCCACGGTCTGCAGGTTGATGCTTCCCGCTGCTGGATTCAGCCTATATCAAGTTTTGTTTTTTTTACCAATATGGGTACTTATCAACTCCAAAACATGAACATGTTCCATCGGTGACAGCCAGTCAGCCGATTGCCATAACACATCTTCACGGCTCATACAGCCCGTTGTTGTCTCATCGGTTGTAGAAGCAATTTGTTATAAACAACATAGCCTACCAAGGAAACCAGTAAACACGAGCCTTCTGCACTGACAGCTGCAATGGCAATGGCGGACCATGCGCCCCCCTGTGCCGAGTATACATTCAGCAGTGTATTACCCAATCCCAGGAGCGAATTTGAAAGTACCGGCCTGTATACTTGTGAGTTGACAGTGCTAATCAAAATCTGAGAATTGTGCTCAGCAAACTTTCTCGTGAGTTGCTGTTTACACGCCTGGCAGGAAGCATGGCCTTTAGCGTAGCAAGAACGGTAGGGCGAAACAAAGTAGACGGTAGTTGGTATTAGTGTTTTAAAGGCCTACTATAGACTGGAAATTGCAGCGGTACCGCAGCTTCGTTCCATCAGAAGCCATTGGGTGTAGCATTGGTCGGAATATCGACAGCCTGCAGCTGTTAGGTCGCGAGTATACCGGCACAAGTTCCAGAAACGGTGGCTTTTTCGCCGGCAGATTGTGCGATGCGAATGCTGGAAAGATCGATATGCTTACGCAAGTAAACGAAGAAATTGCATGAAATAGGACGGCTGATTCATAAGCGCAAACCACTTTTGCATGGTTCAGCGGAGGCGTCACTGAAGGAAACGAAAAATCCTTCTCATCGGACGCAAAATCAACTATAGTGATCAATACAGTCACCTATTGCTCGTCTTGGGCCCTCCAGCCGCCATCGTTGATCCCTGCTTTCGCGAGTGATACGAGATGAATGGGATTCTTCTCGTAGTAATCTGCGGTGCGTTGAGGTCTGGCCTTTGATACGTAACGGCTTGGTGGGTGGGCAGGCCAATGGCAAGGTTTAACGTAACGTTGGCACTTGCTTTCCGTCGGGAAAAAATGAAATCCTCGGTAGAAAGGCGGGGTACAAAGGGAAAATTGCTTGGCCAAATTAGGATGTCAGTCAGACTGACATCCAAAATCGGCATAGCCTTAATCAGCCCATTACATCCCTGCTTGCCAAGAGACGAAGGAACGAAACACGATATTGCCTACCACAATCGTGTCCAGATGCATTTCCTTGACCAATCGGATTCGAGAATCACATCAACAGTACCTTTCACGTTCATCCTTGAGTACATCAAGGAGATGGTCTTCATATTCGTCAGCTGGGAATGACACAGTAAACAATATTTCTTGCGAGACGGTGGAGGCATCTTCAAAACGATTTGAACAGTATGTTTATGGATTGGTTCTTAAGGTAGCTCTTTTGTGATTTCTTGAGAATTGTGCACAGGTTCCAGGAGTAGCGATGGAACACTTACCGTGGCGCAGAATACGACTGATCGTACTAAAAAGGAACCAGCACCTGCCAGTGATGTGATCAAAAAGTTTATACTTGCTAGATCGAATGCCGGTGTTATTAGCTCAGATGTGGCCCAAACCAGAGGACATCATATCTTCGATCTGCTGATGTTTGGCTATCAATTCACTACGCTGGTAAAAAGAACTATTCAGACATCAACCCACCCACACGGTTGATCAAGAGCAGCCCCTCGGACAAATATTGGCATCTACGAAAGCATTCTTGGAACATGTCACGCGAGTGAGAGCATTCCAGCATCGTTTTGGTATGCCGGAGAGACACGTTCACGTGCCACCGGTATCCATATTGCATGGCCAGAAGCACGAGTTGGTGCAGATGGCTTCCCCAAGCGGCTTTGCTTATGCAACCCGCTCGTCTAGTGCTCTTTTTCTAATGATGGGCCCTCCGATGCGTTACACAAATATCCTCATGTAGCAGCATATCATTCGGCCGTATCGCGAAAAAGTAGCTCTGCGATTAGCTTGAGTCTGTGTGGGTGAACATCGCATGCCATAAAAGTGCAGCCCGGAAAGGGTTGCCAAACAATTCCTCAGGCCAAAACAACCAACCACGTTCCTCCGCAAGTTTTAAAGCTTCTGTTCTCCCCACTGACTTTGTTCCCACCTTTTTGGGCGCAACCAAGACTATTGGTACGTTCCGATCGAGCCGTGGTGGACTCCAGGTCCTGATTGATGCAAATGAGTCGTCGTCGCGGTACGTTATAATGCATACATCTGCGACCTTGAAGCAGTCATCGACTATATGTGCGTATGTGTTCCAATCGCCCGTATCGTCAACTTCGATCTTGTATCGTCCAACCTCAATTCTGGTTGAGTCAAGAATGGTTAAGGGAGACTGGAATTATGCTTAGCTCCATTATGACACAACCAAGGTTCAACATACGTCGGAGTATTCTTCGCGATGGTATCTCTGAATGAGACTGGACTTTCCACAGCTCTCTGGACCGGCCAATACGACTCTAGTGAGCTTCTGGTCTTCGCCGGGCCAACACGAACGAGGGAGTCTGCAGGAGATTCGCCGAAAGGCAGTCACAAAATCATCGCGCGGCTGAAAAATGCGCATCGCTAAGAGCCAAAATCTTATGTATATGAGCTTGGAATTGCTGTCGGAGAGGCCGGGGCGAAAGGACACTATTGCTGGACGTGCTAAGAGCAACGTAGAGGAGTCGCGTACTGAAACCGCGTGGTTCGTAATGACACATGGGGGGATGGGTACACGTAGCTTATGATATTTGTACAACGCGAGCTCTTGTCCAAACAATTCCCGATTATTGGGATGTTTGTCGGGTGATGACGAGTGGCGAGCCATCCGGGCCTAGAGCTGAAGGCGGTCATGCATGGCTCTCGCTTACAAGGATGCTCAGGCGCGGCGGCGCTCGTCCAATGTGATACCTGAGTCAACAGCTAGAACAGACGCAATCCTTGTCTTGGATCAATTCGACTTAGCTCCTCCAGCTCAACCTGGTGCGCTTCCCGTAAACGCTTGAGCTCTGACATCAGTTCTAGTCCTGCTTGAGTTTCGCGCAGTACTTTTCCATCCTTTCCGATCTCCTCTTGTAACTGTGCATAGAAAGGCTCGTTAGCCACCAGGCTTCCGGCTATTCCCCTTGGCCGATTCCGGCGACCCTTCGTACCGCAGCACCCGAGCTTGACGTCTCAGCAGTGGTTTCCAGAACTTCCCGATGAGTTCACTCTCGCGAGCAGAGCCTTGTTCTGGTGTTACCTTATCCCACATACTCGTAGCGAGAATCACGTTCTTCAGGTGCTGTTCCCCCGTCAACTTCCGGAACATTTCAAGATTCTTGGTCTGGCTATTCGTCATGCGCGTTTCAGAAATTGAATGGAGGTAGATGATGCCTGACAGTTTGACCTTATTCTTGTACGCAGTTGCCAGGTAGTCAGCGATCATTTGCAGAATATCTGCATCCGAGAGCTCTGTATCGGAAAAGCCGGGCGTATCGATGAAATGCAACTTGTGCCCTTCAATCACGGTTTCAATGACTTCAACGTCCCGAGTACCTGAATTGAGTAAAGGTAAGACACATGACACGTAGTTATCGAGGGAAGTGACTTACATGATGTTAAACCATGCCCAATCTTCAGGTCTTCGCGCCCCGTGGCCTTGGCAATGAACGTTGTCTTGCCCGACCCAGTCATTCTGTTCAATAGTTAGTCATTGTGAAGGCGGACTATTGACGGCATGTACGCACCCCATTACAGCGATTACAACAGTATTGCCGCCCCGGAGCTTCTGATACATAGATCTTGTGTATTCCAAACCAGGAAAAAAAGTCCCTGAATCCGATATATCTTTGAAATCTTCAGCATTGCCAGAGTCTGTGCCTTCAGGGTACCAGCCTTTCTCATGCTGCGCGGCGGCTTCTTTGAGTGATCCGCCCGATCGTTGCGAACGGCATGACCTTGTATAGCTGATAACATCAGTATCGCTAGCCATACTAGGATTGGCGCCCGAAACGCATGAGCTGGGGAACTTGGTCATGGTGAATGTTAACTAGAAGAAATTCTATTCCATTAGTGATAAGACCGGAGGAAAGTGTGCTTATAACTATTGTCCCTCCTCCCCCCTCCCTCCTCCTCCTCAGCCATAAAAAAAGAAAATAAGAATGCGATGACATAATTGCCATTAAACTGTATCACGGGCCACGTTGGCGGACATAAGATTTACAAAGAGATGCTGTGCCGGTCCGTGTTTGAGAAATAAAGTTCCAGCGCGATCCTACCTGGAGAGACCGTGACGATACCTGCTATGGGTCTTACTATAACGTGCCGTCAAGCCTTTGGACGCTCAATTATCGTATCTTATGGCTGCCGTCCGTAAAGAGCCTTACGAAACTGAGCGGTAGGCGCAACATCCATTATTTCCAACAACAACCTTATTTATTTGTCTTTTCTCCTTTCCCGTTGCGCCTTTCTCTATCTCTTTCTCCCTCCCTATCTCTGACTCCGGACGACACACCGGTATTATCCCTGAATAATGGCGAATAAAAGGAAGTCAAGGCAGGGCGGGTGGATCCACCATGGCTGTCGTCTGATCATCTTTGAAATTTGAACTTGCTCAGCAGGTCCACGACTAGTTGGGTGTGATGATTCCTCTCCGAACTGCCCCGGCAGTAGGACATGGCATCAAAAAGATGAGTCTCCTCGATTAGTCGTTTAAGGTGTAATCGAACCATTGATACTGGATCCGCATACTTACGTCGTTGCTAGGGAGAATGCGAAGTAGTCGTATATCGCCAGACTAGGCAAGCTCTCTTATTGATATTGTGAGCTCATACTCAGCTTGACGCAGCTTTGCTCTGACTTCAAAATAGAGATCCGCAATGTAGGCTAATGGCTTGGGAGCACGCTACAATGTCTGGGACAAAAGAACATGCATTGAAAATCGCGACGCGGGGTAAACGGCATAGTTAGTCCTCGATGGCCAGCAATCTAGACCCAGTGGCGCAGCAGTCTGCCTTAGGTTTGTCAAGCATTTCGAGAGCGTAGTGGCCAAGAAGGCCGGCACGGTGGGTCTTCAACTAACTGTGACGTCTGGTATATAGTATAACTTGGCAATTGCTATGTATCATAGCAATTGCATGCTAATAGGGCCGTGCAGCATCGTGTTCACAGACCGAAAGTAAAAGAAGAACGTCTTTGGGTCATTTATTCTCCCAGAACACGAAGATGGGCTTCTTGAGAGCAATAGACAAAAGAATCCTTTTTGTCGAGATGGAGGCTGCGGGACTGATGGACAACTTCCCATGCATTGTGATTCGAGGGATCTGTGACTACGCCGACTCACACGAAAACAAGGCATGGCAGGAACACGCCGCTGCTGTTGCGGCAGCATTTGCGAAAGAACTTCTGGGCTATATTCAGCCACAGGAAGTCGATCAACAGAAAACGGTAAAGGACGCATTGGCTCAAGGCGAGTGATCTCAAGCAATTTCTTTATGCTTGTTACATGTCCGCTAATGGCTAGTTAGTGAATGAGAATCTGGTATCAATATCTTCGGGACTTAAAAAAAAAAAACCAATTAGGGGTTGAGTCTATGCAAACAGGCAAGCATGCTGGAAAACCCAAGCGAAGTCCTTTCTCTGGCTATATGGCATTCCCGCCTGCGGGAAAACGGTACTCACATCTACCGCAATTGAGGATCTCCGGGCTAGCCCCCATCACTCTGCGACCCTTCTGTATTTCTATTTCGACTTTACCGATATTCAGAAACAGCAGTTCGAAAACACAATCCGCTCGCTTGTGTGTCAGCTTTACCACAAAAACGAAAGTGCCGAAGAAGACCTGAGCGCACTATATGCTTCTTGCAACAGTAATTGGCGATCTGCAGCAGACATTCCTGGTAGAGCAGAATAACGTATTTGTATGAATTTCCCTAATGATTGATCTTAACAGCCATGGGAGTGCTGGCTACAATTGGAATTCATGCTACCTGACCGAACGCAGTGTAGGCAAAGCCCGATACTCTTGTCAAAGATGTCCAGACTTCGGCTACGGTCTCCCCTATATGCTGGCGCCGCATGTTTGTACGCATAGGTACATGCAGTACTTGATTCTTCAGGGATTGGATCACTGATCGTCTCTGCTGACTCTAGTACCTTAGAGATAGAGGTGCGGGTCAAGTGCGCTGGCCAGAGATTCTCTCTTTCCAACAGCTTTATATATGCATATGCATATTTGCTTGTCCATCCACATTTGTGAACACAGAGTCCAGTCCCATCGTTTACCCCTGATATAAGAATGTTCGCTACCTTCAGCCTTGCAAACCCTCTCTGCTCTTCCAGCAGACCTTTCCGTTTGCCGGTCAGTCATATGTCCAGATGAGTCATCGGAGTGCTTACAAAAGACCCTCCACGTCATAACAGATTCAACTTCTTCGCACGAGAGAGCAAGGTAAGGACCATCATAGTCAAGTATCAATGCTTTGGTGATCTCTTTGAAAGCTTCGGCGTTCTGAAATAGATATGCTGCAGCAGTGAGAAACATTAGATTGCTAGCTTCGTCTGTAGAGGATCGAAGCCAACTTTCGCCTGCAAATCTCAAGACATGAACACAATCATACTTGTCCGCGGTGACGGCAATTGCGAAGATATCGCCTGCAGAGAGAGTTCGAGGTACGTCTTTGTGGTGATGGTGAACAATAGAACAGATGATCTTTAACGCAACTGCATCGTCTTCAGGTAATATTATCTCGGTAAGTCCGTCGGCATCGAGCAAAGCACGGCCTTCCTTCCATTCTGGCCCGAGCATGGCAGAGAAAGGTTTCGAGACGGCTATCAATGACGTAGACTGAACATGAAGCCTTGCCTTTTCTGGCCCAACTATCAGAATAAGATCGCCATCTGGAGCAATTTCGACAACGGTGTTAGTCCGGGTGTCTCCTAGATTTTCCATGCTGTATCTGATAATCTGCCACTGTTTCGTGAAGGTCGTCGAAAAGGCGCCTGAAAGGGATCTCGGTGGGCGTTGATTAGCCGATCTGGACCTGGTCGAGTTCAGGATTCATCTGACCCATAAGTACAAGTCATGCAAATCAAAGCTGGAATGAAGCAGCCGGGAGTTCAATTATTACCTATCAGACAAAGGGCAGTATTGAGTTCGGCTATTCACCGGTCGTCTCAACGCGGTCGTCCCGGGTGTCAAGCCGAGTAACTTCATCGCCGTTATGCAGTTAGCTCGCCTTCAGCGAGATAATAGAAGCAGAAATAACGGTTTCGCGTCCGAAACCTCCACCTCGATTGTTCTTTTCTCACTTGGCAGAGAAAGAATACGATAATGTACCGCAAACTCCCTTGCGTCAACCCTTAGGTTGGTAATCAACTACTGTCTTACTTGGCATGCGCCTTGCCCTACCTATTATCTAAAGTTCCGTTCTGAAAAGGTTAATTTAAAAGTATTTCTATCGCTTTCTTCCGATTTGTTACTGGCAAAGTCGCTCGAATGAGTTCGAGTTTGGCGGTTTGCCTCTGAGCCGTGCGGTGCAAAGGTACATAAGACATCCTTATGCAAAAATTAGGATCATATAGAGATCATCACCACGCAAACGGTTTTGTGCATGTACGCACATCATTTGACCCCTGCTACTGATGTAGATGTCAGATGTGCGCGCATTGAGGCCTGACTCGGGCATCAATTCGAGATCAAACACCTTGAAGCTTGACAAGCAAAACGATTAGCATTTACCCGCCATTATACACGCCTACTTACAGATTCGTGACTGTTTGCAAGCAAGCAAACAATACGTGATTGGACTCGCTTCAGACTTGTATTGGGCGATAACCTGTCAATGCATTTCGATTTTTTTATTTTATTTTTTTCCCATCACTTCCCCGCAGCCCAGTTGATTAGTTGGTCTCGGCAACAAGCTCTTGGCGTACCTATTCTTCCACTGACATGACTATCTTCGACCGAATTTCCAAGGCAGTCCAGTTATCTACGTGCCGGCATGCATAAAGTCTTATCGGCATGATTCCCCAACTGTTGGATCGCTATCGGTAGGTCGTTAATGCAACCGAATGATAATGTGAAGTGAAGATAGCGGGAAAGCATTGCCATGCGGCCCGCCGTGGATGGTGGGCCGCTTATTCCGCAGGACGGGTAAAGGAAGGTTGCGGAAATTGAACAATAGTTGACGCCAATACAAGATCCAGATGCTTGATTACCAGGATGATGCCTTTTGGCTAGAGCAAAGAATGCCTTCTTGATAGACAGTAAGTCTGCCTGTCCGTTGATACCAAGGTCAGCATAGTAATCTGCAGTCTAAGGAGGAAACATTCCTGCTAACATTGGCGAGAAGTACTTTTCTCTAGCATAAGAGCATCAAGAAGAAAGAGGCATGAACAGTTACAATCGAGAGAGGGAGGATTTATGCAAAGGAGATTGAAATAATCAGTTTCGTTGGCATTTTGATATGACTCGATACTTGGGGTAATGGTTCCACAGCGGTGTATTTATTGGCAGGCCTCTTGGCTGGAAATGACACAAATACAAGTAGCTATAAAATTGAGAACGGAAGGCACCATATGGCCGTGGCACAATTAAAGTTAGAACGTACAGCCAGTCAAGTTATGTTATCTACTTCTCCTCGTACGGCGGTGAGGTACCAAATCAACTTGACGTGATTTTTCAGTGAAGGGGATACGCTGGCACAGAGAGAAGAACACCATTGGTGGCCCCTCTCCTATGGCTTTCGGAGAAGGAAAACTACCCGAAAAGCTGCATTGATTTTTTTTTTTTTTTTTTTTTTGTTGAAACAATGGAACAATATGCATGATCTGTGTTAACGACTTTCCCAACACTAGAGACTGCAGCTGATTGGGGCAGTCATATGAAGCCACGAGTCCGAAGAGCACTACGTCGCGAACTAGCCAATTCACAATAACTACACAAAGTACAATATGGATGTAATTGTTTTTCCGTCTACGTTTGTTTCCAATATTGGGTAAAAATCTGTTCCAAGTCTTGCCTTGCAAGAAAGCTGCTATGCGTATGACCATGGGCGAGCTATGACGCTCCTGGCTTTGACAATCAATATCACTTTGTTGTGGACAGGCAATTTCACCAAGCGACGATGAGGCTCGTATACCGATCGTATAATAGTCCATAGTTTGTCTGAAAGTCGGACGCGTGTCCGATTCGTCCCTCAACCATGTCCCCAGACCATGCCAAGGCGCTGTAGAAATGAAAATAGCGACCCTTTAGGAATATACCCGGCATAGGTACTCTCCCACCAAGCTGCGAAAGATCCTGGGAACAGCATGTCAGCAAAATCACTCGATGTCATCATTGCAGAGCATAGAGGAAGCGACTCACCTTCAAGCGGCCCGAGTTCAGCGAACCCCAGTGCCTCTACGATCATTGGAGCCATGATTACCAACATACCGACCGCTATGATTGTTACAAGCCCGGCAGTCAACACAGGATGGTTTCCTGCGAACTTGAACGCTTCATCAGCGGCCCTGGCGGCTTCATCGTATGCCATGACCATGGCTTGTCCCATCTTTTCTCTCCCGTCTCTCAAGGCTGTCTCAATACCAGCCAGGACATTTTCGGCAATCCATTCTGTCCAGCCTGTGGAAACAACGAGGTCGTCAAGCTGTGCCTCAAGTTCTGTACCATACTTTTCCGCAGCCCGCAGGATCGAGAGTGCATTTTGTATCATATCCTTGTGTGCGGTGCTTGAAAATGAGGTACATGGTGGCCTTGTCGGTCTTGGCTTGTGGCAGACCAAATAGGCGCCAGGAACGTGACGGTTTTTGGGAATGTCTGCCTTGTCGGTTTGGAAACAAGAGAGAAGTACTGTGAGCCCCGTCATCGTAGAGAGAGTCTCACGTGGACTGGCTATCGTCAAAGGTGAATTTCCAATGGAGATTATTTCGAGGTAAGGAGTAGGGAACGCGTAGTATTAGGCGTTGCGTCTTTAATTTGCCCAGGCGGAATCGACATATGCTGCGACACATATTTTATGTTGGTCGCAGAAACAATTGTCACTCCGTTCAAACCTTCTTGCGCACCAATTATCTAGGTTAGAGCACAGCAACCTTGTGTAAGCCCTCCTCAATTATGATGTGACACAGCATTGGCAGTCCAACCTACCAATTTGATTGATTGGGCATGTCAATCCATCATATTCTTCGTTCATGTTCCTTTCCCATTTTCACTTTTAAGCCCAGCTGAGCAGCGATCCTTGGCAATAAGCTCTTTGACAGATTATTCTTCACTCACCTCAGGAGCTTTGACCGAGGGTTTACGGCAGTCCAGTGAGACTCATCTGCGCCGCTGTTTGTGGGATAGTGGCTGTGCTGAAGTTTCGTGGTGTGAAGCGACCGTAGCATGAAAGTGTTGCCGTCAGGCCCGCCATGCATCATATACTCCGTTTGTTTTCTTTTCCCATTGTTCTGCAAAAGTCCAATTGATCAACGACCCTTGGCAACAGGCTCTTGGCGTAGTTACTCGTTCACTCACATGGCTACCCTTGTCCGAAAATTCAAGATAGTCCAATCGCAGTGAGAATAATCTTAGCCATTACGCGACAAGCTGCATTGATTTTGCTTTGCTGAAGTTCCGCGCCGGCATGAATGGACTCTCATCAGCGCGATCCCCAACGAAACAGTGGTATGAAGCAACAACAGCGGGCAAGCTTTGCTGTTCAGCCCGTCAGTGCAGGTAGGTATCACCGCAGCTACGTCCAACCCCGCTCGGCCACGTTGAACAAACTAACTTTGCGATGAAATTTTCTTTTCTTTCCACCAAGCCTAGGGTATCTGTGAATGCGGCTGCTTCAACGTTCCATGTCCACGATCGTATGGAGAACTTGGGACACTGGCTGGTAATCTTTTCGGGAAAACAAATAAACTCCACATATTGTAGATAACCTGTACCGTCACAACTATGAAGAAGTTATCGTGGTGAGACAGTCTGCAAGGATGGAATAGGTATGTCTTACGGAAATCGAATTTCATCAACGAGTGTAGGTTGATTCTGCTAGATATTCACTGTTGGGTGTGGTCCGCCTTACAGATGGCATCTGATGAAGGGTACTCGGGGTAATCATTAGGTGTGGGGAATCACCTGGAGTTCTTGGGATCATCTGGCTGATCATACATAGAGATATATTGTTATTGGCTCGCTCAAGACATTCTCCAAGGCTGGGAGAATTAGAGTTCAGAGGCCTTTTAGTCGAGGAAGGATGGCTGTTCGACACAGGACACGTGGTCCTTCCATGCTGTGCAACTTTGTGCTCATGCTTGCCGTTAACGCAAAATTGGTTTCTGGTGATTGGGACACAGCATGGCAAATGGTAGGGTGTGCTATCGCGCTGATTACTTTGGCTTGGATGTGGTTGAACCATGCTGTTAATCAATGTTCTGCTGTGAATATGCTCAGGTCTGAGTGGAAATTATATATTTTCTTGCTATGAGGAATAC
Source organism: Neopestalotiopsis rosae (assembly GCA_023078685.1). Lineage (NCBI taxonomy): Eukaryota > Fungi > Ascomycota > Sordariomycetes > Amphisphaeriales > Sporocadaceae > Neopestalotiopsis > Neopestalotiopsis rosae. Next base: position 2,415,101 of record JALGAS010000001.1, read on the forward strand.
GAAGGGATCATAATATTTTGAACTGGTATAAGTCATCACCGGGGATGTTGTTGTTGTTGTTGCATTGAGTAATTTCAAAACACACGGATTGAAATTATTGCTCTCCCCCAACGCATAGCACAGGAATAGTAAGTGTATCATAGTCTAATTATATGATTCTACTCAATGTAATTTCCCTACATAACTGAGTTCGTTTCCCAGTGTGGCATACGGCGAGCATTGTGGTGATCTTACTGGTGGTACTTCGGCCACCTAGAATGCTCTCTAGTCTAGTAGCTTTCATCTCTCGCTGCCAAAGTGGTACCAAGGTCTGTCCAGAAAATACATTCCGGTGACAGACGCCGTAGGCTCAACGGCGGCTGGATGTAGGATTTAATGGCTCGAGAGCAAGAAAGCAAAAGTCTCGCAGTAATGAGGCCAGCTTCCGCAAAGAGTCGAAAAAGTCCATTTCCACCGGAAATGGGAACATCCTAGCTATCTTTATGATATATAGCTCAAGATACGGGTTTATCAATCTTTGATCCCTTGCTTCCAAATGACGAAAGTCCAGAATAGCCTGAAGGGGAGAAAGAATTTCGAGGTGCTCTAGAGCCGAGGTAGGAGAAATCAGTGGAAAGAGATTTTGCAAAACCTCAATAGATTGGTCAGCGCTGGGACTGTTGCCGTCGGCATATGCTTCCATGTCTGTCGCATAAACGACTCGCCAGCTTTGAGAAGCAGCCATTCCAGGATGGGGACAAACTTCGAGAATACCATCCTGAAGAGGCGGAGTGGCCATCAACGAGCATCCAAGGGGCAGGTGATGATCAACATTGTTATCGACGTTCCTTGCATTGGTATGATATGGCAATGTGCAACTTCGGCAATTCGACCAATCTAGGACCCAAGACGGACATGTAACGCCTCTCGACTCGGAGAGATGCCCGAACTCGAAAAGATGAAGAAGTATCTGTAGCCTGATATTGTTGTCCTTGGAGCACAGCGCGTGTGAAGCGACTTGTCTGTACATTGCATGCCATGGAACGGCGTAATTCAGGTGGAAGAGGGTTTCTGATGGCAGACTCGCAAGGGCAGCGATGCGATCCTTCCTGTCAGCACACCTAGCTTCGTGAAATCTCCATAAAGCCTCGAGGATAGTTGTCATCTTGGAATATTTGAGCTGTTGTAAACTTGCCGGCATCCTTATAGAGTAGCTTGACAGATCTAGAGCCTGTAGTCTTGATGCAGCCATATTGATTATGCTCATAGCAATTGAGTATTTCCCACAATGTGCAATGGCATCCGAGGCCAGTAATACTTCTTGAATGACCCAACGACGGGAGAACCAGGGCCGATCGAAGAAGTCAATGATACTTCTGAACGCCTCTTCAGCTCCAGCACGAAACACTGTGTCACGGAACATACCAGCCAAGGAGGTTTTCTTGAAATACCTCTTCATTAGAAGTACGAGTGCTTCGGCCATTGAATCCTGCACGGTCTCTTGGATGCGACTGGCTGCGTGGAAGAATGCAAACAAGTGGACAGTTAGGGAATTGTCGGCCCCGAGCCAGACATGCACATGCTGTGCCTGCCCATAGATGGACCCCATCGAGGGAATTTGATGGTTCTTTTCATCATTGTAGCCCTGATTTATGCAAATAGCATCGACCCAAAGATATTTCGTTTCATGTTTCCCACGAAGGCATCGCAGCAACGTATCAACATTGGTTGTTATCCGTAGGTAGGAGATGTCGCTATTATCGTCTATCTCCAGACGATGTGTGAATTCGTGCGGACCCCATGAATAGGAAACTGCATCATAGTCCGTGGGTAGTACTCGAAACTGTACCCAATTACCTTGTCTGGCTTCTATCTTCGCGGGGAATGTACTCCAATACTAGCCAGTTTCGGGCCTTTCATAGGTACACCATGTACTACATGAATTTTCTGTTCTTTACCTGCGAGGTGAGATGTGACGCGGCAGCTCCGGATGTTGTGAAACGCCGAAAAACTCGCAGCCTGGTATCAACGGCGAGAGGCATCACCAAGCTCTTCCGACTCGCGAAGTGAGCACGAGAACAGCCGACCGATACTTTTCTTCTCCATCTAATATATCCGTTGAGCAGTCGAGATCTACGCCGACTATCTAATCATCTAGGGAAATGACGCAAACTTTTAGTTACCGCCTTCCGGTTCTTGACTTCGACCATGAAGCACGTAACGAATCGGAAGGAAAGCGAACCGTCAATATTCTCACCAAAGACATTTACGACATCTGGACGCATATGTACCCAAAAACGACTTGCGCCGTCATCAATGATTTGCTACTAGAGTCCTACCTTAATGTTCATGGGCCCGCAGAATCGACCGATCTTGCCCTGCGCCTAAAAAACTCGGGGCGGTGGAACGTCGACTTATCGTCGGCACTTGTGCATAAGATAAATAGTCTTTTGGAGTAAACCGGATGGATTCTCCGGCTACATTGTTTTCGAAACCAATATCTGCTCTGAACAGGAGCAACAGCCCGGTCAAGAGAGCGTAGGATCTAAGTACCACCATGGGCTCTCGGTCAGAACGTTCAAGCCAACTTCTTGTCGTCGTCTTCACCTAGGTGAGAAATTGAACTCGTCATAGAACTTGATGTTGTGGAAGGCAGTCTACTCACAAATCTTAAGATTTTTTTTGTAATACCATTGAATACATATAAAAATTGCTTAATACTGGCACTTCGCTCAGAGCCCCTCGATTTGAACTTCAACTGCTTAAGACCCACCAAAGACCAGAAGACTTCGAACTTGAACGGTGCCAAAGCCATGCTGGCGCAACAAGTCGCGTCCGCGGTGGACCGGAAACTCGGCTACAACAAGAATGGTAATGTCTGCAGCATTCACTCCACCATCCATTAGGAGTTGGGTCATTGCGCAGAGCGTCTGGCCTGTGGCAAGCACATCATCAACAATGACCACTGATTTGCCATGGCTGCTAGCATCACGATCCATTGCTATGATACTCTCTGCGCCCGCAACTCGTGTAGATAACGAAATGTATGAAGCCGACTTGGCGACGGAGATGATAGGTGGAGGAAGCTTGGAAGCTTTGCGCATAAGTAGCAAGGGCACGTCAACTCGCGTAGCCAATGCTGACGCAAATATGAAACCACAAGCCTCGCAACATGCTATTCGTTCAACTTTGGACCAGTTACCTCGATGCTCCGCTTCCAAAAGCATCGCGCAAAGATTTAGGCCGCCCTTCTGTTCTGAAACACCAAGTACGTGTCGAAAAGTAATGCCTGGCCGGGGATGACCAGGCACTGACCGTATCATCTTCGCAAGTTGCCCGAAGTGCTCATCAAAGTAATGAAGAAGGAAGTGTTCGGCAAAGAGCTCTGCTGCCTCCGTTCCAGGCGATTCATTGTCAAAAATCAGAGAAGGTCGATATCCCAAGTGAGTCGAGTCTGCCGTGAAGATCTCACCACCCGCGACGCCGGCCTCGACGCTGTCAGTGGTGAAGCATCTTCGATGGACTCGAGTTTTGGCGCTGGCTTCAACACGAACATCCAGCAGTCTTGTGTGCGGTACAAGGTGTGAGAAGGTTGTCACCGGCGCTGTGTCTCTCATCCCAATGATTAGAAGTACGTCTGCCTCGTAATAACGGTACACAGCATCCAGAAAGTTCTCCACTAGTAATGTGGGCCTTTGGCACACCTGTTCTTGGAAGAACTTCATCAATGCCGGACGGTGCTGTTCCTTATACATGCGGTCTCGAAGGAGACGATTCAAATCTGCTCCAGTCGCTACTGCATACTGAGACTTGATCGTATCACTGATGCTGACCGAAGCAGATTTTAGTTTCGGATTGTCCAGGCTGTTGAAGAAGGTAGCCCATATTTCGGCACAATAATCCTTTCCAGCACCACTGTCGCCAGTGATCAGAACGATGAGTTTCGGCACCGTCAGGATTTTTGGTAGTGGGCAGGTATAGTCCAACACGCCACAAGGATCAAACTTCTCTTTGAGGTGACTGAGCCGTGGTATGTTTGGGCCAAATGCTTTGCTTGCCAGCACAAGGTCTCTTGGGTCTGGACCAAGATCTGCGCTGTAGCATCCGCTGCTCCACGGTAAAAGACTCTTAGCCACATCATAAACCCATTGCTTGGCGGATCGAGATATGTCAGTCCCATCTTGGTTGCGAAGCCAAACACCAGTGATCACACAGGCAAAATCCCAGTCCCGGCAGCCAAAAGCGGAAGAGCTGGCCGGCACATCAGCCACGGCTCCACCACCCTGAAGTAGGTGGATGTAGCATAACGGTGAAGGGCGGGTCTTAACAGCTGGATTCAAGACATTCGCGATTTCTGCTGCTCCGATGTTCTTCAAGAACGAACAACGCTTGAACGCTGAGGTTTTGCCCCCGCCGTGTCCCCCGTGCATGCCCGAAATGTACATTTCTGTGTCAAAGAGACCAACACTATCCACGACCTTGGCATTTTGTTCTGGTCCTAGGACTTTTTCAAATTTTACTGGCGCCCTAGTCTTAGACCCAGCCTCGAATGATTCATACAGAGTAATCCCAAGAAACAGCTCCTCATCGACGCCAAAAATGTACGCATCTACAGAACTGTTTCGGTCGAGCTGCTTAGCAATGCGCTTGTCGAGATCTGCCAGACTAACGTCCATTTGTGGGTTGCTTGACATAGGGAGTATCCAATTTCGGACCAGGAAACTGGGAGCCAGTGAGGGTCTGAATGTGACGCTGACCACAACAGATCGATTTCGTTATCCGGGCGCACTGCTCCAGCCGGTACATGGGCTTTTGGGACGTGGCCGACACAAAGAATTTGACCATTGTCGACACTGACCAACACGGCTCCAAGAATTGCATCGCACGTCAGTCCATGCAATCGGGACAAGTGTCCAATGCCACCTTGTAACCATAGCCCAGCACCCACACTTGGGCGAGCGCCCAGTGGCACGGTCAGCCCCGATGCCATGGACTTCCGTATGATATCTCCCGTGTTGCAACCGGCCTCGGCAATAACCAAGGCGTTCGAAGGTAGCAGGCCATCCACGCCTGTTTGCGGTGCATTAAGGATGTGCACTTGATTGAAAGCGCTCAAATCGACTGCGACAACGTTGGGCCAGATACACTGGGTACTGTGACCCCCACCAATCACCGTAAGGCCAGTTCGGTGCTCTAGAGCCCATTGAACACAGTCTTGCAATTGTTGGATCGTCTGTGGTCTGACGACAGCGGCAGGAACGTGAAGCCGTGCGTCCCGGTTCTTGACCGCGTTCTCCACCAGGGTCATTGATCCTGCCGATGTGAGAGTCTCAAGACTGGTCGCATCTCTGGTGAAAGCTACAATTTCTTGTGGCGCGCTAAAGACGAGAAGATCGGGATGGTCTGCACTGGTATGGCCCAGGGTGCGACACACGATACGCCATTATTCTCGAACACTCTTTTCGGCTTCAGCGCTCGGCATCGCAAAGCCGGCGATGAAAGCGCTGAACGAATCCAATGATACATCATCGTTCGCCACGCGAACTAAGCCGTCTGGAAGCAAGGACGTGCGATGGCACACCAAGCCACGCTGCTGTGTTATATGCGCTGGATTGGAGCATCGAGGAATGCACCGAGTACTTCGATATGTTCGCGCGTGAAATGCTAACCGTTCTATTGCCGATTCGAAAGAAAGCTGACCGATCTATGAGCTGATAGATAACGGCCCGCAGCTCCTCATTTGACGCTCTCAGTCGACAAATTATGCGGCCTGAGCATTCAATTTCACCATTTCGGAACCGAGCACCATGCAAGGGGTCCAGCTCGAATACAAAAAGCCCAGCCCGAATGCGGTGGACCATTTTCGACAGCATAGGAGAATCCTGGATAGTTTCGCGCGCGAGACGACCGATATCTTCCATCTCCGCAACACTATCCATGGCTGGAGCACGTCCGTCGTACTCGACATCGAAACGAAACAAGACATTGCTGGGGTCATCTTTAGTATGGTCAACAAGCTGTTGCCACGCTCTCTTCGAATCCCCGCTACTCCAAAACGCCCGATAGACGCGGGCAGGAAATGAATCCCGAAGAAAATGTCTTTCGTTCGTGGCCGGAGGGGGGTTCGATGGCCTCGACGAGCCCGTTCCCAAGGATACGACGAGTCCGGGTTCCGATGCATCGGGGAACAGAGCTGCTACTTTCCGTACAGCGATGGATGCAGGATTATTGAACATCAGACCACCGTCCTGAAATGTTCCTACGCCTGGAATGTGTTTCACCTTGAAATAGCTACCAAACGTCAGCTTGACTGAAGACTCAGTGTGAATGTAATATCAAAACAACAGCGGTTCCTTTCACGTACTAAGGAGCAGCTGTGATACACCGCACGCTACAAGGATATCAGCCTTTTACTTTTACTTTTTGTGGTTGTGATTGCAATATCATCCTACATTTCCCACAGCGGGATTCGGCTTAGGCCGTTCTTCGGGTACAGCACCTGGTAGTCTTGAATGATATGTTAACATGGCGCTTCATAGAGAGATATAGGACGAAGAAGAGAAGCGATAGGAAGAAAGATAAACAGAGGAGAAGAAATGAAAAGAAACTGGGGAATACCTGTATCATGCCGTTGCTCTCCAGCACCATTATAGCTTGTGAAGACACAGGCACGTGCGTCGCGGATGGTAGTCACTGTGATTCCAAGTTTGGTGCCTCGAGCTGCGCCGCTAGTTCGATCCATGAGACTGCGTGTCCCCAAGACATCTTGCAAGATTGTTTCTAGGTTCTTGCTCGAGTATCGGCTGTCGGCCAGCAGGGAAGCCACCATCTGTAAGACGGCAGACAAGAACGGCACCTTCAACCACCACCACCGCGGCTGGAAAGCTACTAGCAAGAGCAACTCCGCCTCATCGGAGAATAATATGGCGCCTTTCACTATGAACGTGAAGTTCGCCGTGGCCAATAGAAGCGAAACATTTGCAATCCGACTGTGCGAAGACGATGACCAGGGATGTCATATCAGTGGTTCTCCATTCACACTTGAAAAATTGTTCACGCAACAAGATCTTGAGGCATACTTTGGAAGTCCAAACCACAAGAAGAGGAGCAATACAAGCGAGCAAGAAAACCGTGGGAAAAAACGCCGGCGTACGGAAGCTTGAGGAGTTCCCGAATCTGGTTGTTTGATATGCTGTCCCGCGTATACTGTTTGGTTTGCTTGGAATTTGCCTGTTCTCATCACCTTTTTCTTCATTTTCTTTTTTTTTTTTTTTTGTGACGTTTTCACTCCTTCCCAACAGCCAATCCTCTTTGAATTTGGTCAGTTGCCCAGTTTGCAGATCGTTTGATTTTTTCATCCTTCCCTGTTCTCTATTCTTCATACGTGGCTAGAGTTTACTCGCCAATGACCCAATAGCATTAATTTGACAAACACCCCATGTAGCTACCTAGTAATGTATCCATTCACCTTATTTGTACCTTGGAAGGGAACCATGCATACTTTCTCAAGGGAGTGGACCATGCGCATCGCCATACCTATCTGGTGTGGCAAATTACTAGTCCCGGCCCAAACGAAAGCGATGCAACATCGTAGCAGAATACCCGCCGCGCTGGCCGAATCATGGATCGTGATGCAGACTATGTAACCATATTAGTTTCCTGTTTATGAATGTTAGGACCTCCAGGCCTTTAAGGCATTGTAGCACATTTATTACAGGATCTAGGCTTTGAGGCTGTGCTTAATTGATTTTATAGACGCCAGGATACTCTTCTGTCTTGTTTGTAACTATTCGTCAATTGACAATGCGCACCCGCTCATAACTGGTGGTGCTTGTAGACCTCAGCTTCGTTCAGAATCCATTGCTCCAGGACATTACCATCGGCAAACGGCACGGTCTGGCTGGCAATCATGCCCGCTACGCCCTTTTCGCGGTCACACCACCAAAAGAGGTTGGCAATGCCCGCCCACCAGGCCGTGTTCTTGGCCCGCCCCGTCATGCCGGGCTCGATTGTGAGCATGAAGCTGATACCGTAGCCTTGAGGCGGATTGCCTAAGAAAATCTGTGTCAGTCGAAGTCGCACCAGATGGTTCTACAATAAAAGATTCTTTCATTTACCTGCTTGAGGATAGAGCTCATGTATCGGATTCGTCTGCTCGGCTTTTGCCGCGGATATGCCCCTGCGAGCAAAATCGGGCAAGTCGGGAATCTGGTTCTTCCACATGTCCTCGACCGACTCCTCCTTGAGAATCCGGGCGCCATTGGAATGCGTGCCATCGTTGAGCAGCGCCACCAGGACCTGCACGTACTCGCGGGACCGCCCAAAAGCACCGACGCCGGCCACTGTGGAAGAGTCGCGCTTAATCCGCGTCTGTCTCGGCCAGGAGCGGCTCGCGGTACATGTGATCTCTCTCCTCGGATTTGACGGGGTCCGTCGCGCCCGGCCATTTCTGGTGCATGTACCAGGTCCTGCTTCATCTCGTCCGCGGGGAACATGTTGACGCCTGTGAGGCTCAGAGGCTGCATAATGCGTGTCTGGATCCAGTCGTTAAGCCGAACGCCCGTGGCGCGCTCGAGCACGAGCCCCGCCCAGTCGATACCGATGTCGTACTCCCAGGCCGTGCCAGGCTCGTGGACCAGCGGCATACGCAGGATATCGCGTTCGTTGGCGTGAAAAACGTCATACCTGACTGGACGGCCATGGTCGCGAAGTTTGTGTTGAAGCTGGGGGTTGATTGCGTCAATGAATTGGTCTTCTCAAAGAACAGAAATAGGTGACTTTTTACAATTCATAAGCAAAACCGCTGGTATGACTCAAAAGCATACGTAGTGTGATACTCGTATTCTTGGGATACAGCTTCCCATCGTCGCCAATGACCTGGACCTCTTGCAGCTCGGGGCAGTGGCTATAGACAAACTTTCGGCGCCCACATAAAACGAGCAACAAGTTCAATGACTGTGCATTGCCTTGCTGTTGTAGTCTTGCGTCTTAGTCAAGGCAAACACAAGGGAGAGGCATTTCGCCCTCCTTGCCCTATCGAGACAGGGAAGGACGATGCGTTGCGAGTTTGCCGTCACTCCAGTTGAAGGTGTGTAAGATTTCATGGACGCGACAGTCTTCCGCCAGCTCATCGAGACACCGGACAATTGCAGTCACAGCAACGATTGCATGCTGTTGCTGTGGGGATCTCGCTGTACATGGGTGAGATCCCTACCAGACACTTCGCTGGTTCCCTTGCAGCAGGCTCCCTGGCGTCCAAACCCCAATCAACTCCGTCACGAATTTTGAAGAGGCACTAGAGGAAAGGAGGCCACCCCCAGAAGTGTGCCCACTATAGAGGATATCTAGCGCTTTTGATTGGCCACTGTCGCGTCTCGAGGAGCAAAGTCCCACTATCCGCCAAGGCGCCAAGTACGGCCTGCTCGTTAGATCGTTACTTGCCCCACGCGGGGATCCAACACCTCCCATCGGGAATTTACCAGCAGACTCAAGCCCAATTTCTGTTTACTTCCATAGCCAGTGCTGTAACCTTCCTTCAGGTGTACACGACCAGCGTGAATAGTATGAGGAAATACCCAGCAGATCAGAGGGCCAGTAGGTAAAACAAAGTATCGATCTATCGTTTATTATCCTGGAAAAGGTGTAGTCGTTGTTTCGAATGGCCGAGCCACTAGCTCCAGTATGGGGCTGATCAGGATCTCCGACGGGTTGGCGGAAAGACAATGTCACATCCGTTGGTCATCCTCAGAGCTATGCCAAATGCGGATGTCAGTCAGACTGACATCCAAATTTGGCCAGAATAATGTTCATTCTCCACCGCCCTAGCCCCATGAGCCCAGCTGATTGCGAGTCGGCTTGCCAGATTGTTTTGCCAGAGATTAAAGAATTCAGACCAGCACACAATCCGCTATCCTTGACCAATGAGCTTTCCCCAATGCCCGTGCTACCGACAGATAAGATCAATCAAGGGTAGTATACTAGGTTTCTATTTTCAAGTTGCGGCAGCCTCTGGTGTTCTCCCACAAAATTTCCGATCCTTGGGCGCTCAGCGAATGAGAATGGGCTATAGTGGGTGTAATGGGAGCTTGCGGCAACGAGCCAGAGGGTTCTCATGACGTGGTTATGTTGCTGACAATCACTGAGGTAATGACTGTCCATGTAACCATTGGAAATTCTTCCTTAATATATCTAAGCTTAGCACATTAAAACAGTACACTGAAACTTCTCAGCATTGTTGCTGTTCATAGATCGGACTGGTCGTGGTAAGAATCCATTGCGTTACGTCGCTTTCCATGCGGGTCTTTTTGGACCAGCTAAGGCGGCTTTCTTATAACTAACCCTTCAAGAGAAATATTCATAAAATTTTGGTGGTGTTGTTGTGGTCGTTACTCAAATCTGGCAAGCCAAACCGCAATTAGCCGGGCTCACGGGCTAGGGCGGTGGAGTTAGATGAGATGCACTTCACAATGACGCGAACATTTGCCGAAGTTGGATGCCAGTCAGACTGACATCCCACTTTGGTTTAGCTTCAAGGTGTGCCAGCTAATCGAGAATCATGGCTGGCAAATGCATCAGACGATAGCTGGTAGACAGCAATCTTGACCATTACTGTCATTCAACTGGAATGCTGTTGCAAGAGAAAAAAAAAAAAAAGAGCGTTAATATGCAGAGCTCGTTGGACTTAATACTCCTTCACCAGCCTCAACACGCTCTACAAGCTCCGATACCAAACACGTATGATTCGGAGCACAGATGCGCAAGGACTGATCGGGGGTGCGTGCGTACAAGCAGGTTTTGTGAGAGCAGCTGCCGTTGAGTGTTATCGAAACGAGGATTATTTATCGTGCGTCGGTCGGTTTCATTCTCCAGCAACAAGACGCGCTGCGTGTTGAATGGTGGATCACAGAACCCATGCATCAGGGTGCGCGTGAGCACGCTGACCAACGCCATGGCGTTCATCTTGAGGTGCGGGAGTCACCGAAGATTAGCCGAAACCATTCAAACGACGAAGCGCCGAACATAATACACAACAGACCAGTCTAAGCTTGAATAAGAAAGCACGGCCAACACAACGAGGCAACCCCTGCACAACGCTGGACGCGAACGCGCGCACATGGACGCGAACGCGCATACACATCTTATTTCTCGAAGTCCGTCATGAACGGCATTCAGCTGTCCTATGTCTTCCATTCTCACTCCAATCCACGCTTCACAGATACATCATGTCTACTATCGCAACTAGCAGTGGTGATGTTGCCAACTCCCAGGTTGTATGTTCGTCCAATGATCGCACGTGAGGTTCTGACATTGACTGAGTTTAGTTTGGACTAGATCTAGGCACTACCAATTGTTGCGTTGCTATTTTCGAGAATGGCTCTGCACGGACTCTTGACGACGGTTACAATCAGCGAATCTTCCCTTCGACCGTCACAATTCAAGGCAACGTGTGGCACATAGGTCAACACCAGATTACAGACATTCGTGACGATGACTCCACTTTCATCCACGGCACAAAGCGCGTGATTGGGCGCGACACGACAGACGGAAGACTTAAGTCCGATATCAAGTCATTGGACCTCCCATTTGAGCTGGATAAGGATGGCAAGCCCTTCTGCCGAAATGGCGAGCATACTATCTTCCCTGAAGAAATAATTGCTTTGCTTTTCCTGAAAGCGCAGGCAGTGGTGCAAGAATCAATCGGCATCGACGTGTATGATTGTGTTGTTGGCGTCCCCGCGTATTTTACAGAACCACAGCGGCAGGGCATACTCGATGGTGCTCGAATTGCCGGCTTAAACGTTGTGCGACTAATCAACGAACCAACGGCGATCGCCGTCGCTTATCTACATGGTGTGAACGCTGGCGAGGATGGGATCTACGACATCGCCGACCTCGGAGGCGGCACTTTCGACTATTCTAGGGTCAGCCTAACCAGTAGCCAAGAAGGAAAGACCCTCGTCGTTGAAGCTACACGGGGAGATAACATGTTGGGAGGCTATGATTTCACCCAAGTAATGGTGAACACGTTCGGAGGGTTGATAGAGCAAGATGTTGAAATGGACGAACTCCGGGGTGCCTGCGAAATGGCCAAAACAAAGATCAAACCAGGTGATACGTCTGTCAAGATTCGTGTGGCCAGTAAGCTGTACAGTCTCGACTTGACGGCCTACAAGGCGGCCTGCAAGCCTTTGCTTGAGAAGATTCGTTCGATTCTGGAGGAGATTGTCAACAAAGAGTCTGAATCGACCACACTCAAGGGTCTGATACTTGCAGGGGGGTCAAGTCTCTTACCCTTTTTAGAGGAAGATATCGCAGCAATGTTCAGCGGCGTTAAGCTCAGTCATCGTTTGCCCTCAGCTGAGGTGGTAGCTCAAGGCTGTGCGATCGCTTCCAGCGACTCTATTGTCGTCACTGATGTATTGAGTCGTAGTGTTGGGATTGAGACCCAGAAGAAGAATCGACCGGATTTGATGTCATTCCTGCTGGACCGGAATACCCCGCTCCCGGCTAGCTATACAGAGACGTTTACGGCACGAGACCCAGAGAGTACTGAGATCAGGCTATACGAAGGCCAATACAAAACTGCTTCTAGCAATATTCTGCTCGGCCAGTTCTATGTTCCTGCCCGATGTGGAGACAATATTCAAGTTCGTATCGAAGTACACAGCGACTCGACTGTAGCTCTGAGTGCAACGTCGTCTGATGGCTCGGGGGCTCTTCGAGTCACGAGGAAGACCCGATTCACTGAAGATGACTTCCAAAACATGGCAGCAAGAACGCGGGAGAGGTTCTTGTCAACTAGAGCCAAGGGCGAGAGCCAAAAGCGAAAAATATCTGACGTGGAAGAAAAAGATTATGGGAGCAAGCGCAACAAGTCAGCTGCCGCTCTAGAAAGACAGACTGTGCCGGTCTAGGATCCAGTTTGGAGAGTGCTCTAGATTTCAGAAGGTTTCCCAATGCAGTATCGGTGTTGACTTCATCCAAAGTTGTAACGAACATTTTCGTAGTTCTATACAATTGTGTCGATTGCTTGTTCTTATGCCTTCTGCTTCAATATGTACAGATCCCTTGGCGACGCGATCAGGCGAACGTCCGCTCCCGAGACCAGAATGTCTTTCTTTAGTGTTATATTTTGTCAATACATCATGTTAGCTCAATAGAACCAGGAACTTGCTAATATGCACTGCTAGTGCCGCTTTGCACTTGTTCCGCCGTCAGCTCCTTGTATATTGATATGTTTTATTGCCATAGATCCCTGTCTCCCAACACAGATAGACACATTATATATATAGCCCGGTGGCTCGAAGAAAAGCTATTTCGTCTGGGTGGGTATTATTTAAGCTTTAAGGTGTGGTCAAATTGTCGTGATTGAAGGCGACTGTCATAAACACTTGTACATATGATATTTCAGCGCCCGCCCCATCATTACTTACAACGCATTCCCCGCAATGTACATCCTGTCCCAATGATCTTTTGTAGCTCAGTATGCAGCATCAGTCAACACTCAGAACTATCCAGTACGACAGTCTCTTGTCCTAGTCAACAGACCTTAGTAGACTATTATCGATATGTAAGCCACAATATGCCGACGTGATCTTCTTAAGTGCAGTCGACTCTTTCCCTTGCTTGCACTTGCTCTTCGCAGCCACCTCAATCTCTTTCTAAGAAGCTTTTAACATTCTAATCCCAAGTAGGCGAACGGCTTGACAAATGGTGCGTAACCTTCGACAACTGTTCTTGTTTGCTTTGAATCAAGGCGACTTTTTCACCACTTCTGCCCACATTTCTTGCAATTCGTACCGACCATACGACGGACATCTACCCATACCTGAAGACGCTTTACTATGTGAAGATATTTGTGCAGGCTGCATAGAAGATTCCGAGCTTGGGTCAGGCTTTCCCCCTCTATTTGCAACCCGATTTGGATCTTTTTAAGAAAGTCAGATATAATTTCGGGCATGTCCTCCTTTGTGTACGGCAAAATCTGGTGCTGCTCAAGCTGCCACACCACCTGAGCCGTGTCAAGATCCTGGGCGGCATGAAACACTCTGCCTGGTACAAAGCCTCCTTCAAGTGTCACCACAACATGAAGGGTTCCCGCTGCGGCAAATACTGCCTCCTTGGATGTCTGAAGAGCCCATTCTCCTCCTTCGAGGCGTCCGGAAAGCTGAAGCAAGAGGCTTTTGGTTTTATCCACTTTGCGAAGAGCTTCACAGTTCTCGTGACTCAAGGGGTAAAAACCCCAGAGCTTCACACAGCCGTCGTCAATGGCGGTGAGAATGTTGCCGCGGTCTGTGGCGATGTCAGCTTTGTCCTCCAGAGCGGATTAAAAAACCTTACCCCAGTGTATGTCAATGAGAGTCCCTTGAGGTGTTATGTTCACCATGGTGACGTCCTCATCTTCCTTAAAGATGTGTAGAGCGCTTTTAATACAATCCGGTATATCCACTTCTGCGTTCGTGGTGCGAATGTTCGTGGCGTAGTAAGTCTTTCTCGTATCTGGTAGCCAGAGCTGCTTCACGACAGAAGCCAACGATTGTTCTAGAGGTTTGGTGGGTTGACCTCGCGTGTAGACTCCAAAATTTCTGGCGCCGTTGAAGTATAGATTATCTATCAATCGACATCGATCCGGCCAGTTTGAGCGACACTCATCGGCTGGAATGAAATACGGCATCAAGTGTCCAGCAGCAGCCCATTGCGGAGCGACTCTGTCACGGTCCATTGATGAGAGGCTGCCAACTCTCTGTATCTCACCCTTCACTGCTTGCGCGTACGACTTATCGAATTCAAAGCATCTATCAATTTGCTCTTCGATAGTTTGGACAAGATTGAATAGATTTCTTCTTCGCTTCTGCTGAGACGGTGCTTGGATGATCTGTTCCAAGTCTGCTTGATACAATGATTGCAGTTGGTTCCTCTTTGCGGACCGCGTTGTCTTATACCAATTGATTTGCCGCTTCTCAATCCGTCCCTCCTTATGCTTTGATTGCACAGAGCTTTTTACGCTGGTCGAGAAGAATTCGAATGGGTTGATCAACGTACGCTTGTTGCATTCCGGGTGGTCTTTTGGATGGCGTTTTGTACCAATGCCACATGGGTAGCGGTAGTGAGGACGTAACTCATGTTGCGCATAATTGGTTTTCGAATATCCGCAGCCATATGCACATGTCTGTCTGGGTACTGTCGCCGCATGGGCTGAGTTGTATCGGATGTGGTGGATAAAGATCGTTTTGTCCATGTCCCGGTAATGTCGACCGCAGCACAGAACAGAAGATGCTGCACCCCCACTATGGTCCACAAGAGATATATCCACAAGGTCGATTTGATGGCGAGTGGCTGATTCGTCAACTGTACAAGACCTTTCCCTATTTCCTGCGATCTCATCCTGGAGCGGGTTTTGCAAAACCCGATAATCGCTGTCCTCGCTCCCGCCTGGGCATCCCATCGTCACTTTCATGCCTGGCGCGATCACTGCTCGATCAGCACTTGTATGTGTCGCGACCCCAATCATATCACCGTCGGGCGATCTATCCGGCGCCTTGAATGCAGCACAACAACGCCACAAGGGTGCATCTCGTTTAGCCTTTGGCACCATTGACATAAGGAGAGGCCACCCATGGGCGAAATTCTTGTCGAGATAGCGCTTGGCATTGTTTAGAAGCATATGGTCATCATGTCGTTTCTGGCGGCAACATGCTCCAATGACATGCTTGACCCTAAGGTCGACCTTGTTGCGACTTGTGCTGTCCTGGGGATCGGCCAAAGATGGGCCATCACAACCTGGCAATGGAGAAAAGTCTGCATTCAAGCATAACAGATCTGTAATGTCAACTGTGGAGAGCCCATATTGTTTGAGTTCCTCCAACAGATCTGGCTTGCGCCGTTCTTCGATGAGCCTCATTTTCAATCAAGTTTTCAGAGCGAATTTGGTGAGAGGAAGCCGAAACCGACGTGAAGCAGAACGCGCTGCGTGACACGCGCAGCGGCAGACAGCCCAGATGATCAGCGCACGGTCATTTAACTACTATTAACGTGGAGCCGTGTTGTGCTCGCGAGGTGTGCGCTAATTCGAGAAAGTCGGCTAATCTTCGGGGACTCCAGCGTGCAAAATTTATGTGAGGATCCCCAGTTGCTGAAGGTTAGATGGATAAATAAATGCCATAAGAATATTCCCAAGATGCTCCCCGTTCCTACCGGAATTAGCTGTCTATCCGGGAGCATCTGCATGACCAAGCTTCTATCCGTTCGAAGCTCGATGTAACTAGCTATGCCAAAGCTTTCACAGGAGTAGCCGAGTCAAGCCGCCAGCTGTAGACCAACTGGCGATAGCTCTGCAGTTCCCTTCATTAGTGTAAGGTAACTGTTGAACAAGCAGTAGCTTTCCTGTTGGAGTTTAAATTGGTCTGATATTGGGTGTCAATAGTGTGATGCATTGATCTATGTTGCGCGCCTCTAGTTTTGACGAGTTGCACGCTTATTTCGGTGGTTCCGGCTAATCCCCGGGAGGCCCCATACATCTATCTGAACACCGTGGTGTTGATCAGTGTGCTCAAGCACACCCTGGTGTATGGGTTCTATGATCCACCATCTGACAGTAACGCTTACAGTATCTGTCACAGCGAATCTGACCTTTTTGTCAAGATCCAATAGCCATCGAGCTTTCGTAGTACGACAGACCTTCCGCCTTGTCTGCTACAAAAAGGACGTCCTCGCTTGTCGCCCGGGTCTTTGGCGTCGATGTGGTGCCGTAGGTTGACGACGGGCTTGGTATATCACTCGCGCTTCCTCCTACACTGCTTTCCGCCCTTGTGGAGCTAGCATACGATTGTCCATCCTCTTGCTTTATGGGCTTAGCAGCGTCATGATCCGGCAGTCCTGTCGGTTGATTGACCTCTCCCATTTGTGTGTCCTCATCCAGTTTTTGTCCATCCTCACCAGGCTTTTTGATCTGATCTTACGCGATAGCAATCTTTTCGGCGGTCTTGGGATTTTTGGATGCAGCTTGCAAGTTATGTACAAGTTTAGTCAGATCCTCCTTTTTCTTGTCCTTCTGCCCTTGAGAAATATGGCTTCTTGTTACTCGTGCTGGCACCGACAAAGCTTCCTTTGTCTCCTGTCTATTGGTTCTCTTGTTAGGCGCCATATTGATACTGATGACCAAGAGGATTTGATGACACAAATTCATACACTTTTCGATATCTTATGAATTGGCTTTTGATAACCAGTTCTGGATCACATCCAGTCTCCATCATTTCAGATCAGAGATGGCAGCGTAGGCGAAGGATCATGTAATGGCATAAGGAATGTTGAAACAGGAATAAAAAGTGAGGGAGCTCAGCGCCGGATACTCACCTTTTGGACCTTTGGTCAATGATCGAAACCTGTCTCGGAAAACGGAAGAAAGAACAAGAGGGAGAGACGAAGACTTCCGCAACCAGACTTTTTCATGAAATTCATTTGTGGATGCGTAACATCTTGATGGGAAAGAGTTGGGAGGGGGAACAAAAGAGGACTATGCAACACGGTGTGGCGCTAGATCTTGCGTTTTAGCTTTTCGATTTCGCTGTTACGCGTTTTACTGTGGTGTCATTTTTGTGCTTTCTGACCAACGACCGACGTTTGCTGCAGTCGGTGGACTAGGATCGACTTGGCCATTGTATGGTGCCGCCAGTCTGTCTATATTTTGGATGGCCATCCAGCATGCCCTCGTCTTTTCGGACGCCACGTGTGTTGCTATAACAATAGTCTTCAAAGGGAAAGAAGGAGAAAGATGGAGTATAGTCGCAATCCGGCAACCTCCAAAGGCTAGTTAAAATGTGCTCATTCCTCTTCATAGACAAGGAAAAAAAAAAAAAAAAAAAAAAGGGTTGCTCATTTCGCCGATCGATTGGAGCGAAGTCGAGAGGGTTCACCAACAGTGAATGTTAGACTAATCCACCCGCAACGCTTGGCTTCAACCAAGAGTCGTATTAGCATACAGTACTCTGCAACATACTTGTATTTACTGACCAAAGCTCATGTGTCAACATGGGATGTTTGCCATGCAATTCAATATCATGTGAGTCGTCTCTTTGATAGACCGAGCGCGAATGTTTTCACACTGTTAAACAGCTCAAGCGAAACTGTCGAGTATTGATCTCGCTTCGCGAAACTTCTCAAAGGCTCCATAACTACATCGCCTGTACGTATTCGTGGGCTTCCTCAACCTTCCTGGTGGGTCGGACGTTCTGAGATGGAAAAGATGTCGCGCCCGGAGAACCTGGCTGATTGATGAGAAAGTAATGAGAACACTCATGAAAAAGTTCGACTGGACAGACAACCGAAGGGCAACGCAAGTAATAATCGCAACAGAAGAGCTCTCTTCTATTAGGCACTCATAACATCCCCTTGCCAAGCTGCCTCCATCGATACCAACAAGGATACTCAAAATTACATGCCGATAAGTTACAGCAGAGAGCTCGGACTTGGCCAAGGAAAAGAAAAAGAAAAACAAGCTCACTCAGATCATCGTGACGACTGGGAGAGTCTAACGCTATTAAAGAACAAGGCCTGGTTAACCCGGTCACACGGATCAACACTCCCGACAGCTTCGCTCTATGCTACTTTGTGGCGGAGCTGCTTGAAGCTGACATATAAATAGCTGGGCTCCCCTTCAAAAGTATTCCATTCGTACTTGTCCTTCAATACATCCTAATAGGCTGACACGACCTATCATACAATTCAGGCTGGGCGATCCAATATGCCATCCATCAACCTGGAAGACAAGAAAAGCAGTGCTTCTCGAACGAGAGAAGAATCTGTTAGCTACAGAGAGTCAGGGTGAGCTCCTTATTCCCCTTGGCTGTGTAGCGACTGACACCCATTAGCGCTGACCCAAGCACTATTGTTACGAGTTCACAGCATGACGAGGTCGATGAGGGGTTGGACTCCGAATTCGAGCCCGACGGACCGTTTCCATCCATCGCAGCCATGATTGAAAAGATGTTCAGATCCCGCAACGGTAACGCAGTTTCCCCTCACACTTGCGAATGCTTACTAATTCGTGAAGCTGGCATCCCTCCGCCGATTGAAAGCCCTATATTAGCCCCCGAAACACCTGTTTGTACGGCACAGACTTTGGACGCGGAGGGAGACGACGAACTATTCGCAAATCTTGCACAAGTATGCACACTTTCGCCCCCCCCCCCCCCCCCCCCGGGAGACAACTTGCGCTTAGTCTAACTGTCGATAGACCAGAAACAGCCGTCTGTCCTCGGGGAGTCCCACCTCGATAGCGAGTTCAACTCGGTACTGGCCGTATATGTTGAGCATTTTTGAGACCGAAGAGCACGTCTCGTCAAAATCACCATTACCAAGAGACACTAGAGACGTCACGCAAACATGTAGAACAGCAACCAGGATGGTGCGGAGTCGAAGTGTAAACCGGGTCCGAAAATCGTCAAGAATTGCTGCCATGAGAGGCTCGGAATCAGCTAGTCCATATGTTTTCCGCATTGGGACTAGACAATCGAAGCGTATAGCTTCCCGGAGGAACAGAGATATCATCAAATACTAAAACTTGGGAGGCACTGACAAGCTGACGTAAGGCACATGTATTTCCCGTATACCTTTTGCTGCAACGGTGTGGAAATCGCATAGTCTACCGAAACGAAAGAAACACGATTCTGGAAACTCTTTTCTGCAATATTTCACAATTTGGTTCCGTTGACGAATGATCGTACTGCAAGTTTGCTTCTTTCGGTTTCAAGAGTCCATCGTCAAGAAAAACATAGTGGTTTATAACTAAAGTCCTTCTCGGGGTCGTCTTTCGCTTTCAAGATTCATGAGTGCATTGAGTTCTGCATTGGATAGCTATATATTTGCAATTGAGAAAACAGTTCTCCTGTGATAAAACATGGAACAGCTTCCATGACTAAATGAGAATGCTCTGTCAATATGAGCCGACATTGTATGTCCAGGTACAATGATTCCGGATCAGCTATAGTCCATTTCACTTGGTTTTGCTAACAGCGATCTTGAGGCTCTCTATTCCCTCCTGAATCTGGTTCAGCGCTGCAATGATCTGGACTACGTTCTGGGACGGCTCGTCATTGCTGCCATTTCGAAAGGAAGAGAGGCTCTGTCTGATATGCCCGGGAGATGTCATATCGTTTTGTTTAGTATTGTTGCCGTTGTCGTTGTCGTCTGCCAATGCCTTCCTACGCCACATATTCAGGATATGCAGCTCCTGTAACACCGCTGAACCATCTGGGCCCACTGTCTCAGGCTCTGCGACGCCTGCATCCGAAGTTCCGTCCGGTTCATCCGATGCTGGCAATAGTTATCAATATAATGACTCAGGTAACTACTGTTCATTGTTACTCACTATAGGAACTCAGGGTGTCTGGCGAAGGGCATAGAGAACGTCTACGTCGCGGCCTTAGTCTACCTCGAAAGGCCATCGTGGGTGTCTTCAGAGAGGTTTGATGATGAACTGACACTTGTCGAAAGTGAAAGCGTGATGAACAAGACGAGGAATGTCAAATATATGTATGTAGAGGCTTTACGAGCTCCACAACGCGTAGAAGTTGAGGCCCAGTAGAGTATCTCGTGGAGTTGGATTTGGAGCTAGGCGTAGCTCACAATCATGTTCATGATCCAAAATAGACGCTGCACGATTCATTGATGCGATTCATCACGACAATGGAATGAGCCAAATTGGTAGCAACACGGAAGGGTGTCCCAACACGGAAGAGTATCCCAACACAGAACAGTATCGCAGTACCCCAAAATTGTATCCAAGTACAGAAGGGTATCCTGGCGTCTATAGAATAGATTGAGCACAGCTTCGGAACCTCGAGCCCGGAATCAATATGCTCCACCACTTTTGTATGTATTTAAAGATAAGAATTGAAAAGAAAGAAGAGGGGAGGGGGATGTGAGAAGTTGACACGGTTACCGACGGGCTACTCTTCTGTCATGTTAATTCTGGGTTACTCTTCTATGTTGGGATGCTCTTCTGTGTTGGGATACCCTCCTGTCCTACACACAACAAGAATTCTCCAGAATAATATATATTATCTGTAGCTCCCTGACATTCCTGCCTGACGTGTGTCAGGCAAAGCCGGTAGTTATAGCAGAAAAAGAGAGCTCCAAGAAACCAGAGACACTTATTTTCTAAGAATCGCTCAAGAATCACGCTCATTACCATGGTCAACCAACAAGCTCAAGAAGCCATTCGAAGGAACCTGGGATGCGTCACCGGCGACGCATTCACGGGCATCGCGGGCCGCTTTTGGCCGGGACGGACGCGGATAAAGCGCATCTCTTCCACAGCGGCGGCGCCGGCGCTTTTGGGCGGCCCCGCGACTACGTGCAGGTCCTGGTGGCGCTGCTTAACGACGGCACACATCCCAATGGCGCCCGGATTCTTAAGGAGAAGTCGGTCGAGGATATGTGGAAGAATCAGATTCCCGACATGCCCGATTTTGCTCGCAGGGGTATACCCGCGGCAAAAGCCGAGCAGACCAATCCGATTCTTGAGCTCTATCCTCAAGCAGGTAAATTGAAGAATATTTTATTGTAGAACCATCTGGTGCGACTTCGACTGACACAGATTTTCTTAGGCAATCCGCCTCAAGGCTACGGCATCAGCTTCAGCATACGGACTAAAGTATTTGTGGTCGTTTCGTCAGCTTATAGATGCTTAACGGAGTACCGATTAATGACAGCATCTTCATTGAAACAACCTCGGCTCGGTCCTACACAAATTCCTTAAGATCGCATAGGCTAACCAGTGTACGAGCTGCCGCCCGCAGATATGATTCCCAAGCATGTGTAAAGGCCTCGAACTATGGGTCTAGCGCCCGCAAGCTGAACACGGGTGGGCTTCAGCTCCGGCTCTCTGAATGACGACAGTGGAATCAACAGCGCCTATGTACATACCCAAGCCATATTTTTGCAACGGCGGAGAATTGATTTTGTAAATGTGGGTCTTACAACCGTATGCGAACATTGGATCTCCTTTTTACGTTGGGTCGATTGTTGTTATCTGCACCACGGATTTGCCATCTTTGAAAGAATCCGCGGTGCAGATTACCTCCTTGAAAGGATCCTTCTCAATTTCAGTAGGGCGGAGATGAATGATGGGAACTGACTTACCTCTTCATCATTGACGCCATAATAGCAGTAGAGCTTCTTCCCGCCGTTGAGGCAGTAGTACCCTGATCTTTGCGCATCTCTGCTAGAGATTGACCAAGTATCTTCTGAGAATGCTCCTGATCGTCCGTTGTTGTATTTCGCATGTTGGCGGTTCGTTGTTGTTCGACAACAAGAGCTATCCTATGGTCAGCCTGTTGTGCTTGATCGGAATGCGAAACTAGAGGGGAAGCGTCTCACATTGATTGATACTACAAGTCAAATTGCAGAGGGGATCCGCGGAACCAGCTGTGCTTAAACGCTGTGGTTATATGTGCGGAGATACTCGTATACTCTGGGAAGAAGATAGGGCGCATTGTTATGAATGGGGCAATGATGCCACTTCCAAAGCAACAGTTTGATGCAAGATCTAGAAACGGAACGGGGCGCTCATCTGCAGATTAATTCAACCTTCGGTTATGGTGTGGTCGTGGTGTACATCAACACCAAAAACATCTCTTTTTGGATCGGTGTGATTAGGGTCACCATTTCTAACCGGTGGCTAGAATCGGATGTTGTGCGCCAAGCGCCGAAAATAAAATAGTAAGAGGAGTAACTGGGCTCTATCATTATACAAAAGATCGACATCGAACGGAACAAAGCCTCAGAAAGGCTATGAAACTCAATATGTACACGCAGCTAACGGATATCTATAACGTCCAATGGCAACGCGCATTGAGTTAGCGACTAGAACATGGACCTTCCTGGAAACCAGGGTATACACCACCACAATTGCATGCTCTACTCCTACATCCATCGAGCCCTCTATTTTGTTCCAGTCCGCGTCGAATTCAAGTAAGCCGGCCGGAGGTTTCCACAATGAGACCCTTGTCCCGGTGTCGAGTCTAGTACAGACAAACCCCTCGACAACATCAACTTCAAATACTTCCTTCACGTATCACTTAACTACGCCTGTACCTACATCCATATCGAGAGGGACTTCCCATTCTAAGAGGACCATGGGGAAAATGGTTTTAGTGTTTGGTGCAGTACTGAATCTGGTTTTGTATCTATTCTGATCTCCTTGATTATTGTACACTGGCACTTTTATCAAGTCAGCAATGCAATTCTTTTGGTCTCTCGACGGTGTATATATTGACTGCAAAGAATAGGTAGTGTGCAGAGATAGATCCGTTCGCGTGTTGTGAGACACTTCGAGGCTACCAACCTTGTAACATTATTTTGGCATATTTATATAACTATGTCGTCCGATATGGGTGGTTTTCTGTGCACCGGAGCGCGGTGGGCTCCCTTTGATACTTCCCCGAAACTCAGGCACCAATATTTAGTATAAAGGAAACTCCGCAATCCAACGTACAATTCCTCTATTCCGTCGGACTTATGACCCCTGAAATAGTTCACGAATTAATGGTTAATCGGACTGCATTGGCTGATCTAGTTGTTCACGATTACAGTCTCCTAGGCAAAATATTATCAATGGTCCTATTGGTCATCGCATTAGTAGAATAAAACATTCATAGAATCCTGGCCAATATATACTACAGTGTGTAAATTACAACTGTATGGTTTGTTCACAAATATTTTAGACATTCATATCAATTTACGCAGAGGTCCCATCTATACAAATGGCTAATCACTGCAATCGCAGCTGTGCATTCAACACCGTTTGGATCAGTGTAAACATACTCGTGAAACCAAAATTCGAATGCAAGAAAATCAGGTTTCTGTGTAGATGAATAGACTAGAAAAAAAAAACACTAAAAAAAAAAAGAAAACATTCTGAGCGGCCCACTTGAACAACACATCCACTTCTCTCTCCAAAATTCTAAGATTGCACTTCAAAACACCTTCAATGCCATTTTCATTCCAGCTCAACTTGATTGAGCACTATTCCTCAAAAACACATCCCATAGTCAGACATGGTCAGGCTCTGATCGGGACTCGTCATCCTGATCTACTGCGGGGAGGTACCTCGGGTGGCTCGTCCCAACTTCTCGGCGTGGGAGCCTGCAGCACAGTCGAAGATTGCGTGCTTTCCAGGGTTTTCTGGGCAGGATATACTGAGTATTTCGTTGACTCTTGGTGAGCTGCCGGCATATAAAGTGATTGTGACTGGGAATTTCGTAACGCAGGATGGACCTCGGACGGCGGATGGACTATGATCGTAGGTTGTTGAAATGGCAACACGTTAGGTTCGTTGACGCTCGTGGGCTGTCCAAGGTTTGATTCTGTGTTACTCGGGGCTTTTTCACTAGGGGAATCCGAAGAGGCAGTTCTGGGCCGCCTAGAGCCGCTGCGAGGTCGCAATTTATCAAGAAGGTAAAGAACAAAACATGTGCCAACGAGAAGGATGAGAATCGAGACCCCAACTACCAGGCCTATGAGTAATCCAATAACAACATTCTGATGGTTGTCGTTGCTCAATATAGTCGAGAAGTACGAAACGCCAGACGCCGTTGTTGTGTTATTGTGCTCTATGACAGGTGAGGAATCCATCATGTTTCGTGACCATAGTATGCACGAGGAAGACGGTTGCCCATAGTGCATGGTAGTTGGCATCAGCTATTTGTAAGTTGCCAGATGATCCATTAGTGGAAGTTCAATAGGGCGGATAATGAGGCCTGCGTGTGCATCCATAAGCATAGGTGATCTTTGTATGTCTGAGAAGCGATATTTGGCAATTGTTAGGGAACTGTAATGGGTGGGGAATTTCATCGTGTTTCAATCATATATAAATATGTACTGCATACAGTATTATATTAGCACACACACTGCACTGTGAGTATTGTTTAGTCTATCGCATATACTTAGATTTTGATTTCTTTCGAGCATCTAAGACCTTGTCCCCCAGACTTCACCCAATTTCAAAGCATTCTAAATGCCTTCTTCGACAACAACCGATCACGTGCAGCGAGGCGAAAAAGTCGGAGCTACCTGGTCAAACCATGTGGTCGTATCCCATGCTTTGTGCACATACAAATTGCCCGACACGGTTTTATATGGCATCCTTGCTCGGAACCAAGACCCGTTCTGGCATTCAAACGATGAACTGTTGTGGGTTCATCGTACAGGTACAGATCTGTCGGTCTGGCAAGACATCCACCAACGGCCCACCACCAATTACTGTCTTGAACACGATGTCGAAGCCATAATTGGACATTATGAGTTCGATGATGGCCGATTATTCTACGCCGTGAGGTGGACCGAGTACAGCTGCCCAACGTGGGAAGCTGAGGATAACTTGGGGGCATACAACCGGCTTCTGCTTCACTATTGGACGTCACTCTTACACCAAGAACAGTGTCAGTGAATACTGTAGTAGATATTGGGCGGCGCAAAGGCCTATATTATAATAACGCCCCTTTTCGTCTATGTTTTGGGTTGTCTCCGATTTTCATTTTGAATCGCGTAGGCAAGACACTCTGTAGAACTATATGGTAATCATCACGTCGCACAGTGCTAGGTCTAGATAGGCGATAGAACAAGAGCAGCCTCCACAGCTTACGGCACCAGAAATTTAATTCTTTGTTTGTCTTTATTTGATACAGTAAAAGGCGAAATGGGTGTCGCAGAATTCTGCTTATAACTTTTATAAAAAGCTCCATTTTTGGCTGTACAAAAATGGGTCCAAAGTCAGCTTGTACTTCTCAAGTACCGGTTCCTAATCGCTTACATTCCAAAATCAGCTAACTAGCACAATTCCTTGGTCGAATTTGGCCAGACTGCTTACAGCGCTGGGTGCTGACACTCCAAGTGTGAAATACTCCACCAGATGAAAGTCATCCATTAGAGGCCATAGACAAGTTTGATTCTGGATCTCCTCCCCCTTTCCCAAGTAATCAGAACATTGAACGCCTTAGTGAGTGCAATTCGTTTTCTTATTCTTCTTTTTCTTTCCTTTGTATGGCTATATAAAGTACTGCTCCACAAGTTCATCTCATCGATATATCACTGATCATGCTCTTAAATTCCTTCATCTAATCCTGCTTCTTCAATCCCCTCGCATCTTCGATTTCCAAAATGAAAACAAAATACATCCCTCATCAAATTCAGGACAAATCAATCAATCATGTGTCAATGCTTGGATCAACTGATGAGCGAGCGCGGTCGCCTCGACATTGATGAATGATTCGCGTCGTTCCCAACAAACCGCAAGTCGGCTTGCCCCACTAGGCTACGACTGATGCGCAGCCAGCAAACTTGAGCAAACATTCCAGATGGATCAAGGGATGTAGCAAAGGTGCCTTAGCTGGTGATCCAAAAATGTCTCTACATGGAAAACAGAAGAATGCCATGGAATGTTATCATGATGGGTTCCATGGATCCCACTTTCAACCAGCAGCAACGCTGGAATGCTCTCAAGCAGCATTCGTGGTTTTCCTGCAAGAATCCTTGAACATTTACATAAAGCGGTAAGATCATGGACAGTTCATTTCTCGGTTCTCATAACAGTGATGGTAATGCTGTCGACTTTTCCACTCCCTGGTTCCCACCTCCCGACAGCCGAATCGATGTCGAAGAGCTGGACGAGTTGTCGAACAGCGAACCAGAGCTACCACTCCTCCGCTTGAACGAATGGGACAGTGAGCACCACTACGACAGGGCCAATCCCGAGTGTATACATTACGATCTTCGCTGGAAGATCTCCCAACGGGAAAAGATACGAGCTAGGCAAGTGTCGCAAGGTTCAAAGCTCGATGTCGTGCTAGCGCCTAGTGATTATTGGCGAGTGACGTTGCAGAGCGTTGTGGACGCTATATTGTCCGATCAGGAAAAGTTCCCCGGCGATAGCTACGTGCACGAAACAACGACCGTCGGTATATCCATCGAACGAACAAGATCACGAGGCTTCTCCGAGTGCTTTGAAAACTCCACGGTCGATTGGAACATGATAGACGATCACCTCGAAGGCTTGGGTGATCTAGTCAGATTGGGAAAGAAAATTACAGTCCACATTGAGCTCGTATACAAAGAGGAATCCCAATCTTCGGTCGCATCAAAACGAAGGGGAAAGAAGCAAAGTGCTACGGAAGCGCAGAAAGCTCAGAGAGCCGCGGAAGCTGGCCTATGGACCCGGGTCTACAAGCACCATCGATGTAGAGGGAAGCATTGTAAGAAAGGACCTCACTGCTGGCCGGACGAGCAGGGAAACCACCATAAACTGGAAGCACGTCATCTGGAGGCTATCCTTGATGATCTCAAAGACAAAATGAAGGAAGGCGAGACTGAAGACGATGTTGATGTGAGCATCGACGTTCCGCCCAGGATCATCCAGGACGTCCTGAATGAGAGTCGGAAACGCAAGGCAGACCAACCTCCAGAGAGCTGTCGCCCTGGTAAAATGCACATGTCGTCACACCCTAGTCACGATTTTGTCACTGGAGCCGCCGCGGAAGAACGACGTGTGAGTATCTCTGGTGATAGAGCACTAAGGCTGGAAGAGTACTGCCGCTGGGGAGTGGCACAAACCGAAGATGAGGTGTGGAAGATGGCTTTGGCGGCATGCAATGATTGTGCGATGGACAACCTGCTAGATCTGAATACCGTGCTACAATATCCACTGCCGGTCGTCGAATTGCTCACCGAAGGAGGCGTGAAGCGCGGCGTGGCATTACAGTTTGTGAACAAGATCAATATTGAGACGTGGTGGAATGGGGCAGAAGTCTCTCGAGGGTAACGTTACTAGCGAACGGCGGTGGTCACAATCCGACGGAAAGGAGACTTGTAGAGGACTGCCAAACATCCCAATGACATATTCCCGGCCGGACTAGCTCCGAGGCTTGATGGCTATATAGGTGGCTCTTCAGCCTTTCTCCTTTGTGACAGACTAAAGCTCAATTTGCATAATCTATCGTATGTTATAACAGTGTGACATCGTCTCCCCAGCGGCCAAAGTATAACATATCCGAAACGGACCGAAGAACAGATCAAACTTATGTAGGCGGGTATGTTATGAAGAGACCTGCATGACGGAAGTGGTTTTCTGCAACGACAACATCATCCCCGACTACATCGACGCACCATTCTAGGAACGACCCAAAATCTCGACGGATAAAGTCCTCATTCTCGTACCAATGCCTTTTGATGAATCGCTTGAGCACTCCGAACTTCTCCTCGATCGGGTTGAAGTCGGGAGAGTATGGAGGCAGAAATATAATGATCACGCCGGCCTTTCGGGCCATCTCCAGGATTCTTTCCGAGTGATGCCATGACGCATTGTCCATTACAATCACAGACTTGGGTGCAGGGAACCGGCCACAGTGCTGCAGTAACTGTGCAATAAAATCCTCGAACAAATCACTGTCAGTCGCGCCCTGATACACTCGCCGTAGCATGATGCCATCTTGTGCATAGGCAGGAAGGATGTGCCATCTTCTTCCACGGCCAAATTTAGCGATTTGTGTGGGTGTAGTCCCTTTTGGTGACCATCCCCAACGTCGATAGCCGGCTCTTCTATCACAACCAGACTCGTCGACGAAGATGAGCTGGTAGGACTTGTATTGTGCTATGGTATGGAGATATAGGTCTCGGAGATCGTCATCCCGCTGCTGAGCGATTCGTCGGATCGTCTTTCTCGTCCATCCTATGGAATGCAAAGCTCGGCCGACCGACCTCTCTGACACTCGCCTTCCGAATCTACGATAGAGGTGCTCGACTAATTCGTCCCGGTATAGATCAGGCTGTTGGGTCAAAACATCACGTAAAGCGGCCTGCATAGGTGCTGTAATGCAGCTACGGCGCCCCGCGCGGGTCCTGGTCGTAGTCGGGCGCCTTGGTGTTCCCCTTTCGCGACGGATTCGCTGGACAGCACGTATGCTACATGATGCTCTCAACTTTATGGTGCGATTATCGAACCCCTTGTCGAGCATCGATTCGACCAAACCACGTCGCTCGGTGTCTAGGGGCGGCGCCATGTTCGTCTACGAATACTGATGATGAACCCGCTACAGGCAACACATAGCAGAATTGAGAAAAAAAGGAATCCATTGTGGTGTTAGACGTAGCCATCATTGAAAGGGCCGTTTTGGCGGGCGAGGTCGAGTATTGTTTGCTGTTTGCTGTTTGTTCGTTGTTCGTTGTTCTTTGTCCTTTGTCCTTTGTCCTTTGTCCTTTGTGTGGCCCACCCAAGCAACTTGTTAGACCCACCAAGGATCCCATGGGACCGATGCGTGCAATGAAACGGGACTCTCTTTCCCAATGCAACAATCACTTGTTGAAGGCGCGATGCAACCTCCTACGACATACAGTACCATTGTTCTAAAATAAGTTTAGGGATGACAGTCACGTGGAAGCGTATTCCGATCCTCGAATGCGGCTGAGCCCAGCGCTGCTTACCCCTCATCCACACAGCCTCATGCTGTACCACTCGTTGAACGTCTTTCGAAGCGGAAGCAAACGAGATGACCACTACACACGATTCGCATTACTGCACATGATGGAGATTCTTCCCCATTAGCTTCGATATTCTCCGCGACCGGCTTGACACGATGCGACGATGCGGCTATTACAACTAGACAGTAATGGCCAATACGGCCTCACAGCCGACCTCCCTTCGGACATTCCCCCTTACGCGATCCTGTCTCATACATGGGGAGTAGAAGAGGTGACCTTCCCGGACCTGTCAAAGCCACCGGACGAATGGCAGCACAAGCTTGGTTTTGAGAAGATCAAGTTCTGCGCCGAGCAAGCGAAACGAGACGGGTTGCAATACTTCTGGGTCGATACCTGCTGCATCGACAAATCCGACAGCATCGTGCTTCAAACGGCGATCAATAGTATGTTTCGTTGGTACCGCGATGCTGAACGATGCTACGTCTACCTACCTGACGTCTTCAGCACTACAACGGCCACTTCGACTCCCAGTTCGTGGGAAGAGGCATTCCGAAAGAGCCGATGGTTTGGTCGTGGATGGACGCTGCAGGAGCTCATCGCACCGAAGACGGTTGAGTTCTATTCGAAAGAAGGGGTACGGCTGGGCGATAAGCGGTCACTAGAGCCCTTGATTCGAGACATCACAAATATCCCCGCGAGCGCTCTTCGCGGTACGCCGTTATCCGACTTCACGGTGTCAGAACGAGAGGCATGGGCTCGCAATCGTCAGACCACACACGAGGAGGACATGGCATACTGTCTCCTTGGCATATTCGATGTCTTCATGCCGTTGATTTATGGCGAGGGACGAGAGAGGGCACAGCTGCGGTTACGGGACGAGATTCAGAAAGCTGTAAAAGGTAAAAAAGAACCATAAATTTCAGGACCAAACTTTCAAGACTGACAAGACCAGGGAAACACGCGAATGACTTCTCCGTCCCGTTTAGTCTTTCCGAAGTTCCCGAGACACAACACTTTGTTGCCAGACAGGAAGAACTGGCCGAGATGCGGAGAGCACTCAGCTCTGATGGCAGCCGTCGCCTTGTTTCCCTTCACGGTCTGGGCGGTATCGGTAAAACGCAGCTCGCCGTTGCTTACACAAAACGCTATAGGGATGAGTACTCTGCTGTATTCTGGCTCAACATAAGAGATGAGATCTCTATTCAACAAAGTTTTGTCAAGGTTGCGAAGCAGATTTTGCAACAGTACCCGAATGCCAATCATCTTAGCGCAATAGACTTGGAACGAAACGACACTGAGGTCATCGAGGCGGTCAAGGCATGGTGGAGCCAGCCAGATAACACCAGGTGGTTGGCTGTGTACGACAACTATGACAACCCAAAGCTGTCAAATTCCACGAACATCACAGGCATCGACATTCGACGTTTTCTTCCCATGGCATACCAAGGTTCGATAATTGTCACCACGCGATTGTCTCAAGTTGATATCGGCCATCGCATTCGAATAAAAAAGCTCACAGCCATGGATGACAGCCTCAAGATTTTGTCAGCAACGGCAGGCCGGGATATCCTAGAAACAGGTAAAAGGCTCTCAAATATGCCGGATCTTGCTAATATTTCGCTCAGACACGGATGCGAGGAGGCTTGTTGAAAAGCTTGACGGGCTGCCGCTAGCCCTCACTACGGCCGGGGCGTACCTTCGACATGTACCAATCAGCTTGGCCGATTACCTTCGACATTATGAGAGATCGTGGACAAGAATCCATGCAGACACTCCCAACTTGGGTTCATACCAGGACCGCACAATCAGCTCTACGTGGCAGATCTCCTATGAGCACGTCCAAGCACAAAACCCTCTCGCAGCTCATTTGCTTCGTTGGTGGGCATACTTCGATAACGAAGATATGTGGTTCGAACTTTTCCAGTACCCTGATGATGACTGTCCAGCATGGGTGCAAGAACTGACCGATGAACTCACTTTCATTGGTGCGATGGGTATTTTGCATAGCTATGGATTTGTGGAACCCCACTCTGTGATTTCAGACCATTCGGAGTCGAGCGGATATAGCATTCACAGCTGCCTACACAGCTGGTCCACTCACGTCCTAAACCAAGGGCGAGACTACGAGTTAGGTCGACTCGCTTTGAAATGCGTAGCTTCACGCGTTCCCTCACAGAATGACAATAAGTTTTGGGTGCTCCAAAGGAGGCTTGTATCACATGCAGCCAACTGTTGCGCTATTGTCGATACGCACGATGAAGACCTAAGCTGGGCTTTCCATCAGCTAGGTCTCCTTTACGCCGACCAAGGCAAGCTGCAAAAGGCCGAGGAGATGTATGTGCGGGCGCTCGAAGGGTACGAGAAGGCGTGGGGACCGGATCACACATCGACACTCTCCACGGTCAACAACCTAGCTGTTCTCTATAAAGCCCAAGGCAAGCTGCAAGAGGCCGAGGAGATGTATGTGCGGGCGCTCGAAGGGTACGAGAAGGCGTGGGGACCGGATCACACGTCGACACTCTCCACGGTCAACAACCTAGGTCTCCTTTACGTCGACCAAGGCAAGCTGCAAAAGGCCGAGGAGATGTATGTGCGGGCGCTGGAAGGGTATGAGAAGGCGTGGGGACCGGATCACACGTCGACACTCTCCACGGTCAACAACCTAGCTGTTCTATATAAAGCCCAAGGCAAGCTGCAAGAGGCTGAGGAGATGTTCTTGCGGGCGCTCCAAGGGTACGAGAAGGCGTGGGGGCCGGATCACACGTCGACACTGGACACGGTCAACAACCTAGGGAACCTTTACGCCGACCAAGGCAAGCTGCAAAAGGCCGAGGAGATGTATGTGCGGGCGCTCGAAGGGAAAGAGAAGGCGTGGGGACCGGATCACACATCGACACTTCAAACAGTTAATAACTTAGGGATCCTTTACTCAACCCAAGGCAAAACGCAGGAGGCCGAGGAGATGTTCTTGCGGGCGCTCCAAGGGTACGAGAAGGCGTGGGGACCGGATCACACGTCGACACTGGACACGGTCAACAACCTAGGTCTCCTTTACAGAGCCCAAGGCAAGCTGCAAAAGGCCGAGGAGATGTATGTGCGGGCGCTCGAAGGGAAAGAGAAGGCGTGGGGACCGGATCACACGTCGACACTCTCCACGGTCAACAACCTAGCTGTTCTCTATAAAGCCCAAGGCAAGCTGCAAGAGGCCGAGGAGATGTATGTGCGGGCGCTCCGAGGGTACGAGAAGGTAATAGATCCTAGTATCTTGGCGACATATCGACCAGCAATAAATACCATATGGAACTTAGGGATCCTCTTCAAAGACCAAAGCAGGTCAGTCAAAGCCAAACAGTTTTGCACTCAAGCTCTTGCTGGTTTAGAAGCATTGTATGGGCTGTCGCATCCTGACGTCTGCTCGCGGCGAGAATTTGTTATGAGCTTAAGTACGGTGCCATCTATTGGATCCCAAGGCACAGACTCGGTTATCAGAAATTCATCACTAGTGCAGGAAGACATCGGTATTATACCACCACAAGCATCTAGAAAGAGGCGTCGGGATACGTCCAATATAGCAACCCGAAGATTTAAGAGGTAGCATAACATATTGTGGATACGTATGGCATATTTGGCGATCAAAGCTGCTAGCAAGAAGTATGTGATGTAGATTCAGATTAGTACAAATTCGTTGCCCTAACCCGTATCACACCAAATGATCACATCGACATTCGAGCTTCCAGATTTAGAAGTCAAATATGTACAATGAAATGCATCTGATCCATACTGTACTGTAGCTTTACTGTGATATTGATACTGAGAAAGACGTACAGTCCTGTACATTAGAATAAATTCTACAGATACGGAGCAATGATGTAAGCAATGACAAAAGCCAATTCTGGCTCTAGCTTGCTTGTCATCAAGGGTGGGGAAGTAATGGTACTTCTAGGTACGAGCCACTTTTAGGTCATCGACCCAGGCGTCCAAAATTAGCCCCTACTATATTTCTTAAATAAACGGATATGCGACACCCATTTCGCCTTTTACTGTATTCTCTACCTGATAGACAGGTTTGTCAAAGTCCATTCATGAGGTAACCCAGTAACTATGTACTTCTGTACCTTGGCCTTCCCTCCCTCTCAAATTTCGAAATGAGTTCTAGGAGCAATCTAATCAATTTGCTCCTCCGACTTCGCAACTTGACACGTCGTTGCACAGTGATTTCATGCGTTATGTAATCCTCGCCTGGTACTGGCCGCGACCGGTCACTAACTCCTAGTGGTTGCATCAAGGCATGAAGAGGTTTTGTTGATCCACTGTCCTCCGTTTCTGTGGTTTCGGGACTAACTGAACGATCCATATCGGTGCTGGCTTCGAATTCGTTCAAGTTAGATCTCTTAGGCTATTCTGACAGAGCTGAGGTGGTTGAGGTAAGGTGACTAGGGAGACAAACCTTGAACATCGCTGGTGACCCCGGTGGAACCACATGCCTTCTCCTTTGCCTTCAATCTTTCGGAGATACGTCGTGGTCCTGTTTCGGCTGCTGTCTTTTGGCTGACAATTGAGGACTCTTGACCCAGGCGCCTCCTCTTGGAGGTTGGTTGGTCGCGTGAGAGTCTTGGACGCTTCTTCCAAATATTTTGCTGAAAGTCATCGCAATGCAAATCGCTGAACTGTCCAACGTTCAGCGATTCACATCATTATTGGTATGGACCCTTGCTTACTAGCTCTTTGGAATCTGGTGCGGTCTGGCCGTTGGGCAGATACATGACTACCTCCATGCGTTTGTGCGTTGGTTCCCAGTACGCAACAGCAGTAAATATGCCGCAATGTTCACCTAATTCGACACATTTCCTCTTCAGCGACGTGCCTCGCTTGCGAGCCTTATCCTTCTGCTGTTTGCTATAGATGTGTTCAGCCATTTTTCGCCCTTTATTTCTGACCTAAGCAACCGATATAAATAGAACCGTGAAATCTGATGTTTCGAATAGCTCCAGTTTGACCGATATTCAGGAGCAGAGAATGACTTGTTGGACTTTCTTGTGGGAAATTACAGGTTTTGTGGTATTTCAGCAACTAGGGAAAAATCTGTTTCGAGCCCTCCTAATTATTTGCCATTTTAGGATCGAGTACGTTTCTGGCTCGCGACTTTGAAAATATGGAAAGTAGGCTTTCTAGACCGTAGTATACGTTTCCCGACACAAGCGCTCCGCAAATGGATCTCCATCCGTCAAGTTCCGATTCCAAATGTTCAATTTTAGGACATATAAAGTATCATATACTACAGTATGAGGGTGAGTGCCGATTTGTGGCTGATTAAATCCAAGGCTTATGTTATTTCATTTCATCTTCAGATTGGCGATGTCGGATGATCAACAAACGGGGAGAAAAGAAGAAGGGTCCATATCCGGGTTGGAGCCAAGGAGAGCAAGAAACGGCCAGAAATGAGACAGCTGAATTTGCCCATTTTACTCGGCTCAAAAGCTATATAAATGGTACCGTATGCATACGTACCCTACTAAAGACATAGGCAGCCTACTTCTCGCTTACAAGGACATCTACATCCCATCATGCCGAGTCAGCCTTCTCGATTAGCTGCAAGCAAGGTCATTACCGAGGAATTACTGCATCATCTTGCTACGGATGTTGGAGGAAATAATTGTGGTTGCGTCAAGGCCAAGCTAGAGGAATTTTGCTTTTATCATCTCTTCGCCGATGGATCTGTTTCGAGCACGCTTTTTGACCTCGCATTGAGGGTGAGGAAGGTTGTAGATCAATTCGAAGAATTTCTGGGCTGGGGCCTCGATACTTCCAGAATCATTATTCCGGGTCATGAAAGACCGGTCTGTCTAACAAACACAACTTTCGACGCCGTCATAGGCGCTGTCCGTAAGCGATGGCTGCGCGGTCTTTCCAAGTCGATATCGGTATGCAACAGCAGGTGTGGGCCAGAAGGATGCCCGGACTGGGTCGTCCTATGTGCTTACCAGGATGCTCTGCGTACGCACCTGAAGGAATGGATCGATTCTGTCAGCTTTGTGGCAAGCCAGAGTATCATGAAGAGCGAGCCTGGCGCGGAAATGGAACAGAGCGACACTCTCCTCTCATCGTTACCGGCAATCATCATATCCGATATATGGATGGTAGAGTTCTTGTCAATAGTCTTCAAGAGCCCCAAGGTGGAGAGTCAGATGCAACTTCTTCGGCAAACTGTCGAAGAGTATCTTTCTGGCGGCAGCGAAGATGATCTGGGCTTGGCTGTTTTTGTGCCACATGACTGGGATCAGTGTTGCGTTTACTGGAGGAGCCACGGAAATTGATTACATTGTCAAAATCGAAGTTGAGGCCGCGGCCATGTTTTTGATGCCTACAAATCTTAGATAGGGCGTATGGGGTGGTGTGACAGATTCGTCAGTATCAAGCGAATCCCCGCATGTTACTTGTGTACAACACGAAACCTATCAGTGACAACGTTTGTCAATATATACCAACTAGATTGCAGAATTGAACAACAATCCAAAACTGTATCCTATAACCGCAAGCACTGTAATGCAATGGCGAAACGGAACCGGGGATTGCCTATAATTGAGCTGAGGGTCAGTCAAATGGCTTCCAGCGTGCATGATCGATACAGTCCTGTGTGGTAGATAAATTTGTTTTGCTTCGGTCGAAAAAGCATGTGGTATGAATAGGGCTTCTCAAGCTAACCCGGGAACTATCATCGAAACACGGGTCAGTGCATGATTGTCGCTTTTGTTCCTTCCTCGTTGCGACAGTCATGTCCCAGTAGTTTGGTACTGTACACCAAAGGCGGGATTGTCAGGGGAGCTCCATGACATATGCGCAATTCCGGAACAGCACCCTTGTTGTCTGTAGGACGGAAAAGTATCCCAGAACAGTGCCCCATGACAGTGCTGTATCCTAGAACAGTATTCCAGAAGGGTATCTTAGCACAAAACAGTATCCAGGGCACAGAACAGTAGCCCAGCATAGAAGAGTATCCTAGCACAGAACAGTGTCCCACCACAGAACAGTATCCAAGGCATAGAAGAATACCCCAACATCCCAAAATAGTATCTAAGTACAGAAGAGTATCCTAGCATCTTAGAAGGGTTACCCAGAACTGACAGGACAGAAGAATATCCTAGCGTCTATAGAATTGATTGAGCTCAGCCTCATAGCCTCCAGCCTGGAATCAATGTGCTACACCGCTTTGTATTTGGAAAATATGCACCCGTTCATTTCAAGGTATGTATTTCAAGAAAGGGAAAAAAAAAAAAAAAAAAAGGGCTGGAACAGATGTGAGAAATCGACACGGTAGCCGACGGGATACTCTTTTGTCATGTTGATCCTGAAGTACTCTTGTGCCTTTGGGTACTGTTCTGTGTTGGGCTACTTTTCCATGCTGGGCTACTCTTCTGTGTTTGAATACTGTTCTGTGGTTGGATACTGTTCTGTGGTTGGATACTGTTCTGTGGTTGGATACTGTTCTGTGGTTGGATACTGTTCTGTGGTTGGATACTGTTCTGTGGTTGGATACTCTTCTGCGATGGATTACTCTTTTGTGCTGGGAACAAACAAAGATGTAGGCACGCTCGTTCCATCCCTGACTGCCCGTAACTTCTTAAATTAATAGCCAAGCTTTGCACCAGGGAGCTGCTTACATGTACTGATCAATTTCGTACCCGTTTTAGCATCAAAATGTCTTCTCTAGCGCCATGAGTTGGGCTGGGAACCACCGCAAGCCATGTTGGTGCATACTTGACCTGCCTGGAATCAAGATCGTGTAGGGTCGCCCTGGAAAGCCGCTGCGTACACGCGCGAATCGGCGGTAAGCAGTATGGCATGGAACTGTCGCAAATTGACCAGGTCAGACGACGGACAAAACGATATCCTTCCATACCCTTGGATAAGGACAAACACGCGGCTGCAATTACAACTCCAGCCTAGTGCCAGACCCAAGTCCGGCAGATCTTGGGACTCCACAAAAGAGAGAAAGCATCCTTTATCGAGCGGTCGGTATGCCTTTGGGCCATGCAATAGATGCCCGTACTGCGGTTCGACTCAGAAAGCGCAAGCGAGCGCGCACGCTTGACAGGACACGGAAATGACTTGAGACATTTTTGCATGCCAGCTTGCTTTGGACTTTGCCCCCACATGCACTAGACCCAGACAGCCATGGTCGCTAACATGTTAGTGCTTTTGTCTACCTTTGTTTGCCTTTTTCTCCACACCTAGTGCAAGTCCGACTTTCCAGGCATGGGCAACAACCAAGAACCAACCTGTTCATCGCCTGGTCCTGGTGGAATGAATCATGACTCGTGTGATTTAATAACGACATCGTATTTGTTTACCGGTAATGCATCGGCTAGGTTAATGACACTCCGATCCATAATGCTACCAGCGAGGTCCGATACTGCAATTCCAGAACACATCTTGTATCGTGATGGCAGCTGTACACCTGCAAGTTGTCTAATCGATATTGATATTATGCTTTTGCACAGCACTTTTACCGTGTACGATCGGTCTGTGTCGTAGAGGAATTCGTTCTGCCTCGTTCGAGAAAGAATGTGACATGAGTCAAGGTTCTTCCGTCAATGCTGGGGATATTCTGCAAGCACAGATCCGTCCACTGTTCTCGCATGTGCTGCTTTCTTGTTGCGATAGTTCACGTCCCGACAGTCTGGTACACTAAAGACAGGAACGTCAGGGGAGCTCCATGAAATTTATATAATTCCGGAAGAGAACCCTTGTGACGTACGGGGTCAGCCTGTGCCCAATATGGAAGGATATCCAGCAGCTACTTTAGCGTCTCCAGCCAAGTTCTACGTAACGATGTGATATCCGGCCTCCCCACTATAGTTGAATTTTAGATTTTGGCTTGCGTAGTCGTCATCCCGAAGCTCAATGTTGGGATGGGTATAGGGGTAGAAATCGTTAGCCATTGACCGTCTCGAGGTCTTTTCAAGCCCATGCACACGCTCACGTGAAGTACTCTATGCATGGTAACAGTTCCGTACTTGCCGACATAACTAATCAGAGATTGCCTGTGATATTTACGGTATCCTTGAAACTCACACCATTGAATCCCATACACAATGTGAAGCAAGACAGTTCGTGGCTGCTATGTGCTCTGCTCAACACACACAAAACTGTTTTAGTCACCCTACTCGGACTCTGCCTTTGTCTGAAAGTACCCTGGCACAATAATGTATTTTCATGCGCGATCCGTCGAATGAAGCCCCGAACGTGGCAATCAGACCCACGATGGAAATTTTATTTCCCTCGATGTGTCCTGCTTCAGAGTTCAGCTTCTACTAAAAGGTTCGAAAGCCGGCTCCGGATCTCAGGGACACTAAGTTAGAGCTATGCCGGGTCGACGGAAGCCCGCAGACCAGGCTTATGTGGGTCCTAACTCCGGCATCCGGGTGCGGAGCTCAAAACGGACGCTGTTAGCGGAGTGACGAAAGTAGACGGCTTTGTCTACTGTAGACAATTTGCAGTATGTCGATTAGAGACTTTGAAGGGATCTTTCAACTATTACTGCAGATCGGGGCTCGATTAAAGCAGCTGGATGGTATCGACATATTAATTCCCATAAATGTGATGAGATCAATTCCAGCTTCGTTCCATCGACAAAACCAAATTTAGTGCATGTTGCTGTACTTCTACGTGCATTCATTATGTATCTATTTTGTCTACTTTTGAACTCCAACTGAATCTGACATGGGGAGATCGATGATGACTCACCGTATCTCTTCTACTGTATGTATCATTGCAATCTGTCGAGTTTTCCAATATTTAATCAGCGTTCAAAAAAAAAAAAAATAGCAAACCGCAAATAATCAACTCAACGCTCTATACTCGTCAATTGACAAATGACCTATTAGTTTGCTCTTACGAGAGAAATTGTTCTCTATCTCGAAGTAACTCGCACCACGTGGAGTAGGGGCTTCATCACGACTGTACGTATCCCCGGCAGCAGTTATTGCTCGATATACTATCGATGTTTTGCGACTGGCTAACCGGTGGACGTACTTCAGCAGGCTCGATTGAAGAAAACATGCAACGCACATACACGACACAATCACTAAGACCTACGAGTGACTACTCCGTCTTCGATATAGCCTTCCTGCCCTCACATATCACCAAGCCCGCCGGGCTCTCCTTCGGGCAATACTTCCACTATCCTCCTGCGACTATTGCCGCAGTCTCTCAGTATCGGCCGTCATACACCAACTCTTCACACTCCTCATCCCAGAACACGTGGAGCACTACACAATGTCCGGGCAATTGCGACTTCTTCGAGTATGCCAGCGGCTCTTCATCGACAAATATAAACCTCGGGTTTCATACTATCGGCAATCTGCCCCCATTATACCAAAGTCCAAGTCCTGAGCATTGGTCACCAGCTGTATCACAGCAGTACTTGTACCAAGAGGCAATATGGAGGAAGCCGGACCTCACTCATCTCAATCATCTACATGTGGAAAACCTCATGTCTTTGGACGAGACTCTCGATCAACAAATTGACGCTCCAATTATTACGATGAAAGGCTGCTCCTACAGTACTATAGAGCCCAAGTCGATGTCGCTCGAGGTTCCGCCCACGACGCCAGAGCTCATTAATTCGGTGGTACTGGATCGCAGCTTGTCCCCTGTATCCGATGAGCCGTACGGTAGCTGCTCAGATGTTGGCAAGGTCCCACGATCACCACACCCAGGCAAACGAGAAGATGACACTGGTCTAGGCGCAGGCGAAGCCAAGAGAGCTGACGGACCATGCGCACAGCTTATCTACCAGGCTCTAATGAGTCGAGAGGATCATGCTATGACAGTGCAGGAGATATACCAGTGGTTTCGAGAAAACACGGTCAAAACTGATCCAAAGCAAAAGGGCTGGCAGAATACGGTCCGGCATAACCTGAGTATGAATCAAGTACGTGAGCTCCGATATGGATGGATCCTTGGTCCCGATAGGAATTCTTATTACTGGAGAGAAAGCTATGCTGACAGCAAGAAAGGCTTTCATTAAACGTGAAACGGGAGATGCGACACATAGTGGTCCCATGACTGATGTCGAAACACAAAAGCTGCCAGCCGAATGGGTTTTGGCAGACTGGGCAGTGAGAGATGGCGTCCGAAGCACTTCTCGATACCGGCCAAAAAAAGGTTCTGACCAAAACCCTAAAGATTCGCGTCGCTGCACTCGGGGTCGTTGGCCCGCAGCAAGATGGATATCCAGTCCTAGAAGAGGCTTAACAGCCAGCAGAGCCAGGACAGGGGGTAGGGAGAAAACGCACAGGATCCCCCTCCCTTCAATCATCGATGGTTCTTGGTAATGTCTTTATTTTCGCATCACTGCTCGGTATTTGGGAACGGGTACCTCTTGCCAAATGTGTCTCTTTCCAATCAAGCATACTTCTGTTCTTCCCCGTCGCTATCTGGCAGCTTTGATATAAGTCTCATGTTTGACATTGTATTCTATACTAAACGGTGGTCGATTCAGCTGAATATCGTGTCGTAGTGTACAGTAGATGAATTCAGAACAATGCGATTCGTGAAGCAAATACTTAGTCCACCTCCAACATCAAGACAGTCTACCTCAAGAAAGCGAGGCATTGAGAAAATTGCATCTGCCTACATAACGGGCCAACAAAGAGACATTTCGCATAGATGAGACCCTTTCAGGCATTTGCAACGATCATATACCAATCTGTCTGTCTCCTAGTCTTGATGATATGACTCATGAATTATATGTCTCTATGACGATATCGTGTATGTTGCCCGCGATGCATCGGCTGCACCGGATACATTAATGAATGAAAACAGAGATCACAAAGCTACAAGCCAAGTCCGATATTGAGTTCCAAAAGCGTATCAAATGTTGTTATGGTACATAGCTGCGCACTTGTAAGTATGCAGCCGATGCGAAGCTCGTCCACAACACTTGTAGCATGTATGATCGATCTTTGTGTTGCGGACAGACTCGATCTATTTTGTTTCATAGGAAATGTCGCATGAATAGAAGTTCTTCGGTGAATGCTGGAAGTGTTCCGGAGACACGGGTCCGGCAGAGATCCGGCACAGATCCGTTCTCTGTCCTCGCTTGTGTTATCTTCTCGTTCACATGGTTATGTCCCGACGGTTCGATACACTAAAGGCAAGAATATTAGGGGAGCTCCACGACTTACCCACAATTCCGGAAAAGAATCCTTGTTGTCTGTAGCATAGAAGAGTATCCCGCCACAGAAGAGTATTATAACACGAAACAATATCCTAACACAGAAGAGTAACACAACACAGAAGAGTAACACAACACAGAAGAGTAACACAACACAGAAGAGTACTAAGGCACAAACGAGTATCCAAGCAGCTACTATATGAAGGTCCGCCAGGATATGTAGAAGCTAAAGCTATAATCTTTCACCTGTACACGGCATATTTTCACATCGTAATATCGACACGAAAGTGGCATTTTGGAGACTGTTATCATCCGCGTCGTTTCCATATTCATTGCAGCGCTTTCTGTAAAATGAGCGGGTTCGATCATCCCAAAGGGCTGAAGTGAATATCAAGAACGACATAGAATAAATTGTCTCCAAAGTTCCGGTATAGTCTTCCAGAATGATGTATGAAACTCAATTAGGCATACTTTGGGTTTCCTTACAATATGATCTCAGCCATGGTTTCATCCC
The DNA here is from genome assembly GCA_023078685.1 of Neopestalotiopsis rosae. Classification (NCBI taxonomy): domain Eukaryota; kingdom Fungi; phylum Ascomycota; class Sordariomycetes; order Amphisphaeriales; family Sporocadaceae; genus Neopestalotiopsis; species Neopestalotiopsis rosae. The sequence continues at coordinate 2,457,241 of JALGAS010000001.1, forward strand.
AAGTACGTCCATATAAATCGAGTCAAGTTTTAAAGCTGCTTACATCGCAGCTATCGGCATCCTGCTGACCGATTGGATTCTTGTGACAGATTCCGACAGACAAATATTTCTGCTTCGTTCCAATTCGAAGCCTCACCTCCGTGTCACCTGGTGGAAATACTCTTGTACAGTAGTTACGGTTGTAAGTCTCGTAGCCGTCGTTGTAGCACAAATTCCCGAGCTGGTTCGAAAGGTCGGGTGCTGATCAATAGACAGGCTGCTGCAGACACACCAAGAAGACTATAGCGTCGCGAATGCGAATATACGACGGAGCTTCGCTGCCAGAAGTATATTCCGATGGCTCGGCTGCGAAAAGTTCTTGTGCTGATTCGGAAGGGAATCCGTTGCAAAAGGAACCGTGCCCACCAACATCAACTTGGTCCACTTACTGAGGAGTTCGACTGCCGCGACGCCAGAGTGACGAATGAAGAGCATCATTCCTCGATTATTCCGAGTCAAGATGATGAATGCATCATCTGCCAAAATTCATTTGGAACACCAAACCGTGAAGGAGAAGCGGAAACGCAGGTTTTTCTTCACTGCGGCCACAACTTCGGGAGCATTTGCATCCAAACCTGGTTTCAAGAATTGATCAATCGCCCTGATGAGTCCTCCTGGATAGCTCCGACATGTCCCATATGCCGAGACATAGCAAGACATCCACTTTGTGGCCATTTCGTCTTCGAGTGTCCTTGGATACCACAACACCACTGCTTGAATCAACCAAGTTCCCCCACCGCAGCAGTCACCATTGAGGTCCCGACCCAGAGATCTAGGAGGCGTCGTTGGTATCATCGAGCAAGAGACTATGAACATTATCACGAAAAGAACCTACTATTGGCTGCCAATTGGAGAGCAGATGATATCGGGTATTGCACATCTTGTCTTCGTGCAGCAGGTAGCAAGTAGATGAATATCTGACTTTGTACGTCTCAAGACTCCCTTGAAGTCAGCTCAGCGTGTCATGAAATATCTTTCAGGGCATATGAGGCTCAACGCGAAGCGTAAGAGTACTTTGCGATGGATCGGGCGACTAAGCAAACTGGATAGAAAGCTCTTTGGAGAAGAAAAGCAAAAATAAACTATCTATTGGATCAGGTCATGTCTGCTAGACTGAAGGTTATTAGATCTCGGGATTTGAGCAGGTTGTATATACCATTAGGTCAATATTTTTGAATTATCTTTCCATTCCAAAAGCAAAAAGCGTTTGATGAAATTGTTTCTGCACAAGGATACGGATACTCCTATTCTTAATCCTAGTCAAAAGACGTCTCTGCCAGCATACCGCGCATAGCCAGCTGTGCTGGGTTTCGCAGACCGGCTGGACCTCGAGCTTTGCGTAGGAATGGGTGCTATTCAGAGTCAGGGCCGGTTTGGGTGGAGACCTTAACGAGCAGACGTACACTGAGAGGGGGCAAGTCGCCACTGTAAAGGATATCCAGAAAGTCTGCGCCATCGAACGTCCAGGTGTACATATGAGGACATGAAATTTTCATCAGCTGCTCCACATAAGATACCATAGACCGATACATCTCTTTCCTGCGGATAATGTCTGTCGTCGGTCGGTGTCGAAAGTCGAGAGCTGACTTGTCTTAGTGAACGCGAACATCTATCTCCCAATTTCTATTACGAAAAGTAAATAGTTCCGGCTGAGGCACTTGGGGTGCATACTTAGCTTCACTAGGCCGAACATGGAAAGACGAATACTCAGAATTCGAAGATCTGTCGGTAGAGATAGGAGGTGGTTGATCGCGCACAATATCTAGCGAGGTTCTTCTGTCAATTATAGAATTATAGAAAGGCATTCATTTAGCCTGGCCGGGCGAGTCGCAATTAATGCCAGCTGCACCGACTTTGCAGCTGCTTATTAGATCCAAAGGTTATTACTTAGCTAGCAGTTCTTTTACCCGGTGCCTAAAAGATCGAAAAATGCCTTTAGGTTTAATATTACAAAAATACACCATTAATAGGAAGATAAATGTGTATAGGCGCGCTTGAGATACTGCGGGGGATGAAGCCCAGCCACGGCTGCCAGGTGGGAGCAAGTGCAAGCAGGACCATATACGGGGAAATACTGTCGCATTCAGCTGAGTCCGCTTTGTCACTTGGGAGGAACGGTTCAAAGACGGCTTGTTATCTTCGGATCAGGCTATCGCGCTTGGTATTCAGCTTATTCGGGATGCTCGATTGAATGTTGAGAACGAGGACTCTAGGATGTGCTTGTGGACCATCTCTATATGCATTATGGATCATTTCGTTGTTGGTGTTGGACGGCCACGTTCTCGAAATTCATTGGTAGACAGGGGTACTTCGCCAGCTCCAGCGAGCGTTTCGAGAACTGTCACATGACGCTCAGAGGCCCGTATTTCACACTCAAATGCGCAGAGTTCTGGATGGAAAAGCTATCCCACTACTAGCGTGATGCAAGAGCTACAGGTTTTCGTGTCACAGGCTGTCGCGAAAACGGGCCACTTTCACCAGGTAGACATGTCCTGGGGTCGCTCGATTGGAAGCCGGATCGGTGACGATTGATGACTTTGAAGACGTCTGGTGGATGATTGAAAGATTGGAGCGAATTTTGGCCGTTCAAAAGCGGAGTTTGGCGGGAGCTGCCGAAGCTAGCCTATATAGGTATAGCCTTTGGTCGTTTCAATGCGGCCTCCCTATTTGCGGAGAAAGCGGGGTTTGGCACCGAGGAGACGAATCCACTTCCATGTCCAATCATGGAGTGTTTGGCAAGTCTCGTCCCGTCAGAGTTCTAGTGACTGCCTCTGCGTATTCACCTTTACTAAGAGCAAGTGTTGTTTAGAGAAGAACCTCGTCGTCTATATGAAACGAAGATGGAGACTGATACCGGACAGACTTCGGCCGAATCTGCATTAAGGGAGCTTCATGCGTATGCGAAGCTACTGTTTCTCCGTAGTGGTCGCCAATTTGAGGACAGAACCTCGCATCGAGAATTCGGAAGCGAGGTACTCTCGGACAAATCTTGTCATGATGGCGACTCTTCAAAGAACACACTGTTCGGTAACCTTGATATGGACCGCTTGCGCCAGGAATTCCTGGACAGACTATCCGAGGCGGTTTCCTCGACGAAGGATGGCCGCCATGTTGTTGCCAGCCATATGTTCTACTGGCCCGACAAGGCCAAGGTTTTTGTTGCGATAAATACAGGATTTTCTCAGGGCGATGCAGTACATAAGTTCTTAGGAGAATTATGTACAACACTGAAGGCTATTGCTGCCGCTGCAGGTTCGGAATGCACTGCTAACACCCTCGGAAATGACCGCTAACACGTATTTCTACAGACAATCAGATCGAGAAGCACATGGACACACTCTGGAATATGTTGCTTCGTCACCAGTCCCCGAGATTGAACGCCAGTATTGTCGACCTACGGCAAATCATGAAACGCTTCAATCACCTCCTTCCCGAAAACCCCTCTCCAGAGTCAATTCGCGAAGGTGCTCTCCAAGATACGGGTCAGCTTGTACTCGGTTTCGAGGACTGCCTTAAACTGTTAGCCGAGTTGCTTTTTAGTAATAGCGACTCGGATCTGGAAAAACACAATAGTCTTGTGAGCCTGAGCCATGATCTCTACCGAATCTTTCCAGCCGAGCACTTCCAGGCCCTCGGCCGAGCAGGTGACAAACTACACCAAGCGATTGGCTTTTTGGGCCGCCTTCAGACATCCTTCCGTGTCCTTGTTGCGGCTGCGAGGCAAATATCCGAGTTCATCCAACTTTCCTTGATCCCTGTGGTTCGATTGAAGACTCAGAGAAAACCGCTTAGGCAGGAATGGAGTCTGGCTAAGACGTTCCAGGCACTCAACCTTCAACTGAGCGATACAGTGATTAGTGAAGTCATGTGGCCGTCAGTCTCAAAGTCCAGGTGGACGCAGAACCGACTACTCACAGACTTTTCTCAACTGAAGTCCCCAACATGGGAAGTGCACGCCGAAATCCAGCTCATCATTTTCATTCTCAACCACCCCGGAGAGGTTGCTAACGGAAAGAGATTTGACTACATTGGCTGTAGCAGGTATAGTTGCCTATTATGTTCTAAATTTCTTCAGTTTTTCAAAGCTCTCAGAACACGTGGGTGTCATGGCAAGCTTTACAACCACAGCTGGACTATTCCGCTTGGGATAAACCTGGGGACGAGCGAGCAGCGTTTGCTGTCAGAGGTCGCGATGGAGGTCACATCGTGGATGCGAAAGGAGCTGATCACCAGTAAAATGCCACTAAAGCAAAAGAGGTTGGAGGCTAAGGAATCTACCATTGGTGGTAGTCTGATTGCCGTACCGGGGGTCAGTCAAGAAAATCACCAGCAAATATACGCCGCATCCGAGTATCTACATCGACAACGAGCGCAGAACTCTTATATGCAACCCAAAGAAGAGAGGTGCGTCTATCCACTCGATTCTATCCCACTGTCTTCGATGTTTGCAAAACTGGATGCTGAGAATGATGCGATTAGATCCCTGGGTCCCATCGAAGATGAGGAAGTCCTAGAATTCCAAACACGATACGAGACGCCCACAGAAAATTCTATGAAGCTTTGCGCTAGCTGCTCTGAGGTAGAAACCGCTCGGCAATGCTCTCACTGCGGAGGAGCTCCATTCTGTAGTAAAATCTGTGAACGGGGGATGCGGTTGTCACATCTTCTCGCATGCAATATGCGACAAGTCACATCAGCAGACTACCTCTACGAGGATATCCTGATGGATGAACTTCCGACGGATCTCCAAGTACGGCAGGACTATTGGTTCGACCGGTGTGAAAGCAAAAACGAAGAGTCACACTTATTTGGGGTCTTTGCCGGGCTTGTTCGCTATCATCCAAATCATGTCACGCGCGAAGAGCTCCACCAGTGGCGATCGGACCCAGGCGGAAACCCATACGTGGTCGCAAAGATAGTTGAAAGGTTCGAAGAGTTACCCAAGGGTTTTAGGGGAGAATACTTTCTTTGGTTCCTGAGATACCGTACCCGCTTCGAATTGCTAGATGGTCACGACTCAATCCCCCGACCACCAAGCCCTATGACGCAGGTACAAAGTATGCAGGCCAGAGGCCGGAAGTATCTGGCTCCCGAGGACCAACATAAGGACTTTGAGGACTTGATTCCTTTTGCGAAGATGCATTGCTTCGCGTTTTTTTGCATGGCCGTCGACAATCTGTACCCGCCGCCGATGAACAGTGAACACTGTCACTGGTTCGACTTTGGTTTCGTTGTTTCCCATGACCAGCATGAGGAAAGGAGGCTCGGGGCAATGTACAGCACTATGCTCTTCGGATCAATGTCCCGAGAGCAATACGCTCAAAGTATCGGGTCATCAGCTACGGTGAAATGGATGAAGGAGCAAGGTCCTACATGCAGCTTCGACGAATTCTGGAAGGCGTGGGAAGGAGGGAAGCTCACGACCATGCTCAACAAATGCTGGCGAGACTTGCCGATCGGAAAAAGTTTCATGCTCGCTGAAGATGACGACCTCCTTATTCGCTTGCGCGTGTTCCTTGAGGCAAAGACACCCCGTCCATCCATCTGGAGGCTGCGTCATTTTCTCGCAATAGAAAATGTTTGTGTGGAGTCTGCTGCACCTGGGATTGCCGCTGCCGCACGGGACTATGGGTTTTTCGAGCAGCTGGACACGAGGACGACCATGGAGTTGAGGGATTTCTATGTGCAGCTTTTCAAGGAAGCGCAGCCGTTGGCAATTCACCGGAAAAGAATGGAAGGCAATTTGGTGCAATTTGCAGAGGACCATGTCCAAATGACTCCAAGGGTAAAAGAAATGCTTCATGGTCTTCTGTAACTGAACATGCTTTACGCAACGAGTTTCCCCAGTATTTTCTAGACCAAGAAAACTACACGCCACGTGAATACTCTATTGAAAGGTAGACCGTTTGTGGTCAATGATTGTATAAATGTCTGGTGGGTGGTTATGGGATTAAAATAAATTGAAACCGTTGACTGAGACTTGGCCGATCTCCATGCGGCCGCATCTTTTTTTTTTTTCTTTTTTTTTTTAAAAAAAAGCAGCGAAGAAGCGGGGATGCGGGGATTGAGCCAACCGAGACTGCACCACTTGTTGTTCATGCTAGTAAATGTCGATTAACCTTTAGCCCAGCTCTTCCGTCCGCAATCCTAGTATTTGCCAATGCATAGCCTTACCTCCCTATATGTCGTTGTCATCCGAAAGCTTTCTACACATCCGAAAGCTTTCTACAACTTTGATATAAGTTCAGGTTGGCTTCCTCCTTATTCGACTAACCTACCACAGTAAGTTGGGGTCGTATCCTGGTCTTACTCAGCTTGGCATCCTGTGTTCTACTATGGGTTTGGGACTAAAATTGTAACCATAAAAGTCGGTGTAATAAGGATCAGACGCGACCTCTGCAATTTCTTTATATGATCGCAGGATTTGGTGATAGAGAGGAAGTGCAAAGCAGGATCGGTCCGGCCATCGGTATATGTTCTCTCGAAGGTTCATGTCATGATTGATTAGCTATGAAAATCAATGCAATCTCGAAGTATATATGCCTTCGTTCATTTGAATGGATGTTTCCTCTGATTTAGGAGACGTATAGAAAAATTAGGTTTTACATAAGCTACCACAAGTTCTGGACCAGCTCAAGATCCCGCGTGGTCGGCAACATCTTGTCTAGCACGTATTGGCCCTGATCAAGTCCTGCAACATATGTTTTGAACAAGTTGGCTGCTATCACAAAAGATCACTTGGCTAGAACTGGAGTTCTTTAACTCAATAGTCTATGTAGACTCTCGTCCAAAACACCCTCTGCTAAACGCAAAGCCTTGTGGCAATCCGGCTCGGTCAGCAACTGGCATCCGGTCAGCACAAGCTCTTCCCACATGATCCTCTCAATGTCGTAGCCGAAAGCCTTCATGAGACCTTCAGCGGGCCCCCAGAGCCGTTGCAAGCTTCCAGTAGCATTTTTGTCCAACAGAGGGCTCCCATTCTGCAGCAGCAGCTCAACATCAAGCTTAACAATGTTGTTATGAATTAAAAATGGCTGGGCAATTATTTCCTCAGCTTCCTTGACCATATTTCTGTTGGAGCTATCCTCGCCCTCGAGCCTCTTCACCTCAATCGAGTCCAATTCGAATCCTTTGCTGGATCTTGTCCCGGGGGCATGAAACAGCTCCCAGTCTTCCCTCGGATCTGCCTGCTTCATGCCAGCTGATCGCCACGTTCCGTTCAACGAACGCCCCATGACTGTCACACGGTTCTTGGCATCGTAGAAAGGTGCTTTGACGACGAGCGCCGCGTGAAGGAATGTCTCCTTGACGCCCTCGCCAGCGGCGCCTTGACTCAATATCGGGTAGTAGAGACGCGGGCCCAGGGAATTATAGTACAATGCAAGGAGCAGATCGCGCGCATGCCGCGACTTATCGTAGAGCATGATGCCGGACTCTAAGCTCCTTCTCTTGGCCATCTGAGGCACCGGTACGTCTGCGATGCCGTGGCCCAGATGGCTTACTGGCCCAAAAGTCGAGTCACACGACCATACCCTAAGACGTTTATGGCTCTACTCTTCGAATGCTGGATCTTGCTCCGGAACAGAGCCTTGACCGGTTCGGACAGGCTGTTTCGTCCAAAAATATCATTTTGGTGTTGTCCCGTCGAAACTTTCGGCCACTAGCTGCAAATATCTCCTCACAAGCGTCTACCCAGCTTTTCCACTTAACATAGTTCGAAGCTAGCCGTGAGTTTCTCATGTTCGGATCTGAAGGCTGCTCGTCCCAGGGGATTGAAGATCCCGTTGTGGATGAGTCAGACGATTTTGGAGTCGGGAGCACTTTCCCTATGATACGTAGTAGAGGACGGCTTGTGTCGCTGATTGGATGCTGAAGAGGAATTGTGGGGAAAAGGGGGGGGGGGGCGGGCGGGGGCAAGAGATGGGAGGTTTGGAGATCCAGAAGCTGTTTCTCGATACAGGCTAAATCACGTTTGGATTACTTACATATGACGATGGCGACTTTCTTTCTTTTCCTTTTGCAGTTGGTTGAGCCGCCGCTTTCGGGTCAAGACTTCTTCGAGCACTGGTTGCTTTTATTCCTCCAATTCTTCTGTAGAGCCTGCCTCGGTCAGCAGGTTCGACTGGCTATACTGAGGGTTTCGCGATGGTCCCGCTTCAAGTTCCTCTGCTCCCTCTACGCTTCACGCTGCAGCTCATCTTCTTCTTCTGCTGGCTCAGATCGTGTACGGCGACGCCTAGTATTTGGCGACGAAAATAATGTAGCCTTCACGCTTTTGACAACACCCGCCGCGTTAAAAGGTAGATATCATGCATTTCTCGACAAAATCCATCGCGGATATCTAGTTCTTTATTGATTGACAGGTTTAAAATATGCATGTGATATTTGCGATAGCTCATGGTGGCGATAATGCGAGTAGAGTTCCTTACAGGGCGAATGTAGCTGGCAAAACACGCGGTACTACATAGTAGACTGGCGGGAAAAGGCGGTACGGGCTAGAGATGAGGGTGGGAACGGTCCATAATATAATCTTTTACGTCCCAATTTCAAGGATTCATGTCATCTCTGGTTCCCATCTCTTTGCCCAAACATGTCTGGAGCTTTGTGATTGTCTATCATGTCCCAAAGCGAGATATCAAGGTTCTACACACCGTTCAACCCTCATCCATTCAATTCGTACCTAAATGAATCCTTGGAAGAGATCCCAAGGTATCTGTTTCGTGTTTCCGACCCCTCTTCGCTTGGAATAACGAAGCAGTCCGAGGTGTGCTCTGAGGCCGCCCGGATTTCACCGGAACCACTTCGCGACCTCTATCAAATGCCCTTGCAGCAGGCTGCTCAGCTGCTCAACACTCATCTGTGGGGGAAGTGCTCACATTCCGATATAGACCCATGTAATCTGGTTTCCTGGACCAGTTCTCTTCTCGTGGCCCTCCAGTACGGCTTCTATTGTCATGGGCGCGGGTGGAAACCTCAAAAATTATTCGATATCAAGATTTTGATGATCGATACCAGGCAATTTGACAACTCTATTTTTGCTCGCGACTTGCAGGCTATTGCCGCTTTCAAAGACGCCTCCGAAGAAATCGAGCTCAACAGACTTTCGACTTCGATGAATTCTCCTGCTTCGGATTCTTACTGCTGACGTATATTATTCCATATTGTACCAATTTCATGGTTAGAAGAACAGTAAAACCTCTCAGTCCATTGCTTAGTACTTCCTGCGTCTAATCGAAGGTCCCGTATTGAGTACGCATGAGTACACCATATTTGCAAATCAACAAAGATGGTCGTACCTCAGCAAGGGTTTCTCTTCCGTCGCGTCTGATTTGTGCATCTTCGCACTCAACTGCCACCCAGTAACCCGGTGGAAGAACAGGAAAACAGAAAGTCTCCTCTTCATTAAATCTCGGAATAGACTCTCATTTGCTGTAGAAATTTTAGCAAAGCTGCAAGAATAGGGAGAAATATATGCTTACCTCTGCGCCGCTCCCTGATACTTGCTACTACGCATCGTAGCTTTGCGGCCGCGTGTTTTCGTGGCGTCTCCATGCTAAACATCAATCTGCTTAACCACGAATGATTGAGCTCGGTATATGTATAATCTGGCTCCTTCAGTCTCCCGACAACATTGCCGAAGTGCCACTCGCCAACATCAACATGGACAACATCCATTTCGGGAGGGTGATTAAGCATGGAAACCTCGAACCTGAAAGCAAGCGGGACGCCAAAGCCTCGCATTGTAAAGCGCGTCTCAAGTTTGCCCAAGTCCAACAAGAAGTAAAAGTATGTGCCGCCTTGACCATCACAGGTACCAACGCATTTGAATAGAACATACGGCTGGGCGCATAATATATCCGTATTACTGTTCACAGGGTAGACTTTGGCGTTGGTACCCTCGACATTACCGAGCAGACCATTCAGATATGCATGTGGGACATGGAGCACTGCCCAGAATAAGGATGCTTGGGGATGGTGAGGCAAGTACGGCGATGGCTCACGGCTAGATGTGGTATTCTGGTCAATGCGTGACATGATGAGCGAGAATCAAGGTCAGTGTTGTCGAGCATTGATAGTCTTTCGACCTCTGGCTCTGCATGGGATTTTTTTGACTTCTTGGCCATATTGCAAGATCTTTCGATGAGAAATATGACGGTGAAGATAAGATAATAGACGAGTATTGAGGAGACGGAGCGGTTGAAGATTTAAATAAGGAAGAGACGCAGTCTGCCCAACAAAGAAAGCAATTGTCACTCCACAAACTATGAACCCCAACAAGACGCGGTCATTCACGCCTGGAGCGTCTGCGAGAGAAAATGTTGAGAATGTGGTCAAGCCTCGACAGATTCCCGATAAGGTTTGTGTATTGCTTCTCTTTCTTTGGCACTATGGTCAAGTTCCGGCCCGCTATTGGACGATAATTTGATTATTAGGCCATTCTTGCAGTAGATTTCGGGATCTTCTCGTATGATTGGTCTTTGGTTGGCGGCAAAATGTGTGAATTCAGTCTATCCCGTTGACTGCAGTACTTTGATCTACCCAAAGATTGTCTGTGCTTTATTTGCTGGTACTGATCAGGCTTTGATTTGGATATCTGGCAAAGTAATTATTATTCACGATAATTACTTCAAAGCTATTCTAAGGGCTTTTTCTTTCTATGAATTCTTTTCAATTAATGGCACGAGCATATGGCTCTACGTAAAACCTAACCTGTGTCTCGAAAACAATCCGGTTCAGGTAGTTGCAGGCGATCATGTAACTATGAAGGCATATTTATTCATAGCAACAGTCTTGTACAAGCCTCCATAGACTATGATATGATACAATAGTGGTCAAGGTCTAAGAAAACAAATTGGTCGCGGAAAACTCATCCTTAGACCTCCCACTCAGAGTCACGGGAAGTGTTATCTTTTGAAAGCTACTACATTCTTTTTAATGGCTTCTCGTTCGGTCTCTCTCCATAATTCTATGTGTACATCAATTTTGTTGATATGGCGTTCAGTAGAATTCAGCCAAAGCCCTAGTTCGTCTCAATCTTACATTTGTGCAAAAGCTTGTGACCCCACATTTTGGGGTGGAAGTTTGCTCAATGGCGTGCCGTCTTTCATATAAATCATTTTCTTTATAATACGATCTCAGCCTCTCTTCAGTTGCAGATTCAAACAATGCCGATGAATCAACTTGCTTCTTGCTTTAGATGATACCGTCCATTGAAATTTGATGTAGACTGTGGAGCGTGTCATCGTAAGTCACCTTCATCAAACACGCCAGGTTGAGCGAGCTTCATATGGAAAGGCATTGCAGTGACCAGATCATTCTGTCGATCGTAGCTTTCCACATAACAACTTTTGTACTATATGTCAAGTTCAGTTTCTCCCCTGTTGCGAAAGCGTGGAAAGTCGCACTATTCATTACAGCAGAACTAGAAAATCTAAAACGAAAGTCTATCGTCATAGATTCCATACTAATTCGCCGCCAAATCAATGTTCTTATATATATATATATATAGCGTCCACTGAACATTAAGAAATAGAGTAACATAGGTTCAATCGAAATTCTCCCTGAACTTAGGGTTCTGATACCCAGGTCAAGCAGGCGAGTGATGGTATCGTTGTTGCCTTCTTGAATCTTGACCCATGGCTGCAAAACCATTTCGAATAAATGCTTGTGGCCCGATGGTCCGGCGAGGAGCAATGAGATCATAAGAACAGCGCGCAGCATACCATACAAAGGGATGAAACTCAGCACTGATTGAAAGAGCGATTCAAGGGACAAAATAGTCGAGAGGACCGACCAGTACATGAGACATTCTTTGAGTTGGGTAGGATTGGACGTTTTGAGCGCCTTGAACGCGGAGATAAGGGGATAAGATACACAGAGTATCGAGCTGATTCCATTCAGCAGAGCTCCAAACATGGTGCTAGGTAATGTACGGCAAAGATATCTTGTATATGACATGAGCAGGATATGAGTGTGAGGGTAACCTGGGCTCTATTAATACTAGAAGGGTTAAAGTAGATTCACTTCTGGAAGGACATAACTTGGGAGAATCCGAAAATAGAGAAGTGGAGCGATCTAAAACTGGAAGAATGTATTGTGATGGTTTGATGTGTTAAGTATACTGTACAGAGCTGAATCAGGATGTTTCAATTCAGAGTTCAAATAGGTCGCTATAGCGTTACATAATGTTAGATCTCTTTGATCCGGAGTTTTCTTCACATACCACTGCCTCTCTTCAATCATCCAGGCAAGACATTCCCGAGCATTGACACGATGCCTGGTATCGATCCATTGCATTTTATGAGGACCGACTCTGTTCCGGCTTACAGTGCGTTCAGCGGTGACTTCTTCGAAATGCTATGATTGAGCCTTACTGACATATCGTCGAGGAGTCGAAGAGTATAGCGACGATGCAGACGAATCAGACCCGTCAGAAAGATCTACAGACGGCTCTGACGATGGAGAAAGCCTCGCAGATTTCATTGCCGATGAGACGGAGACGACCGTTTGGGAGGATAGCGGCGATGGCGAAAGCATTTTATCTGGCGAAGAAAGCACTGATGTAATGGATGATTTGGAAATGATCAAAGATGCACTCGAGAGCCTGGAGATCACCTGCATCAAGTTACGAAATGTGGTCGAGAGACTGGAAGCGATGCGACTACATTAAAATGAAAGTCGACTTGTGTGATGGAGTACGAACGGCCGCGCTATGTCTCAATACACACCTCTGTAAGATATTGTCGCCCTAGCATTCACAAAGCTTGATTGTATTGAATGGGAGCCCTGGATGCTCACCAGGCTTGAGAGTCACATCGGTTCGATAAAACGTGCAATCACTTTCGGTTCCAACAATTTGGTTGACATCAATATTAATAGAAGATGTGTTTAGTCAGCGCCAACTATTATAGGTTTGCATCTATCTGGTCTCGTTGGCATCTTCTTCAGAAGCCGCAAGATTCTAGTAGCCAGAAATCTTCTGTTGACTTGCGTTGGGTACGCACCAATTCTCTGACCCAATATATGAGTTTGGCCGCCACGATGCTGTACCGACGCTGCCTTGGCCGCTTTACGCGATTGTGCTCCAGCGCTTATCTTACTTTGCCCCTTTGTCCGATAGTACACCAAATCGTCCTCTGCATCTGCCCCGGTCGCTTTGCTGCGCCTAGCGCTCATGAGGGGTTGGTATTCATCATCTGAGCTTCCTGCTGTGTCTATAAGGTGAAATTAGCCCTGTTGTCAGTCTCATCACCGAACCTCGTCTTAGACAGCACATAATGTGGCTGGGGTTGCGCCTACCGGTGTGAACTGAGGTGTATTAGCTCTCCAGAGAGATCGCCGGAAAACCTCCACAGTTACTGAGAAGACATCAATCACTTGTGATGCCAAGCCTACGGAGATAGTGGTAGATAGGACGTTTCCAGCGCAGCGTGTTCGTCACGCGAGCCAGTATTCATCTGCAAAAACAATAACCGCCGCAGATCCAGCACCGGATATGGAGACTGGCCCGGAAGGCTGGGCAGCGGGCGATGAGAGTCCCGAAGACGCGGAAGTGGCTCCAACAGCTAATACAAGTACCAAATCGATCATATCGCGCCTGTTCTTCGGTATGCTCCTGGTGTAGGACAGTCGGACAATACATTTGGGAGCTTTGAGTGTGAATATAGTTACTTGGCCAGGAAAGGGTCGACTATCCACTTGTTCTGACTCGAGGGGGCCTCACATCTCGAAGGATATGGTTGTACAGCAATAGGTTGCGGAGTATGAAGTTCAGATGGGCTGAAGCGGGATACTGCGTCTGAAATCTGTGATCGATAGGAAGTGCTGCTAGTGCCGCTCTGCACTTGTCCCGCCATTGTCTCCTTTCTATATTGCTTTGCTTTGTTGTCATAGCTTCCTGTCATATACCACGTGTGACACAATATGAACATAGACGGCGGGCTGTAAAACCTAAGAAGAAGAGGAGAAGGAGGAAAAAAGAAAGCTCTCTTGTCTGATCAAGTGTTACAGTAGTTTGTAGGGTTTGGTTGAATCGTTGTGGCTGAGAACAACTACCCTGGATGCTTTTATGTATGCTATGTATTGCAGCATCCTATATATAATCAGTACCTTCCAGCAAATTTTTTCCGAAGTGTATTCTTTGCCCTGTGACCTTTTGTGGTTCAATATCCAGCTCAGCTATGCATATTCCGAGCCTGTGCCATAAGCATCACCGGATAAGCGGAGTTGCAAAGCTGGAAAATTTGTGGGCCCATTGTTTACAACTTTCGCAGCGTTTTAGCCAATCATCACTCGTGACAAGTGGTCGAAGTTCGGATAGCACGTTGGCGAATGACCCTCAAGGATTACGCTTTATTTTTCCGCTGGTTGTTTAATCCCGCTTGTATGCTATCTTGCATCTGTTCTTTGTGTTCTGCGCAGTGGGTCAAATGGCATAAGGAGACACGCAGCGAGAAGCGTGGTTGCGCATCTGAGGCGCTGACCCAGCACCCATGGAAACTATTCGTCGGTGGCTATTCGTTGGCGTCGATCCGTGCTCAGCACACCGATATTTGAGTCAGTGACAAAAGCACCAATCTACAGTCATCCGAATCGCCATAACCAGAAATCACTTAACCCCAATTTGTGTGAGTGGAGCTCGATGCCTAAACTTGCATATGTCGTACTTTGCTGTTTGTGAGTTCAAATGGTGCCAAAGCTGATTTACCCAATGGAATAGTCTCGAAACAAAACACCGTACCGAGCCTGCTTGGAAATTCCATGGACTTTCCTGATTCTGTAAATTGGAATATGATGTTGCCGAACCGCGATCAAAACTGTTGCTCAGAATCCCCGCATATTGCATTCGACTCAGGAAAGACAGGCATGATGTCGGATCCCATACCAAGTATCAGAGGACCCAAGCTGTTTCCGTTCAACGGAGATTTCTCCGATGCCCATTTCATCAATTTGCTGGACACTGAGAATGAGAATGCCTCCACTGGAGGAGCACATAGCCGAGTGTTCCAAGTGAGTATCAAAGGCAAGATTTATGCAGTCAAGATTGTACGTCGAGAGTACAAGTTTTGCCATCTCACTGACGCTGACAATATCACAGTTCAAATTCGTCAGCATCAACGTCATTCGCCCATTTTTGTTTGGGTACAACAAAAAACCTATTAGTGACAAAGTTTCCCGATGCCAACTGGATCCTTTCTTCGCTGAGTGTCGGGCGTTCGGGCTTTTATCAGCAGATGGAAAACACGAAGGCCTCGCTGTTCGTTGTTACGGATATGCGTATCTACACGAGTCCGTAGAGCGCCGGATTGAACAACAATTCAATATCTATAACTGGAATCGACCATCCGAAAATATGCATGGAAAATATGCATGAGCCATTGAGGGCTATAGTAAAGGACTACATCCAATATCATTCGTGGTACAAGCCATCTGAGCTTGCACTCATGAAGGGCCGTCTCGAGCAATTAAACAAATTGGGAATCTACAACATGAACATTCGAAAGGAGAGTTACCTCAACGGCAGTCTATACGATTTCAGTGAGGCTATTACCGCACCTCATATTGGTCTCTCAGCGGATGTTCGTCCGCAGACGCACATCCTCCGTGATCTGAGGTATGATATGGCTTGCTTCGACGCCATGGCAAGAAAAGAACTCATCATGCAAACATGGAGAACAGCACTTAGGATGAAACGGAGTCGAAGGATAAATCCAGTCCGAAAATCGTCAAGAATTACTGCCATGAGAGGCTCAAAATCGGCTAGTCCATACGTTTTTCGCATTGGGACTAGACAATCGAAGCGCATAAAAGCTTCCATGCCAGCCCTTTGACTACTATCACTGAGACACATCTATTACCGTCTGTTACATGTACACCATTCGCTTCCGGCGACGAGGTTCCAAAGCTCGTTGCTCTGCAGTTTGTAGGCGAGTTTTGCGAGGACCGAGGATTAGACTTTGCCCAAAATCAAGCCTTGACTTTCGGTGGTGCAGAAATCAATCCGGAAATTGATCTAGGCGAGGTTTTAACAGTGACTTTCAGAAGGCCTATGAATGGCGAAGACTGCGAGGAAAATTGTACATTCCATAAAAGCTACCGACCAGATCACAGCGTAGGCTAGCCGAAGAAATTGGTCCGGCCAGGCTCTGGTGGGACTAAGCCGAGGTAGTTACATCTGTGTCGTCTATGTGTCATGGGATCTTCGACTGTAATTCGATTGCATATTTGGAAAATATAGCACCTCGACAAATTTTCTACTATCTGAGTTGCACTATCAAGTCGCTCAGCTAGAAACTGCTTCACATGCCATCATTCTAACCATAGCTGACATATCACACAAGTCTGCGTGCGGTAGTGCTCAAAATGTTGCTGGCTAGACTGTCGATGTTGAATCAGTTATGATCCATTATGACCTGCATCTAATAAATCTGGCAGATATGGAGGTGGCCAAGTGCCCTGGCTGCCGCTCAAAAGTTTTGTGCGTCCCTATTTTCCAATTCATCCCGTTAGACTAACACCACTCCAAAGCAAAATATAGTCTATTCACAGTCTATTCAGCTTCACGTCGCTTCAAGATACAGATGAATCATTCGACGTATTTCAACAACCAACTAGTACACTTCCAGGATAAAATGGTCTATGTCACCGGAAGGGAAGGGGGTCCTTAGACCATCTTGCAGATCAGTCCTCGCTAACACACAACAGTGTATGCATATCGAGGTAGCTCGCTACCTGGTAAATATCACCACAGCAAAGCAAAGAGCATACTATGCTTCTGGCATCAACGACCATCCAAATTAATTCTACGAGGTTGGGCGTCTCCTATCGCCGATCATCACGTTCTAACGTGAACCCCCTGGAGCGTTCATTTGAAGCATATTGACAAGGGTCCTGCGTTTAGAGGCAAGTCTTATTCGACATGGGCGACTCTCCATACCTATGACTGCCCAGTTGACTCTTGCCATCTTCAGAGACGAGCGCTAAAATGGAAGGGGGTTAAATCGACTAGTTATAGCTCAATCTTTGAACCTAATTACGATGGTAAGTGTAAGACAACAAGGATTCCCAGGCGCGGCGGCGCTCATCGAATGGGATACCTGAGTCAACAGCCCGAAGAGACGCGGTCCTTGTCTTGGCTCAATTCGGATGTCAGTCAGGTGCTTCCTATCTCCCCCTATATTGTCCCTTGCGAGTCTCTGGAGTGTGCGAAGGAGCACGCCCGTATTCGTGGGCTAGTACTTAATGTGTCTCGTTGGCGATGCAGACAAGAATGGCACATATACGTCATCCATAGTACTCTGTAAGCATTGATTGTGTAAGATTTACTATGGCACAACTGGGCGTACGGGGTCTAGCAAGGTTTTGAATCCTCAATATGATGCGGCACGGCGGGTGAACGAACGACCGACGCCGTGTTTGAAAGACTTGCCGTCTCGCGAGCTATTCCTACCAGGGACAGTCGGAGATGCTTGACACAAAAATTCGTGTGGACCAAATGTGAATGTCTTAGCTCTGCCCGGGCCCTTTCGATTTCGCTGCAGCTTGCCCATTTCGCGCTCACATGTGCCGACGTGTTTTTTATCATTCATTTCCACGTATGATTGAGGGCAGCATCGGTGGCGGTGTTGCGTGAAGAACTCGCTGTAGCCACCATCTAGAATGTAGATTTCGGGGTACCTCAGTCTCGGGTAGTACTCGGCATTGATGGCCCTATCTTTGGACCGGATAAACCGAGCCATCATGGGAGCCCGGTGAGCAGAGTACTCGCAGTGAAAGATAAGCAGGACCTTGCCGTCCATGGGAGTCCCAAACAGATGTCCCATAAGAAGTTCTTTGTCATAATAGTTGACTGCACCATCAATGTGACCGCCCTCATATTCATATTCGAATCGGCAATCGATGACAATGCGTTGTGTATACTGGTCCTCGAATCTACCCTGCAAGACGTCAAGAAAGGTTTCTTGGGATATCCTGGGGATTGTCTCGCTCTCGCCTTCGGGATAAAAGTGAGGCAACATGGGATCTTGGTCATCCTCACTGTTCATTATCGATTGAACTGTGCTCTGTGGATTGAAACTGTTTGTTAGGGGCGCCGCGACGTTGACAGCATTCTCCAATAGACCTAGGCAGCGGCGGTATTGGCGTCGGGGTTGTTGGACAAGATTCGAGGGTAGTTTCGTACGTGAGGATAGAGAGCCGTTCCGGAGGTTTCCCGTATCCCAGAGAACGGCAAACCGAGAGTCTCGACGGGCAAGAAAAAGCCTCTTCTGTGGCGGTGACTCTTGAAAGCACTCGGCTAATGGCAGGTTCGCTTCCGAGCTGAAGCGAAATGCTACTGACTCGGTGTTCAAGTCCTGATGTTTCACCGATGGATTGCCGGAGTAACCCTCTGTATAGATTGAAGAACATGAACGAAGGAGGAGACGGTCCCTTTTGCTGTAGAGATGACGTGATTTCCTGTGATTGATAACAGGAGACTCAAACATCATCTCGTTGTCGTCATCTTCGGGAGGTTTACCAGATTCGAATGGAGTGATCTGGGTCGAATATAGCCGCTTATGAGAAAGGGGGGAATTGTCCATGTCCATGATGTCGTTGATACCATAGGAAACGGGCGAGAACAAATCTGGTAGAAGAGGTGTGGCGACATGATCTAGAGAGTGTTCAAATTAGTAAGGAGGTAGGTCTTAAATTTGATCATGTCCGACTCACGTCGTCTGCCCGCCTTGCCAATGATATTTGAACTGAACAGAGTTCGGCGCGGAGTTGAGAATCGTGGATTGCTCCAATGTACAAACTAATTTATAAGACTTAGCAATATTCTTCCCAGGTCTTCCCGACATACCTCAGCCATTTATACGAGAATTCCGGGACGAGTCTGCAGAAAAGGTGACGCTGGGAATTAAGTAAAAATCAGAGGCGAGGTCAAAGTTGCCAAGATGTATCCGTAACGATTATTCATGGATATTGCGTTGGCTCGACTCGCAATAGCTAGGTGTTAGTGCAAATCGACAGGCTGTTGGCTTTGTTCAGTAACTCTACAACTACCGGGAGATAATGAAAATGGCGACGTAGGTCACCATTCTATATTATAACTTCAATGCGTAAAGGAGTGTAACGTGGGGTTATATCGACGGCAGGAACCCCTTTGGCTTTGCCTGCGGTTGCCTGAGGAACGAACTGCGGGTGTAGTCGCTCACATCTTTTTGCCACTTCTCCTTTTGCTCAGGCGAGACTCAGCCGATCCAAATGGCCTATCCGTATGGCCCACGGTACCTGTCTCCGTGCTGGTCTCTTTCAAGTCATTCCAAATCGCCATCAGAATCCTGGTCGACTCGCCAACGGGTGGGCCAGCTGACGTTTTTGACCTGAGTGACCAGAGCGACTTACCATGCAGAAGCCATTCGTTGGGAGCGGTCAATGGTCTAATTGTAGGTAGCAATCTGCGGCACAGAGAAGCATGTCACCATGGACCCGCCACAGCGATTTTGCTACATCTACTATTGATTCTTGACTCCACTAACATGCGTTTCCTTTCCCTTGTTGTCGTGATACGTATAGGAGGGCGGCGCACCGGCGAATCCCAAATCACCTCTGCTGACTTTTGCTTCCATACGGCAGCCGTCTTTGATCAAGTACTCGTATATTCATCCTTCCTTGGATCGCAGAGTAGGAATTGCAAATGATCGTGTTTTTGAGTCCTGTTGCCCGCTTTATTGTTTCTCGCATTACCTTATTCAATGATCACATGATGACTTTGGCACTAATGTCACTTATAGCATGAATCTTTCTTGAATTATTCCTATCAGAAGTTCATCTAATAAAGACATTTTCCACGACTGATCTTGGGGAGTCCGGAGGGGCACTCGTTAATCGTTAATGGTACCGCATTGTGATTCATTGGGGCTAATGGGCGGTGTAACATAATTCTCAGAGAAGCGTACCATCTGAGATGTGCTGTACATGTTTCCGGAATTGAGTGCCGTGACATGCTCGCTCAGGGGAGTTTGTAAACCTGCGCGGCACGAAATGGCAGCTTGCTGTGCGAGGAACTCGGCTAGGGTGACAGCGACATGGGACATGCTCGGTTTCGCGTACTTCCTGATCAGTGTCGGCGAAGGCTGTTGAAGGTAAATCAGCAAAGTGTGCAGAGTGCTGGAGAAGCTGAAGTTCCATGCTCTGTCGTTGACTTTGGGTCGCGATAGGATAGCTCGAGCTAGCGTCAGAGAAGCCCTAGCCATGTCTGAGGGCTTGGTCGAGACAAAGCACCGGTGGTACAGGGCAATCTCGCAGATGTAGGCGGCCATGTGCTCTACTTCGCGGTCATCTCCCTCATAGGCAACGATCAATCGCTTGAAGAAATCGACGGTTGGGTGGCCGATTGTCCACTCCATGGTGTTGAGTACGTGCATATCTTGGCGGTTGCGTGCCATCATCTCGAGATGGTCTTTGAGGTATATGTACACCATTTTGATTCAGATCTTCTCACAGGGCAATGAGTTAGATTCTCAGGAAGCTTTTGGGTTTGTTGTAGTTTTGATGATTGTTGGAGAAGGAGTCAGACCATAAGATGTGTGCTGTTTCATTCATATGTGCGTATGCCAATGTTGTGCGCGGTACAACCTGCCAATATTCACAAGCCTGAACAGGCGACGGTGGGTACGATGTGATGGTCTGATGGTTGGCCACAGTAACTCATCTAGATGATGACAACCAACATCTCAGACCGGTCGGGATACGTGCCCCCAATATGGTGCCGCTTGAGATGCTTGAGCAGCCATGAGATAATTCTGTACTTACCGATGTGTCAGATAATCCACTCGTATCGCGTCTTCATCCCCAGCCACACAGACTAAACAAGAAGCTCCAGCTGGCAGGGATAGAGAAGTGCTTGATGGACAGTGAATGATGGATGCAATGAAACGGCTGTAGTGGATCGCTCTTTGAGAGACTTACAGCTCTGCAGGTTGCCAGGTGTTATGTGTTCATGGAAAAGGGGAAGCTGCTTGCCCAACTCAGGCTAATGTATGGATAGAGACGACCAGGGTAGTAACATGCTGGCGCCAGAGCCATCACTTGTAAGCCTGGCCATATGTTCTCCACCTCTGCTCACAGCTGAAGGTCACCTTGAACATGTCCCGCGTGACTACTGTGTGAAGTATGGACAAGGATGTATGCAGACATTCCTGAGTCAGATTTGCACCCAGACATCACTGAGAACAGAATAGTTGTCAATCACTGTGGGACTCTGATAGGTTGTTCCAGCTAAAGGCACACGTGTGCCGACTGAATCGGTGAGAGTATGGTGTTTGAAAAAGGAGGAAACGAACAACCTGCTTCCATTGGTCACTTGGGGTGCAGGTATGTCCTCCTGTATCTCAGACTTCTGCACACCCCTACCTTTTGGAATAACCCAATGGGGTAGCAAAATTCTGTCCGAATCACCTACAGATTGGCCAGCTGTCTCTTCGGGATGTGTAGTCGCAAAGGACAAGTACCCAAGATAGCCCAGGAAATCCGACTCATCGGTGCTCAAGTTGATTGCTAAAAGAGCCCACGGAACAGATGAGTCATTTCAATGAGGGATCACTGGAACGACTCAGCTTCCTTTACTTTTTCCGCAACATGGAATCAGAAGATGACTTGCAGTAGTGTCGCAAAGTGATCGTGCGTAGACTTATGGTCATCCAATCGGATCGCGACGTGTTTGGGATAAGTTATAAGACACAGAGCAGTGGCTGACCGGATGACCATTCGACTTCATCTGTATGTTCCTTCTGGCACGCAGTGGCAAGTATGCTTTATGTGGCAGAATATCTTCCATATTCGCGGATTCGAGATCCGTCGTCGTAGGACGGAGGACCGGCTATGTAAGTCAATATAATTTCTAGCCGGGTTGGTTTGTAATACATCACTCAACCAGAAGGCTGTGTCTAGTTCCTCCGACTCGATATTCAGGCCCTCCTAAGACTTGAATAGATCACTCACTGAGCAATGTGCAATACATTCAGTGATACCGCTATCCTCAACCAGACATTTTCCATACTATGGTAACTTTTCTGCAGTGTCTTGAAGACGTACGACAGCTCCGCTCGTTTTCGGTATTGTGGGCATTGGTATGTTCCGGCGGATCATTCGTCGATTTGGTTGATTCCCGTAAGAATGGTGGAGGCGGTGTATTTGACCTTATCTGTATGGATTGTGCTGAAGTTTAAATGGCTAGCGGTCGATCTCGTTCAAGTAAATAATCATTCTTAGAGCCAAATCAAGCCATTGTCACAACGTCGCGCTGCCGCAACGGGCAGAAAAATCGCGCTCTTAGCAACGCAGCTAGAAATGCGAAGATGGAGCCGAATCTCGCGTTGTCCTCTATGAATAAAATTGGCGCTACAGACACCATCAAAATCGGCTTCTTGTCCTTTGTCTCTCTTCTCGTCTCTGAGCACTGGCGACCCATATTCTGCGCTGATCTATACGTACCCTAGCCAGACCTGCTTAGCACTGTCATCCATGAGTACTTCAGTCAGCCAAAATTGGCTCTGGTTGACAAGCAACTTTCTACTGTCAGCTGGATTGCCTTTGGCTGGCCGAAGTACCCATTGATGACAATACCGAATGGATATGGCTGATGTACATGAATGTCAGCGTCGGATGTGGATCGTCCGTGTTTAACACTTACCAACAGAATCATTGCAGCTTGGATATGAGACCAAGGAACTGTGTGTGTATAGGACGTACAGTATGTACTTGGCTGTCTTACATTGTGAAGTGTTTAGCACCTTCCTCCTATCACAATCAAGCATCTAATTTTGGTGCGGAGTGGCACATCTGCGGCGCGACTCATGTCACTTGACTTGGACTCGAACGCTTTCTGCGGCATACGAGATTTTCCTCCTGCAGCATAATTGCCACCTATCTCTCCTTCCATCCCGAGACAACCCGCGAATGGTAATTATTTATACAATGCAGCATTGACGCGTTATTTTTATTTCCTGATTGCGGAAAAGAGTATGCTGTCAGCCAGGGTGATTTGATAGATCCTTCTGTCACTAGAATCTATAATACCACCCGCCTTTAATGATGTATCGTAGTATCTGCCCAACTGCCGTGATTGTTCCCGAAACTATGATTCTCCAGTGGCGCGATAGGCCCTGAGATCGGAACTTGTTAGCTGGGGTATTGAGCGACAAATGACCGACTAGAATGAGAAAATGGGTCTTATCTCCTTTGCCCGTTGTGTACCGAGCTTGGAGACTGCAGACTTCAAGGTCTACACCCGGAGCGCCGGAGCTTAGGCCCACATTTCACCGGGTCCCGGGGTTTAGGTCCACAACTTAAGTTCTTCATTTACAGGCGAGGTCCACTTTACAGTTTCCAGAGTGCACTCCTTCTTGCAGTGCGCAGCTACATATTGAGAAATATTGCCACAGCTTGCACAGTTCGAAAAGGCAATTGAATAGTGCCGGCACTGTATATCCTTCCCAGGAAAAGGAGCAACGGAGCAGAGACCTGCTTGATAAATATGGATCTTATGACCGCATCCCGCTGTACCACTTTTCATACAGTCGGCCAGCCTGCCAGCCTGAGACATACATGGTATTATTCAATGCTAATTATCTTCAGAAGTATGCCCAAACCCTATCCATATTGCAGAAAGGGCTTACATGGGTACAGCAAAGGGCATGGTAGATCATTGGCCCTAAAATTTTCTTTCCCTTTCACCATATCCGAAGCCATACCGGTATCCGTGCCCGATGGTTCTGAGACATATAGGGTGAGATGTATCAATTCTGGATTAAAATGACCTAATTCAGTTCTGGACTCTAAACTCAAACGTATGCACACCATTTGACTTGATAAATAACCTGTCTCTTTTCCGTATGCTACAGTGACTCTTAACAAAACAATATACGATCATGCCAGACCAAACCGTAAACGCAACTAGTACCAAAGATTCTCTCTGGGCACATCTTCACCCGTCAACCCTATTGCGCCAAACCTCGAGATCCACAGTCTTGAAGGATTCGCAACCGCTGCCATTTGGTCCCTGACCGGAGACGTAGTGCCCGAAAGCACTTTTTAAGCTTATGAAACTCGAAGAAGCCAAGCATAGAGCACCGGCAACAATGTTGATATAGAAGCATCGTCGAATTGTTCTCATGATGGCCTCCAGCACGCCTGCATATAACTCCGGGTACTTCATCAAGAGAGCTGAGGTTTCTCCAGCAAGTAGCCCACGCAGATCCTGAGGGGATATATCTTCAGGGAACATCAGAGATTGAAGAAGCTGGACCCCAACATTGTAGTATACGGCGCCGGCTATGGCTACACCAACAACAACGCCACTAGTCTGTGCCACTTTATGAAGAGCGATGATATCTCTACGCTCGCCACGAGAAATCTGACTGTCCATAGATTCAAGAAACTTCGAGGACATGGTGAGTGTGCTTTGCCACATGAGCCCAACCTCAGCACCAATGATAGCTTCGTATCCCATGACAGAGTGGATCCAAGCATCAACTGTGATTCTCTGCTGAAGACTAGCGCCGGTCGTCAGGAAAGCTGCTCCGATGACGACAAGCAGACGTTGGCAAGACATTGCCTTGACGAGATAACTGGATGCCAGCATGGCCACGACGAAGGCCCCGGCGAATGGCAGCAAGTGCTTTGCAGCGTCGAAGACGCTATCTCGGTGTACAAGAGTGAAGTAAATTGGCGTATAGTACAAAGTGGTTCCGCATACGATTGAAGCAAGAAAGACGCACAATTCCGAAAAGAATACTCCAGAGTGGCGGGCGACAATAATTGGAATTGCCGTGTCCTGTCGTTCTCCTCGACGAATCCTCGTGAGTTGCAGAAGCGTGTAGGCGGTTAAGATTCCGGCCACGAGATCAAGTAGGATCCACACCACGATCGTAGAAGCAGACTTCCAAGCCCATACAGGACCCGAGAATGTGCAACCTAGCCCTAAAAGGATGAAAAAGGTCATCCATGAGACAATCCCAATCCACTCCGATCTCTTGGGAGCTTCTTCTCGGTTGTACTGTTTATTCATTGAATTATTTTTACTTTCTCTCTGCTGCTTGCAGGTCAGTAGAGACGCGTAACCGTGGATTAGACGCTCACCTGTTTCTCGGCTGTCGGTTCATCCGACCGCAGCGAATGACTCTCGTAGCCCATTAGTAGCAGTACTGCAGCAATCATGAGCACTGGGATGACGATGAAAAAAGCCTAGAATGAGTCAGCCACTTGGATATATGATTTGCTTCATGCGTTGCGTACCCAGCGCCAGGTCGCGTATTTGGCCTCAGCAAAGGCCCCACTGACCAACGGGCCCACGAACAGGCCCAATGGGAAGAAAATGCCAATTAATGCCTGGACCTTGGTGAACTCGCTACGAGGGACCATTTATACGTTGTCGAAGAGGTTGCTTTAAATTATTAGCGTTTGATACCTAAGCAGTAGACCCCTTACATTTGATCAAAGATCACAGAGCCTATAGCCAAAATAACTCGGCCGAATATAATGATCTCCATATTTGTGGCGAAACCTGCAAATAGGGAACCAAGCATGCTGAACATCGTTCCAACGATGCCGAGCGTTTTCGGCTTGCAGACACTCGAAAACTTCCTGACCACCGGGACAAATGCCACACCAGCCAGAGCATAGACCAGGTTCAGCCAAAGCAATATCTGGATTTTGCCAAAAATATTAAAGATAGGGACTTGGATATTGGCAATATTTCTGGTATTATAGCCTGGCGGAATTTCTCGGTCATTGATCACATGAGAGAGCAAGACACAGTTCATCGCCGAAAAAGGTAAGAAGAGTAAGAAGCGAGGTGTAAAGAATGTATTGTCTTACCGTCGATCAAGGAAAACAACGCATTGCCACAAAAAAGCAATGGCCCGACTTTTCTGATTGATTGGGACATGTTGCCGGAAATGATGTTTCGACTGGCTGTGCTGATTAATCAGAATGCACAATTTTTGTGTTTCATGGGACTGTTACTTATATAGACTTCTAGGTGGTATCGATTGACAACCCACAAGCAAGCGATTAGGCATCCATCAAACATTCAAAAAAGCGCACTAGTTATAATCTTAACAGAGCAAACCTTAATTAACAGCGTCTGGCTCAAAGAAGGCGAATCATAAGAGGAGAAGAGCAGTAGTAGCAGCAGAAAACGGACCTCGTGTCGCCAATTAGTACTTTTGGAAGATATCTTGTTCGCTTCCCCCACAGGCTTCTTCCCTACTTGCGATGGATCCATGAAACTCTCCAGAGTGTCGATGCGCTGCTGCAAGGGACGTCTCTGTTCGGGTGTCAGGGACTCGGCGTCGAGCATCGAGATAAATTGGGCGTAGTTGAAGCTTGTTCGTGTTCTCTGCTGCTCGATACGCATCTCGCGCAGGATACGTTGAATGACTTGCATGTACAGCGGCGTATTATTGTCGCCAAAGGCCATTAGATCTAGCATACGTTTCGTATTAAGGTAGTTCTGATCGAGACGCAGCTCTTCAACTTTAACATCGAGCTGTGCATAGGTATCCTACATATTGGATCATTCATTAACTAGGCCAGGAAGGAGAAACGTGGATTGTGGAGGTGTGATTACGATGTACCTGGATGGTGCTGATATTGGTTGGCGAACAAAGAACTCGTACTTTGACCGATTTGTCAGACGATAAGTGCGCTGCTTCACAAGGGGAACCGCCGGTGTCGGAAATGTAAGGATCGCAATGGAATACAACGCCGGTCAAGGGGTGTGGTAAACGACCGAGTCTCTCTGATGGAATGAGGCAGCTCTCAAATATGCACGATAGGCTGTGACTTTTGCCGGAGCCCTGACTACCGCAGATGAAAATACTGGAGGGCGAGGCGACATTGAAGAATATGCGGGGGTCATCGATAGACTCCAAGTCATTCATGGCTTTGGTGTCTCCTGCAAGGAGAGCGTACTGGCTGAAGGGTTTTCTGTCAGGGTCTGCTGAGAGTCTATCTGCATGCTTCATGACAGAATGACTGAAAAGAGGAGCAGCAAGCATCTCGTTGAGCTCATCTTTGCCTGGAGTGCGGCCCAGGAGTTTCATATGGAGAATCTTCTCCTGGTCATCGTAAATCCCTTCGTCCTCATCCGCAAAGTATCCCCACGGAGTCATTTTGACTTTCTGGTAGCCCCTACTCAATAATCCTGTGAGAAGAGCAAAGGTGACCAAAATCAAGACTCAGGATATTAGGTTCGGTGGTTGGTTTTGGGACTAGTAAATGCAGCGCATTTCTGGGTGTGGGGGAAAACGGAAAGACGAACCTTTAATAAAGTCGCTTGGAGTTGTCAAGCGCTCCATATAAGCAAAAACGTTCAGAAGTTTTTGCTTTCTTTATTTCGGCGTGGCGTTACCCAAACAACCTACTGTGGGTCTAGATCAAAGAAACACCTTTTCAATTTTCTTTCTAATAACTATAAAGACAATGAAGTTGTATGAATGTGTAAATAATGCCTGTACGTTTCAAAGACAAATCCAATGGAAATGTGCTTTTTCTACGTAAGCCGGATCAGGAAGACCCGTCATTCGATGCCCTCAGGCCAATTATAATGCAGGCCGTCTTCCGTTCATCGTATGTATGTTGCATTGCAGTGCAGAAAGTAATGATGTGGCCCAAATTGACTCGGTTTCAATGGTGAATGAGCCAGGATCCTTCCCAGGGATGCATCATCTACATATGAAAGCAATCTACGGAGAGCATTCCTATCAGATACGAAACCAGCTGAGCAGAAGTACAATGAAGGATGTGTCGTGAATAGTGTTATGAGAAGTGGTTTAAATGGACTTTCGGAGTGACGAATTGCATTGACATCTTTCCGGGGAATTTCGATCATTATGGTTTTGAAATTCGAAGCATTAGTACAGAACATTCATTATTCAGTATTCACAACTGGCCATCTTGTATGTACTCCTGTCTTCCCAAGCTCGCTGTCGGACAGGATTGCCCGAGCCGCTCCATGCCATGCGCCGGGGTTTGACACATATGCACAACGTATTGTTCGGGCCGTGCATCAATTGGCGGCATCGAATGGCAGTCAATCATAATGCTAGGTTGAGATCCCGTAGCGGCGCAAGCAACCCAACGAATTGCCAAATGGTGGGCCTCCCAGAGAAGCCACACCGGTGAGAATGTCTTGCAGCATATTGGCTTGCATGATCAGTGTTACATGGTGAGGACGACCCAAGTGCATCCAGTCTTCCTCATTTGTCTTGCACCATGTACAATCCAATTTTGGACTCCTATATATCTTTCATGTGCTGTCGAATACTCATGGTACCAGAGCACTTTAAAGACTTCTCCTTAGAGCCCCGTGGTGATGCAATATGTAATATATGTTGAAAGTACTAATAGCCATACAGTAGCCACGATCAATTCAAAAACTATAGCCAGCAAAGCCCGAATGATTAGCATTCCTTAGCACATGCTTTGGCTGATTATTCTTCCATTCACATTACTAGCCTTGACCGAAGACTTGAGGCAATCTAATTGCCGTAAGACTCATCTCGCTGCGGGGCAGCCGTTATGCGAGAAACTACATTGATTTACTTTGCTGAAGTTTAGGGCTGGCATTCATAGACCCCTATCAGCGAAATCGCCCAACTTTTGAACGGCTATTGGTCGGCCACTGATGCAACTGGATAGAGATGTGAAGCGACGGTAGCAGAAAAGGTTGCTATCCGGCGCGTAGGTCCAGTCGTAAATTGAGACATGAAAGTTTAATTTCTTTTCACCACGCCTGGTTTCTTTGGATACACGGTCATTTGAGGCGAAAAGATACCGCAGTTTTGCAGCTTGATTACTGAATAGATTAATTGGTCCGATTCCGATTAATGGTAAGGCCCAGAACGCTTGCTTGCCGATATGGACCCTTATCGCCAAATAGGCAACACGTCACATACTGCCCGCCATCTCCGGCCGATGCGAGACACGTATCTTCGTGGGATTACGATCTCATTTTGTTCGAGTTGTACATTCTGTTACGGCTCTACATGGGCTTCGATAAGGCAAGTCTCTTCAACATGTGCGACAACGACTTGCTCGCCCGTTGTTGTAAGAAGATAAAGAAAGCGATAAGTATAGCGAGAACAGAGCTACTATAGCTCGGAATACTTACACATAGGCGGAGACATTCACAGGTTGAAAGGTCTTTTTGTATTACCGCCGGCCATCAGAGTACCAAGGGATTTGTTGGCTTCTCCAGCATTTTCGTGGCGTGTAATGAAAATTCCGACGCGGAAAGTGAAAGACTGATGACCGCGGGTCTACCTTACACTGAGGTCACTTCATTCTTGTAGGTCAGACAATATGGAAGCATCTATAAATGGTATCCTACTTTCGCTTGAGTCATACATTCTCCACACAAAGCTCACCCCAAATATTCTTGATATTATTACCACTGCTCAAAGAGTAATTTCATTCAAACTAAAGTCAGCATCATGGTTGTTACCACTTTACATTTCAAGGTTCTAGATGACCTCTGCTGCAAGGAACGCCTTGACCTGATGGACTCCATTGACACACTTCGCTCTCAAGGCATCAACCATTTTGTCTCTCTTCCCCAAATCATTGTGTGTGGAGATCAATCTTCCGGCAAAAGTTCTGTTCTGGAAGCCATATCTGGCGTTTCATTCCCCATCAAGAGCAACCTCTGTACTCGTTTCCCTACAGAGCTTGTCCTGCGCAGAACGCCTGGAATCAGTGCTAGTGTTTCTATCGTACCTCACCATTCCAGACCTGATGCCGAGATGATGGCGCTTGCAAGCTTTCACAAAGATCTTAGGAGCTTTGATGGCTTATCCAGTCTTATCGAGGACGCCAAGTCAGCAATGGGAATCACGTCTCATGGGAAAGCGTTCTCAAGAGATTTGCTCCGCGTTGAGATTTCTGGTCCGGACCGACCGCACCTCACCATTGTGGACTTACCAGGGCTTATCCATTCCGAAACAAAGAATCAGTCAGCGTCAGACGTCGGTTTGATCCAAGAGGTGGTAGAATCATACATGAAGGAGCCAAGAAGTATTATCTTGGCTGTTGTCTCGGCCAAGAATGATTTTGCAAACCAGGTAGTTCTCAAACTGGCTCGCTGCGCAGATCCCACAGGCAACCGCACTCTTGGTGTCATAACTAAACCTGATACCTTGCATCCTGGCTCGGGGAGCGAGTCACAGTACCTTTCTCTGGCTAGAAACCGAGAGGTCGAATTCCGTCTTGGCTGGCATGTTCTCAAAAATCAAGACTCAGAGGCGACCTTTGAATCACTAATGAAACGTGATGAGACAGAGGCAGAGTTCTTCGCGAGGGGTGTCTGGACAGACCTGCCGGCGTCACTACTTGGTATTGGCCAACTGCGTAATCGACTGAGCAAAGTGCTTCTGAACCACATTACCGAAGAACTACCAAGTTTGATTGTCGAGATCGAGGCAAAGCGCAAGGATTGTCAAGACAGGCTCGAGAAGCTCGGTACGCCCAAAGAAACTTTGCATGAGCAACAACGATACTTGATTGGCATCGGTGAATCATTTCAGAGACTCGTACAAAGTGCTGTTGACGGTATCTGGGATGACCCGTTCTTCAGTGACGAGAAGTCAACTCATGGTTATAAGCGCCGCATTCGAGCCGTTATTCAAAATCTCAACGAAGATTTTGCGGAAGTTCTTGCTACTCGGGGCCATAGCCGCCATTTGGTTGAAACCAAGGACAATTCTGTTGCGGGAGCATGTACCTCTGTTGACCGAACTGAGTTTGTCGACTATATTCGAGAAAAGATACGCACCTCCCGTGGGCGAGAGCTCCCAGGCTTATTCCATCCTATGGTGGTTGCAGATGTGTTCCGCGAGCAAGCACGACCATGGGAGGGGCTTGCCCGAAGACATGTCCATACGTGCTGGATGGCATGTCGGGATTTCCTTCACCACGTCGTTGCTCATGTTGCCGATGCCGGAACATCATTGGCCATTATTAACAAGATCTTGGAGCCTGCCATGGATTCAGTCCTGGTAACACTTGACGCAAAGACTGGAGAAATCTTGGCTCCTCATCAAAAGAATCATCCCATTACATACGATCACTACTTCACAGATACGATTCAGCGTGTTCGAAGAGACAGGGAACGAAAGCGTATAGAGACGGTGTTGCACGGGTTCTTTCATGTCAAGACGTTGGGAACATGCCATCTACCGGGCAATTATGATCTGAGTAATTTTCTCGAGCTGCTTACCGGGAAAGGTGTCGAGCCAGACATGCATCGATTTGCTGCGTCAGAGGCATTGGACCAGATGGAGGCATACTACAGGGTAAGATGCGTTATCTCAACAATCTATCACGAAGCAAATTAATCCTCCCATCAGGTCGCCATGAAACGATTTTTAGATGATATCGCCGTCCAGGTGATCGAAGTCGTGCTCCTCACATCGCTTCCGGCCATATTATCCCCAGTAAAGATCTTCGAGATGCAGCCCGAGCTTATTGCTCGAATCGCTGGTGAGAATGAGCATGCGCGCTCTCAGAGACTCCAGCTCACAAGGCAAATTGCGGTGCTGTTTAAGGGCACCGAGGTTTGCAAAGAGTTTGTGGTAATTAACGACAACGGTAAGAGATATTTCAAGCACTACCCGCCCGGGGGACGAAGGTACTGATCACTGCCATGATAGATACCGTGCCGCTTTCCATAAGAACGAAAAGCCATGAGGCTACCAACAAATCACCATCGCCAGACAGCGATCCTGAGTTCGAGAGGCTGCGAGATATGTCGCCGAGGCCCGATCCGCCAGCGGCCTCTCGAAAGGACTAGAACGGAGACGATCGGCGCTTCGCTTGGTACAACGGCTCATTCGGACAGGGGAGCCCGACATGTACGAGACCTGCAGGCTTTCCTCGGCCTCACTGATTTCAGTCTCGATTCTTGATTTGGATGAATCGTTGTTGATTACTGTTGTAACCCCTTCATGTTTCATGTCAATAACCCCATACCAGGCAACAAACACTTAGGAGTTCCCTACACTCCATTCCCGCGTTCCATAGCTTGTTCAATACTCTGTAGGTATAGCCACTCTGTTAGCCTATAATAACTATGGCGGCTATGACTCCCAATTTGCACTGCCTTATGAGCTGAATTTTGGCTCAACGTGATGACGCCATATCCCTTGCGTGAATGCAAACAATGAATTTTCCTGAAGGCCTGTGATACTGTGATTGTTTCCGCATTTTCCGTCTAGGAAGCCCCTGTCGATACATGGTTCTTACAAAGCCTCATCCCTCGGCGAGGGTATCCGGCCTGTAATTCTGGAAACCCTCTTGTTGCCGTAATTTTGATTGCATAATACCACGTACAGTACAACGTGTTGTGTGATCCAAATCTGAGGTCTTCACTAGTTGGCTTGCATAGCCCACTCGAGACCATGTATACCCGGCGCAGCATCACCCTTGGCTTTCTGGAAGTTTGCGTCTCACCTCTGAGGTCTGGCATGTGTTTTTCCACTTGGGGGTGGAACAACTACATTCCCTATATGGAAGTACCAGAAACAGCAGTATTTAAACCTACAGAATGGTCACCATAGGTCTTCTTCTGTATCGGAAAACATCTCGTCATCCAAACCTCTCGCTTCACGATTTGTGAATTATTGAGTTCCAACGCGATTCCAACATTCTGCTGCAACTATTTGATCATCTATAACAAGCTTGCCCGATCAGCAATCATGCCTCACTTGAAAGAGATTCATGACCAGCTCTCTGAAATCGACCACGTCTTCGTCTGTATCGACCCAGTTGACCTCGACAACATCTGGCTATGCCCGTGGGCTCTGGTTCGCGTTCCAAACGCTAAGATCCACATTGTCCTGTCTCCCCGCGTACTCGACCTGCGAGTGCCGAACTTTGGCGACCAATTTGGAGAGCTCTTCAGAAAGGTTGGCGCGCACTACATGCTCGACGTTCTCGAGAAGGACGCAGAAGATATCTACGAGCAGTTGGGCGATGAGAGCCTTCAAGCTTATTTTGCTCGGGACTCGACGTTCCAAGACGACCCGCACACCCGAGTACACATACCACTATACATGCGTGTATCGGCTCTCCGCATTCTGGCGAAGATTCGTTCCAAAGGGCATCCCATGTCACGTATCGACATGTCTTGGGACGAGCGGTCCATGGACACTATTGTGCCCGGCATCCGTCATCCGACCCACGTTCTAGATATGCTTTACGCATGTACTGAAGAAGAGCAGCAGGAGGCGCTCAATGCCATGGTTTTGCGCGGTCTAGAGCGTGAGGAGGGGTTGGTGGCCGTCATGGAGAAGACAGGCAAGCGTTTGGCTGAAGAGCTCGGCTATCAGAAGATGGAAGACGTTCTTGGTCCTTTGAACGATGTAATCAAGGACTTTCAGGGTCAGACAGCTGCCGCCGCACGAACCCTTATCTTAGGTGGCGGTCCTTTTACCGAAATGAGGCGGCTGCTGACAGAGACGGCGCTGGTTCCTATTGCTATTGTGGCTATGGCCCGCACCTGGTTTGCCGACGTCAATATATTTCCCAACAACTACAACGATCTGATGGACCTGGACGCTTCGATGGACACGGAAGATATCATCAGAGAAAAAGCCATCCCCACGTGGATCTTTCCGACAGAATGTGCAAAGGCCAAGGTGAAGGATAGGGAGGTTCTTCGTCCTTGCGCGCTAGACTTCTCCGATGACGACACCAAGCGCATTTTCCAGGAAGCTGGCGACATGGAATCGTACACGCAGGCACGATCCTTTGCTCAAGAGACCAAGACGCTGGCCAAGGTGCACATGTTCGACGTCCTGATAAGCAGCTACGAGGTTGGAGTCCTTTACTCCGTCTTGGCAAGCATCTGTGCATCAGCTTATCCTTCAATTTCGTCGAGAAGGCGGCTGCCCCAGGAACGGCTAGGCGACAAGGGCCCCGAACGAGAACGAGTGGACAAGCTGGATCTGCTACCGAATTGATGCTGCAAGAACTTGACGGGCACCGAGATGCTTCGGGGGATCCCTCTTGCTGGCGCTTTGTGTATGGCCTCATGCGATGCCCCGGACCTCCGTGCGATGTAGGGCCACACTGTTGGCGAGACAGCGCCACCAAAAAGCGGTATAAGCTGAGAACTCGCCACATGGTCCGTCTCGTTCAGTACGTGCGTGATGGAAATGTGTTGGAAACGCATGACGACGTGCCGGAAGACCTGCGAGAACAACTCTACATGGAAGATCAACAGTTCCAGGAACGTCAAAATAGAGGATCGCAGGGTAAACACCCGCCGATCAATATTACTAATGTGCTGCCAAGTGCGTTGACAGACACCACAGCTGCGGTGGGTTCGTCCCCACAAACGCCGCCGTCTGCGGGAATGCATCCGGCAGGGGCCCGCATTAAGCTCAGCATTCCTGGACCCCTTGACGCGGCGGTACAGGACTATTGCGACTGGCTTGCCTCAAGGGTCACGCGAGTAGCACTGCGGAGAGAGTATCAAAAAGTGTGCGACATCACGCTGGATGAAGGGCTCGACCTCGAACTGGTCCATGAAGCACAAAATCCTACATTTTTCGTGAAAAAAGGTGTGAAGTTAGGTGTTGCGCAGCGATTTGTTCGCGATATCGAGGAATGGGCCAATTTGAATGGCACAGGCGATGATATATCGGAGTCATCAGAGAGAGTATAGAGTGCGACGGATGATGCAAGGATGGTGAAGGACAATTGGGCAGTTCCAGGTTATCTAGTCAAGAAAAAAAGTAAAAAAAAAAAAAAACGTTTTATTTCATGGTTCTTCAATTTCGATACCAGCATGTCTGAAATGACCATGCGCACTTTTCTCTTTTGCGCCTACAGTCTGGACGCACCACTTGAGAAATGCTGCAAAGTCTTGCTGTGGCAGATCTGCATGTTCTTGCCAATTGCGCTTGATTCAAGTCTGGCGAGTATGGCGGAAGATAGAGAAGCACGACTCCAGCTTCGTTGCACATTTGATTAATTCTTTCCGAGCGATGAAAGGAAGCATTATCCATGATCAGTACAGACTTGGGCTCAGGCCATCTACCACAGTGCGGCAGCAGCTCCTCAAGAAACTCCTCAAAGACTTCACCATCTGTCGATCCTTGAAATACACGAAAGTGCATGATACCATCCTGCGCGTAGGCCGGTAGAATTTGTGAACGACGCTCACGATATAATCTAGCTACCTGTACCGGTGTGACACCAAGTGGTGACCAGCCTGTTCGTCTAAATCCGGCTCGTTTGTCACATCCCGACTCGTCGATGTACACGAGCTGGTACGACTTGAATGCAGATAGTTTGTGCAAATACAGGTCTCGCACATCAGCATTCTGTTCCTTGGCGATTCGTCGCATATTCTTGGTTGACCACCGTATGGAAGACAACGCTCTACTGATGCTGTGTGTCGTCACCAAGATCTCGAACTCATCCCAGAGGAATACCGCCATCTCGTCTTGGTACATGTAAGGCTTCTCGACAAGTCGGTCGCATAATGCCTGTAGCATAGACGGCGTGATACTTCGGGGACGTCCAGAGGTGATTGGTGGTGCTCTTGCAGACCCAAAGCAATTCATGTTCAGTCGACTTCTCCGGATGGCCCGGGTACTGCAACCCGCATTCTTCGCTCTTTGTTTGTCATTCAGCGACTTGTCGTGCATCATTGCCTCGATCATCTCGAGCTGAGATTCAGCCAGCCTCGGCGCCATGCTTTCGGGTTGCGACAGATCGTCTCTGCTGCATTCCTAAGTGCACAGTCAAGTGCCACCTCGCAGCAAGAACGAGACAACATGGTTCCCTACAGCGAAACATGGCATCCGATTCTGGATCTGAGCAGTAAGGGCCGAAATGGTGTCCAGAGACAAACATGGCTCCACTAGCAGTACAGAATTGTACTGTAGCACGACCTGAATTTGAGCGCAAAGATCGATCCATTCCTGGCTCTAGTCCTCCAGTCCTCCAGTTCGGGTACAATTCTGTATTCCGAACCTGGCCATGCTTGCAAACTCTCTTGCTCCCAACCAGCGATGGCGTCTAGAGCCAGAAAGGGCTCGTCTACTGTATGTCCCACGACCATCCCTTACAGGAAGCCATCCAAGAGACCAGTCAGCCGACCATTCCATACACCCACTAGCTAAGGAGCAGAAGCAAACGAAAACCACATCATCCCTGCTCAGTCGCTTGCATGGACTGGAGAAACTGGTCGCAGTCATGTGTCGACCAAGCAAGAAGCTAAGGAAGAGTTGCGTCAGCTCTCCCTACTGACCAGGACCTAGCATGTTGCTGACTATTCGGATGCAAACATGTTATTTTGTGCTGCATGCCAGGCTCGGTCATCACTTACATAGCTCTGGCATTCCTACCATTCCACTTTGTGCAAGTTTGCCAATTGCTGTGGGTCACCATTGTCATCAGAAGGGACACATGCTCTTGCCCACAACAAAGGTCGGATTACTGATGACAATTTTTTTTTGTTGGAACTGGCATGGTTCCCATGCTCCCCATATATGCTTGATGACTCGAAAACAGGGTGCATGGACATTCGGTGACAAGGGCCAGCGAGGCCCCATAAAGAGTCTCTCACATTCTCATGTCAGCAAATTCCTTGCCTTGGACGATTAGCTGTGCGATGCACTGCCAAAAATGCTCACGTAGCACGAATACCGCAATACCTTGGGGCTGCAAAAATATATTATCACTTCTTTTTGGCGAACCGGCGATCCATCAACTTCAAGGGCTAAATTTAAAGGGGTCTAGAGACTAGAGGCTAGAGAGTAAAAATTGGTGTGGCCGCTCCGTGCAACTCTGGAGGTGACGATTCATCTCGAATCATCGTGGCCAGCTGGGTAAACGGTGCCTGGATCAACAAATGGGAGCTTACGCGCTAATGCGAAGCTAAAAGCTGGGTTTGTTTGTAAGACGGGTAGGTGGGAGCTTCTTGTCTACATGATTCAATGCAGTTGGCGACCCTTGACTTGAATGACTCGCCCTTGCAATCAGCGCTCGGCATGTTACTTTAAAAAGGAATTGCCTTTCTAACCACACAAGCTATACTGTACTGTAGCTTTCCTTAGAATTTTGCCGATCCTCAGTCTTATTGTGCTACATAGTATAAGGAGACAATCACATGAAATGTGATGTGATCGTATTTTCTGTAGTTTGTTTTCCTATCATTTGGGGAATCGTCCTGGGATAGGGATAAATCGCTTGAGTCTATTAGCTTGAGAATCATAGCTAAGCGTATAATTGGAGGGAGGCCGTGCGGGGTACAAAGGTCCATGTCAGCCG
Organism: Neopestalotiopsis rosae; assembly: GCA_023078685.1. Taxonomy (NCBI): domain Eukaryota; kingdom Fungi; phylum Ascomycota; class Sordariomycetes; order Amphisphaeriales; family Sporocadaceae; genus Neopestalotiopsis; species Neopestalotiopsis rosae. The sequence continues at coordinate 2,494,609 of JALGAS010000001.1, forward strand.
CACGAGGCTGGCGGCAATGACAACTTCAAGGTGGACTACAATTTCAATTATTCTTCAATACATGTTCATGTCAGAAATTATAGGTACACTTGGCTTTGTAAAGAATCATGGTGAGCGCATTCATCCTGTTGACCAGGGTCAGAACTAACGATAGTAGCCGCTGCGACAGTTCAATCCGTTTCCGGAGGACACTTGCTCATCATATGTCCAAATATGATTGCTGAGATCGAAAAGTTGTGGCCCAGCACTATCATACAGGTACAGTACCTAATATGGTTCAGTACCTGACACTCAATCATACACTTTAGGGCCTTTCATTTGGATACGTACGTAGTACATAGAAACAATATTGATCCATTTCTTGACCCTCGGCTACCACGTATCACGGAATAAATACACCAGAAACGCAACTTACGAGTAAATCCCTAGAACCGGCTCTTTAGCCACTCCTCAATGCGCTCGTTTGAGCGTTCCATACCTCCCAGCGATTCTACAGCGCAAGCCTAAATCGTGCCTGTCAGCGCCGTATAGCATCGATATGGCAAAACGGACTATGGTAGCCGTCATGCTGCTGGTGCATAAGGCTCTCTGCGAACGTGGTATTGATCAAGTCCCTACAAATACTACAGGTCAGCTTAGCGATCCAGTCAGCGGCGATGCAAACTCGACGCGGAGGCCTCTTCAGCCAGTTGAACTCTTCCACGAAGGTGCAACAGCTCTTCGGAGATCCAGCATCGCAGCCTTACCGCCTGACTCGTCCTCTGCCGACTTGATGAACAACTACCTGACGATTGCATCGCGGTATTCTTCTATCCTTGGAAGCACTCACCCCGGGAACTGGACTTCATCTCCGCCCAATGCTAACATTTGGACTTTACGATACGATATCGGCTCTGCCAATGATGAAGGTAGCACTAGCACTGAGATACAAGTTTCGAGCATGGCAAGATCATCTCACGCAGCGCCCTCAGCGACTACAATAAATCACAATTGGTCATTCCTGGCAACTGTGAAAACTGATTCCACATTCACTGTGTCCGATAGGCCGTCCAAAGCATCTAGCAGCACTCTTGGCATAACCACGCTACTGGAGCAACTGTAGGATTTTCTGACTATCGATACTAGGCAATTTTGAAGCAGGCACAATCCGGCAACGAAAAGGACAAGGCGCCGGGCAGTCCAGGTGCAGCCAATGGAAAGGCACCAAAGACAGAGCCTCCCAAAGATTTGGCACCATCTTCGACAAGACCGCCTCCCGCCCACCTAATCTTGAAGAAGCCAAGAGGGCCGTCTTCGTCGGGTCCGCGGCCCACGGCTCGGTTCGTATCGCCCGCTGGTTCAGATGTTGAAGATGAAGACGAAGAGACCGAAGTTGATTCGTTAACAAGCGCCATGGCAAATGGATCGTCACAAGACAGACCTACAACCTCTTCCACAGCAAAGGAAAAGCCTAGGAAGCAGATTGGCGGCATCTACACAAAAAAGATTGTGGCATTTTCGAACAAACGACGTCCTGCCAGGCGAAGGCGACAGAGCTCGCAATCCTCCGCAGTTGGTTCAGAAGCAGGCTCTCGTGAGGAACGCTCCTCCCCAAGCACGAGAATTTCAGGGTCATTACCATCCGTTCCGCCGATAGCTGAGGGAGTGGATCACGGAGATGATAGCCCGCGGCTTAGCGAAAAGTCAACTAGAAAACGAGTTGCAGTACTAGAAGTATCTCTGACAACACGACCTGGGCCATTACGTCCGAAAGATATGGACAAGAAGGATGCGAAGCCGAGAGAGGCCAAGGAGACGGAAGCATCGGGTGAGGCCTTCAGGAGCTTACAACAAAGCACATCTCGACCAACCAGCAGCCACACCGAAAAAGCAAGTGCGGCCTAAAGCTACCGCCTTGACAATGGCTCATCGGAGAATAATATGGCGCCTTTCACTATGAACGTGAAGTTCGCCGTGGCCAATAGAAGCGAACCATTTGCAATCCGACTGTGCGAAGACGATGACCAGGGATGTCATATCAGTGGTTCTCCATTCACACTTGAAAAATTGTTCACACAACAAAATCTTGGGGCACGCTTTGGAAGTCCAAACCACAAGAAGAGGAGCAATATACATGAGCAAGAAAGCCGTGGAAAAAAGCGTCGGCGTGCAGAAGCTTGGGCAGTTCCCGAATCTGGTTGTTTGATATCCTGCCCGATGTATACTATTTGGTTTGCTTGATATTTGCCTTGATCTTGTAGTACCGTTCCAAGGAAGTAATTGAGCAAACTACAATCAAAGATCATTTAGGATGTTCAAAATCCAGACCAAGGGCGGTCCAAAAGCCTTTTCTGTCCTCAGAAGCCCTAAAAAGCTGAAAGGATCTGACGAGTTGTCCATTTGCGCTCGTACTATCGTACGAAAACTTGATATCGAATAGTGGAAGAGTCAGGATTTTATTTTTATGCAACCGTGACTATAAATATACACTCCACTGGTTCCAAATTGCATCCATATCGTAGTGGCAGCAGCATGTCTGTAATTGTCCAACCGATTCCATGCTCCTTCACAGCGCTTTCAGCGTGCATGGTGGGTTTCATGTCGGTGTCATGTGGTATGTGTAGAGTTTCTTCAGCCAATGCTGGAAGTATCATGAAGGTACGTGATCCGTCCACCATCGTCGCTTGTGCTGAATTCGTGTTGCAATGTTCGTGTCCCGGCAGTTTGGTACACTCAACCACGAAAGTCAGGGGAGCTCCATGACAAGAATGCAATTCCGAAAGATAATCCTGGTTATCCTTAAGACAACGGAGCATACCGACGCAGAACATTATCCTAGCATAGCAAAGTACACCAGCACCCAAGACGCAGAAGAGTATCTCAGCGTCTACATATGGCCACCATATAACAAGTATAAGGAAAGTATGTCGCTACTAGACAGTTGGAGATCTGCAGAATTCGCCTCCTCTCCACGTTACTCTAGATGATTGGGTGTCTGAGCCGATTTCAAATTACTCACCCATAGGCCAAAATGATCGAGCAAATGCTGGTGATTGCTCATTCTCTACTAGCGAGGACAGTTTCGACAATGACTCAGAAAATCGTCATTACCAAGCGCAACGTCGACGAAGGAGAGCAGAGGCTACATTGGCAACCTTCCCTCTGGGAGATTGCCGCACATCGAGAAATATCTTGGCTGAAACGAAAGATATCAGATCATCCACACGAAGAGAAGTCAGCCTGACCAAATCCTCAGCCGACGTCAATGATCCGAATATTCTTGACGATACCAAAGCCGATGTCCAAGATGACGGCTCGCGGCCTGTAGTTCCTGTACCACGGAAAAGAGGAAGCTATGTGTGCAGGCTGCAAGCCCTGAGATCTTCGATGCAATGACCTTTGCAATATCTTTGCAACCTTTTGGCGCTTCCGATCCATTCGAAATGATATCGTCTGCCAAGGTGGTCAAGTTTTGCGCGACGGCTTCTAAGAGCTCTTTCGATGTGGACTTAACATCGAGTCTACTGGGCCTCTGGATGTGAAGCCTGACATGCGAGCTGCATTTACAGCACTGATCACAGAAACTCCCTCCAGAAAAGTCAAGTATATGCAAGCTCTTGCGCTGAACATCCCCTGCTTATCGCCAAAATGGATCACGTTAAGATCGCAGAGACTATCCAATGTACGAGCTGCAGTCCGCAAGCATGGTTCTGAAGCGACCGCAAATGCGCCGACGAAGAGATCGACCGACATGTCGAATACCATGTCGACCGGCATGCAACTTCCTCCGCAGACTATGACAGCACCGCCTCGTGGGAATGCAGTCAGTCAAGATCAGCTCGAAGCCGATTTGTCGCCGGCAGACGTCTCCCTTTTGTATGCCAGCTTGTTCCCCGATAAGGACTCGACGTCTGCTAGTCTAGCTTGAGCCAATCTCTGGTCATGGAAACCAAAGAACATACCAAAACAGAAGTGGCAAAGATTTCATTAGAATTAAACGGGATATCATCATTGATATCTCAAATGATGAACGAGTGAGTGTTTATGCTCCTGCGTGGGAATGCTGATTGCTAATGGTGTCGAAAGGATCCAAAGCACGTAAGTAGTAGCACGAACTGATCAGTCATTGGGTCCATAAATGAAGCCACTAATGGTGGCCCACGGACGTAGGAGACAAGAGATCGATCAAGGGTATATTAGCACTGCTCGACGTCTTTTCGCTTCCATTTAGTGACAGAATTTGAAGATTCCAACACCACAAAAACATCACAGAGTCCTTGATGGATATTCTCAAGGAAGCACTCGAGATGGATGAGATCCAGTACGACCAGGATGGGGCGGAGCAAGAACAAGAAGATTTCATGGACCCAGCGCTTTTCGAACAGGACACATTTCATCATTAGCTGATAAAGGAGGCAGTGGCCGGATGACCAGTCAAGGCGGTAGCTATTGCTTGGGGAAGAACTTCTCAGTGCGTAGCAATAACAAAGATTGCGCACATCCATACCACGCCCTGATTCACAATGCACATATGGACAGCCAAACAACTCAAGTAATACAACTAGTGACTCAATAACAGGAGACGCTTGTGTCAGCGTCTCAGTCCAATGTTCAGGAGGTCCCCCAATTTACTTCGCGTGATTGCAAAAACACATACTCATGCATGGAGCAATCTAGTTGGTATGTACTGACAAATGTTGTCACTGATAGGTTTCGTGTTGTACACAAATAACATACGAGGATTCGCTTTATACTGACGAACCTGTGACCATCCATGCGCCCGGCCCCTATCTGAGATTTGTAGGCGTCAAGAACATGGCCGCGGCCTCAACTTCGATTTTGACAATGTAACCAATTTCCGTGGCTCCTCCAGTAAACGCAACACTGATCCCAGTCATATGGCATTAGGACAGCCGAGCCCAGATCATCTTCGCTGCCGCCAGAAAGATACTCTTCGACAGTCTGCCGAAGAAGTTGCATCAGACTCTCTACCTTGGGGCTCTTGAAGACTATTGACAAGAACTCTACCATCCATATATCGGATATGATGATTGCCGGTAACGATGAGAGGAGAGTGTCGCTCTGTTCCATATCCGCGCCAGGCTCGCTCTTTATGATTCCCTGGCTTGCCACAAAGCTTACAGAATCGATCCATTCCTTCAGGTGCGTACGCAGAGCATCCTGGTAAGCACATAGGACGACCCAGTCCGGGCATCACCCGGCCCACACCTGCTGTTGCATATCGATATCGACTTGGAAAGACCGCGCAGCCACCGCTTACGGACAGCGCCTATGACGGCGTCGAAAGTTATGTTTGTTAGACAGACCGGTCTTTCATGACCCGGAATAATGATTCTGGAAGTATCGAGGCCCCAGCCCAGAAATTCTTCGAATTGGTCCACAACCTTCCTGACCCTCAATGCGAGGTCAAAAAGCGTCCTGGAAGCAGATCCATCGGCAAGAAGATCATAAAAGCAAAATTCCTCTAGCTTGGCCCTGACGCAACCACAATTATTTCCTCCAACATCCGTAGCAAGATGATGCAGTAATTCCTCGGTAATGACCTTGCTTGCGGCGAGTCGAGAAGGCTGACTCGGCATGATGGGATGTAGATGTCCTTGTAAGCGAGAAGTAGGCTGCCTATGTCTTTAGTAGGGTACGTATGCATACGGTACCATTGATAGTTATAGCTTTTGAGCCGAGTAAAATGGCAAATTCAGCTGTCTCATTTCTGGCCGTTTCTTGCTCTCCTTGAATGGAAATACTTCAGGCTCCAATCCGGATATGGGCCCTTCTTCCTTTTCCCCCTTTGTTAATCGTCCGGCATCGCCAATCTGAAGATGAAATGAAATGACAAAAGCCTTGAATATAATCAGCCATAAATCGGCACTCACCCTCATACTGTAGTATCTGATACTTTATATGTCCTAAAATTGAACATTTGGAATCGGAACTTGACAGACGGAGATCGATTTGCGGAGCGCTTGTGTTGGGAAACGTATACCACGGTCTAGAAAGCCAACTTTCCATATTTTCAAAGCCGCGAGCCAGAAACGTACTCGATCCTTAAATGGCGAACAATTAGGAGGGCTCACAACAGATATTCCCCTAGTTTCTGGACCACCACCAAACCATAATTGGAGCAGTACGATCACATAGTAGTCCACTCTATCCTGCAAATCCAACTTTCCTTCTCACAGAGACAACAACCGCCACAAAAGGCTCAAGCCAAAGTGTACGCAAATTTTTCGACTTCCTAAATAAGCCATTCTTCCCGGCATGGTATCGCACAGTGAAGGCAAAAACAGACATGCACAAACATGCGGAACTGCGAGAATAGGATCAGCACCGACGATCCCTTCGAAACACGTCGGTCACCCGTGCATCCCACTGCATCAGATATCGAAAACTCTGGCCTTGGAGCATTGACAACTGCTTTTGATACATCACTGACAGTACATACCAAGTGGGTCTGGCTGATGTACATGAATGTCAGCGCCGGATATGGATCAGATTGGTACATGGTCAATGTCTATCGTCTGTCAGTGTCGAAAATCGGCATACTAAAAAGAAACTTCTTTTCGAGAGTGGGCGTGGCTGAGTGGGGTTGGCTCGACAGTACAAACGGCAGCCAGATTAACGAGTTTTGGGCTCCACCCTACCCACCCCTCGCAATCTGGATCAATAGACGACAGATTTACATATTCGCAACCGTGCACGCCGATAGACATCACCTTTCTGTCTTTTGTTCCGATACTAATTATTTTCGAACAGTCTCTCGCCGCCTTTCTAACTGTCTACCTGCATCGTATGGCAAACTGCAACTGCTTGACCGGTGCATCCCAGAGTTTAATGCTTATCAGCAAACTTTAGGCATGCATGGCGCCGATTCTGCCAAGAAGCGCCTGACTTGGTTTCTCCCATTGTCCGGAATCTGACAAGACAGTTTTGCTTGTGAGATTACTTTCGTCTATTAATTTGTTGACTGAACGGCTTGATGTAATACACGCCGGAAACAAAAAGAAAAAGAAAAAGAAAAGAAGCATTCTGGAGTGGCATTACACCTTCCACGGCTACACAGCATTATAGTCACCCGCAGCGGTGAACAAACCCAAATTTCTCATGCAGGCGACATCCGGACACCTCCTCTTGGACAGTAGGTACATAGCTTGATAGCTTGATTGATCACAAATCCATCCTACTTTGACACGCACTATCCCTTGTCTTGAGCCCTTGCAACTTAAGTGGTATCAAATGCCACGAACTGCGACGCCATATACTACCGGGGCGACAGCTCATAGCACATTGTTGGAGTCGAGTGAAGGAAACGAGTCACCCCCAGACACTGTTGACTTCCCAATGACGATTTATCGCAATGACTGTACTTGGCTGGGGAATGTGGGAGTTTTGTCATGATCGGACACTTGCATGCTGACCTATATGGAAGATAGAACGACAAGCATCAGTCCTCATGCTGTCTTATTTCCGTTTTGTTTTCTTCTTGGTTAAACAAGCTTCACAACGGAACCTCGCAGTTCAATTGATGTATTGAGCGATTACACTTAAAAAGGCAAAACCAGTGGCGTGGTCATAGGACAAAGCAAATAGCTGTTGAAAAGAGGATATTCACACTTGCATTTGATCGAGTCAGGATGGGGGGATGCTCTGTATATTCGCAGCCAACCGTGTGTCCCTGAATCCTAGAATGCAATAGAGCTGGCAGGATTCTGTCTGCTTGGGAAAGCCAACAATTCCTTTTCGGGGCTGACTGTGACATGTTTCTTTTCTCTAGAAAACGTTGAGCGGCGCCTAGCGTCTGTGGCACTCGACAAGAACGCCCAGTTCGAGAGTGAGTGATGGGCCTCTCGGAAGAAGAATTTAGCTAGCAAGCCCCTGTTGGACATGTCTATGAATATAGGCATGTAGTGAAAATCGATCAATTGATATAGAAATATCAATGCTCGTTCCCTCTTGCATTCTTTCCCTGGTACTGTCACGTTTGTTCGCCTCAAGATCCGCGTCAGTTACTGATCACCTCCACAATCGGATAAGTCACTAAGACTGTAGCGACGGGGCAGTCTAACTCAACCTCATTGGCCCAGCTACTCGACTGGAGTAATCAGTGGTTACCTGCTTTTGATTGTCGACGGCTCGAAATAGCAGCAGCGCTAGTGCCGCTTCCCGCAAGTCCAGACTCCACTTCGCGGAAGCATGTAATCCACAATCCACACCAGCTGCTGGACTCTGGAGCTTCTACACTTGCCGTTTGTCCCTACTTAAGTTCCTCATTGACTGATGTCATCGCTACACAAACGGACACTCTGCCGCCAGGTCAGCCCAGGAGAGCGTCCTAAGGGAAGAAGCTCAACTTGTATTTGAGTGGCGGCCATCGTCTCTTTTTTTTTTTTTTTTATCCCCTTCACCCTTCCTCTTTCGCCTCCCAAATATCTTTTACCCACCTACGTCGGCCATCAAGCAATCCTTGGGTCTGCATAAGAGGAACATCTTTATAGGATGAGCATAGCTTCATCACCCACCTAGATCACGGTTAGTCGAAAGCTTTTCTATACGCCTATGTGGTTTCCCGCTTTTTCCTTTCCAAGGTCAACGTTTCGAAGATGCTGAAAGCTAGAATCTAGAAGCAGCCTGCTACCAACACTGTTCTACATATTTTCTCATAGCCTGCACTCCGCGTAAACAAACTGCAAACGTTGACAGAGGATTTCTACTTCTTTCAATTTTGATGTACGTCTTGCCAAGGCAGCTATCTTGGAAGGATCATTTTCTGTTTGTCCTTGCCCTCCAAAGAACCAACCAGCATTCTGTTATAGCTGTGCAAGCTGAGCTTGGATCTGCCACTTCGATAAGAGAGCTGCATACCGTCATCTCCTTGCCCATTCTTTTGCCTTTGGTTTTCTTTTCGACGCACTATCCTCATGCTTCCAGATCACGTCGTCTGTTTTCACGAGCAACCGCTGAGACAAATCGGCACTTTGATACAACGCAAACGCTGACACTCAAAAAGCCAAACCGGGATTCCCTGGGAAGGAAAGCACTCATTCCTCTCTTATTCCAGTTCAAAATTTTGTTAATTTTTTGAACTTTTATTGTTATTAAGATTTTTTTCCCCAAAACCTTTCAGGCAATTTCTTGCATGCCCAGTCAATAATCACCTTGTGGCGTCTCATTGCACCATTCTCAAGACCAATTCTCTACCCACCCAAGTCAACCAAACCAATCACATCAACCATGGCTGATCGTGGTCGAGGTCAAGGTCGTGGTGGTCGTAGTGGTCGTGGGGTTGGCCGTGGACGTGGTGACGTCCAAGGCGGTCGCGGCAGCGCCGATGCCGGTGCTCAACATGTCGGCGGTAGCTTTCGCGGAGACCGCGGTGGGTTCCGAGGAGACCGTGGTGGAGGCTTCCGTGGCGGCTTCAGACCACATGGCGAGAAGTTTGCTGGCGAGGATTTCGCATTCAGGTAGTTGTACAGTGCACATTCCACTCGTGACGTATACTGACTTCTCAAGCACAAATGCGGTTCCTAACCCGGATGCAAATGTCACGAAGCTGGAGGATTCATTGATCCAAAACGGCCAACTGATGGCCTCCATGTCGCAACTCTCATTATCCCGATCAAAGACATCGACAGAGTTCATCCCTTTGCGACCTTCATTTGGCACAAAGGGCAAAGAGGTGGTGCTTTGGGCCAATTATTTTGACATGAAAGTCAAGAACCAAGCCTTATTCAAGTACAGTGTCAAGGTCGCCAAGGTACCCGACGAAGATGCAGGAGCCAATTTCAAAATCCCACAAACAAAGGGCCGTAAATTACAGCGAGTTCTTGAACTTGCACTTGGAAAGTTGGGCAACGCGATTCCTATTGTATCCGAGTTTAAGAGCCAAGTTGTTTCTCTGAAACCCTTAACCCTTCCGAACGATGGCGTTCTGGAGGTTCTCTACGCGGAAGAGGGCCGCGGTGAGAAATTCACGGTGGCTTTCCACGGTCCTAATGAAGTTCATGTGCCTGAGTTACTGTCTTTCTTGTCGACAATGCAAGCCTTGGGCTCGTCGTTTCCTCTTTTCGCGGACGTTATCGACGCCATTGGTGTTGCTGTCGGTCACAGCCCCCGAGCCTGCCTAGACATTGCCTCCTTGGGCAGCGGCCGACACTTTCCGCTCAACCTGAACGATCAATCTTTTGATCTCGGCACCCCTGAACAGAACAAGATCGTGCGCGGTTACTTCCAGAGCGTGCGCCCGGCCACCGGCCGTGTTCTTCTCAATGTAAACGTCTCACATGGCGTTTTCCGCTTCCATGGCCCCATGACCGCTTACTTTCGTGGTTTTGATTTTTCTTCTCAGTATGGACTCAGCCTCGTGAATAAAGCCATTTTGAAACGACGAGTCAAGGTCCAAATCCTTGTGGACAAGAACCAACCGGCAACAAAGTATTCCAAGGCCCCTAAGAAGGGCAAGGGCTCTTCGGCTCCTGGCAAGCCGGCCGGTGTTGCATGGGTCAAGGAAACAGTTTGCCATGGTCTTGCGACAACTCATGATGGTGCTGGCGAGAACCGACACAAAGTCAGCCGTTTTGGCGCTCGTCCTCATGAGGTATCTTTTCGGATGAATGCCCCCGCGCCAGCAGGATTTACTGAAGGGCAATGGGTCACGGTTTCCCAGTACTTTCAAACCAGTAAGTGGATAACTTTGAGCAGCATGATGTCCTAACTAATACTGCATAGGATACGGTTACCAAGTTGACCTGGCTCTCCCGCTGGTCAACACGGGAACTATCAAGAGGCCCGTGCATACACCTGCAGAGCTGGTTGAGCTCATCGATGGTCAGCCGCTTCAGCGGAAGCTGACGACAGGTGAGACGCGCGACATGATCAAGTTCGCCTGTCGGTCCCCCGTGGCTAATGCCACCTCGATCGTGACCACTGGCCGCACCGCGCTGGGCTTCGTCAACAATTCCATTCTGGTGAGTTTTAATTACTTATTTCACAAGGCAAACTCTTGATATTAAACAGTCGCAAGGCTACTTTTGGTACTACTGTCTCGGAAGGTCTTCTGACTGTCCGCGGTCGGGAGCTCCAACCTCCACAGGTGATCTATGCCAGCCTGAAGAATCCGAAGGCGACACAGAAGCCGCGAGTCGCAGAGGGCTCATGGAATAGTAAGTTACACCACAAAAATTCGCACACATGACTTGCGGAATGTCCAACTTATGTGCACGGAGTACCGATCGTTGATCAAGTCTTATCATAGTGCGAGATGTGAAAGTTGTAAAGCCCGGTAGGCCCATTCAGACCTGGAATTGGGTATACATTGTGACCGATAGCGGCGATCCATATCTGCAGCAAAAGGTGCAAGCAGCTGTTGCGGGAATGGTTGACTTTTGGCGCAGCATGGGCATCGCGATCCCTGGACGGCCAAGAAGCATGGAAGGTGTGCGAATTGAGATTCCCAGAGGTGCCCAACCCGCCCAAGTGATTGATACCGCCTTCGCAAGATTCCCAGCAAATGCCGAGTTTGCCTTTGTTGTCCTCCCCGACAAGGGCACCGAAGTCTACAACGCGGTCAAGACTTGTGCCGATACCAGATACGGCTTCCACACTGTCAATGTTGTGCGTACCAACATTCTCAACGAGAGAGGCCGGGACCAGTACTACGCTAATGTTGGCCTCAAGGTCAACCTGAAGGCCGGCGGTGTGAATCATAAACTTGAAGGCGGCGTCACGCTTGTCAAGGAAGCGAAGACCATGGTCGTCGGGTACGATGTCACCCACCCGACCAACATGTGCGGCAACACAGACAACGTTCCCAGCATGGTTGGCATGGTTTCAAGCATTGATGCCGAATTAGCTCAATTCCCTGGCACTGCCTGGGCCCAGGCTGGTAGGGTAGAGATGCTCGACAGCAACCTCGAGTCCAAATTCGAGGAGCGCATCCGCCTTTGGCAGAAGCACAACCCTGGCCGCCCCCTAGAAAATATTGTTATTTACCGTGATGGTGCTCTCACCCGTCTCGTCCACGGCATGAAGTATATTGTGCGTCCGACTCAGTCTGGCAGAGGGTCTTGGACCTCGATCTGGACCTCGATCAGCATGTTCCTATCAAGTATTAGCAGAGTCGTGGGCCATCTAAATAGAATAGTGAATGGAGGGAAACTGGGTAGGAATCACAAGCGAAAGAAGTGAGTAGCTAGTTGTGCTCCGTTTTAGACTTATCAATTGACATTCAAATACTTCCCTGCATTAGGAAAACCGGAAGGAATTGTTAGGAGGCGAAGCAATCTATTCTGAGTAGGAACCAAGGGGGAAAAAAAAAGGGAAAAAAAAAGCACCACAGTAATTGTTCTAGTTTCTCTTTTTGTCGGCATATCTACAAACTTGTAGAATTCTGCTTAAGGAACATCTGTTTTAAGATAGTAGAGACAACTTGCAGATCAAGACTTTGGTGCATTTCGATTGAGCCTCAAACTTTTGTGGGAGGACCGTCGTAAACACGCAGTTCCTCGCCTCCTGTGCCTAGAGCCCATTCTGCCCACCGACCGGGAATACACTGGACGCCTTGATAGAAGTAGAGCTTCTTCTAGCCGACGAGGCAGTCGTAACCTGGTGGTCATATATCCCTGCAAGCGATTGACTAGCTATCGCAATTAGCAGCTGGGCACATTGCAAGGGATGGACGAAGACCAATGAAGAACGAGAAAGGGGTTGAAGCGGAAGGCGGAAGATGAGTTGGTAGCTGATGTCGAAGAGTATCCTTTCGATGAGGTAGAGCAGGTGTGAGGGGCCATATTCTAAGATTTTACAGCAGCACAGCAATGTACGTAGCGGGTGGGTAATGAAAGTTTGGAATCATTGGAACGATTAGAGATTTGACTCAAGGAGAAAATGCCGTGCTTCTTTTTATTCCTTCGCCCCGTTTTCCTCGTTTTTGCCTGCGCACGGTATAATCTCTATTACATTCAAATATACTCGCAGGCGAAATATCTGAAAAGCTAAATCTAAGACATCGTTGCCATAACAGGAGCCCTGTGGAAGTGGTTGTAAGGCAATACGCGTCTTATGATGATATGTGTGATTAACCATAGCCATGCGCATCATAATACCTCTCTGGTGCGGCAAGTCGCAAGTTCCAGCACAATCGAAAGCGGTACACCAGCGTAGCGGAATACGGCTTTAAGACCCGCAGCGGCCAGACTAACCCTTTGCTGTAGCCACTATTCCTTGGGCTAGAGAACAGGCACCGTAGACTTGAAGGACTACATCCTACGTACTATGTCCGGAAGCCGGAGTTGAGACCCACAGTATCTTCGGTCTACGGGCATCCACCCGCCAAGCAAACATGGCATGGGCAAGTCGAATAACTGACCTACCAAGTCAAAATGACAGACCCTTACAGGAAGCGATTCTGAGTCACTCAGACTTTGAATGAGCAAACACTTAGTCCGAAATCGAAAGGCTAACAACCTAGGTAGAACGTCATATTTGCATTGCACATGGACATGCAGGCTGCCAGAGGGTTCATCTTGGTCACGCCAGGCTTACGCTGCAGCTAAGCCGTGTTGTCAGGTCCAGTTCAATATGTTGCTACCCTGAATTACATAAATGCCAGCAGCCTCATAAAACAGCGACTTGTTTGCGCTCCTTGCAAGTATGTAGCCACTCACTACCATAGGCGATGCGCTCGGAAGCCTCCTAAGCGGGCCCGCCTGTGCGTGAAGGACTTGAAATATGGGCCTTAAACCCGCAAGCCGGGATTATGTGGGTCCAAAGCTCCGGCTCTCCGGATGGAGGACGGAATCACTACAATGCTTGCCCCTTTGAGCCAGGTAAGAGTGGTAATAGCAACAAGGATTTTATTTGGATGATGCGGATCTTATGACCGTATCCCGCTGAGCTATTGTAGTTTGTCCCGGTAGCTAGAGCGGCAGGTAATGTACAATGTGTCAAGTCAAGTCTTGTTTCTTATCAGGTAGTACAAACCACGACCTTATTTTTGAAGATTTCCTTGCTAGGACCTGGCCAGCTCCAAATATCATCGGCATCCTACAAGATACGGCCTACTCAACTTAACTGCAGTAGTCTGCACTAGGTTGATCGATGTTTCGCTACTTCGTTCAGAATGTATGGCCCGACCAAGTCTAGGTACATAGTCCACAAGATAAATAGGAGTACGTAGTTTTATCCTCCCCCTGGGACCTTCTTAGGGCCTGAGATCAAATTCGGAGTCAGAGCTGGATTTTCCGGACAAGATGTCTACCTCATCAACATAACCAACCACGAGAAACCGCCTGCCACTCTCTTCTGACTCTAGATGTCGTCGTATTAGCTTTCTCGGATCTTCGTCTTTGTTGTCTCGCAGCATCCACATATGCCTGATCAAAAGCCATGCGACTGTACACTGAAATCTCCAAAAACAGAATGGTCTAGCTTATCATCTTTCGACCTGTACGCAAATTGCAGTGCTACTGTTGTCCTACTATTGACTACCTAGACCTAGCATCGCGAGCTTCAGACGGTCTAGTGTTCGAGGAGTTTAATCTGATAGAATGATCTCGACGTGGGAAAGGGGCTCCACTCAAGGCTCCCCCATGGCAGCACAGTGTATAGGACTCTCAAGGCTCCCCCATGGCAGCACAGTGTATAGGACTCTGGTGGAGGATATACGCGTAGGTATCTCATTGATGATTTGCAAACTCTGTCCCTTGATTCCAATACCTACGCGTGCCCTCCCGGATTGCACTCGTTCTCGCATACATCTGCCCTCGATGCGATTGCGATCTGGACTACCATCTCGCTCCTCATTTCGATTTGCCAGATGCGTTCATCTATATCTACCATATTGTTCATGTGGACTACAGGTAAACATGTTAATCTATATCATCCCGATTGTTATCATGTGCCACGACTACAGGTAGTGCAGTAGTGTTAACGTCCTCAAAAACATCCGTATCCCAGAATAGGATAATCGCAAGTGCAGTAGTTCAGGCTTGAAACCATGTCCGTATCCCAGAATAGGATAATCGGTACATGACTGCGAGCTTGTCCGTGTGTGATTGAAAGATCGTCGTTTGTCATGGGTACTTGGCTGTTCGATTTTTCGAATAAGTGTAACCGCATGGATGTTGTAACCGAGAGACTCGGACATGGAGTGATTCGTGCAGATCAAGCTGCAGCAGCACCAGGCATAACCGCATGGATGTTCGAAATACACACATGGAGTGATTCGTGAAATCAAAGGTGCAGCAGCACCAGATGCGGCCAAAAAGAATAGCAATAATACTTTGTCCATGATCTTAAGTAAATCGAAGTTTCCCGCATATGCTTAGCAGGCATACCTGTACAGGCGAGAATGTTTGGAGAAGCAAGTGGCACGTTGGCGTAGCGATATACTTTCTTTATACTTGTTAAATGGTGCCCATATGTAGCCATCGAAGTAGCCGATTCATCATTAGAAGACAGATACGATATTGTTATTGACAGGTACGAGTCATGAGTCATGTCGCCGGGACCAGGCAATGGATAGGTTGCTCCTCCTTCCAAAGATTCTCGCTAATAACTGAGCCAGGACATATCCTGGACAGATACCGCCATGGAATAAGACATTGAACCAAATGTGGAACACGACAAAGTCCGGGCTTACGACGACCGAAGCCGGTATGGAAATGTAACCAAGTCTTTCCGTCTTCTGTCGAGTGTACTTTCCAAAGGAATGAGCCTTGCACATCGCTGTCCCTTATGTGTGGCAGATCATAAGTCCCCTCTCAAGCGAAAGCAATCACCAGCGCAGCGGAACACGGTCATAAGACCCACATCGGCCAGACCAACCCCGTTGCTATTGCCTCTCTACTTGAATCAAAGGAACAAGCACCGTAGACTCACGGGTTACGTCCGGAAAGCCGGAGTTAAGGCCCACCATATCTTCGAGGTGCGGGTGTTCGATCCACCCACCAATACATGTTTGCTCTCCTCCAAGGGTGCATGACCAAGATTACATGGTTGATCAGGAGCAGGTGGGTGTGCTCCGATCAATGTATGTGACACCTCCATATATAACTTGCAAGGGGTGGATTAAACGCCCGCTGGCTGAAGATATTGTGGGGTCTTAGCTCAGGCCTTTTGGATGGACGTTGGAGTTTATATTGCCTACACTATGTACATCAACGAGCTAGGCGAAAGGTCATGGTGTTATGCATTTGTAAGCCTATTCAAATCTATAGTGCCAGCTACCGGCAAAGTGGCAGTGGACCTTCCACCCGCTTCCGTGGCTTGCATTCTTTTTATGTTTACGAATTTTAGAGTGCTACCAGGAGTATATTCCTGTGGACGATTCACGCTTGGTCGTCATGATCCCAGGCGACTTGGAATGACTGTACACGAAAACACTGAAAATAAGTACTTCCGCACCGCGCTAAAACTATATTCAATCAATCTACTTCGGAGTGATATCCGCTTTAGACTGTTAGATGCGGAGTAGTAATTGTTGGCGCTTGTGAAGGAGCCAGTGGACCAGCCACGGTGGTGTTAATCGCGATGGACTCTCATAGCTGTGACAAAAGGTATCATTGTACCCAGGTAGTAAATGATGCTAAAAGTATTTTTGGGAATCTTTCAAAACAATCCATGGTAGAACCCAATGATCTGGAACAAAGTTCGATTCCGACACTTGCAACATGGAAGCAGCGTTCTGGAGACAATTGTGTACGGTCTTTACTTCCGTGTCCATCTCAACCTTTTTCGTTCTTTAGATTAGGAGGTGTCAAGGTCCACATATCCTCGGGTTGCGGGCGTATGATCCACACCTCTCCAACAATGTGGGGCTCCTAGTCGAAGCGAGCGGGATTGTGCGATGGGACTGAATGAATCCATGGTTGGATTCGAAGGACTTTCTCGTATACTGTACACTCAAGGCCCTTAATTTAATATTAAAATCTGCAATGTCGCCTTATACCGTAACACATGACATCTAACATCCGGCACTGTTGCAATCATGTTTTCTACGCACGACATCCTTTCATCGTTCATCGCGAAACTTTTTATCATCCCCAAACAGACGATACAAATCTTTCACATCGTTTCACGTACCACTGCAGCGTCTCGAAAGTTTTCAAAAGCAAATTTGTACCTCCACATTCTAGTACCGAATCTTGAACTCCTCCGATACTGGGCACTCTATCTCAAAGACGGCCGTCATCCAAGCCCAACCTACTCTGACTTCGCGGTCATGGTGTTTCATTCATGGACGAGCCACCTGATTGTTTATCAGGGACATTATCGTGGACATAAAGTAATTGTTCGGCCTATATTTCAGGCCCAGATGCTACTACGTTTGGTCGTCTCATTCGCATCAGTCTTTCTCGGCTTCCCAGACTTGCATTCGGCGACTATGAAGATCAACGCTTCAGCGTCCTATCCTCATATTATTATTCATATTGCGTCAAGACTTAAGGTATTTGCGACATACAGAGAAATTTATACAGCTTTCGTATCCCATCTACATTCAAGATCAGAGATATCTCCGGAAATGCATATGTTCCCTACGTACAAGGACATCTACACCGGCATGATTTTCATTGGCACACTAAGAGCAATGAGATACTCCGGCATCTGGTGTGGCCCGCAGGCTTTTGTTTGTCTGTGGGGGGCTTTATGGCTACGTGAGATGTTCATCGCACGAAACCTGGCGAATAGGGCAGACACAAAGACGGCAAGGTCAAAACATGTGGAATGAAAGGCGTATTCAGAGACAATATCTGTCGCCTTTGAGGATTAAGATACTATAGCAACGGAATAGAACATAACCGAAGGACTATGGATCCAGCACCGAATACTAGCCAGGACATCCTCGATGACCGTGATTAAGATATACTACTTGTTGGATACTCTTCTGTCCTCCCTGGGACATTTCCAGGATTGCCACTGTGGAACAAGAATTGAACTAGGTGTGGAGAAAAAGGCAGACAGAGTTAGACAAAAGCACCAACACGTATGGGACCATGGTTGTTTTCGGCCAAGTGTAAAGTTCGGGCATTCAACTGGAAAAATGGCATTGGCTGGACCTTCCACCCACATCCGTTGCGTGTATCCTCTCTATATTTACGAGGTGACAAAGCTACTAGGAGTGAATTTTTGTACACGATTCATACTTGGACTTATGTTCCGGTCCGAGCCAGGATATGGAAGGCGTTCAGATGGGTACAGAGACGCATATTTTGGCTTGGTGCCGGTTCCTTGCTTTCTCATTACGCAATGCCGGTTTGGGATCCGCCACGGAGGTTGGTTAGATCCTGTTTTGGAACAAGTTGAACACAGACCTCAACCAGATCCACTCGGTACTGTTGTTCACACCCAAAGCACTTGCTGAATTGCTTGTCAATCATCATATACACACAATTCCGGAAGAGTACTCCAACACAGAAGAGTGCTCCAATACAGAAGAGTACTCAATACAGATGAGTACTAATTCTCTCTCGAACGAGGTAGAATCAATTCCTCTACAACATAAGTTCAACTATGGATTACGGTACTCAAGTTCTGAGTTTCTGGAAGCGTAAATATATTCGATATCGTGGTCTTCTTAATCATCTCCATGGCTTTTCCTTCTTATGGAAAGCGGCACGGTTTATATCATGACAGTGATCAGGACGACGCAATCTCAGCACTGCGAGTACAAGTGACTGGAATTCTCAAACAGCAATCGGCTATATAATCACCAGCAGAAGCATTTCAAGAACGGGAGAAGCAAGCTGCATTGACACCCAATTCACTAGTTTGTCTTTGAGCAACGTCTACGTCACGGAATCATCAGAGCCGTTACCTCGTTGAAAAGTGTGGAGACTGATGCATCAGCTGGAGCTCTTTCACCATCTCTTGCCGACCTATAAGATGTCGTGGTCACTTTGCTTCACTTAAGACTCTCGCGTTCCCGACATCCAGAGACGCTTCTGCATATGAGGTGTCTGGTCACGACGGGCATTTGGACGAGAACATTCTGTATACAACAGACGGAGCCGGACTTTGTCTCCACACGCACTAGCACCGAGGTCTCGAGAGCAGTGGACCGTATTCATTAACAATGGTCAAACTTGTATGCGACGCCCGAACGCATCGTTTCCGATTCGGAGGCATCCCTGCATGTTGCTTATCGAAAGTAGAACAAGTCCGCAGTATCTGCCGCCTGGCCTTGTGGTTGCCGCTATGGCGTAAATCGCATCCTGAAGGGTCCGCAGCACGCATGAGTATTCTAGCTTCAATTGGTAGTCAGTGTTGGACATATCGCGCACTTTCTTGAGCTGCACTAAACACCATGAACATGGACGAAAGTACGATTGACAAAAACATCGACAGTTTTATCGGCTCTACGTAACTTGTGCGATTGTCGTATAGAATACACAACGGGGAAGAGGGAATGTCAGTCCGTGATGACTTCACTGTCGAGCCTTCTCTCAATGGTCAGATTTTTCTTGGCGCCTATGTACTCCACATACAGCTCTGGCTTGTTCTCTGAAAGAGATAAATGAAGGAACATCTGTACGGAAGAGTAGTCAAGTCACTGTCAGGACACCAAAAACATAGAATCCGCGTGTTCAAAGCAATCGTTTTTCTTTGTTTAATCAACTAATTCATGAAAGAAGTGCAATAGATGCGACAAAGACAGGGAATGGTCTCATACGTATCTATCCTTATCCATGGTCTATCAAAGAGGAACGTAAGTCTGGGACAGAGTGCCAGATTCGCCTGGGGCTGTTTTCAATCACTCGAATGACGATAGGAAATGGGCTCAGGCTTAATGACAGCGCGAAAGTGTACAGATCCCTTTTCTAAACTGTCCATCGCGTCCTTGATACCCGCCTCCGTCATTGGAAAGATTCTTACAACAGGCTCGATCCTGTGAAGAGCAGCGAACTCGAGCATGTCACGGTGAACCTTGCGTGACGCAACAATGGAGCCCTGCACAGTAATACCGTTGACCAGCATTGGTATGTAGGGAATGGAGAGGTGGCCCTGGGCGGCATACAGGGGGTGAATGGTTGCATTGGGCGCAAGCATGGGCATGAGGACGTCCCAGTTGGGCTGAGCGGAGCTGGTGACAAGAAGACGATTCAATTGCTTTAACACGGGGATTTTGCCCTGATTCTTCTGGACGGCAATGAACTCATGAGCTCCAAGCTTGATAGCCTCGTCCTTCTTGCGGTCCGAGCCCGAGAGCGCAACAACGTGGCATCCCATTTTAGCAGCAAATTGGATGGCCAGGTGTCCCAGTCCTCCGATACCCATAATACCAACTGTTTCGAAGGGTTGCGCATTATAAGCTTGCAGCGCGTTCCAGACGGTGGCGCCGCCGCACTGCATCGGCGCGGCAGCCTCGTCGCTTAGACCGTTGGGAATCTTGAACAGGAAAGCCTCACGCCAGATAGCATGAGTCGCGAAAGAGCCCTGGTCCAAGTTGGCGCTGCCGTATACGGCGCGTTCAGGACAGTAGTTCTCTCGGCCCGTCAAGCATTGGTTGCAGTGGCCGCAGGAGTCATGCTCATATCCCCAGCCGACGCGGTCACCCTTTCTCAAGAATTTCACTTCAGGGCCGAGAGCCTCCACAACACCAACACCTTCGTGTCCAAGGGCCATATCGATCGTCCTGAAGTGTAGGTCTGTACCGCATAGACCAGATGCGCTTATTTTGAGGAACACCTGGTCACCAGTAAGGTAGTCGGGCTTGGTGATAGTCGCCTGTTTAGGTGCGCCCTCGCTCGATCCTTTGAACACTGTAAAAGAAGGCATGATAATATCCGAGTGGACGGGCAAATATGGATGATGTCTAGAGTATCTCCAGAGAAGTGTGTAGAGGTGTGTAGAGAAGTGTGTGGAGAAGTGTGTAGAGAAGTGTCTGTCGTAGGATATGGCTAGATATTTTATAGCTAATCAATACCCTGAAGAATGCCGCAACATGTCTACAATTTGTGCAGTAATTACGATGTTTTGTATTAGTAACGTCGAAGCCAGCGCTTACAGGGAGTCTGAAGGCCAAGTCCGACCAAACACGGCCCAAGACCACGAGAGAGCCGGGGCCCATGCTGCCTGTTGTGTAGGGCATGCAAATTTGCGTTCAGGAATGGCTTCATCAATTCCCATCGATTCGGTCACGCCGGCATGCCACTGTAGAGGCGGGGCAGCAAAGCAGCACAAGCTCGCATACTACGGATATGTGGAGTTCAAGTGCGGCTTCCTGGTTACGGAGAGCAACAGTTTTGAGCCACGGATATCATGGAAATGCTGATCCAAACTAGTGCGCAACTGGCTTCCTTCATTATGGCTACTTTGCCCTTCGTTGCAGCGGCCCCGGTTCCTATGCTGAAAATAAAGGTGTTATCATACTGGCTCCTTCAAATTATATGGTCCTTGATCGTACATTGCTCCACTTATTGATTTGATAGGCAGTTTGAGGTGAACATTCAGACGGCTTTGCAAGTGGCTGGGCCAAACAACAGAGATTGTAACAGACAAGTCTGTTGTGAGGTGGCCGACCGTGGCTTGAGTTATGTTTAGTCGAAAGAATGAAACATGGCCCCATTTGCTGACATTCCTTATTGTGATGAGAAACCCATCAATGGAACTGCCAAATTCTCCCTTCAGAAACAAAAGTTTACTGGATGGGGCAAAAATACTCAATAATCTTAAACAAAACCCCTCAAACAACCAGACTATCCAAAGCGCACTCACGATCAGGACGTCACTAGTACGGCAACTTGCTTACAACACCCGCAATACCCGCAAGTCCAAGATATGTGAGCCTAGCCCCGGCTTTCTGTATGTACGCCGTAAATTTGATCTTATTTGGCCAGGGGAGCAGAAATAAGGAACCTCTGTACGTGAAGCGCCGCACGGAATTGACCCACGAGGAGAGTCCCAACAGGCCAATGGCGATTATGGAAGACAACCATTCTAAAATGCCAGTCGAAAGACATGGACTGTGGACCTAAAACCCGCAAGCCGAAGATATGTGGGCTTAAGCTCCGGCTTTCCGGGTGTAGACCGCGGAGTGTCAACAGTGCCTGTGTACACACCTAAGCCAGGTCTTTGCAATGGCGGAAATTTGACAATGTTAATGTGGGTCTTATAACCATACTCCGGTACTACATAGAGCTCCTTCTGATATAGAAAGGGCTCTAAAGCCTCGGAAGCGGACTCCACCCGTGGCGGAAGCCGTTGGCCTGTGGGCCTAAAATCCGTTCGCCGAAGAATGTGGGTCTAAGCTCGCTCCAGTTTTCCGGACGTAGATCGTGCTCTCCATAATGCTGGTTCCTTTGAGCCAGGTGAGCCAGGTAAGGGTGGGAACAACAACAGTAGTTCCTTCTTCATGATGCGGGTCTTATGACCGTAGCCCGCTGCGCTCATGCAGTTTGCCCCCGGCACATAGGTACGGCAAGTAGTGCACAATGTGTCCAGTCCAAGTTTTGTTTACGATCAGCCACGGCTTAGCTGCAGCGTTAGTACAGCGCGAGATGAACCCTCTGTCGACCTCCATGTCCATGCTGGAAGCATGAATTCCATTCTACCTAGATTATTAGTCTTTAAATCTCGGATCAGATGTTTGTTCACTTGAAAGCCGAGTAGACCCGGAATCGCTTCCTGTAAAATGCGACCTGACTCACGTCTTTTGCCATGGATCGTACGGTCTTGATTTAACCATTATTCTTCCGGGTTTGGGTATGCTGGAAAAGTCGCCATGGGACCCACTATACACGAGTTTAGAACTCTCACATTGATCAATCCGCTGCCGTACGTCTCATGTATGCTCTATGCATGAGTATGTGTTTTTGCAATTACGCGAAGTAAATTGGGGGACCTCTTGAACATTGGACTGAGACGCTGACACAAGCGTCTCCTGTTATTGAGTCACTAGTTGTATTACTTGAGTTGTTTGGCTGTCCATATGTTCATTGTGAATCAGGGCGTGGTATAGATGTGTGCAATCTTTGTTATTGCTACGCACTTAGAAGTTCTTTCCCAAACAATAACTACCGCCTTGACTTGTCATCCGGCTAGTTGCCTCCCTTATCAGCTAATGATGAAATGTGTCCTGTTCGAAAAGCGCTGTGTCCATGAAATCTTCTTGTTCCGGCCCCGCCCCATCCTGGTCGTACTGGATCTCATCCATCTCGAGTGCTTCCTTGAGAATATCCATCAAGGACTCTGTGATGTTTTTGTGGTGTTGGAATCTTCAAATTCTGTCACTAAATGGAAGCGAAAAGACGTCGAGCAGTGCTAACATACCCTTGATCGATCTCTTGTCTCCTACGCCCATGGGCCACCATTAGAACTTCATTCATGGACTTAATGACTGACCAGTTCGTGCTACTACTTACGTGCTTTGGATCCTTTCGACACCATTAGCAATCAGCATTCCCACGCAGGAGCATAAACACTCACTCGTTCATCAGTTGGGATATCAACGATGATATCCCGTTCAGCTCTAAGGAAATCTTTCCCACTTCTGTTTTGGTATGTTCTTTGCTTTCCATGACCAGAGATTGGCTCAAGCTAGACTAGCAGACGTCGAGTCCTTATCGGGGAACAAGCTGGCATACAAAAGGGAGACGTCTGCCGGCGACAAATCGGCTTCGAGCTGATCTTGACTGACTGCATTCCCACGAGGCGGTGCTGTCATAGTCTGCGGAGGAGGTTGCATGTTAGTCGACATGGTATTCAACATGTCGGTCGATCTCTTCGTCGGCGCATTTGCGGTCGCTTGAGAACCATGCTTGCGGACTGCAGCTCGTAGATTAGACAGCCTCTGTGACCTTGAGTTTGTGTAGGGACCAGCTCGAGGTCGTTGCGACGAAGGTGCTGTCATTTTCTGAATTGATTCTGGACCCTGATTCTGGACCCAGATAGACTTTATGAGTGAGGAAGAGTGCCCGAGGATAATTTTGAATTTGGAGGTAAATGTTGGATATTTAAAGGAGCTTTGAGAAATAAATCGATGGTTCATATCGTGAGGTGCCACCTATTTGTTTTCAAGGTCATTGATCGGTATTTGATTATGTACTTACGAGCTGATGAAATAACGACAAATAATTCAGTCCGAATGCTAGGGGTAACTGCACCGAGATTGAATCAAAGTAATTGCTGCCTTGAACCATGACGGAAAGTACAGGCGGGACGCGGTGATAAGATCCACCTCTCAAGTGATTGTAGAGCCCTTGGCTATGTTCATTCATGTTGGTTCTAGATCATGACCTGTACGCTGGTATGAAGTCAACCTTGGATCCTTGGAATGCAAGGGACAGAAGAGTGCAAATGAGCAAGGGGATACCTTCGCATATACCGTCCACCAGAATCGTACACACTGTGCTGCCATGGGGGAGCCTTGGGTGGGTCCCCTTTCCCACGTCGAGACCATTCTATCCACGCAAAATATGGTTCAAATGCCCGTGGGCCGAGTATTTGGGAACATTTCCTCGAATCAGGAAGAACACAGTCACATCCGGTAAATCCATCACAAACATGCGTAGAACTGTCTCATGTGCTTGGGTGACCGGCTTGCATGTTTTTTCTGCACTCCTTCGCGATCTAGGTGAATAGACAATATACGATACAGGTAGACGATTCGAAAGTAGAATGCCAGTTTGTTACATATCGATCCATTGCTTGAAATGAGGCATGCTAAGCGATTTAGTCAACACCAGTCTCGCCTCTGTTAAAACTGTAGCCGAACATTTTAACAGTCGACAGATGACAGTGACAGTGGCCAGTTTTCTCCCACTCCAATGTATCTTCTCAATGGCATCCTAGCCTCTGTATACTGCAGCTTTCAAGACATTATAGTAGCGCGCGCTGCATGTGGCTGGCTTGGCTTACCTCTTGCCATTTGTTTGGAAAACTTGGTAAGGTAATACGCGTCTCGCGACCAAATGTGTGGGCAACCAAATAACCATCCGCATCGCCGGGACCTACCTGATGAGGCAAATTACGAGTCTCGGCTCAATCGGAAGCGGTAGACTGGCGTAGCGGAACACGGGCATAAGACCCGCATCAGCCAGATCGTCCCCCGTTGCTGTTGCCACTCTTGCCTGGTCCAAAGGGACAGGCACTGTAGACTTCGTGGACTCCATTCGGAGCTAAGACCCACAGTATCTTCGGCCTGCGGGGATTTGATTCACAATCCGTGCCTCTTGCCCGGAATGTTTGTCGTCGCTCACGAAGATCGTGTGGGCATGCCTTTCTTGCCAAATCGCTCGCACTGTAAGTATTTGTTGAGCGGATGGGCCTTCAATGCCCAGCGCAGTCGCTGATTTACGGGTCGTGATCTAGAAAATGTAAACATGTTGCTCCCATATCTATCAATACCAGGACCTCCCAAGCCGTGGAGATACTGCAGCACATTTATTTTAGGCTCTAAGTTCTGGAGCTGTGCCCAGTAGATCCTATACTGTAGATGCCGTATACTCTGTTGTCCTGTTTTGTAGGGGTCAAATTGATGCCCCGACCAGATGATACACCGAATATGCTCTTGATATATAATAGTTCATGGTTGTTTTTTCCTCGACTCTTTTTCTGGTCTGTATTCTCGCCGCTGCTGTGTATTATTCCATGTTTCAGTAATATGTTACTGAAAGTACGTGACGCTTCTCAGCTTGTTATATATTTGCTACTCACTGCCTCGCTGTGCTCAAACATACAATATGCATACGAAGCAGCAAAAGATCAAACTATGCAGGAGCGGTCCATCGATCCTGCGTAAGACACAGGCTCTCGGCGAAAAGGCCGATGTCTTCAGCCTTACTGTGTATTACAACGCCACCTGCGATAGAATGGAGGTCATGGTACATCTTCCTGAGGGGGAGAAATTACCAGATTTAAACAGACTGGTTCGTAGTCGTTAGCTGCCATGATACATTGGAATACCAGTGCTGATGTCAACAGGTCGCAAAGGCTCTTCAGCGCCAGCGTCAACAAGCTTATGGCAGAGCTCGCCCCACTTCCAAACTACCCGATTTGGGGTCTTCACAAGGAGGCACTAATACTGCCGGCATGCGTCGGCGACGAATCCGTTTACAACCTATCTACAATATCAATTCGATTGCGTAGGCCTGTTCATCGCTCCAGATATAGGTAATTAGCGGTCATATGTAGCTTTTCCTACTATCAAAGTCTTGCTGCAGCTTTGTGTATGAAATTTGAACGATTAGATTTCATGGGCGTGGTGTCAGTTCCCTGTGAAGAAGAGCATGGTTCTAGCCTGAAGGTCTGACCCGTTTTTGTCCGTTTGCGCTCGTACTATCCTACGGATGCTTGATGTCAAATAGTGGAATAATCAGGATTCTATTTTTTATGCAATCATGGCTATATCCTACTGGAAGGCCTGGCAATGGCAAGTGCTGAATGTGGCTGGTCGAAATACTGTAGAAGGTAGTATGCTCTTTTGTCTTGTTTGATGCTACTCTTCTGTGCTGGGATACTGTTCCGTGGTGGGATACTCTTTTGTGTTTAAACACGGATACAAGCAAGACCGGCTTCTTCTTGTTGTCTCATTTCTCTTGTCTTTAAGCGCGGACGATCCATATCCGGCGCTGACATTCATGTATCCCAATCAGACCGACTTTGCACTGTAATCTGGTGCAAATCCTGGCCATATAGTCTCCAAGACAGTGGCAGAACTTGATGACCATCAATGATTTCAGATTCTGGTAGCCATCTATAGTATGCGGCATAATGGTTTTGCATCCCCCTCGCGTGGCTTCAAAAATGATACTTCGACGCACGCGAGTAATGGGCACGTCAAGAGTGACTTGACAGGTCGAGGTCATAATCCGAGCATATTCGACCCAGCGCTTTTCGAGCAGGATACATTTTATCGTTAACCGAAAAATCGGGCAACTAGCCGCATGACAAGTTGAGGCGGGAGTTATACCTGAGGTAGCACTTCTCAGTGCGGCGAAGTCAGTGGAGGGGCCTCCTGGATATTGGAATGAGGCGTTAACAGATGTATCTTATTTCCTCATTTTCCTGCTTGTGTGTGTATCGCGATTCATGGCGCGGTATGAACGTGCGTTGTCTTCATTATTGCTAGTGACAACAAAATACACGCTGATGCGTGGAGCATACATGAGAGTTATAGTAGCGGATTGACCAATTTGCGAGTTTAAAAGTTGTGTATAGCGCATCCAATGGCAACTTTTGCAGCATCCCCAAAAACTCAGAAGAATGATTCAATCGAGGCCATGCAATCCATGGCAAAAGACGTGGGTCTGACCGCATTCAAGCGTTCCGAGTCCACTCAGACTTTGAATGCCCAAACATTTAGTCCGAAATCAAAAGACTAAAAACCCAGGTAGAATGTCATATTTGCATTCCAGATGGACATGCAGGCTGCCAGAGGGTCCATCTTGGTCACGCCACGCTTACGCTGCAGCTAAGCCATGTTGTCAGGTCCATTTCAATATTTTGCTACCCTGAAGTACAGAAATGACAGTAGCCTCATAAAGAAAATTCTCCCCATGTTGTTTGTGTACAACACGACACCTATTAGTGACAACGTTTTCTAATCATTTCGATCTTATACATACATGGGAGCAAACCCGTCAACTGAAAATGTCTACCATACCGATTTCTGTATATTTACTCAAGGCCATTTAATAAAACTTTTGCTGACAATAGCAGATTTGCCAAATTTCTTCGATGTACTCCTTACACAAACTTTCAGAATCTGTGTGTCAACGAAGGATCCCTCAAAGCCCTAACTCAGACAGTCTGACTGGTTAATCGAGGCGCTCGAGTAGCTTTCGTATCAATGCTGATGCGAACTCTGGGCAGTCTTCAAGGAACTCTTGGAAGCTGGCGTCCTCAGACAACTTTTCAATGACGCACGCAGCGTAATGAACCAGAAGGTTGCGCATTGCATCACTCTTCTGCGTGTTTATGAAAATGTAGTCTACTAATAACCTTATGTCAATAATCCGATCCTTGTACAAAGCAAAGCTCCTCAGCGTTATTGCAAGATTATGGATCACCTGTTCAGCCAGCAAGGTAACGCAGTATGTATCAGCAAGAACATATAGCTTGGCGTGGGAAAGGAAGACTTCGCTATAGTCTTCTACACTTTCTTGATTTTGCCTTGCCTTGAATGATGTTCCAGGCGACGGATAACGAAACGCGTAAGCCATCCGGAATCTTCTATTCTGTTCCCATCTTGGGCGACATTCTGAACATGTCGTGAATTGCGGTGAATTGCATGTGGTCCTGCGACTGCCGTGTTTGTAGGAGCAGACAGTGACAGAAAAGTCCTTGTAGCATGTTCCGCAAGTTCTGATGCTCGTAGGAGAGGCTCCGAACTGATGTCCCTGAGGGCAAGTTGTCGGACCTACATCCTGTACGTTTCGTAACACTGTATCAATTGAGACGGGGACATCACTCGTACTCTGGTGATGTGGTATAGTCTGAAAAGACGGACAGTCGCTCGCGGGCGGTACTATGCTCGGATTGCTATTTTGAAGCGCGGGAGAATCATCAGTTGTCGTCGCAGCCTCTGGTGCGGACATGTTCTGTGTGATTTCAACCGTGATATCGGCACTACGTAAAACGATATCTGGTTCGGCTGCCAGGTAAGTGCCCGTATATGCCCATTGGCTGAAGCGAACAAACGTCTGCTCATCCACATCTGGCCACTCAACGCGACTCTCATTTGCTTCCTTCATCGTCCCATTGACTAGGGTATGCAAAGGCTGAGACAAGCGTGCTACTGCACCAGCGTGGAGTACATATTCTTTCTTGGAGTTGCCGGGTATGAATAGAACAGGTCTTGACGATATGAGACTTGCAGAATTGTCAGTACCCATCGCTGAGTAAATCCATGATAATCAGTCATTACCTTTCGAAGTTTTCTTGAAGTTGTGGTACAGTTTCTACCAACTGTGATCGCTCCTGGGTGAATCGATTTAGTAAGGAAGCGTGATTTGAACAAATAGAAACACCTTACGCGCTTGACTGCCATTTGACTTATCGGCATCTTCCTATTTTCCGTTATGGAGTGAATGTATTTGCGCAGTTTACTTTCTATTATGAAAAAAGTATCGCGAAAAAAGCAAATGCAACGATGCCTGTAATCGATACTGACATATATATTGATGACGAGCTCTTTTGCTAGAACTTATCAAGGTTTCGCCGGTGCTGTAACAATGATATCGCGTCGATAAGGGGGTTGCACTATATAAACTAAATCGTACTTTGGAACTGCACATTAGCGAGTTTGCAAGTACTGTGGCTGTTGCTCCAATCACTACCGGGAAGCGCCGCGTGCTCGGAGAACTCGATGCAGCTTAGATTGCGTGGCCTAGAATTGAAGTTATGCCGGTGACCTTCTGAACCAAGTTCGAACTTGGAGGCCAAAAAAAAACAAAAAAAAAAACTGAGAGAGTCTTAAGACCTAGTTATCTCCGTGACCGTCATTCCATCGCTCCCGTGCCGCGGATCACGCTCTAAGATGCATGATGAATGCTGTTGGCAAACGAATAAGTGCATTACCGCGATTGTATTTAAAATCTGGGTACGTTGACCGGTACCGAAGCACTGCGTTTCGGGTGATGTACAACGAAGATGATAGCGATCAAACGTCAGGTAGTTCCCATGTGGCAAAACTCAGGTTTAGTGCCTTCTGCTCTGGTAGGGAGAATTCATGGTCGGTGCTTGCAGCTTTTAGATTTGGCGTAGTGGTTACTAAGAGCATGAGCCCAAATCTCTCTGAGGTGTCATAGTGCATGCACAAAGGAGAGAGTACTACCGCGCAACCTAAGCATAGAAATCAATCAATTTACAAGCTCAGTGGAATCATCAAAAAGCTCAAGCCGTATGGGTGTGATAATGGCGCATAAGGTTTTTGATGAAGAGGGTGCCCGCTGAGTGACATGTTCGTTCAATTTTCACACAAGACAACTTTCTCCGTAGCTTGAATACATATGCTTCGAGCTAAGCGTCATAGAATTCAAGTCCAAACCTTTTGGAAGAACGCAGGCAGTATACCTATAAGCATGTCACAGCTACCATAAGATTTCCCGTATTTTCTTTTTACAGTATGGGAAATTTATCTTAATCACGCCGCCGTGCCTCATAGAGCAGTCAGATGAAGAACAACATGGAACAGGATACAGATTCGCAATCCCGCAACTCACCAGAAACACGATCTCAAACAGAAGGGATAGTAAGAATGGATTGTGATGGGGATGTTATTTTGCAGGTCAATAGTTCGCAGCAAGGACCTGCACGACAATTCCTTGTGTCATCCAAGGTTCTGTGTATTGCTTCGAAAGTTTTCGCTAGGATGTTCAGTCCTAATTTTGAGGAAGGACGCCGACTCCAACAAGAGAACATCCCTTGCATAGAACTACACGAGGATGATCCTACAGCTATGGATGCGATACTGCGCATCTTGCACCACCAGAACGAAACGATACCTATAAAACTGGCCGCCAAATCACTAGCAACACTGGCCATTGAATGCGATAAGTACCAGTGCGATCAAGCTGTCAGACCATGGGCCATACATTGGTGCACTGCCTATGAAGAAGTGTCTGCATCGAAGGATCTCGGTTTCTTACTTTTAGCTGCATATTTCCTGCGTATCCCGGATCTTTCGAAGATCGCTGCTCATGCTGTGAAATATCTCCAGCCGAGCTTCCAGGCTGGATGGGATGAGGAAGCAATGTTATCTTCACTTCCTGACACATTCATAGGTTGTCAACCCTTCCTGATCTGCATTTTCAAAGTTGACCACAAGCTAGATTCACTGGCCGAGCAAGTAAGGACATTATTGAGTGAATTACATCAGAAACTGCAATCTGTCGAAGAGAGGTTACGCGACCACAAGGAATCCTTCCGTGTCTCCGGCCTAGCTTGTATGATATGTGGCAGACACCATCCACACGATGCGAAAATGTGCCACCCTTGCCACAACACTGATCTGTTATCACGCTATTGCACCGCTGATTATCGGATTGCGGAATATTTCATGATACTCCGCCGCTGCGATCTATGGCCATCGGTGGTGCCTTTCTCAACTTGTAGTCCATCCGACATTGTGTTTCGATTTCGAAATACTGAGAGTGACTACAAGCATCAGTGTCAAGGTGGATCGAACTGCCCGCTGAAGCGAGAGCTGGCAATAACGATCATATCTATGCGGCAGGTACTTTCCCGGCTACGATCAGTACATCTGGAATGATTTGGTAGATAATAGAGCTCGTTCATACAACTCAGTCTCATCTGTGCTCCGAAAAATCAGATTCTCTAGTATGAGTTGATGGATGCCCCTGGCCGAACGTGGGGTGCTCATCTGAGGACCATTCCGCTATGCATGCCCGGTGCAAGCCCTGAGAATGTGGAGGGCGCTGGCATTGCTCCTCAAATGGCCATTCAGCCCTCCATCTTCTGGAGTCTTGCGAGACAGGATATTCTTTGTGCCTGTAAGTCTGGTCTGAACTGTAGCCCGCATCGTCGTGTTTAACTACTGATATTTGGCGACAGTCATCAGCGAGACACAGACGCGTATGAAGATTGAGGACCTGCAATTATGGCAGATTGCAGGACTGTCGTCAGATAACAACCAAGCACCATTACCCATGTGTCTGGACTCGCTCGCACCAAAAAGCCCGGCGGATGATGTTGTAGTAGAAGATACCATCGCCAAAGATCTGGTATGCATCTTGAGTAAAGTCATCAATTTCGTCACGGCTGACGACGCTGTCTATGCACAGGACTATACCTTGCCAGGTGGTCAGCACGTCACTCTGGCAGTCGCGCAAGATGTACTATCGCAACACTGGCGAACAATTAGTTCCGATTTCAAAAAAATGGCATTCGGGTGAATTTTCCATATTCTTCTTCATCACACTCTGTGAACTAGTGAAGCTCAAATTCTTGTTTCATCCCATTGGCTCTGCATCCTGCCATAGTTGTTTTGTGATCACAATAGCTGAGACCTGGCGATAATGTCCCCAGAAATGAATATACAAATCCCCCGTAGTTTTGTCTGTATAATCATCTGGTAGTTGCAGTTGCAGTCCGACTCGTTCGATACCGATAATCGCATGAAACGGAATCTGATGCAAGACTAAAAGCTCATCTGCATGATCATCGGCTGTTCGGCCCGTACTTAAAGGGACACGATGTTCCCGTATAAGTGATGATGCTCTGCGAGGTACATAATTGGAGCAAAGGCGCGCAACATCAATCTCAACGACCCAGCACTTCGTGCTCCGTTCACGCGCTAGCTTTCTCGCCCAATTAAAAGCATGGCTCTTATTGTCGAAGACAGAAATGAATCGTGTCGGTTGCTTGTTTTGCCAGTTGAAATGCGCCGCGAGATCGTAAGGCAGGTTAGGTAGCTCGAGCGGTGTTTGGTCTTTGGCTTGGATGCCTTTGGCAGAAGAAAACTTAGTGGGTGAGTTATCGTGCATCACACGGTACAAACGTGATGGCTGCATGTTTCCATTGTTCGCTGTATCCGTGGTCATATCTGTAGGAAAATTGTGTGCTTTTATGACCTGATTGATGGATTTTCTATCAAATACCTCATACGACTGTAGCCATTACAAGTTCAGGTTGAGATTCGACTTTGTGCCAGCAGCCATAATATAGTCAGATAGCGCACTAGCATATAGGTCATAACTCCACATCACATGGTATCTGACTCTGCCGTTTCTAGATGTTAGCTTTGACCGGTGTTAAATCGTGATCTTGGTTTTTACCCATGATACGAATCATACTAGAAAAAAAAAGTTTGCCGCTAACTTACCGGACATTGAGCTTTATCCAGTTGGTTTCAAGTCAAGGCAACCAAGGCCATTAATGCATGTTGCCACTTTAACAAGTTCTGAAATTGAATTTCAGGGTGACGAAGGTTTATGGACAGGGCATCACGAGCGTTATATGTACAGTATCCAAGTACGTCTCCTTCATGTTTACCAAAGTTACGGACAGTTAGAAGCCTTGTGCGAGTGGTGCAACGATCACATTTTCTAGTATTTTGCCTGTATGTTTTAATGGCCCTTGTGACGTGGCGACTAGCTGTGTCTCTATCATTCCGTATTACTCTACCTATTCACAAACTTGGTAAGTCTCAGTCAAAATTCCCGGACCTTGTATATTGACACCTCAATCCAGGGGGCCGAGCGAAACATGCGTTGGCTCAACACTCTATCAGTCGTTTCCTTCTGGGACACCGTCATGGCAAGTACCTGGCTGCGCAAGTGGCTGGGCCGTCAAAACTCTTTATCGCGAAAGCCCTGTCTTCAGTCAATGTACGGAACCTCTAAAATACTACAATGATCAAGTTGATTTAGAGATGCGCCGTTCATGTGAGCCAGTAGCAACGTCCTTCAAATCATCTGTCCCAAGCACCACAGTCCTCACAACCCTCCATCTTCCTCCTCGACCACTGAACACGCTGGTCCAGCAAGCCAAGCATGGATAGCGGTGCGGTCATCGGTTCGATTGCAGTTCTCGCTATCAATGTATTTGCTGCGTTTTGGTTTGGTTGGAGGGAGGCCAACCAGA
This sequence comes from Neopestalotiopsis rosae, assembly GCA_023078685.1. Classification (NCBI taxonomy): domain Eukaryota; kingdom Fungi; phylum Ascomycota; class Sordariomycetes; order Amphisphaeriales; family Sporocadaceae; genus Neopestalotiopsis; species Neopestalotiopsis rosae. Next base: position 2,528,146 of record JALGAS010000001.1, read on the forward strand.
AGGAAAGCTCGCGACTTGGCCCAAACGCCAGCTTAATGCATCGAATTAACCTACTGTTATTACTATGCGACGATTGATCTGATTAGAATTACAGCGGCTCTGCGCTAAGAAAACTACTTCCGAGCAGTCGAACCACAACTGAAGGTTTGGCCCGTTCATTTTGAAGCCGGTCAGCGTCAACAATATTCGCTGCTCAGCACTAAGGGCTCGCACTGCATTTCGCGAACTCGCTTCCTCGGTTTAAGCGTAAAACATACATATCTGGTGACGTAGGCTGCAGATCCACGAACTCTGAATATATGAACTATTCAACCCACATTTGCCTACATGCGATTGTCCTCATTATCTAGCTTCTCCATGTGTTTATTATTTACTCATAATGACCAACGAGATAGATGAGCTATCTACCAAGCTCAAGGGGACCAGCCTCGAATCCCCCACCGAGGTTCCTTTTGGATTATATGCATATGACGCATCCAACAGCCAACTGGGGATCCCTCGATATCTGTTTCGCATATTTTCAGAAAGATCTATGGGGCAGAATGATGAGCGATGGATGAAGTCTTTGGATGCAAAGTATGCAAAACGGGGCAATCTGACAGACATTTTTGACAGACCTGACGACAAGGTCGCCATTGTGCTTGACGAACACCTGAGGAGAATGTTTGGGAGGTCGATAAACGATCCATTCATATCGTAGACAACTTCATTGGCCTTCGCTCTACAATACGCCATCTATAAACATAGGAAAGAGGGACTTCATATGGATAAGATCCACCTCTGTGTAATCGATACGACAGATTTTCCCAATGGAACGTTTGTATCAGACCTGGTACTAATGAGGGTATTTGCAAGAACAGTCAAGGATGACACTCCCGTGAGTCACGACGGTCTCCCTGAATTGCTCTCATTGCGTAAAAATTACTACTTTGGCGAATATCTTGCTCAAGGGCAGCTTCATGTCGAGAACCGCTCGTCCGTCGTGTCGTGCGACAAGATCATCACAAAAGATCTCCTGAGACTGGTTCCGGCGCTCAATGTCAACATGAAAGATCAGTCTCCACACTTGGCTAACGCTACATTACAACTTCGCAAACCCTTTCATTGTCCAGAACGGACCCGATTCGATAGTGCAGAAGATATTGCGGCTATCAAAAAGATAACGGAGTCATTCCCCAAGAGGTGGATCATTGTAATGTTCACCAGTCTTCTTGGTCTTTATCCTCGACGCATGGAGAACCTGAGTTTCACATCTGAGCTTCTGGACTCACTTTCTGGTACGAGCATGACATTCGTCGATGCACTTGCTCTAATAAATTATGATGCCAGATGAGACTCTTCATGAATGCCTCTCGCAGAAGACTACCATCAACACGTCGAAAAACATGCCCGAGGTCCTTCAATTTGGCCGACTAATAGATGCGGTATATGACGAATACACTTCACGGTACTATGCTACCTCTTTTGGTGGTGTGACCGCGAAAAGGGCGTAGCGGGCATGATTGCCAGCCAGACCGTGCCGTTTGCCGATGGTAATGTCCTGGAGCAATGGATTCTGAACGAAGCCGAGGTCTACAAGCACCACCAATTATGAGCGGGTGCGCATTGTCAATTGACGAATAGTTATAAACAAGACAGAAGAGTATCCTGGCGTCTATAAAATCAATGAAGCACAGCCTCAAAGCCTAGATCCTGTAATAAATGCGCTACAATACCTTAAAGGCCTGGAGGTCCTAACATTCATAAACAGGAAACTAATATGGTTACATAGCTGCATCATGATCCATGATTCGGCCAGCGCGGCGGGTATTCCGCTACGATGTTGCATCGCTTTCGTTTGGGCCGGGACTAGCAATTTGCCACACCAGATAGGTATGGCGATGCGCATGGTCCACTCCCTTGAGAAAGTATGCATGGTTCCCTTCCAAGGTACAAAAAGGGTGAATGGATACATTTACTAGAAACAGGACCGCAAAACTAGCTACATGGGGTGTTTGTCAAATTAATGCTATTGGGCCCTTGGCGAGTAAACTCTAGCTACGTATAAAGAATAGAGAACAGGGAAGGATGAACAAATCAAACGATCTGCAAACGAAGCAATTGACCAAAGTTAAAGAGGAGTGGCTATTGGAAAGGAGTGAAAAGCGAAAAATAAGAACAAAGAAGAACAAAGGATGGAAAAAAGGCAAATTCCAAGCGACCAAAATAGCATACATGGAGCAGCACATCGAACAACCAGAATTCGGGAACTCCTCAAGCTTCCGTACGCCGACGTTTTTCGCCACGGCTTTCTTGCTCACTTGCATTGCTCCTCTTCTTGTGGTTTGGACTTCCAAAGTATGCCCCAAGATTTTGTTGTGTGAACAATTTTTCAAGCGTGAATGGAGAACCACTGATATGACATCCCTGGTCATCGTCTCCGCACAGTCGAATTGCAAATGGTTCGCTTCTCTTGGCCACGGCGAACTTCACGTTCATAGTGAAAGGCGTCATATTATTCTCCGATGAGCCGGAGGCGCTCTGTCACGGGGTGCGGGCGGGCAGTATAGGCTTGTGCCGTATAGCAGTATATTCTCTACAGTCTGACAGGTCTACAGGTAACGGCTCACCGTTACGGTAGGTTAATTGACAGGACGTAGCTCGAAGAGCTACAATTCAGGTTCCGACAGATCGGTGAAGATATTTGCAGTTGCGGGATCCACCCGGGCCGCCCACAGCTGGCGCCCGGGTCCCTTCGCTAGCTGCCCAGCGGCAGCGCGCCCAGCGCCGTGACACGCTCCTGCTAGAAATGTTAATCGTTCTATTGTCGATTCGAAAGAAAGCTGACCGCTCTATGAGCTGACAGATAAATGCCCGCAGCTCCTTCTTTGACGCTCTCAGTCGACAAATTATACGGCCTGAACATTCGCTTTCGCCATTTCGGAACCGAGCACCATGCAAGGGGTCCAGCTCGAATACAAAAAGCCCAGCCCGAATGCGGTGGACCAGTTTCGATAGCATGGGAGAATCCTGGATTGTTTCACGCGCGAGACGACCGATACCTTCCATCTCCGCAACACCATCCAGTGCGGGAGCACGTCCGTCGTACTCGACATCGAAACGAAACAAGACATTGCCGGGGTCATCTTTAGTATGGTCAACAAGCTGTTGCCACGCTCTCTTTGAATCCCCGCTACTCCAGAAAGCCCGATAGACGCGGGCAGGAAATGAATCCCGAAGAACATGTCTCTCGTTTGTGGCCGGAGGGGGGTTCGATGGCCTCGACGAGCCCGTTCCCAAGGATACCACAAGCCCGGGTTCCGATGCATCGGGGAACAGAGCTGCTACTTCCCGTACAGCGATGGATGCAGGATTATTGAACTTCAGACCACCGGAAGTCGTTCTTGTTGGCAGCACGACCTTTAAAGTCCCTGACACTTTCAATGATGGGAAGGAATATTTCAGGGACAACGAGGTTGTAGCTGCAGGTGAGGCGGACGCACTGCCCGCCGTTCTGACCGAGGGGGATGAGCGAGAAGCCCGAGGACGCGGCGTCGAATCTGAAAGGTTCCTACGTCTGGAATGTGTTTCACCTTGAAATAGCTACCAAACGTCAGCTTGACCGAAGACTCAGTGTGAATGTAATATTAAAACAACAGCGGTTCCTTTCACATACTAAGGAGCAGCTGTACTACACCGCACGCTACAAGGATATCAGCCTTTTACTTTTACTTTTTGTGATTGTGATTGCAATATCATCCTACATTTCCCACAGCGGGATTCGGCTTAGGCCGTTCTTCGGGTACAGCACCTGGTAGTCTTGAATGATATGTTAACATGGCGCTTCATAGAGAGATATAGGACGAAGAAGAGAAGCGATAGGAAGAAAGTGAAACAGAGGAGAAGAAATGAAAAGAAACTGGGGAATACCTGTATCATGCCGTTTCTCTCCAGCACCATTATAGCTTGTGAAGACACAGGCACGTGCGTCGCGGATGGTAGTCACTGTGATTCCAAGTTTGGTGCCTCGAGCTGCGCCGCTAGTACAATCCATGAGACTGCGTGTCCCCAAGACATCTTGCAAGATTGTTTCTAGGTTCTTGCTCGAGTATCGGCTGTCGGCCAGCAGGGAAGCCACCATCTGTAAGACGGCAGACAAAAACGGCACCTTCAACCACCACCACCGCGGCTGGAAAGCTACACGCGCGAACATATCGAAGTACTCGGTACATTCCTCGATGCTCCAATCCAGCGCATATAACACAGCAGCTATGATTGCACCAGAGCTGGTGCCATATATGAAGTCAAAATTGTGTTGCACCGGCGTTGGGAGCTGCAGTCGGTCCTGAAGTGTCTGAAGAAATGCAAGTGGCGCTCGGCCCCGCGTTCCTCCACCATCAATACTGAGGAGCCGGATGCTCGCCGTCGGCGGCTTGACACCAATGATTGCCCTGCTATTTTCTTGACTGCAGAGAGGACACGTTCCCACGACGAATGTCCAAGGCATATGGTCCTCGTTCTTGCCAAACACCTGAACACAGTTCTCACACAGACTATGACTACAGGGCAAGCAATACTGCGGTCGCCGTCGCAAGCAACACAAACATACGTCGTCGGAGCGTATCTGAGCCCACTTATGCCGAAAGCAGTTCATCATGGTTCGGTGATGTGTAACAGCCGACATCGATCTCCTGTATTGTTTATATTGCTTGATCATCTCCTCCTCAGCAAGCTCTGTGAAGTTTGTGGGAATATTGTAGCCGATCGTTCTCTGCGGACCTCGTTGACCTTTCTGGAGCAAACGTTGGCAGGCATCATGATAGAGCACACGAAAGACTTGTTCAGGGCGGAAGGCTGTTCGTGTTAATTACTCCTCCCGAATATGCGTCTGACGAGAGACTTACGATGCATGTTAGGCGGGTACTGGTCTAGAATGAAGCTGGAGATGATCATCGGAATTGCGAATATCTCCACATCTTCGGCCGATTTTACCTCTTGGAGAAAAGCATTGAGATACGAACTCAGATCGGGAGAAACGGGATTCATTATTCTGGACATGCGTACAGGATCTAGAGGGCTCCTATCCACATTAACAAGCTCATCCATAGCGTACTGAAGAAATTTGGAAAGGTGTTGTGCTGAGAAACGCTCTCCGTTTCTGGTACGATTGCGCTGCGCCGAAACGAGACACCTTGTCAGTTCGTTGTGAAGTCTTCTCTGTAGCGTCTCTTGGGATGATCTCCTTGTCTGCTGAGGTGGACGTGCAAGATCAAAGACATGATAGTCCTGAAACACTGGCGGTATCATTCCTTTGGCGTCTGCTGTCAAGATCTCACGGATCGATACTTCCATACCGTCTTTAAGCTCGTCAAAGATCAGGAACAGCCTCAATCCGCTTTGAGCAGTTGTTGCTCGACCATACCTGAGCCATGCCCGGAGCCGAGAAGCCAAGTGATTCAAGCCTCCAATGTCGTTCACAAAAATACATACGACATCGACGAATGGGAACAGCAAGCGGCAATATACGTGATCGATCACATCTACCGGCCTTTTCTCGCCGATGGTTGGTGTCATCTCGTAGTTTCGCGTCTCATGGCATCTTGGTGTATTGTTCAGCCTGCCCGGTTGCAATTTTGTGGACGCTCCAGTATTGAAAATAACGAGAGGCACTGACTTCCCAGTAGGTCCCAGAAATTCAGAATGATGGACTTGAGCCCGCCAGCCTGGGTGTCTTCTTTCAGAAGGACACTTTTGTATCCCGAATTCCAGCAGAGCATTATTCTTGTCTTCGTCTCCAATGAATAGGGCTATGCCAGGAGAAGTCTGATTTGGACACTGAAGCTGGCGTACAAATTCCTCCAGTCTGTCCGTGACTTCAAGCTGGGAATCACATTCGTGACGTATCAGACGTAGCCAATCAGAATGCTTGCATTGAGCCATGGAGACTATAGAAAGATGTAGCAAGGTCTGATCACAATATTGCTAAGCCACCCAATAGAATATATATAACCATGATTGCGGAAAACAAATCCTTATTATTCCATTATTCGACGTCAAGCTTTCGTAGGATGGTACGAGCGTAAATGGACAAACTCGTTAGATCCTTTCAGCTTTTTAAGGCTTCAGAAGACAGAAAAAGCTTTTTGGACCGCGCTTAGTCTGGATCTTGAACATCCTATAATGGTCTTCGATCGTAGTTTGCTCCATTACTTCTTGAAACGGCACTTCAAGGTCAATTAGTGGACAGCTTGAAGGGGGCTAAGCAAAACCGCACGGAATGCGACGAGTCGACGTCTAAAATTTGACTTGGACTGGAATATGCTTTTCAACATCTGAGATCCACAATATGCTCTGCAGCACGATCTTCTCCGTCATTGGAAGCTTTGCAGCTAAAAACGGATCATCTATGGGCCAAGGGAAAGAAAAGCTCATGTGGAGTGACCAGCCTTTGCTTTCATACGTACCAGGAGGTCACAGCTTCTGATCCACTATACTGTTCTGTTCTCCCTTGGACAGCATCTCAACATAATTTCCCTTGCTCTGAAATGCTGTTCATCAATTGCCACCTTTTTCTTTTGATATTCTTTCTTCCACGGCTATCATGGGGTAGATTGCTTGACTCCGCAACAGATATCTCCAGTCTGCCCTCGACCTATGACTATATTGTAGTTGGTGCTGGGCCGGCCGGCCTGGTCGTGGCAAACCGGCTGACTGAGAACAGAGATGGTGAATATGCCTCAGAACAGTACCGAGTGGATCTGGTTGAGGTCTGGTGTTCAACTTGTTCCAAAACAGGATCTAACCCATATGAACGCTTTCTATATCCTGGCTCGGACAGGAACATAAGTCCAAGTATGAATCGTGGACAAAAATTCATTTCTGGTAGCTTTGGTTATATCTAGAAAATCTTTACACTACGAATTCCTAAGAGACAGCATCCCTTTGACATGGATACAACTACCGAAATATGGGGGCTCGGAGCTGTGCATGCCGTCTCGTTCGCATATGTCTGTGCTTATCACATCTTCATAGTTGCGACACCATTGGTCTTCTTTATTTGGCGGATAGAAACGATTCCGGAGGACTTACAAAACGCATCTGTGCCGGTGACTGTGGTTTTTGGGCTTCTTTCACTTTTCTGGAGCGGCGCCGGCATCTTGACAAACCGGAAGGAGAACTGACCGTTCTACGGATACAGTGTCCATGAAAGTATAGCATTGCAAAATGCAAAGTAGCTTCCTGCAATCAATTGTATACCGTGTCCATTTGTTCAGGACAGCCCTTTCTAGACCCTGGGAATCAGACTTCCATACTTTTGGGGGTACAAAATCATGCGCATTGCCGTACCCACAGTACCTGGTGTGACCAAATACAAGTTCCCCAGCATTATACCATACTGCAATCCTGGAATCGCTAGAATACGATCCAATCTATCTCTTATTGCCTCGTCTCCAAGTGCTGCCTCGACACTTCTTTTCCTGGCTTTGGTTGGCGGACGTCCCTTCGCAATTCTTTCCAAACCACCTTCTGACCTTTACGTGAAGATCAGGAATAGTCTTCCAGAGAACAACCAGAGCAAGTACCAAGCAAAAGATAGAGTGCTCGACAGTGAACAGGTCACGAACTGATATTCCCCCTTTTCTACTAAGCTACGGTATAGGTCTCTCAACTTCATCTCCTTCGGTTTCGAGCGATTATTTTCCATGACTATAACTCATCGAGAGCAAACGAAGTGAATCTTAAAGTTGAACGTCGGGGACCTCAGACCCGCTATCCTCGGCCTGCGGGGATTCGATCCACGATCCATGACTCTTCCCCAGAGCGTTTGTCGGCGCAGATCATGATCGTGTGGGTGTGCCTCTTTTCCAAATCACTTGCACTGGAAGTACTGATTCATCAAGCAGGTTGAACTTCAGGATCCGGCGCCCTGGTGCCGAGTTGTGGATCGCGACCCAGAAATGTAAACATATAGTGTGAAATCATACCTCAAAAACTCATTTGCGGAGACAGTGTCTCAAGTCTATTCCTCGGCACACTCTTCATATCTTCTGCGAGTTGCTGCATCGGCGAGATGAATCGTGTAAACATACGAAACCCTGCCGTGCGAAGCGGGTTGCTCATCGGCAGCGTGTGCACATCGACCCAGAGCTTGATTGCTCGCTTGGTGAAGCGACTTTGAGCCGACAGAATATGTGCTTCGGCCTCACCCACTGCAGTGGCTACTTTGCTGAAAGCGCCCACTATCGCTTGTGCACCTACTCTCTGCACCCGGTTGATAATATGCATCATCCGCTCGCCACAGGCGTATCTCCATACATTCGATGCGTAATCCATGATCGGAGCTACCATGGCGGTAAATAGCTGTCGGGCGGTTGCCGGCGGAAGGCCCTTCAGCCGTTTGAGTTCGAGGGCTGCCTCTAGCGCCTTGCTTGAGACTCGAGCCACATGTTGCTTATATCGTGACTGCGAGTCCATCGTGATCCCCAGGATCTTGACCTTGTCTTGTGGATACACCCGTTCGTCTTTGATCAGGAAATGGTTCTTGTTGACTCGGGATGCTTTCCGACTGAAATGGATGATGGTTGTCTTCTCCGCTTCAAACGTGGCGCCACTGCGGCTTTCCCAGTCCAGAGCTCTATTGATGATCGCGCAAATGCTTGCTTCATTCGCTTGGGCTGTTGGACCTGCTACACACGCCATATAGTCATCGACACAGGCAACAGATCCTCCTGCCTTGTTGATGGGATGCTGCACGAGGTCTGCGTTGAAGAACAAAAACAGAATCGGCGACAACGGCGAGCCCCGCGGCAGCCCCGCTTGTGGTAGTCCGTGGCTTTACAGAAACGGTGCATGTCTGCTACGTAAAACACTAGAACTTGGCAATAAGACCGCCATCTGAAATTATGACATGTACTATAACGACTCTCGCTATCGAATGGAAGCAAATATTCAATTTCGGAAGGGTATGTCACTAGACACAAACGGATTGATCGTCACTGTACTTGAAAGCTGCTACACTGCATTGCAATACTGCCCTGACAGATGCGAATAATTATGCACGGCATGGAAAATTCATCCTGGTCGAATAATTGAGTACTTCTATATCAGAATGTTCTGAGAAGTCCATAAATAGTCCTACGATCCAATAGAGTACTGATACATACACAAACCAGCAATTTGCATTCTTTCTGTGCGTACACAAATACCAATGATTCAGCGCGAATCGAAGCAGTGCTGATTTTGACAGGTTACTAACAAAAGGAACCCATAACGAAACTTTCTACGCCAGTGCTCCTCAACCCAGTGCCTGCAAAAGACTCTCTACGATTTTCCCTCGTAGAAAGATACCTCTTGCGCCCCAGGAAGCTCCTCTTCGAATCAGATGTTTGGCTACCGAAAACTTGCCATTTTGATGGCCCACCACAGTGCCGTTTGACCTTTTGGTGAGACAGGTCTTCTCCTCATCGCAGGATCAAGCGGCGATATCTACTCTATTGAGAGATATTGAGGATAAGGCTGGATGTTCAACTTCATGGTTCATTGATACGATGCGTGAGAATTGGAATAAGGGACTTGATATTCGGCGCAAGATGCGAAGACTCGTCCGGGTGTCAATACAAAGACTTGAATCCAAATTCGTTTGTGTTCTGACTGATCCATAGTCACTGGCTTATAAACTTCTCGAAATACACCATTAACCGATCAAACTTGAACGATCAGGTCATGGGGCGAGTGGTGAACAGAGAAGCCACAGTTGAGTGCTTCGCTCTGAGTTGGAATCAGTTGCCTTGGTCGCAGAAGTCCCCTATTCATTCGCGCACTTATGGAAGTGATATACGGGACGTCGCTGCGCCGTAGCTCGTATATTAAGATCTTGCGAAAGACCGTAGCTTCTCGCAATACAGCATGTTTGGCATAGCCCTCAGTTTTGTCCTAATCCCCTCTTCTTCAATCATATCGTCGAACATGACCAAATCCTCTAGTCTCGCGTCCCTTGCATCAACTTCGGCAAGCGCATCCAATATACGATGCGGCTCGGTCCATGATCTGCCAAAGTCAACGAGTCTTCTTTCCCTAAAGTTCTCTCCCCTAATATCTCGGTTGTAGATTTTGATCCTATTCAAACTCCGTATATCCTTCAGCATCTTCGCAAGGCCATTTTTGCCGATACCCGATTCTTCAGGTGCTAAGTCTTTGACGATGGCTCGTAGGCACGTATCCTGTCCAATTACCTTGCGCAGATCTTTGTCAATTATTTGATTATTGAACGTAAGTCCCCTTTTCTCAAGTTGTCGTCTGTCTTGGTCACTCAGAAATAAATATCCATGGCACGTTACCGCTACCGCCGACCTTACTCCCCTGTTGCGCTGGGCTTCGAGTATCCGCCCATAAGCACGGCATTCTGCGTAGAATGGGTCTGTGTAATACACGATATTCCTCAAGGGAAATGGTTCATCTGACTTGTCAAGTAGCGGACCCCAGAAATAGCGATCTGTCGAAGGGTCAAAAAAGTCGAACTGTGCCTGCAGGTGAGTCTCAAAAATCATAGCTCGCCTGGTGGTCGAGGAGGTTGCTCACTACTTTCAGGGCATATAGCCGAGACTTGATCTTTACTTTGAACACCACGCCCTCCGCCTCCGAGTCTTCTCGATCCATGTCGAGTCTCTCGAGCCATTCAATTGATGCCCCTTGGTGTTCGAATGCATGTATCTTCGGGTCAGGGCACAACTTGACCAACATCTCAGCACGATTCAAATCCGCTACTTGTTTTGGCATTGTGAAATGTGAATAAATCCAGAAATATGCGATTGTTCATTCTCCGGGACTGGTGGGAAACAAGTGTGGTAGAAATGGGGTAAAGAGGGACGTTCTCCTGTTCTTCTAACACAAAGCTCGATTCCTGTTTCGGCCTCCCCATTGCGGCTCTCGCATACACGTCTCGCGTTCATAAGCTGGGGCACATGCAGACATCCGTCACAGGGATTGCTCTCCGTGATAGGCGGCCTTCTGGCCAACCGCGCATGCCTGCTACTGCGAGGTATCTGTCTACCCTTCGTCCAAACTGGCTTGTACGTCCACAAGAACAAAAATGCATGGTCGGTTTCGCTTCGTTCAGTAATGTCCCAATATAGATAATGGTACGGGCCGCGGTGATCCCTTATCGCAGCGGGCCGGCCCCCCAAATATTATTGGCCAAGAGGGTGCCAACGCATATGACCCAGACTGGCGAGAGGGGTGTATGCACTCGAGTCGAGAGGCCACCTGCGTCGCGCAGAGACGGCGACGGGGAATTGGCCGGCGCTGTCAGAGTTTTCATCCCATTGCATCTCTCCCCTTTGATGTTCATTCAATTTGAGAACCAATAATCACCATGGGAACACGTGCATAAACCTGTGATCGATGAGTAGGACTAGATATGGTGCTAAGAATTGTCTATCGTCTTCAGTTTGTGGATGCCGTACCGCCAGAAACCATGCACTATTGTATGACAAAAGTAATGCATTTTGGCTCATTGCCATAAATGCTTGTTACTTACTTTTTATTCTCACCTATATTTTGTCTCTTATGTACTGTATTACTTCTGCTCGATGGTCTCCGCTTCGATCCTATGCGCGCCTTTTCCTTCGACGAGAGCCCGGCCACTAAGTGCTCTTATGCACTAACAAGCATAATTTTCAGGCATGACTTCGGACAAACGCATGTCTTGTCAACGGGATGCTGAGATGCTTGGTGCAGAAAGACAATCTCGTATTGCGTCCACGAGATTTTACCCACCTTCAACTGTAGTGACGGCAAACTCGCAACGCATTCTCCTTGCCTGTCTGATAAGGCAAGGAGGGAGAAATGCCCCTCCCTTGCATTTACCTTGGCCTACCTTGACGCGCCTGATCCGGATGTCAATCAGACTAACGCCCGGATTCAGCACAGCTTCGACGAAGGTTCGATGGGTAGTCTTGCGTCAGTCAATCGAGACCCCGGACAAGTGCAGTGGCTATGTCGCTGAACATGAGTGAAATATTCTGGTTATTGTTTTCTTAGTGCACTGGGGCTGGCCAGGATTTCTGACTGGTTGGCGGAAAGATAATGTTGTATCCATTGGCGTCCCTCGAAGCTATACCGAATCCGGATGTCAGTCAGACTGACATCCAAATTCGGCCAGAACAATGTTCGTGTCATTGTGAAGTGCATCCACTTTTCACGGCACTGACTCGTGAATTCTAGGGCCAAATGTCGATTCTCTTGGGTCCAAGCTCAAAGAGCCAGATCTATTCGACCCATTGCAGACTATTGCCCACCTCCTCGCACTGTCTTTGGCGAGTACGACGTTGGTCTCCCGACTTGACTGCTGAGGTTGAAGTAATTCCCTATAGCTGTCAAGACTGAGGCCGAGTCGGCATGTAAGTGGACAGAGCGAGCGAGCTCAGAATGAGCTCGACCATTCGGGCTTCGAGCAAGTTCGCCGGAAAATGATGGTACAAACCAAAACGTCCAAACTTTGTCCACACAGAGCCTTCAATCCTATGGCGATTTTGATGGGAGCACGATACCCAACGAATTAGACCCTGTAACCTTTTTCTTCGACCAGTCGCTAACAAATCTGGCATCAACGCAAACATAGGATCTAGAGAAGACAACAAGCAGACAGAGACTAAATAATTCGTAAAAGCTAACAATCATATGTCACACGAAGAGATGTTGTGACGCGCCTTTGGTCGACGTGCCAGACTACATAGTACGATAGTTGGACGTCCGGCTTCATCAAGCATCCCACCGTAAAGCTCACCTGTACGTGCTGTGGGGGCCTGAAACTACAACATCCTTGACGCCATCGGGCATCATACGGAGCCATTCGTTCCAGCATTCTGTGTCAATGTTCTGCTCTGACAGCCGTATAGACAGATTCAAGTAGTAGCTCCCAGGTGTCTCCGAGTTGAAACCCGGCGTTCGTGGCTGCCCGCTCTGCAACGGGCTTAACGCAATGGACGGCAATCTCGAGTCACCGGACACATGCAGATGCAAAGGTATTGATGTTTTCAATACCCGCCCAGGAGATTGCCGTTCTTGTGCAGCCTTGCTGTACATCGCCAGAAATCGTGTGTGCAACTCCGTCACGGAAACGGCGCCTGGCGCATGCTGGCTCAGGCGTGCCTGCAACTGTTGAATAAATTCCCGCGTAAAGGTATTTCTGCCTAGCAGATGATAATGTTCCTCTGATACAGATGCGGCGAGGACTTCGAGAGCTCCCTTTCGGCGCGTCATCCCTGAACATACATGGTACACGGCATCGAACACAATCAGGATGTCTGAACTCGCCGCTTCTAGCAGCTCTTGGATGCCAGTCCATCGAACCATGGAGGAGCCCTCGCGGTCGAGGGGACTAAAGTGCTCGAGTCAGTGAGCCTCGATGGAGACGGATTTTGCCGATGGCCGACATACCTTGCCAATAACATTTCGCCATCTTCAACAGAGGTGCAGCCGTTGTAGTAGACAATTTTCAAGGTGTCTCTCGTGTCTCGGTCCTCTACAAAGTCTTTGATCACTCTTGAAAGCCATCTTTGCGAGTTTTTGCACAGGCCCGACGAGGAGAATGGAATTTGAACAACTTTGACAGTAAAGCAATATCCATGAAACACATTTTCCAAGTCTTGCACAGTACCCAAAACATCGCGGCTCTCATTATCCTCTTGCCAGCAAACAAGCAGTGCCTCTACTGCATTGTAACGCCCAGTGTAGGAGCCAGACAAACATTGAGAAGCGGCAGTATCGAGCTCTGACCTGATATAATCAATGTTAGGCAGGGCTGTAATGGTAGGTGGTGTTGTAGCCATGGGAGGCATGGGAATTGATGCCTCCAGTCGTGGACCCGATGGCAGAGGAGTCCGGATGCGGGAATCGCCCCGTGATGCCCGAGTCTGCGTCCTTGGTGGAGTGGGCGTTGAATCAATGTCCATGTCTTGGGCATAGCTCTGCCGCACAAGACCAGATGCAGGACTGATAGGGCGGCCGACCAAGGGCGCGAGCTCCTGTAGTGGACTATGCGCCGTCTGGTACTTTTCCATGGCATCCCCCCAGGTCGTATTGTGATGATTCGGATGACATGCCACACGTCTCCGGCGGCAATCTATACAGGCACCTAATTTTCGAATGAGCTTAGGTCATGGTCAGCCTACATTGAATTGGGCAGAAGCACGAGGGATAAACTTTACAGCAGCCTTCTTTCTCTGTTCAGCAGATAGAGGACCTGTCCGCCTCCGGCTGGTTCGGCGATTACCCGATATCTCGGCACCATCCTTGGCCGAGAAGATAGACTGGAAAGACTCTACACAGCAGCCGATCGAGCTGCTGTCACTGGTGGCATCATCCAAATCTGACATCACTCCTGTCCGATCGTTCCCGTTACCAGAACCCATTGCAAACTGACTTGATGCTCCCGAAAATCTTCCACACTGGTACGATGTAGCACGAGAAACCGTTATTACTCGACACCATGCCAAGCAGTTGATCAATGTTGACCTTCTGCTGAGAAAAATGTGACCAATTTTGGGGCGAGCAATTCTTGCTCAAAGGTGGGTAAATTGGTTTAAAAGGGCCTAAAACTGGGATGCCTGGAGGCCGAAAATGGGAGCTCGTAAACCAACTCAAACGGTATGGAAACTGGACACATCAGTGAGATACGTTCCTACATGGACCTTCTCCCCACGGTGAGCTCACATATGTAACTGATCCACTAGACCGAATATGCGGCCACTTCCAGTTGCAGGTTAACACCACTTGTAATTGGTTTGGATTGCCCGCCAAGCGAGTTCGACTAGAGCCAACTAGTCATCTAATTGGTAATTATACGAGGTTTTTAACATTGTGCTGTCACCTGGCGTGTAATGACCTTTATTAGCAGCCTTGGACCGCCCATGGTGATGAGCGGATAGAACGCTGGGGCTGCAAAGGACGGGTGGGAAACTTTCAATGGTGTTGGGGTACCCTGAGGAGCACCGCGTGGTGGAGGATGTGGTGGAACAGTGAAGCAGTACAAATCGGATGGCAGAGATGACGTGGCTATTCCAGACCAACTGAGTAGTTATACCTACAGAGTAGGCAATAGCGTACAGTATCCGCAACGTTCCTCGAAGCTATGCGGAATTTGGATGTCAGTCAGACTGACATCCAAATTCGGCCAGAATAATGTTCGTTCTTTACTGCGAAGTGGGTCTGATGAGCGGTTGCGAGTGGCCGGCGGAAGGTACATACAATACGCATCCGTTGGACCCTCATCACAAGCTATACCGGATCAGGATGTCGGTCAGGCTGACATCCGAATTGAGCCAAGACAGGGACCGCGTCTCTTCGGGCTGTTGACTCAGGTATCCCATTCGATGAGCGCCGCCGCGCCTTGGCATCCTTGTTGTCTTACACTTAATTAGGTTCAAAGATTGAGCTACAACAGTCGATCTAACCCCTTCCACTTTAGCGCTCGTCTCCGAAGATGGCAAGAGTCAACTGGGCGGTCATAGTTATGGAGAGTCGCCCATGTCGAATAAGACTTGCCTCTAAATGCAGGATCCTTGTCAATATGCTTCAAATGAACGCTCCAGGGGGTTCACGTTAGAACGTGATGATCGGCGACAGGAGACGCCCAACCTCGTAGAATTAATTTGGATGGTCGTTGATGCCAGAAGCATAGTATGCTCTTTGCTTTGCTGTGGTGATATTTACCAGGTAGCGAGCTACCTCGATATGCATACACTGTTGTGTGTTAGCGAGGACTGATCTGCAAGATGGTCTAAGGACCCCCTTCCCTTCCGGTGACATAGACCATTTTATCCTGGAAGTGTACTAGTTGGTTGTTGAAATACGTCGAATGATTCATCTGTATCTTGAAGCGACGTGAAGCTGAATAGACTGTGAATAGACTATATTTTGCTTTGGAGTGGTGTTAGTCTAACGGGATGAATTGGAAAATAGGGACGCACAAAACTTTTGAGCGGCAGCCAGGGCACTTGGCCACCTCCATATCTGCCAGATTTATTAGATGCAGGTCATAATGGATCATAACTGATTCAACATCGACAGTCTAGCCAGCAACATTTTGAGCACTACCGCACGCAGACTTGTGTGATATGTCAGCTATGGTTAGAATGATGGCATGTGAAGCAGTTTCTAGCTGAGCGACTTGATAGTGCAACTCAGATAGTAGAAAATTTGTCGAGGTGCTATATTTTCCAAATATGCAATCGAATTACAGTCGAAGATCCCATGACACATAGACGACACAGATGTAACTACCTCGGCTTAGTCCCACCAGAGCCTGGCCGGACCAATTTCTTCGGCTAGCCTACGCTGTGATCTGGTCGGTAGCTTTTATGGAATGTACAATTTTCCTCGCAGTCTTCGCCATTCATAGGCCTTCTGAAAGTCACTGTTAAAACCTCGCCTAGATCAATTTCCGGATTGATTTCTGCACCACCGAAAGTCAAGGCTTGATTTTGGGCAAAGTCTAATCCTCGGTCCTCGCAAAACTCGCCTACAAACTGCAGAGCAACGAGCTTTGGAACCTCGTCGCCGGAAGCGAATGGTGTACATGTAACAGACGGTAATAGATGTGTCTCAGTGATAGTAGTCAAAGGGCTGGCATGGAAGCTTTTATGCGCTTCGATTGTCTAGTCCCAATGCGAAAAACGTATGGACTAGCCGATTTTGAGCCTCTCATGGCAGTAATTCTTGACGATTTTCGGACTGGATTTATCCTTCGACTCCGTTTCATCCTAAGTGCTGTTCTCCATGTTTGCATGATGAGTTCTTTTCTTGCCATGGCGTCGAAGCAAGCCATATCATACCTCAGATCACGGAGGATGTGCGTCTGCGGACGAACATCCGCTGAGAGACCAATATGAGGTGCGGTAATAGCCTCACTGAAATCGTATAGACTGCCGTTGAGGTAACTCTCCTTTCGAATGTTCATGTTGTAGATTCCCAATTTGTTTAATTGCTCGAGACGGCCCTTCATGAGTGCAAGCTCAGATGGCTTGTACCACGAATGATATTGGATGTAGTCCTTTACTATAGCCCTCAATGGCTCATGCATATTTTCCATGCATATTTTCGGATGGTCGATTCCAGTTATAGATATTGAATTGTTGTTCAATCCGGCGCTCTACGGACTCGTGTAGATACGCATATCCGTAACAACGAACAGCGAGGCCTTCGTGTTTTCCATCTGCTGATAAAAGCCCGAACGCCCGACACTCAGCGAAGAAAGGATCCAGTTGGCATCGGGAAACTTTGTCACTAATAGGTTTTTTGTTGTACCCAAACAAAAATGGGCGAATGACGTTGATGCTGACGAATTTGAACTGTGATATTGTCAGCGTCAGTGAGATGGCAAAACTTGTACTCTCGACGTACAATCTTGACTGCATAAATCTTGCCTTTGATACTCACTTGGAACACTCGGCTATGTGCTCCTCCAGTGGAGGCATTCTCATTCTCAGTGTCCAGCAAATTGATGAAATGGGCATCGGAGAAATCTCCGTTGAACGGAAACAGCTTGGGTCCTCTGATACTTGGTATGGGATCCGACATCATGCCTGTCTTTCCTGAGTCGAATGCAATATGCGGGGATTCTGAGCAACAGTTTTGATCGCGGTTCGGCAACATCATATTCCAATTTACAGAATCAGGAAAGTCCATGGAATTTCCAAGCAGGCTCGGTACGGTGTTTTGTTTCGAGACTATTCCATTGGGTAAATCAGCTTTGGCACCATTTGAACTCACAAACAGCAAAGTACGACATATGCAAGTTTAGGCATCGAGCTCCACTCACACAAATTGGGGTTAAGTGATTTCTGGTTATGGCGATTCGGATGACTGTAGATTGGTGCTTTTGTCACTGACTCAAATATCGGTGTGCTGAGCACGGATCGACGCCAACGAATAGCCACCGACGAATAGTTTCCATGGGTGCTGGGTCAGCGCCTCAGATGCGCAACCACGCTTCTCGCTGCGCGTCTCCCTATGCCATTTCACCCACTGCACAGAACACAAATAACAGATACGAGATAGCATACAAGCGGGTGTAAACAACCAGGGGAAAACAAAGCGTAATCCTTGAGAGTCATTTGCCAACGTGCTATCCGGACTTCGACCACTTGTCACGAGTGACGATTGGCTGAAACTCTGCAAACTCGGCCGAAAATCATGATAAGCAGCAGTAAGCCTACGTGGTTGGCTAGATTTCTCCCTTTCCCGTGGATCGCAGTCCCGTTGTGGATAACCATACATACGCATCACCTCGAGACATACCGATCGGGATCAAATTTTTTTCAAAAGAGCAGCAGCATGTCGCTCTCCACCACATTTTCACCATAACTGTTTGCTCCCATAATGGCAGCATAGCGTTCGCATCTTTGAAAAACAGCACTCAGTTATGGCCGAACCAACCCACAGCCTCGACTGTGCTGAGACGTTGAAGAAGTTATGCCCCGGTCCGAAAATATACGAATTCAAACACCGGGATTCACCAATTTAATAGCTCAAGAGACTTGATACTGACCTTGGAATCGAATCGGACGGAGAAGGCGTGTCTTCAAAGTAGATATCAAGTCTCGGTTGTACGCCCTGAAAGTGGTAGGCAGCCATTATTAGATACGATATCAGCTATGACCCTGAAACTCCCTTCACGGTTCAGCTTTTTTGATCCTTTCACAACCCGTTGTTATTGGGACCCGCTACTCGGTGAATCATTTCGCTTGGAAGAGGTTCTATATTACACAGATCCCTTTTACGCAGATTGCCGTGCTTATGGACGGATACACGAGGTCCAGCGCGGCAGGAAAATCAGTTCAACTGTTGTCGTACCATGCCATGGATGTCCTTTTCTAAGTGATCGAGATGAACGGCAGCTTGGTAGACTGGGCATAACCTTCCAACACCAGATAGTCGACTAATGCCGGTGACACTAGACTGGAGGACTTGGTCATGTTTGATGATATGATTGAAGAAGAGGGAATCAAGACAAAACTAGAAGCCATGCAAAATGTGTTGTACTGCGAAAAGCTACGGTCATCCAGATATCAGCAAAACAATTATGGACTAACCTACTATTTGCCGGCTATTGTATCACGAGTCATCAAGTATCAAAACAACAGATCCTCTCGCCATACCAGATGAGGCACTATCTGAGATCAGGATCAGGTCCAGTGGCGGCGTGAAGGTGAACCTTGTTTTTCCTCCCTGTCCGTGCGTTCTTGATGCCTAATCCTCTCCTGGTTGTTAACAGGAGTAAACACATGCGCTTCAAGCTCGATACTGATAATATAGGGTTGTCCTACTGGCGATCTGATCCCCAGAGCGCGACGACGTGACATCCTATCTTGGCATCGGATTGAATCATCAGGCGCCCAAGCAGGGGATGACGACAAAGAGCTGTTTCGGCTGATAGTCTAGAATCGAGACCCTCCATTGGCTTTCGTGGTGGATCGCAAAGAAGTCGTGCGGAAAAGTCATAATCGGTGCTCTGAGGCATCTCAGGATTGCTGCTGTCTGAGGATAAGACTCGTCATGGTAAAAATCTATCGCGTTGTGTTGTTCATACAGGCGTTTTTTAACCCAAACTAATGCGGTCGCACCCCAATCTGGCAAGCTGACTCGCGAGCAGCTGGGCCAGGGCGGTGGAGAATGGATGAACATTACTCTGGCCAAATTTGGATGTCAGTCTGACTGACATCCGCATTCGGCATAGCTTTAAGGGACGGCCAGCGGATGCGACATTGTCTTTCCGCCAACCAGTCGGAGATCCTGGTCAGCCCCACTGCACTCAGCCAGTGGCTTACCCATGTGAAATAACAACCAGAATATTTCACTCAGCGAGATAGCCACAGCAACATGTATCGTTGCTGCAACTGCAATTGCCTGGAATCTCGATTGGCTGGCGCAAGACTGTCGCTTCCAGGAAATTTGGCATACCCTCAACTGAAGTGACGGCAGACTCGCATCGCATTCTCCGTCCTTGTCTCAATAGGTCAGGGAGGGAGAAATGCCTCTCCCTTGTATTTGCCTTGGCGAGATGGAAGATCTCAACAG
This sequence comes from Neopestalotiopsis rosae, assembly GCA_023078685.1. Lineage (NCBI taxonomy): Eukaryota > Fungi > Ascomycota > Sordariomycetes > Amphisphaeriales > Sporocadaceae > Neopestalotiopsis > Neopestalotiopsis rosae. Next base: position 2,548,201 of record JALGAS010000001.1, read on the forward strand.
CATTCTTCCAAGATCCGACTGCCTCTTCTGAGCCACACATATAGCAGATTCACTAATGTATCATATGAATGGCTGACATTCTGACTTGACCCCAAGGGACAAGCACCATATACTCCACCCTTCTGCTGTCCTCCTCATTTTCAAGTTGTTCTCTTCATACCCAGAGGCAGTCGGTCAAGGCAACTGGCTTAAGAGTATGTTTTTCCTTCCTGACTGTCTATACGTGTTTGCTTTCTTTCAAGGGTGCATAACCAAGACTACATCGTTGATCAAAAGCAGTTGGAGTTGTACTCCATTTGTGCATCTGCCGGATCGATTTCTTCTTCTCCATCTTCGAAAGAGGCTAGAACGTGGGGGTAGCGAAAGCCAGGTGTGATCAATTGTTGGCCTAGGGAGGTCGTTGCCTAGAGAACGACAAGGGCGATCGACTGGAAGCGCTGTGTTGCATGTCGTCGGCACTGGCGGGACCACTGCTACGTATAATCTTTCAGCGAACGGGAAAGCGTCTAAAATTGTCTGCGCCATTCGATACCTGTCCCTGACCCAGGCTGATAGGTCTTCTCAACGATACGACGCAGTTGGACTGACATCCAAATTCGGCCAGAACAATGTTCGTATCATTGTGAAGTGGATCATCCATTCTCCACTACCTACCTTAACCGTCAAACAGTCCCCAGCAGATCGCGGAATGGCTTGCCAGTTTGGAGGGGCGACCACAGCGCAGCCAGAGTTTGAGCAAACATCACGAACGGTTCAAGGGATAAATAAAAGTGGCCTTACGCAGAGGTTCCGAAACAGCCGCATCTTCAAAAAGCAGCAGAACGTGATGGATTGTTACGACGGCGAGCCTGATCCTCAGATAATAGCAACGCTGGGATCCTTGAGCGCACCAATCATGAGTTTTCCTCAGGGTTTCTTTAAGATATACGCAAAAGAGGTGAGAGCATGTAATGCGAACTATCTTTGATTTCATCCTATGACATAACTCGTTCTTTTCTTTTATCTGAAGCAATCATAACATAGAGCCTGTGCACACATCTTGGTCTCATTTTGTAAATATTTCCGGGGGGTCCCTGGTGACCCTGAGCTGATAAGCTGCGCTGATCGAATCACGCCTCTACGAGTCCAACGTGGAAGATGTTGTGACTCGTGCTAATTGTGCGCATTGGGTAGAAGGACGCGGCCATCCTATGATAAATCCACCTCCGCAGACGCTGCAGGGAATGACAGGGCGGCCTAACTGTCTTAAATATGGTCTTCGTGCGCCTTTGTGCAAGATTTCACATTTGATCAATGATCATGCGAAGCGTCCGAAACATCCAACTCACCTTCGAGACTACACTTGTGATGCAACCCCAAGATCATTACTCTTTACGCCGCTTCCCATTATGCCGTCTCTTTCCGCTTTACCTTCTGAGCTCCAATCTGAGGTTATCAAATATGTCATTGATCGTGAGCCTAAGATTTTGATTGCATATTTTGCACGCGCACCATTTCAAGATTCAAAATATCGAGACTTCCGATCCCTTTCACTGGTCAACAAACAAACCTCTAGTCTAGCAACGAAAGAGCTTTATGCCAAATCCAACTTCCATCTCTACCGAACTGACGAATATCCTGGAGACCTTCCTGTCTTTCTGAACGGGCTCCGGGAATCAACTTTTCACTTCATCACATCCATAACTGTCGAATTTCCAGTAGATGAAGAAAGCGATTTCGAAGCGTTTACAGCTGGTCTTGATTTGCTATGGCATCAGCCATTAAATCGGTTGACTATAACTACTTGCTTTTCAACGGGAGAATATTTGCCGAGACTCGAAGACATAACAATGCTATTTGACTTCGACAAAATCAAGGAATTTGAGTATGAATTGCCAGACTACTTCTACATCACCGAGGAGGGATGCAGGAAACTGGTGGACACAGCATCGGATGCACTTAATTCGGCTGACAAGGCATTCTCGAGGACACTCGAAGAGGTTAAAAATGTCTTGGAAAAGCAGCAGCCAAGGACACGATCGCAGCAAGACCAGTTGGAAGTCCGACGAACCCGCCCCAGAGACTTGGCAGTAAGTCGAGACCCATCTCTTAGGAAGAGTCCGAGCTAAAAATTGAAAAGGTTCAGAAGGCATCTCAGTGGGGAGTTGTTCGCCGAGAAGTTTCTGACCGGCAGGACCGGGGAACTGTTTCCCCGCAAGGTACCTGTGGAAGAACTCACGAATTGCCACTTCAAGATGTGGGAGCGGAAGGTACTCTGAACATGCCTTTCACTGCGCAAAACCGCGAGACTGCTCGATTAGGATGATAAGTCTCAACTGTCGGTGAGATTCAAGTATACATCTATTGCTCGATTAGGGTCATCCTCAAAAAGTGCTAATACTTTCCCGCCCGGAAGTAGTGCCGTCGCAAGCTATATCTACCTTTGTAATCAAATAAAGAAAGCTTTATGATCCTAGCTGAACTTGAAACGCTTTCAAACCTACACAAGATTTCAACGATACAGACTGCTCGGCGATTTGGGGGTCACATATATGGAGGCGCTTACCCTCTGGGTATCGCGTCCCGTATAGTAACCCATTGAATGTTTTGTTCTGTTTGCTCGTGATTTGCGACCAACTCTAGTCTCATGAATTTGGTTGATACCTAAGGATAATTATAACATTTCCTGGGAAGCCCAAAAGCTACCTCATAATAAGCTAAGCAACTTCAATTTTGGCACTTTTCCTGCTGAGGACAACAAACAATCATGGCTACCTTGATAATGGACAAGGCTTTTGAGCCGGAAGACCGCGTTGGAAGAAGCTCATTCATTTGATAGAACAGGTAGTGATTTTAGTCGCCTAGGAAGAAAAGTTCTCCTATTTAATCAGTCAGAGTTTGGATCTTAGATAGGAGAGAGTCGTGTCAATCATCTACTGATACTGTAGCTTCGCGTAATAATCTATGTTTTGCACTGATAGCCGAACAATTAGATCTTGACATAGCCTTGCAGTGGCCAACAGGATAGCGCCTTCACCATTTGTTACTTACCATTGGTGAATACTATCAGAACTCAGCTGAACACGGATTCCAACCTGTCTGACATCCTGATTCGGCCGAAACAATGCTCCTTTGGCCCGGCCCCGCGGCATTGTGGAATTGCTGCTCAAGCATGGGGCGAGTAACACGATCGGCGCTACCATAGCAGTAAACAGCTTTCGATCGGTTTCCAGTAACAGACCCTTCAGCGGTCGCACTCAGATAGCTGCCTACAACGCTTGGCTCGAGACCTAGTGTCCTGACCACGTCTTTTGGACTTATCGCTCATGCTCAATCCTGAAATGTATCTTGTTACGTGGCATCACTACACCTCTTTTCCAAATTAGACTTCTGTCGACGATTGGGCGGAAATCCGCTTCATCCACTTGAATTGTTGTTCCCACTACATTCGTCTGTAGTCATCAACGCTGGAACTGTCATCGAAGCACGGGGTCAGTGCGTGATGGTCGCTTTTGTTCCTTCCTCGTCATGTCCCCGTAGTTTGGTACACCAAGGGCGGAATGTCAGGGGAGCTTCATTTGCGCAATTCCGTAACAGCACCCTTGTTGTCTGTAGGACGGAAAAGTATCCCGAAACAGTGCCCCATGACAGTACAGAGACCATCAAATTGGCTTCTTGTCTCTCTTCTCGTCTCTGAGCACGGACAATCCATATTCTGCGCCAACCTATATGTACCCTAGCCGGACGCACTTAGTACTGTCATCCATGAGTACTCTTTGGAGCTCTGCTGAATGGAATCAGCTCGATACTCTGTCTTTCTTATCCCCTTATCTCCGCGTTCAAGTCGCTCAAAACGTCCAATCCTACCCGACTCAGAGAATGTCTCATGTACTGGTCCGTCCTCTCGATTTTTCTATCCGTCGAATCGCTCTTCAAATCAATATTGAACCTCATCCCTTTGTACGGTCTCCTGCGCGCTGCTCTTATGGTCTCTTTGCTCCTCGCCAACACAAGCATTTATTCGAAATGGTTTTGCAGCCATGGGTCAAGATTCAAGAAGGCAACAACGACAACATCACTCGCCTGCTTGACCTGGGTATCAGAACCCTGAGTTCGGTCCCCTCGAAGCGGCTTCCTGCAATGTTCGCAGCCGCGTAGTCATCTGGGCTGCAAAGGAAGGCACAATAGCCAGGTGTCAACCCAGGATTGTCATGCTCAGGTTTCGAGTATTCCAGCATCCTCAAGTCGCTGTAGAGGAAAGATCACGTCAGTCTACGGCACGCTGGATCGGAATTTCTCATGTGTAGTCATGTTAAGACAGGCAATACTTGTCCAGATTCAGCCGGAGATCTTTGAGGAGGTTACTATGAAAACTCAAGAAGGCTGGGTCTCAAGGAAGCGATCTGAGGGCACGTGAATTATGGACCTAGACTTCCCGAGTATGGTTGATAACTGTAATATATGACCTGGATGCAGCAAGCTGCCCTCGGCGCTTATCATTTTTTAAATGTGTAGACATGCCCCACAGCCAAGACTCTTTCCTTGAGGCCGCAACTACCCTGATACATTCTTTATCCCTTGTTATGCAGTCTGGATTGGTTTAGAGAATACAAGGCTCGACCGCATAATTTGCTATAGAATAATTTCGATAAAATAAAGGTGCCCGGTCGAAGCAATATAGCTAGTCGGAACGGTACCGTTGCCGGCCAATAACTAATCGGTATAGGCTTAAATATAACTATAGATAGCGCGTTCAACGTAGAAGCCAGGGAAATAGTCTTTATTTCCATCCGTCGGCCATTGACCCCGGATAAAAGTAGTGTTATTAGTATGCACATTTATTTTGCCAATTCCGAATTCTAACTTTTGAAACGACTCTATCCGCTCGTCAATCTCTTCAGAAATAAATCCCCGCGACCCTTGACACCAAGTAAACGTCATCTCTCCATTAATGCAAGGCTCAGGAAGGATCGGGGAAATTAACAACGTCGCTCAGTCATGCAGGCCATTGTTCGTTTTGTATGTCGATGACACGGCGTCTCCTGGTGCCCGCATTCTTGCATGTCCGACATACTTTTCGCCTTGATTCTGACAGACATTTCTTGCAATTTGCTCGATCTTGAAAACATTCCTGGCATTTCAATTTCGGCCGGCAATTTGGACACATCTTCATGCCCTCAATTCCGCTCTGGATCTTCGACAATTGCTGCTCCACTTCCCTATAACCTTCAAGATCTTTCCGCTTGTGTCGCCATGATCCTAGTGTCAAACATAACCCGATTGCTTTATTTAGGCAACCTTCATCGCCACAACTGAGTTTCTTAATTGCATCTTCCAGAAGAAGTTCGGCTTGGCAAAAGTCTCCACGGTCGTGGTACGAGGTGGCGACAATTTTGACAGCAATGCCAAAGGCCATTGTCTTGCTTGACCACACGGGGCTCTGTGAGAAACAGGATTCTGTAGATCCAAGAACATCGCGAGCTGATTCTTCGCCCCGGAGCCTTTGATCACACACCCAGAAGCATGCGTAAGAGTAATAACAGCTCATAAGAATGCATGCCTCCGAGTCCCGCCACTCCTCCACTGGCAGGTAATTGGTGTTGTAACAATCATTCCACACGAGCAAAAACTTTCTCCAAAGGACCTCTTTTTGGATGTGGTCCTTCAGACAATACTGAGATTGTGAAACTGAATTTCTCAGCCTTGAGGCTTTCGCCTCAGATCTTGGTTGATTCTGGGGGTTTTTTTCATGGCGTTCTTTCGTATCTTTTCGTTTCTTCTTGACAGACTTGACGCGATCTCGACAGAAATACTGAGCATAGGTGGACCAGAGCTGTAATACGAGCATATTCTCATCGTTAATTCTTTCGTCCAACACCATGAGTGTCAATGCGGAACCCAAGTCTCATGGTTGCCATGAAATCGATCTCTTCGACTTCAGTGAGGGAATTCGTGATCGTGGATATGGGACAGTCTTTTCCCTGAAGATTGAAGCAAGTATTTCTGAGCTTTCCAAGGATGATCGACACAGCTTTGAATTGTGGAGCCCGTCGGTCAAATCCACGGAGGACAAGAGCTAGACGCCAAATCCTTCCCAGGAACAACGGATCAGGGAAACGAGCGAGCCGTTCAAACCAATGGCTGAGTTTTGAAAGGAGAAATTTGGCGTGAGAAAGCTGATTGCAACGGATGAAAGTCGAGATGGAGTCGCATTGTGCCTCTATATGCATCCATGTACGGAGTTGTGCCTCTCTACCATCGGAACTCAAAAATCCGACGTGATGGACCGACCAACTACTCTGGCCCCCGTGAAACATCGAGTCAAGGAAATGATGGATCGAGTAGAAAAGCCGCTCCTGAGGTCTATACCGCAGAAACACGGGTTGTGTTGGAATCGTCGTGTTGTAACGGATTCCAATCAGTGGTATTATTTTTCCATCTATACGGGTGGGTGGCCTCTTTTTGATGGCCGTCACCCGTGTAGGCTTCTTCGTTATATTATTCCCGTTGCGGCGGTCGTTTCTCTTTGGACATCTTTTGGAAAGTTGACTCTGGCTGTGGGAGACTTCGTTATTAGTATTTGAAGGGAGAAAACGGTGGATGATCTTGTAGATCAAGATAACCTCAAAGATTTCTGGACTATGGTGCCGACGACTCTATAATCTGAGACGTACCTGATTGTAAAGTCATATAGAGTTTCCAGCATCTCCCTGAAAACCTTGCTGGAGATATTTTCCATTATATATAAATCCTCGATTACTGTAGTGATATTGGACCATTTGAACTGTTTCTGCATCTCTGACGAGACACCGTCGGAACGAGGCCTTGAATTCAGCTCGCTCATCTTGACGCTGCTTGATGCCTTCAACCTATGATCTGACAGCTTCAAAAAGAGTGGTTTTGTCAAATCCAAGAAAAGATAGCGGGTCAGACCGCATTGTGATCCAAGGAACAAGAGAAGCGGGTGATGACGCCCAACACATGATCAACCGTGCCCAAGCAATGTAATTGGAGTTGGAGTATGGTATTCCACCAACAAGCTTGTTCGCATCGAAGACTTGTTGAGGAAGAAAGGTGAGGTAGTTACATGTGTCACAACCTGGGAGCCTTATCGACCGATCACTCTGAAGGGTTGTACAAACCCCTCACTTCACACTTGCGCATCATTGGTCAGATGCATAACAGCGAAGATGGTGTGTGGGGTGAATAATAAGGAACATCCAATAACATGTCGATATGGGCCAGCCTAATGAAGCAATCACTAAACTGCAAGACGTAGTGCTATAACAATAGATTCAAGCAGAAAGCTGTATTTGAACTATCTCAGGAAGGATTTCGGGCGTGCGATCTGAAGCCCACTGATATAAGATTAGCTCTTCCTCCACTCTTCGATTTCCAAATCTCCTTCTTGTCAATTGATTCCTTCACTTCGAAACAGTCAGAACTTGTCGTTATTCAGATTAACACCACTATTCTCTAGCTCATTCGTTGGTCCAACACTTATTATAAGTGCTAAGTACCAAATTATGTCTCACTTCGATGATAAGCTCAGCACTCAAGCTAACAAAGCTCCGGATGGCAACGAGCTGAATCCCGAATCCCGTTATTCTACGAATGACATGCCAGAGAAGTATGTTGGAGTTTACGTAGTCACAGACATAAAATTCCTATAGCTGACGATATTGCGCTACCCACAGTCCACCTGTTGACGAAGAGGTACCTCGGTCCTGGACCTGGGCTTACACCAAGTTAAGAAAACTTGTGACCGAAGCTCGAGGGGAAGCAACGGAGCAGATTGTAAGGTTTGTGTCGAGACAGTACGTCATCAGAAGGTTCACTAGTCTTACCTCCTTGACAAATTCTGACACCTTCAAGCCTGAGAGGTACCAAGCTCATCTTTGTCGTTGGTAAAGCTGGCACGGGCAAAACGACCATACTCTCTGAACTAACCGGTCTGAGTGGATTGGAACCAGAACATTCCACAAATACGGGTAAGTCTACATGAACTCTGATGACTTGAGATAAGTCGCTTGCGCAGATTTCTAATGCGTTCTCAATAAGGTACCAAGGAGTATTACATCTGCCCTGCGATCATTGATGATGAACAATATCTGTTCATCGATACGGCCGGATTTGGAGATCCCAAATGCGATGATCTTGACACTTTCCATAACATTGTCAGTTGTTTGATGGCCGTTGGGTCCTTCGTTCAAGTCGTCGGGGTCTTGTTTGTTCTAGGAAGACCAGGAACACGCTTGGATCAGCAAGACGCCAAAACCCTTCGCTGGGTTCAATGTTTCTGCGGTCCTGAATTCTTCCGAAATGTAACATTTGTGACCAGTTTTTGGGATTCGTACAGCGCCACTTACTTCAAAAAAGCCTACGGGACAATACAATGCCTGCTCGAAGACGAGACTTTCCGTCAAGTTTTGCACCCTTTCGATCAACTCAAGAGTTACCATGGCGCCTATATTTACCACCATGGAGTCAACGGTGGGGAACTTACCATGGAGTCCCACCCAGGTCTCGCACTTTCACTTGAGGAGAACACAGAAGAGCGCCGTGACGAGCTTTATGAGTTGATTCGTCGGCGCTATGCACAACAGAAGTTCAAACCTGTCAACATACAATTCAGGACAGAGCTAGAGAAAGGTGTGCCGTTTCTGGAAACCGAGGCTTCCAAGGTACTTCAAGCTCCTGCTGTCGGAACCACCGTCAGAATTACTGGCGGTAAGTGTGTTACTCAAATGCCGAACGACCTGCCTGTTGCTACAGTCCCAGCTCCGGAAACGACAAGCTCTGATACTCAGCCGAACTCTTGGACCACTTGGACTGAAAGCGTTGGGAGATGGTTTGAGCTCACCATCAGCCTTGCCAAATACTTCGCAGCGGCTCGTCAGCAGAGCGGATCGGAAACTACTGGTCGCATAAAGGATGCCTGGGACAGCATTCGTTCTTGGTGGTCGTCGGGCTTCAAGACGTCTTGAAGTTAGAATTCTTTAAATGATCAATTGTCTTTGAAACAGACACGGAGAACAACTTGCTTTTTGTTTCGCACGGCCACTGAGTTTTGTTCTGTCTGTGCTTTGGAACGGCTTTTAGTTCAACGTCTCATGACACTCATTCTTCAATGCTGCAGGGGCTTATGCAGCGGCGCCTCTCATTTTCTTCTCCCATTCTTCCTCAAGTCTCCATTGTTTGCGTCAAACTGAGTTTCTGAAGGCTGATATGCACATGTATGAGCTCTATTCGACTATGATTATGAACGCTTTTTCTCTTTATTTCAATTGATTTATCTTTGAATTGGTCTTCTTTGACTCGTCTCGCACACTTAGGGCTTTTTGTCATCGTCTCTGCTGTCATGATTTGCTTTATCGAAAGGACTCTGTGGGGTAGAAGTCAGGCGATCTGTGCCTGTAACCACCTGGGGGACTGGGTAGTGGCACTCCTTCTCAAACATGTCAGCTGTCAATGCTCATGTCCGCAACATCGGTGACGTACGATATCGTCTTTCAATAGAGGTGTAACATCCTCGCTTGATCGGAACAGAAGTTCTTTGCCTTTATATCCTCGCTTTACTAGTTCGCAAAATCCTCTGCTAATCTACTACATTCGCTGCACCACTTCATGATTCTCCGCCCGTCTCTTTCGTCTTAAGTAGATCACTTGGCCTTTCCGAAATGCGAATCGAATATCGCAAGAGAGCATGGGAGAACCTGCAGTCTTTGACATATCATATTAGTTTCTACTGTAGCTTTCCAACGACTTTCTTGGTTCGTGCTGACGTCCATCATTCCATTTTCGGCGACATCTGGAAACAACACATCTCAGCTTACTATAGATCGTGGCGGGACCGGGTTATCTTCTCTTTAATCTTGCCGACGGAATCGCCAGGTCGATGACACGGCGTCATTCACCAACACTCATTTGTATGCTTCTGGGTCGGACCGCAAGTCAGTGAGCATGCTCGATAGGATGCCCAGACTTTACCCCCACATGCACTAGGCCCAGAAAGCCATAGTTGCAAAAATGTTGGTTCCTTTTGTCTACCTTTGTCTGCCTTTTTCTCCAGCGCAGACGTTCACCCTTGTCGTTCTCTCAGCAACGACTTCCCCAGACAACAGTCTCCCGCCGATGCGTCATGAATAGGTGAAAAACCACAAACGGATGATGAAATGTGTTTCAAGCACGAGAAGGTGACAGATCCGGGTCGACTAAATGATGTCTATTTAGGACGTGCTAGAATTAATTGAGCATGGTTAAATAAGATCCAGAAATGGCGCTCGAGAACGATAATTTTCGTCCATATGGGTGGGAGCCAAATTCGTTACTGACTGTATTGCCACATACTGTATAACACCCAGACAGATTTTTTCCGCTTTGCCGGTCTGCTGTTAGCGTCCGTTCTGAACTCCGTGCCTGGATGCTGGATTAGGTCCACATAATTCTGGGCTGCTCCTTCCGCCGACCAGGCAGATTTGATAGCGCAACTGTTGCCATGCATCAACTGTCGCGTGAGCGGATAACTGGTTTCGAACTGGACAGTGGCCAACGATTCCTATATACCATACCCCATCCCAACTCAGGATGTTGGACTACACAAGCCAAACTCTAAAATCCTTCCAGAGTGGGGACCGGATGCTGAATCTGAACTTGGCTAAGTTGCTAGCAGCTTCCATATGGGGCACAGCCCAGCCCCGGGTCACAAGGTTTCTCTTCCGGAATTGTATAAATTTCGTGGAGCTCCCCTGACATTCCTGTCTTTAGTGTACCAGACTGTCGGGACATGAACTATCGCAACAAGAAAGCAGCACATGCGAGAACAGTGGACGGATTTGGGCTTGCAGTACACTTCCAGCATTGACGGAAGAACCTTACTTATGTCACATTCTGTCCCAAACGAAGCAGAACGAATTCCTCTACGACATACACCGATCGTACACGGTAAAAGCGCTGTGCAAAAGCATAATATCAATATCGATTAGACAACTTGCAGGTGTACAGCTGCCATCACGATACAAGATGTGTTCTGGAATTGCAATATCGGACCTCGCTGGTAGCATTATGGATCCGAGTGTCATTAACCTAGCCGATGCATTACCGGCAAACAAATACGATGTCGTTATTGAATCACACGAGTCATGATTTATTTCACCTGGACCAGGCGATGGACAGGTTGGTTCTTGGTCGTTGCTTGCCAACGCCTGGAAAAGTCTCCTCGCTGACAGATGGACTTGCACTAGGTGTGGAGAAAAAGGCAAACAAAGGTAGACAAAAGCACCAACATGTTTGCGACCATGGCTGTCTGGGTCTAGTGCATGTGGGGGCAAAGTCCAAAGCAAGCCGGCATGCAAAAATGTCTCAAGTCATTTCCGTGTCCTGTCAAGCGTGCGCGCTCGCTTGCACTTCTGGGTCGGACCGCAGTACGGGCGTCTGTTGCATGGCCCAAAGGCATACCGACCACTCGACAAAGGATCGGGACATGGAGCTGCAAATGTTCGCTCTCTTTTGTGGAGCCGAACGCTCTGCTGGGCTCGGGTCTAGAACTAGGTTGGAATTGCAGTCGCAGCTGCGTGTTTGTCCTTATCCAAGAGTACGGAAGGATATCATGTTGTCCGTCGTCTGACCCGGCAGTCAACTTTGCGACAGTTCCATGCCATACTGCTTGTCGCCGATTTGCGATTGTACGTAGCGTCGTTCCTGGGCAATCCTACATGATCTTGTATTCGAGGCAGGTCAAGTTTGCACCAACATGGCTTGCGGTGGAGACGACCCCAAACTGTAGTCTGGGGTTCCCAGCCCAACTCACGGCGCTAGAGAAGACATTTTGATACCAACGCCAGTACGAAAATGATCAATACATGTACTGTAAGCAGCTCCCTGGTGCGAAGCTTGGCTATTAATGTAAGAAGTTGCTGGCAGTCAAGGATGGATCGAGTGTTTCTACGATCAGCACCTCAGTCTACCTACGCTCGTGCCTACATCTTGTTTGGGATACCAACTAACTACTGGTTGAGAGTGATAGAGTCACCATGAAGAAAGCTTTCGAAGCACATCACCCAGGACTGCGAGGAACACCAAGACAGCGTCAGCCCAGGTCCTGCCAAACCTGCCGACAGAAGAAGTACGTTAGTATGTTTTCAGTCGCAATTGCACCCTTCTCACATTCCGACAGATCCAAGTGCAACCACGAGAGCCCGTGCGACGCATGTATCAGGCGTCAAAGTCATTGCACGTACGACGCAGATATAACGACTCACTTTGAAGAACGGCCAGGATTGATCAATTGCCTCACGGGGCTCGGGGAACCCGCAATCCAACGTAGAATCTCCTCCGCATCTGCTCAGCAGGTATCTTCTACTCCTCGGAACACAGCAGATTTCGAGTATCAGCTGCAGCTTGCCGACCTGTCGACGCCGAATATCGAAAGTATTATTAGGTCCACGCTCCCTGTATTCTTTGAGCTTGGGGATCCAATAAGTAGTAAGTAGCCATCTAGGAGAAACTCTCAGCACTTCCACGCCTTTTTTTGTCTTCTATATCTTGTCTCTTTCTCTTACAACCTTTCAGGCATGCTACATGCGGATACCCTCTTCGGCGAAGTGAGTAGTGCCTTTTCTCAACACTTGTAGCTCAACTACTAATATAGGTAGTGGAAACACTTCACTAGCCACCCTGAGGCCTGGTATCAAGCTGACGCCCTGTCGTTGATGGCTCTCGTCTACGGATGCTTGGCCTTGACAGCTTTGTATCTTAACCTCCGGGACGAACATCTTCCCGGCCATCTCGGCTCCACTAGCTACATGCTCGAGGTGTTTATTGACAGGTGCTGCCAATGTGCCCACCACATTGACCTCGAAACGCCAGGGAAATACAAGGTAGAAGCGGCTCTTGTGCGCATCGCAACTTTGGTATATTGCAAGCCCGATCTGAAGCGGGGCTTCGCAGCACTCGCGCAAGCGATTGGCCTGGCCCAGTCGTCCGGCTATGCGAACCCTCGAGATCCCAGCCTGGAAGGCCTGGGCCTTTCCGAAATGCAAATCGAATATCGCAAGAGAGCATGGGAAAACCTGCAGTCTTTGAAATACCATATTAGTTTCTATTGCAATCAGACACAAATGGTCCGTCCCGAGTTCAAAACAGAGGCCCTCACGAACTTATTTGATGCCGACATGCCGCTAGATCATCGCGCTGATCTTCCTCCCCCGCGGCCATTGACCCAGTCTACGCCAGTACTCCCTCTCATCCTGAAGCGAGAGCTTCAAAGGGTATCGACAGAGATCGGGCTTGCAATATTCTACAGAGAGTGCATCACTTTGAAGGAGATCGATAAGTTCGACGTACTACTCGACAACGCACATCGGAAAGTATATAGTTTTACATTGAGTGGAAGTGGACTTCAACATTTGACTCTCAAATACTCACTTTCAATCATCTATCATACCGCCAAGATCGTGCTTCACCGGTGGTCCCTCCTGGCTGAGAAGATAAATGATCAGAGCCCCTCTGCAAAGAAGTCACGCTTACGATGCGTCAGCTCTGCCATCGAGGTTCTCAAGATCCAAGAGGCTCTCCTTGAAAACCGTCGGTCGCAAGAAGGTAGATGGGAACTTGATCCATTGGTGATGTATGACTTTCTTCTGGCAACGACAATTGTATGCCAGGAGCTGTCTCGTTCCATACAATCGATGCGACCAACGACAGCTGAGGGAGACTCACCGACCGTTCCTCAGTCCGAGCTATGTCGTTGGCTCGGGTGTTCGATTGAATTTTGGCAAGAGGCTAGGAGTTACGGGGTTCCCCCAGAGGCTCAATGGCTGTGTGCCATATTTTGTGGCGTGCTTCAACGAGCCTACCCTGGTTATGCTCTAGGCGATAAGCACTTGAGTTCACTAGCAGATAATTCTTCCTGGTATGATTTGTTATCTTCTTTTTCCTTATCTTTGTTCTTTCTTCTATTAACCGTTTTTGCCACGTTTTGCCATCCGTCATTTACAAACATCAATAAGTGCTGTCAACACGAACAATCGCTTACTCAATACAAAGCTTCCCATCTGGAGTTAGTGCTATGACCTGGTCTGTCGAAGGAGAAGACCAGGATGTCTTTCTGGATGCGGTAGTGTGGAATATGAGCAGTAGTAGCAGTATCTGGGTAAGACTATCTATCCACTTGTTTTCGGGTTGAACTGTATAGTTAAACAAAATTTAGAACGACCTCGGTAATCAGTATACGCAGACCTATCCTTCCTCCGGCGAGCAGGGGTAGACTTCCGCACCCTCATGGCACCTGGCCATATCCATACCTTCCAATTTTTCTTAGATGCACGAGATACGCCAGCAGGATAACCCCAAATGGATCATGCTAACTAGGCATCGGAAGTCTGTTCAGCAACAGAACCAATGCTTCCGCACATGGACTTATGTTATATATCAGCTGTAATCAGAATTATAGAGCCATTTGATTGGATAGCATAGTTGCCAGTCAGTTGATCAGCGTTTTACATATCCTGCTCCAAATGTGAAGTTAAACTACAGACGAAAATTCTATTACGAATCGGTGACTTCTCCCGCGACGACTTTAACCCAGCCTCACTGGAGCTTGTACAGGTAATTTCCTGACTAGCCTATTCTGTGATCATCGTTAAACGACCCTGGTATTTGAGTCCATCCGCGCAGCGGCATTACGAATGTTCCAAAATTGGGATTTTCGGGGCATTGACCATCATCACGAACATCCATCCCAAGCTCCAGAGCCACAAGTATCGCTCCATTCGAACACTAGCGTTCGTAGCGACTGGCATGTCCGTTGTGGCGCCCTTGATCCATGGGCTAGATATATTCGGGCGAGACCTGATGAACAAGAAAGCCTTTACTTATACTATGGTGGCAAAGGTAGGCTGCCTTTTATCTGGAACTGGTCTTTATGCAGTGAGTCTCCCATTCTGCACATATAGGAGAAGAATTGATTCTAATACACGTGATTCGAAAGATGAGGTTTCCTGAAAGCTGGTGGCCTGGAAAATTCGACATGTGCAGCTCCCACTCATTCATGCACATCTTGGTGGTCTGCGCCGCTGTTATCCAGATGATAGGGTATCTCGAAGCTTTCGACTATGCTTGCTCAAATATTACCTGCTCGGACTCTTGAGGTACCACCTGTTCTAGAGCCTCTACTTAACCGCCGGGATCAGCGGCGAATTTCCAACCTAGGTAGCGTCGCTCGAGATTCTAGCAGCCAGGTTCTTCTAGCGAGCCAGGAATGTTGACATTCATGACGAAAGAGACAAAATTCACTCCAGGGACCAAGGTTCGTCAGGAATGGTTGGGAACGCTTGGAATTGAGGGTTTGGTAGTGTACCAATGGTCCGTTTTGTTGTTTTGACGTTATGGGTTAGATGTTACGGTCCGTAGGGTCACGCAGCTGCCTTCACATTAGACTTAGCTGTTGATTATTAGGAAAAAAGATGTGCATTTATTATTTACTGCACGAACTATCTGTCTATTTTCCTCAACCGCATATCATGATCGCCCAGCGTTGAGCCCTATAAGGTTTTAACCAAATGGATAAGTTTATGGGACTACCGTCTGCTGCATTCAATTACCATGCATAATGGCCTTAATTAGGAGTCTTCTCTGCCGGCCTGCCATTTCTTTGCGTCTGCTTGTACTTCCCCCAGGTCCGCATCCATAGATTGCACAGGGACACCTTCGGGAGGAATGAAGACATGGCTATTCTTAAGTGGTTCCAGCAAAGGGTCTCTACCAGAAATGTCGGATAAGTCAACACCACTTGATATCTGTACATTGTGAGCGACCCACAATGACGTCAAGAATTTGGTACTGTACGTCCCTCCCGCGCGGACGGCGACTATGTACCCGGCAAGACCACTCAGCACTACGAGGCCAATGGCGATGCCAATACCATCTATAGTATTGATGCAGAGTATGTATATATTCCCATCGGCAAGTAACAAACTGCCTCCACGAGTGTTGCCGCGAGGGGCCCCGTTCTGTTGTCATAATACAAGTCCCTCGCAAGCTGGAGTCTCTGGCCAGTCATATTTTTGGTGGTCAACAGCGTGGAACTGCTATCTATGCGACACGTCAATCCAAGTCATCAGCTGTGAAAGCACGAGCGGTGGTCCGGGGATGGCATACATCTGTAGGATGGGTCAATCATGGCATGATCTTGAAGGTTGAAATCTCCAGCCTTCCCAGAGTGGCTGAAGAGCCAATGCCCGAAACTTGCAGGAGTGATGGACTCCAGATGGCACCAGCAGCTAAGATCACTTCTCGACGGGCTTTCGCAATATGAGTGAAATGACTGTCTTTTCGGCCTAAGAACGGAAAGAGACAGAAAACCGGAGAAGACTGTGAAGAGGAGGACTGTGAAGAGGAGGACTGTGAAGAGGAGGACTGTGAAGAGGAGGACTGTGAAGAGGAGGACTGTGAAGAGGAGGACTGTGAAGAAGATGGCCGTGAAGAAGATGGCCGTGAAGAGTAAGACCTAGTGCAGGTTCCACAACACAATAAGCTTCATTCAAGAGGATTCAAAGACCTTTTTTTTTTTTTTTTTTTCCTTTTCCCCCTGTTCGTTCCCTAAGGTCCCAGAGCTGGCTCTTCGCCCCTGCTATCACTCTCGTTTCTCTCCAATTGTCCTGGATGAAAGGTGACCTCTTCGTGTGTGTTGGGGAACTGGCCGGCGATGGCTGCATTGTTTGAGTAATGGATATTCGGCGGGGGGTTTTTCAGGAAGAGCATAGTTGGTACTTAAGCGACAGCTCCATCCATGCTAAAACGCTCTGAGATTGCATCTTCAAGGGTGGTATCCAAAACCGAAGTTGTGCCACATCGGAGTTGCTTATGCCGTCAGCTGAGCTTGTGGATGAGGATGATGACAACCTAATATTTGCAATTGTCACCAGCGACTTCTCGCTCTTGACGATGTTCCAAGGTTGGCGAGATGGACCTCACCGTGCACTAGATGATAGCATAACACAAGCAGTAAACACGATTCAAAGTGTAAATTAGATGTTTCGGAGGAACTCTGACTCCTGCCACAGATTCGCCTCTAATCTCATCAAACAGTTGAAGTTTCCAGTCATCATCTAGCAAGCCATCGAGCTCCGTAACGCGGACATCAATCGCCTCGATAGATTCCTCCATTGTTTCTTGCCGTTGCTGTATCATTCCTCGGCTCTCCTCACATTCTTCTTGTCGACGTTCGAGCTCGTCCTGGCGCTCCGCCAAATTGTCTAGAAAAATCGAGTGATTGTCCTTGTCGTAAAGCTTGTTCGCTGATCCTGTCAAACTCTGCGTCTCTGATTGTTGTTTAAAAAAGCGTGCTTCCAACTCTTCGTTCTTCACTATCAAGCCTTGTATATCTAGTTGCTGTTGTGACAGTCGTGCCTCTAATTGTTCATTTTTCGCCATCAAAGCCCCGATAATACGCTCGAGATTGTCCATCCGGCTATAGTCATGGCCATAATGGAAATGAAATCCAAGCGTGTCCATGGGGCTTTCAGTAATGCCGTTTTTCGACTCCCCGCACGATTCTGGACTGACATCACAGGCTGCGAAGGACTGTGGGCCTAGTCTTTTTGGCGGTCGTGAGTCGGCACTTTCATCGCTCGAGCGATGTCGTTTGCTCAGGGCTTGGACAGGTGAGGCAACATTATTTTCTGCTTGACCATTTGTTAGCATACAAAGACGATAGGGTAGTTTTGGGTAAATACCTTGCGGATAAGTTGGCAATGTGTGAGATTCTGCATGAGGTCGGTGATAGTAATTTAGTGGGCTATCGACAGGTGTTCGCGATCGGGCCTCGGCCTCTGCTGATCTGTCTTTTGCCTGCGTGATATTTGGCTTGTTTGTCCCACTTGTAACATGTTGAGTGGTGATTGCACAAACGCAGTTCGAAATGGGCATTCTATCCTTGCTGGCATTTCCTAGCAAGATAACGCGATATGTAAATGATAGTAAAAGCATTGGGGAGTTGATTAGTAGGAAAGGCACTTCCGGCATAGACGGAAGTTGACAAAATACATACCAGTAGCGCAAGTGGACGACACAACATCAAGTTTGTAAGCCTCGCCAGCAATGACAGTGACATCTGGTGTGTCAACCGGGAACTGTATCTTGTTTTCGCAGTCATCATGTGCGTAGCGATTCAGTTCAACTAACATATTCGCAGATACTGAGTGAGCCCAACGCTGGCCATGGCATTTTCTGAGACCTCAAGCACTTGCTCCAATACAAGTGCTTTCTACTTGGAGGATTTCGCAAAGCGACTACCCACCAACGAATGCAACTCGGTTGTTTCACAGCGACAAAAAACTCAGTGTCGAGAATAAGAGTCTAAGATGGCAGGTCGATGGATTAACCAACAGCTGGACCTCGATAAGTATGCTGCTATCAAACATTAGTAGCGGGGCTAGCTATCTAAATAGAATATTGGATAAGGGAGAGCTCGGTAGGGATCACGAGCGAAAGAAGTAGGTAGCTAATTGTGCTCCATTTTAAACTGGTTGATTGATCGTTATTCATGTATTTTTTTGCTTCATCGAATCGGAAGTTGATGCTAGGGGGTGAGTCGATTTACTTTGTTAAAATTATTACATCATTCAGTTATCCCGAGTTTTTGTTTCCGTCGAAATATTTTGTTCGAATATAAAGACATCACCAAGAACCATCGATAATTGAAGGTACAAGTACTGCTGTGATACCACAGACGACGAGTGTCATAATTTGCGCATGCTGACGTAAAAAAGAAAGATGCCCACAGGTGGCAAGTCTATTCCGTGTGGCTATTGACTAATTATATTCCCCCAGGGCGGTTCTCAATTGTCGAAGGCACAAGTTGTCTGAATTGCCCATATCTTCTCATGAGTTTCATGTATCCCAGCCGTAACCTGAACATAACGCAGGATCATCAAATCCGAGCATGATGTCGGAGTTGGAATAAGACATAATGTGTGTTTGAGGCGTATCATACCCCCATTTGGCAAGGCCTTGACTGAGCATCATGCCTGCCATGTCCATATCCATTTGCTGTATGGATTGTGAACATCCATTCATGGAGGTTAGCGATCCCATATCCTGTATTGGGTAGAATGTCTGGTTTGACGGTTGATCCGAGAGCAGTGCAATAGGATCTAATTTGTTGGATAGCGCATTCGTATCGAGATCGCTGCAAGAGTGGAGGCTCTGGGGCGACCGAGGTTGGAAATTTTGGTTCGCCATTATCGCTTTCCGGGAGTGTTGCTCAGAGGCCGGAAGGCCAAGCTCAGACGAGCTGACGCATTCTCTCCGATCACATATTGACTCGGTTTCGGTCTTGATAGTTGTAGACAGGATTTTATGGTTCATTTGCTGATGCAGCTCTATCTCAGCAGCCAATTTCGAAAGACCAGCCTCGTCCTCGGGAAAGATAGTGTGAGGAGGTAAGTCAATATCTTCGGCGGGGCGAATCGATCCGAGTAAAGTGACAATATCGTGGATAACAGGCTGGCCACCATCATTGAGCTCGGGCTCGGCCAGATCCCATTGTTCACCTTTGCGGACCATGGCGTATAACTTTCGTACGGTGGCGATCAAAGCAAGCTGCGTGTTTTCCAATACCTCGCCATAGCTGTAGCTGAGTTAGTATCGAAACACGCCGGTACCTTGTTGCGGGATTATGCACAACTCACCCTGGAGGTAACTGCTTATACTCTTTCTTCTCTCTTCTACCCACCGTACATACGGACCCGTCGTCCTTGCACCACTTGCAGGGAAACTTTCCGTCACACTTGTTCTTCTTTTTCCTGCACCTTTGGCAAGCTCTCAACACCCTTTTATGCACCCTTTTTTGGCTGTTCATGTTGAAGCCGTGAGGGCGAGACCGGTGTATGATGCTGTACCGACGAATGAGAGCACTGGGTAGCCCGTTTTGAGTTTCGGTCTACGGGCTTGACTGATTTCAAGCTCGACGCTGTATTCCTCTTTGCAACAGTCGACTCTGTCGTGGTATTGCTGCTCCAAGGGAGGTGTGAGTGGTGATCTGATTAACAATGGGAAAAGTAAGAAAGTGTGTAGCGAGCTGTGCAGTCGTTGGCGAGAACTGTTAGTTCTAGCGACGGGGACGGGTCAACAGAAAAGATTCTTAGATTTCTACGCTTGTATCTTTCCCATAAGATATATGCGTGTCTCGTTCAGCATGCTTTATAAGATCCCATAACAGACATACAAACATTAGTGGTGCTCCTTCCAGCCTACGAATGGCATTGACACGTTGAAGCCAACATTCAGCACATGAGGCAGTGCTAATTCGAAAGCATGGCCGGCGTAGCTATTCCAGACCAATAGAGTGGCTATACCTACAGAGTATTGAACAGGCTATGGAATGCGGGAATGGAGTGTAGGGAACTCCTGTGAATGTGCTGCCTGACATGCATTGGACAAGGATTACGTAGTACAGTCACAGCCCCAGTTGCTTGTTGCTTTCGAACATCCATGTAGTCATGTTCATGCATCCTTGAAGAAGAACAAACATGTGTTGGTGATCATGGAGGGTAGACACTCTGGAGCCAGCATCAGGAGGAAAGCGGGGAATGAAAGACGAAGACTGTTGGTCGTCCAAATTGAAGGTGAATGTAGCTGGAATAATGTATCCATATACACTTTATCAATGTTAGATTAAGAATTCACCCATTCTTCATTGCTTATCAACAAGTGTGAACAATCAAGTTCTGGACTTCTTTCTCTCTGTCATGCGCAATCAGATACTTGTCCGTACCATTCAGCATAGTGCCGACAGCTACGTGCTACTGCACAGTACGTCGATGCGTCTTGTCAATCTGACTCGGTTGTTCAGTTATTCGACTTGCCCATGCCATGTTTGCTTGGCGGGTGGATGCCCGTAGACCGAAGATATTGTGGGTCTTAACTCCGGCTTCCGGACATAGTACGTAGTACATAGTCCGTAGACTACGGTGCCTGTTCTTTAGACCAGGCAATAGTGGCTGCAGCATTTAATGGTGTATCGTGGTATCTGTCCAACCGCCACGATTGTCCCCGAAACTATAATTGAGCAACAAATAACCCACTTGAATGAGGAAGTGGGTCTTATATCCTCTGCCCGTTGTGTACCGAGCTTAAAGACTATAGACTTGGAGGTCTACACCCGGAGCGCCGGAGCTAAGACCCACAATTCACCGGGATTTAGGTCCACAACTTAAGTTCTTCAGTTACAGGCGAGGTCCACTTGACAGGTACCATAGTGCATCCTTCTCGCAGTGGGCAGCTACAAATTTGCAAAGATTGCCATAGCTTGCATAATTGAGAGAGCAACTCGTGAGCTGTGAAGCTCCCGTACGTTTCACAAATATACAGACTCTACCTCTGCGACCGTTGTAAGTAGTCGAATGCTGTGCGACTTGTTGGGCGAAACTTATATGATCAAACATCTAGGAAGCAATCTTCGCTGTCACATTTCCTGCCAAAGTCAGACTGGAGCTGTCTTTTCGCTTATGTCTCGATTGTTCCGGATGATGTACCGCCAATTCTTATGTATGCCGCTCGAGTTACAGGAACACGTCTGGCGACTTGCCATGCAGAACCCAAGAATGTTATGGCTCGAGGAAATCCGCCGTAGCCAATATACCTGGCGTGCGTTTCCAGAAGAAACACCTGCAATATTGCAAGTTTGCAACCATTCTAGGGGCTTGGGTATGCGGCATTATCACAGACTTTGCCTCAAATCAAACAGCCAATACATTTATATCAACTACGACCAGGATATTATTTTCATACACTTACTGGATATGCAGCTATGCCAGACACCCCTTATTGGAATCGATTTCACAGTGGGCCTTGATATATTTCGCATACGACACCTAGCTATGTCAGCTTTCAACTGGCATTTGCTCTTGTTGAGGATCTCGAATCTCCACGAGTTTGCGATGCTCGAGACGTTTACGCTATTTCTCGGAGAAGGCCCGCACGAATGTCTCAGAATCACACAATCCAATCGATACATTATACTTCCACTGCCCAGCATCAATTCAGAAGAGGCTCATCCGCTTGAGGGCATACGAAGATATATTGCGAAGTAGTATTGTAAGGGCACGTCAACACGAATCATGGCAAGTTAGACTTCCCAGCCATAAGTCTGCACACGGGCTCTACTTGGGAATTTGGCGTAGGGTACAATATGCCTGGATACGAACAGAGATGATACACGATACAGAATATATGACTAATGCAATCTATAATTGACCGCAATCTTCGAGAAGATTCATATCCTCAAAGAGTCTTCTGATTTTAAACATTTTCTTTGTCGTAGTTATAGCTGCGTAAACATGGTGAGTTTTGGTGAGATTCGGCAACCGTGCGGAGACTTATGACGGGTTAGTGTATGAAGCAATGTGCTACAGTATCTCACATACGCTATCAGCATTCTCGACAAACTCAAGACGGCTTAGTAGGTGGTGCATGTTGCTTCTTCTGTCAACGAAAGTATATATATCCCGATCTTACGCATGGGGCCGCTGCAGAGATGTCCAAAATGGTACCAAACGAGACCAATTGCAGGGCGGCAAGGGGGCATCTGTCTGACTAGCTGGCCCTGAGCTACATCCTGTCGGCGTTTTACCCATTGCAACGGCGAGCCTTTTACGCGTCAATGATGACGGCGACGGTGATTGGTAGAGATTCACGATTGAAGGCGTCGAGGATTTGTGATCCAGTGGTAATACCACACGCCGTGTCTGTCTTGCTTGTCTCACCAGGTAGAGTCTCAGGGAGCCTTCTTATCGCGTGGGTAAAGTTGACCGGCAAAGAATTCATTCGATACTGATATACACCGACTGCTATCGATCAGAGCTGACCGTTTCGAGTGCATGAACGAAGCAAATAAAAAAGAGGAAAGAAAAAAAAAAGACGGAATCTCCAAATCAATCGTTGTCACACACTATAACAGACTAGAAACTACCTTGAAGAAGCCCGGAATCCAGAGCAACGATGGACAAAGTACCGTACATTTTACCTCCCTTCAAAGCAACTACGATATGACGGCAGGGATATTTCGAACACAAAGTGGGACACTTGCGGCTCTAACCTGGCAAGGTAACCCTCGATCAGCTGGGGAGGGATACACTCCACGTGACAATACGAACATTGTCCTGGCCGAATATGGATGTCAATCAGACTGACATCTAAAATCGGCATACCTCTAATCAGCCCGTGACGTTCCTGTGTGCCAAGAGACAAAGAACGGAGAGGCTTGGAACATGACCTAACGGAACGCGATATTGCCTACCACAAACGTGTCCAAATGCATTTCCTGGGCCAATCAGATTCTAGAATTATATCACCGGTACCTTTCAATTCCATCCTTGAACGCGTCAACGGATGGGCCTTCCGATTGGTCAACTGGGAACGCCTCAGTTGAGTTGACAAATGTTCTTATGAGATGGTAGAGGCATCTTCGAGACAGTTGTACGTACAGAATGTTGAAGGCATGGTTTTCAGGTAGCTCTTCATGTATATGGACAATGGGGCATAGGTTCCGAGGGTAGCAATGGAAATACTTGTCGTGGCGCAGAACAACACTGATGGTCCTGAAAGGAAACCAGGATCTGTTAGTAATGTGGTCATAAATTTTACACTTACCAGATGGATCGCCGGTGTCGTTATATCTAATATGGTCATACAACCCTTGAAGTCTCAGTTGTTGTCGCCACTTTTGCCTGGCTCAAAGGGACAGGCACCGTAGACTTCACGAACTGTGTTCAGAAAGCCGGGGCTAAGGCCCACTGTATCTTCGGCCTGCAGGGGACTGATCCTGAACAACGATAATGGTCAAAATTACTATCATTATCACGCTACGCATTATCAGCTATCGTCTCATGTATTTGCCAACCAGAATTCTCGATTCGAGAGCACACCTCGAAGCTAAACCAAACTGGGATGTCAGTCTGACTGACATCCGGATTGGGCGCACCAAAGTTGCCTAAGACTGTGGTGCACGGTAATTGCCCCCTGTAGTCTTCCGGGCGCTTCAGGTACGCCCGGCTTCTATGGCGACCGTGGCGGAGCTTGCATAGCTGCCCAGCCTCATCAAGCCCAGTGAGAGATCGAGATGTCCACACAGCGCGTCGGGAAAGAAATCACTGACGATATCATGAATACTACTGAAGATCTCATCAACCAATTCAGTGCACATCATGAAGCTTGGAGGGATATGCAGGCCAGGGACGCCGCAGCGCTCTTGGCCTCCGTCAGTCATACAATCACGACACTCAAATATTGTATCTCTGGTGTCGCCGAGAGCCTTAGGAAGGAGATATCAGTCATTTCAAAGGATACCAAAATGACTTTACAGATTCTGGAGGCTATGAGGGAACAGACTCTTACGTTCAACAGTTACTTCAACGCTTCTAGCCAAGACTTGGAAACTTCGGTGAGAAATGCAGTCCAAGAAGAGTCAAAGAAGATGAACATTGCCCTCGACGCCAACTTGAAGTCCACAAAACATGACATGCTGGAAGCGATAGGCTTCATCAGAGCTCAAAAAGAGGAAGTTCCCGCCCTTGGTGACGACGGCTACCTTATCATGCACTGCGCAGCCCCTCCCAGCTGGGACCCTAAGGCTTATGAGGCAGAGCTGATGGGCGCGGCATACTTCTATATTGAGCTGTTGGGACATCCAGTCGATGGCTTCGGCGCTGATGAGGACACACTAGACAAGACGTGCGAGAAGTTTGCTGACTTGCCCCCAGATCATATCGTATCAGCTTTGAAACAGGTCCATATACGTAGACATGGTTTTCCTTTCAAGACGCAAATCTAATGAGGGGTATTTTCATGCCGTTTCTACAGCGAGTATCCAATCAAGCTTGATAATTGATCATATAGATTGAAAGCCGACAGAGATGTGGAGTGCCTTGGCATGAGAATTTTCCCTTCATGATATAACAACTTCTCAGCAGTTAGTCCAATTGCAACAAGGTATAACTGTATAGCATTGAGAATATGTCTTCACAAGTATAACTAGTAGTTGTTCGTCGGGTCGTATACATCGCATGAGGTGTCTTTCATATTTCGATAACGTAGCCGAACGAGCTGTTATTTACATCCCTGCTCGTTTCTCCGAATCTTGCTTTCTCCATTGTTTCTTGACCGCGTCTGGCGTCCTCCTTAGAGCAATACCAATGCGATGGTCTGTCCATCCTCTAGCCTTGTATTCCCGAAGCTTAGTTTCATCCTCAGCAAGCCATGGGCGTTTTTGTGATAGACGCTTCCGTCGACGCTGCTTCGAAATAGTGCGTGAAGAAGCCGACACTTCTTTGTTTGCGTGGGAATCCAAGTCGTTCCAGTCAAAGTCCAATAGCTCGTTGTACTCGACACTGCCTGTGAGACCGGATGAAACATCCGTATCGGGGCTCAGTAGGCCCATACTGGAGGCTGCCTTGTTTATGAAAGTTCGCAAGTTCAAAAAAGCATCTATCGAGAAGGTGACGGTAACATGAGTCGGCAGAGCTCGATTACTTTGGTTTGTTGGATTGCGCTGGACATATGGGATAGCGTTGTCGATGGAAGAATGACCATCCCCGGAGCTTCCGTTCTCTTCGTGTATCGCGTCGTCTGTCATTTCGATGTCTTGTTCGTCGCCAGGATGTTCGTCATCCACACGACCACCACCCAGGCTGTCTTCTTCAACATCCTCTTCAAAAACAGAAGAGTCCGTGCCAAGATCCGGTTCACTAGAGTCTGTTGTTGTAGAGCGCTGATGTCCATGTCCAAGCTCACCTCTGGCCTGCTGCAGTGAATCTTCCAAGGCATCCCTTTCGTTTTCCGTTAGCTCATCATCGAAGTTGCTGTCCACCAAGCGATCATTGTCGTCCTCAACTTCAGACAGTGTGTCCAAAACGTCTGTGGCTTCGTTCGTGCCAAGACCAGGGAGGTCTCCATTTACGCTGCAAGCATCCTCATCGATGACATCCTCACCAGCCCTTTTGCCAATCTTGTGGCATTCGCGATCCTCTTCATTTTGAGCCGCAGGCCCGCCTCCATCATAGCCAATATAGTGACTCGAGTCATCCGATCCATCGGCGCTCATCTGGGTATCAGAGTGGTAATCCCCAACAGATGATTTCTCAATCTCTGCGATGAAATCTCCGCAAAGCATGATCTCATGGCCAATGGGGTGGAAAAGGCAACATGGTTTGCAAAGTTGCGGTGTGAACAAGCAGGTTCTACACTCGTATCGGGTAGCAGAGAGCTTCTCATAACAATAAAGGCAATAGTGAACAGTCTCGGAGTACTCGTTTCGAGCGAACCCCGTCCCTGATGGGTTGGTGGTAGTATGACTGCCTCTCGTTGCTTGCCTCCTGGAAGTCCCGAGACTAGACGTGGAGGCTTGGACCTCTGTTGGTGTTGTCAATAGCCCTGTTGGGTGATGCCTGCTGCGCCCATGCAACCAAGTCGCTTGACGCGAAGCAATTTGTGCTTCGCCAGCTAAAGTGCCTCCATCTTCATCATTTCGGGGTTGAGAATGCGACGAAGAGCCTGCCAAGCTTTGGCGACACTTGGCGGTGGCTCTTTTGTTATGGTGTTGCCGTCGCAGGTGGTCCGCGTAGGTGGCAATATTGAAAGTTCGATTGTCAGCAAACATTTCAATAATTCCGGATGTGGTGCAGCTGTGATTGAGTTGTAGTTAGTTAACAGTCATGGTGATCGCGACTAGGAGTTTACAGTAAAAGGACAGAACACAAATATGCATGTTTTATCCCTTGGACCTTACCGTCTGGGCCAAAAAGAGTGCGGGGTGGAAGATACATCGACCAGACTATAGGTACATCGAATAACGGGAAGAGGTGGCGCAGTTGCTCCCAAGCGTCCGGGAAGGTATGTCGCATGCTTCCAAAAGTGGAAGTGTTGTTGCAAGGAGGAAAACGTAAGGATATACTTACAAGACAGTGTAGCTGATGACCCCACGATAATGCGTATGCTGGCTGACCATCCCGATAGAATGGAAGCCCAAGACCTTGATATTTTTCGTGGTCAGGAACGTGGATAATAGTTTCACCACCTTTCTCACATATTCAGTGCTAGCTCCCCTCAAATCGATAAGATCAAGTGTAACTCACTAGGAAGTAGATTCTCCCACATGCGGCGGACCTCAAGTGAATTCTCCGCAGAAGTGTAATTTGGTGTGTATTTGTCCAAATCTGGCTGGAAGTTGACTAGAACTTGTGAAACTGTAAACAGTTCATTGATCAGCGTCATCTCCCGTAAATCCTTGATTTCGTTACCCACATTCCCGTATCGCCCCAGTCCAATCGCCGCCAACATGCAATGACTCATGAGCTTCCAGTAGTTTATGGCCCTGAAAGGCTTTGATCAATATGAGCTGTAAACCAACGACGCAAATCCATGCCAGAAAGTGAATGACGCTCCAGTATGAAACGCGCACATGCCTTGCTGGTTTGGATCTAAATTTGCCGCCCATGAGAGTTTGCAATCCATCATCGTGATGTTCACCTGCAATGTCATGCTCCATGTTGGATGAACGGGAACCGAAACCCAGAGCTCTCTCGGAAACGAAAATTGATGCACAAATGAATACTTGAATGGTGTCAAGTGCTGGGCGAGGAGGGGGGAAAAAAAAAGACAGAAAAACAGGCCATAAGACAAGAAAAAGGAAAAAAAGTTTTAACCTTCAGTGATGATATATAGATTATAAGCTGTGACCAGGAAGTAGATATGGTGGCAGCCGGGTATTGCTATCCGTCGATGTGGCATGCAAACCGGATCTTCGTGAACGGAATTCTCGGTTCTCGCCGGTAATCGGCAAATATTTACTCAATGATGAACACGATCAATCTGTTGTACAGAACTACGAGAGAAATGTGTGTCCTACTTTTAACCTCTTCCTCGATCAGAAACGAAATCTTCAGTCTCCGGGCCCTTGCTAGCGGCTCCACGTCACTGACTGTGCACAGATCACTAAATTCCGGTTCCGTGTCCGGTTATGCTATCCGCACTACCGCGAAATCCGATCTCGTCCTAATTCATGATACCGGTTTCTCTCTATCTAACGATTGCCTTTGTGCTAAGAAACTCTAGGCAAATTAGTGGATAAAAGACTTGGTGGGTCATGTCTAGTCTTCGAATTATAATCATGAAGATAGTTGTTAATGAGTAACCTTAGCAGAGATCCCACACCCCTAAGTCGGCTAGCATAAAGACAATCAAGCAGGGAAAACCCAGCAAAGTGCCTTTTAAGAAGCAAACACAGATCATTTGAATCCGACGCCACCTAACCCTTGCTGTCGCAGCTCCCTGAGCAAAGCCCTTCCCCTAGCATAGGCTTGTAAACCATCGTATGTATCCGCCCAATCAGGTATGTTGACGTGCGCGAATAAGCAGATGAATATGAAGAGAATCAGACGAAAACTCGTGAGCTGTAAATGGAGGCCTAGGATCTGAGATGGGTTTATGCTAACAGGATGCGCTAGTCAAGAAGAACAAACATACTGAAACAAATGTTAATTCTGTTGTCTGAACTGACTCACAATTTTGGTCAAAGCGTATTTGGGTGCCTCACCTATGGGTAAGATAAATGATTAAATTAATCACTGAGGTAATGATTGTCGATGTGATCCATATCAAATCCGCCCTTGGTATTCATTCCTCACTGATACTTGATCTGACTAAGTGCTGCTCACTGTTGCTCAGTGGTGATCAGTGAAACTCACTGATCATAGTGGAGCACCGGAGTCGTCCTGTCACGCGATCACAAGGGTAGGCTTTCCCTTTCTCTTGCCGGTCTGCATGTCCCTGGCCCCGTTGTCCGGCGAATATAGGCCGTTAATCCAGGAGAATGGTACAAAATTAATTTGTGAACTATCAGCCACATGCAAGTTTATTGCGATTTCCCGTGATGCGACCTCGAGATAGAATTATACTAGTTATGCAGCCTATCTTGTGGGTCCCATGATTCATGCCCAGTATTGTCCAGAATGCCGAAAGGAAACACGCTTACAGCATCTCAGGTCAACTAACATGTTCACAGAATACTGAGTGAGCCCAACACCGGCCATGGCGTTTTCTGAGACCTCAAGCACTTGCTCCAATAAAAGCGCTTTCTACTTGGAGGATCTCGCGAAGCGTCTACCAACGAACGAATGCAATTCGGCTGTTTCACAGCATCAAGAAGAACTCAATGACCAGAATAAGAGCCTCAAACGGCAGGTCCATATATCAATTAACTGCTGGACCTCGATGAGCATGCTGCTATCAAATATTAGTAGCAGGGCTAGCCATCTAAATAGAATACTGGATGAGGGAGAACTCGGTAGGGATCACGAGCGAAAGAAGTGGGTAGCTAATTGTACTCCATTTTAAACTGATTAATTGATATTCACATTCGTTCCTGCTTGATAAAATTTGGAAGGGACAATGCTAGGAGGTGAAGCAATCTATTCTGATCAACACGCCCCCTCCCCCCCTACCTAACTATCCCAGTTTCTTGTTTTCATCGAAATATCTACAAATTTATAGAATTTTGCTCAAGGGAACAACCGTTTACGAGAGTAGAGATAACTTGCAGATCAAGACTTTGGTGTATTCCGAGTGAGCCCCGACCTTTTGTGGGAGGTACCGTCATGAGCATGCGGTTCTTCACTTCCTGTGCCTAGAGCCCATTCTAAGGCCCACCTAGCGGGATATACACTGGACGCCTGAATGGCAGTAGAGCTTATTCCCGTGGGTGAGGCAGTAGTACCCTGGTCGTTGCGTATGTCTGCTAGAGATTGACCAAGTATTTTTTGCGAATGCTCCCGATTGCCAGTTCCTATATTTCCCAAGTTGGCGGTTCGCAGTTGTTCGACAACAAGAGCTATCGCAGTCAGCCTATTGTGCTTGATCGGAATGCGAAACTAGAGGGCAAGCGTCTCACATTAATTGATACTACAAGTCAAATTGCAGAGGAGATTCGCGGAACCAGCTGTGCTCAAACGCTGTGGTTATATGTGCGGAGATACTGGTACACTCTGGGAAGAGGATAGGGCGCATTGTTATGAATAGGGCGATGATGCCACTTCCAAAGCAACAGTTTGATGTAAGATCTAGAAATGGAACGGGGCGCTCATTTGATGCAGATTAATTCAACTTCTGTTATACAGTATTTGGTGTAGACGTGGTATACATCAACACCAAAAACATCTCTTTTTGGATCGGTGTGACTAGGGTCATCATTTCCAACCGGTGGCTAGAATCGGATGTTGGGCGCCAAGCGCCGAGAATAAAACAGTAAAAGGAGTAACTGGGCTCTGTCATTATACTGTATATAAGATCGACATCGAACGGAACAAAGCCTCAGAAAGTCTATGAAACTCGATACACGCAGGCTAATAGATATCTATAACGTCCAATGGCAACGCGCGTTGAGTTAGCGATTAGAACATGGACCTTCCTGGAAGCCAGGGTGTACACCACCACAATTGCATGCTCTACCCATACATCCATGTCTCGAGATCTTATCCAGCCCTCTATTTCATTGCAGTCCGCGTCGAATTCAAGTAAGCCGGCCGAAGGTTTCCACAATGACTCTTGCCTCAGTGTCGAGTCTAGTACAGACAAACCCCTCGACAACATCAACTTCAAATGCTTTCTTCACATATCACTTAATTACGCCTGTACCTACACCCATATCGAGAGGGACTTCGTCTTCTAAGAGGACCATGGGGGAAATGGTTTTAGTGTTTGGTGCAGTACTGAATTTGGTTTTTTATCTATTCTGATTTGCTAATTATCTTACACTAGCACTTTTATCAGGTCAGCAATGCAATTCTTTGGTCCCTTGATGGTGTATATATTGACTGCAAAGAATAGGTAGTGTGCAGAGATAAATACGATCGCGTGTTATGTGATACTTCTAGACTATCAGCCTTTTCACATTATTTTAGCATATATATACGTGTCGTCCGGTATGGGTGATTTTTTGTACACTGGAGAGTAGACTGAATACAGGATGGATACGTGATAGATGGATTGCGGAGTTTCCTATAAATCCACCAAATATCGCTGCCTGACTTTTGGGGGAGTAGCAAAGGGAGCCCACTGATTTATGACCCCTGAAATAGTTCACGAATGAATGGTTAATCGGACTGGATTGGCTGATCTAGTTGTTCACGATTTCAATCTCCTAGGCAAGAACTTATCAATGGTCCTATTAGTCATCGCATTAGTAGAATAAAACATCCATATAATCTTGGCCAATATATACTCCAGGGTGTGAGTTACAACTGTATGGTTTGTTCACAAATATTCTAGGCTTTCATATCAATTTACGCAAAATGCCCACCTATACAAATAGCTAATCACTGCAATCGCAGCTGTGCACTCGGCACGGTTTGCATCAGTGTAAACACACTCGTGAAACCAAAATTCGAATGTAAGAAAATCAGGTTTCTGTGTAGATGAATAAACTAGAAATAAAAAAAAAATAAAAAAAAGGGGGGGGGGGGGGGGGGGGGGGGGGGGGGGAAGAAAACACTCTGAGCGTCCCACTTCAACAACACATCCACCTCTCTCTCCAAAATTCTAAGATTGCACTTCAAAACACCTTCAATGCTATTTCCATTCCAGCTCAACTTGATTGAGCATCATTCCATGGAACACATTCCATAGCCAGACATGGTCGGACTCTGATCGGGACTCATCATCCTGATCTATTGCGGGGAGGTACCTCGGGTGGCTCGTCCCACCTTCTCGACGTATGATCTTGCAGCAGAGTCGAAGATTGCGTGCTTTCCAGGGTTTTCTGGGCAGGATATATGGAGTATTTCGTTGACTCATGGTGAGCTGCCGGCATATAAAGTGATTGTGACTGGGGATTTCGTAACGCAGGGTGGACCTCGGGCGGCGGATGGACTATGATCGTAGGTTGTTGAAATGGCAACACGTTAGGTTCGTTGACGCTCGTTGACTGTCCAAGATTTGAATCTGTGTCACTCGGGGCTTTTTCATCCGGGGAATCCGAAGACGCAGTTCTGGGCCGCCTAGGGCCGCTGCGAGGTCGTAATTTATCAAGGAGGTAAAGGACCAAACATGCGCCAACCAAGAGCACGAGGGCTGCGATCCCAATCACCAGCCCTATGAGTAATCCGACGACAACACCTTGACTGTTGCCGTTGCTCAATATAGTCGAAAAGTACGAAACATCAGACGTAGTTATTGTGTCGTTGTGTTCCATGATAGGTGAGGAATATATCATCTTTCGTAACTACTAAATGGACAAGGAAGACGGTTGTTCATGGTGCACTTCACTCTGACATTACTTATACACATGTTTGCCAGAGAATCCATTAACGGATAATGACGTGATCATTGGGGCGGATAATGACGCCTGCGCGTGCATCCATAATCACAGGTGATTTTTGCATGTCTGAGGAGCGATATTTGGCAACTGGCAGGGAACTGTATTGGGTGAGGAATCTCATCGTGTTTCAATCATATATAAACATGTACTGCATACATACCACACACACTGCACTGTGAGTATTGTTTAGTCTACCACATATACTCGGATTTCGATTTCTTTCGAGCATCTAAGGCCTTGTCTCTCATATTTCATTCAATTTAAAAGTATTCTAAATGGCTTCTTCGACAACAATCGACAACGTACAGCGTGGCGAAAAAGTCGGAGCTACCTGGTCAAACCATGTGGTCGTATCCCATGTTTTGTGCACATACAAATTGCCCGACACGGTTCTATATGGCATCCTTGCTCGGAATCAAGACCCGTTCTGGCATTCAAGCGATGAACTGTTGTGGGTTCATCGTACAGGTACAGATCTGTCGGTCTGGCAAGACATCCACCAACGGCCCACCACCAATTACTGTCTTGAACACGATGTCGAAGCCATAATTGGACATTATGAGTTCGATGACGGCCGATTATTCTACGCCGTGAGCTGGACCGAGTACAGCTGCCCGACGTGGGAAGCTGAGGAGAACCTGGGCGCATACAACCGGCTTCTGCTTCATTATTGGACCTCGCTCTTCCACCAAGAACAGTGTTAGTGAATACTGTAGTAGATATTGGGCGGTTCAGAGGCCTATATTATGATCACGCCCTTTTTCTTTCTCTGATTCAGGTTCTCTCCGATTTTCGTTTTGAATCGCGTATGAGAGACACTCTGTAGAACTAGATAGTAACCCTCAGGTCGCACAGTGCTAGGTCTAGATAGGCGATAGAACAAGAGCAGTCTCAACAGCTTAAGGCACCAGAAATTGAATTCTTTGTTTGTCTTTATTTGATATTCTCTACCTGAGAGACAGGTTCGTCAAAAGTCATCCATGAGGTAATCCAGTAACTATATACTTCTGTAGCTTGGGCTTCCCTCCCTCTCAAATTTCGAAATAAGTTCTAGGAGCAATTTTATCAATTTGCTCCTGCGACTTCGTAACTTAACACATCGTTGCACAGTGAGTTTACACTTTATGTGACCCTCGCCTGGTACTGGCCGCGACCGGTCACTAACTCCTAGTGGTTGCATCAAGTGTCTAATAAAACAATTTGTGTCAGTGATCTACAGCCTAAACGATCTTTTGTCTGAGCTCGGACCTGTGGTTTGTTGAACACGAGTTTTTGCATCACGAAATCCTGCCTCATCCTCAAATACATACGGAGAGACTCAGCGACCGGCTTTTGCCAATCTCCGAAGGCCACGGGACTTTTACATCGAACTTGAGAATTTCCAAGGAGTACTGAGCTCAATCGATACTCAATGGGATGGGATACATCCTCCTCAGGGATAACACAAGGTGATCTGCCGCTGTTGTCTTTGTGGCTGCTCAGACTTCTGGTGTATGTCTGGAGACGCTGTCTGTGGCATCGATCTCACTTATGACCTACCTCACTCAACGAGACCGAGGTATTCACAGTAGGGAATACGTTAGCCATAAGTGCATTATTCGAGGTTGAGAACAGTCTCAGAATCTGGTGACTTAAAAGACCTCAGAAAAGACCAAGTCTACTTACTTTAAATTCTTTGGCGTCATATGATGATGGGTCAAAGAAACCATGAGTGACAATGGCATCGAAACCATTGTGCACATCAACACGGAAATCCGAGTCAAACTATGACACCAGCAAAGGAACTGGTCCTGGGCGGACGAATCGAAAACTTACAGCGAATGGCACTTGACATCCTAATTGAACTGGGTCGATGATTGATGTTGGGGTCTGGATATGTGCTGCCGCTGCGGCAATATTGCCGCTGACGTTTCGCACAGCGCAGTCGTTATCTGATAGCAGATCCCTCACTGTTAATCCGTCGTGGCTGATCCACGGCCGCTTCGATGCTGCATGGTGGACCTTTCTGTATATGGTGTTGGTCTATGGTGAGAATCAATATCGATGTTCTTGGCCCAGATGCGTAAGGGCACTTGGAGGTATTGCTTGCTTTATACGCAGCAACAGCAGCCACTCCGCCCCAATAGTCCAGAACAGACATCCTTCCGAGATACGATGATAGAATACAGTACTGTAGAACATGATTACATTTCACAATGGCACAATCTCTGCGGAAGGACTCAGTTCATATTTCGTGTACATTTATTTCTGATCACCTGGTAAGGGTATCATTTCGAGTTCTTAAGACGAAGGCGATGCCATCAATTGCAATACCTACAATGTTGGTTTCTGTATTCGTTTCAGTGATTTCTCTACATGGCTTGGGAATCGGTTGTATTTTCTAGCGGGAGGAACCATTGGCGGAATATTACCCATCTATAACCATTTGAACGCTTTCCGTATCCTGGATCGGAATTGAATATGGCGCCCTGGTATGAATCGTGCACAAAGATATACTCCTAGTACCATAGATTATTTTTGGTCTAGTCATTGCTACATGATCAGAACTGTAATTGTATTCACGTACAGATGTATCGAGAAACGGGTCTCGGGGTTCTACTGTTCAATCGTTTCGTCCTCCCCCTGTTGCCTCACTCAAGCATATCAGAAACAGATCTGAAGGTATATGGAATTCAGAATCTGCGTATCATTGACTCCAGTATTATCCCAGTGATACCAAGTGCACGGCGGGAAATGGATGTTATCAGCTAGCAGCGGGGCTGTGGGTCATAAGTCCGAGTCCCTAGTTTGTTCAATTATGGAGCATCGACACACCCAGTCCGGTCGAGTGACTAGACTGGAATCAGCCTGGCTTTGGCCTGGCAACACTACAACCCAGGAGACGGAAGTCGGTTTGTTAGCTATTACGATATCGATCCTGACTACAGTATTGTTTGGAAGGGTCAGAAAATCTCTTTCATCCAATTTCGACGATGGATCATCGGAGCTAGACTTGGGTCTCAGTTGGTCCACAACACTGCGAGACTACAAAGTATGTAACCCCTAGAACAAAATCTCGCAATAGAGATAAATTCATGGACCGTTCCACTCGATATCTTGACATTGATCAAGTAAAAGGTTTTTACAGAGACAATCAAAATCGGCTTCTTCTTTGTTGGCCCTCTTCTCTAGGTTTTGAGCACGGACGATCCACATCCGGCGCTGACATTCATGTACATCAGGCAGACCCACTTGGTATTGTCATCAATGAGTACTTCGGCGAGTCAAAGGTGATCAAACTGACAGTAAAAAATTGCTTGTCAACCAGAGCCGGTTTGGCTGACTGAAGTACTCATGGATGACAGTACTAAGTGGGTCTGGCTAGGGTACATATAGGTCGGCGCAGGATATGGATCGTCCGTGCTCAAAGACAAGAAAAGAGAGACAAAACAAGAAGCCAATTTTGGTGGTCTCTGTATACGAACTTACGGGAACAAATTTTGATTCAATTATGGCGAATCATGACCGCGCGCCTCCCACTTCTCTTCTTATGCTTCCCGTCACAGTTTTCTACAGCGCTCTTCAAGAGTTTGCCCGCTCCTTGCATCAATTGCAGACATATATAAGTAGTCTGCAGCAAGAGAACCAACAACGCCAACACGAAATCAGGACTCGAGGTGAAAAGTTGAAAAAGAAGCTCATTGGACTTATACACCAGAGAATAATAAAGTGCTATGTCAGAGGACAAAGAGAAAGTCCGTCATTAGGACTAGTGCACACTGTAAAGAACGTATTTCCATTGTTCAACTCCGAAACACGTGCGTTCAACACGAATCAATTACCAGGTTACGCCAAAACTCTGGAGAGTCGGACAGGCGTAAATGGGCATTTGAACTAGTATAAACATTATTGTTTCCTTCAATCATGAGATAGCAATATATACATGTCGAGCAGAACGAAATGATCTCTTATGATACTTATGTGCATTTATCTGTAACGAACTGTTACCCGCCGCCATTGACGAAGAAATTGTTGTAAAATGTGCCGAGTAGAAATACACGATATGCATCTTTGTCCACAATTCATGCAGCAGTTATACGGGACATATCCAAGGTAAGCTTCAGCCATGACCAGAGGCGGAAAACATACGGTCAAACTTGACTAGTGATAGCTCCACTATGGTTGCAGGCCAAAGTTTTAGCTCCCTGTCGTATCTAACCAGGCTCTCTCTTTAACATGAGGCATTGCACTTGCCAACCATAGTGGAGTTCTACTTCATGTACGACTAAAACTTACCCATCTGACCATAGTAGTAACAGCACTTTACTACCCTGGTCATCACTATCCATTCGTACACTAGCCTGAGTTGGCCGAGGAGCTTCCTTTCCTCCATGAACAAACAACACCCAACAACCTGCAGAGCTGCAAATCGTGCAAGGGGCGATCCACTAGTTACAGCGGTTTCATTACATTCATCATTCGCTGTCCATCAAGCGCTTCTCTATCCCTGCCATATGGACTTCTTGTTTCGTTTGTGGTTGGGGATGAACAGGCAAAATGAGCGGACATCGTGACATCGGCAAGTACAGAATTACCTCATGGCTTTCCATGCATCTCAACCGGAACCAGCTCATTTAATGCTAGGGGCACATATTTCGACCGGTCTGTGGTGTTGGTTG
Organism: Neopestalotiopsis rosae; assembly: GCA_023078685.1. NCBI lineage: Eukaryota > Fungi > Ascomycota > Sordariomycetes > Amphisphaeriales > Sporocadaceae > Neopestalotiopsis > Neopestalotiopsis rosae. The sequence goes on from JALGAS010000001.1 coordinate 2,585,206, forward strand.
CTATCATTTGGATGAATTACTGTGGCCAACCATCAGACAATCACATCGTACCCACCGCCGCCTGTTCATGCTTGTTAATATTGGCAGGTTTCACCGCGCACAACATTAGCATATGCACATATGAATGAAGCAGCACACATTTCATGGTTTGAGTCCTTCTCCTGCAACCATCAAAACTATAACGAAGCTCAGCAGTACCCTGAGAATCTAAGTCAATACCCGTTGAAAAGACCTGGATCAAAATGGTTTACAGATACCTCAAGGACAATCTCGAGATGCTGGCACGCAACCGCCAAGATATTATTGGTGAAGAGTTGTCGCGTCTTGCTAGTGAGGAGTACCTCGAGGACATCATGCAGCACCTCAGCTACATGGAGGTTGGTTGCAACAAAATACTAGACATGTGTGGACCTCACCAAAACTGACACTTTGACAGGACAAGACATTGCCCGACGTTAATCTGATCGATATGCAGCGCAAAATTCAGTGGTTTTACACTGTAAGTGATTGTGATTGACTGTACAACAAGTGCTGACATCTTCGTATCGGCCATGGCGGAGTTGCCTCCCGTCACTCAACGCCGCTCGAGCTATTTAATATGCGAATTGATATTATTTCACTACCAGTTGACCTTCCAGAACATTTAGACAGATTCCCCAATGTAGATGGAAGTCTTGAGTTGAATCAGTCAAGTACCCACCCCTTTTTTCGAGCCCCCGTCTCGAGAACCAGTCCATGCTACCATGAATTCGGATTATTAAGATACATGCCATATTATGACTACAATGGCCATCTGCCAGCATTCTGCCTCCTCCATTGCTGTGCAACTGCAGCAGCACTACGCTTGAGCTTCTTCCCGATTTCCTTCTCTGACCACCCTCTCATTTTCAGTTTCTTGAGCAGACGTTGGTCTGTTTGAAGCCAGGCTCGGCGCGGGACATTGTGCCGCTGAACAAGGACAGGATTTGTGCGTTTAGTCTTGGGATCAATGCTGAAATCAAGTAAAGATCTGCGCTTGCGAGCTGTACGCACATCTACAAGTTGACTTAGGGGCCTGATCTTGGCTGAACCGTATAGAGCTTGATGTAAGCCGTGATCGACGGCCTCCTCCACCTCGTGGCGTACATCCTGATCAATTAAGACGTCGGCAGACTTTGTGATTGCATCTATTATTGATGTACAAACCGAGAGGATGAGGGTGTCGTATTGAACAGCTCTAGGTATTGACTGATTTGCAGCAGTATTTGAAGAGCAGTTATTGTAACTGTCTGAAGACTCGCTCAGAACACTTTCGACGCCTGATTCGTTGACACGCACAATATCTCCGGTAACGGACGCAGCCTCCAAAGGCACCTCTCCCGGGGGTGATCCATCATCTTCAGGTCCAAATGAAGGACTGTACTTGTCAGGTGACCTGGCTCGGCCTTGGTGTGTTTGGCCTTCGTCGTTGAGCGAGATTACCTCATCCTGCCGTGTCCCATGTGAAGCATCAGTGCTGCTCACAAGTGGATGTAGCGAGCTACCATCAGTGACTACACTAAGTTCTTGTTCTTTTGGAAGACTGTCTGCAAAGTTGGTTATGTCGACGACAGTATCCATCGCCTCGGAATTGGAAATCGTTTCGGTGTCCAGAGCAACTGCTTTGACTGTGTGCAGACTGTAGTGGTTGTTCCGATGTTTGACACAAAAGCTAACATGGCCATGACACTGTTGGCACTCGTAGCATGACTTATCACGTCAGTTGGCTGTTCCGCGACATTGACGTCTTTTGGAACAAGCGAACGTGGCACTGTCGCCAATGTTGACTTCTGTCTTAAGTCATCGCGAGTCTTACTCTCGAGAGGACTGGCTTTCGCGCTCGCGGGATTTTGACTTCCAAAATCGCTTCCTGAGGCAGGCAATGAAATTGGTGATCAGGGTGAATATGAGAAGCGTTCGGCAGACAAACCGAGCAGAATACAATCTGCGAACACTCGAAACACCGATGCTTGGTTGCTGAGCGTAGATCGGTCTCACACAGGAAACAGCTGGTAGACCTGAAGATGTCATGAGAGTTTGGTTGTGAACGACTGGCCATGTCTTCCGAGGTGCAACTTGTGAGTCGCGTGAAAGCCCGTCTCGCATGTCTACTTTCTGCATGTCTTTTGTTGCTTACTCTTGATGATGCAAGATTGCGAAGTGGTGTGGCGCGCCTGCGCTCCGCAGTACCATTCGACGATCCTTCCAATGGACGTATGGTCGTTTTTGGCGACGATATTTCAAGATTTTGTGGTGATCGTCCCGCCAGATGTGTTTGTTCTGGCAGTGGCCTATGTCGGCTCTTCCGCGTAAGTTGCTCCTTTCCGACCACCGAAGTGGCTAAGACCACTTCAGCGGTCCCGGCTGTCTCTGCATTGCCCGAGATTCGACCCGTCGATTGCACACTAGGGCTGGTGATTGTGGTCTCATCTGTGGTGCGCAGACCAGCGATTTGAACAGGAGTCAAGTCTCCTGGAGCGCTTGATTGAACCAGATTATTAACTTTCTGGCGAGTCTTGAGTTTGGAAGCGAATGACTTCGGATTCAAGCTGTGCTCAGGCGCAAACATCGCAGCATCAGATCATGCTTTGTCGTTGATCTTGCCGATATTGACTTTGTCGTTGTGAGGCGCAGAGGTTGAATGCCATGATGCAGAGGGGTGAAGCGCGCTTTGGCTGCAAGGGATGAGCTAGAGGATTGACACGTTTTGCAAAGAGTACTTTGTGCCAAAGTTCTTTCAGAAAGATACATCGCTCTACATTTGTGTCTCAAGGGATGCGGCGTAGTGGTGGAGGACAAGCCACGAAACTTCGCCGTTGATGGCCAAATATGGAAGTACGCTTGCAAGCGCACCGCTTTAACACTATAGTCTTGGCTACTTGAATGCGGCCTCTCTTTTTGCACAGAAAGCGGGGTTTGGTACCTGGGAGACGAATCGTCTATGTCCGCCACCTACGAGTAGTTCCTGTAGATGGTATTAATTATATGGCGAATGAAGTACAGCCGTACAGAATTTGGGCCGGGGTATTAGGTGCTTCCCATTTTCCTCACGATTTTTCCTTGCGAGGCTCTAACATAGGCGAACGAGCATCACACATAAGGGTAGGCAAATACTTATTGTGTCCCTCCCTGAAGATACAAACAAAAACGGCACATATACGTCATTCATAGTAGCTACTCTATAAGCATTGATTATGTAATATTTACTATGGCACACCATGGTGTATCAATATGATGCAGCACGGCGGTCGAACGAACGACCGACGCAAGGTTCTAAAGACTTGCCATCTCGCAAACTATTCCGGCCAAGGGCAGTCGGAGATGCTTCAAACAAAGATTCGCGAGAACCAAATGCGAATGTCTTGGCTCTGCCTAGGCCTTTTCGATATCGCTATAGCTTGCCCATTTCGCGTTCACACGCGACGACGTGTTCCTCATCATTCATTTCCACGTATGATTGAGGGCAGCATCGGTGGCGGTGTTGTTTGAAGAACTCGCTATAGCCACCATCTAGGATATAGACTTCGGGGTAACTAAGTCTTGGGTAGTACTCGGCATTGATGGCCCTATCCTCGGACCGAATGAGTCGAGCCATCGTGGGAGCCCGGTGAGCAGAGTACTCGCAGTGAAGGATAAGCAGGACCTTGCCGTCCATGGGAGTCTCGAACAGATGCCTCATAAGAAGTTCTTTGTCATAATAGTTGATTGCACCATCAATGTGACCGCCCTCAAATTCATATTCAAACCGGCAATCGATGACCATACGTTGTGTATATTGGTCCTCAAATCTACCCTCCAAGACGTCAAGAAAGGTTTCTTGTGATATCCGGGGGATTGTCTCGTTCTCGCCTTCGGGATAAAAGTGAGGCAGCATGGGATCTTGCACGTCTCCAATATCCATTACTGATTGGAGTGCACTTTGTGGAACCTGATCATTTGTTGTCTTAGGCTTGACCAAGTCGACAGGATTCTCAAACGTGCTTAGCGAACGGCGAGATTGGCGCCGGGGATGTTGAAAAGGATTTGGCCGCCGTCTCGAATGCGAGGAGGGAGAGCTGTGATGGACTGCCCTTGCACCACTCAGACTGGCAAAGGGGAGTTTTCGACAAAAAAATCCTGGGCCACTGGGCGAAGGACTGTTGGTAAGAAACCACGGAAGCGACTCGGCTAATGGCAGATTTGTTCTCAAGCTGGAGGCAAAGGCTGCCGACTTAGCGTCCATGTCCAAGCGGTTTGCTAACACATCGGCGGAGTGACCTTCTGTGCGGGTTGAAGAAAATGAGCGGAGGACGCGATGCTCCTTTGTACTGTAGGAGTGGATTGGGTTGCAGAGACTGGCAACAGGAGCCTGCAACATCATCTTGTCGTCGTCGTCATCTTCAGAAAGTTTATCGGGCTTAGAGGAGGCGATCTCGGTTGCGGATAACCCCTTATGTGACAGGGGAGGAATGTCCATAGTGTCGTTGAAACCGGAAGAAACGGGCGAGGACAAAAGTGGTCGAAGAGGTGTGGCGAAATTATCTAGAGATTGGTCAAATTGGCAAGAAGTTATGCCCGGCATTTGATTATGGCCCACTTACGTTTGCCGCCCATCTCGTAAATGATGTCGGAAGTGAGTAAAGCTCCATAGAGTCAAAACCCGTGAATCATTTCAATGCACGACCTAAGTTATGACACTTAGCAAGATCCTTCCTATAACCTCCCGACTTACCTCAACCATTTGTCTACACGAAAGTTTTGAGATAGTTCTGCAAAAAAGCTGGCGCCGGTAGACAAGTAAAGTACAAAGGTAAGGTCAAAGTTACCGGAATTTGTCCGTTGCGATCTTCCATATATATTGCGTTGGCTCGGTTCACAGTAGTCAGGTGTTGGTGCAACTCGAAAGTCTGCTGGCTTTGTCCAGTGATTGCACGACTACTGGGAGATAACCCAACTGACGACGCAGGTCATTATCATATATTCTGAATTCCATGCGTGAAGGAGTGTAATGTGGGGCTATATTCGTGGAAGGAACCCTATGACTTTGCCAGCAGTTGCCTGAGTAACAAACCTCTGGGTACAGTCGCTCACATCTTTTTCCCACTTCTCCTTTTGCTCAGGTGAGACTCAGTCGATCCAACTGGCCTATTAGTATGGCCTGCGGTACCTTTCTCCGTGCTGGTCTCTTTCAGGTCATTCCAGGTAGCCATCAAAATCCTGGTCGACTCGCTAACGGGTGAGCCAGCTGACGTTTTGACCTGAGTGATCAGAGCGACTAACCATGCAGAAGCCATTCGTTGGCAGCGGTGAATGGTCTAATTGTAGATAGCAATCTGCGGCGCAGAGAAGCATGTCACCGTGGATCCGCCACAGCGATTTTGCTACATCTACTATTGATTCTTGACTCCACGAACCTGCGTTGCCTTTCCCTTGTTGTCGTGATACGTATAGGAGGGCGGCGCACCGGCGAATCCCAAATCACCTCTGCTGGCTTTTGCTTCCATCCTGCAGCCGTCTTTGATTAAGTACTCGCATATCCATCCTTCCTTGGATCGCAGAGTAGGAATTGGAAATGATCGAGTTTTGAGTTCTGTGGCCCGCTTTACTGTTTCTCGCATTACCTTCTTCAATGATCACATAATGTCTTTGGCTCTAATTTCACTCATAGCATGAATCTTGCTTGAAATATTTATATTAGAAGTTCATTTGATAAAGACATTTTCCACGACTGGTCTTGGGGAGTCCAGAGGGGCACTCGTTATTGGTATCGCATTGTGATTCATTGGGGTTAATGGGCGGTGTAACATAATTCTCAGACAAGCGTCCCGTCTGAGATGTGCTGTACATGTTTCCGGGATTGAGTGCCATGGCATGCTCGCTCAGGGGAATTTGTAAACCTGCGCGGCACGAAATGGCAGCTTGCTGTGCGAGGAACTCGGCTAGGGTGACAGCGACTTGGGACATGCTCGGTTTTTCAGGATAGTTATATCAACCACACTGTTATTTATAAGTATAGATCACTACGAAGGGTCGCATAGATAGACGATTATTCTATTGGGAGTGGATCACCAACTCATCCACGGGCAGTTTCCTGAGTTTTTGTATTGGAATTGTATAAATCAAAACTAATATCCTTGCCAAATGATATGCATATATGATGTAAGTGTATGATACTATATGCCAAGCACTTTTGTTTCTCTTCTTTCGTTTAACGGAATCCAATAAGATCGAATCGCCATTATATTCCCGCACAACTCGAATATCACAAAAATGTCCACCTTTCGCGTAAAAGAGCTTAGCTAACTTGGCACTACTCGCAACTTTCCATCCACTCTTTGCCGGCAGACCTTAGGTCCGGAATTATAGGAGTTGTGCAAACGTATTAGGTACCTATTTTGGTATAAAAATGGTAGTGGGCTCCTGAATTCAAAGTGGGGTTGAGGGGGCTTCCGGTTGGTCGGCTGATCTGCGCGCAGGCTTGTATCTCCCAGACGAACTGCCCAACCCATTACCGTTTTGTTTTGGCCTAATGCCATCGTATAGCACAATCTATCTTAGGTACTCGATTACGACTCTTCCACAAGTGGTACTTGATGAGGGATCGCTTGACGAAATGAAAACTGTTACTCCCGACCCTGGTCTGATCTTCTCGATTTGACATCGCATGAGCAATGACAAGATCATGATGCAGACGCAGTCGGGATTCGCGCCCATTCACTTTTCCTCTCGATGTACCTCTAGCGCACACACTGTACGTTTGCGCTGATTGCTTGTACCATTCTCTCTTTGGGCCCAAATTAGTGTCGCTACAGGTCGTCAATCCCCAGTGAATAGCATTAAGTAGAAAATATCTTCGCTTCTCTAAATACACTTGATGGCCATATATACCTGTAAGTCAGATCTTCGTACAAGTTGCAACTCTTCTAATCAGCTCGCAGCCGCTTGCAAGGATGGTATCAAGCACAGCCCTGTACTTGTATGTGCGTTGAACTTCTTTGCGTTTAATAATCTCGATACCTAAGTGAAGCTTGTCAAGTTGAGATGACTAAGTCTACCGGTGAGCAACGCTCCCTCGATGCAGTGCAGCATTGTTCTAATTGTTCTACAGAGTTGATTGACTGACTTTGCCGGCTTTATATTGCAATTGTCGTCATGGCTATGGGCTGTGACGTTGGGAATGCGAATCTTATTGTTGCTTTGAGTGCAACCCGATTTGCTTCTATAACCTTGATCTCAGTCTCAGCACTCTTGGGACCAAATATGTCCCAGAATTTTGATGCGGTCACACAGCCAACGAAGCACGAGCGAGCAATTGTATCTTGAATCTTGCAAACTACGCTTGGGTACCGCACGACTGTTACGACCACGAGCTTGTCGAAGAAACGGTACCTGGTCGGAAATGGTTCCGCGATCCCGGGTGAACCGACCAAGTTGCTCGTTCGGAAGTGCTTCGCGGAGAAATGGATTCATTTTTCTACTCTTTTGACCAGCATCTGGAGCATTGTATCTATATTTGGAAGCGGCTGTTTCGCTCAGTTTTCACGGAGGATAACGATATAAAATTGGAAATATCCGGGGCAGTCTTTTATTCTCATGTGAAACATTGTGGGCGCATGTTGACGAAGGACAACTCGACAGGACATCTGTCGCTAGAAGCAGCATCGGGAATAGTAAGATTTCCAAAATGTTGACAGTTGGTATGGCAGGGTTAGCACTTAAACACTAGTCAGGATATTGATCCCACACCGATGCAGGAACTGTTATTGAGAAGTTTGCCGAGATATCGAGATTACGCACAGAATTTGTACCGTGTATCACCTAACAAGACTGGCCGGGTTCATCGACTGTTGTGAAGGGAGTGTCCCAGAACGTAGCCTCACTAGCCAACGTCTCAGCTTTGAGTACACCGAGACTCGACTTTCTGATGAGGTCTATTGAGATATGAAGGCAAGGTGTGCTAAACGTGGATCTACGCTGACTGGCAGTATGCCCGTGAGAGACCTTTTGACTACTGCGCCATTCAGCTCTTCTGTCAACTCATAAGTTCGTAGAGAACCCTATTCACCATTGATTTACTGATTTTCTGATCATAGAAGACTTGGAAAATTGTAAAGATGTTGCAATCAGGCCACTCACATATATCTACCCACTCGCAAACAATACTGTGATCAGCAGTCCTGCTGTAGACTGCCGCAGATACATACCAGAATCCTTTACTCACCTGATCAGATGAAACTAAACAACCAAACGTATAATTCTCAATCCGATCACTGATTAATCGTCTATGCCATTTCCCCAATAGATGATTATTATGTAGTCTGATATTTTTGACGTACGGTTCACTTATTTCTCTCAACATCCACCAAGCCTTTTGATCTGTCCTATTCTTAAGCCCCGCCTGCATTTTATCGTTGCAACACACGGGGACTGCTCATAATATGACCGATGGAAACGCATCAATTTGATTGTCCAGAAGTGTTGTACTGCGCCTCTAACAATATACTATTATATGTAGCTACTGGAACAACCCCTAATGCTGCACGATGACGTAACCAAGGCGATGCATAAAAAAACCCACTGATGAAGGATCAGCCGTGCCTCTCAGACTAAGTCACCAAGGACTTACTGGACTCGAATGTCCTGAACCACTTTCGCAACCATGGACAAGTGTTTCGAAAACAAGAGTATAACGGCCCTACCTCACCACCATACTACTCTCCCGAGCCGAAATCTCTGCGGTACTTCTGGGCGATCAGTCAAGACCAGAACAGAAAGGCTCTTTCGCGAACTATTTTAACTTACCATGTTTCCTATATCCTCATCTATCAAGCGTTGTATTTCTCGTCCTTGCGTTCAAAAGTTTGTATCTGTTCAGACCTGCGCTTGTAACCCAGCTCATTCCCATCGTCATTCAGAAAACTTCTTTGTTTGAGGTCTGTGAAAGGCTGCATTTCACCTCGTGGGGCACCGGGAGTAGCGAGCGAACTCGCAGTTACGATGGGAAGCCCGAATAAGAATAGAAAGAATTTCATAATGTAACTCCAAATTACTAGTCGAGTTTTGGTATTGGACGATGTATCAGGTGCTGAATTACTTTGGTTGGCGATACAGGTAGTTCAGAGTCCTTATGCCATATATATTATATCCATAGCCATCATGCGATACATATACATCACGACTTATTGATACGATTGATTCATTCTGACCAGTACAGTGGCTGGAGTTCTTCATCCTGCAATCCGATTGTGATCCGCGACTTTAGAGACGTGATTGTGAATGAATCAGAGTTAGCCGACTTTCCGGCATCGGACTTTGTATCCGAATTCCGTGAAGCAAACTGCGCCTGGTCGAACGGAAGATCCGACTATATGAGCAATAAATTGGGATCCGGCTGAGAATTTGTAGAAATCGAATCAAGTCCAGCGTATTCTTTGGCGTCGCCATTATAGAAATGATATTGTCGACAAAGTATGGAATATACACCTCTTTTACCCCAATCGGGCTGCCATTTCTCATTCTCCCAATCCAACAGAAGCGAGGCCAGATCACACGACTGAACCTTGTCTTGGGGAATCAGCAGTGCTAGACGCTTCAATGAGATCTTTCGGATTTCGTAGTTTGTTATCTCACCACCACCTTGTGATCCCAACATTATTTTTTGGCTGGTTAGAAAGTGCTTCTTGTGTTCAAAAGCTTGTTCAAGTCGATTGTGACGATCTATACAGTCCCGGGGGGGGGGTTGGGTTGGGTTGGGTTGGTTGGTTGGTTGTTTCAGACAAGCCTGGGGCATACATCTGAGGTGAGTTTATGCCAATAGGATGCGCTATCCAAGAAGATAACTGTACTGAGCATTGAGTGATTGAGGTGCTCTTGAATTGAATCACAAGGGTAGTCGTCAAAGCGTATTGAATGCTTCACCTATGGGTAAGATAGATGCTTAGATTGATCACTGAGGTAGTGACTGTCTATGGAACCGTAGGAAATCCGTCCTTAATAAATCCATTCATTCCCTCACTGACCCTCTTTGTTCAATGGTGATCGTCAGTGTTCAGTGAAACTCGCTGAACACTTCTGAGTACTGGAACCTTGGTCACGTGGCTTTGTCACGTGACTTTGAAGTGGTTTGTGTCTTGTCCCTTGTGTCGTGCCGTGTTCGTACTTATCCCCTTTGGGTCCTTCGTCTTGCAGGGGTGCATGGTTGTAACAAAGACAACCCGCAGGTGTTCTCCGGCATTTCCGGGGGTTAGGCGAACTCTATAATCAGGTTCACTCTAGCCTTTCCCAAAGCGGAAATTCATAGCGTCCTAATCTAGAGCTGGAGGTGGGTAATTTGCTGGAGAAGAGCTCACTTTAATTTCGGATCCGATCAATACAAGAAATGTGATTGATGTCAGCACAAATTAGTCACAATTGTGCGAGAGTCCAACGGGACCTAGTATCATAAGCCGCATAATTTAAGTGGCATTCCACGCTAACGACACCCTTGCCTTTTCAAATAGAGCTTTTCTCCGCCACATTCAGAATCGATATGCCGAGTCTAAACGGCAACTTACTCTACTAACGGGCGCCCGCTAAATGAGTTTTTACCCGTTAGCCGGCAGTCGACAGCGGCGTGTGTAAGTAGGATCTCACTTGAGAATTTAGTAGTGAACGAACTCGGCTGGCCTACATTTGCTCCGTGTGTCACGGCCTGGACTACCACTGTACGATAATGGCAAAGAGCATGCTCGCAATCGTTGGGGAACGATCACGAACCAGGACCTATATGCCCATAAGACGGGACAGTGTATACCATGACACCGTGATACACTAGCGCTTTGTTATGGCAGATACTATATGGCTCCACCCCCGTCCCGTTCGCGATCGTTTCCCAACGATCGCGAGCCTGCTCTTTGCCCATCTTCATGTAGTGGCATGTGTGCTGCAGGATACGCGGCAAAGCCCGGTAACCACTCCTCCAAAGGCCTAAATCCGTCTCATTCCTCGGATATAGATTTGCCGGTCTAATAGAAACATTAACGATCTGTCACGGCGCTGGGCGCGCTGCCGCTGGGCAGCTAGCGAAGGGACCCGGGCGCCAGCTGTGGGCGGCCCGGGTGGATCCCGCAACTGCAAATATCTTCACCGATCTGTCGGAACCTGAATTGTAGCTCTTCGAGCTACGTCCTGTCAATTAACCTACCGTAACGGTGAGCCGTTACCTGTAGACCTGCCAGACTGTAGAGAATATACTGCTATACGGCACAAGCCTATACTGCCCGCCCGCACCCCGTGACACGATCACGCGTGCATTTCTATTACAGAGCGGCTAGCTGATTATTAGTAGGAAGATGAGAACTCTAACCACGGGACTTATATTATACTCGAGTGAAAAGATGTGTGTCCGAACTAAATACCCACGGAGCGGCGCAGCTATAAGCCGGGACCTCAAACATTGGGCTGTTTAAATTTTTAGCTGCAATATCTAAGCGATGTCTACAATGGATTCCGGGGTTCACATTGGGAGAAAGTCAGATAAAGATTCAGCCAAGGCCGACTTTGAGCGGCGGCACGTCTTCACTTAACATCTAAACCAAGGGGTCAATGTTACGGGCGGAAACTCGGAGAATTGGCGGACACCGCCATGGCAAGCAGCTGGGGCATGCAGGTGGTGATGATATCTTCAAATCATCCACAACGTACCATTCACTCGTGAACGTTTATATGCCTTCGCTTGCCCTCTTGTCCCATGCAATAGTACGTTTTCCAAGCCTCGTCAACTTTCAACCCTACTCTCATGATGTGGAGTTGCTGCCCATCAAGCAGGCATATGTTCTAGGGAAGAAGGATCCGAGAATCCAAGCCAGCAGTCGGAGAAATGGCTAGATCGAAGCGACGAGGTCGGTGAAACGCGGACGTAGGATGTCGATTATGGACAGAGACCTTCAAATAGCAAACAAAAGACTTAAATCTAGCACGTCAAGTACCCTTAAGGAGGCCTGTAGGCATGGACACGACGTAAAATACAGCAGCAGCAACAACACCTACTACGACTACTACTATCACTACTACTACTACTATCACTACTACTACTACTATCACTACTACTACTACTATCACTACTACTACTACTATCACTACTACTACTACCTCCTATGATACTTGGATTACCCTCATGAATCGTGATTACTCAGCGGCTTACTTCAAAGTATTCTATCTGATTTCTCTTGCGCCACGAATGTGATCTTAGCGACCGGCTGTCGCCAACACATCTCGCGCTAGTTATTCCCACTGCAGATGCTCTCCCAGCGCAACCCATGATATAAGGTTCCGGCAGATGTAAGAAGTGACCTATCTGCCTGTCCCTCACCATACACAATTAAGATATCGAATTATCTACCACGTCAAAGAGCATGTAGAAGAGCGGATACTATGGATTCAAATTTGGACTCTGCCAGTTCGAGAAGCTGGACGGAAGAATTTCAAGATATGAGATTTTCTTTTTCTTTTTGCGACGATAAAAAGTGCATTGTTTCCACTTCGATGCGAAAACGTTTTATTCAACGATGGTAAACAGCCACAAGATTGTCCACGGGGATGACCCAGCCAAGGCTATGAGAAATTTATGTGGAAAACAGCCTCTCATACGTCGGCGGGGTGCATGTGAAAGCTGCAAACCAAAGAAAATACGTTGTAAGAAATCTCTACAAGTCCTTTCAGCCTTTGACCCAACTTATAATTCATAGGTGACGAAAGAACGTCATGTTCAGTGTGCAAAGTAATGTTCTTCCCACAATATCGGAGCGCTCTCATTACTGGCCCTCTCAACAAGTGGGTTTTCGCACTCGATCTTTCGTCCCTGGTTTTTATCGTGGAACCTTTCGAATAGGAAAGCCCATAGCTAAGCCTAGCTGTCGTGTCTAACCCACCGCAATATGTGGTTCGCGTCGCAGATGGTCTTTTGCGTGGGCATCTATCTGGTATTATACACCGAGTCAAGCGAGTTGATGATCATGGTCGTTAGTGCTATCGGGTTGAGATGGGCGGTGACGCAATGGATGCCATTCGGACTTATTTGCAATGAAGTGAAAAAGATAGACCAGCCCGAGAAGGCGGAGTTGGGACGGTCGGCGTTATTCTCGGTATTCATAACATATTCAATCTAGAGAGTACGAATAAACAGAATTGATTTTTCTGATCACAACAAACATAATGAGCTTGGCCACAGTAGCATTTCTACAAACCCTAGCAGCTGGCAGGCAAGGACTGTACAGCTATTAGAGGTAGTCGGACCTCCAAAGGCAATATTCGCCAGACTGGCACCTGGTGCGACGAGGCCAACACATCTGGACTGGCAACAAAAGTCAGGATGGTCACCACAAAATCTGCATAGGAGGATGTTTGGTTTGGAAAACGTTGCTAGTACCCTCTTGCAGAGTGACGAGCAATTTGCAACCAAAGATATCGATTATGGATTTCAAGGCAGAAGGGAAAAATCCCCAGGAAGTGCTGGACATGCTGGTACTTGTCAGCGCGATAAGGGAAGGAAATGAATGAACTGAATCTGGCTCTGCAGTCATGTGCAGGAGTTGACGACTGAATTGGAGATCGTTCAAGGATAAATCGAGATCATGGCCAACTAAACACTTATTGTAAGCACGCAGACAACGCTCGAGCATCATGTGCAGATGTTGCATGGAGGCCGCCTACGAGTCAGCCAACGAATGTGCGGTCGCTGGGCACGAAAAACTCAAGCCATTCTAATCTTACAGATACGCTGTAGTGTACAATCGATGCCACAAGGCTTAAGGTGAACGAGCGGAACGCCGGAACAACACGCGCACCAGTGAAGAAACAGATACGATTGATGGAAGGGTATACGAGATGGAGACGCAGAAGACTGACGACCCGAAGAACCCGCAGAGGATCAAGATAGTGTGTGCCGAGACGAGAGCGAACATCAGCTGGAGAAGAGAGACTGCCAAGAAGACCGTGACCACCGAATCAAGGATGCTGCGATATAAACTATACTAGATCAAGCTGGACAGCGTCAACCGTAATGAAGAGAGACAGGAAACAAATGCCAAGGGGAGCAAGAAGGAAGTGCCCAAGGCATATATGGGTCTGACCTTTACAAAGTAGTAGATGAGCAAAAGCTGGTGGCGAAAGGCTTCTTTCCACCCGAAGAGGGGATGGGAGAGGGGTCCGAAATACACGAATGTTTGAGCATCATCAAAGGTGTGCCAAGTTGGGACATGCGCAAGGGGATGACGAGCGATTATGTGCTGCCCCCTTTGTCGTACCTAAGTACTTGCAGATGACAGTACCTCTTGAGTTTGGCCTGGCAGTAATACATAAATATTAGCGTCGAATTTGGATTGTCTGTGCGCAAAGACAAGAGAAGAGAGATAAGAAGAATAGCCAATTTTGATTCGGTGTGTAACGGAGAATAGAACTTTCTTCTGATCCCTGACTGACGGTAGATCGATCGACTGATGTCGACATAGACTAGTCAAACTTCGTTGGCCACGATACCGAACCTACTCTTCCCATGGGACAACCTGTGAATGGGTCAGAGGATCACCCTGTCCCATTCGTCCAAGGAATTGATCGTAAAGTCTGATAATCATTGATGGTCAGATATATGCAGAAGTACTATGTGGAACGTGAATAATCTGTCATAAATTTCCCGAATAATAAGGCAACAGCAACGCACTAGGTACCTGAATAGTAAGCAAGTAATCTACCCCATTAATCTGGATCATCAACACTATCTCCAGAGTCACCATAAAGTGGGCTGGATGTCGCAGCCGAAAAGTTGGGAAAGAATATATACATACCTAAACAATACCATATCCTGGTTACCCAAGTAAATACAACGAACGCTATTATATTATACGTTTACAATCAATGATTAAAATATTACCTGGAAATGCCTTAGTATATTGGACTTCAATGCTCCTAATGCATATCGTGTGTGAAAACCCCATTGGTCATTCATGCATAGTGATAGGCTGGTTCTTTGATTGCTAAGCTGTCGGTTTTAAAGGCGAATCCCGAGGTAAGGAAGTAGAGAATAGTCCCTGAGTCTATCTTTAGCTTCTCAGGACAAGTCTGGGGAGCGATTAACGATGCGGATCCCCTCAAGTACGGAAAACAGGGAAGCAAGTGGAGACGAGAAATTGAGCTGTCGTGGCGGTCCAAGGGCCCTGAAGCCCCTCTATTAATGCACCACCTGCTGCACCTGGTTAGCCTGCTTATGGTCCAAGAACTGAAATCTATTTTTTATGCATGTGCTCGCCATAGCAAGATCTCCCGGCGCTTTTTGATTGCACTGCCGCATCCGGCAATGATCTTGGTATATCTACTAGCTACGTTGACTAATCTTGCTGTAATCATTGAACAGGTTTTTGGCAGGCTCTCGCCAGGATACGCCGGCATGTTGGAAGTCCGAGTCAAATCACCACGCCACACAATAAGAAACTAACCTGAAGAGGACCTACAGTACGTGTCAAAATCTTTACATCCCTGTCAAGGACCGCCAAGGCGCTATATCTAACCAGGTAGAAATCCCCCCTTTTCCTACATATCACCACTTTTAACTCTTATACACAAGAAGACTTTTATTCTCTTTGAGCTGTTTATTATCGCAAAAGTGGTGCGGGGCGCCGGGCTTTATGTCACGGCGCTACCGTGAACCTGTCCTGAAGATCCTGCCTGAATGATATATAATGTGTGTAAGCAGAGCAAAGTCCCGGCTTTGCATACTAGTCTTTTGGCGCGCTGGCGCAACGGTAGATCCTTGAATGCTTACCAAGGCCCCGTGACAATAATGAAACATTTACTTGATTACATATAGCGCCTTGGCGGTACATGACAGGGATGTAAAAGTTTTGACACCTATTGTAAATCGAACGATCATTTCTTCACACTAAGGATGAAGGTGGCCACTTGTAACGCCTATACTTTCGGGGTTTCTAATAAATTCGAAGTATAAGTGCTGCGTGGATTGATGCTACTAGAAGGCCCTAGTTAAGAAGAACGCCCCAAATCCCGGCTGACCTCCTCTCTTTCCTTGGTTTGTTGAAAGGAAACATGATCTATTATCAGGACGGATCTGGGCTTAGACCGACTGCCACAGTTCCACCAAAGCCATCTGATGAACTCCGCAAGGATCGGATGTTCTGGTGTACCCTGGTAATCTGATAATGGACTGCGATCATCTAATACCTCTAGCCACAGAAGAGGAGTAACTTGTCGGAGCCGAACCTTGGCGTCACCTACTACGGCGTCATGAGGCTTGAGGACCGCTTATGCTCGCCTCATCGTTCATAAAAGCGGAATTGCGAGGTCCAGAATCTTGGAGCTATGCTTGGCGGTCATTAGAAGTGCTGTGTCAACAAGGTCTAGAGGAAGTCGCAAACGAGTTCCTGAAGAATCCCTGACGCCAACTCGATGATCTTGACCCCACTTTCCCTTCGCCGAACGATTTACGTTACCCCTCATTACTAATCCTTGATGATTCGGCAATTGTCCACTCGGGGAACAGGCGACTGCAGTAGTAGTGTGGCCAGCCTACACGGCTTGAATCTCCTTATAAGGGATAGTAAAAACCTTAACAAAAGAATATCCACTGCTACTCCAGTATGGAGCCAAAATCATGTAGGATGGCTTGGGCTGATCATATGAGCCTGCCGGTGGGTTTAACGTATGTCGGCGATAAGCTGAGAAGCAACATGAAACGACACCACTATATATGTCCTGGCTATTGGAAGGTCCTCAATGGATGAAGTCGTCACCACCAAAGCGAGTCATGGTCTGTTCATAATGGATTTCGACCAAGAAAGTGTACGGGGTACTAGCGAGGTCGAAACACAGAGCATCACGTCAAGGAAGCAACCTCTAAAGCGTCGACGGGGTGCTTGTGAAAGCTGCAAACCGAAGAAGGTGCGCTGTATGTAACATGGTCCGAAATTTTCAATTTTTGGGTGACTCAACTTATATAGGTGACGGCGGGGCACCGTGTTCAGCATGCAAGGTAATATTTTCCCTACGATTACGTGTTGGATTCCTGCAGAATTGTTGTATACAATGCTAACAAAGGGAGAGATAGAGATCAGGATTGCAGTGCCTTTATCATATCACCAAGAAACGGCGCCAAAACGAACGGCATGTACCGAATGTCAACTCAGCCTTCACACCTGATGAACCACGCACCTCGGCTTCCACAGATTCTATCTCAGTAACCGTGCCTACTGACATATCGCCTTCCATGAGACATCTACCTTGGCCATCTCCTGAAATCGAGCAGCCGCTTTCTCCGTCCCGGGCATGTGCGACACCAGACATATCTGCGCCTGTCAACGATACGACGTGCCTGAACGAAGAGGCGTCCATGGCGCATACTCACGAAAACTACGACGATGACTGGAATACTCTTTTACAGGCGAACCCACTGGATATGATTCGGGTATCTACGGCCGAACAGTTTCACCCAAGATCGTCTGGGACCAACCTCGGCCAGTTTTTGCAAGAGATATCAGTCGATTACGCCGCAGTTGAAAGTCCTACCCAGTTCCAAATGCGTCATTCCAACTTTCCACCCCACCAGGAGATTGAGGTATCTTCCAAATTCCTCAACGCGAATGGAACACTATATTCTGGCGATGCCGGCCAACAGAAATTAAACGTAAATACAACTCTACCTAGAATTTCTCGTGCTAAAGCTAACGCTTTGATTAGCAGGTCAAATTTGGAGGACACGGAAGTAAGTCTATATTACACACCACCCAGCTCGGAGTGCTTAGATCTCTTAGGTTCGTTTGACTTTGAGTTATCCGCGGAATCAGTGTTCACGATGGATGTCGTCAACCCTGCTCTAGACAAAAGGACACATACCGAGATTGCGAGACTCCTCAGATGCTTGCCGCTAACGCAACATATATATGAACATCCCAGCGAGGTGAATTTACTTGAGTCGCAGACTGTCCTATCTCGTGAAGACTACCTCGATGAGTACCTAACGGGTTCGATAATCTCAATCTGTCAGGGTCATGCTGAAAGGCTAATTGTATTATAGCATGCTGCGACGAATCATCAGGGTTAGAGGAATAAAAGACTCTGTGGGATTTACACTAACATTTTTGGTAGAATCGGAAGCTTTCTCGAGAAATCATATATGAGTCGCGTCATTCGGACGATGGACGACAACAAGCTTGACGAACAACGAGTGACCATATGTTTGGCCAACGCTGTGCTGGCGCTCGGATCTCACTTTATAGCAGCTAATGGTTGCAAAGACTCGAAACTTCATTTAGCCAGAAGTCAGACGTATTTCTCAAAAGCCATGCGTCTTCTAGATGGGTGTATATACGGTAAGGATACATTTGTGAAATTCCAGGTGAGTTCTGAGGTTCGTTGGACTGTCGATGGAGATGTTGACAACAGCTAGGCACTCTTGGCATTGGTATGTTGCCTATAGTTTCTGAGCGCCGATTTGGTTGGGTGTATCTAACTCATCTTCAGCTATCTTTGTCGAAGAGGAGGAATTATCAACTAACAGCTGGGTTACTTGCCCAAGCTACACAATGCGCTCGATCGTTACGACTGCATAGCCACCGAGCGATCCGAGCTCAATTCGGGAATCTTGATTGTGACAATCGTGCTAAGAGTGCCTTTTGGTATCTGTATACGATAGACAAAGCAGTCTGCCTCACACAGGGCACCTTCTCAACTATTGACGACGAGAGTATTGACTATGAGCCACCTCCCCGGCAATTCCATGAGAATGGAGCTGACTGGCTACATATTTGGGTTGTGTACGCCAAACTCTTGGCTTTCATTGTCAAAGAGCTCTACAATGCCAAACCCACATCACGACGTGTGGAGGCAACTCAGGCTTGTATCTCACGTCTGCACGAGCTTCTTAAGACATGGAAAGAAGTACTCCCTCCTACATACCAACGCTGCATCGATTCCGATGATTGGAGCGAAGAAGCATACGCTGATTCAGAGCAGCATCGTATGAAGCTGCACCTCTTATTCAAGTATCATGGGGCACTCCTTGCCATGTATGGTCCTGTTTCTGGGTTGGCTCTTGACTCTACAACTTCAAACGCTGTCCGAGCCTTCGTCCAGCGCAGTGAAGAGGTTTGCCTCGCATCATCCCGAACTATTCTTCGCCAGGGAAGGTATCTAAATGTGGCTGATGTTCTAGGAGATAGGTAGGTGTCCAGAATGTGTTGCTCAGTACAGACAACGACTGTTCCAATGCTGACAAAGTGGTTTTGCAGTGAACTCCTACATCTCCCTCTCGTGGCAATTTGCTCAATTTTCAGAGCTAATCTAAGAAATCCTACCGGGTTGCAGAAAGATATTGCATATCTTGCCCTTGGATGTGGCATTCTTGGCACGATGTCTTTAGAGTTCGATACACCACTTGGGCAGATCCTCGAACTCATTCATTATGCCCAGAATTCTGCTCATAATAAAAACAGCTGCATTGGAAGTATTGAGCAATAGATTCATTTTTGGTGTGGGCACCAACTGTTCGGAGCAACCCTTTCAAATTTAAGAAGACCTTGAGCAACTCGAAAAGTTTTTAATCGCAGACCATATCAAGGTAGTAGCGCTAGGGAAGGACAAGAAGCTCACTGCGCCTGAGCCCAAGAGAACAATTCGGGCAAGAGGAACTCGTTTCCAAACCCCAAGCAATGACACAAAAATAAAGACATTACCAACAAATATCAATGTCTGTACGGCGGGCAGTAATTGAAGGACTTGAAGAATCGGCTCGGATCCAGACTGGTCGACTAGCAGTGTTATCAATGCCCCAAACTCGTTGATAGGTAAAGCGTAACAGTTCATGCTGTCACTCTACCCAACGCAGGCGGCCTTGGTGCCCAGAGAGCAGTTTTGTGGGATTGCAGTGTGAACAAAACTTTCTCCCGCAGCGACTGCACTGCTCACTAGAGCAGAAGCTTAGCCGATCATCCCTGTTGCGGCTGCCCTAGCTGAGATCAAAGAAGTACTTTCAGTTCACGGCTGGACGAAAGCAAGCCTGTATAATCTAAAATTTTCGGACAGTGTCATCAAAGAGACTCAACACGTAAATTAAATACAGATGGGCAAGTAGAAGAGCGCGCTAGCATGAATAAGTCTCGAGCTAACCGTTACTCAATCACCTTAATGACAATGCAACGTATTGCCACGGCTGATGTGTAAACAGCAGCAAGTCTTGGAGAGGGGCGAGCGGGCAAGAGGTGAGAGAGTGGTGAGACGTGATTGACTCGCAGAAACAAAGATCGGTAAGAAAGTCAAGTCAGTCAGTGGCTACTAGGTATGTAGGTAGTAGGTAGTAGCATGAACAGCGGCAGCAACGAATAATAGTGCACACAGAGTGCAGGTCAGATATCAGGCATGTAGGTAGGTGGAATGCACCAGCATTGATTCGCAGCAGAGCAGTCCACGAGCTACGACATTACAGAGTACTTGGTCAGTCGCAGAAAAGTTGGGTAGGGGAGGAAGCAGCAAACGATAGACGATAGCAGTGGCAGCAGCAGTAACCTAGAGCCTTGAGAGCCCTTCGAGCCCCGCGCGCTGAAACGGCGCGAAACGGGACCGGCAAAGGGTCTTTTTGGAGGGGAAAGAGGGCCAACAGACAGCCAACCGTCTACCGATGTACGGCGATCGATATGCTTGTTTCTAGGTGCCCAGGGGATGTAACGTAACCTTTTAGCCCCCCTCCAAGAAGTTTTTCCTTCTAGCTCTCACATGAGGGAAACTAGACCTTATTATTACTTGCAGACTTGGATGCCGTTCCATTCCTGCACAAAATAAGAAGCGCGAATCCGGAATTGGGAAAGATCTTCCCTTGCTCGGTAAGAGGATGAAAAGACGAGCCACAAGAAAAGAACGCCACAGGTAGCAGACTCTGGTTTTTTTTTTTTTTTTCGGTTTGATCCTGCAGCTTCTTAGTGCTTTTCTCGTTTATCTCAGCGTCTTTGCTAAGGCGAGTAAAAGTGCTGAAATTGTTAGGCCCGGCCGGACATAAGACACAAGACACCCACCCCAGTCCATCTAGTCCACCAATGCCGAATCTCGACTCTATGATTGACAAAATCTGCACAGACAACAAATGCAATAATAAATCATGGTAATAATAATCCTTATTCACGCGGCGTAATTCCGGTGACTTGTGGATATCCATCTAGTATACGTTAACATTAGAGTCCTGAGCGTCAAAGAAACAATCCAAGCCCTCCATCCGTCCATCCATCAGATCCATCAAAATCCCCTCCTTACCATTGCTAACGGTTGATCCACTATCTCGATCCATATCGACAAACAACGTTACCAGTGCTCAGGGCCCGATTGTAACTAGCTGTCCCCTGCTCAGATTTTTGACAGCACCACAAGGAACCATGAAATTACCAGGATATGTCAGACGAGATCTTAGCTCTGTCTACCGATCGCCTACCCTACGTACCCACAAACCTCAGATGACTAATAGCCTCATACGTCTTGTGCTTATACTATTACCACGACCTTGCTTCAGTGAGGCGTCCGGTCTTGAAGCCGGTTCAGGTCACAAAGTCCATCAAGCGCGGCCCAACCGCCGAGGCAGAGAACGCTTTCCATATACGGTTATCTGCGGAATAGCTACGACCCCAAGATCTCAGATCCAATGAGACCGGCCAGTGTGCTCTGAGACAAACGGGATGGCACGTGTCTGTAATGGCTAGCTCTGATAGCTCCTGTCTGGTGTCTGGGGTTGGGAGGCAACAGCAACTACAACGTTTGCCGGACCCGGATGCCTACTTGTCTAATGGAACCTTCATACGGAAGGGATTCAAATGTGCGGTTGCCAACGCAACAAGCTTGGATCCTGTTTTGCACGAGAATCCCGAAATATGCGATGCCTACCGCTTTCTTAGGATGCGCGATGAGCCCGGCCGCGCAAACAAAGCACATCTTGTCGCCACGAGTCCTGGTTCGGCCACGGGTCTCATGCCTGCTCAGGACGTTTCTTCGCTGCGAACGAGATCAAGATTGCATTGTGCCATTTACTCCTCAAATATGATACAGAGCTCGCCGATAGCAGTCCTTTCCAAGTTACCTGGCATGGGTTCGCTCGAAACAGCAACCCTGAAGCCAAGGTCAGACTTCGACGTCGGGAGCAGGAGATCGACATAGATAGCATTTGAATCGATATCCTGCATAAATACGATGAGAATGCGTTACGTTGTTTTACAATTCAAAGTCAAAGACGCCCTTTCTCAATCTGCTCGTTGTGTGTCTTATCTCTGTGAATGCCATTCCAGTGTGAAGTTCTTGTATCATAACGGGCATGAGCTCCACCTCATGTGGGATCCCGAATTTAGATATTTGAACTTTCTGCAGTTCAAACTCATACTCACCAACTTTTCAAACGAACCTTCAAGGGGGAAAACGGTCGTCTATCTACATCGTCTGGGCAGCGTTGCGTGCTGCCCCTTTGTACTCTGAAGTACTTTAATGCTCACAGACTGAGATGCATCACAACCAATCTGCAAACTAGGCAACTGACCAAAGTCGAAGAGGAATGGCTATTGGGAGGGAGTGAAAACGTTAAAGAAATAATAATAAAGAAAAAAAAGCGGCGAGAACAGGCAAATTCCAAGCAAACCAATAGTATACATGGGGCAGCATATCAAACAACCAAATTCGGGAACTCCTCAAGCTTCTGCACGCCGACGCTTTTGCCCCCGGCTTTCTTGCTCACTTGCATTGCTCCTCTTCTTGTGGTTTGGACTTCCAAAGTATGCCCCAAGATTTTGTTGCGTGAACAATTTTTCAAGCGTGAATGGAGAACCACTGATATGACATCCCTGGTCATCGTCTTCGCACAGTCGGATTGCAAATGGTTCGCTTCTATTGGCCACGGCGAACTTCACGTTCATAGTGAAAGGCGCCATATTATTCTCCGATGAGCCGGAGTTGCTCCTGCTAGAAATGATAATCGTTCTATTGCCGATTCGAAAGAGAGCTGACCGATCTATGAGCTGACAGATAAAGGCCCGCAGCTCCTTGTTTGACGCTCTCAGTCGACAAATTATACGGCCTGAGCATTCGATTTCACCATTTCGGAACCGAGCACCGTGCAAGGGGTCCAGCTCGAATACAAAAAGCCCAGCCCGAATGCGGTGGACCAGTTTCGACAGCATCGGGGAATTCTGGATAGTTTCGCGCGCGAGACGACCGATATCTTCCATCTCCGCAACACTATCCAGGGCGGGAGCACGTCCGTCGTACTCGACATCGAAACGAAACAAGACATTGCTGGGGTCATCTTTAGTATGGTCAACAAGCTGTTGCCACGCTCTCTTCGAATCACCGCTACTCCAAAACGCCCAATAGACGCGGGCAGGAATTGGATCCCGAAGAAAATGTCTTTCGTTCGTGGCCGGAGGGGGTTCGATGGCCTCGAAGAGCCCGTTCCCAAGGATACGACGAGTCCGGGTTCCGATGCATCGGGGAACAGAGCTACTACTTCCCGTACAGCGATGGATGCAGGATTATTGAACATCAGACCACCGTCCTGAAATGTTCCTACGCCTGGAATGTGTTTCACCTTGAAATAGCTACCAAACGTCAGCTTGACCGAAGACTCAGTGTGAATGTAATATCAAAACAACAGCGGTTCCTTTCACGTACTAAGGAGCAGCTGTACTACACCGCACGCTACAAGGATATCAGCCTTTTACTTTTACTTTTTGTGATTGTGATTGCAATATCATCCTACATTTCCCACAGCGGGACTCGGCTTAGGCCGTTCTTCGGGTACAGCACCTGGTAGTCTTGAATGATATGTTAACATGGCGCCTCATAGAGAGATATAGGACGAAGAAGAGAAGCGATAGGAAGAAAGTGAAACAGATGAGAAGAAATGAAAAGAGACTGGGGGTTACCTGTATCATGCCGTCGCTCTCCAGCACCATTATAGCTTGTGAAGACACAGGCACGTGCGTCGCGGATGGTAGTCACCGTAATTCCAAGTTTGGTGCCTCGAGCTGCCCCGCTAGTACAATCCATGAGACTGCGTGTCCCCAAGACATCTTGCAAGATTGTTTCCAGGTTCTTGCTCGAGTATCGGCTGTCGGCCAGCAGGGAAGCCACCATCTGTAAGACGGCAGACAAGAACGGCAACTTCAACCACCACCACCGCGGCTGGAAAGCTACACGCGCGAACATATCGAAGTACTCGGTGCATTCCTCGATGCTCCAATCCAACGCATATAACACGGCGGCTATGATTGCACCAGAGCTGGTGCCATATATGAAGTCAAAATTGTGTTGCACCAGGGTTGGTAGCTGCATTCGGTCCTGAAGCGTCTGAAGAAATGCAAGTGGCGCTCGGCCCCGCGTTCCTCCACCATCAATACTGAGGAGCCGGATGCTCGCCGTTGGCGGCTTGATACCAACGATTGCCCCGCTATTTTCTTGACCGCAGAGAGGACACGTTCTCACGACGAATGTTCAAGGCATATCGTCCTCGTTCTTTCTAAACACCTGAACACAGTCCTCACAAAGACTTGACTACAGGGCAAGCAATACTGCGGTCGTCGTCGCAAGCAACACAAACATAAGTCGTCGGATCGCATCTGAGCCCACTTATGCCGAAAGCAGTTCATCATGGTTCGGTGATGTGCAACAGCCGACATCGATCTCCTGTATTGTTTATGTTGCTTGATCATTTCCTCCTCACAAGCTCTGTGAAGTTTGTGGTAATATCGTAGCCGATCGTTCTCTGCGGATCTCGTTGACTTTTCTGGAGTAACCGTTGGCAGGCATCATGATAGAGTACACGAAAGACTTGTTCAGGGCGGAAGGCTGTTCGTGTTAGTTACTCCTCCCGATATGCGTCTGACGAGAGACTTACGATGCATGTTAGGCGGGTACTGGTCTAGAATGAAGCTGGAGATGATCATCGGAATTACGAATACCTCCACGTCTTCGGACGATTTTACCTCTTGGAGGAAAGCATGGAGATACGAACTCAGATAGGGAGAAACAGGATTCATCATTCTGGACATGCGTACAAGATCTAGAGGGCTCCTATCCACATTAACAAGCTCATCCATTGCGTACTGAAGAAACTTGGAAAGGTGTTGTGCTGAGAAACGCTCTCCGTTTCTGGTACGATTGCGCTGCGCCGAAATGAGACACCTTGCCAGTTCGTTGTGAAGTCTTCTCTGTGGCGTCTCTTGGGATGATCTCCTTGTCTGCTGAGGTGGACGTGCAAGATCAAAGACATGATAGTCCTGAAACACTGGCGGTATCATTCCTTTGGCGTCTGCTGTCAAGATCTCACGGATCGATACTTCCATACCGTCTTTAAGCTCGTCAAAGATCATGAATAGCCGCAATCCGCTTTGAGCAGTTGTTGCTCGACCATACTTGAGCCATGCCCGGAGCCGAGAGGCCAAGTGATTCAAGCCTCCAATGTCGTCCACAAAAATACATACGACATCGACGAATGGGAACAGCAAGCGGCAATATACGTGATCGATTATATCTACCGGCCTTTTCTCGCCGATGGTTGGTGTCACCTCGTGGTTTCGCGTCTCATAACATCTTGGTGTATTGTTCAACCTGCCCGGTTGCAATTTTGTGGACGCTTCAGCGTTGAAAATGAGGAGAGGTATTGACTTCCCATAAGGTCCCGAAAATTCAGAATGATGGACTTGAGCCCGCCAGCCTGGGTGTCTTCTTTCAGAAGGACACTTTTGTATCCCAAATTCCAGCAGAGCATCATTCTTGTTTTCGTCTCCAATGAATAGGGCTAGACCAGGAGAAGTCTGATCTGGACAGTGAAGCTGGCATACAAGTTCCTCCAGTCTGTCCGTGACTTCAAGCTGAGAACCACATTCATGACGTACAAGACGTAGCCAATCAGAATGCTTGCATTGAGCCATGGAGAGTATAGAAAGATGTAACAAGGTCTGATCACAATATTGCTTAGCCTCCCAATAGAATTTATATAACCATGATTGCGGAAAACAAATCCTTATTATTCCATTATTTGACGTCAAATTTTCGTAGGATGGACGAGCGCAAATGGACAAACTCGTCAAATCCTTTGACCTTTTTAGGACTTCTAAAGACGGAAACAGCTTCTTGGACCGCCCTTGGTCTGGATTTTGAACATCCTATAATGGTCTTTGATCGTAGTTTGCTCCATTACTTCCTTGGAACGGTACTTCAAGATCAACATATGGACAGCTTGAAGGGGGCTAAGCAAAACCGCACGATATGGGACGAGTCGACGTCTACAATTTGACTTGAGTGGAGTATGCTTTACAACATCTTAGATCCGCAATGCACCCTACAGCGCGATCATGTCCGTGATTGGAAGCTTTGCAGCTAGAAACGGATCGTCTATGGGCTAAGAGATAACTCATGTGGAGAGATCAGCCTCTGCTTTCATACGTGTCAGGAGGTTACATACAGCTTCCGATCCACTATACTGTTCTATTCTCCTTAATCTCCTTGCTCAGAAATGCTGTTCATCAATTGCCACCTTTTTCTTTTGATATTCTTTCTCCACGGTTATCGTGGGGTAGATTGCTTGACTCCACAACAGATGTCTCCCGTCTGCCCTCGACCTATGACTATATTGTAGTTGGTGCTGGGCCGGCCGGCTTGGTCGTGGCAAACCGTTTGACTGAGAACAGAGATGGTGAATATGCCTCAAAGCACAGATCAGAGGAAGCGGAGGAAGCGTCCTAAGAGTTGAATTTGGCAAATACTAATGTTCATCTTTTAGTAACGGTCCTACTACTTGAAGCAGGCCAGATGTGTGATGATCGTTTGCAAATGGCACATTCGATAGCTAACTCCTGCCTAGGGACTCTCGAGAAGAGGCGGTCGTTCTTCCATCCAGGATCGGTGCCACCGTAGGGTCAAAATATGACTGGAACATCAGCAAGGTTGCGCAGAATTATCTTGATAATCAGCCAAGGAGGCTCAGCCAAGGCCATGTGGTGGGTGGTGGGACGGTCCTCAATGGTATGATATGGACACGTGGAACCCGTGTTGACTACGACACGTGGAGAGATCTCGGCAATGATGGCTGGGGATGGGACGATATGATTCCTTATTTCCAAAAGGTTGACTTTCTATTGCTGTTGCTTTACTTTTGCGGTTTGTCGCAGTTGAAAGGAACTAATAGCTCATATCATGCACGGCAGGTCGAATCCTTCACCGATAATTTAGGTGATTATGGATGGTCAAGTGCATCCAGCGACAAAAGCGGTTACGCGTACGATTCCGACGGGGCTGTGAAGCTTGCGTACCCCAACTATATATACAGTCAATTCAGTGAGGAGAAACACGTCCTTTCTCATCCAAACCGACGCCAAAAGAGACCAGCTGCTAATCATATTGACAGGCAACTTCATCGCGGCCAGCGAAGAGCTAGGCATCAACTACAAGAATAACCTATCGTCCGGCGCTAATGTCGGAATAACCGTTCCCCCATTTAGCCTGTCGTCGTCAAATCAGTCTCGCTACGATGCTAGGACTGCTTATTTGAAGGGATCCATAAACAGACGCAACCTTTACCTTGCCACGGAGAGGATTGTCACGCGGCTGCTTTTCAACGAGCAGGCCAACAATTCGGATGTCGCGATAGCAGGAGTTGCGGTCAGTAGCATCCGTTCGCTCTTGACATTGTTCCCCTGATGGAGCGCTGGCGCTGAAATTTTCGTTTCTATGTCTCTTTTAGTGCGTGGGTCGAAACGACAGTGACTTAACTTACATTGCGAAAGCCCGCCGAGAAGTGATCTTGACTGCTGGCGCCATCTGGAGTCCAGCACTCTTGCAGGTTTCGGGCATTGGCCCTTCAGCCACTCTGGGAAGGCTGGGAATTCCGTTGATAGTTGACTCACTAGGCGTGGGAAACAACCTTCAAGACCATGCCATGATTGACCCGTCCTACAAATGTATGCCATCCCCGGACTACCGCTGGTGCTTTCACAGCTAATAACTTGGATTGACAATTCCAATAGATAGCAGTTCCACACTGTTGACCACCCGAAATATGACAGGCCAGAGACTCAGGCTTGCGAGGGATTTGTATTATGACAACAGAACGGGGCCCCTCACTGCAACACTCGTGGAGGCAATTTGCTACTTGCCGATGACTCGTCTCACTAGCTCATGGCCATCTATCTTACAAGATTTGTCAACTGATAATACCAGCGTCTACTTACCATCTGACTACACAGACGAGCTACGCAGAGGATACGAAGCTCAGTATTCTACAATTCTGCAGTTGTTGAGTGCGCCGACCCAAGGTGCTATCGAAGTTATGGCAGACTCGATTGGAACAATCCAAGTCGCCCAACAGTATCCGCTCTCTCGTGGCTACGTCCATCCAAAATCTAGCGACATTCTCGATGGCGTTGAGGTTGACCCTCGCTACGGAGCACATCCGTTTGATCTAGATACCCTGTCGATGGGGTTACAATGGAACCAACAACTCGTAACAACATCTGCCATGATGAACTTGAACCCAGTCGTAGACGAAAACCTTATGTCCGACGACCAAGTAGTATTGAAAGATCTTGTCAGAAGCCAAACTGGCACTGGTTTCCACACGTGCGGCACGCTGGCTATGTTGCCTCGTGAGCTCGGAGGGGTTGTCGGTACAGATCTGAAGGTATATGGGATTCAGAATCTGCGTGTCGTTGACTCCAGTATTATCCCAGTGATATCAAGTGCACACCTTCAGTCTGTGGTGTACACGGTAGCGGAGAAGGTCTGTTCCTTGATCGAAAACAGAAAGATGTCGTTTACTAAAACCACTTGAAAGGGTGCTGACTTGATAAAGTCGCAAAGATAATATTCAGTAACAGGCGAAAGTCTTTCCATTGGGCCAGACTTGACGCTTCAAGAAGAGCCAAGGACTCTGACGGGTAAATTGATTGCGCGAAAAAAGAAACATCGTTACAATAGGATATCGTTGTGTCAATAATATGTTATGGACCAGGCGCTTATGGTAATGGATACCACTCTATGTATTGTTCTTAATGCATTGCATTAGATCTGTGAATACTTTCAAAGCTTTGTTGGCGGCTGAGGACATTAGTGGTTTGCTGCCTTGGATGTGATCGATTACTAGGTTGGTGATGCGAGCATTTAGGTTGGACTTCCAATTCGAGGTTGGAACGATACTCCGATATGAGTGTAAGAAAGCGGGTTACTTTATCTCTTGTGTTCTAATACAGACGAGCAATAGAACATCACTCTTATCAATCAACGCGTCATGCGCCGAGAGCTATTGTAGTTGCCTTCTCGGTAGAGATGTAGCCACGAGTCGAATGCTTGTTGCCAATGCGATCATGTACTGGATACTACGGTTCATGAGCGCTCTCATCAAAGGACAATATACGGCACTAAAGAACAAAGTATTCCTGATTAACAGTGCTTCACGCCTGTTGCTCCTCTGTTTCTTGCATGTTCCAACGCTGCTTATATGCCGAAGATGATCCTTGCCTTCCCACACTCACGGTTTATGGATGTGAGCAGCGGTGCCACAAACCATGATCACACGCATAAGTAGAGGTATATTCTTGCCTAGAAGGCTCCATGAGTAAGATCAAGAAGTAGATACTCCCGTTGATGGAAGGGGCAACATGCACCGCCTACTAAGCCGTCTGAGCTCGTGAGTATGGAATGCGACGAGGTGGGTCAGCAAATGTCTTCAGCGAAGGTTGTGCACACTGACAACAAGTATAGGAGCTTCTGAGTTACTTGGATCATATCCACACAATTTGGAAAAAGATCTTTGGCGAAAGCACTATGGCTAGGCAAAGTACGGACAACGACACTACGCGGGCTCTGGAACTGATGTGTCCGAAGTATTCGCCCGCAGACAGGCGAATTGTACGGCTTCTTCTCGAAAAAGGTCCAGATCTTTCAAGGTATCGATCTTTCGGAGCGCGAGTACCTTTGGAAAAACCTCATGACAGTAGACTGCATCATATCCTCCCCTTTTTCGCTCTTCGAGGATGCAAAGTATCTTCTTCCCTGTGCCAGAAACATAAAGTATGTCATCGGCAGCGAAAAGCGAGATGACAATATACCGAGCTTTACAGCGAAAATTACCGCAACAAGAGGGTTTTCAGGAAAATTCGTTGTTTGCATTCACGCAAGGGATATGGCGTCATCACGTTGAGCCAAAATTCAGCTCATAAGGCAGTGCAAATTGGGAGTCATAGCCGGCATAGCTATTATAGGCTAACAGAGTGGCTATACCTGCAGAGTATTGAACAAGCTACGGAACGCGGGAATGGAGTGTAGGGAACTCCTAAGTGTTTGTTGCCTGGTATGGGGGTGTCGACATGCACTGGACAAGGATTACATAGTACACTTACAGCCCCAGTTGCGATCAACCATGTAGTCATGGCTTTGTTTATGTGGAGACGGGGAATACTCTTTCAGAGAACAATCCAGAGCTGTATGTGGAGTACATAGGCACCAAGCAAAATCTGACCATTGAGAGAAGGCTCGACAGTGAAGTCATCACGAACTGACATTTCCTCTTCCCCGTTGTGTGTTCTATACGACAATCGCACAAGTTACGTAGAGCCGACAAAACTGTCGATATTTTGTCAATCGTACTTTCGTTCATGTTCATGGTGTTTAGTGCAGCTCAAGAAAGTGCGCGATATGTCCAACGCTGACTACCAATTGAAGCTAGAATACTCATGCGTGCTGCGGACCCTTCAAGATGCGACTCACTGGGATGAGAGACACAGCGCCGGTGACAACCTTCTCACACCTGGTACCGCGCACAAGACTGCTGGATGTTCGTTTCTCCGTAGTGGTCGCCAATTTGAGGACAGGACCTCGCATCGAGAGTTCGGAAGCGAGGTACTCTCGGGCAAATCTTGTCATGATGGTGACTCGTCAAAGAACACACTGTTCGGTAACCTTGATGTGGACCGCGTGCGCCAGGAATTCCTAGACAGACTATCTGAGGCAGTTTCCTCGACGAAGAATGGCCGCCATGTTGTTGCCAGCCATATGTTCTACTGGCCCGACAAGGCCAGGATTTTCGTTGCGATAAATACATGATTTGCCCAGGGCGATACAGTATCCACGTTCCTAGGGGACTTATGTGCAACACTGAAGGCTATTGCTGCCGCTCCAGGTTCGCAGTGCACCGGTAACACCCTCATAAACGACCGCTAACGCGTATTTCTGCAGACAATCAGATCGAGAAGCACACGGGAACACTCTGGAATATGTTGCTTCGTCACCAGTCCCCGAGATTGAACGCCAATATTGCTAAATTACGACAAATCATCAAAAGCTTTCATCACCTCCTTCCTGAAAAGCTCCCTCCAGAGTCAACTCTTCGACAGCAAGGGCCAATGCCAGTGACATAAGAGCTGGTCGCGCGCTGCGCATGAGATCGGCGTGCAAGACTCGAGGCCGCCACTGATGCACACCAATCTGTTGCCGCCACTGGCACCACGTATGCCCTGTGAAGGCCAGCACCGTAGTTTCAAGGCCCTGCACTGGCTCCGTGACGAACTCTCAGCGGCTTTTGTTGAAGACGCCACAGATTACAGTATAGGTGGCACCCAGATACACAGCATTGCTCACTAGCCAAAGGTAGAGGATGTTGCGGACCAGTGACTCGGTCAGGAAGAGGCCTGGGCAGGCGATAGTTAAGAAGAAGGCTCTGCCAGCTTAGGGCGACGCAGCAGAAGCCATTCCGCCGCACTGAGGCCAGCTCTGCGTCCAGAGAAGATGACACATGCCAGCGGTAGCTGCTGCAACCCGCAAGCGATCTGAGTACCAACCTGTATCTTGACCGAGGGCTGCGTTGTGCTAATATGGAATGGCGAGAGGAGAAGGAGATCCAAGGGGATGTTGACAAGAGGGACGTCCAGCTTCCAGAGCGCATGCAACACAGGCAATAGCTAACACTGTGTTACAAGTACAGTTTCCAAATTTCCGTCCCGACTCCGCCCGGACATGTACAGCAGCCACCTACGAGTAGTTCCTGTAGATGGTATTAATTATATGGCGAATGAAGTACAGCCGTACAGAATTTGGGCCGGGGTATTAGGTGCTTCCCATTTTCCTCACGATTTTTCCTTGCGAGGCTCTAACATAGGCGAACGAGCATCACACATAAGGGTAGGCAAATACTTATTGTGTCCCTCCCTGAAGATACAAACAAAAACGGCACATATACGTCATTCATAGTAGCTACTCTATAAGCATTGATTATGTAATATTTACTATGGCACACCATGGTGTATCAATATGATGCAGCACGGCGGTCGAACGAACGACCGACGCAAGGTTCTAAAGACTTGCCATCTCGCAAACTATTCCGGCCAAGGGCAGTCGGAGATGCTTCAAACAAAGATTCGCGAGAACCAAATGCGAATGTCTTGGCTCTGCCTAGGCCTTTTCGATATCGCTATAGCTTGCCCATTTCGCGTTCACACGCGACGACGTGTTCCTCATCATTCATTTCCACGTATGATTGAGGGCAGCATCGGTGGCGGTGTTGTTTGAAGAACTCGCTATAGCCACCATCTAGGATATAGACTTCGGGGTAACTAAGTCTTGGGTAGTACTCGGCATTGATGGCCCTATCCTCGGACCGAATGAGTCGAGCCATCGTGGGAGCCCGGTGAGCAGAGTACTCGCAGTGAAGGATAAGCAGGACCTTGCCGTCCATGGGAGTCTCGAACAGATGCCTCATAAGAAGTTCTTTGTCATAATAGTTGATTGCACCATCAATGTGACCGCCCTCAAATTCATATTCAAACCGGCAATCGATGACCATACGTTGTGTATATTGGTCCTCAAATCTACCCTCCAAGACGTCAAGAAAGGTCTCTTGGGATATCCTGGGGATTGTCTCGTTCTTGCCTTCCGGATAAAAGTGAGGCAGCATGGGATCTTGGAAACCCCCTTGTTCATTATCGATTGAAGTGTCCTCTGTGGACCGGGACTGTTTGTTCGGGGCGGCACGACTTGGCAGAATTCTCAAATAGACTCAGGGAGCGGTGGTGTTGGCGCCGGGGTCGTTGGAAAGATTTCCGTGGCCGTTTCGTATGTAAGAATAGAAAGCTATTGTAGGATTCTCCTGTACCCGCCAGACCAGCATGCAGAGATCTTCGACAGCGATATCTGGGGACACGGGGCGAAGGACTGTTGGCAAAAAAAGGTCGCTTCTGTAACGGCGACTTTTGGAAGCACTCGGCCAATGGCACGTTCGCTGCTGAGTTTAAGCGAAAGACCGCTGGCTGAGCGTCCAGACCTAGGCTGTTTGCCAATGCATTGGTGGAGTGACGTTTTGTGCAGGTTGAAGGAAATGAGCGGAGGACAAGACGTTCCCTTGTATTGTAAGAGTGACTTGAGTTCCAGAGACTCCTGTTGAGAGAGAAAAAATAAACGAGAGATAGAACATGTAAAGATCCTGTCCAATCATTCTTGCTGCTCAATGTCTAGAATACCGAAAGGAAACACGCTTACAGCATCTCAGTTCAACTAACATATTCACAGATACTGAGCGAGCCCAGCGCTGGCCATGGCATTTTCTAAGACCTCAAGCACTTGCTCCAATACAAGCGCTTTCTACTTGGAGGATTTCGCAAAGCGTCTACCTACCAAAGTGTCCAACTCGGTTGTTTCACAGCTTCAAGAACTTAGTGAAGAGAACAAAAGTCTGAGACAGCAGATCCATGGATTAACCAACTGCTGGACCTCGATAAGCATGCTGCTATCAAACATTAGTAGCGGGGCTAGCCATCTAAATAGAATACTGGATGAGGGGGAACTCGGTAGGGATCACGAGCGAAAGAAGTTGATGGCTAATTGTGCTCGATTTGAAATTGATAACTTGATTTTCATACAGTATGCTTCCCTGCTGTATAACTAAATTGACTGTTTCCGTTCTACAGAGATTTCCCCAATGCCCAATTCATTAAATTTCTAAACATTAAGCATTACAAAAGCCATAATGGAGGAACATATGGCCGAATGCTCCAATTGTTTGCCAGCAGAACAATGCTTGAGTTCTCAAATTGCCTAACCCAGACACAGATCCGTTAACCGTCGTCACCTGGAATGCACCATTTCGTATTTTGTAAACGGAAGCGACGCCGTCATTGAGATGTCTACGGTACCATCCCGGTTTACTTTTTTTGCTGATCATAAGCACTCACTCGTTCATTATTTGTGATATCAACAATGATATCCCGTTCAATTCTAATGAAACCTTCCCCACTTCCGTTTTGGTATGTTCTTTGGTTTCAATTCGCAATTTGATGCGGTTCATTTTTTTGTGGCTCGATCAAAGAAGGATATGTGTGATTCTACCTCTATCTAGATTCAATATCTAGGAGATCCCCGCGAGTTACTTCGGCGCAGCGGGAAGTCTTACCGAAGGCATATCACTTTACCTTCTGATACGACTTGGTCCTTTCATCCGTTCCACCCTTCCTGCATTATCACCGATGCGTCCGACGCTACACGGATCTTTTCGCTGCGGTAGCATGGGTGAGTCTAGGCAGACGATCAGTGCCTTAATATCATACCCCAGGCCCCTCCTCAGCAATGGAGCTATCTCTGTCTGAGTGGTAGTAGCCTGTATATATCACCAAGCTCGTGATCTGACGAATGGTACGGTCGAACAGCCCCAATCGCCGAGCTTGTGGGGTCTCATTCCATCCATGGACGCTGCACATCCCCTGTAGGTGGTCGTGGTGCTGGGGAGATGACGTACTATTGGTCGTGGACGAGGAAGCGACTGTTTCCAAGTGATCCTCTGTTGAGCAGCAGTCTAAGGCGCACTCGAGAACAGTCGGACGAATGACTTCCGACTTTCCTAGGCCGATACGTAGGACAATGGATGCGACCCAGCTAGTGACGAGAAGTTTCGGGTAGTCTTCTGACCACCCATGGAGCAAAGAAGCAGTGGCGCGGGTATGCTCGTTCAGCTCTCAAGGAGTCTCAGGGAAGAACGGTGACCGATTCAGTTGTGGCTATATAGAAAAGGGCTTCTCCATCATTTCTTACTCTTATTTTACGCTCTCACAACACCATTTCCCAACCGATACGATGGATCTGTTATCGTTGTCATACATTCCTTTTGCTTTGAGCACAGCATCTTCTTTGGTTCGAATCAAGCTTGCTCATACTCACTCATCCGCAAACACAAGACAGACCGGCGCACCACAGCTCTATGCAGCACGGCATCGTAGTTGCTTTCTGATCATCTTCGTCGGCCAGATTGGTTCCTCGATACTGCTCAACACTGCATCCCTCGCGTTCGCGATCCACACGCATCAAATGCTTCTTCTGTTCAGCTCATTGCTACTGACAAGTATGGTCCGGCAGGTAAGTACGATTGAGAGTGTAGTTTACGTGTTGCTAACTTGACGCAGACGGTTTGGGAAGCTTACAAGTGGCACTCGAACCAATATGCTTATAACCCGTTGCTCCTCGCTACTCACACCATAATCTGCTGTTCCGCATTTCTTGCAGCGATTGTAATGCCGGAGACGCAGACTCCAAGCGTTCTCCTCGCAACTAGCCTATCTTTGTTTCGCATGGTGATGGCGCTTGTTTCGGTGCTGTTTGTATATGAGAATCGTCTCTCGTCTCTTTTTATTTTTCAAAGGCTTTCGACAATTTGTCATTACTCTCTTCGTCCATACTACACGTGGAAGTTACGTGTTTTTATGCCTTCTTGCCTTCTTGTAATGGGACATTTCAACCTCTGCCAAGTTTTTGAATATTTTCCGGATCTCCGCTGACTCCATCCGCCAAGACGCGCTGATAACCCTTGTTATCATTTTCTGATCCAGGCCTGGAAACAACCTGACAGTGTCACTCCGGAAAGCTTTTCTGTAGAGAAAAAAGCAATTCAAAGGCCGCTTTATTGTCCCTTGGCTGTTGACTGCAATGGCTGATTCGTCGTATCGCGGCCGATGAACATACATATGAATACCAGGAAAGTTGTATCGGTTGGAGAGCACGCTCAACGGCGTCGGAATGCGTGGCTCATCATGAATGAATAGTTCTTGATGCTGCCAAGGGTGAATATAGTCTGGACTCATAGGTGTTGTTTGGCCCAAAGTATCCGGATTATGGTTACTGCATGCTGCTCGAAGGTCGATCATTTCGTAGGGATGAAGATGATTTCCAGGTGGCACATAGAGTCCTTGTGGTCCAAATCCCTAGCCAAAGCAAACGGTCTCAGAATCTGGTGACTTAAAAGACCTCAGAAAAGACCAAGTCTACTTACTTTAAATTCTTTGGCGTCATATGATGATGGGTCAAAGAAACCATGAGTGACAATGGCATCGAAACCATTGTGCACATCAACACGGAAATCCGAGTCAAACTATGACACCAGCAAAGGAACTGGTCCTGGGCGGACGAATCGAAAACTTACAGCGAATGGCACTTGACATCCTAATTGAACTGGGTCGATGATTGATGTTGGGGTCTGGATATGTGCTGCCGCTGCGGCAATATTGCCGCTGACGTTTCGCACAGCGCAGTCGTTATCTGATAGCAGATCCCTCACTGTTAATCCGTCGTGGCTGATCCACGGCCGCTTCGATGCTGCATGGTGGACCTTTCTGTATATGGTGTTGGTCTATGGTGAGAATCAATATCGATGTTCTTGGCCCAGATGCGTAAGGGCACTTGGAGGTATTGCTTGCTTTATACGCAGCAACAGCAGCCACTCCGCCCCAATAGTCCAGAACAGACATCCTTCCGAGATACGATGATAGAATACAGTACTGTAGAACATGATTACATTTCACAATGGCACAATCTCTGCGGAAGGACTCAGTTCATATTTCGTGTACATTTATTTCTGATCACCTGGTAAGGGTATCATTTCGAGTTCTTAAGACGAAGGCGATGCCATCAATTGCAATACCTACAATGTTGGTTTCTGTATTCGTTTCAGTGATTTCTCTACATGGCTTGGGAATCGGTTGTATTTTCTAGCGGGAGGAACCATTGGCGGAATATTACCCATCTATAACCATTTGAACGCTTTCCGTATCCTGGATCGGAATTGAATATGGCGCCCTGGTATGAATCGTGCACAAAGATATACTCCTAGTACCATAGATTATTTTTGGTCTAGTCATTGCTACATGATCAGAACTGTAATTGTATTCACGTACAGATGTATCGAGAAACGGGTCTC
Organism: Neopestalotiopsis rosae; assembly: GCA_023078685.1. Taxonomy (NCBI): domain Eukaryota; kingdom Fungi; phylum Ascomycota; class Sordariomycetes; order Amphisphaeriales; family Sporocadaceae; genus Neopestalotiopsis; species Neopestalotiopsis rosae. The sequence goes on from JALGAS010000001.1 coordinate 2,622,431, forward strand.
GGGGTTCTACTGTTCAATCGTTTCGTCCTCCCCCTGTTGCCTCACTCAAGCATATCAGAAACAGATCTGAAGGTATATGGAATTCAGAATCTGCGTATCATTGACTCCAGTATTATCCCAGTGATACCAAGTGCACGGCGGGAAATGGATGTTATCAGCTAGCAGCGGGGCTGTGGGTCATAAGTCCGAGTCCCTAGTTTGTTCAATTATGGAGCATCGACACACCCAGTCCGGTCGAGTGACTAGACTGGAATCAGCCTGGCTTTGGCCTGGCAACACTACAACCCAGGAGACGGAAGTCGGTTTGTTAGCTATTACGATATCGATCCTGACTACAGTATTGTTTGGAAGGGTCAGAAAATCTCTTTCATCCAATTTCGACGATGGATCATCGGAGCTAGACTTGGGTCTCAGTTGGTCCACAACACTGCGAGACTACAAAGTATGTAACCCCTAGAACAAAATCTCGCAATAGAGATAAATTCATGGACCGTTCCACTCGATATCTTGACATTGATCAAGTAAAAGGTTTTTATACGAACTTACGGGAACAAATTTTGATTCAATTATGGCGAATCATGACCGCGCGCCTCCCACTTCTCTTCTTATGCTTCCCGTCACAGTTTTCTACAGCGCTCTTCAAGAGTTTGCCCGCTCCTTGCATCAATTGCAGACATATACAAGTGGTCTGCAGCAACAGAACCAACAACTTCAACACGAAAATGACCGCCTGCTGAAAGAACTCAAAGAACTGCGCGAGTCGAAAACACGTCAAGGGCATATGATCGAGCGTCTAAATACCATGCTCAGCGGGTCAGAGACATCGACGACTCAGAGCTTTGGGGCACATTTCCAGCCACCGGCACCCTTTGACAGCGGCCTCGACCGTGCGCCTGGCCCAACAAGTCTTTCTGTGACGCACGCCCACACAGACCTGGAAGCTATGAGAGGGATATATGGAGACCAATGCAGCATGGCAAAGAGGTTGAAGCGGGAGGCGGAAGATGAATTGGTAGCTGATGTCGAAGAGTATCCTTTCGATGAGGTAGAGCAGGTGTGAGGGACCATATTCTAAGACTTTACAGCAGCACAGCATTGTACGCAGCGGATGGGTAATAAAATTTTGGAATCCTTGGGATGATTAGAGATTTGACTCAAGGAGATGCTTCTTTTTATTTTTCCTCCCCATTTTCTCATCTTTGCCTGCGCACGTTATAATAGTTATCTATTACGTTCCCATTCACTTGAAGGCGACATGTTTAGGAAGCTAGATATGAAACGACGCTGTCATGATAGGAGCCCTCTGGAAGTTTGCAAAGCAATACGCGTCTTATGATGATATCTGTGATTAACCATAACCATACGCATCATGGTACCTCTCTGGTGCGGCAAGTTGCAAGTTCCAGCACGATCGAAAGCGGTACACCAGCGTAGCAGAATACGGTTAAAAGACCCGCATCGGCCAGACTAACCCCCGTCGTTGTTGCCACTTTTGCCTGGCCCAAAACCAGGCACCCAAGACTTGAAGGACTACATCCTACGTACTACGTCCGAAAGCCGGAGTTAAGACCCACAATATCTTCGGTCTACGGGCATCCACCCGCCAAGCAAACATGGCATGGGCAAGTCGAATGACGGACCTACCAAGTCAAAACGACAGACCCTTACAGGAAGCGATTGCGAGTCACTCAGACTTTGAATGCGCAAAAATTTAGTGCGAAATCGAAAGACTAACAACCTAGGTAGAACGTCATATTTGCATTCCACATGGGCATGCAGGCTGCCAGAGGGTCCATCTTTGTTACGCTATGCTTACGCTGCAGCTAAGCCATGTTGTCAGGTCCAGTTCAATATTTTGCTACCCTGAATTACAGAAATGCCAGTAGCCTTTTTTAAAAAATAAAAAAAAAGGTGAGACTTGTTTGCACCGCTTGCAAGTATGTGGCCGCTCACTCCCCTAGGCGATGCGCTCGGGAGCCTCCCAAGCGGCCCTTACCTATGCGTGAAGGACTTGAAATGTGGGCCTAAAACCCGCAAGCCGGGACCATGTGGGTCTAAGCTCCGGCTCTCCGGATGGCCGGGGAAGGTGGAGCATCGGAAAAGGCGTATATACGGAGGGAAACTAGCATGGGCACCAAGCGAATAAGCATTCGCCCCGTATGATCCTGGCACTTAACCGACAAATCAAGGCGTCCGAAATCAATGTTGGCTTTTGAGATCCCGTCTGAACCGTTTTGGCAACGTGCACTACCCCAGCTCTAGGCAACCAAAGACGAAAAAGAAACTGCTTTGCCGCCCAGCTGCCAACGGTAAATCCAGTTGATATACGGTCAATCTTGTCTCGGGCCGCCTCCTGATCTTGCCCAAATCGTTTTTATCATCTACACATAACGTTGATCTCTTGATCTTCTAAGCATAATGTCGGCCCTCTTCCGGCGACCTGCGCGATCCCTTCTTATTCTAGGAGGCGTATGTATATTTAATATCATTCTCGCATTTGTTTGGGCGCAATGTGAGACGCGGCCGCATGTCCTGGATTATGCTACAAGTAGCTACAACTGGTCGGCCCTGCCTCAGCGTCACCCAGTCGCCCAGCTGACACCATTACCCAAGCGGCCATTTCATAAATTGCCGAAGGTGCAACATGACTTCACGAGACCCAATAGAACGCGGCGGAAAACTCTAGAGGAACGCCGTTCTGACGTGAAAGGAAGTTTCTTGAAGAGCTGGAATAGCTACAAGAATCATGCCTGGATGTTCGATGAACTTGGGCCATTGGACGGCTCAGCCAAGAACACTTTTGGAGGTTGGGCAGCCACGTTAATCGATTCGTTGGATACCTTGTGGATCATGGATCTGAAAGACGAGTTCACACTGGCTGTTCATCCCGCGGCGACCCTCGACTGGAAAACACAGGAAATATCGGTCAACTTCTTCGAGACAACCATTCGCCATCTCGGTGGTCTACTCAGTGCTTATGATCTGAGTAAGGAGCCCGTGCTGCTCAAAAAAGCTGTCGAGGTGGGAGACATGCTATACGCGGCATTCGATACCCCGAACCGCATGCCGCCGTTCTGGCTGGACTTTCGGAAGGCGAAGGAAGGCACACTCACTCCTGGCACGCACGATCCTTCTGCGTCGATGACCTCGTCCGGCCTGGAGTTTACTCGCCTGTCCCAGCTGACTGGAAACGACAAATACTATGATGCAATCGATAGAGTCTCTCGATTCTTGGACAATACGCAGCATCAGACAAGACTGCCTGGTCTCTGGCCTACATTTTTCGACATGCTCAACCAAGACATCACATCAGAAACCGAAGTTGCTCTTGGTGCGTTAGCAGACTCGCTTTATGAATACCTGCCCAAGATGTTCGCGATTACAGGCGGTACAGTGCCAATGTACGAGAAAATGTGTGAGTGAGGCAACTGCGATGTGCTCTGCGTTGTGGAGCCGCCTATGACCACGTTAAAGCGCAAAACCCCGTTGCAGCTCAACTCCTTTGGTGGTGGGCGTATTTCGATAACGAAGATATATGGTTCGAACTTTTCCAATCCCCTGATGATGGCTGTCCAGCGTGGATGCAAGAATTGACTAATGAGATTAACTTCAATGGATCGATGGGCATCCTGCATAGCTATGGATTTATGGTGTCACGGGCTATGGCCCGGTAAGTGGCCTCGGCACCCCTCGGCCTTTCCCGTGGGGAAGCCGGACCTCCGGCCACCTTAAAAGCTATCAATCCAGCCGAAAGGACTCTCTTCTTTCTTCCTTTCGTTATGTTTAGAATGCTCGTATGTAGTAGGATCAAGACTGTTGAATAAGCACTTGAACTCTTACACGTTGAGACGTTACAGTAGAAGCATTACAAGATATTCTGAAAAGCGATTTGACACGATATTCCTCAGCGCTAAACCACGTTATTCTACTTAGTAATCGCTACGTTTCCTCAATACATTTGACGGCATCAACCCGTAAGTCTTCTTTCTCTTGCGACAAATCAAGTGGCATCGGCGTACCGTAATAGCTCACGGAAGAAACGGAAGGCGAGGCTCGAGTTCGGCCGAAAATATAGTGCTCCGGGCATGCTACGGGAGTTGCTTGGGTCATCCGGTATTCAGGTAAACGGTACCGGAACATGTCAAGCCCCGAATTTCAATCATGGTGTGGGGAATGATCTGGCTACGTGACGCGGAAGGTGGGAAGTCAACTCTGTGCTTCCCCGAGGGTGATCCGGATTCACCACGCGGAGGAACCACCGCAGCTGAGGCCGCGCCATCGGTGTATCGTGGTCCACTAGTTGAATATGGAGAACTTGACGGATAACAGCAGACCCCTCTTTTGGAATTGCGTCCGTGATATACAAGACTTGGGAATCTGTCATAGTCTCTGGCATCGTCTTTTGGTGGTCGAAGAATGTGTCGAATTCGCTGCAAGTCAAGTCCACGACAAACAGGTCGTGTTCCAGGCTCACATGGATGCGTCCCTTCGGCTCGTTTTCCTGCATCTTGCCAACTGCCTTAGCAGCGGAATCGAAAGTGATGCTGCGAATAGAGCTCTCGTAGGTTGAATACCAGCCGATATTCTGTATGTCAATGTCTCAAAATCCTGCTGGGATAAAACTGCTGATGTCTTCATCGTTCTCCAGGCGTGGTAATAGCTGTCGCGCTTGTGTATATGCCTCCTCGGAGGGAATTTTGCCGAGGGGCGCCAACACTCTATGGACTGTAAAGTTTCTAGAATATATCCGCAAGGCACATGACCGGCTTTCATAATTGACTTTGTGAAGATGACTGACCAACGCTTTTGTCGGCACGATCCTGACATCAGTGTTGTTATTGATCCTGGTGAGAAGGACGACTCGAGAACGAGCTTCCACATGGACCGCAAACTTCCAGATCCGATGTCTTGGCTCCGCTGGTAGAAGAGAGAATTTTGTAAAGGATGGTTGCGCTGAGCAAGCTACCGTCGACATATTGATTGTGACTCCGTCTATTGTTCGAGCGACTTGAGCGTTTTGCATGGTTTGTTCGTTGTTTAGGACGTAAACAAACGCGCTTCGACACGGCAATTCGAAGACAGACATTGCAACCACGTTCGGCCCCACTTTGTTCAACACTACTATAATCTTTGGCAATATCGACGCGCTCAATGCGGATGTCAGTCAGACTGACATCCTGATCCGGCGTAGCTTCCAGTATTCGTCGGGAGGGTCCAGCGGATGCGTGTTGTCCTTCCACTGGCCAATCGAGACCCCAGATAAGACCCACCAACGCAAGATCCCATGGCTGGTTAAACATACGCGAGAGAACGTGAGTAGCAGCTTTGCACAACACAAATCGCCCTGTAAGAAGCCATTCAAGATTGCATTTTGGTTTGTTAAAAAAGTGGAAATCCTGCAAACTCTAAAATGATGTACTTTCCGCAGTCAAAGGGATAAGAGCCATTGGACAAGATCTCCGCAATGATATGGCTCATCTCGTAATGCAAGCCTTGCCTCGCTACTTCGGCCGAACTCACCTTCGTATCGTTTTCAGGTCTAGTCTTTGTGTTTTCTTGGGAGCGCTTTTGAAGAGTTGATCGCGAAAGAATCGGGGAGATGTCTTCAGTTTCAATTGACAGTACATCGCAAACTACCATACCAGTTTCCGAGGATGGCTTCACTGAATACGTTCACTTGACATCCCCCCTTATCCTGCCGTTGCATGCCAGAACCGAACATCCCAAGGCCCAGGTCTCATTCACGACTCCCATTCTCACCCTGAAGTAGAAGTCGCGGGACTCGTAGGATTGAAACGGTTGCCGTATGAGATACTGTCGTATATTGTGCAAGAACTGTCAGTTGAGACCATTATAGCATTATGACCTATTCTAGCCATTCCGAATTCCCTACGCTTGTCAGTGGACATTAATTCGACTTCTCTGACGCATTTCAAGCAGCGGATTATGCACGGATGGGCTGGTAGCCCGTGAGATCCTCCTGGTTCTGTGGAGTGAACCATGCCATGAGCTATCATCAGGCCCCTCGCCCTTCGCTTCGTTCTCAACAGCGCAAGGACAGGGCTTAGTTGAATCCAAGCAAGCCCAATGTGTAGTGTGTTTACGACATTGCGAGATATAGAACGCTTCATGGTCGCGATAGTGCTTGTCGACTGAGCCCCCTCGGGGACCAGCTCGGCACAGCCAGCAGAAGCGCATGTAGTGCGGCAATTTCTCAATGTAAGCGGGCACTGCGACGTATGGCACGTCTGTCTGGTGATTGCTAAATGACAATTCTCAGTAACCTCGAACTTAAATATCCACTTTGTGGCTCCTACTCAAGGGGGAGGCTTCCCGACTTGTTTGGGTTGTGTGGGGGTTACGCTAGCAAGCCCAGTGTTCTTGGGCATCCATGCAAAACACTATAGCAATAAGTTCGTGAATACACACTGCACTGCAATCGGTCAAGAAATGTCATTGATTATCCTACCACCTGTGGTGCCTCAGAACTGGCACATAAATATCGAAAAGCAAAAGAGAAAAAAAAAAGCGAAAAAAGGCTGTTGTAGTCTTGTATCTTGGCCAATCCAAATGCAAAGGAGAGGTAATAACCCCTGCTTACTCTATCTAGACAGGGAAGGAGGATGCGTTGCGAGTTTGCCGTCATCCGATTGTAGGCGTGTCAGATTCGTGGACGCGACAGTCTTTCGCCAGCCGACCGAGATCCCGGACAATTCCAGTCACAGCAACGATGCATGTTGCTGTGCCTTTCTCGCTGAATGGGCACTAAGGCTGACTGGGATCTCCGACTGGTTGACTGAAAGATGATGTCGCACCCGCTTAACGTCCCTTGAAGCTGTGCCAAATCCGGATGTCAGTCAGACTGACATCCGAATTGAGCCAAGACAAGGACCGCGTCTCTTCGGGCTGTTGACTCAGGTATCCCATTCGATGAGCGCCGCCGCGCCTGGGAATCCTTGTTGCCTTACACTAACCATCGTAGTTAGGTTCAAAGATTGAGCTACAACCAGTCGATTTAACCCCCTTCACTTTAGCGCTCGTCTCTGAAGATGGCAAGAGTCAACTGGGCAGTCATAGGTATGGAGAGTCGTCCATGTCGAATAAGACCTGCCTCTAAACGCAGGATCCTTGTCAATATGCTTCAAATGGACGCTCCAGGGGGTTCACGTTAGAACGTAATGATTGGCGACAGGAGACGCCCAACCTCGCAGAATTAATTTGAATGGTCGTTGCTGCCAGAAGCACAGTATGCTCTTTGCTTTGCTGTGGTGATATTTACCAGGTAGTGAGCTACCTCGATATGCATACACTGTTGTGTTTAGCGAGGACTGATCTGTATGATGGTCTAAGGATCCCCTTCTCTTCCGGTGACGCTCCTAACAAGAACATATCAACAACTACAGGGCCGATTGATCAAGAAGGCCTTCCCTACACCCCCCTTTACACCCCTCTTTTCTTTGCGTCTGCAACCTTGTCCGTGTTTTGGCTGCGAAATCCGGAGACGAGGTACAGATGTCTATGCCCTGATAAGATTGCGGACAACTTCGCCACTCCTATTTGAAAAAAAGACAGAGAGCTGCATAATTGAACTCGCGTGACTAGAAATGAAAGTAGCGTAGGTAATATTCCTGTAGAAATACCGGCCCTTCTCGCCGCTCTTGCCCTGTTCCTCCAGTGGGTATATACCGACCGCATCTGGGTCAGATCCGCTGTCCACCAACGTTTTGCCCAAGGCGATGCTTTGGCCTTGGGCGTGAGCGCGTGTACTGCTTCGGATACAACCCACATCAAGTAGTCTGTCCTTTGTTGGACTGTCTCGCCCATTGGTAACGTTCCCAACGTGTGCATGATCCGCTCGCTGATTCCCTTCCACGGCGCATTGCGTAAGAGCAAGCGCTCTCTCGGTTGGAAGTCCGACATGTCCATGTCTATTGTTGTCTCGATCGCTCGGTGATCGGATCCGTGGTCCGCATCCGCGGTCGCGCAATGCGATACTTGCCTTGCCAAGCTGCTGCTGGCTAGCACCAGGTCAATCGTCGTCGCCGAAGCACCCTTCTCCCACGTCTTCGTCCCTTGCGGTAGAAGACTCTGTAGGGAGCAGTCGCTCATCAGGTCGATGATCGCATTCGCTTCTCCCTGCCTAGCAAATGTCACGTTCTCTCCACCCCACAATTGATCGTGCTGATTGAAGTCTCCAACCAGCATGACATCCACCATTTCTCCTCGTCCCCTCTGCGCGTGGTTGACTAACGCGCGCAGTAGATCACACGCATCCCGAAGAGCGTCCTGATCAGTCGGTGGAATGTACACCGAGACTACCAGCACTTTCCTGTCTCCTGTTCTGATCATCACCCCCGTCATGTCCGGCGACGCGATCGCCACCTGCTCTGCTTCCAACTCCTTCTTCACCCACAGCATGCTCCGAATCGCCCATCTGCTTTCCCTGCTCTCTGTTGGCACCAGTTTAGTCCACCCGTAGTGTGCCCGCGGCACTGTCATCAAAATTCCTTCCTGCATCCTTGCTTGTGGTTCTTGGATGCCCACGACCGACACTTCCCTCATCCTCGCGTCATTCATCAGGCTCGCTTGCACCGTAGCCTGTCGGCCTACATTCAGTTGCACCACTTGGAGCTCTTTATTCATGATGGACGGGATAGAGCTGCTGGCAGTTTCGGCTGAACGACTCGTGGGGGCCACCACAGGGCACACATTTGAGGACCACCCCTATGCATTCCTTGTGCGCATGTCCTGGCTTGGCACACCTTCCGCAGACTTGGCTGTTCTTGCACTGGAAGGATTTGTGTCCGACCTGCTGGCACTTATAACACTGTATGGGACCTTCACGACGCTCAAACACTCTCGTGTAGCCCGACTCGCCTCCGGCGTGGAAGAAGCCATCGGCCAACAGCCTTCGCGCATCCGCTGCTTTAGTCAGATAGACTACCATAGACCCATATGCCTTGGGCACATCTTTCTTGCTTAGCCAAGAGATCTTCGCTACGGTTGTCTCGTTCTCCTGCCCGAAAGCCTCTACCGCGCCTTGGCGAACGTTCCCATCCTCGTCCAGTACGGCAGTCCGGTTGACGCTGTCCACCTTGATTGGGTATAGCTCATCCCGCAGCACTCTTGCTCCGGCGCTCACGATCTTCTCGGCGGCCCTCTTCACCAGCTGGTGTTCGCTCTCATCTCGGCACACTATCTTGATCCTCTGCGGTTTCTTCGGGTCCGTCGTCACTGCCTTGCATCTCCATTCCTTATGCCCTTCCATCGATCGTATCTCTTTCTCCACTGCCGCTCGCGTCGTTCCAGCACTCCACACGTTCGCCTCATTCTCGCTTACTCTCGTGGCATCGATCGTGCAGTACAGCGTGTCCGTGAGACTGGAACCAATTGTGTTTCCAGTGCTCAGGGACTGTACATTCGTGGGCTGACTTGTCGGAGGAGTACGTGCAACATCGGCATACGATGCTTGCGGGCTTGTTTGTGCACTAAATATAAGTGCCTGGCCGGCCTTGATCTCGTTCAATTCTTCTCGCACGCTTTTGAGTTCAGTCGTTAGCTCTTGCACCTGACTTTGCAGGGCAAGAACCACCTCATTCGTTTCTTTCACTTGTCGCGCAGACAGTGCCAGCATGTCCAGCACTTCCTGGGGGATGTCTCCCATCCTGCCTTGGCCGACATCTCCACGGCTACTGTTCTGTTTTTCGTTCGTCGTAACGCCTATGGCACTTCGTCTCGTGGTTCTCGTGGCCGCCGCGGTGGTCGTCGTCATTCGTGTCACTCTTCTGGCCGTCGTCGCGGTCGAATCTGACGCCCCCACCCTGATCTCCGCATCCACGTGGGCTGCCATTTTTAGCTCCCGCACCTCGCGTCGGCTAGTCTTCCAACCACGCGTCTCGGATCAACCACTTCTTCAATAATTGTCTTTATAGAACAAAACAAAGCCAAAGATCTCCTTCGTGATTTCCTCGGCGACAGTCGCTAGCGAAACCAGTGTCCTTTCCTTCTACACTTTCGATTCCTGTGCACGGACCTCATGACAGGGATGACTGCTGACTCTATGTATACTGTCATCAGCACAAGTATAGGTCCAGTTTTGGATCACTCGCTTATGTGCATATTGATCTATAAAAGGAACTGCCTCCCCTACTGAACTAAAACAGCCTGCTATATAAATAACATACCCTCATATTGCCTCTCTGGCATCTGCTAGCAGATTTACGGAAATATGTAAATTGTAATCATCAGGTACAAGTATTTCCGATTTTATAGCCACAACATGCTCAAGGAGGACGACTGCTTTCTGAGCCTCTCCGTAAGCCAGGTGCGCCCTTGCGAGCTCGTGTTGTGACACCAGTCGATCATGATCCCCTTCGTCCAGCGTCTGCTCTTGAACCGCCACCACACACTCGAACAGCACGATCGCCTCCTTGATCCGCCTGTCGCCCATGTATGCACTTGCGAGCCAGTGTTCAGATGTTACCCGAGCCGGATCCATATCAGACATCTGATCTCTCCTCTAGTTAGCCACCTCTTCCAAAGCCTCCACTGCTTCTTTGAATCGTCTGTCCTGAAAGAAGCATTGGCCCACTCAGTAAAACAAATCGTACCTTTCCTGTACACGGTGTTCTCTGCTCTCGCGAAGCGCCCGTACGGCGTGTGGCAGATACGCCCTCCAGCGGCCGTGGTTCATCGTATCGATCGACGGAAACACCACATTCGGTTGATGGATAGCACCTAATGTCGCTTCTGTCGCCCGATCATACAGCTGGTTCCAATTCCTTATCGCTACATGCACCAGCCGATGCATTTTGAATATATCTCCATTTTCTTTACTAACCAGAAATGCGTATCCACAGAGCGTGCCGATCGCGTCTTCTGTCTTTTTTGGCGTCGCCATCTGAGGGAGAATCGAGCGCGGAATTGTCTTAGGTTCGATGCAGGACACAAATGGGAGGATTTCAGCGGCGTCTTTATGTCGCAGCTGCATCTGGTTGAAGATACGAGCCAGGTTGTCGCTACTGCTCGCTGCGACTTCTGGAATAGAGTATCGGCACGGATCTTCTCGCGAAGCAGACTGATCATATCTTCCTCCGTGCCATGCAGCATTTCCAGATAACGATCGATAGTTAAGTGAGGGTTGCAATTAAAATATGCGGCAGCCTGTGCGATGGCTAAGGGGAGGTGCGCAAGTTCTTTCATAAGCTCCTTAGCTTTCTCTTCATCCTGGAGAAGCTGCTTACTGGTAAGAGACGTCTCCATCAGAGCCTTTGCCTCTCCGGGGGACATTGCTTCTACCTCGACCACGTGATTCTCTGCCAACAGCGTGGCCACCTTCAATACTCGCGTGGTAAATAGAAGGACACAGTTCTCGCTCCTTGGCAGGTACTGATAAATGCCATGATCGGATGCGCCATCAAATCGGAGTCGGAGTCAGAGTCAGAGTCAGGGTCAGACTCCCCGTATAGGATGTCTACGTCGTCAACATTGTCGACGACGAGAAACCACTTGCCATTGTCTTCCGACTCCAGATGTTGTCGAACCAGCTCTCGAGAGTCCTCGTCTTTTTCATTCGCTTGGATACCTAGGCGCCTGGCAATCTCCATATATGCCTGGTCGAAACCCGTGCGACTGTACGCTGGAACCCACAACACAGAGTAGTCTGGCTGATGCTCTTTTACCCAGTACGCGAACTGCAGTGCCACCGACGTCTTGCCTACGCCTTCTAGCCCTCGCACTGCGAGCTTCTACCATGCCAAATACACACCTCGACGAGTAGAGGTATCTCACGTCTGCATGAGCTTTTGAAGTCATGGAAAGAAACACTCCCTTCTCCATATCAGCACTGCATCGACTCCGAAGATTGGAACGAAGAAGCACACCCCAATCCAGAGCAGCGTCTTACGAAGTTGCATCTCTTGTTCAAGTACCATGAGGTACTCCTTGCCATACATGGTCCTGTTTCTAGACTGGCTCTTGACTCTGCAGCTCCGAAGCTTGTCCGAGACTTTGTCCAGCACAGTGAGAAGAGTTGCCTCACATCGTCCCGAAGTAGTCTTCGCCACGGAAGGCATTTGAAAGCGTCTGATGTTCTGGGAGATAGGTGTGTTGTTGGTCGCGCATGGTTGCACATTCTCATCTGTTTCGAGGCTGACGAAGTGGCTTTGCAGTGAACTTTTACATCCCCCTCTCGCAGCAATCTGCACGATATTCAGGGCTAATCTAAGAGATCCTACCTCTTTACAGAAAGACATCGTGTATTTTGCCCTTGGTTGCGGAATATTCGGTGAGATGTCTCTCGAGCTCGATACTCCACTTGAACGAATTTTACAACTCATGTATTATGCCAAGAACTCTGTTAATGATAGAAATAGCTCCATTGAAACGATTGATCAATAGACCTACAATTTTTGTATCACAAATTACTGGAAAATTTCTATTCGAAGGAGATTTCTACGATTACTAAATTATGCTTGATGCGGTCAGGCACTTCGCTCATGTAGCGCCTCTATCGACCAGCTTAGGGGACTGGTATGTCGCCAATGTCGGATCCGAAATAGCCGACGAAAGCGTCCTGTGCGGCCTTGCTTCCCTAGCCCATCGACTAGGGTTTCGGAACGACAATATCCTACGCTCGAAGCAGTGGTCTCCGGACAGGGAGATTGCACGCAGAGCTTTGCTGCAGGCACAAACTCCTGAAATGTATCAGTAAGATGATGATTATTTCGAGATTCACCTAGATCAAGTTAAGAGGATTATGAATACTGCTGAACGGCGTCATGAACAGCCCAACGAGACTGATATCTGGAGAGATGGCGGGGAAACGCGACATCGGTGCGGATGTCCCAGCCTCAATAATAATCAGAGCAACAAGAAATATCTTGTCCATGCTTAAATATTACAACCTCACAATCCAGCAGAAGGCGGCACCTCTCTTTGTGTCAGAAAATGTGTCTTTTTGGCATTCTTTGGTAGACTTCGTTCAGGGAAGCCATTGAACCCGCATCTGTTCAAAGAAGGCAGAAGGAACATGACCAGATGGATCAATGACAAAGTCTGGCAAGAATGACGACACTCGAGGAGTCTAGAGGGCCTACAGGGCGATATCGAGCGTGATACTTAGCCCTGGTGGCGATCATAGACCAGAGATTGTGGTAAAGGATGAGCCGATAGTAGAGAAAGACAAAGGCGGAGAAGACAGATTACAAGCAGCGGAGCAAAGACAGAAGACCTACGAAGAGCAGAATGATGCCGATATCGCTTGAATTGATATTGTCTCCGATTCATCTCCAATTCTTGATCTTGTCGAGCAACCTAGTACGTACTCCTTTTATGTCTTGCACAAAAGCGGTGACTGGCAAGAAGATGGCCAACCGTCTGCAGCCCTCCTCTGTCGAAAGGGAGCCTCTTCATTCTGAAGCATCCTACTACGTGGCAATAGCTAGCCCGGGGCATGTAATGATTCTCATTTCTGTGTCTAAAGACAGGACTAATATAAGTAACGAGCAAATATGAACTGCAAGTCAGCTTTGCTTTGACGGCTCTATATCTTAATGGTAGATCGCACAAGGAGAAGCCCGTTGAGATGATGTATACTAAGTGATAACATGGTGCATCCATTTAAGATAGAATTTGTGAGTAAAGGAAAGAAAAGAAGGTGGAAAACGGAACACAGCGAGACAAAATAACAAGGCGTTAGTTCATCATAAAAATGGAGCTTTCGATAGCTTCTTATTGAATTTCTGTCGAGATTCCAACAACCAGTGTGCTAAGTCATTTGTTGTCACACCAACGTATCTTTCATGTACATGTTTCTATTGGTTAGTTGATCTCTAAGTACTGGATTTCATTACAGTACCAATGTAAGTTACAGTTTCACGAGTGATCTACAGCAGTGGTTATTTATGTGGCAGTCTGCTCTCATGCAGGCCTGAAAGTAAATAGGTTATCTTTGGTCAATCCTCTATGTAACTTCTGCTTGACTTTTTCTTCTACAAGGAACCATCGCGTTACCCGTCCAAAGGCCAATATCGATGTCACAATATAGTCAACAATTATTGTATAGATCTCATCATCGAATCAGGGACAAGCTGTTACCTACCTGCTCCGTCATATGAAGAGCACCTTATTGCGTCTTTGTTGTACTGTAGTTGAGCAGCCGTGAACTGTTCTGGAACCATGCACAAGGACGTCTCGTGACTGTGCCACAACCTTTAGTAATCATTCGAACTTTCTGGCGCCATGATAAGTTTGACATTTTCCCGTTGATTGCCGAATCCTCCTTTAGGCTGCTGCCACTATGCATCCCCCTTTCACATTTGTTCCGGCCACCCCTCTTTTGACGGATTTTTGATCTACGCAATAAGTGGACCTCATGTACAGTAGACATTCCCAGTTGTAAGTCTGCGCATGGACATACGTTTTCTTACACAATTTACACTTGGAAAATAGGAAAAAAAAATAAAATAAAATAAAAAATTCTGTACATAAACTAATAGCGTGTATATTAGACACGTGCCTGGATGCATGCATTGATCTGGTGACCCATACTGGATTAAGGCCGCGATATACTGGTCATCCATCTCATTCCACGCATGACCTCCCTCACCCACGCTTGATCTGCTGGGTTATCCTTCAGATTTTGGGATTGAGGCTCTGTTTGACGGATTTTGGCAATAAGTGCCCGCCAGACGTGCTTGATGGGGTTGAGATCAGGGCTGTGCAGGCCCATCCAGGGTTAGATGCCGTGGGTTCATTGACCCAGGAGTGCCACCAAATTCGTGTATGGGAGCATAATCTTACATAAATGTATCCCCAGGTTCGTGGGAGAACCCACTCCTTTGCCGACAGAGTCCGGTTTCGGCTCGGGAAAGACGAGAGGTGATCGTTCACCTTCCCCGTTGCGTTGCCAGATCATGGCCCACATCATCATGGAGATTCTTGGTCTCTCTTGACTCTCCAGGTTCACAAAATTACGGAGATATCGTTTTCATGAACAACGGATGACCCATGCGCCCAGAGCGTCGGTATCATTCTGGACCTGACATTCGGCGGAAAGCCACGTTAAGCGCGGTAATGACTTCCAATTTTCCCATGGCGCGCAAATTGCTCCTTATTCTTCCAGAGAGGACAAAAATAGCAGGAAAAATATGGGGACGCCAGGCCAAATAACAGGTCAGATAGTATTGGGCTCTTTCTTTGTAAGGCACAACAGTCTGCCTGAGATCTGCCAAGCAGTTCGTCAGCGTTCTGGTGCTGGAGAGGGCTTCTGAACCAATTGCAATGGCAGATACTCGACAGTTATCACGGCAATAGCACGCGCGATGGGGTAGCTTTCCGTTTTAAACGCCGTGGTCTTTTTAGGCCAGGTGTGTGTATGGGGGGGAAATACTACCATTGAGTGGAAGTTCTCGATACGCTCGCTATAGCTATGCCGCTCTTTTAGTTGAGCTTGAGAACACGGATGTTGCGTACTACTATTGCAACGATTTATAAGACTTTCAAAAATAGGCGCTGAAGCGGTGTTCCCCTCTTTTTTTCTTTTGGCATACCCAGGGTGGCGGCCATAATCCCAATAGGTGCTTACAGAAGACCACGCTCCTGATTCACGTCAGACGAATTCTAGCGAACGGATAATCAATTCTAGTGGGCGGGTTATGAATATTCAATTTACGATTTTTGCGAGTCACGGAAGTCAGTGTGACCTTCGCATGCTAAATTTGGATGGTGACAACTTCTCCTACCGTGATCCATTCCTGGATAACATTATGAACACGCGTTATCGGCTTTATAAAAGGACGGGATATGGGATGATTTGATGATGCAAATGTCTCTTTTAAGCTAAAGGCTGAAGATGGCTTCCCGGATGTGCTCGTCCTGCCATGGCCAGAGCAATGCTTGTGGTACAGTACAGTATTATCGCCATATTGTAGTGTTGTCTCAGTATGTAATGTAGCGTATGAATGATGTTTTGTCTTTGGCTCAATTTAGAAGGACAATTTTGGAGCCTGCAGCAAAGTCCCACCGTACAAGCTTGGAAAGAAAGCTGTTGGAGTTGTTCGTAAGAATGGCTCGTCTGTGACTTGTCTTCCAGCTTTACGGAAATTGCGCGGTCTGCTGTTCATGCTATGGATCAGGTGTGAATCTTTGCATCCTATCCAATTCCCCAGAAATTACGGTGGCCGTATCCGATTGCATGTGCTTTGACTCAACGTAGTGCACCTCGTCAACTTTGCACCAATTGAAACGCTCCCACACCTTTTCGCCTTTCCAATGTCGGCTAACAGACTAGTGAACCTTTCCAACTATCTGGTAATCGGCAAAACTCGTGAAATAGATTTCCAACCCTCATCGGAGCGAGTGTGGTCTAACAATGCCTCGCCAAATGACGTTCCCGAATCATAGACGCCTGCTCAGGCGAGTATACCATTTTGAGCTCTGTCGCTTGACGAAATCGGTGATCTAATTCTCCCCGACGTGTGACACGTTGCGGCTGCATGTTAGATTCGCCATTCATCCCACAGGAGTTACTTTGGGAGACTTATGACTGTATGCTTGCGTCACTCCTGTTTTGGTCAGGTTCGAGCAGGTCGGTCAAATATCGCGTCGTGATTGACCACCGTAGAAATGTGAATTTGGATTTGTAAACAGCTACAGCAAGTTGAATGCTGAACTGTGGCGGTTTTTTGATGGCGTGGATCGTCACGATCGTTGAACCTCGTCCACTTGAGCTGGATCTTTTGCAATATCTGCCCATCGGCGTAGTCAGGACGCTTGGGCAATCAACCTACTTGTGGTCCATGTTCCGTGCCAAAAAGCCAATTGATAATATTAAGAGCTCAGTGTTTTAACCATGCCCAAACACTCCTCTTAATTGCTTTTTCGAGCAAGAGTCTACCATTTTTATCCAAGTTGTCTTCGTACGTCTTCTATACGGCGCATTTGTGTAGGCACTATTGATGCTTACAAAGCTTTTGGCAACAAAGCCCCGCGCTGTACCATCAAGCCAACCCAGCTTATCTTTGCGGTCGGGCTTTCTTGTGAATATGATAGTTGTTCCTATTGGCCAAACCGTTCCTCATGCCACCAGATATTTCTTCTCCGCTTCAGCCGTCCAACCTCATTCCTTAAATCCCTGCGGAGCCTGGCAGGGCCACAGGCGACAATAGCCAGTGGGCCACCAGTGGAATCAGCGGAGGCGAAGCCGTCGACTACATCTCCCCAGACTGGCCTGCCAGGTAGAGTCTGTGGCAGCAAGAATGTATGAGCACCTTCTTCAAAATCCGGCTCTTTCTCGTCGTCTAACAAGGAGCTTAGGTCCTCGTCCCCTTCGAGATTTGCGTTGGTTCCCGAGTCAGTGATGTGGATAGTAATGACATCCCGTAGAGTAGGCCGTGTTGTGTTATCTTCAGGCTGAAGGGCATCAAGTGCCCACGTAAGATCATCACGCGAACGAACCACCCAAATTATTTGAATGTATTCTTTCACGATGTCGATATCTTTTTCTTGCACCTCCGAGAGTATTGCCTTTGCCACCCCAAAAACGTACGTGGCTCCGATTCCACCAGCAACAAGCAGCAGCCGATCCATTCTAGAAATCATAGCCCTCGGAAAGGACGGGTTGCAGGAACTTGCATAACCATAAGGCCCCTCAATCGTAATTCGTACGGTACCAGAGAGGTCTTGCAAACTTCTAGTACGAGATCCGCAGTGTTTGATATGGACGCACAGTCGTTCATCTTTCCCGTCCAAGGCGACCGTAAAAGGGTTCGCGAAGAACCTAGCCCATAAATTTCCGTGAAGGTTGTGTTGCTGTATTGACACATATGCGAAACTTCCAGGTTGAAACTGTGAGAACCTGCCGCCACAAGCTGGTATTGAAATGGTTGTGAACTTGGAGGTGATGGGGCCGATCTCAGCCTCAACATGGCGGGTTGACCATCATCGAGACCCGAAGTTTGCAACGTATACAAGAACGCTTTCAAGGACATATAATCGAGATATCGAGACGTGCAGGGATATCAGGATCAATGCTGAGAGAATGAGGATATGATGTAGTCCTAGAAACAGCCGGTAACTCCTATTGCGAACTTCTGACGAGCTAAAGACACCAATGCACGCAAGCGTGCAAGTAGCGAAGAGGCCAATCATGACGTTCAGACTTCGAAATCTCTCCACGCGCCCCGTTCTGAACAGGAACATGGTGTACAAGATGGCATGAAGGTTTCCAAGGAAGACAATGACACGGCCAAGGACTCGATGAAAAGGTTCAATCTCCTGATGCGAGGCTTCAAAAAGTATCTGAAAAAACGACCACGGCGTTCTAACGGCAAGAGTTGTACAAATTGGAAGCTGTGATACCGCTACCAGACCGATATTGCGGGTGAATGAAATAAAGTGTTCTTTGACTTCTTGTTAGCACATATGAACAAAGCCGCAAACAGTCAGATTGAATATAATATTGTATACCTCCTTCAATGCCAACGAATGCGATAGTGATCAAGAGCAAAGTCCATACAATACCGACAATTTATTCTACTCTTCTACCCCAGCCGTAGCCAAGCTCATCCCATAGCCACCACATGACCTGATCTGAGTATTTCCAGCAAAATAGGGGAATACATATCCGGTTGTTGATCAGAGAGGTCAAGTAAAGTGTTAGCAATAAGATGGCAGCGCTTAGCTGGGCCCAACCGGCGACACTAAGGATATCCATTTTGATTCGTCGTATTCAACAAAACTAAACCAAAGCAAAGGTCTGAGGCACTTGGATCAATACTCAAAGTTGAAATAGTAGTCCAGTTATGTACTGCGCGGGGCGGACTTAATTATCGAAAGCCACAACGAATCATGAAATCCGATTTTTGATTTCCGAGCCTCTCTTTGTATTCCGAAAGCGGAATCATCTACCCCTGCACTATGCTTCGTAGCTATCCGCACATCCAATCGTCCAATACCGACATTTACGTAGGCCATTCGGCCGAACCATGACTCCTTCGAACAAAATGGTTCAAGCCAATGAGGCTACAAATTGTCCATAAGAATATTGCAATAATCGCATTATCTCCCACTGCCCATCGATCCATGTCCCACGCTTTGAAACTCTAATAAAGCGAGTACTCCCGAGAACCATCGCGAGGATAGTGCCCCCCTCCCCCCCCTCTCCCTCTTTCTCACACAATAAATATTGACAATGCTGTAATTTCGAGAACTTGGGTCTAACACAACGTCGCTGCGCGTACAGCATAGCTAAATTGGCAGCTCAAAATCATAGACAGCATCATAGCACGTACAAATACATATTAGATAACCCATATTCTAGCGCCAGCAAGTCCATTTTAAGTCAAACCGCCACTGATCGACTCGAAACTCAAAGATGATTATTGGTCACCAAATGAGCAGGATCGAAACGAAGATAGAAGAAGGGAACAGGGCTCCAAAGGAGTGCTTTGCGTCTAGCACCCCCGTTAATACCTCTCAGCTTGTCTTGTGCTTATTTCCCACGCATAAAGAGTCTAGATGATTTTCTTCACCCCCCAGCGCTAATTGGCGCTATTTATATGCTCGATAGACTTGCCTATTGTTTCCAACAGCTCGCCGACGTGATAACGCGGCACTGAAAGCATCGGCAACGCTTGATCATTGAGCTCTCGAAAATACGCCACCTCCTGTCGCAATCTGCCATTTTCGCGAACGAGCTCTAGTAGACGTTGTTCTGGACTTATGGATGATTTAGTCGACTGTATGTGATCGAGTGATGCATCCTTTGGTGTGCCGAATTGGGATGTCAGTCAGACTGACATCCTAATTCGGCAAAATGTACTCCGAGGTTTGGGCTGTGATCGACCCACTCCTTTAATTACGTGCGCAAAGCATCCTGATAAGCACACTATACTATTGTAGTAGCTTGTATTCGGCAAGGATGGCTGAATCTCGCCGCCATGCTGGAGGAGAGTAGTACGAACAAAGGCGTTTTCAAAATCCAGAATGGCAAAGGGCCCTGTATCACAACCCCAGATGCCGGCCGTCGTGGGTCGACTGTAGGGACTGGTGGCACCCTCACAACTGAGTTCATCGTTGCCGGTTATCAAGGCAAATCAAGCGCTCATCGTAAGCAAGCAGACAACCCTCAAGCATCACATGCAAATGAGGCCTCCGACAAGTTCAGCCGACGAATGTGCGGTCGCTGGGCATGGGGAACCCAAGCCATTCCAATCTTACGGATACGCTGTATTGGACAATCAATGCCAGAAGGGTAAGCGAGAGTGAGGCGAACGGGCGGAACGCGGAACGACGCGAGCTGCAGTGGAGAAACTGATACGATCGATGGAAGAGTACTATGTATAAGGAATGGAGATGCCGGGCAGTGACGACAGCTCTGAAAAACGCCAAGGATCAAGATATAGTGCCGAGACAAGAGCGAACATCAACTGGAGAAGAGGACCGCCCAGTGGATCGCGACTGCCGGAGCAAGGGTGCTGGGAGATGAACTATACCATATTCAGCTAGACAGCGTCAATGCTGCATTGGCGCTCGGATCTCATATAACAGCAGCTAACGGCTGCAAAGATTCAAAAGTTCATTTGGCTAGAAGTCAAACGTACTTCTCAAAAGCCATGCGTCTTCTAGATGGGTGTATATACAGTAAGGATACATTTGTTGAAATTCCGGGTGAGTTCTGAGGTTCTACAGACTTTTAATGGAGATGTTGACAGCAATCAGGCACTCTTGGCATTGGTATGCTGCCCACTCCCTTGAGCGCAACTTGCGGAAAATATTTCTGACCCAGTCCCAGTTATCTTTGTCCAAGAGAAGAGCGTATCAGCTGACAGCTGGATTGTTAGCACAAGCTACACAATGCGCTCGATCGCTACGATTGAATAGCCAACGAGCGATCCGAGCTCAGTTCGAGAATCTTGATGGCGACAATCGTGCTAAGAGAGCCTTCTGGTATGTTTATACAATTGATAAAGCAGTCGGCCTCGCACAGGGCACCTTCTCTACGATTGACGACGAAAGTATTGACTATGAGCCACCTCCGCGGCACTTCCATGGGATACATGGAGCTGGCTGGTTACATATTTGGATTGTGTACGCCAAACTCTCGGCTTTCATTATCAAAGAGCTCTACCACTCCAAACCCACAGCGCGACGCGTAGAAACAACTCAGTCTTGTATTTCACATTTGCATGAGCTGCTTACGACATGGAAAGGACTGTTTCCCTCCCAATACCAGCACTGCATCGATTCCGATGATTGGGCGAAGAAGCACAACCCGATCCAGAGCAGCGCCGTATGAAGCTGCACCTCTCATTCAAGTATCATGGGGCACTCCTTACCATGCATGGTCCTGTTTCTGGGCTGGCTCTTGACTCTACAACTTCAAACGCTGTCCGAGCCTTCGTCCAGGGCAGTGAAGAGGTTTGCCTCGCATCGTCCCGAACTATTCTTCGCCACGGAAGGCATCTAAATGTGGCTGATGTTCTGGGAGATAGGTAGATGTTGTTGATACCACGTAATTACATATTCTCATCTGTTCCGAGCCTAATAAACTGACTTTGCAGTGAGCCACTACACCCTGTTCTTGCGGCAATCTGCAGAATTTTAAGGGCTATTCCAAGAAATCCTGCCTCTTTACAGAAAGACCATGTATATCTTGCCCTTGGTTGCGGTATTTTTGGTACGATGTCTCTGGAGTTCGATACACCATTTGAGCAGATTCTCGAACTCGTTCATTATGCCCAGAATTCTGTTCATAAAAGAAACAGCTGCATTGGAAGCATTGAGCAATAAGCTAGATTCATTTTTGGTGTTGGGCGTCAACTGTTCGAAGAAACCTTTCCAAGTTTAAGAAGACCTTGAGTAACTGAGACAAAGATAGAAGACCCGGAAAGCTATCAGTGGGTGTTGGTGGTATGATTGGAGCTCAACATCCGAGGTTTGCGCGGCCTTGTTCAACAGTCGTATATACTGGAAACCTCTGAATTTAAGCTTTATGGAACGGATATCGAAAAAAACAAGGGAACAGGATTTGAAGTTTCGCACTAGCACACGAACGCCATTCGTGAGAACCGAATGACGCCGTGCCATTCACTCAGGCTGCTGGAAGAAGTAGGATATCAGATTTCAATCAGATCGTACCAATTGCATTGAAAACGACTTCCCTCACCTGCCTTGCTCTGGTAATCAGCTGCTGCGATACTTGCTATTAGTACCAAGTTTCGGTCTCGAGATACAGGAATTAATGGATTGGCTTGCTGCACATGATAAAAATCAAGCGCTGTACTGCTTGCGGCTGGAAGAGACTAGGAGACTAGCAGCAATCATCCACTACAATACGTGATGCGCCCTGGAACCTCAAGTGCGGACTCTGCCCGTGACTGAAGACCTCGAGTTGTGGACACAAAACTCACAAGCCGAAGATATGTGGGCCTAAGCTCCGGTCTTCCGGACATCAACCGTGGAGTGTGCGGTACCTGTTCTTTGTACCAGGCAAGAGGGGTGGCACGAGTAATGGGGGCATAGTCTGGCCTACGCCGGTCTTATGGCCGTATTTTGGTACGCTGGTGCATCGCTTTCGTTCGGGGCGGGACTCATAGCCAGCCACGCCAAATAGGTAATGTACAGCGATGTGCATGATGGATTTTCCTGAAAAGTATGGTTCCTCTCCCAGGTACGAAAACCGCTGGAATGGATGTGGATGTGAACACGGTAGACAATAGTCTCCAGGACGCTTCTTTCGTGTTATAAGGGCTAGACTCGAAGCCTGTGCCAAATGACTGGAGTCAACCGTGAATTGTTTTTGAATGATTTCCAAAATGCTTGTTAGCATTATTACCTGCCTGTGTACCATGAAAGCTCCATTACAACGTTGAAAATCCGTTACGATAAGTAGAAGCTACAAGCTATCAGTTTCTGGGGTACTAACTAGCTCCATGGTGCTTGAAGCGAATTTTTGTGTACTTGATCTGACCAAAATAACAGCAGTCAAGAAATTTACTGATGCAATATTTGATATATCTATGATAATTTATGGTCCTGGAAGAATCATACAAACAGTCAATCGAGACTTCATATCCCATGCGCCCAAGGTGAGATTTGTAGACGTAACAACCACGGCCAAGGGCTCGATTTCGATTTTGATAACGCAACCAATTTCCGTGGCTCCTCAAGTAGACGCAACATTGATCCCAGTCATGTGGCATGAAAACAGCCAAGCCGAGATCATCGTCGCTGCTGCCAGAAAGATACTCTTCGACAGCCTGTCGAGAAAGTTGCACCAGACTCTCCACCTTGGAGTCCTAAAAATTCTTGACGAACTCTACCATCCGTATATTGGATATGAGGATTGCCGGTAGCGATGAGAGCAGAGTATCGCTCTGTTCCATCTGTGCGCAAGGCTTGCTCTTCGTGATTCTCTGGCTCGCCACAAAGCTTACAGAATCGATCCATTCCTTCAGATGCGTACGCAGAGCATCCTGGTGAGAACATAAAACGACCCAGTCCGGGCAATCTTCCGCCCCACAACTTCTGTTGCATGCCGATATCGACTTGGAAATACTGCGCAGCCGCCGCTTACGGAAGCGCCTATGACGCCGTCGAAAGTTGTATTTGTCAGGCAAACAGGTCTCTCATGGCCCGGACTACTGATCCCGGAGGCGTCGAGGTCCCGGCCCGGAAGATCTTTGAGTTGGTCTACAACCTTCCTGATCCTTATTGAAAAAACCGAAAACGTGCTCGAAGTAGTTTCATCAGCGGAAAGATGATAAAAGCAAAATTCCTCTAGCTTGGCTTTGACGCAACCACAATTGTTTGCTCCAACATGCGTAGCAAGATGATGCGGTAGTTCCTCCGTTATGATCTTATTTGCAGCTAGTCGAAAAGGCTGACTCGGCATGATTGGATGTATGTCCTTATACACACGAAGCGGGTTGCTTCTGTAATGTACTTAGCTATACGGAACCGTTTATATTAACACAGAGCTATGTCTTGTAGCAGCATTCATTCGCAACGCGAGGGAGTGGAACAATACCCAATAGTACCACCAGTCCTCTCGTAGAGCATGGCCTCCCAGACCGATTTCTAGGGATATGGGTCACTCTAAACATTCAAGTCATTAATTATCAACTCGATTCGTCAGTCACTCAAAAACTTCCTTTGGTAACCAGTTTCTTTGCGGGCTACGTCATCCTTGATTTTTGGGATTGTTACATACTTTTATGAATCCCCTTACTGATTGCACCTTGGATCATACTAGAATTTATGATCTTTTGTCACAAGATGTATGTGTTCTTGCCAGGGTGCCGCCCATCACTAGCCTGGTCGTTTTCGTATGTTTGCTATTTTGCGTTTCATCGCGATAGCTAAGCAAGCTCATTGATTCGCGACCAAGAACTTTGGCATACTGATTATCACCATACATACTGTAATAAATTGCTACTCTCTTCATAGTAGAGCAATTAGGAAACGTACAACCTTTTCGTATCACTTGCGGATTGCGGTAATTGTCACGCCAGCAATCGCCGTGTGAAGCCAATTTCTTTCTTCTGTCCTACAGATAACAAGGGTTCTGTTCCGGAATTGTGTGTATGCCTGCCGTCCTGCCAGAGACACGCATTCCCTTCACTTGAATCGATCTGGTGATGGCTTGTGATTTGCTGGAGCGCTCCGTTAACCTGTTTATCAGCTCCTATCGAATACTTACCCTGCTCTGTTGGCAAGTTGTGCACTCGCTGGGCGGCTGTTTGGGCTTGAGTTTGGGCCACGGTGACGAAAAGCGATCGAGGAAGGATGATGCTAGCGGAGCCGAAACCAGCCACTGTTAGGAACCTGAATTTGATCGCAAAGACCGATCCGTTCCTGGCTCTAGTCCTCCAGTCCGGGTACAATTCTGTGTTCGGAATCTGGCCATGTTTGCGAAGTCCTTGCTACCGACCAGCGATAGCGCTTGCAGCCAGAAAGGGCTCGTCCACGTTCCTCGACCATCCCTTGCAGAAAGCCATCCAAGAGCCTAGTCAGCCGACCGCCATGCATCCACCTGCCAAGGAGGAGAAGCAAAATAAAACCTCTACATCGTCCCTGCTTGGCCGTATGCATGGACCGGAGGAACTGGCCCTAGTCATGTGTTGACCGAGCAAGCCAAGGAAGACTTGCGTCAGCTCTCCCTACTGACCAAGACCTAGCACACAACGGATGGACAAAGTTGGTCCCGACTGAGACAAGGGAAGGGAGCTGGGCGATCCGGAGCTTGCTATGGGTAATGGAGAAACTAGAAGCAGAGAAGGTATCGATCGTGTCACCGGACATGAAGGGGTGATGATTAGAGTAGGGGAGGAAGGTGTTGGTGGTCTCGGTGTACATTCTACCGACCAATCAGGGCGCTCTTCGCGATGTGTGTATGATGAGTGCGATGCCCCATGCATTTTCGCCGTGTGGATCTTTTCTTTACTGTTGTTGGTCAAACCCTCTATGACTTTGACTGCCTAGTCCCGTCCTAGACCGGAGCCTTTGCCAGGCCACGTGAGTTAAGTTGATCTCTTATCTATGGAAGGTGCTTGATAAGAAATTGGATGATCCGCCGTTGTGATTTACTGTACTCTTTCCCTCACCCTCTTCGCTTGCCTGATCTCGAGGATATTTTGACTTCACGGTCTGCATTTTTTGCATGTTCGCAATCATTGAAATGTCTCTATGGTAATAATTATGCGCGCTAACTCAAGACGTCTGCTTCCCGGGTAAAAGGACAGTATCCGTCCCACTACCAACGCACCGTACAACCAAGTCTAGTTAGCCGCGAATCTTTCCGATATCCGAGATAACCGTAGGTCCGATCAGATGATTGCAGAACTACTAAAACTACAAGATGGTCACGTTCAATAGCAGGTTATCAAGTTTCTTAATTCCAACGCATATATCCATATCTGCTCTAATTCTGAGTCTTGTTTTCAACGTCATTTAAGAGTTCACGGCAGCGGATCACAGTTCCAGCCACGCTCTTAGTTTCAAAGCTAGTGAAGGCAGAATGTTGACCCTTAACGTCCTATCTCCTGCAACATCAGCCTCCGAACGGACAGAGTGGAGCATTTCCTACACCTTCGACACCCTCTTTCAAGATGTTCTGCTCATGGTCAGCAACCGAAACGAAAGTGGAGCAGTGAGACTGATCCTCCAAGCAACCGATCAAACTGAGTCAATCGCAATAATGATGTGGGTAGCACCAGCAGCCGACTCAGGCCCTCTTTTTACATACTCCTCTCGGGAGGACGCAGCCGAAACAGCAACATGTTTCGTTGCAGCGATTTTACGAGGCAGACCCTCCAGCCAGGAATCTATCGTTGTTGGATTCGAAAGCAGTCACCTTCAAAGCTCGAGCGACGACAGCAGTACAGAATCGTCTCCATATATAATCGTTCTCACCATTATCAGTTCCGACCTCCTGCAAAGCCATTATATCTCGCTTCGTACGCAGCAAGAACTGGAGAGTAGGGGATTGATTCCAAAGTTTCCTGCCACGGAAAAGGATGTCCCTGCACCTGGACGCTTCTTGAGTACCATACTATCCAGAGAACGCAAATGCTGTCTCTTCACTACAACCAGATTTCCATACCTGACGCTAGAAGCGCCATCACCTGCCCAGAAAACAGGCCTGTTTGGTATCTTGGTCTTCTCAAGTCTTCTTCTAACAGTGGCTCTGAGCGCTGGGGGACTATTTGCCTTCCTTCGACTTGGTTCTTTCAAATTGACCAAGCAACATTCCCCAGCGCAGGACAACTTCTTCCAAGCGGAAAACTGGACTACCTGGTCCTCTAATCAGGATCTCACCAAGTGGCATCTGCGCAGCGATATAGGAGCGTTAGTCCCATCAACCGAGTACGACATTGAGGAGCTACCCCGATTGAAATGGATTGAAAACGAGGTACCTGAACTTGCCAGGTTATTCGGGAATGGACGTTATCCGCCTCCTGAAGATTACGGAACAGTAATCCCTACTGGAGAGGGCTACCACTTTGCTCATTGTGCATTGACGCTGAGGAGGTTCTACTGGGCTCATAAAAGGGGATGGGGCTTATGTCCGAAGGATCTTGATGACGAGCATACAGTCCATTGTTTAGACGTTGTGGATGCTCATGCCTTCACGATCAATGGCACAGCTGTAATCCCTACACCAAAATCCACCATTCATTGGTATTCTCCTATGGCTTGCTTTTGAGCTGGGTTGAGCTTTCGGTTCGGTCACTAACGTTCTTTTTGCGTCCTATTGCGCTTGGACATGGGAGCTGGAAATGAGGTTAGCGCCTAAGAATGACGGCTCTAAATAACTGTATAGTCGTACTTTTAATGCAGAGATGTTTCTATACAATGATTTTTCGGTGCTCATCCTACCCGACATTATAGTGCTTGACAATTTTCCAGCTAATCAATCCGTTAATCACCTGATCTTACCAGCCGCATCAGAATTTACGTCTAGCATCAAATACGAAGCCACACTCGTCTGATCCGCCATTAGCAAATGAGGACCGCGGAGCCGGCTATTGTATCTGAGCTTGGTCCTTGTGAAATACCTGTATCGACAGCCTCGTATTAGCCTATAGCTGTTTCGAGACTCTCTAATATTTGCCATCATCGACCTGAATTCCCAGCTCTTACTGGATGAAAGGACACCTAGTGGCCTAGGAATTCCAAAGAGACACGGTCGCTGCGCGGTAAGCGGAGGGAGGCATGAGCTTCGAATTAAGCTGTTCTAACTAATCCAAACTTCTCATACTAACGAACGAGATCGAACACAAAATCAGGCCGGTTAGAATCATCGAGGCGTGGGTGTCTTTGCTGGAGCTAGACTGGAGTTCAAAAAGATATGTGCATCATCACGACTTATTATATTGGTCGGTTAAACTTGGAACTGGAGTCACAAACTCCCCGGAAACGGAAAGACGTAACAGATCCTGGTGCTCGAATTTTCTTGTAGAATAACGATATTGTTTGGAAAGAAAACCTCAAAAGATCATCTACGGAGACAAACCACCGTCACAAAATCAAAATCATCATTAGTTCCCATCTGCGCATCGCTATATTGACGATTACATCCTCACAACCACCATTTCGTTGTATTTCTCGTGGAGAGCACGCGATACCATGAGTTATTAGTCTAGTACTATCGTTGTTATCGAGGTCCAGTGATCCTACCAGTATCGTGATCTTTCTTCATCGCATAACCTTGATTGAACATTTGAACATCGCAAAATCACGGGATATCGTTCCAGACTGACCGTAGCGCTACTTAGATCGCATTCCATGATAAGGAAGCTGCAATAGGAGTAATTCGCCAAGCTTCCGCTTCTGGGGGTAATGCGGGCCCCGCCGGGGGGGGGGGGGGGGGCAACTGTTATTTACACGGCAATCTCGCGTAAGTGCTTTCTGGATATTTAGGCTGCCTACGCTGGGTGCAGGGACCGTATAGACAATTATACTTCTCCTTATAATGACGTGGGTTCACTCGAGTTGGCCACTGAAAGTGGCTTATAGGGCTTAGCATAGTATGGCTTAGAGGTCCAGGTGGGACTTAGAAAGCCTTTGTTTTTCGTTGTATTCTGGCAGAAGCCAGGAAGAGCATGCTCCTTCACTTATTTTCATTATCAGTTAATATTTCTTGTTGCTCTAATTATCATTGAGGCTAGGCCATCCGCACCGATGTCGCATTTCCACGCCATCTCTCCAAACATCAGTCTCATCGGGCTGTTTATGATGCCGTTCAGCGAACTGGATGACCTTAGCGATCTGATCTGGATAATACACGAAAGAATTACCATTTTTTCGAGATGCCGTAGGGCTGATTGTAGACCATGGTATTCGAAGCATTAGATCTTCGCTGTTTGTTAATGCCGTGTTGCGGTATAGTAGGGTGGACTGTTTTCAAAAGATCGGTGTATTTGTCACTGCGTGGGTGGAATTCTCCCGTGACGTGTTCTCCCACCAAGATGCATCGAATATCATCGACAGACTTGGTGCCAAGTTGCTGATACGTCAATTTTGAATCAGGGAAATATGGCTCCCTTCCTCAGTAAGCGATTCGAGCTCCAAGTACAAAATATGATATCATCCGAATATCGGCTTCTGGTGAGTGGTCTAATCAGGTAACCTAGCTAGTCGTGTCGTACAGCATTGCAATGTAGATCCTCTGATCGAATATATGTAAACGAGTCCGGCATAAGCGGGCTTGATGTCTCACGGTGTAACGATTGGTCACCCGGTGGTACGTCTCCGGTGCAAGTCACACCTGCCCGCCGCCGCTGCAAGTATTGGATTATGGTAGCGCTCGCACAAGACGGTCCAGTCCATTGAGAGACTCACCCGTATCCGACGGATCATCATAGGTTTGGAGAGTTCGTTGAATGACTTTCGCGATACTGCGGCGGATGGTTCGTGCTGAGCTACGTCCTGATCATGTATCAAATTTTCTTTCACAAGTCGAAAGAGATGCAAAAGCTTGTGGGAAGGACTAGTGTATTGCTGGTCTTTCTACCGTCATACTCCCCTGACCAAGGTCTGAATGCAGAGAGATTCGCTCGGATCAAAGCGTTTGCACGACGTCACTAGCAGCGTCTTGTGGACTTGAAGTGCGGCCAACTGTGGCAAGACGGGAAGCCAAAAGCTCAATCATTCTGACGTGGCAGATCAGTTCGAATGCTCTCCGGAGAAATTGTCTTCTCCGAGTGATTTCCCAAGGTGATCGAACCGGGGCGGCCACTACACCGGCACGTACCTGGCAAGAGCCTGATAAAAACCTGTTCGGTATTCACAGATAGGCGAACAGGGAAGTGACGGAAGATACGGAAGTGGAGTGGAAATTGAGTTCCGAATAGCCTCGGCTAATACGTTACCTCCGGCCGCCCTGATCAGCCTGCTGCACGATCCCACTCTGCCAGTTTTGAGACCCATTTTTAATGAGATCCATTGCATCGGCTAGCCAGAATAGTTGCTGATTCGTTCGGCACCTCATGAGTGCGGACTTATGCAAGCGACGTAATATCCTTAGCCACCCTGAGAAAATAAACATTATTCAAAGATTGACACTACTATACCTAGTTTTTGAAGTTCCAAGGACTATTTTTAACTTTCTCACGGCAACATGCGCCTTTCACAACGACAGTTACGCAATCGGAGGCTTAGCCCATTGCAGGAGACACTTTCTGGTAAACGCATGAATAATTGATGCGATTTTCACTAGCGAAATCCTTTGCAAGCATGATTTCCCATAACCTCGCGAGACCTCCAGGTATTCACTGGTCGTGCAGACAAACTACAGCGTAGCAGTTACTAGATCCTTGTGGGTAGCCGGGTTGTGGGGCCGAATAGCTGTGTCTATCCCTTCCCCGGCTTCTCGGCTATGGTACTAGACTTGCTGTGTGAGAGGCGTTAATAGAATGAGCCCACTTAATAGCTATCAAGGCTTGCGTAAGGTCTGCACAAGTGGCTGACGAGGGGCATTACCATAGTACATGAGCCACGCTACGGCGACATTCGAGATGGTTCTGACACGGAGTGCAGGCGGGCAGTATGGGCTTGTGCCGTATAACAGTATATACACTACAGTCTGGCAGGTCTACAAGTAACGGCTTACTGTTACGGTAGGTTGATTGACAGGACGTAGCTCGAAGAGCTACAATTCACGTTCCAATGCGTCGGTGAAGATATTTGCAGCTACGGGGTCCACCCGGGGTCTATCCACTAGCTGCCCAGGCAGCGCGCCCAGCGCCGTGACAAGTGGAGTGCAATGCATATGCAAGTACAATACCCCCGGAATGACTTCTGGACAAGTTTTGGAGACAAATAATAATCGCGTTCGTGCAATAACTATTAGACCGAGGAGATTCGTCCCAATTAGAAAAAGCATAAGGATAGGCGGCTAAAGGAAGTGGGTCTAAGAGGTTTACGTGGCATATGAACGGAAAAAGTCCGTGTACCAGTCGCGTGTATGGAAGTCATGAAGGAGTTGTCGAATGACCAGAAAGAGCGCTGCCCTGATTGAGGGTCGAATCTTAATTACGCAACGACGTGAAGTCGAAGTGTGACTAATCTGTAAAGTGTAATGTGAGTCTTTGACCAAGTGCTTATCCTTTGATTCCCATTTGCGTAGGAAAATTCCCGCCGCGGATTTTAAGCTCCGCGCCTATGGGACCATGCAACTGTGCGAGTTTCATCAACGATAGCCGAGAGTGGCTTGCTGCCACGCCACAGCAGACACGCTAACCTCAACCACCGCGGTCCAGCCATCGCCACGACCATGGGAACGACAAGGCCGCGTGACGAACGATCGGCTGGGTTACGGAGGAGAGCAATTGCCGAGCGGACCTGAAGCTTGTTATGGACTCATTTGGGAGCGTAATCGGATTTGGATTTGCAAGGCTGGCCGACGCTTGATCCAGATTCTTGGGCTGAAGAGAACACAATGTATTCTCTTACTTCGTAACCCTGGCCAGTCATAGTTGGATGTCTGTAATAGTCAAGCGATGGCTTCCAAGCTGACGCATCTCACAGATAAAGAGCTCCAGCCCAAGCTGCCACTCATAACACCGCCTTGCAGTGGAATGCTTTCCCCGGGGATATTAATCGCCGCTCAATTCCCCACTCCAAAAGGTGGTAATAGTGTAGAACCTTGATTCATGCTATCATTTCCAAGCCATCATCCATTTGACGCCGGAATCAAAGCCCTCGTGGATTTAGCATATAATTGCTCAATTCCCATTGTCCGATATTGTTTGACCTCAGAGATAGGGCCTTTTTTTTTTCTTCTTTCTGTTAGGTGATCGTATTCTCTTGCAATCATTCATTTGCCTCAGTTAGGCAACATATAACGGCTGTTTCGGAATGTTAGTGTTAAGCTCTGCTTTAGATCTGGGGTTTTAGATAATTCCAGTATGAATAAGTGAAGACGTGCTGGGCTGTTTGCTTCCCAGCCTTGACTCCTCACGCTTGTCTTCATCACCGCTACATCGTTACTCCATCAAGCAATAGCAACATCAACGACGACGCTCATAGAGATCCAGTCTCTGCTCCAAGAATTGCGCAATATATTACGGTGAAATGGAGCCTACTAGAACCGTGAAGAACCCAGGCAAGAAACGAAAGTTCCGGGGACAAGTTCTTCCGGATGTCAAAACCAATCTCCCTCCCAAGTAAGTTTCGGAAGCCATCATTTAGAATCTACTTCTAAGCCCACTCATGCAGAATTAAAGACAAGACAGAAGACGAGAGACAACAGCGTCGCGTTGAGCGCATCTTGCGTAACCGTCGCTCAGCAAAATTAACTCGCGAGCGCAAAAAGAAAGAATTTGATGAGCTAGTCGAGAAGAACAAGAAACTTGAGCTTGAATTGAACCACGCTCAGACGCAGATGGTCTTACTGCTCCATGAGTCAAACGCATTTCGATGTGACTCAGGCGCGATTGCGAAGAGATACACAATCCTCGACACTATTCAGCCAAGTCTGCTTATCCTTTCGCCGCAATCTGATACTGATGAAGGCTCGGATTATCACCTGCCTCCTCTTGGCAATCATGAAATGATAATCGAGAACGATGGTATCAGCAACTCGGCCTCTACCTCGGAGATTGCCATCATTCGCGATGAACCCATCTTGGCACCCGCTGATACCACCTTTTATTCTTCCTCTGAGACACAATACCCAGCAGTGATGCTGTGCGACCTGCAGTATCCATTAGTAGAACTACCAAGATTGTCTAGCCCGATTTACGGTACATTTGATGCCGTTGGTCTACTTCCGGGTCCAAGCATTTTCGATGGGTTTCTCAATGATTACGACACTTTATTATTGCAACATCAATAGTTTTGAACGGTCGATCACGACTCGGTAGATCAATAGAATATATAGTGTACCGATTGGCATGGGCATCAATTTGAGCATTGTAAGACGAAAGCGCGTCCTGAGAAGATTGTGTACCATTTCAAGTTGTGTATACATTTCAACTCTTTCTGTACTATAGAAGGGAACGTGACCACTAATGCGAAGAAGTGATCAGCAGACCGGACCATGTATAAAAGGTAGCCTCAGAAGTTACCATGCTATAGAGGCAGTGAGGCAGGCTCGAGATTTCTGAAATGCCCGTCGATTAACAGACAACTTTGAGCAGTCGTGCCATTGTATTCGGCTTGTCTTGTCCGTAAATTGAAGGTAGCTACAGGTCAAAGGCTCTGGGTAGACAATAAGCTCCATTTTCTTTGCAGTCTGGCAACTATGAGCCCAGGCCAGACCCTCGTGGGCCGGAACCTGGCTGAGAACGGATTCACGCAATACAATTCTGTGAAACCACATCTTTCTTCTCGGTCAGGCGGTTTGCCGCGACCAGGCCAGCTGCCCAGTACCAACTATGATATAGTCACAGGCTGAGTCCAAACGGGAGATATCTGATGTAAGGTCAGAAACCTACCCCACGATAGCCGTGGCAGAAAGAGTATTCAGAAATGAAGGTGGCAATTGACAAACAGCACTTTTGAGCACTGGAGAATTATATCATGGAGTTCCCGCTCAGCAACCTTCAAACGGTCGGGTTCCGAGTTGTCAAGGCAGAACAAAAGAAGATCGAGGCTGGCGAGGGAATCGGTGAGATTGGTGTCAATATTCTACATTAACTCCAAAGGCCAGTCACGTAAGGCCCTTCCATAACAGTTCGCACGAGTTGTAATTTCTTAAAATTAATATAACTTATACAAAGCATCAGAATACATCAATATCTTCGTCTTGAGATTGATCTCGCCATATTGTAGCAGACTGATTAACTTGCATAAATAATGGCAAATCCGACCGACTCGGCAAAATCATACTCGGATTCATCACTGGCATTGCCAAAGGTGCGCAGAGCTGAAATCTTGAACTTGTATGTGCCAGCCGGGGCGTAGCTACCGTCGGCCAGGGTACCGTTCCATGCAGCCGACCAGACGTCGCGCGAGACAAACTCAATTGGAGAACCGAGGATATCGCCCAGATTGGTGCTAGTGCTGTCAATGACCTCGTACTTGTCAAGAGGCGAGCCAAAGGCCATGTCGGAAACAGCGACGGGCTCAATAACCGTGGTCGTGTTCGCGTTGTTCTTGTACAGAACAAAGCTGGAATTACCGCCAGTAATCGGAGCGAGAGTAGAGTCGGTGGACAGGGCGAGGTAGCCGTTGCGGAGTACAGTGGTGTTGTGGAGGCTGCCAACAATACCCTGGAAAGGAATTGAGAGGCTGTCACCTTTAGTGCCGTTGAGGTGAATGTATCCAGAGTAGACGGACAACCTGGAAGCATCCGCGGTAGGAGGGATGACAGTGACAGTAATGACGACATCGGCGCCGGCGGCAATGGTAACCTTGCCCTCATCAAAGGCGACAGTGGCAACATCGTCAGTGAATTCGATACCGGGGAAGATGTCGGGTTGGATCAAGGTGGAAAAGGTGTATCCAGTAGCAGCACTGATGGAGCTGAAGTCATAAGTGACATCCTCAGATCCCGGGTTGGTGATTGTGAAGTTGAGCGTGCTGACAAAGTTGTCGGTATCATTGAAGGCAAGGTAGGCGACACTGGGAGTAATAGTGGCGCAAGCAGCATCGAAAGCCTGAACAAGACCGGCACCCTACTGGGCGACGGGAGTGAGACTGTCATAGATACCACTCCCGTCATTGAGGTTGGCTGGAGCAGCCGTAGCAGCTAACAGAGCTTCGATTACGGCGGGGTCAAAGGTGCCGCGAACCTCTGCAACGAGAGCAATAACGGCAGCAATAAGCGGGGAGGCCATGGAAGTTCCAGAAATTACGGCGTAAGAGCCAAGAGTCTGGGACCAGGTGGACAAAATGTTGCCACCAGGAGATCCGACTTGGGGCTTGACGTCGCCTTCAAAAGTTGGGCCCCAAGAGGTGGAGGTGCTAAGGTATCCTCCAGTGACGGTATTTTGGGTCGTGGCCAAGTAAACGGGGGCAGTCTCAGGGTCCTCAAAATCGAGCTCAACCTCAAATCTAGCGGCGAGCTCATTGACCCAGATTACTCCCTGGTCAGCAGTAACCATGCCGACTGCAAGAATACCGTCGACGGTGTCGACAGCAGCAGAAGTTGCGCCAGCAAGATTGTTGTAGAATAGAATGTGCTTGGCGCCATAGGCAGCAGCATTGGTGGCCTTTTGGACAAAGGTGCAGGTTCCACGGCGGATGAGGACAATGTAACCAGACAGATCGGGGGTGTCGGTAGGGTAAGCATCACATCCATCGGCAGCGTCGCTGGTGTTGAAGGAAGCAGTCCAGAGAGGCAGCTTCACACCGTCCCAGGCACTTGGCTGTCCAGCAGCGTAACCAAAATTCTCACCGAATCCTCCGTCAATGGTGTAATTGGAGACGGTGAGCAGAGCAGGTGACTCGATATTGTCAAACGAGGCAACGGCGGTCACCTTTTTACCATTGGCTGCGGTGCTGGCGTAAAAGAGACCATAGTCACCACTGTTACCGGCCGCGACAGTGCAAGGAACACCTTGCTCACCAATACGAGAGACAACGACAGCCCAGGGATCCTCGCTCCATCCAGAAGATCTACCAATGGAGGTGGTGATTGTTTGACTGCCCTCGTCGTAAGCACGTAGGTAAGCCTCAATGAGGATATCATTGCTCGTTCTGCCATTACAACCAAAGACACGGTAAGCCCCCAGGGTGACACCAGGAGCGGCACCAGTAAAGCCGAGCTCGTTGGGCTGAGCGGCAATAATACCGGCAACGTGAGAACCGTGACCGGTGCATCCATCATAGGGGCTGTAAAGTCAACACATAATGATATAGACAAAGACAAGTAGTTTCATCTACTTACTCGTCATCTGAACTGGAGTGTTGTAACCAGTGTAGTCATCACCAACGAGATCGTAGCCGTAGCTGACCAGGTAACCGGGGCCAAAACGACCCCCGAGGGCAAGGTGAGGGTAGTCAACCTGAAAGGTCAATTGGGCTCATTCAATCGACTTTTCATACAACTCATACCCGTGTCAATGACACCGATCTTGATGCCCTCACTGACGATACCCTGGGCACGAAGCTTGTTGACCTGGGTCATGACGTGGGTCGAAAAGATGTCGGTAGTGCTATCGACTTGTCGCTTTCTTAAAAAGTCGGCCTCTGGGGTTCCCGTCCAGACAACCTCGGTCTCTGGCAGAGAGTAGACCCGGTTTGGCCAGATCTCCTTGACACTACGCAAGGATTGGAGATTCTTGGCATCTCTGTCCGCTGTGAAAAGATCATGAAACTTGATGACGGCGCCCTTGAAGAGCGATGATTCGTAAGTATTGGTCGTATCGCTTATAGACATGGCATGGCTAAAAAAGCTTTCCGAGTCCTGGCGTAGTTAGAATGAGTATCAAAAGTCATAATGAAGAATGGACTGACCTCAGTCTCTTGAAATTCAACAATATAAGACCCAGGAACAACATTGTCAGCTTGACGAGAAGCCGCTGCACAGACAGCTCCGGCACTCGCCAAGAGTGACAAGGCCAGATTGCTACGGACCATGATGGCAATAATTCTCACACTAATTCAGTAAACAACTAGGACGATGAACATCTAAGGTCTCAACTCGTGCCATTTGAAAGCAGATTGCACCATTATTTGTAGGTAATCAAGGTCACGAATATCTAGCTTATTCTGTACTAGTACAGAACGTATCTAGGGTTCCAAACCATGGTATTGGACGAATAGCCTGACGCTACCTACTGGCAACCCTGCTCTTCCCTGCTGTGGTGTTATTGGCCCCTAAAAAGCACTGCATCATGGGTGCATCCCACTAGTATTCTTGAACGGTACTTGGACTTCGAAATATATAGCTGAGTTGGACAAAAACTGAACTATACCAGACGTGCACCTTCTTGAATGACATATGTAGAGTTATTGTCTGCTCAATTGAGTCTTGTTGTTCCTGGAAACTGGTCGGCCAAGGTATAGGTTGTGATACAGTCAGAGGAGCATAGAATAACTGTTTGGGGGTTCACGATCTTTTGAGAAATGAGAGCTTATGGTGGTCAAGTAATTGTTATAATTTGTCTTGTTCTTTCTAAGTTCACAAAAGAAAAAGGGAGTGTATGGACCTATTTATACTAAATACCGTTAGTCATCGTACCATGGAACACTTGGTATAGGTCCCTGTGTTCTATTATCCATGGAGCACATGGAACGGCCTTCTGGGTTCACCTGGCATTCATCACCTGATCTTCACATAGGTACATCGGCTTCCATTAAGAACCTCTCGAATCATATCCGGTTGACCATTTCTCGCCTCATCACCAATTCCGGTATTACAATCCGAGAAGTAGCTTCTTCGGCTGGACGAAATTTGTTCAGACTGGTAAACTGATCTGAGCCTCTAGTGTGTATCTGAACTTCCCTCCATCCAGTAGGTATCTAGATGTCACCGATGATGATGGAAAAAGTCCCCTGGTTCTTCTGTCGCTGTCTCCAAATGGCTCTTCGGAGCAGCGATGCGTAATGATGAAGCTCTTCATTGACTTCCTCGGGACGCTTGGAAGACTTGGAAAACAATACCAGCGATGTGCTTCGTATTACCACGACGTACGCAACATAGGCTTCTCTGATGGCTTGAATACTTTGTTTGACCCCTTGGCCCTTTTGGAAAAGAAAAAACCAAGCATTGTACAAGGAACCAGCGCAAAATGTACAGTGGGCGCGAATTTCGACTGAATTTGCACAATTGTTTGACCGTTGCTTATGCGATATCATATCGGAAGATTGGATCGTCTGGAATGATAGTTTTTATTTACAATGAGCTATTCCTCGCCCGATAACAGTTGTGGTGGAGCTGCAACCAACTACCCCCTTAGGTAGGTTGATGGTATCGGGCCAAAAGAAAAACGCAGTGGGTCGGATAGTTCGTCTGGGAGATACAACCTTACGTGCAGATTAGCCGACCGGAAAACGGCTGTGTGCTTTGAAATTAGTACCTAGCCCACCCCCCCCCCCCCCCCCCCCCCCCCCCCCCCCCCACTTATTTTCCTCCGTCGCACCGCAGCAGGAATATGATACGCTTGCACAACTCTCACATTCCTGGGCCTGAAGGCCGCTAGTGGAGAGCGGACAGAAAGTATGGTATATCCTAGTGAGTTTCTAATTGGCAATTGGGACGTGGCGTTCTTTGTAGGCCTTCGGATGCGCCGATCCACTGTACCTTGGGTATTACGAAATCAATGCTATTATGGCTCAACCCATTGCTTGAAGCTCGGTAATCGACAAGAGAACGCTGATAGGCAAATCGTTGAAATCTGGTCCAGATCATGCAGCAAGTGAGAGATGGTTTTTTTTCTCTTACGTTCTTTTTTGCTTTTCATCATTTCATCCAAAGCTGTCCTCATCAAAACTTGCCCAATCCATCGTGAAGTACTCTAAGAACGCTTCGGGTTGAGCCTCAACTACCCTAGATGGCATTTCGTATTACGCTGAGCTTGTTTCAAGGAAGTCCTGAGACGGACAAAGTCGGATGTTGATATAGCCGCCACCTGGTACACGAAGACAAGATGTGCAATACCCAACATCATCTGCTCTCCAACTGGCAGCCAACAATAGGTTTCTTTCGTGATAGCGTTCATAGTCTCTTGCTCAATAATACCAAAGACACCTCCTGGATCTCTGAGTCGGGACCTCCATGGCGAGTACTGCGGTGGGGGAACTGGGCTGAGCCAAGCACTGAAATTTTGGTACCCAAGGATTCTCTAAGACGAGGTGGCCGCAAACTGGATGTCTTGCTACGTCTCGGCACATGGGACATGTCGGAGCTACCCAGAAGGATTCATCAGGGCGATAGATCAATTCTTGAAACCAGGTTTGGATGCAGATGCACCCGAACTTGTGGCCGCAGTGAAGCAAAACCTGTATTTCCGCTTCTCCCTCATCATGGTGTTCCAGACGAATTTCGGCAGATTATGCGTCCATCATCTTGACTCGAAATAACCGAGCAACGACGCTCTTCATTGGTCGCTCTGGCGTCGCGGCGATTGATGTCCTCGGTGAGCAGACCAAGTTGATGCTGGTGGATACGGTTCCTTTCCAACGGATTCTTTTTAGAATGATTACAAAAGCTTTCCGCAGCTGAGTCATCGGAAGATATCTTAGGCAGCGAGACTCCGTCGTATGTTCGCATTCGGAATAGTAGTTGTAGTCTTCTTGATGTGTCTGCGCCAGCCTTTCAATTGATCAGCACCCGCCCTTTCGGTCCAGCTCGGGAATTTGTGCTTAACGATGGCTACGAGACTTACAACCTTGACTACTGTACAATAGTATTTTCTCTAGGCGACACGGATGTGAGCCTTTAGATTGGAAACTGATAGAAATATCTGTCTTTCGGGGTCTGCCACAAGATTGCATCGATCAGCAGGATGTTGATAATTGCGATATAAGTAGCTTTGAAACTTGACTAGATTTATATGGACGCGCATGAGATGAACCGTGGCTGAGATCATATTCTCACAATGTATGTATAGCACAACGTTGGGCAATGACATCGACACGAAAGCCGTATCTTCATCTTGGGGACCATTATCTACCATTTCGATGTTGTATCCATTGCATCGTTTTCTGTAACATGAGCGGGTTCGATCATAAAGGGCTCGAGTGAATGTAAAAGGCGACACAAAACGAATCTGCCTCCGAAGCGCCGATATAGTCTTCCAGGATGATGGATGGAACACATTTCAGCATGCTTTGGATTCCGTGCGGGCAATGACGTTCATATACCAAGGCTTATAGCTTTTGGCTATCCGTATCATGCCGGATTTTGATAGTCGTGACGGAAGCTTTTATGGTATCACAACAGGCATATAATTCTGACAAGCATTTTGAGACCGTCAAAACAACATGCTCACGGAAGAGAATCCAACGCCATGGCATAAACTTCAGTTCTGACTCTTGCTTCCCTAGTACGCAACGTTGAACATAGTTAAACCTATTTGCCGTCGCCCCCGTTGTACGAAAGTAAATCCAATCAGATGGTGGAGCCATTCTATAAGTATAGTTATTTGTTATAGCGCTTTATCAATAGCAAGCATGAATCTAGAATGAATGGATATAGCACACAAAAGTCGGACATTGATTTAAACGTTAGAGTATATATTACCGATTGCGTGCTCTGATACTGATTGCCACCACGATCTTCGGATCTTCGTCTCCTCAGCATCTGGGAAACATTATCCATCCCGAAGCTACTTTCGATAATAATCCCGTCGAATTGTCTCCCGTAAGAACGCGGCCACAATGCTCTACGTGCTCAAGTTGGACTTGACCCGTAATTTCCAGTTTGGTGCTTGCATTTTCCATGAAAACCGATTTATGGAGTCGTTTCCAGGTACCCATGCAGTGGTCCCGATGCTGTTTAAGATCGTAATAGAATAGGCCCAATTCTCCACGAAGCACTTCCGCGTGAGGAATCTCATCGATCAAGTCTGGATCTCGGAACCACTTCCAACCGATTACCGTCTCCTCATCGAGGTCTCTATCATAACAGTCCCGCGGGACCCAGACGTAGTTGGCGAGATTGAGAACACAGTCACTTTCCCGTGCTTCGTCGGCCGTATGACCACATCGGTGACTTGGGACATAGTCCTGCTCAAGTATAGGAGTGCCTGGAGAGACTTGCGAAACTGTTGCCGGTTTACAGCTATTCGAAGGCCGTGACGTTATGATGGATGCAGCCAACCACACCATGATACAGGTCGCCACCGCACATGAGAGATAGATTAGACTCCGGGGTAACTCTCGCCAGAATCGCTTTTCCAATGTAGTTGAGTCTTGCCTGGTGGGATCATCCATCAAAGCAGTTTCGTCTTCAGCATTGTAAAATGACTGGGAATCTGCAAAACTCGTTTTGACATCCATGACAGTTTGGTGCTCCAGGTAGTGTTGGTAGTCGACTTCCTCGATGTAGTAGTCGGAATTCGACTCTTGGCATATAGAACGGCGTATAGAATGTATAAAGATGTTTTTATGACATCTGAAGAGCCCATTACAGTCGAGTGAGGACTAAACGAGTTTATAGAAGAATGCGAGCACTGTCAATGTCTATCTCCTGTGGAAGCCCAGAAGTTCGGAAGCTGGATTTCCTTCTGCCGCCCCGCGGTTGTGACGAACAGGTTACGGTGAGCAGGCCTCTACTATTACCGAATCCCGTCAGAACGCCGGTCTTAAGGTAGATCGAAAACTAGTGCAAGAACAAGCAGAATACCCTGAGATCATGAGGGGAAGCATTATTCCGGATAGCCGGTTAGTTTCGGAATGATCACTTCCCCACATGCTCGGTAAACCCGATAGTAAGATGATATAGTGTTGGATACTGACATGACGTACTGTAAATTTTACTCGGTCAGAATAATCCAACAAATCAAAGTAATCGAGCTCTGCCGACTCATGTTACCGTCACCTTCTCGATAGATGCTTTTTTGAACTTGCGAAGTTTCATCAACAAGGCAGCCTCCAGTATGGGCCTACTGAACCCTGGCACGGATGTTCCACCTGGCCCCGCAGGCAGTGTCAAGTACAACGAGCTATTGGACTTTGGCTGTAACGACTTGGATTCCCACGCAAGTGAAGAAGTGTTGGCTCCTTCACGCACTATTTCGAAGCAGCTCCGACGGAAGCGTCTATCACAAAAGTGCCCATGGCTTGCTGAGGATGGGATTAAGCTTCGGGAATACAAGGCTAGAGGATGAACAGACCATCGCATTGGTATTGCTTTACGGAGGACGCCAGACGCGGTCAAGAAACAATGGAGAAAGCAAGATTCGGAGAAACGATCAGGGATGTAAATAACAGATCGTTCGGCTACGTTATCGAAATATGGAAGACATTTCATGCGATGTATGCGACACGACAAACGACTACTAGTTATACTTTTGAAGACATTCTCAATGCTACGCAGTTATACCTGGTTGCAATTGGACTAACTGCTGAGAAGTTGTTATATCATGAAGGGAAAGTTCTCATGCCAAGGCACTCCACATCTCTGTCGGCTTTCAATCTATATGATCAATTATCAAGCTTGATTGGATACTCGCTGTAGAAACGGCATGAAAATACCCCTCATTAGATTTGTGTCTTGAAAGGAAAACCATACCTACGCATATGGACTTGTTCTAGAGCTGATACGATATGATCTGGGGGCGAGTCGGCGAACTTCTGGCACGTCTTGTCCATTGTGCCCTCATCATCGCCGAATCCATCGGTCGAATCCCGTAGCAGTTCAATATAGAAGTGTACCGTGCCGATCAGTTTTGCCGTATGACTCTGAGAGTTCCGTTTGGGAGGCACTGCGTAGTACATAATGCGATAGCCATCGTCACCGAGGGCGGGGATATCTCCTGCTGGGCTCTCAGGACGCCTGCTTCCTCTAAGAGGTCATTTTTTGAAAATGCGATTTGACATCGACCACGGTGTATGACCAAGCCCCAGCATGGGCCTGGGTGCATTACTGTCAGAGCATATTCTCTGCTCTTCAAGATGCTCAGCCTCGAACCCAGCGATCAGGATATTTGTTTTTGAGGACTCTGAGCACGGTCAAGTATGTTGCCTCAATTGCAAAAATTGACCACCAAGCAGCACACCATACTCGACCAGCAACTTCATTTAGTTTACTCATGCCTTCTCGAACACATGTATGTTTCAGATTTGTTTGATCAAGTCCTTTCCAACATCCTACTCAAATGTTTAATTTCTGCGAGGCATGTTCAACGTCCGTAGGACTTGGAGACGACCGATGCGCTCTATATATTCGGTTTTGGGGCGGGCGATGACAATAAAAGCCAGCATGCCCGCAGGCGAGAACATCATCAGTGCCCTGACGAAAGCGAAGCGACGGTCCTTAATCATTTCCTCAGCCTTGGCGTTGTTGTCTGCAGAGCTTCTTAAAACTCCTCCCTCCTCCATTCG
Source organism: Neopestalotiopsis rosae (assembly GCA_023078685.1). Classification (NCBI taxonomy): domain Eukaryota; kingdom Fungi; phylum Ascomycota; class Sordariomycetes; order Amphisphaeriales; family Sporocadaceae; genus Neopestalotiopsis; species Neopestalotiopsis rosae. The sequence goes on from JALGAS010000001.1 coordinate 2,665,373, forward strand.
TCCAGTCCTTCAGCTCGTCGAAGGCCGCGTCAGCGTCTTTTGTGAGTTTATGCTTGGTGGAACAAAACTCGCCAACGTGGGATAGGAGATACTGCATGACGTCAGACGAGCAGCACTCGAGGTGCTTGAGAGCCAAACTACGCTTTCGGAAAAGCATCTTCAAGCTGTTGCAGCATATCTTGGGGACAATGACTCGAACATTAAATAAGCAGCACTCGAGATACTGCAGAGTCGACCGATCCTTTCAGAAGAGCATCTCTAAGCTGTTGCAGCAAGGCTCGGGGACGATGACTGGTACATTAGACGAGCAGCACTTAATGTATTGTTATGCTTACTGCCCAAAGCCAAAACATGTGTGGGAATTGTTCGACCTCTATTCAAAGTCATGTTGGAGGTCGCTTTCAAGGAGCATGTTACTTGGCAACTGACACATGATACTTTGTGTACATCCACAGCACTACAAGATTACCAAGCAAACGGCTCTCGCGTCGTGCTCACCGAGGCGATCAAGGAAGTGCAGCATAACCTGTACCCGGGGCTGTGGGAAATTCAACGTTGACTCTACCATAAATATTCAAGAAAGCGGTCCACCATTTGCGTGTCAATAACAGTACAAAGTAAGCAGTAAGTGATATAACTACTGATCTAGAATTCTTTTTTTTTTTTTTTTTTTTTTTTTTTTTTTCAAAATCAACGAAGGCTCCTCAGTTTTTCTCGTTTCAACACATGACGACCATGGTCAGATCGACGCTGAAAGCAATAGTTCACGCAGTATGCTTGTGTGTTTCAGCAGAAAATTAGATTAAAGTCGTGCCATCAGCGCTTGTATCCAACCATATACTATCCGCTTTATCACCATCTATTGCTTCGTAGTTGTTTGCTCCATCGCTAGAGTATTCTCGGTGCAAGGGTCTGTAAATCTTCCGCCCTTGTATCGTTGAAGTTTTCTTCTCTCTTTTTTGTGGGATTCCGTAACAAGTCATGTTACGGAAGCCATGACCCTTCCTGGAAGACGAGCACACTTTCGTGAGATAAGCATTGAAGGCCTCGCTACATTTTGGTTGTAACGAGGATTCAAGTTGTTACAATCATAGTCCAGTAGCTCGATGTGTTATCTAGCGTGATTCGGCGCATTGAATATATCCTCCGTGTCTTGAACAAGCACGCGAATGCTTGGTGGCACATCATTGAGAAAAGTTCTACAAGGTCATGAGGGTGTCTACTCGTCGACGTTATCGATGATGAAACTTGGCTTTGGCATAACAGCGAATGCAGGGCTTATTGTGTCTCAATCATCTCAGTAGTCCCTGTTTATTTCTTCTGAGATCCCAGGGAATTACGACTGTGTTTCCACTCTACGATAAATTTTATCCGGCGATGCGGCTTATGTAACTAGTGGGCTACTATACGGTACCTAGGAATTTCACGGGTATATAATTGTGGCACCAGGCTTGTATGCTAAACATCCCGTATAGGCTACAGCGGAATCAGGAAGGACCAGGGTCCATTACCGGAAACGGCACTGCAAGGAGGGAAAATATTTCTTTATTTTACTCCTTGAGTCTGCAAAGCAGGCATAAGTCGGCCGACGCCGTCCGCACGGACCCGGAGCTCGGACCCTGTTCAAGACGAAAGGACTCTCTTCTTTCGTCCTTTCGCTACTTTTAGAATACTCCTTTGTAGCACATCATCCAAGCGGGTTGCAAGTTGTGGCAGGGTCACAGGCTGCAGGAACCTGTTGTATTCGACTGGCAAGGTGCTCTGTAGCCTACTATTGAGATGCTCTGTGCTCTGTGAGGAGACTCAATCCAAAGATATTTCGGACTCTCGGACCTTTAACGCAATGTTCGACGACTAATTAAGGGTGTGCGAAACACTGCTGTGTCCTGGGACACCAGCGCTTGACGGTCAGCTGTGCTCTTAGACCATTCTATGCGTAATGGCTCATTCGTTGTTGGTGTGAGGTGCCATGTTCCCGGATTCTATTGCATCGAAGCTAAGCATTAGTGAGCATATTGAAAACTGTCGTATAACGCTCGAATGCCCGTATGCCCCGCCGAAAATGCTCAGCGTTATGGACGGAAAGCTACCCCGCCACTAGCGTGGTGAGAGTGCTACAGGTTACCGTGTCACAGGCTGTCGCGAAAACGGGCCACTTTCACCAGGTAGACATGTCCTGGGACCGCCCGCCCAATAGTCGGATCGGTGGCGAATTGATGACTGTGTAAGTCCCTAAGTCCCTGAAATGCAAGGTATTATTTTACTGTTCTTTTGAGTGTTCGAATCGGTAGTCGTGGCAAAGGACAGAAGTGTAAAAATGAACTTGATTGCAGCGGGGTTACAGCGAGCGCTTTCGGGTCTAGCTCTTTTAGGCATAGATCTGGCTAGATCGAGTTGCTCTTGCCTAAGCAAGTGGCGCGGCCGTTACGAACGTGTGCTGACCGTTTAGAAGTGAGAACACGCGATCGGTTGCTCTCGCTAGCAATGGTGTAGTCGATTGGCGTTATATGGTCACTGTACGTCCTAAAACATCCTCCTAGCAACATGAAATGCCTACATCTGCGCAACTGGGCGTGTTCATCAGAACCTTTTCAACGTCTACGTTGCATTGAGTGGGATAGAGATCGTCGCGGCCGTGCGATCCTGCGCAGAAGATATTCGTAGACGAGACGCCGCTCACAGTCGCCATGTACGCTGCTGGCCAATCACCGCCACGACCGCATCATGCATAAAGCGCAGCAGAGTCAGCCATCAGGCTGCGTGAGACTTTACTCGACTCTTCCATCCGACGGCCTGGTCATGGCACCAATACTTTCGATTGACTCTCTAGCCATCGACGACCGCCGAAAGCACTCTTACCGACACACCCACGATGACGACGCACCTGCGCACGCACGATGCCTACACAGTTGGATGGGTCTGCGCCATGCCCAAGGAGCAGACGGCTGCCATCGCGATGCTCGACGAGCGACGCCCAAACCTCTCGAAACCACCCAACGATCCGAACTCCTACACACTCGGCTCAATCTGTGGCCACAATATCGTGACTGCTTCTTTACCCAAGGGCAATGGGACATGGGCAAGGCCGAACAAAACTGAACATTCAGACGAACGGGCGCGCTCAACAATCCACCAAATCTGCTTTTATCTGCGTTGGCAACATTGGAGTCGGACCACGAGTTAGATGGAAATAAGATCTCGCAGTACCTAGAAGAGCTGCAAATTCGATATCCACGGCTGGCTGAGAAGTACCTCCGTTCGGATTCCCTACAAGACGTCCTGTTCAAAGCGAGCTATAGCCACGTGAAGAAACAGCATTCAGATGCCTCAGAGGAAGGGGGGACAAATCAGAGGATAGTGCCCCAGAAGACTGCCGACACTGCGATAAGACCCAGATAATAAAAAGGAAGCCACGGGACATGCGCATGCACTATGGGCTGATTGCATCGGGCAACCAGCGTTAGGAATCGGTTGTCGAAAGAAATGGACAAGAAGGTCTTTTGTCGAAATAGAGGCTGCGGGGCTGATGGATAACTTTCCGTGCATTATGATTCGAGGGATTTGTGACTGCGCCGATTCGCACAAAAACAAGGCGTGGCAGGAACATGCTGCTGCTGTCGCGGCAGCATTTGCGAAAGAGCTTCTGGTCTATGTCCAGCCATAGGAGGTCGATCAAGTGAAAACGGTGAAGGTTATATTGGCCCAAGGCGAGTAGTTCTAAGCAGATTCTGTGTACTACAGCCGAAGTTTTTACGTTATTATATAGTGTCCTGTGAACTATCCGAAACACAATCTCGAGTTGTGCAGACTAGACTTATCCTTCAAAGAGAAGAGGATCTCAAAGTGTTGAATTGGCTCACTCCTATCGATTTCGGCCCGCAGCATTCCAACTACCTTCGAAGACGACAGCCAGGCACAGGGCAGTGGCTTCTTGACTGCGATATATACCAAAGATGGGTAGATGAGCCTGGACAAAATTTATTTTGTCCCGGCATACCTGGAGCTGGCAAAACGATTCTCTCGTCTATCGTTATCGACGATCTTAAAAGTCGCTTTTCTACCGATTCCACTACTGTGGTGGTTGACGTCTACTGCAATTTCAATCGTCAAGCGGAGCAGACACTCGAGCATCTTATGTCCAGTCTGCTGAAACAATTGACCCGTAGCCTGCTGAACCAACAGGCCAACAACGATCCCTCACTACCGCCGGTTCTACATAATCTCGATAAGAAACATGCAGGAAAACAAACCAGACCGACTCTAGAAGAGATTTCAACAGTACTTCGGACTGTGACTGCAACATTCGCCAGGGTAATCATAGTTGTTGACGCGCTGGATGAATGCCAAGTGACTGACAATTGTAGAATGCGATTCCTCCACCAACTCTTCAGCCTCCAGACTCAGCAAGGTATTAGCGTCTTTGCGACGTCTCGACATATGGCTGATATTGAGAAGGCATTCTCAGATGGCTTGACAGTTGAGATACGAGCCAGCGAAGAAGATATCGGAAGATATCTGAAAAGCGCTATATCACGTCTTCCCAAGTTTATTGCTGAGAGAAGCGACTTACGAACCGAGATCATGCAGACTATTAGTCAGATAGTGGACGGAATGTAAGTCTACAATAATTTCTTTGGCCAAGCTGTGCTAATGAATTAGGTTTCTGCTTGCCCAGCTTTACTGTGATACCCTTACGGACAAATATAACACTACAGCCGTACGGGAGGCACTAGAGAATCTAAAAACCGACTCAAAAAATTACGAGATAGTATACGATGGGGCGATGAATCGAATTGAAGGCCAGCTCAAGGGGCAAGCCGAGCTTGCGAAACAAGTGCTGGCGTGGATCACGTGCGCACAGCGACCACTCACCAAGACAGAGCTGCAGCACGCGCTTGCCGTCAAGATCGGTGAAACAAAGCTGAATCATGATAGCATTACGCAAATTCATGACATGGTTTCCGTCTGTGCAGGATTCATAATAATCGACGAAGCGAGTAACGTTATCCGACTGGTCCATTATACGACACAAACGTACTTTGAAAACACGCAAAACAGATGGTTTCCTGTAGCGCACTCTAATTTGGCAATAGCCTGCACTATATATCTATCATTTGATGCTTTTGCTGATGGACGCTGCCATAGCGATCAAGAGTTTGAGGCACGCCTCAAAAAACATCCATTTCTTGGATACGCGGCTTCTCATTGGGGCCACCAGGCACGAGCAGCTTCTCGATGTGAGGAAGTGCTTGGGTTTCTCGAAAAGCCTGCCCAGGTCGATGCATCAATCCAAGCATATTTTACTGATACTGGTACGCAGTGGCGGTATTCGGGATACAGCCAAAGAGCGCCTAGTGGGTTGGTAGCAACACACCTTACGGCCATTTTTGGGCTTGGAAAAATTCTACCTGCAGTATGGAATAAGAGGAACCTAGATGCAGAAGATAGTACCGGTCGGACCCCGCTATCGCGGGCAGCCGAAATGGACATACCGAAGTGGTCCAACTGTTTCTCGAGACAAAGGAAGTAGATGTTAATGCCTAGGGCGGAGAGTACGGCAACGCTCTCCAGGCTGCTTTAGCAGGAGAACATCAGGCAATCATACAGCTGCTGAAAAACTTGAAAAGGAATCAGGACAACATCAACCTCAGGCGGCCAACATCGTTTCTCTGCCGCTGATCGCGATTTATCGCATTTCCCTGGCATACGATGTTATTGCACGATTTGCCAGATCCGCTAGTGGTATGATCGTATCTCGAGTATGCGCCATTGCAGGGCATGAGGCATTCTGCAGGACTGGCTCCTTGGAGCTAGGCCCCAAACGGTAGTTACTAGATGGCTGCAGGATCAAGGACTGAATGCAAATATCGCACCCACTCTAGTGATCAACACGGAAGACTTCTTGTGTTTCCAAATGAGATTCGATGCACAATTAACAGCTGATAACGATATTACATACGTTGATTTTAGGTTAAGTTATATATACAAGAAATAAGTTGTTTGCAATGCAATGTTGTTTCACCACACTTAGGACATGGAAGGAATGTCAATCTCGGTAATAGTCCAGACTTTACCGCCATCGCTGCTGGTCAGACCAGAGTAGGTGGCGCGCACTTTTCAACAATCGCCTTCAGAAGCGTCAGGTCACGCTACTAAAAAAGTTTCATCAGTTTCATGAGGACTTCGGCGTTCAGGTCTATGCTGTAATCCACCACAATTGCAAATTCCACGTCTATTCGTCTCAGCCGAGCGAGCTTTGGCCGCCACCGCTTCACGAAATTGTGAATTGACATCAATAATGAAGAAAATCCAGGAAACACGCTAACTGGCGCAGGAACAAACCTATCCATTACCAACGATCCATATCGCAGAGGTATGCCAGCCTCGCCAGCGCAAGCATAACAACGATGAGAATCACCGGTCCAAGGCCGTTACCAGCCTGCTTCCAAACGTATTCCAGAACTTTGTCTCGTCGCTGAAAGCAGCGTGTTTACCGTTTACCACGAACCCCGTCTCCACTTCCTGAAGCCTGTGTTGGCGCTCTCATCACTCCCCTCCATCCCCTATAAGCGTCAAGAAGCGGAATTAGGCTACGGAGGGCACTTGAAAATGTGGATATGCCAGCGCGAGAGGTAGCGACCGGGATAAGTTCTAAACGAACAGGCCAAAAGCAAATCCCAGTCAGAACAGATAAATCACACAATCATGAGCGTACTCAAGAAATCAAGGGCGCATGTCTCGTATACAGATGATGCCTTCCTTTGCTTACTCGAGTATGCAGATTGATAGCATCGATCATATCCCCCACTCGGGCTAAACATCGTGTTCGTGAAGCCTTTGGCGCGATAAGGTAAGGTAACCGACGTGTTTTTTTGAACTCGATTCTTTTCATGATGATCACTAGCTACTCGAACACCTGCCCACACCGATGGACACAGCCTGTCAGAGAAGAGGACGGAAGGCTTGCTACAACCTCAGCCGAATCTACTACGAGAAGCTTGCTGGCTGAATCAGTCCGCAGAGCCAGCTTCCAAGTTTTGTTCGCCGGATCAGACACTTCGACGCCGCTCACAGCTATTTTGTGACAACGTAAGAGCATCGTGATCTGCTTCTTTGGACCGATGCTTGTGCATCTAGGGCACGTCAGAGCATCAACGTCCGGGCCATAAATGGATATTTCGACATGTCCCTTAGGTAGGTCCGTACCCGCGACGTCCCAGCCTAGGTCATATGTCGACAGAGGTCCATTATTGACTTGTTCCGCAGTACCAATTTGAATTGGCTGGAGTCCTAGTTCTTGATCTGTTGCCAGGATATAGTTCGGATCACAAACAAGGGCGAACTTGATTAGCTGGGCCACTTTTGGCTTGATCACGCGGCGAACATTAGCCGGCTTGCCACATCCCTGCTCCCTGATTAATGCTTCTTCCAAAAAGTAGGGACGGCACAGTGCTGTCTATATTTCAGGAATATGTCACGTACTTTGACGAACAGAACATCTGCGGTGTTTGCACCGACCCAGTTGTCATATTGGAAGCTACTGCGATACAGCTTCTGCAAGCCTATAGCCGAGTTGCCAAGTACTTGGACTGGCGGCGGTCAGCGCATGACTGATACGGATACCCCGATTGATACGGCGGATGACCTGATGATTGTTAGCCAGTGAAATCTCTCTCGAAATAAATAATGGTCCGCACCAATTCAGATCATGTCTTTCCAGGAATATGTGTTTCACCATAATCGCATCTCTCGCGCAGGTCTCCCGAAATGACTCCATATCGCCATTGATCATGCTGCGGAGCCCCGGCTGACCCCAGTTACCACATGCAAACAAACTCTACCGCCAAACGATCCGACTGTGCCTCAGCTTTGTCGCCACTTTTCTGATACTCAGATTGCAGCCAGACACCTCAAATCTCACTTGGCAAAGTTGAACCCCGCTGCCTCGATGTTCAAATGCCCTGTTTGCTCGCCACAGATTTGGTTGAGAGACAAAATGCACCTACAAAATCATGCCGAGCTGGTTCATGGACTCAAAACCTCGGATCACAGAGGCTATGTATAGGTCAGCTCACAGCTGTCCGATGTAGAGCCAGAGGTTATCTTGTACGCTTGCAGTGATTCCGCTTTCAGAAGCTTTGACAATCAACGCAAAGTAGCATAGGCAAAGCTGACTGATGGTTAGTGCAATCAATAACTCCGCACAATAGTTCATAGTGCAATAGCATATCATTAGCAAAGATAACGCCTGCAGAGAAAGCTCTTCGATATCCGCGGCGTGGTCGCGCCTCCATTGACAAAGTGAGATGAAGAATCTGTTTTGATTCCATATCAGCAACTCGAATCTAGTGTTTCCAAAGGCCTTCGCATAGGTCCTTCCGCACTTCCATAACCATGTTGGTGAGCTCTTCAGGCCAGCTGTGACTATGATGGTCTTCTAGCCCAAGCGTAACACAAGAGTTATTGTGCGTCAGTCGCCAAACGGTATGCTCCTCAAAACTGAGCAGCAGTAATGCTTTGAAGAATGGCCCTATGACCTCAATAGATATTGGCTTGTGGGTTGAGCATAACAATCCAAGCGCTGTCCGTCTAACATAAGAGTCATTGCCATCGAGCCGTGCTGCAACTGCCAGCAGTAGTTCTGCAGACAGATCGGACTGATTTTGGAGCACTTGGAGTGCTGCCTCAATGATATCTGAGTTATCGTCATTCACCTCGAAAAGTGGTGGGCAGTCCCCCTTTACCCATGAAGCAGCAAGCTCGATAATGCACCGAGGCATGCGTGATGCGTACCTTAATGACTCCAAAAGTACCCTCTTTGCCTTGTTGGATGCCTCCTGTATGGCCTTCTCGAATGACGTTTCCGGAAACTCCATTTCGCATGCCAGGCCTGGTGAATTCCTGAATTCGCATTCAAACAACAACCACTGCGCCAACCGGCCTTCCAAGCCTTTCCGGAGTTGAGCGAAGTTCGCAGGCTCGCTCTTTGAAGATATCTTCTTTAAACAACGCATGATGAGCCGTTGGTGTGTTGGACCCAAAAGATCGCGGGACTGCTCCTCTATGATTTTAAAGAAGCAGAACATTTGAGAACTATCATCAGCACTCAACAGGCCGGCGACAAATCGCCAGAGTATATCGAAACGCGCGTCGTATTTATGGTCTCGAAGAAAGAAAGTCGGCTCTAGCTCCTTGAGGTCTTGGCTGTCGACTGTAAGATATTGGAGCGGCTGCGATCCTTTCCAACGTCGAACAAAATAACGTGCTGCAAAGTACTCCTGAAACGTCAGATGTATAAAGTGGTATGTTTTGTCGTGTCTCCCCATTGTCGGGTCCGATGTCCGAAGAAATGACACCTTCCCGAGAAGATCATCTACCGAGGTATACTGCTCTGGGATCCCGAGACTGTCAGATATAATATCGCGATGTTCTGCCTCGAAATTGATTATGTTATTAATCATCCCTGTGAAAGCGAGGGCTTCAACAAGCTCACGCTCTTTTCGAATGAAATGATCAACCCGCCGCGCGCTGCGAATATTGTGCAGTGTAGATCCTTTGCCCAGGTTCAGGACATCCTTCTTCCATAAGCTGCGCTCAATAGCACTGTACACTGCTGTCATAGTCTCTGGTATATGTTTGGACGAAGTGTCGTCCCAAGTAAAGCAGAATGCGTCCAGCTGGATAGGGATACGGACAAGATCCTGCAAAAGCTGGTGATGTTGTAAGAAGTCCTGTACCTTCTCTATCTTCGCTTGGTCGCGTTTGTACGTTTCGCGATTGGTGAAAGCATTTTGGATGTATGCCACAACTTCCTTCGAACCGAAACCGATTGTTTCCAGCTCGAGGTCTAGAGGCTTTAAATCCGCCGACAATAATGCGTTCGCGCGAGAAGTAATAATAACATTTTTCTGGTTCAAAAGGGTCTTCAGAAACTCGAACATAGCGCCATCTAGGCCTGAGACCTCATCGAGACTATCCAGAATGAATAACGTCTCGCTATTGATGGTCTTGTTCCACAAAACATCTAAAAGTCTTTGGCCTTCACGATGCTGAGGAAAATACTCATAGTAGAAAAGATTGAGCATATCATACCCGGCAATGTTGCGTCTCTCTTGTAGCTTGAGATTTCGCAGTGGCACCCAGAACACATAGCTAAACAAGCCCTGCCACATCGTGCCGTAGATAAAGTCATAGATGATTTTCTTGCACAGCATCGTCTTGCCCATCCCTGCCTGACCACAGATCAGGATTCGACGGGGAGTTTCTTCCTCGCCGTTTTGCATCCTGCGAGCTTCAAATAGGCGAGGCTAGGTGACCGCGCTCTCCTCATCTGGGCCCTCAAGCTTCAGTCGAGTGTGCAGCGAAAACGGTGACACCTTTTCGTGTCCATCAGCTTGCGCTGCCCAAGAACTAGCTTTGGCATGGTTGTTCATGATCTTCAAATTGATATAGCATTGATCCATTGGCAGACTATCGCCCGTCAGTCGTTGAATCTCGAGATTCTTCAAAGAATAACATTCGTTGCGCATGAATATATCTGCTTTCGTAATGTGCCGCTCGTCGAAAATTTTGCGCAGGAGATCTCCAACCGTATCGGCCACGAGTTTGTAATGTGGATCGTCGGGCCCGGAGAACTTGTTCATCAGAACATGTGGTCGGTCGAGGAAAAGAGGATGTGTGACGATATCGGGGGTTGCGGAGAGCAGATCGACTACCTTCACGGCATTAGTTCTGACGTAAAACACAGGAAGGCGCGAGCCACCTGAAGTGTAATAAATACCGGCATTTCTCTAGCCAGGGACTCGGGAAGCCATGGGGCTAATTTGCGTGGAAGGCTGGATTTTCCCGTCTCGTAAAAGGCTCTTACGTAGTCGATAATATCAATCTCTCGGCAGAGACTAGTAAAGTTGCGTACAAGTTCGCCGAGGTCGACATTCGATTCCGTATGCTTGAGAAGATTCGACACATTCTTGTTCCGAACTCTAGCCCACGCCCTGAGACCCGGCTCGGTCCATCGCGCGACGTCCTGGAATAAGGTTCCTCGAAATGGTGTGGCGAGGAAGACGATACCACGAGTCGCCTTCTTCACGGAAAGATACTCCTGGCTAGCCATGACAAGCGCTTTCATCAAGATGACGCCTCCGAGACACGATGCAATAAAGACAATAGGTCTGTCATCTAGATCGCGGGCGTCGCCCATTACAGGACGTCTCGACTTGATCCCAGCAAGCAGAAGTCGGGCATATTCATCGATCGTCCTCGGAATCAGGTCGGACTGCTCGAGGAGGTCCGCCGGCCAGTTGCAGGTAAATATTCGCGCGTCGACGAGCGTTGGCAGCATTCGTGAATCCTCAAGCCAATTCACTTTAGCTTCGCGCGGGTCTCATGTCCAGGTATCCGGAGATTTCGTGTCAAAGCCATGGATGGCAATGATGTCGATGTTAGTCGCGACCTTGCTTTCGAGAGGCGGCGCAACCTGGCGGAGTTCGACACTCTTGGGTTCCGCCGAAGACTGTGTCAGATCCTCTGCAGCGGACCCAGAGTGCGAAGAATGTCGTTCAAAAGGGGACGATGCCCACCACGAGGGAATGAACTTGCGGACTAAAACGTATAAGGCTATGGTACTGCCGGCGATGAAGATGACTCGGCCAATTCTGACCGAGTCCATTGCTCCACAACCGCGGAAAGCGGAGAATGCTGCAAGTCATCTGCTTGAACGCTTGCGCGAAATAAATGGAGAACCGCGACGGCCCGCTACTGCGTTTCGTGTCCTGAACGCAGGAGGAAGACCGGTGCATATGCCCTGAAGCTGACAAGGACAGCGGTAGACATACGGTAAACAGTGCTTTCCGTCCCATATGATATTTGACTCAGCACAATAGGCGACATTCGTCAATTTGCTATATATACCAGAGTCGTTACATTGCGGCATCCTGAGTCACTTCTGCTGCTTTCTGCTTCCACTATGCGCCAAGATACGTGATACAATATGAATACCAGTAGTGTGACTACAGATTCGAATGGATCCGACTAACCTAGGTCGTGCTCACACCTATTGCTTCCGTACTTCAGTGCCTCATATCGTGGATGGGCATATGGACAGCTGATCGGCTGTCATTCGTGATCATAGACTGTTCTTGTAATCACATACCGTCGTAGACTACGACAAAAATCCGGTGGCTCACTGCTTCCCCGACAAATGTCCTTTTACATATCCGACCAGGGTACGAAATAGGCTGCCCAATCGCGGTATTCTTGATCTTGCCTCACCCGGGAAATCTGAAGCGGGGTAGATGCGATGCATGAGCAAATCCGATGATATGAATTTTCAAAATACTGTAACGACATGCGAAACCCATCTCTGACGTCGCAAGAAGGCCCAGAGGAAGAGTGGAGGCTCCATTTCTTGACTTGAACAATTAATCAAACAAGCTGTATTACGTTGCATTAGGTTCGGATTCGTCAGCCATGTGCAGAGATGGTCATGTCGCAGGAAGAAAGATCTGGGAACAACGGAAAGGGGTCTCCAGACAAGACCAAGTCCTAGTATCGATACGTTAGGCTGATTAGCCAAGCTCGCCGACGTTGGATCTGCCTTGCTCGCAAAGGATAGGATTTGCAGTTGTGCATCGAGAAGCGCAGAACATTCCAGGCCACGCTGCGGACCCCAGGAGCGGTTGTTGACAGTACACTACCCTGCCTGAGACCCACCACACTACATTAACAACTTTCGTCCGTCGTCCGTCAAGGAACAATTTTTCACTCCTGGACTAGAACCTCGACTCTCTCTGTTCCAGCGGGCATTGTCAGAATCACAATATTGGATTGACAAGATTCCGATTCATTCAAGAAGCCATCAACCAGCTTCCAGTCATCCATCAAGGCCCAGATGTGCAACTGGGTACTCAATAGTCCGCCCCAATAAACCATGCAAGATGCGTCGTAATGCATCGTATCAGCCAATTGTTATTGAGGGGGGCTACACCCCCGCGCCATGGAGTCAGCCCGCAAGGCTGCGTTGAGGTTGTTGTTCTTCCCGTGTAATTACTTATGACAACGAGCCCCAGATCATGTCGTAGCCATCGAAAGCCGTCTCCGACCTGCTGCTCGATCTATCTACGATGACAACTGAACCGCGGACGCGTGACGCCTACACAGTCGGGTGGGTTTGCGCATTGCGTAAAGAGCAGACGGCGGCGACGGCCATGCTTGACGACCACCACCCCGACCACCCGAAGAATTCGAACGACCCCAACACGTACACCCTCGGATCGATCGGTTGCCATAACATCGTCATTGCTTGCTTACCTGAGGGGAAGATTGTGACGAGCTCAGCTGCGACCGTTGCAAGCCATATGGTACACGCCTTTCCGGCCATCAAATTTGGGCTGATGGTTGGGATCGGGGGTGTGGTTCCGCCCAAAGTTCGACTTGGCGACGTGGTCGTCAGTGTGCCTGCCGACCAGAACCCTGGCTTTGTGCAGTGGGATATGGGGAAAGCAGAGCGAGGAGGAACGTTTCGTCGAACAGGCGCGCTGAATAACCCACCGAGTTTGCTCCTGACAGCTGTGACGAAGTTGAGGACCAAGCACGAGATGGATGGAACCAAGATACCGCAATATTTGGAAGAGCTACAGGCGCGATACCCACGGCTGGCTGCGAAGTACCTGCGGTCGGACTCCTTGCAGGATGTTCTGTTCAAAGCAAGCTACGACCACGTAGACCAGCAGCATAAGAATGGCATAGGGGATGATGAAGAAGAAGAAGAAGAGGGGAAGGAGGAGGAGGAATATTCAGAGGCTGAGGACGAAGACAGCTGTCGACGTTGCGATAAGATCCAGACTGTCAAGAGAAAGCCACGCGACATGCGTGTGCACTTTGGACTGATTGCGTTAGGCAATCAGGTGATCAAAGATGCTCGAGCTCGGGATCAGTTGTCTAAAGACCTGGGTAAGAAGGTTCTCTGTGTCGAGATGGAAGCTGCAGGGCTTATGGATAACTTTCCGGGTATTATAATTCGAGGCATCTGTGACTATGCCGATTCTCACAAGAACAAAATCTGGCAGGAGCATGCAGCTGCGGTTGCAGCTGCGTATGCGAAGGAATTGCTAGGCTATTTGGTGTTCACGGAGCGAAACCTGTCAGGGACATACTTACCGAGAGTCAGTGGATTTTATTCTGCCCGTAACGCTCGTGTTGCAATATCCTTTTATCTAATTCTAGCCAGTGTCTGGAACCGTGGCTTGTATGCGAGAAGATATCTCAAAGAACACGCATTTACTTCTCAGAACAGAAGATCTGAAGCTACTTGACTGGCTCTCCGCTGAACACTATGGCACGCATCAGAGCGATCCAAGGCAAGACGAGCTTGAACATTCTCGCCACATCCCGGATACACGAGGAGATTTCGGCCTTATTAAATGGCCATCACACAACGACCCCATCGATCATGGCACAGAATCAAGACATGGCCATCATGCTTCGCAGCAGGATCAGAACATATGACAGAGACCTCTACAAAGAGGAATTATGTGATGTAATTATCTCCAAGATTGTCCAAATAGCTAAAGGAATGTAAGTCTAACACCCACCCATCAATATCACACAAAAAGGTATTGACAGACTGATTGGAAGGTTTCTGATCGCGGCTTTGCAACTAATTGCATTGACCGCATTCCTAACGAAGGGGGATATTCTGGAGGCTTTGAGCAATATCAATGAAGGGCCAAACCCTCTATATGCGATATATGAGCTTGCCACGGTAGTAGTTTCGCACAGCCAGCGAAGAAAATCCTGCTGTGGATCGTCCATGCCGGGAGGCTGATGTCCACCGCAGAAATCCGGCATGCACTAGCTATCCGACCTAAAACGAACGCCAACGATACTAATTACTGCCTCAGCCTCAAGCAAATAATGTCGATTTGCGCTGGATTAGTCACAGTCGATGAGGAAAGCAGGACTGTCCGTTTGGTCCACTATACAACTCAGAAGTATTTTGAGAAAACACGCGAGAAATGGTTCACGAAGGTGCAAGAACATATTTCTGAGAGTTGCGTTACGTATCTTTCCTACGCTGTTTTTGATGGCTATTGCGAGAACGACAAAGCCTTTGAGAAAAGGCTTTATGACTACCCATTGTACAGCTACGCGTCCAATGAATGGGGTCACCATGCGGACCCAAGTTTGGCAACAGACGTCATAATTCATTTTCCAAAAGACCAAGGCCGAGTGCAAGCATCAAGCCAGGCACTAATGGCCCGGAAAACATGGGCTTATGATTTGAAATATAGCCAAAGGATCCCAAGGGGCATCAATGGTCTCCACGTGGCATCAATATATGGCTTGACGGCTGCCGTCAAGCACATGGTGACTATTGACGAGACCAATACGTCCGACAGTTATGGCAGGACACCGCTGTCAGATGCCGCCAAATTTGGACGCGTGGAAGTAGTCAGATTGCTGCGCGAGAGCAAGCAAGTGGAAGTCAATTGCAGAGATACAAACGGCTGGTCACCGCTCCTGTGGGCAGCCGCGAACGATCACACGGGAGTGGTCAAACTGCTGCTTGAGAGGGAGCAAGTGGAAGTCAATTGTGAAGATAAGGGAGGCAGGACCCCGCTCCTGTGGGCAGCCGAGTACGGACACGTGGAAGTCATCGAACTGCTCCTCGAAAGGGAGCAAGTGGAAGTCAATTGTGAAGATAAGGGAGGCAGGACCCCGCTCCTGTGGGCAGCCGAGTACGGACACGTGGAAGTCATCGAACTGCTCCTCGAAAGGGAGCAAGTGGAAGTCAATTGTGAAGATAAGGGAGGCAGGACCCCGCTCCTGTGGGCAGCCGAGTACGGACACGTGGAAGTCATCGAACTGCTCCTCGAAAGGGAGCAAATGGAAGTCAACTACAGAAACGCAAAAGGCCGCACACCGCTGTTATGGGCGACCGAGTATGGACACGCAAATGTGGTCAAACTGCTGCTTGAGAGCGAGCAAGTAGAAGTGGATTTCAAGGACGATGGGGGTTGGACGCCACTATTCTGGGCGGCTGAGAATGGACACGCGAAAGTGTTCACGATGCTGCTCAAAACAAAGAAAGTAGAAGTCTTCTGCAAAGACAAATACGGTTGGTCGCCACTATTATCAGCGGCATTCAATGGGCATACACAAGTGGTCAGAATTCTGCTCGAGACGGATCAAACAGAAGTTGGCTTCAAAGACGATGGAGGTCGGACACCGCTACTATGGGCAGCCAAAAATAGACACCTAGAAGTGGTCAGAATACTGTTCGAGGCGGAGAGGGTAAAAGTTAAACCCAGAGATACAGAACAAGGCCGGACATCGGTACTGTGGTGGACTAAATTTTCACTTTCTCACCGCAGCATGCCCCCTTGGCAACGACATTTATGTTCTTGTAGGTTCGGATTACTAGCCGAAAACACTCCTCGGTAAATGCTTGGTTGATCGATGCAATTTTCACTGGCGAAATCTCTTGAAAGCATGGTTTCCCATATCCTCACGACATCTCCAGGTCGTGCAGACACACTATGGTAGGACGGGTAAGTAGAACACTCCATGTATTTCGGAGCCACTTGTGCACACTTTGGCAGCTGTCGAGTGGGCAGTTCCATCAGATCTGGTACCTGCTACCATCGTACACGGCGGTACATTTACTAGACCATTGTGGATAGCCGGGTTATGGGGCTTAGCTGTGTCAAGTCCTTTGCCCAGCTTCTCGGCTGTGGTACTAAAGTTACTATGAGCCACGTTACGGCGACATCCGAGATGGTTTTCATGATCAGAATCCAGGGGCATATCACCATGATCGAATCTTTTCGTTTCATTGGTTTCGCATATATTCTCTGCAAAATCAGTTGTTACACACATTGCAGCCATCATAGCTCTCGGTGTATTCTATGATATCATATATTCGCGAGAAGATCTCCAGGGAGGCATTCTCGGATTGAGGATATCTCGGAGTCGATATAGGCCCTGTGTCCCTGGGCAGTCAAACTTTTCACTACTTTGTCGATCAACAAGATGATCATTTAATTTCTTGTCCAGATAGGCAATAGCCAAATGGGATTACAACTTAGGCTTTTATTCGCAAGGAATCCTCCAGGGTCTTATGTAGCGGATGCAAGATATGGTTTGTGGGCACCCGCAGGTACTTGCATCGAGACAGCCGGCATAAGTAGATGGTGCAATATTGCTATCTTGTAACAAAATATTGAATACAGTACCTTCCTATTCAATCAAGTTTAGATTTCCGGATCTCGAAGCGAATAGGCCATATGTTTAAATGCCGACCGGTCGGCCACTTGAGATATCTGTGGGTTCTAGAGCCTACAGGGGACGAATATACTTTCTTGGCTAATCCTGTGCAGTATAAGTACCCACAAGGTTTATGCCAACGCAATGCAACATCAACCGCCGAATTGAGTTTTTGACGAGCTCTAAAACAGATACCACTCGCTTTTGTACAAGTTAGGTCGAGGAGATTCGTGGCAACTAGAAAAAGCAGGGGATAGGCGGCTAAGAAAAACGGGTCTTGAAGGTTACGTGGCACGTCAAAAGAGTACATTTACTAGTGGCACAAGCTCTATATTCTTCTTCAATAGTCTGGCCACGATGAGCCCAAGCCGACCGTTCGTGGGTAGGACATTGTTTAACTAGACCATTCATTTTCAGGCGAGTCTTGAGACCGGAAGTGAATGACTCTAAATTAGATCTGTGCTCAGGCGCAAACATCGCGGCCTTAAGTCATGCCTTGTCGTTGATCTGGCCGGTATTGACTTTGTTGTTGTGAGGCGCAGAGAATGAAACCCAAGATGCAGAGAGGGAGAGAGCGCCTTGGCTGCAAGAGATGAACGAGAAGATTGACACGTTTTGCAAAAAGCACTTGTGTCAAAGTTCTTTCAGAAAGATGCACCACTCTGCATTTTATGTCTCAAGGGGTGAGGTGTAGTGGTGAAGGGCGAGCCACGAACTGCACCAATGATTGCCAGAAAAGGAGGTACGCTTGCAAGCGCATCACGTGAATGCTATACATCACGAGAGAGTGAGGTGACTAAACTTCAGAACTCAGAGCCAAATACGTACGATCCAGCCGGTCAGGAAGCAGGACAGAGAAACCGTAACGCTCCTTCTTCGGTGGCTAGGCGTATGGTTCGATAGGAAGATCAAATTCAAGGGCCACGTCAAAAGAAGAGCCGCGGCGGCTATGGAAATAGTACAGCACCTCAGGAGCCTAGCGAACACGATCCATGAACCACCGACGGCCGTGATTGCTAGAGTCATGAGGGCCTAAGTCCTTCCGGCGGTGCTATACGGGGCTGAGCGGGCAGCATCACCGGCGAGGAACATTGCTCAACAAAACAGTAATAAGGGGTGCGAAAAATCTTCGGCAAAGGGAAAGTGGGGTTAATGTGAACGAACTGGCACCAGGGATTCTCCAGGAACTTGTTTGCGACTTCCTTTAGACCTCGTAAACACATTACTTCTTATGACTGCCAAGCATAGCTCAAAGAATGTGGACGTCGCGATTCCGCTCCTGTGAACGATGAGTCTGGCATGAGCGAGCCTCATGACTAGGAGGTGACGCCAAGGTTCGGCTCTGGCAAGCTACTCTCCGCTGCGGCTGGAGGTACTAGATGATTGCAGTTCATCATCAGAATTGCCAGGGTACGCCGGAACGCCCGGTGCTTGGTGAGTTCATAAGATGGCTTTTGCGGTACTGTGGGAGATGGCTTGAGCCGAGATCCGTCCTTATAAAAGATCATGCCTTTCACAAACCAGGGGAGGGGCCGCGGGAAGATTCCAAGAGCTTGTGAGAAGGACTAGCGCATGCTAATCTCTGTCCAAGATGCGACTAAAGAAAAATTGGCATAGATCGAAGCGTTTCCGCGACGTTACTGGCAGCAAGTATCCAGCATGTTGAATTTTGAATTTGTGGCTTGCCTAGACTGGCAGGCGCGCGTGGCTCCGTTCCTCAAGCACGCTGGCAATTTTGTAGTGGTCTCGTGAATATTTTGCACACAGCAAAACGCGTCTATCTTACTGAGCGAAATCAGCTTGAGCTTTCCATGTTTAATGAAAGTGCTCCAAAGCAACTGCGGACAGTAGTATTTTGGGTTTTTTTATGCCATTTACCACTGACCCTAGCCAATTGGACTGATAGCAGTGATTTCTGACAAGGCAGCAAACTTGCGCCTACATGTAAGCACCTATGCAATTTTCTAGCCACGTTAAAAGGGCAATCTTAGCACGGATGATTTATTTGACCTCACCAAGCGTTAATCAACGCCGCTCGTTGAAGGGAAGATTCGGTGGAATATTTTCGGTTCGGGAAGGTCGTTTAACTTGATGGAAAGTTATCGTTTCCATGGCTAATCAAATCATGCTTTTATGCAATAATAGAGATTATGCCTTAGGCGAGAGCGGTACGAGTAGGTATCTTGAGTACCTAGCTTCATTCCAGATCCCCGTGGCGTTAGCCAGAATGTATCTTCACGACTAACGCGAGGTCAGCGGGTGATGGATCATAATACGGCAGATTCTGACGGGTTAGACTAGCTGAAGACTCAAAACTGCAACACAACTAGTGATCATTTGTCTGTCCCTCCCTCGCTCACAGCTGTCATCTGTCACTTGAAGCGATCAGCTTACGTCTGCCCGTACTGTTGAAAATAAGGTTCGCTTTGTAAGCACGCCGAGATTCCGCAGCCGGACCTCGCCATGAACCCAGGCTTAACATACGTGCCCGCATACTCTCATAACTGCCACTGATTGGAGTTCATCATCTGGGTAGCTGATTTGATAGCTAATATCCACCAGCTCCAATCGGATCGTATCATTGAGCATTGAGTTAGAAATGAAGGTTCGTGCGAGAGCCATATGGCCACAATCTTTATGATTCGACACTCGTCTACCCAGGGAACAGAGGACTACGACAGTGTCGCTTGCATACTGGGGAGATGGGAGAATGCTTCCGAACGCCATTATCTACTACGGTACGTTCTATGAGTAGAAGTCTTACCTGGGTTCAATCCACCATGTTTAGGGTTGGCGTAATGCTGCTAGTTGCGGCTATATTTACCATTGTAGAGCAATTGGGCAAAGCGATCGAAGAAGAGCTACCCTTCTAGTGTACAGTATCTTGAACAGGGCCAAGTACGGCAAGACGGGGAGGCTAAAACTTCTACTGTTTCGCGTACAAAATCGCGTTTGAATACGTTCAGGAAATGGGAGCGCAGTCACTTGCCAGGTGTCTCTCCAGGTGGGGTTCCTATCGTGTGTGATCGACCTCAGGCTTCCAGCATGTCGGCGTATCTCTGGTGAGAGCCTGCCAGAACCTGTCCAGAGATCACAGCAAGATCAGTCAACGTAGCCAGTACATTTACTCAGATCATTGCCAAATGCGGCAGCGCAATCAAGAAGCGCTGGGAAATTTTGTTATAAAGAGTACATGCACAGAAAATGGATTTCAAAATCCTTGGCAGAGTGGAGCCGTACGGCAAGCTGACCGGGTGCAGGTGGTGCATTAGCAGAGGGCTTCGTGGAATTCCACCGGCAACGGCAGCTCAATTCCTCGTCTCCACTTGCCTCCCTATCTTCCGTACTGGGTGGAGGGGGTTCCGCATCGTTCATCGTTCCCCAGACTTGTCCTGAGAAGCTAGAGATAGATTCAGGGACCACTCTCTACTTCCTTAACCCCAGATCCGCCTTTTGAAACGACAGCATAGCAATCAATGGACCCCTAGATATAGCTTGGGCACTTCTTTCTTGCTCCATCAAGAGACTTGAGCCATGATCGTCTCGTTGTCCTCCCGGAAAGCCTTTACCTCCCCCATTGGCGAATGTTTCCTTTCCTTCTTTCCAGCTTGATCTGATATAGCCCATC
This sequence comes from Neopestalotiopsis rosae, assembly GCA_023078685.1. Taxonomy (NCBI): domain Eukaryota; kingdom Fungi; phylum Ascomycota; class Sordariomycetes; order Amphisphaeriales; family Sporocadaceae; genus Neopestalotiopsis; species Neopestalotiopsis rosae. The sequence goes on from JALGAS010000001.1 coordinate 2,686,266, forward strand.
TCGCAGCAGGGCCCCCGTCTCGACCCGAGGTCGTACCTGAGAGCGTATAGCTCCGGTCACCTGATTGGAGGTAGCAGCTGGGCTGTCCGTTGCAGTCTTGTCCAGTCTCCGCCGCCCTTGCCTCCGCGGATTGGCCTCGGCTCAGTCAGTCCTTGGCGCCAGTGGGTATGTTTCGTCTATTGTGCGTAGCCTGTAGGCGAATTGATATCGCACCTGGTTAAGTGCTATTTGCAGCCCGCTGTCCCGGAATAGAGTGGCTGACGGTATGGTTCGTCATGCTGGGAGGACGGCCCTTGCTGCCAGCTTGAGGACTCTTTCTATCTCGTGGACACGTGTTCCTATCATGGCTCGCACTTCGGCCATCTTCCCGTCCGCTGTAGTATACAGACCCTGGCAGCTGGCAGGCAAGGGCTGTGCAGTCAGAGTCTGCAAGCGAAAGATGCCTTACTCTCTCATATCATGAGTTCCAATGCGTTCTTCTAGCTAATCAATAGACTGATGATGAATTGATCTATGCTACATTAGAGATTTTGCGTCAAGCATTCAGTTTACTTGATTATGAATTCGCGGCCCTCTTTCCCAACGACAGACACCACGAGAAGCCGTCAAGGTGGACATGCTCAACGGTGATACGATGCGGAGGCTAGAATTTGTATTGGATATGATTCGGCTTATTCCCTAACCTTCTATGTAATTCTCAGTAAGACCTTAAATATCTATTGCATCCCGATTTCTGACATCACACTTGATTACTCTATATATTTGGGCGCGCGACGAAGAACGGGAAAGGTGCAAGGCATCATGTTGGGTGTTACTTGGATGACGGGACTATAGATCAGGTCAATCTTCTGACTACTCGTTAAGAACACGAGTGATGATGCTCGCTTGTCGCCGGACACTGACTTCTGGCCTAACGCTTCACAAAATGATTCGTAGCAGGAAATTGACGAAGACGTAGCGTAAATCTAGATGCCCATATGCCCCACTACCCAACCAATTTTCCGCCAAGTGCAGTCAATGTCAATCGAATCAAATATCCGTAGACCAAGAACGTGCATCTATCAACAGAATCGTCAAGCCAAGGGAGATAGATAGTTGTTTGGTGGATCAGCGTTGTAGCGTCTTTTACTGGGCTCTTGGCCGAGACTATATTGGGCACATGATCAGCCGGGCATGGAGATCCATAATTCGAGGGGCGTTCGGCAGTTGTGCAAAGCCAGAAGTAGCTCGCTACTATTTAATTCAATGTGCGCTATCTGTCCACGGGTCGTGTTATCTATGATCAGAACTGAAGGGTGCACGATCCAAAAAAAAATGTACGACCTAGAAAATATCCAAGATGTTAGTCAAGCTGATCCTGACGGAACTGTATTTGGGAAACAACCTCTGAAACGTCGACGGGGCGCATGCGACAGCTGCAAACCGAAAAAAGTACGCTGTATGTAATCAACATTCGAGTGCCTCAATCATTGACTAATTCAAACGAGGTGACGGTGGAACGCCATGCTCAGCGTGCAAGGTAATGCCTATTTTGTTCCCTACTGCCTCCCTTTGGTGCAGATATTTGGTTTACGCATGCCTTTCAAGTGACCGCTAGGAGAGGGTCCGGTCGTCTGTAATACTAACGAAAGGCATATAACAGAGATCAGGGTTGCAGTGTCATTATCACATCAGCATGACACGGCGCCAATACAGGCGACGTATGCCGAATACCATCTCGACACACACTGGTGAAGAAACGGATATTTCGTCTTCTGCGGAGCCTTACTCATCAAACGTGTCTACTGACATATCGGCGTCGAAGACGGTATCACCATCTCTGTCATTACTAGAGATCGAGTCACTGCATACTTCATCGGAGCCATCTGTCACACCGAACGCATCGATCCCTGTTGATGACATGGATAGCTTTGGTGGAGAGATGATGCAAACCAGCCAAAATTGTGATTACAACTGGATCCCCCTTATACCGGAAGATCCGTTCAACGCGGCAGAGGTACCAATCGCAAAACTTATTCAGGTAGGGCTACTTGTAACTGACATCTAGTAGGTACCGCAAACAGTATCATTTGATTGTACTAGGACTGAACTCCCTATTCAGCCGCAGACAGATCATCTCGACTGCCAATTCAGCCAGGACATTGAGATTGTCGCCGGGTTCAACCCATCCGTCCATGTAAGAACATTATCCTGCGCTGGCGATGCCAGTGAATGGAGATCAGCTGTAAGTGTAAGCACGCTTGATATTCTATTATGTAGATACTTACGTCAATGGCTAGTCGACAGGGCTGAAACATGAAAGTAAGTCGATTTGTCAGGCGATCTGATTCCGATGACTAAGGCTACTAGATCTATCTGAGCTAGATTTTTCTCTACGTTCAGTGTTCTCGACGGACATTACCAACTGTACACTGGACAAAAGGTCACACGCCGAAGTCATGGCACTGATGAAATGCTTGTCGCCAACACACAACATATATCAGCAGTTGGGAGAGGATGGTTGGTCAAAGCCACACGTTATATCCGACCAAAAGCAGATTGGTGATTATTTGGAGGGTATGTAATCTCATTCAGTCAGTTTGAGGATTCGATTTAACTAAAGATTTCCGAAGCTTGTTTTGGTGAAACATCAGAGTAAGAAAGGGGTCCCTACATCCAAGTTTTGTGTTAATCATGAATCAGCATTGGAAGTTTCCTTGATGAAATATACCTGAGCCGCCTCATACGTAACATTGAAGCAGAAAGATTCAAGCTTGACGACAAACAAGTGAGTAGTAGCTTTTTGATCACTTCTGTTTTGGCGCTAGGTTCCCATTTGACAGCAGCGAATGGGTCCAAAGACTCCAAAACCCACTTCACCAATAGCCGGATATATTTCTCAAGAGCCATACGTCTTCGTGATGAGTGTATATATGGGGAAGATTCCTTCGTCAAATTCCAGGTGAGCTTCGAATTCTCATGAACCGTTGACTTATATATTGACGACAGGCAGGCACTCTTATCACTCGTATGTAATTGGGATCTCTCGTGCTTTGGTTTTGTCTAGTACTGATATTTCGACTTTAGCTCTCTCTGTCCAAGAGACTAGACTATCAACTGACAACTGGACTGTTGGCTCAAGCCATACAATGTGCCCAGTCGCTACGATTGAACAGCCAGCGAGCAATCCAAAGCCGGTCCGAGAGTCTCGAGGGCGAAAATCGCGCGAAGAGAGCATTTTGGTATCTATACTCGATGGAGAAATCAATTTGTTTGGCACAAGGCACTTTCTCTACGATCGACAGCGAAAGTATTGACTATCATCCTCCTTCCCGACGCCTTGATGAGACGCAAGAAGTTGACTGGCTACCCATCATTGTTTCTTACGCCAAAATATCCGCCGCCATTGTCAAAGATCTTTACCACGCGAAACCCTCAGAGCGACACTTCAAAAGCTTCGAATCTCGCATTTCTCGTCTGCACGAATTGCTTCAGAAATGGAAAGAAATGTTCCTACCCGATAACGACCATGGCATCGATTCTGATGATCACAGTGTGACCTCCAGTAATGCTCCAGAACAGCGTCGTATGAGACTGTACTTGTCGTTCTATTATCATCGGGCAATTCTTGCCATGTACGGCCCCATTTCAAGGTGCGAGATTGGACCAACAGCTTCAATTCTGTTCCAGCAATTCGTGCACCGCAGTGAAGAGCTTTGCCTAGTATCTTCTCGAAGTATTCTTCGCGCCGGAAGGCATTTGCATGTGAACGACGTCTTATTAGATCGGTAAGTTTGACATCATGTCATATTTCATTGGTGAATATTCTTTGAGACTGATAATCTGGTGTTGTAGTGAGCTGTTACAGCTCCCTCTTGTGGCCGTCTGCACGGTTTTCAGGGCTATTACCAGAAGTCCTAACTATCTGCAAAGAGACATTACGTACCTCGCTCTTGCGTGTGGAATCTTTGGTGCAATGTCTTTAGATTTTGAAACTCCCATTGCAGAAATTCTCAGACTGAGTCATTATGCACAGATTGCAGTCAATGAAACAAACACGGCAGATGAACATAAGGCGGGTGACCACTTACCAGGTAGTGTAAGGTTATCAGAAGACTGACAGGCACGAAGCACGCACATGTGGGAAGAGTAGGGGAATAAGAAGGTTAAGCCATGGCAGTGGAGCCATAGATACTTTATGCAAAATTCTCTGATTATCGAATTTTGACTTCGCATCAAACCTCTGAGATTTTGTATTATTCATGTAGCTTTTTTGCAATCAATCGCCATCTTTTTGTAGTTCTTCCTACCATCTAGTGTGTATGATCGGCCGTAATTTATCGACTACCGTGTCCGCCGGAAAATGTGCTGGATGTAACACATCGTATTCGAAGACAGCTGCGTAGGATTTAAAGCACGTCAAACAGGATTGAAAGCTTGATAACCCATAGTGATTCATCGTCGCCAATGACTCGGGCCTTTTGCAGCTCGGTGCAGTGGCTATAAACCAACTTGGCATCGTCAAGCTCGAGTGCGCCCTCCTCGACGGCCTGCATGCAGGCGATGGCAGCGAGCAGCTTGGTGCAGCTTGGTGTAGCTCGCGAGCCACTCCCCCCCCCCCCCCCCCCCCCCCCCCCTTTTTTTTTTTTTTTAATTCTTATCTTTAAATACATACAAAAGTGGTGGAGCACATTGATTCCAGGCTCTAAGCTGTGAGGCTGTGCTCAACATCTTCCATAGTAGTGGGACACTTTTCTTTGATGGGGTACTCTTCTGTGTTGGTACAAATGTGGCCCGTTCCATTGTCGTGATGAACCGCATCAATGAATCGTGCGGAGTCTATTTTGGATCATGAACATGATTATGAGCCACACCTAACTCCAGATCCAACCCCACGCGATACTCTACCCGGCCTCATCTTCTACGCGTTGTGGAGCTTGTAAAGCCTCTACACACATATATTTGACGTCCCGCGTCTTGTTTAGTACGCTTTCACTTTCGACAACTGTTAGTTCCTCATCAAAACTCTCTGAACACGTACGATGGCCTTTCGAGGTAGAACAAGGACGCGACGTAAACGTTCTCTATGCCCTTCGCCAGACACACTGAGTTCTTATAATGAGTCACAATGAAGAGTAGTTACCAGAGTTATTATACTGATAACTTTTACCAGCATCGGACGAACGAGACGGAACTTCGGATGCAGGCGTCGCAGAGCCTGAGACAGTGGGTTCAGATGGTTCAGCGGTGTTACCGGAGCTGCATATCCTGGATATGTGGCGTAGGAAGGCATTAGCCGACGACAACGACAACGGCAACAATACTAAACAAAACGATATGACATCGTTCGGGCATGTTCGACAGAGCCTCTCTCCCTTTCGAAATGACAGCAATGACGAGCCATCCCAGAACGTAGTCCAGATCATTGCAGCGCTCAACCAGATTCAGGAGGGAATAGAGAGCCTCAAGATTGCTGTTAGCAAAGCCATGTAAAATGGACTATAGCTGATCCGGAATCATTGTGCCTGGGCATACAATCTAGGCTCATCTTGATAGAGCATTCTCATTCAGTCATCGAAGCTGTTCCATGTGTCATTACAAGAACATTGTTTGCTCAATTGCAAATATAGTGTTATAAATATGCTAAAATAAGGTTGATAGCTTAGAAGTATCACACAACACGCGAAGGGATTTATCTCTGCGCACTGCTTATTCTTTACAGTCAATATACACACCATCAAGAGACCAGAAGAATTGCCTTGCTGGCCTGATAAAAGTGCTAGTGTACAATAATCAAGGAGATCAGGATAGATACAAAACCAAATTGAGTACTGCCCCAAACACTAAAACCATTCCCCCCATGCTCCTCTTAGAAGAAGAAGTCCCTCTCGATATGGATGTAGGTACAGGCGTAGTTAAGTGATACGTGAAGGAAGCATTTGAAGTTGACGTTGTCGAGGGGTTTGTCTGTACTAGACTCGACACTGGGACAAGAGTCTCATTGTGGAAACCTTCGGCCGGCTTACTTGAATTCGACGCGGACTGCAATGAAATAGAGGGCTGGATAAGATCTCGAGACATGGATGTATGGGTAGAGCATGCAATTGTGGTGGTGTACACCCTGGCTTCCAGGAAGGTCCATGTTCTAGTCGCTAACTCAACGCGCGTTGCCATTGGACGTTATAGATATCTATTAGCCCCTGCGTGTATTGAGTTTCATAGCCTTTCTGAGGCTTTGTTCCGTTCGATATCGATCTTATATAAAGTATGATTACAAAGCCCAGTTACTCCTCTTACTGTTTTATTTTCGGCGCTTGGCCCACAACATCCGATTCTAGCCACCGGTTAGAAATGATGACCCTAATCACACCGATCCAAAAAGAGATGTTTTTGATGTTGATGTATACCACGTCTACTGTACACCATAACAGAAGGTTCCGCGGATCTCCTCTGCAATTTGACTTGTAGTATCAATCAATGTGAGACGCTTCCCCTCTAGTGTAAGGGTTCAAGTGCTTATTCAACAGTCTTGTTCCTACTACATACGAGCATTCTAAACATAGCGAAAGGAGGAAAGGAAAGAGAGTCCTTTCGTCTTGATCAAGCTCCTTTTGGTGTCTTGAGATGGGTCCGAGTTCCGGGTCCGTGCAGGCGGCGTTGGCCGAGGGCTGCCCGAGGCCACTTACCGGGCCGTAGCCCGTGACATCTAGTTTCGCATTCCGATCAAGCACAACAAGCTGACCATGGGATAGCTCTTGTTGTCGAACAACTGCGAACTGCCAATATGGAAAATATAGGAACTGGCAACCGGGAGCATTCTCAAAAGCTACTTGGTCAATTTCTAGCAGAGATGCGCAAAGATCAGGGTACTACTACCTCAACGGCGGGAAGAAGCTCTACTACTATTATGGCGTCCAGTGTATATCCCGGTTGGTGGGCATTGGAATGGGCTTTAGGCACAGAAAGTGAAGAACCGCATGCTCACGACCGTCCCTCCCACAAAAGGTCGGGGCTCACTCGAAATGCACCAAAGTCTTGATCTGCAAGTTGTTTCTAGTCTCTTAGAACAGATGTTCTCTTGAACAGTATCCCGCCATTTCATAGATATTTCTACGAATACAAGACGATTGGGATACAGACGGGATCAAAATCCCCTTCCTGTCACTGTTTCTCATCTCTAGCCTTTGAGCACGAACGATCCATGTTCGGCGCTGACATTGCGGTCCATCAGCCAGACCCACTTGGGATTGCTATCCATAAGTCCTTCAGCCGCCCAAAGACACTTAAGCTCAAGAAGTACATGGGGCGAGTGCTGAATGTGGCTGGCCGAAATACTATATAAGCTGGTATACTCTTCTGTCCTGTTTGTCCAGTGCTACTCTTGTGTGCTGGGCTACTATTCTGTCCTAGTCTACTCTTTTGTGATGGGATACTCTTCTGTCCTACAGACAACAAGATTTCTCTTCCGTAATTGTATGTATGACATGGAACTCCCCAGGCGTTCCTGCTTTTAGTGTCCTTGTTACAGTTGCAAGAATATGGCTACAAGTTCCACTCCACAGAATTGCATCTCGTATGCCATCATCTTTGCCTCTATATAATCAAAACAGAGGCACTGTTGGCTCCACCGTCTCCGTGCGAAAAGCGGAACTCTGATCCCACATATCTTCGGCTTGCGCGAAGATGATCCACACTTTTGCCGATATATAGGCTCTAGAGCGTGTAAAGTATGCAGACACTTCATGTAATATAGTCCCCGCCCTCCCCACTTGCTTCTTAACGTGTCTTCGATCTCGCATACAAAGGACTATGGATCCAGCACTGAATACTAGCCAGGACAACCTCGATGACCGTGATTTAGATATACTACTTGTTGGATACTCTTCTGTCCTCCCTGGGACATTTCCAGGACTGCCACTGTGGAACAAGAATTGAACTAGATGTGGAGAAAAAGGCAGACAGAGGTAGACAAAAGCACCAACACGTAGGGGACCATGGCTGTTTTCGGCCAAGTGTATATGTGGTCAAGTTCGGGCATTCAACGACCGAAGCTGGTATGGAAAAATGACCTTGGCTGGACCTTCCACCCACCTCAACCAGATCTACTCGGTACTGTTATTCACACCCAAAGCACTTGCTAAATTGCTTGTCAATCGTCATATACACCTAAGGGATGTCAGCAAGAGTGGAGCACAGTATCTCCATATGCCAAGGCAGGGGGTAATAACTGTCCAGGTTCTTGGCAGGTATTTCTTACGCCTGCTGTTCAGCCTGGTCATATGGTCAGACAATAGCAGAACTTTGATGACCCCGGCTGATTTTATATGCCGCAAGATACCTTTTGGATGGAAAGGGCTTTTCTTTTTTTCTTTTTCTTTTTTTCTAAGAGCGAGATTCTTAGATCAAGGGTTTCGAATCCGAGCATAGCAGTATTCTCCAGGTCTAGACGACAAAACATTGCGGAAATACATCAACGTAGTAGTGGCAGTGTCTAAAGCGGAAATGTTTAATGGATCAATTGCTAAATAATCGAATTAATTATACGGCAATACCTCCGTCGTCTCCTGAATCGTCAGAGGCTTCTCCTAAAGCGTTTCGAGCCTTGGCTGCTAGAAGATCTTCAAGATTTCTGGAAGTTCTTAAAGTTGACGGATGGGACGGTCCAAGCACTTCTATTTTCAGCTTAGTAGTAGCTCGATAGATCTCCTCCGCCTCTTCGTACTTCCCCTGCTTGTCGAGCACATTGGCCAGGTTGTTCATGCTGCCGAGTGTCGACGGATGCTCTGCACCCAGCACCAACATCTTCAGCTCCAGTGTCTCTCGATGCATCTCCTCCGCCTCGGCATATTTCCCCAATTGATTGTAACTCTCCGCCACAACATCAAGCAGATCAGCCTCAGCCTGCTTGTCCTCACATTGCTGATGGTCAACTAAAGCTACCTGAGCATGTGGCATATATACCATCCAAGTCTGTCGGGTTTCATGCTTCGGAAAGGGGTATACTTCAGCCAGTCGTTGTATCGCTTTCGTGTAAGAGTCGTCCCGTTGCTCCTTGACCCAGTTTCGTGTCGCTAGTCGCACTAAGCGATGGATATCAACAGCATCTCCCTGCTCTCGCATAGAAATGAACGCATACCCTTTGAGAACCCCGACTGCCTCGTCTTCCGCTCGCTGGTCTTCCCCGTGCGGTAGTAGTAAGACGGGGATGTCCTTCCCGGCCAGGAAGCAGATAAACTTGAGATACTCTACGGCCAAGGGGTACCTTCGTTCAAGATGCTGGAACGAGATCAGCCATGTCGTGGCAATTGGATTTGTCTCTCGAGAGTATCGCCCTCGATCTTCGAATCCGGTACCAAGAAGCTTCATTTGCTTTTCATCCGACTCGAGACAGTATCTCAAATACGTCGCTGTTGTTGCTTTTGTTTTTGCCATGTACGCGGACGTCTGCTTGATCGCGAGAGGTAGGTATACCAGGTGCAGTAAAAGGTCACTGGTAGCCTGGGTATCGCGATATTGCCGTTCCTGGAGGCGGCTCTGTAATAGTTCCAACGCCTCAGCCTTATTCATTTCGCCGATGGCATGTATATTCTTCGGCGAAGCATCCAATTCGACGGCAACCTCGTTGTTCCGTGTCGTAAATAGAGTCGATCCATTGCGGCTGTATGGTATATACTTTCGTAAACCTGCGCCGTCGAGCAAGCCAATGTCATCGACATTGTCGATAATGAGGAGCCAGTGGCTGGGAAACTTCTCGAGGGCTGTCTTGACCAACGCCTTTACGTCGGCTTTGTCATCTTCGATCCCGGGAGTGCCAAGCGCTTGACCAATGCTTCGATAGGCATTCTCGAAAGTTGTCATACTGACAGCAGGAACCCAGAAGATAGAGCAGTTCGGATCCTGTTCTCGAATACGGTAGGCTACCTCCAAGGCAATTTGTGTTTTGCCCACGCCTCCGAGACCTTTGAGCACTGTTCTTTGGCAATTGTATTGTTTCGAGCTAGGCAGGATCTTTTCGACGAGCTCTCCAAGAATGTAATTCCTCCCAACAAACTCGTCGTTCTTTCCGAACGGTACCAGGAGGTGAGCTTCTCGCCTCTCTTGTGGTAAGGCAGGCAGAAGATCTGACGCTAGTGCCAACCGATTGTCCTCAGATGGGAAAGCTGGGATACCCGTTCGTTCCTCGATAGCTCTGTGTAGTCGGTTCATTGCATTGGTTTTCCCTTCCCCGTATATTGGTGCTACATGAACACCAAATATTCCCAACAGACAATATGCAGCATCTTCCTCCTTCGTGGTCTGTCGATCGCTTGACCAGTGCATTCGGTCCAGGACCGGAAATTCGTCGAGTGGATCACCGCGGAGTGCGGGGATCTTGATGTTTGTCACAGCATGAATCACATTCTCCAAAGACAACCTGGTTCCCAGGAAGTCACCCTCAGATGAGTAGAATTTGACTGATATGGGTGCCAGGAGCTCTTGCAGCGTCCATCCCCGCGTAAACCACCTGCTCCCGCGAAACTGGCTGTCCCATGGGCGCAAACCCTGGTCGCCCTGGACGGATGCTAGAGAGACATCTTGAAGGTAAACGTAACATTCTGCAGCATCTCGATACCATCGGAACACGGAGTTTATAGCCTCGGCCAGCTCAACTGAGCTCGTTTTGTCGATGCAGCATGTGTCCACCCAGAAGTGGTCCAGTCCGTCGCTCTTCGCCTGCCGTCCGCAGAACAGGATCTTCTCGTAGCCAGGCTTGCTTTTTCCGCCATTTTGCAACACATCCTGGTAAGTCACCTCCTCATCTTCGGCTCCCCAGGTATGCGACAGGATGGCGTATGGCGGAATGTCCCCAGTCAGATTGCGGGTGAAAATGAGACTTTCGTTGGCGTCAAGCCGGAGGAGCCGCATCGTCCCGTGCGGGATAGTCCGTGGTCCGCGAGGCCAGTACAATCAAACGGCCTTTTGAATGAATCAAATGACCTTGGACGCGAATTTAGCGTTTGACCTTTGGTCAGCGCGCTGTACCAGCACAAAGACAGTGTACACATCGACTCGTTTGCATAATGCAACTCGCGAAAGGGGTGGAAATCTACGAATCCCTGGCATCAGCTCAGCCTCGCTGTCGATGAACCCCGCAATGACAAGACCCTTTTCCCACCACCAATCAGGACAGCGGCTTCTTGGATGAGTGTGGCATAAAATGACGACTCACACCCGTCCATCAAAACGGTTGCAGAATAATCCCAATCAGCATTCCAACGGCACTACAATATGCTGCGTTCACCCGTATGTAAGGAGGGGAACAAGGATCCGACTGATTTCCAAACTGAAGTCAGCTAGCCAGGCTCATCCGACATGGATTCGATGTTTGCAACTCTGAGCCGGAGTTTAGCCCCACCTTCTAGACTAAATGCAGGCGATTCGACATTTACGGAACTGCTCCTTGGAAGGTCATCATATACAGTATGTGCGCCAGATGCAAGAGAACTGCTGGACTCTGCTTACAGTCATCCTGCAAATAAATGTCATCGTTATCCTTTGTCACTGCCTTGGCCTGCTGTGCCTGCTGACCATGTGTCTGCCCAATGCTCAATATGACCACTGCCCCTTGCTTCCGCTCCAACAAGCCCGGTCCCACTGAGCGCTAATTCCCTTAAAGCCAACAATCCTTAAAATTCCCACTACCTTCTGCTGCTGGTCAACTCGCACCAGAGCAAACACCTTTTGCTTTCACCTTAGTACTATCTGTTGCTTGGCTTTATCCGATCACCGAGCGCTTTACCCAAAATGCCACCAACTTTGTGGAGTGGCTCACCTCGAGCCGCCAGTCGCACAAACTGGATGCATCGGTCTGCCAAGCACGTGTTTGCAGAGGGCGGTCCACTCCTTCGGCCACTTTTCGCTACGTGCTGTGTGCTTTCAAGCATCCTACAAGGTAAGGAAGCGAATAAAATGGAGGGGTGAATTCATGAAATCGAGTGTCGTCGACTATTCTCGTCACACCAACGCTGCATCCAAGAGATCGATGTTTCGCTGAAAAGCAGTCTAAAAATGCCGTTCAAGCTCGCAGTCTCCCAACGAAAGTAGATTGAGGCCATGCTTCTTAGTCCTTACCTCAATGACGAAGAAAGAGCTTTGCTTGCTGAGTGTACAACAGCACGAAAATCCTTCGCTGACCAACCTTCGAGGCCGCCAGTTACTTCGCTCGTCGCCAAGTCTAGTCCTTCTTTATCTTTCATCTTGAGACGTGTTAGATTGCCCTCTTCGAAATTAGTAGACGATGACCAACATAATCATTCGCAGCCTCTTTCAGGCTCTCTTGTTGAAGTGGAGTTCTTCCCGGATCGCTGCCCATTTCCGTAGGATCGAACGGCTGACCTATTTCTGCGTCTTCTTCTCTAGTTAGAACTAGATGCTTCGTGCCTTCGTGATATGCTTGTCGCAAGAGTTCTGCCTGAGTAACGTCGAAGGATAATGGATTGCGCGATGATGATAAATGTTTCGCGAGTTGGCGTAGGTTGATTTGATGTAGAATATTACTTTCAGGCTGCAAGGCATGTCGGGCGGCGACGGAGCGGGGCTTTCATAATCCTGCTCTTTGGTCAGAACAAATCATACGTGGAGAATCTTTCTCTTGTGCGGTGTCATGCTGATGAGGTCCACACTGAAGCATACGTGGAAGAGGTCTAAAAGAGTATATAATAGGCTTGTCGAGCAGGAGAAGTTTGTGATTTGAGATGTGAATCGTCGTCAGAGTTTAGCTTAGCTTGCCCGCCGTTTGCCCAACCCGCACTCATCAGCTCTCGCTATCACGTGACGAGCACAGGCCATTGCTGAGTTTAGCTCGGAATGTGTGTGAGAAATGGATCCCATGCAATTGGGTGTAACGTCCCCAACCCACTTACGGACCGCCCCCACATCCGGACCACCCAATTTTAATATCCTCATACTTCAACCCATCAACTTCAATTAATTTTTATATTAATTCTGCTGCCACAACAATGCAGTCTTCACTATCACTAGGGTTCTCAGAGTCGCTGGATGCATCTATGCTATTATCAACCTCGCCAACCTCGATTTGAGTCCTCCGAATAGCTTCAATATCGGCAAACTTCGAATTTGGGCTTATTTTAACCTTCCTACGCTTCCTGGCCCTACTGGCATCAACCTCTGCCTGCAATGCTTCGATCTTTCTTTGAGCAAGTGCCAGTTGATAGTCCTTCCCATCGAAGCCTTTTTGAATCTTCCGAAATAGTAAACGTTGCGTAGGCGTATCGATATCGAGCTTGCTGAATAAGCTGAATTGGTCACGAAGCTCATCCCTCTTTCGGGGAGTTGACCACGTCACTGCTGATATATCTGCCGCCCATTTCTCACTTGCCCTGCTATCAGAAAGTCTTTTATAGACCTGGCCAGCTTGTTTGGCAGGAGTATTCGTATTCTCAAGCAATAAGGGACTCATCAGGGGCTTGGCCATGCTTACAGGCCATAACCCAGTCCACTTCCAGCCACTGATGATATTTTTACTTGTTAGGGCTGCATTCCGTGCTTTGCCATAGCATACCAGGAAATTCCTTTTGCCCACAACGGTACCGGCATCCCATTGACTGAGGTTTCCAAGCTCCTTCTTATATGCTGTTTTGAGGGGGCCAAAGACTGACTGATCAAGCGGTTGAAGAACATGCGACGCATAAGGCGGCAAAAAAATCAAGTGTATCTTGTTCTCAAAGCACGTATACATAAATTCCGTAGTTTCGTGACTTCCATGGCCATCTAGGATGAGTAATCTGGCCTCTTGAGGGTCGCTTGGCTGGGTGAAGGGGATAAAGACCTTCTGCAACCATTCGAGAGCTGTAGGGTCTGAAGTCCACCCATTATCTGTTGCCGTAAACCTCCAGGAATCAAATGGGGTCAGATCCAAAGGGAACCATTGTTGTTGAACACTTTTCCCCTTATATATCACAAGTGGAGGTAGTGCCCTGCCAGTTGCGGAGATACACTCAATAAGCGACGTCCAAGCACGCGAACCAGGTTGTTTCTTGCGAATAGAACGAGCTTCTGATGACCCAAGAACAAGCCCATTTGATCCCCTGCCTTCAAGAATACCAGTCTCATCCATATTGTATCGATTCGTGGCTTTGATAGCCATAATCTCAGGTATAGCGAGGTGCTTAAACCATGGCCTGATAATATTAGTTGAGGCTCCATTTACGAGCTGCGAATCGATGGCTCTGCTCCTATGGACCCTTACTGATGGGTTCCTCTTAATAAAAGACTGAACCCAGTTCTTCCCAAGAGGCTGACGGTCCCCATGGACCTGTGATATGCGCTCAGCGAAGTCCTTGAGTTGTTGATGGGTCGGTGGCAAGCCTAGAGCAGCCTGAACTCGAACCCATTCAGCCAAATGACCTTCTTGGGTCGGAGATAGCCTCTGATGGTCGGAGAAGGCAATATTTCTTGGTTGAGCTCCCTGAATACGACGTATCAAAGTGGTCTTTGGCACTCCTGACTGATTTGCGGCCTGGCGAAGACTTTGGCCTTTGGAGATAGCCTCAAGAGCGTCATGAATGTCATCTTCCGTATACTGAGGCATTTATAGGCAATTAAGCTATATTCCAAAATTTGGGGATTTTCAAAAAATGTTAATGAAGATATTCAAGATCAGAATTGCAGGTCAGGATCCAGGTGAGGGATTTTTAGGGTGGTCCGGATGTGGGGGCGGTCCGTAAGTGGGTTGGGGACGTTACTAGAGCACACTGCTAGATTACGTGAATAGATGCTTACTGTAGAAAGACTGGATTTCTCATGGACGTGGACATTTATTTTCTCAATGATCAGCATAAGTATTTGCTACTACACATAATAATAAACCATTCAATAGTTACGCTTCGACAACACACTTGTTGATCGACTTGAGACCTTGCCTTCATTTACTGATTGCTCTTTAACTCAGTTAGTGCATCTTGTTACGTTCCATTCGTCTGCATATATAGTCGCTCCATCGTCAAAGCGTAGTGAATGTGCGAATGCATATCTGATGGCTTAGGAGTGAATGTCTATGCAGATCTCCTCATCAAATAAATTTTGTGATTGCTCATCTCGTGGGCAATTACAACGGTTGTCCGTGGTGAACACTCCATAGTAGCCAGCAGCAATAATGGACCTGGCAAGATCTGGTTCCGGTCGCAACTGTATACAGCAAGAGATACATGGTCACACTAATGCGCGGCATCCGGCCTGCTATATTAGTCGTTCCCGCGCCTCTATTGTGAGAATACAATCTTGCATTAGTTATAACATTCAGAGAATAACAACTCAGCAGGAATTTGGCAGGAATTTAGCAGAAAACTGACAGAAAACTGGCAGAAAACTGGCAGAAAACTGGCAGAAAACTGGCAGAAAACTGGCAGAAAACTGGCAGAAAACGCGACAATGTTATCTCAATGTCAGATCATGGTTCATAGGCTCGGACTCCATTACGGCTGCGATTTGCGGATGGGGCATCCCCCGAATCGTCCAAGGCCGAGGACGTAACAGGATGCTAGAGAATTCACCTCCAATAGAAATGTCTCACTGCATGACAGTTACAGGACAGGCATTCACTGGTTCAATAATCCATATTGAGCACGGTTCCAAGCAGCATACAATACACATTCCTGAGCCCACATCACAAACCACTCACATAGAGACATAGCGACACAATATGAGCATTTGATTAAGGCCCAATTTAACATATTATAAACTCCTACAGCCATTAGTTGATCAAAGTAACCGTTACAAGAAAGGATGCGGCACACTGACATTAACCTTCTGGCCGGCGTGATGGGGTTAAGTGGAGCTTGAAGCATCGAATACGAATCGTGACGCTAGTGCATATGCAGGATACCGGATGTCAGTTGTATGAAGCTGTCTAACCATACTGGTCAGGAATATTTGAAGACAATGCAATATCCCTCGGAAGTCGCTCAAGTCACCATATCACTAAAGTCCCATCATTCTGTGTGAATTATCCCCGACTTATTTTGACGAATCTGTACGAAGAAGAATAAAGCATTGGGTCTTAGCCTTGGCCTTAATTAAGTTGCAAAATCTTGTGTATGAGGAAAACAGAGTACCTTGGCACGCAGATCAGGTACACAAATCAAGCCGCCAAATGGTAATGCTAGCAGTTTTTCCTCTCATGCTTCTGATATACGGAAATTGTCACCGAAGTTACATTCCTCAGGCTATTTTTGGACATGGATCATGTCTAGATAAGCAGAAGCTCTACATGAGCGTTCTAAGTCATTATAGGTGGCTCTCTTTGCTTTGAGGGATATCCACCCCTTCACATGATACATGACACATGACTCTTGCCAAATAGCCATGAATCCTTCAGAGCGGCCCCAGCGAGTGTCTGATTGGATCATGATTGTCAATTGCTAGGGCAAGAGTTATTATTGAATCCTTCCCTATGAGCACCTGTTCATGGCCTTCAATAGAAATGCCAACAATGGTCATGACACGATAGTACGACCAAGTCCTACGCGGCACATTACTAGTATAAAAATATGGCTTGTCCCAGTGTTACTTGAGCTAGAATGAACCATTCACATCGTTTATGTGACAACTGGTCTATTCGAGGCTCTCAAATTGAAAAGATTATTTTATCCTTTTGTTGGCAAATACCATTTCCTTCTTCCAAGAAATTCCACCTGCTTTCCTCTCGTACGAAACTCTTTCCTTGTAAGTACCATCATTCCAACGCACAATTTTGTATCATAAGTGCGTTTACTGAGAAGCTGATCTCACAGGATCGAGATCGTATACTGTTGCGCACAGCTGTCTCATTCGATCTTTCAATACTTTCCTCGGTAACCCTGATATACGAGATGGTTTCCAAGGAGGACACAATTTTCGACCAGGGCCGTGGTGCCTATGAAACTACTGGAGTGCCCAAGCCTCCTACCAAGCCCAAGTAACTTTATGTTTTATTGGCATTTGTGTAAATGCTATCACTGCGCTTGTCGTAGCGTTGCATGTTAGTTAACACCCAGAAGATGTTGTATGGAGATGATGCTGCAAAGAGAGCAAAAATACTTATGTAGTATCCAAATATCAAATCGGATCGAGTCGATCTGCCGGCCACGCCAATATCTAATTTGAGTTGTTGCGTTAAACGTGTATCGAGAATGCTGGACCTGTCATCCCCGAGCCGCGCCAGAATGGCATCCAGCTGCCTTCGTTGATGAGGGCGGCGTTCTGAAAGTCGAATTGGCGCATGTGATGCTAGTGCGACGAAATCAACTCAGTCACTTGTGGCGCGCTCAAGGTCGCATTTAGTATAGACAGGTTTCGTAGCTTGCGTAATTTGACTGGCTTTCTCTTAAGACGCTCGCGCCAACGCGATAGGACACGGACCCTCGCGACCAAGCCATGTAAATGTCAACTTCTCGAGACAGCTAGAGAAGCTGCAAATATAGTCTTCAATGATCTTGAGGTGATCAAGTCTAGGCGACGGGCTATCAAAGTCCCAAGCCTCTACCGATATGTGCAGTTTGCGGATCTTCCTCCATCGTTTACCTGCCGAAGGTGTGCTGCCAAAAGCCGGGGATGTAGCGCAAGTATATAAAGGCCGAAGGATGTACGGAAGACAGAGATAATTTCATCAGCTTGGGTAAAGGCGCCGTCTCCATCGAGATGCGAAGACTAATCAATGCATAGTCAACTATACCACGCCTATACCTCTCCTCGGGACATTGTTCAGGGGTCTTGATTGTAATGTGTCTGATATTCGGCATATTTTTCATTGCAATGATGAAAGAGGGCACATTGCAGGCAGCATGGAAAAGGGGTGGATACTGGTCTGTCAGGGTCTTCCTGAGACCGCTCTCTTTGAACGCAGACATAGCCGGCGTTGACGTGTTGGGGGTATACAGAAAGCTGATCTCACACCCAGTCTCGTCGATGAGTGGTGGCAAAAAGGCCGCACCGGAGTGTGGAACGAGTAAAGTCAAATGCTCGATGAGACGGCCAATTCGCGACAGAGCCCGAATCCTGAATTGCTTGGTAAAGGTGTTTGGGTTCAAGGTCACGTTGGTTCGTATGTTTTCCGCCTCTGGTCATGGCTGAAGCTTACCTTGGATATGTCCCGTGTAACTGCTGCATGAATTGTGGACAAAGATGCATATCGTGTATTTCTACTCGGCACATTTTACAACAATTTCTTCGTCAATGGCGGCGGGTAACAGTTCGGTACAGATAAATGCAAATAACTATCATAAGAGATTATTTCGTTCTGCTCGACATGTATATATTGTTATCTCATGATTGAAGGAAACAATAATGTTTATACTAGTTCAAATGCCCATTTACGCCTGTCCGACTCTCCAGAGTTTTGGCGTAACCTGGTAATTGATTCGTGTTGAACGCACGTGTTTCGGAGTTGAACAATGGAAATGCGTTCTTTACAGTGTGCACTAGTCCTAATGACGGACTTTCTCTTTGTCCTCTGATATAGCACTTTATTATTTTCTGGTGTATAAGTCCAATGAGCTTCTTTTTCAACTTTTCACCTCGAGTCCTGATTTCACTTTACAACTCGGCAGCTGTCGTACCACATTGGTGCAGTGACACACCATTCGGTTTTGCTGCGTGCTTCCACGTTGCCCTTCTAGGTTGAACGAAGGGAAAAAGCTCATACTCTACACAAGGCATTGCTGAGCAACACTACACCAGCGTTAATAGCATTGAGACCACACCACAAGCATTCCCTTGCTTGTGGCAGGACGACCACGTCCTGGAAGTCATCCTTCACCTTTTGTCCAAGGAAGACGTTTGCAACGTCCGGCTCGCATCTTCAGCATGCTGCAAAGTCGTTACCAGGCGGCTCTTCCTACGGTCAAACTTGACTAGTGATAGCTCCACTATGGTTGCAGGCCAAAGTTTAAGCTCCCTGTCGTTTCTAACCAGGCTCTCTCTTTAACATGGGTCATTGCACTTTTGCAGGGCCGAATCTGCACTTGCACAAGCCAACCATAGTGGAGTTCTACTTCATGTACGACTAAAACTTACCCATCTGACCATAGTAGTAACAGCACTTTACTACCCTGGTCATCACTATCCATTCGTACACTAGCCTGAGTTGGCCGAGGAGCTTCCTTTCCTCCATGAACAAACAACACCCAACAACCTGCAGAGCTGCAAATCGTGCAAGGGGCGATCCACTAGTTACAGCGGTTTCATTACATTCATCATTCGCTGTCCATCAAGCGCTTCTCTATCCCTGCCATATGGACTTCTTGTTTCGTTTGTGGTTGGGGATGAACAGGCAAAATGAGCGGACATCGTGACATCGGCAAGTACAGAATTACCTCATGGCTTTCCATGCATCTCAACCGGAACCAGCTCATTTAATGCTAGGGGCACATATTTCGACCGGTCTGTGGTGTTGGTTGCTATCATTTGGATGAATTACTGTGGCCAACCATCAGACAATCACATCGTACCCACCGCCGCCTGTTCATGCTTGTTAATATTGGCAGGTTTCACCGCGCACAACATTAGCATATGCACATATGAATGAAGCAGCACACATTTCATGGTTTGAGTCCTTCTCCTGCAACCATCAAAACTATAACGAAGCTCAGCAGTACCCTGAGAATCTAAGTCAATACCCGTTGAAAAGACCTGGATCAAAATGGTTTACAGATACCTCAAGGACAATCTCGAGATGCTGGCACGCAACCGCCAAGATATTATTGGTGAAGAGTTGTCGCGCCTTGCTAGTGAGGAGTACCTCGAGGACATCATGCAGCACCTCAGCTACATGGAGGTTGGTTGCAACAAAATACTAGACATGTGTGGACCTCACCAAAACTGACACTTTGACAGGACAAGACATTGCCCGACGTTAATCTGATCGATATGCAGCGCGAAATTCAGTGGTTCATGAGACCATTCCTCATCAATTTCCTGATTGAGGCCCACGCCGCCTTCTCGCTTCAGCCTGAGACCCTGTTCCTGTCTATCAACCTGTTGGATCGCTACTGCTCCAAGCGTGTCGTCTACAAGCAACACTATCAGCTTGTCGGTTGTGCCGCCCTGCTCATTGCTGCCAAGTACGGCGACAAGAAGGACCGGGTGCCCCAGGTCAACGAACTTAGTAATATGTGTCGCGGACTCTACGACTCGGGCATGTTCGTCCAAATGGAGATGCACGTACTCAACACCATGGAGTGGACAATCGGCCACCCAACCGTTGATTTCTTCAAGCGATTGATCGTTGCCCATGAGGGAGATGACCGCAAAGTAGAGCACATGGCCGCCTACATCTGCGAGATTGCCCTGTACCACCGGGACTTTGTCTCAACCAAGCCCTCGGTCATGGCCTGGGCTTCTCTGACGCTAGCTCGAGCTATCCTATCGCGACCCCAAGTCAACGACAGAGCATTGAACTCCATCTTCTCCGGCACTCTGCACACCTTGCTGGTTTACCTTCAACAGCCTTCGCCGACACTGATCAGGAAGTACGCGGGAAGCTAGAAAGCACACTCTCCGGATATGATGGTACTTTGGATAGAAGATCTAAGTAGACGCACCTATTTCACGATTAAATAGTTAAAGCTAGAAACACTTGGTAAGACCGTGCTACCTTGCATTGAGTGAATTTGAAAATTCATATCAGACTCTCCTTTACGATCGGGAATAACAAGTGGAGTATCCCAATGTAACAAGGGTGCTAATGTCTTCTTCCGGGCCCCGATCTATGCCCTTCAGCACTTCGATACAATGATTCGTGTGGTAGTTCTCCAGCATACGGCCAGGAATAGCAAGGCTCGAGTTTCGCAAGAGTCTAGTCATCTGCTTCCAAATATATTGGCAGTGATAGTCATGGTAGTCCCACGAGTACCATAATGCTTCTTCCGTACCCAACGCCACCCTTTCTTGCGGAACCTTTTCGCCGCCCTTCCCACCACGCTGTCGCCACCACTCGGCCTCACGCTCTTGAAATGCCATCTGCAACTCCTCGTCAAAACATGGCGCCGGTACCCACGAATACAGATTGAGATCGAATTTGCAGCCCCGTGCGCGCGCCTCGCTCGGTGAGCTGCCGCACGACGGGCCTTCCTGTACCGGTTCCTCCCCTACCCTCAGTGCAGGCTCAAGCTCCCATCCCTGGTGGAGGACGACAGGCTGGGATGTGGTTACTTGAACAGAAACCGTTCCTAATATGATGACGGCGAGAGCTATGCCAGCAAGGACTCCATATAAAGCACAAACGAACCGACTTCGCTGCCCCGAGGATTTAGTATTGACTGTCGGCACATCGTTGAATTCCGAAGGAGAGTCTTTGTAGCGCAAGAGGGATTCCTCGACTGGATCCTCACTGGTGAAAGCCATTTCTGATCCAGCCTCTTGTGATTTGTATGTTGACTGTAAAACTTGAGGGCATCGAGTCTATCCCTGAATGTAGAGTATCTTAGGACAGTGTCTGAAGGAAAAGAATATGTTCACAAACACTCCAACGTGCTAGCTATTGGCAGGATTTCAAATGAGGCCCATATAATCCGCGATAAAATACTGAATTGTTCTGTTATAAGGAGCGAATACAAACCTAGCAGGATCGCACTTTCAATCTCTTCCTCGATTAGAACCGAAATTTTTAGTTTCCGGGCCCTTGTTAGCGGCTCCACGTCACTGACTGTGCACAGATCACTAAATTCCGGTTCCGTGTCCGGTTTTGCCAAATCCGATCTCGTACTAATTCATTATAACTACCGGTTTCTCCCTATCTAACGATTACCTTTGTGCTAAGAAACTCTTGGCAAATAAGTGGATTAAAGACTTGGTGGGTCATGTCCAGTCTTTGAATTATAATCATGAAGATAGTTGTTAATGAGTAACCTTAGCAGAGATCCCACACCCCTAAGTCGGCTAGCATAAAGACAATCAAGCAGGGAAAACCCAGCAAAGTGCCTTTTAAGAAGCAAACACAGATCATTTGAATCCGACGCCACCTAACCCTTGCTGTCGCAGCTCCCTGAGCAAAGCCCTTCCCCTAGCATAGGCTTGTAAACCATCGTATGTATCCGCCCAATCAGGTATGTTGACGTGCGCGAATAAGCAGATGAATATGAAGGGAATCAGACGAAAACTCGTGAGCTGTAAATGGAGGTCTAGGAAGTAGAGGAGAAGTCTTAACGGAGCGCAGGGCCCTGCTTGTGGCGAACTGGACGGGTTTCTTGGATAAACCTGGTGCAAAGAGTATCACTCTGCCACGGAGTGACGATCGTTCTACCAAGACTGTCGCTTCGTCATCACCTGCTATCAACTGGGAAAAATATGATAGGAAACTTGCTGCGGAGGGGGGGGGGGGGGGGGGGGGGGGCGGCCTATGCCTCTGTCGTCTTTCCTTATTCTTTCTCCAACCTGTTTGCATTGTTCTGCCAGGGTGCATGTTCGTAATAGCTAATTGCAACTAGGTTGTGTAAAAAAAAAATAAAAAAAAAACACCTTCGGGGGTCCGGAGGTTAATTCTGTTAATTATCAGTAGATCTAGGCACAAGCTCATAGTACGGAAATACATACTGCTAAAAATCGGATGCAGGGCTATGAGACGTATAGCTTCAAAGTGGAGAATATAATGGAAAATGTGCTGGGCATGTATGGATATCGGATATTATTATCATGCTGGCTCGGATTGCGCGAAGCGGTTCTGCAATGTAATAAACCGGATACCAACCCGAACCCCCGAGAAAAAAACCGCAACATTTCCGGCCTGAGCTAAGGGCTTCAACAAGTTTTGTACCAGAGATAGAAGATAGGAAATATTGAAATATAAGAATGATAGCGATTCTAGTTCCAAATCATAAGGCCAATTTTAAAGCAACAATCGAATAAGAGCTTTCATCTTATCCTACTTTCAGAAACATCTAAGCCCATCATGAAGTACACTGCAGTATTATTACCAGCCACTCTGGCTGCGGGCCTTGTGTCTGCCATGAGTATCCCAACTCGCAACATCATCACCTCGGAGCCTGAGGCTGCGGCCAAGCGCAACATCATCACCTCGGAGCCTGAGGCTGCGGCCAAGCGCAACATCATCACCTCGGAGCCTGAGGCTGCGGCCAAGCGCAACATCATCACCTCGGAGCCTGAGGCTGCGGCCAAGCGCAACATCATCACCTCGGAGCCTGAGGCTGCGGCCAAGCGCAACATCATCACCTCGGAGCCTGAGGCTGCGGCCAAGCGCAACATCATCACCTCGGAGCCTGAGGCTGCGGCCAAGCGCAACATCATCACCTCGGAGCCTGAGGCTGCGGCCAAGCGCAACATCATCACCTCGGAGCCTGAGGCTGCGGCCAAGCGCAACATCATCACCTCGGAGCCTGAGGCTGCGGCCAAGCGCAACATCATCACCTCGGAGCCTGAGGCTGCGGCCAAGCGCAACATCATCACCTCGGAGCCTGAGGCTGCGGCCAAGCGCAACATCATCACCTCGGAGCCTGAGGCTGCGGCCAAGCGCAACATCATCACCTCGGAGCCTGAGGCTGCGGCCAAGCGCAACATCATCACCTCGGAGCCTGAGGCTGCGGCCAAGTAGTGCGTGGAACTGAGTTAAATGGATGCATGCGACCGAAAAGCCGTTGCCGAGGCTCAGGAGTTCGTTTCGGAGCATCCTGAAGTCGGTCATAGAAGTAGCTATCTGCTTAGCTGTTTGCCCTTATGAATTTCTTGTCACTCACTATCACATTCATTTCCATCACGCTTCCATGGCTTCAGCCTATTATTGTCACTCGTTTAGCTTACCTGACCAGAATATATAAATGAAAGCATGAGTTACACATCTTTCCAGAGGCAGTAAGATTCGTGGTCAATCAACCCTCGGAAATGTCTTAGAACGGCCCACTTCGGCTGAGCCACAACAGAATTATTGGTCGCAGGAGCGGCCATCAGCCAATTAATAAGTGAAGCTCTTGCTACATATGTGCCAATTCATTTTTGACTTGGTGCAAAGCATGTGTTCGTTGGCTGTACCGAATATTGGCTCAGCAAGACAAATCTTCTCCACGACAAAGAGATACACAGCCGGTCAAGCAGACCGTGTCACATGGTCTTTTGTTAGAATGTACTGCATTCCTCACACTCATTAGTAAAACACCGTTCAAGAACCCACCCAGGCCGCATTTATTCAAGGAAGTCAAAGAAGCATATAAGTACATCACTCACAACTGGTGATACTTGCTTGACTGATTTGCTTCCACGTCCCCTATCTTTCTCTATTTGCTTGATTCGCTTGATTTCTTTTCCTGCTTCGCTATAGTTTTTTCAACTTTGATCGTTCGGTTACAACGATTATTTTCCATAACTTTGACTCCCCAACTGCAGGCAAATTGATTCTCGAAGAAAACGTCATGAGCATTCGGCCGCCAAGGCTGCGAGCCTAGCGTAATACTGTTAAATGCTACCGGAAGCTTGCAACGGCTTTAGGGTCCTGCTGTAAGTCTCATGAAGGCTTTTGGTTACGACATTGAGAGGGTCATGTGGGAAGAGCTTGTGCTGACCGGATGCCAGTTGATGGACGAACCCAATTGCCGCAAGCCTTTGCGTTTAGCAGAGGATGTTTTGGGTGAGAGTCTGAATAGACTATTGTGTTAAAGAAATTCAGTTCTAGCCAAGTGATCTTTTGTGATGGCAGCCAAGTTGATCAAAACATATATTGCAGGAATTGATCCCTGGGCCAATACGTGCCAGACAAGATATTGCCGACCACGCGGGATCTCGAGCTGGTACAGAACTTGTGGTAGCTTGTGTAGAAACTGATTTTGCCATACATCTCCTAAATCAGAGGAAACATCCATTGAAATGAACGAAGGCATATATACTTCGAGAATGAATTGATATTCATAGCTAATCAATCATGTCATGAACATTCGAGGGAACATATACCGATGACCAGACCGATCCTGCTTTGCACTCCCTCTCTATCACCAAATCCTGTGATCCTATGGAGAAATTGCAGGAGTCTCGTCTGATCTTCATTACTCCGACTTTTATGGTTGCAATTCTAGTCCCAAACCCAAAGTAGAATACAGGATGCCAAGCTGAGTAAACTGCACACGAAGACTATAATTGAAGTGTCGAACATTGGCCCGCGATCAAAGCTCGTCGATAAAGTCGAAGCGATTTTAGAAAAGCTTTCAATCACAGACCATATAAAGGCAGCAGCGATAGAGAAAAATAAGAAGCTCACTGCGCTTGAGCCCAAGAGAATAATTCGTGCAAAAGGAACTCGTTTCCATACCCCGAGCAATGACACAAAAATGAAGACATTACCGACAATCATGAACGTTTGGACGAAGGATAGTGATTCAAGGACTTGGAGAATCGGCTCGGATCCAGACTGATCAACTAGCAGTGTTGCCAATGACCCGGAGATTCAACTACAATCGTGGTAACGCAATCATTCATTTGCCAACAATGATATCAATTCGGCAACATCACGCTCAATTTGTGGGAAGCTTTGTGATACAGCTAGAGGAGCATAGAATAACTGTTTGAGGGGTCCCGATCTTTGGAGAGATGAGAGCTTATGGCGAACAAGGAGTTGTTGCGATTAGTATTGAAATGGGAGTGTATGGACCTGTTTATGCTAAGTACCGTTAGTCATCCTGACCATAGAATATTTGTTATAAGTGCTTGTGTTCCATTATCCATGGAGCACATGGGTGGGCGACATTGATGAGGATGCGGATGCTGGAGACAGTGTGGATGAGAGTGTCTACGGGAGCAGTCACGACCTCACTGGTACCCCTACTTAAGCCAATCATGTCAACTTGGCCAACATACCAATGTCAATATTCGCTTTACTGACTAATGTCAACTCAATACAATATGATCTCCAAGTTGGGTTGGATTGGGTTGGTCGGAGCCCTGGGCCCATCTGGCTCTGTGGTATGCTACTTATGAGTACCGAAGTCGACTCCCTTGGACCCTGCATCTTCTGGAATACCTCAACAATATTCGATAAGTTGCTACTGTATAGACACTGCTGTAGTCGTAGGGATGCTTGGGGAACCCAGATAAATGTTGAGCATTTCTATCAACTTTTGACGACGAGGAGTTGCTTCTTTACAGTTGCCCTGAGCTGAAGCGGCATCTGAACATACGTATCTAATTTACCTAAGGAACCCCACCTACTTTTCTAGGTGGCATTTCTACTTACTCGTATTTCTCTGAAGTCCAGTCGGCACTCAACTGAGAAGATTCGATCTCCTCGAAATGTTTTCTCAAGTATATCATATACATCAATAAAAGTATCTCAAGTACGTAGAGGGGAATTTCATTCATCTGATTACCAATACGTTCACCTTGGCTTGTCCCAAGATAGATAGCTAGAGAGCGATTTGCCTAGCAGATTAAAATTGCATCATGCTCTCGTTAGGAGCCTACACACCTCGCGGTTCTATCCAGAATGTTCCTAACTTCTCTGGTATTGATTTCCGACGTTTTCTGGGCAGCGATGAGCATGACTCTTCCCTTCTACCAGCAGCGCCATTGGCAAGCGATGGCTAAATACTCAAAAACTGGACTACTTGACGAAAATACACTTCGGCAGATACATGAATGGTTGATGCGGTCTCCACAACAGATCGCCCTATCCCATCCCTCCAATGAACCTGTTGTGACGGTAGCAGGTGTAAATGAAACACCCCTAGTCGAGTACAGATTTGATGGGGCCGCCAACTCGACAGCTGCCAAAGCGTGCACAAGGTCTGCGCAAGTGGCTCTAAGATACAGGACATGGAGTGTTTTACTTACCCATCCTACCATAGTAGAAGAAGGAAAAAGCCACAATGGATAGTTGTCATGGCTTGGATACCAAGGGACAATCCCCAGTGTTCCGGGACCCATTCACTTAAGTATCATGGGCTTTCGGCTTGACACTTGGGATCCAAGTCTCAGCTTTGTACTTTACCGACCCCTACCTATACAATACCATATCGTACCTGACTATCTAATGATCCGACTTGCGTGACAATAGTAGGCAGGTAGTTCCACACAGTAATATCCCAGATTTGTCCTAGGCGATAGCACGACGATCTTGGCGTACGTTACACCTAAATCGATTTATAACGATGCTGAATTGCTTATAAACCTGGTATATACCGGTCCCACGGCCTTACAAATGACCATTTGTTAGGGACTTAATGATATTCACCATTGTACACAGCTTATAGTATGATCGTTTGAAGGCGGCCGGAAATTTGCGGGTATTGTCAAACGGTACTAGATTTGATCAAGTTTATCGTGGCTCCCATGGGGTTTACGGGCCGCGGAAACGTACCGCACGCCATGCTTGGCAACGAAAGACTGCAGTATACGCGCCATGTGGTTGTTCCCGTCCCTCATGCCTTACCCATCCAGGACTGTTACACAGCATATCTCGCGGCATCCCAGATGGTTCCGCAGTGACTGGCTGTATAGAAGACGTATGATAGCGTTGCATTTACTAGACCCTGGTGGGTAGCCGGATTGTGGGCAGTTTCCATTTTCAAGGTTCGTATCCTCGGAATGAAGTAATCGGCGCGCGTAGGACCCCGAACTCCGAACCTGCTAGGGATTGGGATGCGTATACAAGTATGGTCCCATGCGACGTACATGATGGCCGTTCCGAGATGAGAAGAGAATTGCAAGCATATTGCGTGATCTGTATGGGGCCCATTCTCTACGCAATCATGAAGAAGGATTGCTGAATTCCCATGTCGCAGTACCTGGATCTCGTGATGAAATGCCGTCGCACTTTCCGACTCGAGTTGCAGTGTATAGCTCAGTTACTTGTGACTGCAAAGAGGGATGGGGTGATGGTGGCTTGTTCGTTGTTGTTGACGATACGAAAGAGAGCGGGATAAGTGTATTATATTAACAATTAATCGCACGCAGCGTCTGCTTAGGTCGTGGGCAGATTGAGGATCATGAAGTAGGCGGCGCAAAATGCACGTTGAACACTACGGTATGCGTTCCTAGTCTTTCTCCCGGCGGACTAAGATCATTCCCTTGTGATGAAACCACCACATTTGTCTTGGCGTTCTGCTAATGTTGTTATTAATAGGGGCCGGTAATTATGTTTGAGGAATCGACCGTTGCATCGTGCCCCTACCTATACATATTATTTTGCCGCGATCATGACCAGCAATTAAGCTTCTCCTCGTTCCGACATTGAGTCGTACTTGCGCGTATGTGCCATAGAAGTTGATAAGTGCAGGTATTTCCAGGTAAACTAGCGGATCTGATATAATGATTCTTTTAGCAAATCATACGACAGCGCCTCATACTGCCTTCAATCATATCCAGATCCTTTGATATTCGTCAATTTAACATGAACCACTGATCTGATGGCTACCCAGGAATACCGATGTAAAGTTATCTGATCCTGCAAAAAAGTCTGCCGTTGACAGAGTTCTAGGTAGAAGCGTCGCTACACTCACGGTGGCGCAATTGCAACGTAAAAGGTGCGCCGACCGCCAAGCGCAGAGAGAAAAAAAGCAGAGAACCAAGGATTATATTTATCATCTCGAGACTCAGATCCTTGAACTTCGAGCAGAGAATCGGTGTCTGAGAAGGGAAATACAAAACTTCGCTACAAGAACAGAGCATTACACCTACCGTCCTTCACTCCAATGTAAGAACAATTTGCACTCGTAGATGGTGTACTGCCATGCTGATCAAGAAATCAGTCAACTCGTCAAGCAAAATCGAGGTGCATTATGCAGAAAGAGTCGCTTGTTGCGCTCTTGAATACGTACCTATTTCCTATATATGACCATTGGTCAATCCTGAACCTGACATATTGTACTGTTGTTATTGTTGCTGGCAAACAAGCACTTGCTGATTTGAGTTCCGACTCTGGAAGGAGCTTATGCAGATAAGCTTTTGCAGAGGAACATACTAGACGGAGTATATACTATTTGCGATCTACTTCTACTAGATTGTGCAGTAAAGCATTTATTCTTGCTATCATTTTCCTGACTGGTGAATATTGCGTAGAAAAGCTGGAAGTTGTTCATTAGGGTTTTCTGAACCGTATACGGTTCGTTACTTTGCGCTTGAAATGTCTGCAATGGCCGAATGTTAACCATCGCACCAACACAGCCACAGCAAGAAGTGAAGGAATGGATTGGCAGACGTTATATCGAGTCGTGGAGATGTCTTGTAAAATCATTCATCAAGAGAGGACCGATCATGCTCATGATATGAATTTCCTAGATTAACCATGCACCATGAGAAAGTGCGAAAGGAAATGTGTCACGAGCGCTTCAGGCGGGTATTGATCGGCGGATACCTTCCCATCATGTACCAATGTAGCAGTACATAGCCATATTCATGCACTTCAGTCAACTACGCGCCTGAAATTGAAGAAAACTA
This sequence comes from Neopestalotiopsis rosae, assembly GCA_023078685.1. Classification (NCBI taxonomy): domain Eukaryota; kingdom Fungi; phylum Ascomycota; class Sordariomycetes; order Amphisphaeriales; family Sporocadaceae; genus Neopestalotiopsis; species Neopestalotiopsis rosae. The sequence goes on from JALGAS010000001.1 coordinate 2,715,648, forward strand.
CGCATTCCAAAGCTGTTCCTTCCCCATATAGCCGACGACTTTAAAATGACCCCAAAGCATCAACTCTAGACCACAGAGGTGTCAAAAGGGTCTCCGACGTAGACGACAGCCTCCACGTTCATAAATATTTACTTAGTCTGGAGGCGGAGGACGACCTCTGGGAAGAGTACCACAATTCATGGATGGAAACTATTTGGATTGCTGTCATACTGAGCTTCACTGGTCGTCAGGCACAAGACGCATTTCCATCGTTTCGATCGACATATCATAGGGATCATTGGCACCCATGAGTTCGGCATTTTGGTCTGCAATTTTCCAGTCGGAATGTTCCGCAATTCTTGTTATCCCGTGAGCGAATGCTGGGTCCAGAAGCAGATCACAACGACCTGCTCAACGCCCTTATTCAGGAGTTCGCACAACAGTGTCAATAAATTATTCAATTGCCGGATAGTTGACAAGGGTGGGTTGACTTGTGAAGATTTCCGCCTCTATAAGCTGATCATAATACTAAAAATCTGCCAACTAAAATGTCGAGAAGGTCATTAGAGCCTTTGATACACGACCTTACAAGAATTACTGCAAAAACTCTCCGTTGTCCTCCTCTGTTCGAGTTTACTGGCTCGAAACGAGAGGCAGCAATACGCATTCCTCAGACCAAACACCAAGAGGATATGACACACTCGCTCTACTGTCCCTGTCCGCAGTACGGTTACCAATCAGAAAAGAGCTTTACTGCCGAATTCTGTGATGGACCAGACATAAGGTTTGTTACAGTACTCACTATTGGTCACAGTGGCAACTTCGGAATACTTCTCGAGCTCAAGCGCCAAGCCCGGTCGGACTGCAAAATCCAAATTGTCCGCGACATTCCCCATAATCCACAGGTAGTGAACAACCGGATTCAGTCCAGGCAAGGCACGGCCAAGGAACCCCACAGGATTAGCCGCGGCTGAGTGGTAACTTGCGCTAGAGCCGTATCTTTGGGTGATTACCCAGGCCTGCTCATGCCAGGCTTGTTGTTCATTTGAGCAGGATCGCCAGTTCCAGAACCCTGGAACTATGTTTCGCGGTCATTAGAACTGCCTGTTTTCGTCGGTAGGAAGTCGCAGAACCCTTGGCGCGCCAATTCGTTAGTGTACCCCCCCCCCCTCCTACTTTCCACAGTCGAAGGTTCCACGTAGTTACTCAGAACTAATCTTCGTAATTCGGCAGTTGTTCACTGAAAGAAACGAAAAAGGCATCCGAACGACGATATCCACAGCGTCTAGTTCATTATGAAGTGAATGGGAAGTACTAAGTTTTTAACCCGATAAATAGATTTTAGGAGGCTCCTTATAGCACTTTGCCACGGTTCCACAGCTTAGCGATGAATTCAGTAACGGGGTTATCGATATCGTTACGAACATGCACCTTTGCAGGGAGATGAACATAACTGTAAGTGTCACTATTGATATGGTGATTCAAGGAGACAGACATCCATGAGTGAATGGATGAATGTCTTAGGGGCGGATTTCTCAAGATACATAGGCAATCACTAACGCGATGACCAAACTAGACATCTATCTTATCCATAGGTAAAGCATTCAATACGCTTTGACGACTGTATTTGTGAATTGATTCAAGACCACTTGAGTTACTTGGTGGTCAGTACAATTCTTCTTGGCTAGACTCTATTAGCATAAAGCCACCTGGCACTTAAACCTTAAATTCATCAGAGAGCCCCCGATATTCAAGTATTTGCCCTCATCCTTGGTTTGAAAAAACTGAACATTCGAGTTACTTACAAGTAGATTTTGCAGGTATCGTATCCAGGATAAGGTCAAACAATGACAGCACTAGTTAAACAATCTAAAATTCGTTTGGGGGTTTACTCCGAACATCCCTGTCACTGTGGAGCTAAAAGCATATAGCTTGGGCTAATCATACGAGCCTGTCGGCGATACGGTGAGAACCAACATTGTCTCATATAGGTGACGACGGTACACCGTGCTCAGCATGCAAGGTAACATTTTCCCAACGATTATGTGTTAGATTCCTGCAGAATTGTTGTATACAATGCTAACAAGGGGAGAAATAGAGATCAGGATTGCAGTGCCTTTATCATATCCCCAAGAAACGGCGCCGAACCAGCCGACATCTACCGAGTGTCAAATCGGTCCTCATCTCCGAAGAACCACGCAGCTCGGCTTCCACAGAATCCATTTCAGTAGACGTGCCTACTGACATATCGCCATCCACGGGATCTTTACCTAGGCCATCTCCTGAAATCGAGCAGCCGCTTTCTCCGCCTGGGGCATACGCGACACCAGACATAGCTGTGCCTGTCAACGATATGACGTGCTTTAACGAAGAGGTGCCCATGGCGCAACCCCTCGAAAACTACGACCATGCCTGGAACACTATTTTCCAAATGAGCTCACTGGATATGATCCAGGTACCTGTAGCCGAACTAGTTCAGCCAGGGTCGCCTGTGACCAACCTCGGCCAGGCCTTGCAAGAGATATTAGTCGATTACACCGCCAGTGAAAGTCCTACCCAGCTCCAAATGCGTCATTACAACTTTCCACCCCACCAAGAAATTGACGTATCTTCCAAATGCCTCAACGCGAAAGAAACACCACAAGTTAATGATGTCGGTCAATGGGATCAACTGTAAATACAACTGTACATCATGTTTCGCATTCGAGTGCTAACACTTTGATTAGCCGCTTGGATTCGGAGGACGTGGAAGTACGTCTATATTTCACACGACTTAGCTCGGAGTGTTTAAATCTCTTAGGTTCGTTTGAATTCGAGTTGTCCTCAGAATCCGTGCTCGCGATGGATGTCGTCAGATCTTCTCTGGACAAAAGGACACATACCGAGGTTGCGAAACTCCTGAGATGCTTGTCGCCAACGCAAAACATATGTGAACAGCCTAGCAAGGAGGATTTACTGGAGTTGCAGACTGTCCTGTCTCATCAAGACCATTTCTATGAGTATCTAACAGGTTCGATGATCTCAATATGTCACGGTTGTGCTGTGAAGCTAACTGTACGAAAGCATGCTGCGACGAACGATCGGGGTTAGAGGAATAAAAGACTCTGTGGGATTTGCACTAACATTGTCGGCAGAATCGGAAGCTTTCTCGAGAGATCATATATGAGTCGCGTCATTCGGACGATGGACGACAACAAGCTTGACGAACAACGAGTGACCATATGTTTACTCAATGCTGCCTTGGCGCTCGGTTTCCATGTAACAGCAGCTAACGGTTGCGAAGACTCCAGAACTCATTTTGCCAGAAGTCAGACGTATTTCTCAAAAGCCATGCGTCCTCTAGATGGGTGCATCTACAGTAAAGATACATCTGTGAAATTCCAGGTGAGTCTTGAGGTTCTATGGACTGTCGATAGAGACGTTGACAACAACCAGGCACTCTTGGCATTGGTATGTTGGCAATGTTTTCTCTGAGCGCCCAATGCGTTAGGGATCTCTAACGTATCTCCAGCTATCTCTCTCAAAGAGAAAAAAATATCAACTTACAGCTGGGTTGTTAGCCCAAGCGACACAATACGCTCGATCGCTACGATTGCATAGCCAACGAGCGATCCAAGCTCAATTTGAGAGTCTTGAGAGTGAAGATCGTGCAAAAAGAGCCTTTTGGTATTTGTATACAATAGAGACAGCAGTCTGCCTCTCACAAGGCACCTTCTCTACAATTGACGACGAAAAGTATTGACTATGAGCTACCTCCACGGCACATCCATAAGACACATGGAGCTGACTGGTTACATATTTGGGCTGTGTACGCCAAACTCTCGGTTTTCATTATCAAAGAGCTCTACCACGCCAAATCCACAACGCGACGTGTAGAAAAAACTCAGTCTTGTATCTCACATCTGTGTGACCTTCTTACGACATGGAAAGAACTTTTCCCCTCCCAATACCAGCACTGCATCGATTCCGATGATTGGAGCGAAGAAGCACAACCCGATCCAGAGCAGCGCCGTATGAAGTTGCGACTTTCATTCACATATCATGGAGCACTCGTTACCATGCATGGTGCCGTTTCTAGGCTGGCTCTGATTCTACCGCTTAAAACCTTGTCCGAGACTTTATTCAGCGCAGTGAAGAAATTTGCCTCGCATCCTCCCGGACTATTCTTCGTTGCGGAAGGCATCTAAATGTAGCTAATGTTATGGGAGATAGGTAAGTGCCGAGAATGTGTAAATCCGTAAAGAAAACGACTGATCCGATGCTAACGAAGTGGCTTTGCAGTGAGCTCCTACACCTCCCTCTCGCAGCAATCTGCACGATTTTCAAGGCTGTCCTAAGAAACCCTGCCTATTTACAGAAAGATATAGTGTATCTCGCCATCGGTTGCGGCATATTCGGTACGATATCTCTGGAGTTCGAAACTCCACTTGAGCCCAACTCATTCATTATGCTCAGAATTCTGTTAACTAATGACAACAACGGCTGCATTGAGAGGATTGAGCAAAAGATGCAAATTTGACTCAGGGCATGACCGGTGTCGAAAAAAGCTTGTCCAATAGTGAGGACTTGAGCCACATGAGGAGAAAATAGAAAACTAGAAAACCCAATAGTGCGCGATGGTTGTATCAGTAGAGCTAAATCTCCGAGGTTAGGAAAGTCTCATCAGACAGGTGGATAAACTAGAAACTTCTCTGCAATATTTCCTCCTCCTACTTGGTCATTCGGTTCAATTATTCTGGTCGAAGCAGCTTTCTACGGCTTATGATACTTTTTTCCCGCCTAGCAGTGGAGAAAGTTGACCAATTCTAAACTCAAGTTCACTCATCCGCGTGCGGGTAAAAGCTCCGGCTCCTACTCTAGAAGGGTCAGATCTCTCATGCTATCAGTCATCCGAAACCTGAAGGTCTTTGGAAGGACCTCATATCGATAGACTGCACCATACCCTCTTGCGCTTAGTTTCTAAGGATGTGCTATAACTTCCCTGCGCTAGGAAAAAAAACCATGTCATTGGCAGCCAAGGTAAAGACAATAATACACTGAGCTTTAATCTACCGGACTAGGCGCAGTTGATCACGGAGAAGGAGCAAGCAGTCTGAATATCATATCCACACCTTCGACCTCGAGGGAATTGCTTAAACATAGGTCAGTGGCAACTTTGGACCCGAGCTAGAGGACAGATTATGGGCGAGCGATCGATCCGCAAGTATTGTTCACTCAGACCCAAAGATTAGAGAGAAATGGACTGAAGGAATGACTGAGGCGCGGAATGCACAATTTATATGTCTACGAAATGACCTGAGAAATCGTTTGAAGGCATGTCACTTGTCCGCCAGTGTTATATTGGAAGAAAGTGCCCAAAGTACTCCATATGGTCTTACTGACTGCTCTTGAACATCTTGGATACTCTGAAGCAACCATCTTTGTTGTATATGTATGGCTCAAAATACTTGATGTAGGCCTAGCTCAGTCTTTCTGTTCCTATTCGCTAGCCAAAATACCCATTCCATTCATTATTCGCCTATCAAAATTGTCTAGACTTTTCGTGCACTTGTCTGGGTGACGGAGAATGAGCTAGGCTCAATAACAAACAGTATGCCGAAGCATGTCCTCCGGGAAGTTTCAGGCCACGTCCACACAGGCCTTTCTTCGGGCTTCGAGTTGCAATCAATGATTGGGTTATCAGCGAGCTCGTGACAAACATGTCCATCCGCCGCTACGTTAGCATGATCAAAGAACAATCTCAAGCACCTCTGTCTTCTTTCGGTTACCGACGGCAAGGCATCTTCTATGCTAGTCCAAGGGCTTCTGCGCACAATGTGCCAAGTTTGCGTGCTCCTGCAAAGGTGTAAGTTCGTAATACACTTTAGATAAGTAGACAGATCCTTGAAGCGAAAGCTTGGCTCAAACTGACAATGCTTCCAACACAAATAGCTCTTTTTCACGTCGGGTCGATAGTTGTGATCTGCCCGCGGATTTGCCATTCTTTGACAAACTCCGCCATGCAGACTCGATCCTTGAGGATATCGATTTCACCTCTAGTGCAGCACATAGACGGATAATGGGAACCGACTTATGTTGTTTGGGAGTAGAAGAAGTCCTACGACACCAGCAGGTTCAAGGCCGACCTACTCCAGCTTGCGCGTCATGTACGAGGTGTCTTCGCCGACCAGCCGATGCGACGATTTGTCCACGCCTTTCTTCTCTGCGCCTCTAAAATGGAAATGTGGGTTATTCGATCAGTCGGGACATACATCTCGGGCTCTTTCAGCATTCATGAAGAGCCCGGTTAATTTGCGCGCGCTCTTGCTGGCTACGCTACGATGGATGAATACATTTGTTGAGCGACAGGATGGGCAACGCTGTGTCACGTTGGAAGATACGAACGGGAAAGAAACCTCACCGATTTCGGGGTGAAGTCGTTCATTTTGAAGATTTACCGTCGGCTGCAGCAAGTACGAACACGTCAAGCAAGCGCAAGCCATCGTCCGACCACACCGACGACGCGTCTGGATCCAAGAAGCGGCGGTCCAACAGTCATAAGTCGTTTTTGACTGCGAATATCAATGATCTGCTATCGATCGATGGTAGTGCCCCGAGGCTGTATACACCTGGCGAGGACCTGTGGGAGAATAGGATCTACTTCTGCCTCGTCGTCACGCTAGCCTGCCGTTTCATCAACGACTTGATCAGGGTGCGAGACAGCAGCCCAAGTGGTGCACGGCACCAGACGGGCACGATGCAGTCCATGACTGTAGAGGTACTGCGTAAGGCCGATCACACATACTTGAAGGTCACATGTAGCCAATGCCAAGAGCAAAGGAATATCAACGGTATATGAAGAACAAACATGGGCTGTCCCAGATTCATTGCCAAGAACGATGGATTCGCTCACAATGTCTACTGCTGCAATAAACATACCGCTAGATAGGTAATCCCGTAATTGATATGGAGATGGTTGTAATAATCAAGGCGGGTGGTGTTGTCAATCACATATACAAAGCTCCATATACTGTACCTGGTCTTTTTTTAAAGACTCATCGAAGCAACATTCAATTCACTGGCTGGAACGCCTTAACTGCTAGTGCGTGGACACCATTTCAGAGATGCAATCTTCTAGCATTGGTTACGACTGACGGGCTTATCGAACCCATGTGACTCTCAAGCCTGGTGAGTATTCAAGGCTACCATTGAATGCAATCGAGTTTTGCGAATGCTAGGGGACAATATCTTACAAAACTATTCACTAAGTTCTTCGCAGATTTCATAATTTAAGAAGTGTTCTCGTAGAAGAATTCACCGAGACGTATGAGCACTTGAAACAAATATCAGTGACTGATTCCTGGCCAGAACACGCCTCTACTAGCAGAGCGCGCATAGAGCAGCCGAGAGCCCTCTCGAAACGTCGAGGAAGAAGTCGAACGGGTCAATACACGTACGCCGAGTAGTGTGTTCCTTGTGGCTTCTCGCTCACAATTGAACTTTGGACCGAGCACCCACAAGCCGAAGACATGTGTGCCTAAGCTCCGGACTTCCGGATGTTGCTTGTGCATCTTCGTGTAGTAAAAGCAACAGCAAGAAGAATGTGAAACGGTTTATGCGGATCTTATGATCATACTCCGATGCTTTAGTTAGTGCACAACTTTCCATCAAGTACGCTTGACAGACGACCGAATGATTTGAGTGATTTTTCCGTGCCAATTGGTCGTTGAACGCCCGGACTTTCTCACACACATACAAGGCCCAGAAAGCCATGGTCGCATGCAGTACATATTAGTGCTTTAAGTGCCTTTTTCTCAACACCCAGCGCAAGTCCATTGAGGCCCATATAATCCGCGATAAAATACTGAATTGTTCTGTTATAAGGAGCGAATACAAACCTAGCAGGATCGCACTTTCAATCTCTTCCTCGATTAGAACCGAAATTTTTAGTTTCCGGGCCCTTGTTAGCGGCTCCACGTCACTGACTGTGCACAGATCACTAAATTCCGGTTCCGTGTCCGGTTTTGCCAAATCCGATCTCGTACTAATTCATTATAACTACCGGTTTCTCCCTATCTAACGATTACCTTTGTGCTAAGAAACTCTTGGCAAATAAGTGGATTAAAGACTTGGTGGGTCATGTCCAGTCTTTGAATTATAATCATGAAGATAGTTGTTAATGAGTAACCTTAGCAGAGATCCCACACCCCTAAGTCGGCTAGCATAAAGACAATCAAGCAGGGAAAACCCAGCAAAGTGCCTTTTAAGAAGCAAACACAGATCATTTGAATCCGACGCCACCTAACCCTTGCTGTCGCAGCTCCCTGAGCAAAGCCCTTCCCCTAGCATAGGCTTGTAAACCATCGTATGTATCCGCCCAATCAGGTATGTTGACGTGCGCGAATAAGCAGATGAATATGAAGGGAATCAGACGAAAACTCGTGAGCTGTAAATGGAGGCCTAGGATCTGAGATGGGTTTATGCTAACAGGATGCGCTAGTCAAGAAGAACAAACATACTGAAACAAATGTTAATTCTGTTGTCTGAACTGACTCACAATTTTGGTCAAAGCGTATTTGGGTGCCTCACCTATGGGTAAGATAAATGATTAAATTGATCACTGAGGTAATGATTGTCGATGTGATCCATATCAAATCCGCCCTTGATATTCATTCCTCGCTGATACTTGATCTGACTAAGTGCTGCTCATTGTTGCTCAGTGGTGATCAGTGAAACTCACTGATCATAGTCGAGCACCGGAGTCGTCCTGTCACGCGATCACATGGGTAGGCTTTGCCTTTCTCTTGCCGGTCTGCATATTCCTGGCACCGTTGTCCGGCGAATATAGGCCGTTAATCCAGGAGAATGGTACAAAATTAATTTGTGAACTATCAGCCACATGCAAGTTTATTGCGATTTCCCATGATGTGACCTCTAGATAGAATTATACTAGTTATGCAGCCTATCTTGTGGGTCCCATGATTCATGCCCAGTATTCCATGTTATCCCTTCGGGTCACGACCTCAGAGACCGACGGCGTCCCTGAAGGTTCCCCGTCTTTTACTCGCACCGATGGTCTTTGACAGGTCTCTATTGTCTTCATTGCCTCTGCACAGAGACGATGAGCCCGACCGTTCTAGGACGCGACCGAAGCAGCGGAGTGTGCCGTCTTGATGATCGGATTATCTGTGATACCAGGCAAAATCTCCGTACCGCGTCCTCATGGCCGAACATTTGTTCAATCGTCTCCTAGTCAATGTGTTCTGCTCTTCAGTTGGTTTATAGGCCTCTGTCTGGTTGCGGTTCGCCTTCGTCGCGAGCGGTCGGATCCCTGACGAAGACGTTGGCGATCGGCTGTCGTATGGCCCAGGTTTGGCTACGCTCTTGGTCAGCTCATCCTTTAATCCGTTTCGCTTGATGTCTGTACACAAAGAAGGGTGGGCTGAGCAAGTGCTGATTTTCCTACAAGCATCTAGTTCGAAATTAGTACCTTGCTCTTATGACAACAGGCAGAGTTTAGCATTAGTGAATCATGTCATGCTCAGTCTCTATATTCATGTCCCCATAGCTCTGGGATGTAGAATGTTATTCCCCAAGGGATGGATAGTTTTAGTCCCTTATATTCGCTACTAAGGCATAGTGTTATGAGGCCCGTATATCCACTTCCTTATTATACTTCTCCTTTCCGGTCCCGTTACTGCTCCTTGCGTTAGTAGAGGGAGCAGGAAAAGCCTATCGCAGCCAAGCTTACCATGCTTGTTGTGACTAGAAGACTCAATTTTATTTAACTATTCGTCCTTTCTAGGTTCTTCCAAACGGAGCACCATGATGGCAGCCAGCAAAGATGCCAGTCCACTACCAAAGAAAATCCACGAAGTGCCGTATATCGTCGACGTGATTTGGCCAATGTCCCCATCCTCCCTGGCCAACCTGAAGACCACAGTACTCACCAACATGGCCAGGATCTGCGGTGTGGCTATGAAGATATTATGAATGCCGAGTACAGCCCCTACCGTCCCGGCTTCCCCTTCTCGGGCTTCTTCTGCTGTTTTTATTTCGTTGCAAACAAGTGCAAATGGGATCCATTGCGTTATTGCCCAGCTCAGCCCTATGACACCGACGGTCATAATCATCAATGTGCTTGAGTCGGTATATAGTACCACATAGAGACCCGCGCTAAAGACCATCTGCGACGCAAACCACATATTGCGCAGGGTTAGATACGGAAGGCGTGCTTGACTATGGACTTTTGCGTCCAAAAGATTCCACGACAAAATCCAAGGAAGAAAAATAGAGTGCAAAAGCCCACTCGTCGAGAGAGCCAGTAATGAGAGTGCTCCATAACGATCCGAGCTTTCCCGGACCATAGCGATTTGCGCAGATGAGATATATGCGTCTTGATTGATCATCTCGATCAGATCTGAGTAGGCCGAGCAACGAATTAGTATAGAAAGGAGAACCTCAGGGATTATGCCGGGTTTTACAAGGTATACATACGCGATCTCCCTACATAGCTACTGATATATAGCAGAAATGGGAACCAGGCAAACCACGAGAAGAACTGTGCACCATGAATGCGATTAATTTGTCTTGACAGCGCTATGGCCGTGTCTCGCATCTCCATGACGCCACTCCATAACGAGACCGATTTTTTTGAATTTCGGAAGTTCATGTGCGACGTGGACTCTGGCGTTCCTAGACAAGTGATGCCAGTAGATATGACTAGCACCGCACAGCTGACAACAGCCAAAGCCTTTAATTGCGTATTTCCCAGAAATGGTAGTATTTGAGGCATGTTGACGTAGGATGCTGCGTAGGAGCAAATACTGGCAGTATTGGTAATACGGGCCGCCCAAGCATTCGCTCGCGTCTGCTCATGGCTTGGACATGTGTCAACAATGAGAGCGCGTGCTCCAACTTGGACTGCTTGAGCTGATACGTTCAGTCCCAAAATGGCAAGTATCGCTTGCCATTTGCTCGACGCCCACGCGAAGCCAAGCAGAGAAATGGCAAGTCCTGTTGCCCCAGCGACCACAAAGGGCTTCCTCTTACCAATTGGTGTCCGGCAATTGTCACTCCACAATCCGAAGTAGGGCTGTAGAACAGCACCGCAAATGGGTGGTAAGAGCCAAATGAGGCTGATTAGAGATGGACTAATTCGAAGATCGAGAAGGTGAAGCTAGATCATATCCATGTTAGTTCTCCTTTATATCAAAACATGCATTGAAGAACACAACGGGCATTTCCAGCAATTGTCTTCTGTTCCACATACTGTTCCGTTGGCAAACTGAGTCGAAAATGCTGCTTGTAACCTGCATATACCATTAGTGATATCGATGCTGAGCAGGAGATGCGCCACTTACCCTCCAATACATATGGTCAGCTTCAGCAGAGATAACCAACTCATAGGCTCGTTGTGAACCATGTGTTCATCACTGAGTGTTTCGTTGTCACAATTTCTGACGTCTGCGTCGCTCGACCCGCCCTGAGCTGAATAAAGATTTGGGGGGTTGAAATGCTGTATGTCGTTTATCTCGAGACCTCCCGTTGATTGACTCAAAGAAAAGCGGTCGGTGATCCATTGCGTCGGCATAGCTCCTGTGGGCATCATCAGGGATGCGAAGACTTGCGACAATAGAAGCTCAGTGAGAAAATTAACAAATAAACGACTTAGCAGAGATCTTTACTTCACATATCATGAATGTTGCGAATTGAGTCTTCACCGTATTGCATCAAATAGGACAAATGTGGACATCCTCGAACCAGCAGAATGACTTCCGAAACCCACAGAAACCCTTGTTCGAACCGCTTGCGGAAATGAAGAATAGCGGTATTCTGCGGGTACCGGTTGCACACAGTCCATCGGCTATAATTTCGGACTTGCTAGGGAGGTCAGATCTCCATGAAGGAAGTAACAGCTCTAAGCCTTGAGTAGCAGTGCAGCTTATGATAGAGTGGCTTCGACACGGATTGTGGAGGAAGTAATAATACGACTATTCGAGCGAACAGATAGATGAAGACTAGATGTACATTCTGAATACAGAGATATTCGAAACCGGCTTCTCCTTGTTGTCCTCATCTCTTGTCTTTGAGCACGGACGATCCATATCTCGCGCTGACATTCATGTACATCAAGCAGACCCACTTCGTACTGTCATCAATGAGTACTTCGGCGAGCCAAAGGTAATCAAACTGACATTAGAAGATTGCCTGTCAACCAGAGCCGATTTTGGCTGACTGAAGTACTCATGGATGACAGTACTAAGTGGGTCTGGCTAGGGTACATATATGTCGGCGCAGAATATGGATCGTCCGTGCTCAAAGACAAGAGAAGAGAGACAAAACAAGAAGCCAATTTTGCTTCATCTGTATCAGGTTTTGTCACTGTATACTAATCACCAATCCGCAAGCACTTGAAGTATAGGGAAAAAATTTTTTTTTTTTTTTAAAAAGGAAAAGGAAAAAAAAGAAGCCGAACATGAGCTCGCTCCACTTCTCATGGAATGTCGCTGTGCACCATGAATACTGCATCGAACAAGGTTTCGCAGGCTCACTCCCGATAAACGCTGGCATCGCAAACGCCCTGATTCGATTACCACGACAGCATGAAATCATCCCAGAAAAGGCACCTTATAAGTGATTCCGCTGCTGATTGTATTATCTCATTAACGTGATTGAACGAAGTGCCACGTCAGAATAAATGATTCTTTGGCTTCCCCGTTTCGCCGCAGGTGGCGCCGCCCCAAGTATAAAAGAGAGAAGCTATGCGCATTTGTCGCACCACCATCTACCATGCGTATACACTAGTCTAGAAGAGCGCCTATCTCAACACAAGGTATGCTGGCACTTGCTGCCATTGACGTCGTGCATACGCTTTGTTCTCTGTGAATTTCTCCTCATTCGGATCTTTATCAGGGGAGCATGGGAGCAAAAAGACTATCAGCATACCAGCCTTTCTCACGAGCTCTTTGATTCTTACCGATTCGTGGAAGGAAACATGATCCATGATAAGAACGGGTCTCGCCTCGGAACCGTGACAAATGTATAGATCTATCAAGAAGCAATCTACAGTACCTTACTATGCTATAAAACAAGTTTAATAAACACTAAATGTTGTACTATAGCATATAACATGCCTTATAGCATTTCGAAAGCATGTCAATAAGGATAAAACGTGCATAAATCAAGTGTTATAATTTCATTTAACTAACGTACGCAAATATTATGGTATCGGGCCAAAAGAAAAAGGCAGTGGGTCGGAAAGTTCGTCTGGGAGATGCAACCTTGCGTGCAGATTAGCCGACCGGAAAAGGGCTGTGTGCTTTGAACTCGGTACCTAGCCCACTCCCCCCTCCCTTGTTTTCCTCCGTCATACTGCAGCAGGAATACGATACGTTTGCCAACTCTCACGTTCCCGGGCCTGAAGGCTGGCAGTGGAGAGCGGACAGAAAGTATGGGTATATCCTAGTGAGTTTCTAACTGGCAAGGGGACGTGGCGTTCTTTGTAGGCCTTCGGAAGCGCCGATCCACTATACCTTAGGCTTTACGAAATAAATGCTATTATGGCTAAACCCATAGCTTGAAAGCTCGGTAATCCACAAATCGTTTAAATCTGGTCCAGATCATGCAGCAAGTGAGAGATAGTTTTTTCCCCCCTTGCGTTCCTTTTTGCTTTTCATCATCTTATCCAAAGCTATCCTCACCAAAACTTGCCACATTTAACTACTTTTACCAGCCACATGCTCAACACATCTAAAAATGTCTGCAACTCTAGGTCTGACGAAATATGAGCTCCTAACCGACGACAATTCAGCAGACTACAAAGACCTGTCACCTTCCTTCCATCAAGCACGGTTTTGTCAGCGAAGCTGGGTCAGATTGGTTCTCGTTGCAGCTGGACTAAGCTCTGCGTTCATGCTTGGAACATTGACAATGTATTATGCAAATCAACAAGTGGATTCTGGTTCTATACAGTCAAATCAGTCTTTGACTAGCAACGTCCAGTATCATTGTGGTAGTTCGCTGGAAGAAGCTCTCGCAAGTGGTTGCGAGTTCGATTATCTCAGCGGGCTGTGGCTGCCAACAGCCTGCTCGCGCAGTTACGAAACCGACTACCTAGAGCTCGATGGCTTCGGATTCTACCTGAATTCGGGTGCGAACCTGGATGACAAGTTAGGACGCAATATCACTTTGCTTCCCTTCGGAACACCTTACTACACAACACGCTTCCAGCATATGGCGCATTGTTTGTATTTATGGATGCGCAATAATGACAAATTGGACGGTGCTCCAGTTGCTGAAGCTATGGACGTGTCGCATCAGAGTCACTGTGCCCACATGATACTCAATATGCAAGGGGACGAGCCGGAAGACTTATGGGAAGTCGCTGTCCAAGGTATCATTTATAGTCAAGCTTGTTGAAGTTAGAAATATTATCCCGACGACACATACTAATGCTAAGGAGGTCACTATATGTCGATGTATATTGTCCCAACCATCTTCTTGTTGAACTAGAGTTTAAGCTGAATAGTGGTGGCAGTGTTGATTTTATAGAGGCCCGCAGTTCTGCAACCGATTGGGTGTGATTGAATTATCTTCAGACTCGGTTCTTCGCCCGCCACCTCGACCTTCCACCGAAATGACGCAATATTCAGCTTCAATGTCGTACTCTGAATTTCATAGGACAAGTCAAAACATGCAACATAATCACAAGATAAACACCAAGAGATTTGGCTACAGGGATGGTCGGCCTTATCGATACATTGCCACCGGTCGAGCTTGATTCCACCGTGCCAGACTGGTTATCTCTGAGTGTATCTCTGAGTGATTCCGTGCGTGTTGGACACCCGATATCATATACGGCAGACGGAAGCAAGGTTGTCGTTTAGTACCGTCCACGAACCCCGCCTAAATCACCCCAGTTCTTAGCTTAATGCTCACGAAACCGCATTTTCCTGAGATGTTTTCCAATATAGCAAGTGAACTGTAATTGGCTTGACATGTTCCTGTGATACAGTACATACTTGGACCTTCTTGTGGCAATGTGCTAGAAGTCAATTCCATTTTGACAATCAGTCGTTCTTCTGCATAGTATCTCTCTTGTAATACCCTACTGACACCTATCCCAGAAACATGGTGTGTTTTCAACGCCACATTAGCAGCATAATGACTCTATCCGAAGCTGGAAAGCCGCTCCAGCGAATTGAAAATTTCGAAGGTATTTTTGTAGTCTTCCAAAGTTAAGAGCCACCCCTCATGACCTATACTGGCGCTATTATAATAGTTGAACTTCTCAATGAGTCCAAATTGCGACGAGAATACTGCACGTCACACCCATAGGCTATAACTCGCGAAGGGTTGTGTTTTGTTCACTTCCAGGAGTGGTTTGAGTGTGTCATCTGTATAGCAGCTCAAATCATGCCTGTTAATCTCCATACAGTGACCCGTTTGTGATCCAATGGTATATACTTCACTCAAATACTCAAATCCGGGGAAGGTCATTCCAGCGCCGAGCAGCCATCATGAAGCAGCGTATGCCAGGTGTAGAATATCACAACGTTGTAGCATGTTTCAATATCATTGGTCATTAGTCAGTGAAACATCGAACTTACAGACAATGGAAATGGTGAGAAGACGCCATCGAATTCGCGATTCCCATGTACTCTACTAGCTGAGTCGATGAAACAAGACCGTATTGTTCCATGGTGTGGGTTGCACGGAAGACCACTACTACCGCTATTTGCATCAACAGATTATCGTGAACGATAGGGATGATGCCTTAAACTATACGCCCATGTCATACGAAAAGAGTAAGATAGCCTTGATAGAGCATCCTTTCGACTCATGATCATCTTCAGGAGTAAAACGGTTTCGGTGAGGCTTGTCCAAGTGCCCGGTATGTTTCTCATGCATGATCGACTGCATCCGTGTTACCACCAAATGTCTACACCATTGTGGGTCGGCAGGCGTTGCAAGTGTTTCTCCAAGCTCCCCAGGTGTGGCAAGAATGAAGGCCTAACAAATAATTGCGTGCTGATTGTTGCAGATCACATTCAAATGTCACATAATTGTCATGCACTCCAACTCGTCAAAGCGACTGTGACTGGTCAGACGTGGCTTTGGGGTCCCAACTTGATCGATGAAGCCCCTTATGCGGAAGTGCTTCGTGGCGAAACCGTTTTTTTTTTTTTCTTTGTCCATTCTTGAATAGCATTCAGAGCACTGCGTGTACACCCAGAAATGAAATTATAGGCCCGTTTATGAAGAGAACACAGATCTTATGTTATGGATCGTCTGTGCTCAACGACAAGAGATGAGGACAACAAGGAGAAGCCGACTTTGAATGTCTCTGTATCCCAACACAGAAGAGTGGGTACCCTTCGGCTCGAGCCTTTTGTGGCTGTTGTCGTGAAGTAACCGCTTGGAGAAATCAACTCCAAGCAGAAATGCCGGTCCTATATCACTAACAATATCATACAGGATGTCATGGAAGAGGAATGGATTTGGATGGAAATGAATCAGTTTCTATGTATGGGCTCAAGGCGGAGTCAAGACGAAAACTTGGGTTTGTTGCCCCTAGAATAGCCCAGGCGTTATAAATGTGTGTGCAAGTGTGTACTTGAATGATTCGAGTGTCTCAACTTTATGAGAAATGATATCTGCCATAACCGATCCTCCGACTTCACTGCGTGTTATTGTAAGTAAGACTTCATCATTGAGGGAGCTACGGGAAAAGCACAAGATGTGGTGTTTGGCCATTGGCTATGCGCCTTCCATGGCTTTAATACGGAAAAGGGACATTACGCAGCAGCAGAACAGGGACAATCAAAACCGGCATCTTTTTCCCGGTTCTTCCCCCCCCCCCCCCCCCCCCCTCCCCAACAAATGATTGAGTACGGACGATCCATATTCGGCGTTGACATCCATATATCTCGGCCAGCCGAATTGGACACTTTATTCAGAGTACGTCACTGCATCATTAGCTATCATAAACTTTCTACGCAAATTGCATAAGAAACGCATCGTAGAATTTAGTTGCTAAACAGGCATAAACATCGTAGTGCCTATTTAGAGAACACTTTACCTGTACAAGCAGAGATGACAAGAATGTGAGTCACGCAAAGGAATCATAAGCGACTTTATACTACCACCTTTTGCGTGCTGAAATCCGTCTAGGTGACGATACGAGCTATGCTCAACTTAGGTACTGTGAGGGTTCAAGTGCTTATTCAACAGTCTTGTTCCTACTACATACGAGCATTCTAAACATAGCAAAAGGAGGAGAGAAGAGAGAGTCCTTTCGTCTTGATCAAGCTCCTTTTGGTGTCTTGAAAAGGGTCCGAGCTCCGGGTCCGTGCAGACGGCGTTGGCCGAAGGGTGCCGAGGCCACCTACCGGGCCATAGCCCGTGACAGGTACTTAGATTTCAATGTCGGATTTGGGTTACACGTGCTCGAAGACAAGCGATGAGAAACAATGAGAGGAAGCTCAGCTCGATTTTGTGTGTACTAATTGGCCGTTTATCAAGGGATAGGGTGTAAGCGACGGAGAAAAGTAAAGTAACGGAATTTAGCGCGGTTTTTTTTTGGGGGGGAGGGGGAGGTTCCATAAAGGCTCGGACTTCTGACCAACCCTTTTCCACGGTAAAATCCGCCTTATGTACCCATTCCTGTGCGTTAGCCGCCCGATTCAGCTCCAATGAATGCAAGTAAATTTTCCGGTAAAACGGCGCAGGCCCCCACCCCCCTCTTTCCCGCCTCCTTCCCCTTTCCGGGACCATGTCAAACGAACGACTCGCCATGTCATACTATCCGCCATATCATACAGTACTATCTAATATCTCAATGTATGAGTCGTTATCTAGCTGGAAAACTAACAAAGGTCTGTTTTTTAGCTACGAAACCGATTACCTCAATAACTAATGTTCCGGCTTTGATGCGGCCCCAATAGGGTGTTTCTATGGCTACGAGTTAATGACGAAATAGAAAGTATCGCAGCCGCTGCCTCTGTTAACTTCTTCCATCGAACCATTGTGCTATGAAGTCAATGAATTAAGACAATATTTGTGTGGTTTCAGGTTTATTGTTAGTGCACAGCTATTACAATCTACACAGTTTTACCACAGGGAAATATGTTGTTAAGAATACCCTTCTTCAAATCATTTTCCAGCTGGGTGATGTATTGTTATCTGGTCTTGTGATGAACCTTCTCATTACAACCGGACTTGGCGGTTTTATGCATTGGAGCAGTTATTCACGTTCGCCATAATTACACGGAACCGAGACGGCCGGCATAGTAAACTTCGCGGAACAAAGCTATGTGATAGTGGGATTCAACAGATCTTGGTTTAGGCGTCGGAGATCGGACCTTCAATGCACGATGAACGATACTATGATCATTTTTACCGTTCTTACTATAGTATTGTGATTGATCGCTCTATCCAGAAGCCCAACAGGTGGGAATATTAGCCCATCCCTCATCCCGGCTCCAAGGTTTGCTTGAAGATCAATAATTTGGACACAGCCCCGGTGGGTTCAATGTGAGGGCCTGGGTCGCTGTTTGCGTCGTATAATCCTGACACCCAGATGAATCATGTCAACTTAAGGTGACGAAGTCTGTCGGTGGGCAGCGCTCGCTAAATCCAGTGCAGCACTATTCCACGGAATTGATTGACTGATTTTGCTCTTTTAACACTACAATTCTCGTTTTAATTATGGGGCTAAAAGCGCGGGACAAAGTCGGAATTGCGGATCTTACTGCTTTTTTAAGTACAAGCGGTATTGCTCCTTCAACTCTTCTATCTTCCACAGGGAAGGAAGAAGGAGGAGGGGGAAAAAAAAGAAGAGAAAGGGTCGAAAGTGCAGAGTCACCCTCATATTCTCCTTGCGCGCCACTTAGTATATTCTTCCCACATTGTCGATCGACCATGGAAAAGGAGAAAGATATTCCAGAGTTCAAGCCAATGCTGGGCGAATAACTTGAAGACGCTCACGGAATCAGTCGGCCCGTTGAATCAATGTGACCCAAAAAGAAATATCGGCTTCGACATATACTGGCCATAGGACTTGTTCTCTCAGCTGCGGCCGGATTCTGTCTTGTCACATGGCTTACGGCGTCAGGGATAGTGTCGCAAGTTCAAGGATCCCATGATACAAGGCCTGTAGTTGATCTCAGTCTCAGCACTCTTGCGACCAAGTATGTCCCAGAATTTCGATGCGGTCACACAGCCAACGAAGCACGAGCGAGCAATTGTATCTTGAATCTTGCAAACTACGCTTGGGTACCGCACGACTGTTACGACCACGAGCTTGTCGAAGAAACGGTACCTGGTTGGAAATGGTTCCGC
This sequence comes from Neopestalotiopsis rosae, assembly GCA_023078685.1. Classification (NCBI taxonomy): domain Eukaryota; kingdom Fungi; phylum Ascomycota; class Sordariomycetes; order Amphisphaeriales; family Sporocadaceae; genus Neopestalotiopsis; species Neopestalotiopsis rosae. Next base: position 2,734,950 of record JALGAS010000001.1, read on the forward strand.
GATCCCGGGTGAACCGACCAAGTTGCTCGTTCGGAAGTGCTTCGCGGAGAAATGGATTCATTTTTCTACTCTTTTGACCAGCATCTGGAGCATTGTATCTATATTTGGAAGTGGCTGTTTCGCTCAGTTTTCACGGAGGATAACGATATAAAATTGGAAATATCCGGGGCAGTCTCTTATTCTCATGTGAAACATTGTGGGCGCATGTTGACGAAGGACAACTCGACAGGACATCTCTCGCTAGAAGCAGCATCGGGAATAGTAAGATTTCCAAAATATTGACAGTTGATATGGCAGGGTTAGCACTTGAACACTAGTCAGGATATTGATCCCACACCGATGCAGGAACTGTTATTGAGAAGTTTGCCGAGATATCGAGATTACGCACAGAATTTGTATCGTGTATCACCCAGAAAGACCGTGGCTGGGTGTGTATCGGCTGATTTAGAAGGTAGTGACCCGAAACTTTGTAAGTTACTACCGTGCCATTCAGCTCCCTCGTAATTCATAACTTCGTCAGAAACGTCATTAATATTAAGTTGCTAATTTTCTGATCCAAGCAGACTCGTGAAGGTGCAGAACGCTGATAAGCAGGCCACGCACATGAAGTTATCCAATCGCACAATGAAAGTGTGATCAGTAATACTACTGTAGATTCACAGAAAATAATTATCAGACTCCTTCTCCCACCCGAGCAGATAGAACTCAGCAACATAAAATGTCACTCCCAACCCACTGACTGATTAACCACCCCTGCTATGACTCCTACGGAAAGTCCTTTGTATAACCTGTTGTTTGCCGACATAAGATGCACTCGTCCCTTCAACATCGACCCAGGTGTTCTGTACATCCTCTTCTTAACCTCTCGCATGCCTTCTATCGTTGCAAGCGAAGAGACTGGTTCATAACATGGCCGGCGTAGTCTCACAAAAACTTTTATTTGTAAAGGCGTTTTATATTGCATCTCCGCCAATGTACCACCGCATGCAGCTATTTGAGACCTCTTATTGATGGTAGATGATGTAACAAAGGTCATATTTGAGGCCTCAGTCTGAAAGTCACAGCCGACTGACCCCAGTGGGTTATGTAACGCATTGGTTGTGCCCCCATGTATTTATGATCAAATATGCGACTTCTTAAAAGCCATCGTCGTAACAATGGATCACTACCTGGACAACAGGAATACACTGACCGCAGCTGACTGACGCTGGACCCCTCAGTGTGCCTTTCTTAAGCGCCAACACATGTTTGTTTTACCTGCAAGGGTGTATATGCGTAACACGTTTTCTTACCATCATACTTATATTATTGACCTTGTCCTCGGAGCATCCGGTCGTGCCCCAATCATTTCGCTTTAGTTCTTGATAGGAATGATGTGCATGCAAACGCATATAGTTCATAGAGTCTAAGCTTAGACTGTAGAATGCTAGTGGCGACGAAGCTCCTTCTACTTACTATGAAATCTGAAGCCCTGCGCTTACTATGGTACAATGAGTAAGCGCGGGTTCCCAAAGCAGTCCTGTTGAGGATAGCTGCTGACTGACAATGGCCCGACCTAATTAAAAGTTTTTTGTTTTTTTTTTTTAATAAAAAGAAAAAAAAAGAAAAAGGGAAACCCAGTTTAGCCGACGGGGTGGGTTCCCGCACGAAATCGGCTGTCCCAGGTCCGGACTTTGCACACGCGATTCTCGTCTCATTTGCGTTATTCTGTCTGTGCTCATTTAACTTTCTCCCTGCTTCCAAACGAGTCCGCCGAGCCGCGCTCGTACAGTACATTCATTTCAACCTCCTGCATACACCTCGAACATAATAACCTGACACTCATCCTTTTCACCAGATGCTTGGACTTCTGTCGGTATTTGCTGGCTGATGCTTGTGCTCCTATTTTTGAGGTAAGGAGCGGCGATACCGTTGTCCAGAGACCCAATCTACTATCCATGATCAGCCCGGGTCACAGTACTGTGCATGACACAGTGTGACCAGCCGTATCTAGCATAGCCATTTGTTTTTGCCATCCATCTTTGGACTTCGGAACCGAGCAGGAGCATTGCGATCCCCACCCTATCACCTATAAAAAGCTGAGCTTTGGTGCCACCGGATATAATCTTTCCTCAAGGAGACCGACGAAATATTTGCAGACGCTAAAAACTGCGGAATTGGCAACCACTATTCTGCGCATTGGCGGTATGACGTGATCCTTTCTCGTGTGCTTAAGATTTTGAGTTTTCTTACTTCGTTGACTAATACAAATCAAGATCCAGCTGTGGCGCTTGTGCATTCGCTGCTGAAGAAGGCTTCAAGGTCGTCGACGGCGTTGGCAGTGTCTCTGTTAGCCACTTTATGGAGAGCAGTAGTCATGCACGACTTCGAGCAAAAGATGATTGAAGACCGCGGGCTTGAGGTTGAAGTTTTAGCGGCCGACCTGCCATCGCCTCTCATAAGGCGAGACAGCAGTCTTTTCGACGTCGATGAACAAGGATCCAGACCAGGAACAGCCGTCACCCAGATCGCTGTGGAAGGTATGACCTGCAGCGCATGCGCGTCTGCAATCGAGGGCGGCTTCTCGGACGTACCGGGCGTCAAATACTTGAGCATATCCTTACTGTTGGAGCGGGCAGTGATCAAACACGATGCATTCTTGCTGCCTACGGAAAGGATCATTGAAATTATTGAAGACTGCGGATTCGTGGCCACAGTTGTGGGCAGTGAATTGCAGCGACCGGTCAAGAAGATATCGCAGTCTACTGCAGATAAGCCTTCGACGGCCACAACAACCGTGGCAATCGAAGGAATGACCTGCGGCACATGCACATCAGCTATCGAAGGTGGCTTCGCCGGACTGGATGGCATGCTCAAGTTAAACATTAGTCTTTTGGCTGATAGAGCTGTCATTACACACGATACGAAGAAGTTGCCCGCCGACAAGATCGCAGAGATCATCGTGGACAGAGGTTTTGATGCCAAGATATTATCCACAACTTTGCAGACTGGTGATTCCAACGTTGCCGCCTCGACTGCGCAGGTCAAGATTTATGGCAGTCCCAGTGTTGAAGCCGCCACTGCTATCGAAAACTCCTTGTTGGCTCTTCCCGGTGTCAAGTCAGCGAAACTCAGTCTGGCTACGGAAAGACTTACGGTCAGCCATCAGCCGTCTGTTACGGGCCTAAGAAGGATCGTGGAAACGATCGAGGCTTCTGGCTATAATGCACTGGTCGCCGACAACGATGACAATAGTGCGCAGCTGGAGTCTCTGGCCAAAACCAGGGAGATTCGGGAATGGCGCAGAGCTTTTAAGTTCTCTCTATCCTTAGCCCTTCCTGTCTTCTTCATTAGCATGATCTTTCCCATGGCCCCCGTTTTTGATTTTGGGGCCTTTGAAATAATACCAGGACTTTTCCTCGGTGATATCATTTGTTTATGTCTTACAATACCCGTCCAATTTGGTATTGGCAAGCGCTTTTACACCTCAGCATACAAAACCGTCAAGCACGGTTCTCCTACCATGGACGTTCTGGTCGTCCTTGGTACTTCATCTGCCTTCTTTTTCAGCATCGTGGCAATGGCCGTCTCCAGCCTATTTTCTCCTCACACTCGGCCCAGTACCATTTTCGACACTAGCACCATGTTGACTACTTTTATCGCTTTGGGTCGCTTCCTCGAGAACCGTGCCAAGGGCCAAACATCAAAGGCGTTGTCGCGACTCATGTCTCTGGCTCCGTCTATGGCTACCATATATGCGGATCCGATTGCAGCCGAGAAGGTTGCCGAGGATTGGAACTCCATGAAAGGCTCGGGTGAGCCCAAGGCTCCAGTCCGTGAGGGCAATGCTGCAGAGGAAAAGGCCATCCCTTCGGAATTGATCCAGGTTGGTGACATTGTCGTCATTCGGCCGGGAGATAAGATTCCTGCAGATGGTATGATCATTAGGGGCGAAACCTATGTCGATGAGAGCATGGTTACGGGTGAAGCCATTCCAGTCCAAAAGAAGAAGGGTGATCACGTCATTGGCGGTACAGTCAACGGCCATGGACGTGTCGATTTCCAAGTCACTCGTACAGGTCGTGACACACAATTGAGTCAAATCGTGAAGCTCGTGCAAGATGCACAGACTACCCGAGCTCCTATCCAGCGACTTGCAGACACCATTGGTGGCTACTTCGTATCTATTATTTTGATCCTGGGATTACTGACATTCATTGTGTGGATGGTTCTCAGTCATATTTTGCCCGACCCCCCCCAGATCTTCCTCTCAAACGAGAGTGGCGGCCGGCTCTTCGTTTGCGTCAAGCTTTGCATCTCTGTCATCGTCTTTGCTTGCCCCTGCGCTCTTGGTCTCGCAACCCCTACTGCAGTCATGGTTGGCACAGGTGTTGGCGCCGAGAACGGCATCCTGATAAAGGGTGGTGCTGCGTTGGAGATCACTACCAAGGTGACGCAAGTTGTTCTTGACAAGACCGGAACTATTACATACGGCAAAATGAGCGTTGCTACGGCTAAGATCATGCCTACCTGGCAAGACGAGCGTAAGGAAATCTGGTGGACCATTGTTGGTCTTGCTGAGATGGGAAGCGAGCACCCTGCGGGCAAAGCTGTACTGAGAGCAGCCCGTACTGAGCTTGGTCTCGACGCCGCGGCGGCCATTGACGGCAGTGTCGACAAATTCAGTGCCGCTATAGGTAGAGGTATCAGTGCCACTGTGGAGCCAGCATCTGTCCGAATCCGTTACAATGTCCTTGTCGGTAATGTTCGCTACCTCCGCGAGAACGATGTCGAGATCTCGGAAAAGGATATTGAGGAATCTGAAAAGATAAACTCCACGAAGAACAGGTTTAAAACTACGTCTGCAGGAACAACCAATATTTTCATTGCCATCGATGGTACATATGCCGGTCATCTCTGCCTTGCAGATACTGTAAAAGAGGGTGCTGCCGCTGCCATCAGTGTATTCCGCCACATGGGAATTAAGACTGCCATTGTCACTGGTGACCAACGCTCCACGGCCTTGGCCGTTGCTGCTATCGTCGGTATACCTGATGAAGATGTGTATGCTGGTCTTTCTCCTGAGCAAAAACAAACGATCATCCGACAGCTACAGTCGCAAGGTGAATGTGTGGCAATGGTCGGTGACGGCGTCAATGACTCACCTGCACTTGCTACTGCTGATCTTGGAATTGCCATGGCTAATGGTACAGATATTGCAATGGAGGCTGCTGATGTTGTGTTGATGCGCGCAAACAACGTGGCGGACATTCCCGCAGCGCTGAGCCTGGCCCGCACTATCTTGAGACGTATTAAGCTGAATCTTGGTTGGGCATGTCTTTACAACCTGATTGGTCTCCCTTTTGCCATGGGCATATTCTTACCCTTAGGCTGGTACTTGCATCCTATGGCTGCTGGTGCCGCCATGGCTTGCAGTAGTGTCAGTGTCGTTGCGAACTCTCTTCTCTTGAAGTTCTGGAAACGGCCGCAATGGATGGACGACGCCCTCCTTCCTGAGAAGGGTAGCATCAAGAGACAGGGCCGCGGCTGGGGTCTTGATGCTCTTGTTACCAAGATCTCAGATTCCTTTAGGCGAACAAGCAAGGAGGATGAAGGATATGTGCCTCTTGACACGTTGGAAAGGAATGATATATAAGTAATTTTTATTCGTTCTGCATCCAGCTCGGCATACTGAAAATAGAGAAGTCTGCGTGTGGGATTATAGCATTTTCTATCTTCCGATGTTGCACGAAAAGTGTCTGCCACTAGAACGTTTTGGACGTCTATATGCGCAGTGCATATTCACAATAGTGACAAATTGCGCAAAACAGCGATGTCATTCACCTGGTGCAAATAATCTCAATACTTGAATTTCACCAACAGTTGAGACGTGTCATCCCAATCGAGCAGTCTCGCGGTTTTGCGCAATGAAAGGCATGTTTAGTGTGCCTTCCGCTCCCACATCTTTAAGTGACAATTCGTGAGTTCTTCCACAGGTACCTTGCGGGGAAACAGTTCCCCGGTCCTGCCGGTCAGAAACTTCTCGGCAAACAACTCCCCACTGAGATGCCTCCTGAACCTTTCCAATTTTTAGCTCGGACTCTTCCTAAGAGATGAGTCTCGACTTACTGCCAAGTCTTTGGGGCGAGTTCGTCGGACTTCCAACTGGTCTTGCTGGGATCGTGGCCTTGGCCGCCGCTTTTCTAAGACGTTTTTGACCTCTTCGAGTGTCCTCAAGAGCGCCTTATCAGCCGATTTAAGTGCATCCGATGCTGTGTCCACTAGTTCTCTGCATCCCTCCTCGGTGATGTAGATGTAGTCTGGCAATTCATACTCAAATTCCTCGAGTTTATCGAAGTCAAACAACGTTGTTATGTCTTCGAGTCTCGGCAGATATTCCCCCGTTGAACAGCAAGTAGTTATAGTCAACCGATTTGATGGCTGATGCCATGGCAAATCAAAGCCAGCTGTAACCGCTTCGAAGTCACTCTGGATTCAATAAGCTTGAACACCCATCCTGTTTTTGTCTATAAGGGCAGTATTATTTCGCTGCCTTTGTGCAATAATTTCCTCCGTGTCTCGTCCAGTCATGCTGATTTCGTCCGAGATGTTTGGAAGACCAGCTTTTTCCTGTTGTACTAACGCAGGGCTTGTCGGATACGCCAGAGGCTCCTGATTATGAAGACCCCCCCCAGTTTGCAACGTCTCGCTTGTTCTGTATGCCTGGTAAGCCCTGTCGACTCAAAAGGTCAGAGTTCTCACCTTGATGAAGCAGCGAGCTGTTCCCTTCTACTTGCATGTGTACCAAGAGGTCCTCGGCTTTGAGACATAAGCTGGATGCTGACCACGGGACTGGCTCCACCATTGCCAATCTGATCTACGATCTGACTCTTTGAGGGATTGTCGTTATTCGTGGCCCGTGTCGGATGTGAGCTAACCCTGCCGGTACTGCCTGAAACCATTTCTTGAAACGACGTGCTACTTGTCTGGCATAGATTTCCATCGCCTTCTCGGTGGCTGTTATTTGCCAACTTCGCCCCATCCAAATCTGTCGTCCAGTCTGAACAATCTTCGCTCATAGGCTTGGTCCCCCAGCTATGGTCTCTTCCATGATATTTGATTCTTTCATCGAAGGCCTTAAGTCGCGTCTCGAACTTCGTGTATTCCAACATACATCTTTGCTGGGTGAGATTTGTCCCCAGCGCCGTATTGACAGTTTCCAGCCTGCTTGATTAGTAAAACATGGATTTATATTCGGACAGCCGTGCTTACTTCACATCCATATATGTGATGAGCACTGCTGGGGAAAACGACAATTTATAATTCTCAGCTTCTGCCCCCACATATCTAAGATTCGTCGCAATCTTTGTGGTGAAGCCTCCTTCGATGTCAGCAGATTCTGTGATTGATCGATACTGCTCCATTGTCAAACTCTCTGTAATCGACTAGCGCACCTTCCACTGCGGATTCTCTGGCGCCTATTCATCAGGAAAAGCTGCGACCCTAGATACCCTATATTGCTCTCTAGATCTTCTATGAGACGTGCCGCCCCCTTGGCTACAGTCCTTAGTCGTGCCCAATACCAAGGCCTGCGATTGTGGTCCATAAAGTAAGCCTCCATTGCCTGGTTCACTTCCGTTGAGCTCATCCCTTCCTTTTTGCTGATAACGCAGATACAGCAAAAGATGAGCTTCTCGAAATGAGGCAGCAGAGGGTTTCTTGACATATGCTTGAGTCCCTGATACGCTTTTAACAGCTGCGAAGCTGTCCGCGGTGTCACCTGCTTGTGACAACATGTTCGGGGCTCAAAGCTTTTTTTCGATGATATTGTTCGGCGATGTATCGGAGTATTCGGCATCCATAATGAGCGCTTGGAAAGCATCAGGAGTGTTTCTGGTGTTTTGAGATTGGCTGTGGTCCTTAGCGCATCCCATTACCGCCCACTATTTGGCAATCCGTTGAGGAATTTAGATTTCGCAGTTTTCCGAGCAGATTGTTTCGATGGTTTCCGTTCTGGAATATGGACCTTCCAAGTAATTAAAGTGGGTGCTGCAGGTTGAAACTGAAGTGGATCTGCTTGCGGTGGCTGCAATTGAGTCACAAACGGGACGTCGTCTTGTCGTAGTCGTAGTCGTTTGGAGGCTCGCTCGTCGTCTGAGTTTTTGCAGCATTGACCCAGTGAATCTAGCTCAGAGCCCGAGTCAACCGGGGCATGATAGGATGATTGCAGACGTTCGAGATCTGCCTCGAGCTCTATGTTCTTATGTTGGAGATCGACGACTTGGTTTTCCAGATACATGATATAATCATTGCCTTTTCCCCTGAAAGGGATGCGACGTTTGCGTAGCTTGGCGCGTGGCTTAGATTGACCAGACATTTGGCGGGCTGTTGGAGGTTGATGCAATGAATTGTTGATAGAACAAGAACGACTTTTCGACCGCATCGCTTTCCTGTCTGATTGGTAGATTTGAGCGGGGAAATTGATTTTCCTTTAGCTGTACATGCAACTTATCTGTGGACGGATTAAAGCCGCCTCTTCATCGGCTTCACGGCGATTTTGGTGGGCCTTTGCGCTGCAGGTGAAGTCAACGATTTGATATCCGATGGCAGATGAATCCGATTGACCTGCTAAGAACATGCACATTTGCACGACAATGCAAGGAATGCTAGCATGTTGGAAGAGAACAGAAAAGCAGCTACGGCACGTGATTGCCAAACACGGAGACGTAATTTCCGCACAGCCGTGTAAAGCATCAGCCATGGGCAGCTGGTCCCAGCTGTGAGAAAACCACGGACTTGGCGCACGCACATGCACCTACTGCGCCCAAGCCAGTCCACTGGCTGGCGACTAATACTATAGAAATATCAATGCTCGTTCCCCTTTGTATTCCCTCCCTGGTACTGTCACGTTTGTTCGCCTCAAGATCCGCGTCGGTTACTGATCACCTCCACAGTCGGATAAGTCACCAAGACTGTAGCGACAGGGCAGTCTAATTCAACCTCATTGGCCCAGCTACTCGACTGGAGTAATCAGTGGTTACTTGCTTTTGATTGTCGACGGCTCGAAATAGCAGCAGCGCTAGTGCCGCTTCCCGCAAGTCCAGACTCCACTTCGCGGAAGCATGTAATCCACAATCCACACCAGCTGCTGGACTCTGGAGCCTCTACACTTACCGTTTGCCCCTACTTAGTTCCTCGTTGACTGATGTCATCGCTACACAAACGGACACTCTACCGCCAGGTCAGCCCAGGAGAGCGTCCTAAGGGAACAAGCTCAACTTGTATATGAGTGGCGGCCCCCCCCTTTTTTTTTTTTTATATATCATCTTCACCCTTCCTCTTTCGCCTCTCAAATATTTTTTACTCACCTATGTCGGCCATCAAGCAATCCTTGGGTTTGCACAAGAGGAACATCTTTATAGGATGAGCATAGCTTCATCACCCACCTAGATCACGGTTAGTCGAAAGCTTTTCCATACGCCTATGTGGCTTCCCGCTTTTCCCTTTCCAAGGTCAACGCCTCGAAGATACTGAAAGCTAGAAGCTAGAAGCAGCCTGCTACCAACACTGTTCTACATATTTTCTCATAGCCTGCACTCCGCGTAAACAAACTGCAAACGTTGACAGAGTATTTCTACTTCTTTCAATTTTGAATGTACGTCTTGCCAAGGCAGCTATCTTGGAAGGATCATTTTCTATTTGTCCTTGCCCTCCAAAGAACCAATCAGCATTATGTTATATTCCTCACCTGTCATGGAGCACAACGACACAACAACGGCGCCTGGCGTTTCGTACTTCTCGACTTATTGAACAACGACAACAATTCAAATGTTGTTATTGGATTACTCATAGGCTTGGTAGTTGGGGTCTGAGTCCTCATGCTTCTAGTTGGCACATGTTTGGTTCTTTACCTTCTTGATAAATTACGACCTCGCAGCGGCCCTAGGCGGCCCAGAGCTGCCTCTTCGGATCCCCCCGATGAAAAAGCCCGAGTAACACAGATTCAAATCTTGGACAGTCTTCTGTGTGTAGGTCGCGACCTAACGGCAACGGAGATGGACGTGGCGCACTATAAAAATGGTAAAAGGGTGACACAGATTCGCCAGCTTAAAGTACGTTCATTGCTTTTGCGACGCAGCCCACATTTCATATATATCTCAAACTCAGTGCGTAGGACCATGGCTTGTTGTTTCAAGCCATTTGCGCAAACCTCGTCGAGTTATTTGGGCCACTGCATCCGACTAGTGAGGGCAACATTATTGTTTTCTAAAGTCTGATGCGTCTCTTCGATCGCGTGTGGGTTTCCACGGATTCGGCCTATGATATCTGTGATTATTCCTTCCTTATAGATATATTGCGAAGTAGTATTACAGAAGCTCGCCAACGCGAATCACGGCAAGTTGACAAGTGTATGAGGCAATACGCTATCTCACGTACGCTCTACAGCATCCTCGACAGATCCAGACGGCTTAGTAGGCCGTGCATGTTGCCTCTTCCGTCAACGAAAGTATCTATTTCCCGATCTTACGCATGAGGCCTTCCAGGCAAGAATATACCTCTACTTATGCGTGTGATAATGGTTTGTGGCACCGCTGATCACATCCGCAAACCGTGAGTGCGGGAAGGCGAGGACCACCTCCGCCACAAAAGCAGCGCTGGACCATGCAAAAAATAGAGGAGCAAAAAGCTTAAAGCACTGTTAATTAGGAATACTTTGTTCTTCAGTACATATATTGCCCTTTGATGAGAGCTTTTTTAACAGAGTCTCCAGTGCATGATCGCATTAACAACAAGCATTCGCCTCGTGGCTACGTCTCTGCTGAGAAGGCAACTACAATAGCGCTCGGCGCATGACGCATAACGCGTCAATAATGCCTGTCCATTCGGGCATGTTGGTTTCCAGCCGTTGCTTTTGGGACTAAACCAATTTTGCTCTTCATCATCCCAAAAGTAAATGTTGTAGTCGGTGGTCAGCGTACTTGGGAACGGCTGAGAACCTGCCTCGATGGAGGCATTGCAGAAGTCTCGTAGCTAGTGCTCCGTTGGAAGAGAGACAGATTGCGCTGATAACGTTAACTCGGATTCAGTTATAGCGAGGCGTTCCCCACCTTTTTGCACAAATCTGAGAAGTGTCTTTTGCATTTGATTCGAATCCTCCGGAGGTTTGTCTTTTACGAACCGTTCGAAAAGCGATTGTCCATTATACACGAGCATGAAGCCGACAGAGCGGGCTGCCACTTCCCATGACGCGCCATCTGCGTCCGTCGGCTTGTTGACTGGCATCGTTAGGGGTTGTGTCTGTGGGTCAAGTGAAGTGCACGGGTATCATAGTACGATAGCCTTTAACAAAGAGTCAGGTGCGCGCCAGGCACCTTGATATATAGTGACCAAGTGGAAATTATGGATGGTGGCAGCATGCTCTCCTACCGTGTATGCCAGTATATCCGGCTCATGGTAGATACTCGGACACTGTGACTGCGATTGCCCGAGATCTCGGTTGGCTGTCGCAGGACTGTCGCGTCTAGGAAATTTTGCACACCTTCAACTGAAGTAAGGGAAAACTCGCAACGCATCCTCCTTGCCTGTCTCGATAGGGCAAGGAGGGAGAAATGCCCCTCCCTTGCATTGCCTTGGCCGATCTTGACGCGCCTGATTCGGATGTCAGTCAGACTGACATCCGGATTCGGCATAGCTTTGACGGAGTTCGGGAGATGTCGCTGTGGCGGTGACTTGTGGCCGTAATCTTGAAATGATATTATGAACAAGACTGAGAGCTGCAAAAGGGACACAGTAAGTATATGCGTTGCAATTGGGATACTTGATTATCGGCTCATGAATTGACTGATCGTGTAGCTTCAAGGCTTTTGCAATCATCCGGTCGGACCTACGGGCAATAAGCCAGATATCGGAAAGGATTGTGGGTTGTACCAATGCATATATAGTGGGGCCGGATATTGTCTATATTACCGAGAGGCAGGCGTTCGTAGTCACCGTGCACAACGGCTTCGATAGGGACATCTCAATGATTGTGAACAAGCAACAAATCGAGCCTGTAAAATCAAGGTAGCCTTAAGATTAGGCGAAAGAGAGGGGTTACAGAGAAGGGCACAGCTGTTACTAGCGACGGCGGATCGTTCAATTTCTTACTAGACACCTTCCGGAGATGAGATCTCAGTTTTACTGACGCGGCTGGCAAGAGGCTCCGATCTAAGGCGACTTCACTACAAGAATGCTCAATGGCACGACTTAGCGGTTTAAAGCCGTTAGCTATTAGGGTGTGTACACATTAGTAAAGCAAGAACCGACATAGCGAGATATACAAGGGGCACCACACTCATGAAGTAACCAAGGGATTAAGCAGGGAATGAATATACGGTGATGAACAATTGCATAGTGAAGGTGGACAATGAGATACGCAAACATGCCGAACTCGAACCATACTAGAATCAGCACCGACAATCTTTCGAAACACGCACCCGCCCGTGCATTCTGTCGCGTCAGACATTGAGATCCCCAGCCTTGGGGATTGACAACTGCTTTTTATACATCACCTATCGTTCAGCTACCACACAGCATAGAATTATAGTGATTGCCGTAAGAGGGGATTGGCCAATGGTGGAACTATATTTTGACCACACGCCTTCCAAATGCTGTCGCGGGCGTCGCCCAGTCTGCCGCCGCTGGCTGTGACAGAGAACTGAATACCTTTAACAACTAATCATCTCTACTGTCCCTTTGGCGATTATGCTATCCGGATCTTTCCCCAACAGCTCATCCATGATGACACTTCCACAATGCGTAGTGTGGTGATAGTCTGCCAGTGCCTCTGGCATACGAGCACCATTCAATATGACAGCGCGATGCATCTTCCTCCACTGGAACAAACAGTGAACGCTATGCCATCGCTGTGTCGTCCAAAAGTGCCCGCCAACGTCCGCAGTGCGTGAGACCTCTTCCAGCGTGAGCTCCCTCGTTTTGGTGTCATCAGACCAGTATTGCCAAGGACCCGCTTGATGGAACAGCTCGGTTGTTTCAAGATCCTGGCAGACTTGGGGAATCCAGGCCAGCGCTAGCTCATCGTAGACACACCCGAGTGCTTCAGCTTCACCACTAGTCTTGCCGCAATGGAATTTTGCTTTGGGTATAACGGAGAGGCTGAGAGCATCGGTGCTTTGGGTCACAAGCAAGTTCGATGCGAGGTTTGATACGGCCGTTGTGACGAGAATAGCGGCAGCTGTATATAGAAGCAGACGCAGGCGGATCCGTTGGCTTCGCAAAGCCCACTTGGGTTCATACGAATTAGAACGATCTGCATTACCAATTGAAGTATCCGAGGAGCTCGATCCTTCATCATCGCAAAGATCTACAGGGTATGTAGATTCCTAGTTGCAAAAATAAGTCATTCAACCATGAAACGTGGATAGTAGTAACTCACAGATAGAAGCGGCATGCCTGCAATTCAAAGCTAAGAATTGGTGTGTTCGGGTGGACTTTGTGCGACAAAGAGTGTCGGGGCAGTATTAGAAGACTTGCAATGAAAGGACAACGCAAAACAACATTGCCGGCTCCCTTTAAGCTAAACTGAGGACAGGTAGGACTATCCAGAACATCGTCACATGACCCTGACACGGTAACCTCTCCAACGGGTTCGGTGGTGGTTGGGCCTCGGCAGGCCACGGCTAGCCGCTAACAAGCGCATTAACCGTAGATCCGGCGATTGCCGTCGTGCGGTAATTCTCAACTCGTATCCGGTTTACTTACCGGCTTCTCCGTAGTCTGCTGGTCGATGATGGCAGATATACATAAAGCGATGGGAACCCGGTCCTGCGACAAAATCCCAATCGGCATACCCGAAGACTTCACAGAGATAAGCTAGTCATAGTCTACAGCAACTAATCACGCCACAAGATGTGGTCAACGCATTTCCGGGCATGGGCCCAGTCCGAGAAGCAAGAGTACGCTGCACTTCAAGGTGTTGACTCCGATAGTGTGTCTACCGAAGGCGACACTTTTTATGCGTAAGTTGCTCGTTCTACTCTTGGTGATGGTGAAAAGCTTCTAACTTTCTTCCAAAAATCCTTTCGACTATCCCCACCACTAACTTGAGAACAGAAGAAGAAAAGGCAGCCTTTTGCTCAAACTATTTTCGATAGCATCTCTAGCTCTGTCGTGTGCGTGGGCAGGGTGGTCTCTGAACTCATTCATCATACCGCACTCACATTTTAATCCCATCAAACATCCTGGTGTACCAAATCGTGGGTTATTGTTTAATGCTTTCTCTGTGCGCAAGAGGTGTAGGGCTTGATCGGTTAATGAAACCTCTAGACATCACTGATCCCGTTATATCTCAAGTTTTCATGGTAGATCCACTGTATAAACTTGAAAACACCGACAAAGCCGCTGAGGATGCTTGGCTAGCATATGACTCACGTGAGTCAACCATAAAACTGTAGCACCATAGCTGTTTGACACTGACCGCCATAGGTTTTGTGCATATCCAGGATCCAGAGCAGTACGGTCTGGCCCCATCAACTCAGTACGAGGAAGGCGGTCCACACGCTTACTCCTTGGCAGCCTATCACCAACTACATTGTCTGTTAGTATAATATCCTCGCTTCATTTGACCAGTCCCTGATCAACGCCAGCGCTGTTGTACGATTTGCATGGCATACATTACTTTACAATGGCTCGGCAGCTTTAGAGGAGCCGTTTCCAGGTAATGCACGGTTTAGTGAGGGCTACAGCATTGGATCACATATGAGTCACTGTGTAGAGATTATTAGGCACGCTTTGACGTGCTATGCGGATGCTACGCTCGAACCTCTATTGAGCGAGGACGGGGTCCATCATTCGAATGTTTTAGCCAGTGGATGGGGGGTACGACACACTTGTCGGGATCTGAATCTTTTGACACACTGGGCTGACACCAAGGAAGCCCGTGTGATCATCGAGGGGGATGTCGCGAGTCATATATAGATCGTTTGGACTGTAACGATTTTGAAGAATATCTACGAGAAGGCACCTTTCTAGCTATACACACATTTTATCTATGGTATGCCCTTCATATAGCGGTGAGTCATGTAGGCATCTAGCTTACCATCCAGTGATATATTGATACACATGCAAATAGTACCATGAGAAGCGGGTGTATCTATGTTAACTAACGTAAATACTGGCGTCGACTGTTGAGTCACTTCCGATAAAAAAGCTTGATGCGAGAATTAGTAGCCAGGTGTCTTGCCCTAAATGGATAACTATTGCATTGACTCGGCATGGAAGAGTGGGGCCTGCCTTAAAAATAATGTGCAACTGTTTTTATTCTTACTAATTGTTGAGACCATTAGAAAGATCTATTTCCAGAATTGAAGCAGCTTACTCTTTAGAATAACATCACGAAGCCTAGACGTCTAGTGTAGCCAAGAGACCATCAACTTCGGGATCCGGACCCGGCAGCACAATCATAAGCAGCTACCATCGGGACAAAACCAGAGTTGTAGCTGTGACTAACTATCACTGCTTGTAATCATGGTAAGTTATGAAATGTATATGCTGATGGTGTAGATTTACAGCGTGTCCTTGAGCCTCTCGCTGAAATTACGATGAGCATATACAGATTAGTCGCAAAGGGTCGATTCTTTCAACAACCACGAGGTCGCGAAGGAGATGAATGCTTTGTCAGAGAGCATATATGCGATAAACGAAACTAATGAGGCTGAGGACCTAAAAATGCTGCAAAGCGGCCCGCAGGCTCGCCAAGTTCGAGATAGTCAAGTCAAAAACAGCTTTTGAAAAACCTGACGTAACTACCTTTTGCAATGAAGCGAGCGTCAGCATATATGGCTTAGAAAGGCACGGAAACATCGCAATTTCTATAGTACTGTTCCGCGGCGCATGAAAGCAAGTCAAGCTTCTGAACGCGGAGTTCGAGACTATTGAAGCTACTACAAAATTTAAATCCGGTTGCAACGACGTGGCTGGTTTAATTCTAATATCTGGAACAAACATGGTCTTTCGCGGTGGAGTGCCTGAGATTTGTCTGCTTTCTGGCTGATAAAGACATCCCCCTCTTGTTGCTGCCGTACGGAAAGGACGAGGAGGCGTAAGACGAGGTAGTTGGGACTCTGAAAGGACAAGCGTTCATTTCGATCCGAGACCAGAGAGATGTTTTTGATAATAATCACTTCGTGCGGCCGGCGACGCGAAGCTGGATCAAGCAGGAATGGAATGGCTGTTACACGAAAGTGATACAGTGGCTGACTGAAGTACACCCGGTTTCGAAGCATGAGAAACTATAGACTTGGATGATATCATTGATCTCATATTTACGAGTTTTGTGTCAGGATGTCCCATGTTGTTCGCGATATTATTCCAGTGTGTTATTCGGGTAATTAACTTAGTTGCGGGAGACCTCGATCCTGGTGTACAATCTTTTAGGGTCGGATATCTATCTAACCATCTTGACTTGACTGTGAGGGCCTCTCAGTTTCCCGTCTAGTAACTGGCCTCTGTACTGCCCTGAAGTGCACTCAAAATATTTGTAGAGTTAGTGATAAACCCCAACACTACGATTAGTTCGTGTAAGTCGATGAGTCAGCGGATGAGAGGATGACTTACGATTCGTATTCCTGACGACTGTTTCGGATGCACTAGCAAAATCAGCCAAGTGCCATGATCAAAATATCCGGGTACATACAATTGGGGACTTGACGTAGCAATCATGTCTTCCAGTAATACGACATCGAAGCCCTTAGAAACTCAATCAGTATAAGTAGGCCAACATCAAGCTCTTTGTCTTACCAGAAAGGACGCCTCGAGCATCGATGCCCACTTGAGGGATTGTTAGCCAATGTATTCCCATGTTAAGATCAACCACCTACTATGCAGACATCAGTGTTCACACCAGCAAACAACAGTGTCGTAATACGCTGTTCACGTAGAAATGCAAGCAGACTATCGTCGCTTTGTCGAAAGGCGCTCAATCGATCTTGACGAATTAATTCAGGCCGTTCAGGCGCATCAAGTCTGCTTACTTTTTCTAAATCGGACATCGGTGCCCTGCTGCATGCCTTCCCTGTGGAAGTCCTCCAGTGCTCCATATAGTTGAGTGTTCCACATGTTGACCATAAATCTCCTACCCATATCAATACCTTCGTAACTGCCCATATCTGTTCCGAGGCTGTCTGGTTTTTTGTTAATATCGACCAACTATTCCCTCCGCCATAGCATTAAAAAGGCAAAAAAGAAAAAAAGAAAAAGCTGTATAGTAGACTGACTGGATGCGCGGTCGGTATGTGCGAAAACAGATGGGGGCATGAGTCTCAGATCCGAGTCTTCTAATTCGTACTATCCCCAGTTATAAACAGTCCATGTAGCCAAGTGGTAAGGGAACTTATTCACTAGAGTAGGAAAACTGACGTTGGACCATAGAATTTTAACACCTGCCTCTCTCAGCACGGGAATGAACCCTATGGCGACTGGCACAAGAGCACGTCCTGCTTCAAAGTCTCTCATGACATGTTCATGTATGTAGAAATCTAGTTAATTTCAGCTCAAGGATTGGCAACCGATCACGGTGGAATGGAAACGCACTTTGCATATCTATAATCAGGAAGGCAGTCTTGCTGAAATCAGCTATCGCCGGATTTCTAGAGCCTGTCATCTGGATAGCCACAGGAAATTCAGCTTTTGCTGGATTTCGAGTCAAGTCCCATACACCGTCACTTGACTTTGTCCATCTGGAACGAATATTAGCACCAATGACACCAGAAGTTGGCCAGGCTTGCTTGCTGATTCTCAGGATTAACACCATAGATTTCTGGCGACTGAGCAAAGGCCGAGCCGAAACGGACTAAAGCGGCGAGAAAGACTCCCACGAGCGGTCTATTCATACTCAAGGATGGAATTTGGTAATTTTATCCTTCTTAGTCGTAGTACAGGAAGGCGCAGAATTATTTATAGGACATGGGCTGCGCCCACTATCGCGGCGCAGAAGAACGGCAGAAGTGGAACAAAGCTCGGAAAGAGCCGGTTACTGGAGTGCCGCAGTACCGAGAGTTGTCCCATCGGAAATTCAACAAGATGGGAGTGGAGTCAGAGGGGCTGACCCACTGGCATCTGCGAAGATACTCCACTGCCGGGGGAGATCGGAGAGGAAGTCTAACACTCAGAAAAGTCAACACTCGAATTAGCCAGCCAGCCTTTCTGTGACTGGATCTGTCCGACCCATCTCTGTGCATCGATACTTAGTACTCTTTTTGGCAGTCTCCTAATGGCCGTTGTATGGTAGATTAAAACTACTTAAATGATCATGATGGTGCTACTGAGATGCCTCTTGTGACAAAATGTTACGCTATCAATCTGAGTTGAGTACGAGGGTTAAACTAGTATTTCATTGTACAATTTCATACCCCGTTCATGTACGCATATGATTAGCCAGCCAACATGAATGCTCAGTCATCGTTGGGGCAAGCGATAGTATATCACTTTCCCTTGCTCCATATAATACAGATAGAGTAGCGGCAACAAGTCGTAGTGAAAGCGGGGCTTCGAAGAAGGTGTCACGGGGTGCGGGCGGGCAGTATAGGCTTGTGCCGTATAGCAGTATATTCTCTACAGTCCGACAGGTCTACAGGTAACGGCTTAATATTCGTGTTTATGCCATTTCTTATTATCTTGTCATTTTCTCAATTTCAAGCCTCTTGGGAGAATATATCAGAGATACTGGCTGCCTTCAACCTCTTTAACTATTCTTGATTGAGAAAGCCCATTGACGGATCATTGCCTCGTTATAGAAAGACTTAGCACCACACGGTTCTAGGAGCCAAATATCCAGCTGTCCTCTCCGACAGCATGTTCTTGAGCCCAGTTCACCACCTCATCATAGTTTCGACACACGTGTAAATGCCCATAAGCTTCTGCGCCCAAATCACCACAATGAGTGGTGTCCTCCAGCGTCATATCCAGATTGCACAGAATCGCTTGACTCAGATAATCGAAACAATGCCGTGTGTGAACCATGGTATGACCCTTTTTAGGCACTGACTCCATACCTGTTGGTCCTTCTCGAACTACTAGATCATAGGCCATCATTATGGAGTACTATATCTCGTTAGTATGTGTTCTAGTCAAGGACATTTAAACTTACAAGACAGTGTATTTCATGACTCCATGACAATAGATACGCTGGCCGATTTTGTTTGAAGAATGGAAGCCCCAACTGATCCTGATATTTCTCGTAGTCGGGAACGTGGATTATTCCACCACCGCCTTTCTCGAATCCTCAGTCCGAACGCTTCTCAACTGAATAAAGAGACAACTGTTTCAACTTACCAGGAAGTAAAGTTTCCCACATGCGGCGAACCTCAAGCGCGTTTTCCTCAGAAGTGTAGTTTGGTGTATACTTATCCAGATCTGGATGGAAATTTACTTGTACTTCGGAAACTTCCAGAACAAATTCTCAGTACGATCTCCTATAAATCCTTAGACTTGTTACTCACATTTCGGTGCCAACCCACTCCAATCGTCACCAACATGCAGCGACTCATCAGCTGCCGGTAGTTTATGGCTCTGAAAGGCCGTGATTAACACCAGTTGCAACGAAATGACACAACCATGCCATGAAATACATAGTACTCTAATACCAAGGACGCGCATGTCTTGCTGCTGGTGGCCTGACTTCACCTCCCATGAGCCCTTGCAACTCATCACCGTCGCGGGTTTTGCCCTCAAGGGCGTGCTCCATCTCCGGATGATGAGGAAATGAACCCAGGCCTTTCTTTTAAGAACGAATAATAGAAGTAAACACCTGGAAGCCTCAAGTGCGACAATAGAGTCCACTGAACAAGACAATGCAGATAAGTTGAGCCTTCAGTGATGATACTTGGGATCGGGAAGCAGGTATGGAGGCAGCTGGATACTTTTATCAGTTGGTGTGGCATACAGGCCGGATCTTCGGTAATGGAATTGTCGGGTTCCGCTGGTGAGGCTAATGTTATACCTAGTGATAAACACGCTAGGGTTGAAAAATGCGGTATGAAACTACGAGGTATATCCGTGCTTTCCAGGAAAATAGTGCTTAATATGGATGCTATGTATTGTACATATAAAAAGTTTCGACCGCGCATAGTTGTCAGATGATGGATCATAGAACCCATACACCAGGGTGTGCTTGAGCACACTGATCAACACCATGGTGTTCAGATAGATGTTTGGGGCCTCCTGGGGATTAGCCGAGACCACCCAAATAAGCGTGCACCTCGTCAAAACTAGAGGCGCGCAACATAGATCAAGACATCATACAATTGACACTGTCATGGCTTGGATACCAAGGGACAATCCCTAGTGCACCGGGACCCATTCACTTAAGTATCATGGGCTTTCCGCTTAACACTTGAGATCCAAGTCTCAGCTTTGTACTTAACATACCCCTACCTATATAATATCATATCGTACCTGACTATCTATTGATCCGATCTGCGTGACAGACACCCATATCAGACCAGTTTAAACTCCAAGAGGAAAGCAACACCTTGTTCAACAATAATATATATGTACCGGAACGACATGAAAAAAATGAAAGACATAAAGACATGCACTTTTTTCAATGACGTATTCACGTTGTCTGCCAAAGTGAGTCTTCACGTGCCCGAAACCTAATGGGTTATGAGGTACAGGGGCTTTTAGTGAGAACCTATCGGTTAACCATTCTTTCGCCACATTGCCAATTCCGGTGTTAGTATCCGAGAAGTAGATTCTCGGGATGTACGAAATCCCTTTAGACTTTCAAACTAATTTATGCTTCGAGTATACTGTAGTATGTGTCTTGATGTTACATACAACGGGCACCATTGCAAAAGAGCAAACAATGTGTTAGCACTTAAGAAGGAACGTTGCGGGGCTAGCACTGAACCTAACCACCATGTGGGCAGGGCTGAGCAGCCGTTAGCAGCTAGCGGCAGGCTTACAACGAGCTCAGTGAGCCAGACGTAAGACCACTAACTAGATCAACGATCTTGTGACGGACCATATTATCGGGTTTCTTAGGTAAACTTTGGAGTATAGGTACTAGGTGGGTTTGCGCTAATAGGAGGCGCTATCCATGGGAATAACTGTACTGAGCAAAGATTAACAGAAGTGTTCCTGAACTAACTCACAAGTGTAGTCGTGAGAGCGTATTGAATGCTTCACCTATGGGTAAGATAGATGCTTAGATTGATCACTGAGGGAATGACTGTCTATGTAACTGTAGGAAATTTGTCCTTAACAGATCCATTCATTCTCTCACTGATGTTTGTTTCCCTTCTATTTACTGGTTCCTGGACTCGTAACTCAGAGAGACCATATGGAGTACTGGGGATCGATCATGAGGACCCCAGCAGCCTGCAAGACGCTTCTCGATGTGACGAGATTCTATAGTGGAATGTGTCCTCGTTGGACTCAGGGGGAAAACACAAACAAGTGCGGGACAGGAGCCCGCGCTGAACACTTTCGAGAATAAGACGACCAGGCTGCTAGGTCTTGAGCACTGCACAAAGGACATAACCCGACAGAATAGCCAGGCCACGCTGCCCCAACGGGCGAGGACAGAAGTGCCTAAAAACAACAACCCTAGGGCGAAGGAATTCCCAGATAGACGAGACTCACGAAAGCGGAGATCAAGGGAGTCGACTGTAGGCAGAGGCTCTGAAACGGTATACTATAGACTCGTAAAATCACAATCAACAATCGTAAGACTAGATACGCAAGCATTAACGATAGGACGTACATGAGTCATCGTGAGAACGCGTGTGGGCTGTACTCAGGCGGCAAATCATGCTTGCAGCACTAGGGCCTAAATATAGATTATTAACTATAGGTCACACTTTGAGCTCTTGTTGTATTTGTTGAAAGTGTAGCTAAGAGACTTCTTGACTAATTCTAAAGCGATTATTTTATGCATGGATGGCTATTAAATGCGCAGGGGATAGAAAAGCTGGCCTCCTGCTGCTCCAATGTCCCATCGATAGTCCCTTTTGTTTCGCATTGGGATCGTCCCAGGTCACGTTAAGAGAAATTTATCTGTTCAAGTATCCTCATGTTCGATCTCTTAGGAACCTATCCGTCGATATGATCAAAGTTATGGCAGTTATGAAAATGATGGGAAATGGCTTATTAAATGGCTCATTATTTACAGTATAGTAAGAAATGGACTCTGAGTCAGATTGACGTTGAATGTTTTGGCTCAAGAAATCCAGGCAACTACTTGTCTATTCCAGGATGGCTGAAGAAACGCAAATAGACGGTATAACGACTAAGCCCTACCAGCGAATGAACGATTCGAATTCATTCAGGCGGTATCCGGTACGAATTTGTATTATGCGGTCTCTATAGCTCGCAGGTTTGTTCTGTCCTATGGCTCAATCTATTCAGAGAAGGCAGTAGCCGAAGTGTTGTATGTACGAACTCAAAAAGGTCATGTTAATGATAACAGAAGCTCTGGAGAAGGAACATGGAGGTCGTCATTGGTATGGGTCTTGGCTCGGATCCATCAGTCCTAGCCGGCTGGTGGAATTCCGGGCGAACTAATCAAAAGCTCTTCTCGGTAATGCAGATCTGACCCAGGTAGCCGGAGAACTAATCGTTTTTAGGTGGGGCAATTCTGGGTCTTACAAGGTAAACATTGATTTACCTCCGTGTCAGCTGTTGGTTGTATTGCTCTATTTCATTTAGATATGGCTGGTGATTTGGGTGAATTTTGTAGGCACGGATGCAACTAGCCACATTTCAATGACTCTCAACAGCCAAAGCATCCAGTCTGGCATGCATATTATCTTATAAAATTACAGCTCTTGTTACATCGACTTCGCTATTCTATTGTTCATCTAGTTAGTTGGTTATAGTTATTGGTATATGTTTGTGGAGCGTCAATTGTCATCAAGACTGGTGTTTAGACTTGTTATTGAGATTGGGGTTCCATCCCAAGAACTACGTTCTTTATCATCGTTGATCTTATCAAGCATTACTAGTTTCAACTAAACGCGGCTGGGTACCATACCCAAGACTGAAACCCGCCATTTCATTGTAGATAGACTAGATGGGACTATCGGTACCAAGGGATCAGCGAATATGTGAAGTGATTTCGTGTAATAATTTGAATAGTTAGGAAAATGCTAGGACGACACCGTGCGGTACACGTTCCTATTTCGAATAGACGACGCTTGTGAGGAATGACTGCATTTCCGAATAAAATGATGGGAGGTAAAACTGAATTGCATAAAATACATAAGTAACATTCTATAAAGCGAAGGTGCTCTCAGTTTGAACATATACGGTGCCGCCTAGTTCGGAAGTACCGCACAAAGAGGGGATGGCAGAAATTATGAGGAATTCTGTATTGTTAGCTCCAACAGTGGTTTGGGTGAATGCCGATCTTGGCTTACCGAAGTACTCATGAATGACAATACCAAGTGGGTCTGGCTGATGTACATGAATGTCAGCGCCGGATATGGATCGTCCGTGCTCAAAGACAAGAGAAGAGAGCCGACAAAGAGAAGCCGATTTTGATTGTGTTTGTAATGCGGATAATGCAACATTCTTGTGGACAATTTGTAGCACCGCATTAGCTTAAATCATTCTGTTCGAAGGAATTATGATTTAGCCGAGTGGCCTATGTGAACGTTGATATTGGATGTGCTGATAGCTGCGAAGCACAGTGCCGGGGTAAAGAAACCCGCTTTTGGAATATTAAAAGAGGCTCGGAACTCAAAAATCGGATTTCATGATTCTTTATAGCTTTCGATATTAATTCCGTCACGCGTAGTGACTAGACTACTATTTCACCTACAGTATCAACCATTAATTCTAGCTCAAGTGCGTCAGGCCTTTGCCTTGGTTTTGTTTTGTTGAAACTGACAGATCGAAATGGCTATCCTTGGTGTTGCCGGCTGGTCCCACCTAAGTGCCACTATCCTATTGCTAACACTTTACTTAACCTCTCTGGTTAATAACCGGATACATATTCCCCTATTTCGTTGCAAATACTCAGGTCAGGTCATACGGTGGCTATGGGATGAGCCTGGCTACGGCTGGGGTAGAAGATCAGAATGGGTTATCGGTATTGGTTGGACTTTGCTCTTGATCACTATCGCATTTGCTGGAGTTCAAGGGGGTACGTAACACTATGTCCAATTTGACTGTTTGTGGCTTTGTTCATTGCTGACAAGAAGTTAAAGAACACTTTATTTCATTCACCCGTAATATTGGTCTGGTAGCGGTATCACAGCTTCCAATCTGTACAATGCTTGCCGTCAAAGCGCCCTGGTCCTTTTTTCAGATACTATTCGAAGTTTCGCACCAGGAGCTTGACCCTTTTCATCGAATTCTTGGCCATGTCATTGTCTTCCTTGGAAACCTTCATGCCATCTTATACACCATGTTCCTGTTCAGAACACGGCGCCTGGAGAGATTCCAAAGTTTCAGCGTCGTGATCGGTCTCTTCGCTATTTGCACGCTTGTGTGCATTGGCATCTTTAGCTCATCAGAAGTTCGCAAACGGAGCTATCGGCTATTTCTGGGTTTGCACCATATCCTCATCCTCTCAGCACTCATCCTAATATCCCTGCACGTCTCGACATCTCGATTATATGTCCTTGAAAGCGTTCTTGTGTACGTTGCGAACTTCGGGTCTCGATGGTGGTCAACCCGCCATGTCGAGGCCGAGGTCCGCCCCATCAGCTCCACGTTCACAACCATATCAATACCTGCTTGTGGCGGCAGATTCTCACAGTACAAACCTGGAAGTTACGCATATGTGTCAATACAACAATACAATCTTCACAGGAATTTATGGGCTATGTTCTTCGCTAGCCCTTTTACAGTCGCCACGGACGGGAAAGATGAACGACTGTGTGTCCATATCAAACACTGCGGATCTCGTACCAGAAGTTTTCAAGACCTTTCTGGTACCGTACGAATTGCGATTGAGGGGCCTTACGGTTATGCAAGTTCCTTCAAACCGTCCTTTCCAAAGGCTATGATCTCTAGAATGGATCGGCTGCTGCTTGTTGCTGGTGGAATCGGAGCCACGTACGTTTTTGGGGTGGCAAAGGCAATACTCTCGGAGATGCAAGAAAAAGATATCGACATCGTGAAAGAATACATTCAAATAATTTGGGTGGTTCGTTCGCGTGATGATCTTACGTGGGCACTTGATGCCCTTCAGCCTGAAGATAACACAACACGGCCTACTCTACGGGATGTCATTACTATCCACATCACTGACTCGGGAACCAACGCAAATCTCGAAGGGGACGAGGACCTAAGCTCCTTGTTAGACGACGAGAAAGAGCCGGATTTTGAAGAAGGGGCTCATACATTCTTGCTGCCACAGACTCTACCTGGCAGGCCAGTCTGGGGAGATGTAGTCGACGGCTTCGCCTCCGCTGATTCCACTGGTGGCCCACTGGCTATTGTCGCCTGTGGCCCTGCCAGGCTCCGCAGGGATTTAAGGAATGAGGTTGGACGGCTGAAGCGGAGAAGAAATATCTGGTGGCATGAGGAACGGTTTGGCCAATAGGAACAACTATCATATTCACAAGAAAGCCCGACCGCAAAGATAAGCTGGGTTGGCTTGATGGTACAGCGCGGGGCTTTGTTGCCAAAAGCTTTGTAAGCATCAATAGTGCCTACACAAATGCGCTCTACAAAAGACGCATCATGACCTTCAACACAACTCAGGAAAATCGTAAACGCTTGCTCGAAAAGCAATTTACAGCAGTGTTTTAAGTATAGTTAAGTCACTCAGCTCACAATATTATTATTTAAACTTCTAGCACGGAACATGGTCCATAAGTAAGCTAATCGCCCCAGTGTCCTAACTACGCTAATCGGCAGATATTGCAACATATTCAGCTCAAACGAACGAGGTGCAATCTACCTTGACAATTCACGCCATCAAAGAGCCGCCACATTTCAGTCATTTAACGTGCCGTAGCTGTATGCAAACTCAAACACACATTTCTGCGATGTCCAATCACGATGCGATATCTGGCCGACCCTGCTAGAAGCTGGGGAAAAGATATTTTTTTCTTTTCAGAAAGGACGCAAAATACACTGTCGTAGTCTCCCTGATTGAGTGCTGTGGGATATATGCCGAAACGACCATGCGGCCGTGACGTTTCACACGTCGGGGAGAATTGGGCGTTGGATGACAACATCGGCTAATTTATGATTTTCGGGGTGGGCATTTGGCAAGGCACTGTTAGACCACTATCGCTCTGGTAAGGTTCGGAAATCTATTTCTCGAGTTTTGCCGATTACCGGATAGTGGAGAAAGGTTCACTAGTCTGTTGGTTGGCATTGGAAAGGCGGAAAGGTGGGAGCCTTTCAACTGATGAAAACCTGACGGGGTGCACTATGTTGAGTTACAGCGCATGTAAGAGAAATAAGGTCACGGCTTTTTCTGGGAATTGTGTAGGGTGCAAACGATGATCCGTAGCGTGAATAGCAAACCGCGTGATTTCCGTGAAGCTGGAAAACCAGGCCATGGACGAGTTATTCTCCACAACAACTACAACAGCTTTCTCTCAAGTCTGTACGGTGGATACCGTTGGGTTTTGCTGTACATCCGGCACCCGAAAGAAATACCTATTCTTTGGATACGTATGAGAGCTTCGAGTAGGTAGAGCCCTGTACTGTTGAGGCATTCCCACTTCTGATACCGGGGCAGCTTGAGAGGCTGTAAGGTTGATATTGTTGCCAATGCTAGTACTTCCAAAATCGCCGTTACGAGCGTGTTTCACAAAAGTATCACCATTACTGATAGTCTTCCTTTGGACCTCTTCGATACCAAACTTTCGTTTGTAGGATAATTAGTTGATGCCTTTTTTTTTCTCCCCCTTGAGGTTTTGAATAAGAATAAATCGATTCGCCCCCCCCCCCTCCCCACATTAAGCATTAGCTTCTGATTCGATGAAGCAGAAAAAATATAAAAATCAAATTATTAGTTTAAAATGGAGAACAACTAGTTACTGTACCACTCCTTTCGCTCCTAATCCCTCCGTGTTCTCCTTCATCCAATATTCTATCTAAATAGCTAGCACGGCCATTATATTTAATAGCAACATGCTTTCCCAGGTCCAAGAATAGAATAATCCTTTGACCTGCCGTCTTAGGCTCTTATTCTCGTTATTGAGTTCTTCTTGATGCTGTGAATCAGCCGAGTTGCATTTGTTGGTCGGTAAACGCTTCGCGAGATCTTTCAAGAAGCTGCTTTTGTCTACCTTTTTATCCACACCTAGTTCAAGTCTATCTGTTAGGGAGAAACTTCGTAAGAACGAGACCTTTACAGTGTGTATCGCCTGGCACTGATTATCTGCGCATGAATCGTGTGTTTCTATGATGTTATCGTATTTGTTTGCCGGCAATGTATCGGCTGCATCAGCCGCAAGACGGTGAAGCCAACAATATTTATGTTTTCAAGCGAAGTAGAAGAGCAGTAGCAGGCGGTATTACCGCATGGCTCATGTGCATTACTTTCTACTTGGTCGGTGCTCATTGTTGCTACACCAGATAAGTACGGTAATGGGCATGATTTGTGTTATGATTTCGTAACATATCTCATTAAGTTAAAATTTTACTGTAAGAATTGAGATCCTCACATTCTGATTTGATAGAACAATGTGTTTGATTTTATGAGAAATGTGTCAATCAATGTTCAATGGCTGTCTCATAGGCGCGATAGCGATTAGAAAACGCG
This sequence comes from Neopestalotiopsis rosae, assembly GCA_023078685.1. NCBI lineage: Eukaryota > Fungi > Ascomycota > Sordariomycetes > Amphisphaeriales > Sporocadaceae > Neopestalotiopsis > Neopestalotiopsis rosae. The sequence goes on from JALGAS010000001.1 coordinate 2,762,662, forward strand.
TGCATCGACACGGCACAGCTAAGCGCTGGCAACTTGTGAATTAGTAAGCCTCCTAGCCACCTGCGTGTGACGGACTATACGGTCGGGTTTCTTAGATAAACCTGGAGTATAGATCTGGGTGGGTTTATGCTAACAGGATGCGCTAATCAAGAAGATAACTGTACTGAGCAAAGAGTAACTGGAGTAGTCTTGAACTGAATCACAAGTGTAGTCGTCAAAGCGTATTGAATGCTTCACCTATGGGTAAGATAGATGCTTAGATTGATCACTGAGGCAATGACTGTCTATGTAACCGTAGGGAATCCGTTCCTTATATATCCATTCATTCCCTCACTGACCTTTGTGTCCTGCCGCTATGTTGGTTGGTGGTGATCATGATTGCTATGTCTTGACAAAGGGTGCTAAAGCAATCATCATTTAGCAACACTTAGCAGGCATTCCTGATTCACGTGACAGAGTGTCGCGTGACCCATGTTGGTCCGTTCTTGGATCTTGCCCGTTTGTCCTTGGTCACGATTCCTGGGCCGCGTTCCTTGTCACGGGGTGCGGGCAGGCAGTATAGGCTTGTGCCGTATAGCAGTATATTCTCTACAGTCTGACAGGTCTACAGGTAACGGCTCACCGTTACGGTAGGTTAATTGACAGGACGTAGCTCGAAGAGCTACAATTCAGGTTCCGACAGGTCGGTGAAGATATTTGCAGTTGCGGGATCCACCCGGGCCGCCCACAGCTGGCGCCCGGGTCCCTTCGCTAGCTGCCCAGCGGCAGCGCGTCCAGCGCCGTGACATTCCTGGCCTGTACTTATCCACTCTTGGTCCTTGGTCCCGCATGGGTGCATGTTCGTAACACACGACTAGCATTAATTGCAGTAGTAGGGTCACCGTATAGTATAGGCAATGGAGTTGTGTATCACATGTACTCTCCCTTTTCAATGGGAGGAATTACTAGACATATCTAACCTTAGATATTTAAGGTCAAATTCCTTTCGCCACGCTAAGTGAATCTCCCCCTCTTTCGGGTGGCGCCCTTCCAATGGTCGATGTTGTCGACTTTTACCTCTATAATGAGAGGTCTTCTGATAGTCCCCATAGCCCTCATTGAAACAGGTTGTATAGATGAAACGGCATCACACTATACAACAAAATCTGGCGGGGCATGGCAGCTTGAATAACGTGGCTGATAAGGTACAACAACGGCTGAAAGGTTGAAGCGCTTTTGCTGGAGGAGTGCATTATCCATGCAATGCTGGCGTCCACCAATTGAGCCTGCCAAATTACCGTTTGCAATTTGAACGTCGCGCCTCCATAGGTAGTTACACCTGTAAAGGTGAAACTCCCATGTTGTCCAGAGCACGTTGTCTTCCAGGCCAACCTGAGACACATCTATTTCTGAACTGCCGTCCTTGTCTCGAAAAAACTTCCAGGGTCGGTGACGTCGGAAGATAGAATCTTCCTTGTCATTAAAGCATTCGTGCGTCTGCCAAGTTCCTGTCGCGAGCTCAAAGAAGCAGCCTCGAGCTTGAGCGACAGATGCGTTGCTGCCGCAAAGACTACGTTGTCCCCATATTGCCGCACGCTCAATTGTTGAATGAGTAGGGGGTGTACTGGGGATTAATTCCAGATCACCTGACGCAGACTGAATTAACGGTGTAAAAGTAATTAGAAATCCGAAAATGGCGCAAATCAAAATGAGTCGATTATGGTAATGAAGCTCCATAATATATAGTATCAAGATAGAAGAATACACAATATGACACTCTCTGGTTTTTGGGCGTGGAACGTAGACCAACCAAAAGTCGCTGCGTGTTTAAGACGTATTTAGCTTGACGGTGATATGAACCCCGCCCCATCTCTATCGGTTAGCGGCCCGGTTCCGTGAAATGAAGCCTCGGTACCACGAGCGACGATCGGAAAGAAGAAAGAGGACAGACAAGATCACAAGTACAGTACTGTCTGTAAAAGCAGGATTCGGGCGTCGTCGGAATCGCTCCGTCACTGATACCCCACCTCATCTATTTCCTGGAAACCTTTTGGAGGCGACGAATTTATTTAAATTGGAGGAAAAAGACATTCGTGCCATACCATATTGCGCTAAACTCCACAGGGTTCTTCGGAAAACTTAGAACGTGTGGAATTACGAAAGACCTCCAAAGCCAAATATTCTGCTGGAAATAAAACAGTCGGAAACAACAACTAATTAGGCAAGGTACAGCATATACTTCACGTACCGTATACTCGATAGCTAGTAGACTCCTAGCGCTTTGGACCAGCCCATGTTTTACGTGCCTGATCCTAATGTTAAAACCTATGTCATACGTGTCACGGGGTGTAGGCGGGCAATATAGGATTGTGCCGTATAGTGATATATTCTCTACAGTCAGGTAGGTCAACGGGCTCCTTGTTCGCTACGGTAGGTTAGTTAACAGGACGTAGCTCGAAGACCTACAATTCAGGTTCGAACAGGTCGGCGAAGATGTTTATAATTCCGGGGTTCATCCGGGCTGTCCATAACTGGCCCCCAGGATTCATTCTAGCTATTCAGCAATAGCGCCAAGCGTTGTGACGATATGAGCATTATTCGCGTATCCTTTCGTCGGATATTCGGTTCGATGCTTGTAGATTCTCTATCATAAGGCCCTAGAGATCTCCACATTAGGGATCTTTAGAGCTAGCTTTTATACTGTCATACAGGCTGCTGCTATAGCTGAACAAGTGCTACCTATACTACGACAAGCCTGCCGCTGTACGACTATTTTCTTTTACCCTGTCAAGCCCTGAAGCTCGGAAGCTAGCAACGGCCGCGACCCCATGAAAGATATAACTAGCATTCCGGAACCCGGAATTCTAAACCAAAACATTCCACTGGCATTTGTCATATAAATAATGGCTCTCGTTCATCGCAACATTTTCCCCGAATTATAGTCATTCAATACTTCATCATGTCCGAGACCGATACTTTCCTGAAAGATGCGACGAACGGAGACCAGTTAGGTCATTCTCATTTCCCAAGCTCTGAGCAATACCGTCACCTACATCAAAAGCTCCGGGACCAGCTTCGCTCCCACATCAGCGTTGTAATTATAGGTTGCACTGGCATGGCTATTGGATCCCTGGTCGCCTTGGCAACATTATTCCTCATTCAATCGGTTAGCCCTAAGACTTTCTCACTCCAAGCGGCAAAAGACAGCCTGAATTGTGGGGGTAGTGTAAGCGACGCCCGCAAGAAGGGCTGTATATACGATCCTATGATCCTTCAATGGCAACAACCACATTGCATGCAACCGGACCTGAGCATGGACTTCATGGCGCTTTCTTCATTCAAGCAGTATGCGGATAGGCAGAGGACAATTGAATTACCATTTAATGAGGTACTTCAAGGGGAGTTTGGAACCGCCTTTGTGCATCAAGATTTTCATCAAGCTCACTGTGTCTACGTCTGGAAAACTCTTATTGAGGGTAACATGAGGATCTCCGATACGCAACCTGAGACTGTTCTACCACTTGAGTCACTGGATTGGAACCACACGCTCCACTGTACTACTGAAGTACTCCTTCCATTGGATGGCCTTGATAGGCTAATTGTCGAGTTCAGAGTTGCGTTCGGAGAATGTCGCATTTGGCACCGGCACAGAACATAATTATGATGGTTAGGCGGGAGTGGAAGTAGCGGAATATAAACGTTCCCATACTCCAGAATCAAGATCATTCAGGCATTAGCCGTAAGAACTACAGCCAAGGATAGTAGCGCATAACGCGAGAGAGAATGGAAAAAAGGAACATAAAGCCGGTCGGCGCCAAAGCACTACTGAGCACGCAATACACAGGCGAGAGACCACGGCACCCCGATGTTACATACGCATTAGCTTTTACCAACGCTTAATCAATCGCCCTCATGCTCGTTGAGATAAGATCTAGTGTTCTCAGTTGAATGTCTTGCAGATTTGTCTCTCCCCTTTGTTAGGACCATCGTAATCAACGAGCACTCGGCGGAATTTGTGACCATTAACAGCCTTGGAAGTTTCTATGGGGCAGCTGCCGAAGCTAACTATTGCGTCTTGGGGAATTATTCGCCGATACATACACAGCTGATGCTCAGCCAAAGCGTCCCCGGGTGAGTTTGTCAGTTGATTGAGTTATGGGGAGAACAAAATTTCGAAAATATATTCCAATCGTTTCCGTAGAGGTCCGTAACATACTCACAGTGCACAGGTACTAGAAAAAGTGATCATTGATCAAAGAAGTCCAGTACAAAGACTGGTTGCGGGAAAATGAAGTGCGTAAAGGTTCTCTCCGTACGTATCCCTATCCCTAGCTCGGGTATACCATTATCCTGTTGGGCATGTCGAGCTTCGCATCATCATCTACATACGCCAACAATCGAAGGCTTTCAACTCGCGACATCCCCCTCGATGATCACACGGGCTTCCTTGGTGTCAGCCCAGTGTGTCAAAAGATTCAGATCCCGACAAGTGTGTCGTACCCCCCATCCACTGGCTAAAACATTCGAATGATGGACCCCGTCCTCGCTCAATAGAGGTTCGAGCGTAGCATCCGCATAGCACGTCAAAGCGTGCCTAATAATCTCTACACAGTGACTCATATGTGATCCAATGCTGTAGCCCTCACTAAACCGTGCATTACCTGGAAACGGCTCCTCTAAAGCTGCCGAGCCATTGTAAAGTAATGTATGCCATGCAAATCGTACAACAGCGCTGGCGTTGATCAGGGACTGGTCAAATGAAGCGAGGATATTATACTAACAGACAATGTAGTTGGTGATAGGCTGCCAAGGAGTAAGCGTGTGGACCGCCTTCCTCGTACTGAGTTGATGGGGCCAGACCGTACTGCTCTGGATCCTGGATATGCACAAAACCTATGGCGGTCAGTGTCAAACAGCTATGGTGCTACAGTTTTATGGTTGACTCACGTGAGTCATATGCTAGCCAAGCATCCTCAGCGGCTTTGTCGGTGTTTTCAAGTTTATACAGTGGATCTACCATGAAAACTTGAGATATAACGGGATCAGTGATGTCTAGAGGTTTCATTAACCGATCAAGCCCTACACCTCTTGCGCACAGAGAAAGCATTAAACAATAACCCACGATTTGGTACACCAGGATGTTTGATGGGATTAAAATGTGAGTGCGGTATGATGAATGAGTTCAGAGACCACCCTGCCCACGCACACGACAGAGCTAGAGATGCTATCGAAAATAGTTTGAGCAAAAGGCTGCCTTTTCTTCTTCTGTTCTCAAGTTAGTGGTGGGGATAGTCGAAAGGATTTTTGGAAGAAAGTTAGAAGCTTTTCACCATCACCAAGAGTAGAACGAGCAACTTACGCATAAAAAGTGTCGCCTTCGGTAGACACACTATCGGAGTCAACACCTTGAAGTGCAGCGTACTCTTGCTTCTCGGACTGGGCCCATGCCCGGAAATGCGTTGACCACATCTTGTGGCGTGATTAGTTGCTGTAGACTATGACTAGCTTATCTCTGTGAAGTCTTCGGGTATGCCGATTGGGATTTTGTCGCAGGACCGGGTTCCCATCGCTTTATGTATATCTGCCATCATCGACCAGCAGACTACGGAGAAGCCGGTAAGTAAACCGGATACGAGTTGAGAATTACCGCACGACGGCAATCGCCGGATCTACGGTTAATGCGCTTGTTAGCGGCTAGCCGTGGCCTGCCGAGGCCCAACCACCACCGAACCCGTTGGAGAGGTTACCGTGTCAGGGTCATGTGACGATGTTCTGGATAGTCCTACCTGTCCTCAGTTTAGCTTAAAGGGAGCCGGCAATGTTGTTTTGCGTTGTCCTTTCATTGCAAGTCTTCTAATACTGCCCCGACACTCTTTGTCGCACAAAGTCCACCCGAACACACCAATTCTTAGCTTTGAATTGCAGGCATGCCGCTTCTATCTGTGAGTTACTACTATCCACGTTTCATGGTTGAATGACTTATTTTTGCAACTAGGAATCTACATACCCTGTAGATCTTTGCGATGATGAAGGATCGAGCTCCTCGGATACTTCAATTGGTAATGCAGATCGTTCTAATTCGTATGAACCCAAGTGGGCTTTGCGAAGCCAACGGATCCGCCTGCGTCTGCTTCTATATACAGCTGCCGCTATTCTCGTCACAACGGCCGTATCAAACCTCGCATCGAACTTGCTTGTGACCCAAAGCACCGATGCTCTCAGCCTCTCCGTTATACCCAAAGCAAAATTCCATTGCGGCAAGACTAGTGGTGAAGCTGAAGCACTCGGGTGTGTCTACGATGAGCTAGCGCTGGCCTGGATTCCCCAAGTCTGCCAGGATCTTGAAACAACCGAGCTGTTCCATCAAGCGGGTCCTTGGCAATACTGGTCTGATGACACCAAAACGAGGGAGCTCACGCTGGAAGAGGTCTCACGCACTGCGGACGTTGGCGGGCACTTTTGGACGACACAGCGATGGCATAGCGTTCACTGTTTGTTCCAGTGGAGGAAGATGCATCGCGCTGTCATATTGAATGGTGCTCGTATGCCAGAGGCACTGGCAGACTATCACCACACTACGCATTGTGGAAGTGTCATCATGGATGAGCTGTTGGGGAAAGATCCGGATAGCATAATCGCCAAAGGGACAGTAGAGATGATTAGTTGTTAAAGGTATTCAGTTCTCTGTCACAGCCAGCGGCGGCAGACTGGGCGACGCCCGCGACAGCATTTGGAAGGCGTGTGGTCAAAATATAGTTCCACCATTGGCCAATCCCCTCTTACGGCAATCACTATAACTGTGTGGCAGTTTGGTTAAAACTCGTTACCTTCCTGGTTTCGCGAATCCCTAACTTTACTTTTTCCCTCTCCATTTCACGTTTCACGGAGAAATTACACTTCATTAGAAACGATAAAGGTATCGAGAATACTTTTCCGTGGTTTATATGACATCGAAACACGTTAAGATAAATAGAATTCACTACATAATCGGTCACTCTTCTTCCGTGTACGATTGGGCAAGTCAGTGTTGCGTGCGGTGTGATAGGCATTGGGACGGCTCTGAGAACAAGTCTTGCACATCTTAGCCCCGTTTATCATGATTTACAGCTAACCGGTCCGCAATACTACAGCACCATGACGCCCGCAACATATCCTGTTAACATGCACTGCATTGAATGCTGGTTAGTAACTAGTATAAGTCCATCCCGAAGCAGCATCACAAGAATTCATGACTAACTTGGATGCGACTAATAGTTTACAAAATAATACAGCAGCATTCTCCTGCATTAACGTGTTACGAACATGCACCTTAGCAGGAAGACAACGAATGTTGGCGCTTGAAAGGATAGGTTGCGGGGCCTAAGACCACTAGACAAGGACCGCACGTCCTACCATGACTGAAAGCTGCCACCACCTGGCTGACAGGATCACGGTCTTGGCGCGTGAGCCATGGAATGGAACACGGTTTGGAATGGTGATCCAGTATGGATCACTGTTTGCTATGGTGATCCAACACCAACATCAATGAGAGACGAATGGATATATAAGGGACGGATTCCTACGGTTACATAGACAGTCATTACCTCAGTGATCAATCTAGGCATCTATCTTACCCATAGGTGAAGCATTCAATACGCTTTGACGACTACACTTGTAATTCGGTTCAAGACCACTTCGAATACTCTTTGCTCAGTACAGTTACCTTCTTGGCTAGCGCATCCTGTTAGCATAAACCCACCTAGTGCTCATACTTCCGGTTTATCCAAGAAACCCGATATTATAGTCGTGGCAAATGGGTACGCTTCTTTTTCCGGCAGCGGGGTCCTGCGCTCGGTTAAGGCTTCTCCTCTACTTCCTAGACCTCCATTTACAGCTCACGAGTTTTCGTCTGATTCCCTTCATATTCATCTGCTTATTCGCGCACGTCAACATACCTGATTGGGCGGATACATACGATGGTTTACAAGCCTATGCTAGGGGAAGGGCTTTGCTCAGGGAGCTGCGACAGCAAGGGTTAGGTGGCGTCGGATTCAAATGATCTGTGTTTGCTTCTTAAAAGGCACTTTGCTGGGTTTTCCCTGCTTGATTGTCTTTATGCTAGCCGACTTAGGGGTGTGGGATCTCTGCTAAGGTTACTCATTAACAACTATCTTCATGATTATAATTCAAAGACTGGACATGACCCACCAAGTCTTTAATCCACTTATTTGCCAAGAGTTTCTTAGCACAAAGGTAATCGTTAGATAGGGAGAAACCGGTAGTTATAATGAATTAGTACGAGATCGGATTTGGCAAAACCGGACACGGAACCGGAATTTAGTGATCTGTGCACAGTCAGTGACGTGGAGCCGCTAACAAGGGCCCGGAAACTAAAAATTTCGGTTCTAATCGAGGAAGAGATTGAAAGTGCGATCCTGCTAGGTTTGTATTCGCTCCTTATAACAGAACAATTCAGTATTTTATCGCGGATTATATGGGCCTCATTTGAAATCCTGCCAATAGCTAGCACGTTGGAGTGTTTGTGAACATATTCTTTTCCTTCAGACACTGTCCTAAGATACTCTACATTCAGGGATAGACTCGATGCCCTCAAGTTTTACAGTCAACATACAAATCACAAGAGGCTGGATCAGAAATGGCTTTCACCAGTGAGGATCCAGTCGAGGAATCCCTCTTGCGCTACAAAGACTCTCCTTCGGAATTCAACGATGTGCCGACAGTCAATACTAAATCCTCGGGGCAGCGAAGTCGGTTCGTTTGTGCTTTATATGGAGTCCTTGCTGGCATAGCTCTCGCCGTCATCATATTAGGAACGGTTTCTGTTCAAGTAACCACATCCCAGCCTGTCGTCCTCCACCAGGGATGGGAGCTTGAGCCTGCACTGAGGGTAGGGGAGGAACCGGTACAGGAAGGCCCGTCGTGCGGCAGCTCACCGAGCGAGGCGCGCGCACGGGGCTGCAAATTCGATCTCAATCTGTATTCGTGGGTACCGGCGCCATGTTTTGACGAGGAGTTGCAGATGGCATTTCAAGAGCGTGAGGCCGAGTGGTGGCGACAGCGTGGTGGGAAGGGCGGCGAAAAGGTTCCGCAAGAAAGGGTGGCGTTGGGTACGGAAGAAGCATTATGGTACTCGTGGGACTACCATGACTATCACTGCCAATATATTTGGAAGCAGATGACTAGACTCTTGCGAAACTCGAGCCTTGCTATTCCTGGCCGTATGCTGGAGAACTACCACACGAATCATTGTATCGAAGTGCTGAAGGGCATAGATCGGGGCCCGGAAGAAGACATTAGCACCCTTGTTACATTGGGATACTCCACTTGTTATTCCCGATCATAAAAGGCTCTAGTACGGGTTTTAAAATTTACTCAATCTATGATACCATTCTTATCTCTAGGAATGTACTGTATTGTTCCCGCCAAGCTCACCTGATTAAAATGCGCACTTTTGACATGGGACGCCCTCTAGATCCTCGGAAGCGGACTAGGCCTGTGACTAAAGGGTTGGTGGACAAGAAACCCGCACACCGAAAATATGTGGGTCTAGGTAGCTTCAGCTTTCCGGATGCAGGCCGTGGCGTCAACAAAGCCTGCGTATCAAGGGAGCAGCGGTCACAGGGACTTGACCCGGCTTATGTGAACCTTATGCCCGTAGTCCGCCGCCACGCTGGTACAGTGTCCTGGCACAGAACAGTAGCCCAGCATAGAAGAGTATCCCACCACAAAATAGTGTTCCACTAGAATATCCCAGAAGAACATCCCAGCACAGAAGAGTATCACCAGCACAGAAGAGTATCTCGACAGTAACCACTCCGCTTATAACAGTCTAGAGCGGGCATCTTTTCGAAATACAACGATTCATTGCGGAAGTAATGGAAGGGCGAATCTGGGACCAAATCGATGAACGCTTCTATTAGGGTGAGCTGCGCCTGAGCCGATCAAATAAGCTGCAGTATCTAACCTCCGGCACCGCATATATGCCATTATGGAATCTCTACGAATACTTCTTCCGCGACAACAATAGTAAACAGTCTTAGAGTACTCGTTTCGAACAAACTCCGTCTCTGATTGGCTGGTGGTGTGACTGCTTCTCGTTTTTTGGATCCTAGAAGCTCCAAGACTAGGCGTGAAAGTTGGAGCCTCTGTCAGTACATTTGAAGTTCCGTTTGGACTGTGCTGGGTGCATGTAGGCAAGCATGTCCGTTGGAATGCAACAACTTGTTCATCTCCTTATTAAACAGTTCTCTCCTCGTTACTATGAGCGCAACGCTGCGCGGAAGGATCTTGCCAGCTTTGTGGATATTTGACAATTGCTCTTTTGGCACATTGCCGCCGGTGCAAGGATAACGCGTATGTTCCAGAATTAAAAATTCGATTACGCGCGAACACGATCAAGATTCTGAATATGGCTTGTTTGCGACCGAATCGTGGTAGTTATGGTCATCACAAAACTGTGGAAGAGGACGGAACATGCATTGTATGTTTTCTTCCTTTGACGGCAGCGTCTAGGCCAAATAGAGTGCGGGGCGCAAGATACATTGACTAGACTATAGGTACATAGAATCACGGGAAGAGGTGGCACAGTGTACAGATAACAATGGTTCTGTTCCGGAAACATGTGTATGTCGTGGAACTCCCCTGACATTCCTGCCTTGAGTGTATCAAACTGTCGGGACATCACCATGGCAGAAGAATATCCCAGAAGGGTATCCTAGGACAGAAGAGTATCTCGGCGTCTATAAAAATTATTGGGCACAATCATAGATTATGATGAGCTTAGGATGGGTTGGTTTGCGGGTACTACTTGTATAAAGTATGAACTATAATCTATAGGATGCAAGGTGAAGATAATTTAGTTTGAGAATTGAACGATTCATGCCCCAAACTCAATGCGGCTCCGTCTACTTGTTACTTATTTACAGCAGTGGGTAGACTATACTGTGTTCCCTGCATTCACAAGTCGATTTCAGCCTACAGGATATAGTTTTGTATGTTAATTCCGAAGTGCTCTTCTAAAACAATTTCAACTGCATTATGTTTTGTATAACCGCTAGTGGGCTGTACCAGACAGCGACATAGTTCCAAGAAATCACAAACTCACACATACATCTATACAGTAATACCGAAATGGCAGACGGAGCGGCACGCGATACATAACTTGATCAAGACGAAAGGACTCTCTCTTCTCTCCTCCTTTCGCTATGTTTAGAATGCTCGTATGTAGTAGGAACAAGATCGTTGAATAAGCACTTGAACCCTTACAATTCGGCCAGAGTAACGTGCATTCATTGTACATTCTGGCCTATGAGCCCAGCTGATCGCGACTTGGCTTGCCAGATTGGGGTGCGACCGCGTTAGCCAGGGTTCAAAAACGTTTGTATGGACAACAAAACGCAATAAATTGATACCATAACGAGTCTTATCCTCAAACAGCAGCACAAACGTATGTTGGCGGTCAAGAAGGAAGAATACTCTGGAGCAACGGTTACGGCCGACAAGATTCGCGCCCACGTAAAGAAGGAAACAACCGCGGTGATCAACATTGGAAAAGTAGTACTGTACCCTTGCTTAGTGGAATACTTTTCCCCAGTCTGATAATCAACGGGAGGGCCTGCTCTCCCCCGTTCACCGCAGGTCAATCTGTACGTACCTCCTGCATACATAAATCCAGCAGCTTGGGTGAAATAGTTGGCTCCTGGGTCGATATGACAACGCGCGCACCTAGGTGGCGTTGCAGCCGAATAGTCGACAGCAGATTCCCTGTCAAGGTCTCGCACTCAGCCGTCTCACCCATGTACTTGTGGGCCTCATCGAGGGCGACGACACGGTCCACAGCCGACGAGTCCTGTTCCAGGAAAATACTGAGGCAGATATTGAAGAGGGCGCACGCCATGGCTGCGGTTATGCATGGGCAAGAAAGATCTACTATTAGGAGCTCACCGGCCTGTTGGTTATGTGGCATGGTTAGGTCTCTAGTCACTGGGAACAAATAGCCAGACTTTGAGGGGAGAAGAGCAGTAGTAGCAGCAGAAAACGGACCTCGTGTCGCCAATTAGTACTTTTGGAAGATATCTTGTTCGCTTCCCCCACAGGCTTCTTCCCTACTTGCGATGGATCCATGAAACTCTCGAGGGTGTCGATACGCTGCTGCAAGGGACGTCTCTGTTCGGGTGTCAGGGACTCGGCGTCGAGCATCGAGATAAATTGGGCGTAGTTGAAACTTGTTCGTGTTCTCTGCTGCTCGATACGCATCTCGCGCAGGATACGTTGAATGACTTGCATGTACAGCGGCGTATTATTGTCGCCAAAGGCCATTAGATCTAGCATACGTTTCGTATTAAGTTAGTTCTGATCGAGACGCAGCTCTTCAACTTTAACATCGAGCTGTGCATAGGTATCCTACATATTGGATCATTCATTAACTAGGCCAGGAAGGAGAAACGTGGATTGTGGAGGTGTGATTATAATGTACCTGGATGGTGCTGATATTGGTTGGCGAACAAAGAACTCGTACTTTGACCGATTTGTCAGACGATAAGTACGCTGCTTCACAAGGGGAACCGCCGGTGTCGGAAATGTAAGGATCGCAATGGAATACAACGCCGGTCAAGGGGTGTGGTAAACGACCGAGTCTCTCTGATGGAATGAGGCAGCTCTCGAGTATGCACGAGAGGCTGTGACTTTTGCCGGAGCCCTGACTACCGCAGATGAAAATACTGGAGGGCGAGGCGACATTGAAGAATATGCGGGGGTCATCGATAGACTCCAAGTCATTCATGGCTTTGGTGTCTCCTGCAAGGAGGGCGTACTGGTTGAAGGGTTTTCTGTCAGGGTCTGCTGAGAGTCTATCTGCATGCTTCATGACAGAATGACTGAAAAGAGGAGCAGCAAGCATCTCGTTGAGCTCATCTTTGCCTGGAGTGCGGCCCAGGAGTTTCATATGGAGAATCTTCTCCCGGTCATCGTTAATCCCTTCATCCTCATCCGCAAAGTATCCGCCCGGAGTCATTTTGACTTTCTAGTAGCCCTACTCAATAATCCTGTGAGAAGAGCAAAGGTGACCAAAATCAAGACTCAGGGTATTAGGTTCGGTGGTTGGTTTTTGGGACTAGTAAATGCAGCGCATTTCTGGGTGTGGGGGAAAACGGAAAGGCGGACCTTTAATAAAGTCGCTTAGCGCTTAATATAAGCAA